>CM073759.1:29081357-30448023 GCA_037127475.1 Arma custos | reverse complement strand
CTCGGAATGCTATGTAAAAAAAAATCTCTACTAAATTCATCTTTATTATTTATTTTTTTAATGAACTTACAATTAGATTTACATTTATTTTATTTTACATTTAATTAAATTTGATAACAAACAGCACATGTTCGAAACATTAAACAAAACAAAACATAGGTATAAAATTAAGAATTAGAAAATTGTAAATATACTTCAAAGAGAATGTAATAATTTAAAAAATCTTATTTATTGATTTTATGTAATAATAACAGTAATAAATATAATATATCATGTAATAATAAATTCTAAGCAGGTTTTTTTTTATATATGAGCAGTATTTTTCAATTCTATAAAAGATAATAATCAAAAATTAAAACATAATCGACAATCTACGACACGTTTATTATTAAGTTTGCTTAAATAATTAATACATTTATAATAGAGAAGCTATAAAAACCTGAAGAATTAAAAAGTGAAATATAGCCATTTTAAAATGACAGAGGTATGGTTGACGGTTGAACTAATTGCAGTAGATGTATTAGGAATGGGTTTACCTATGTTTCGGAGACATTATTAGGATATGATCATAGAATCAAATTTGAATAGTATTTATTCAATTCAATTTATATTTTAGGTACGATTGCATGATTTGTTTGTAGTTTGCGTTCCTTTTTTAATTGAATTTTTCTGATGTTAAGTTTTGTGTATTCAATGATTTTTTAGTTAGGTTGAGGATAAAAGTTATGGTCTTCATACTGGGTCCAGCCGTTAAATAACATTTGCCACTAAGAGTGAATATTTAACAAATGCAGCAAGAATATCTCAGTTCGGACGAGTTTGTTTACCTCGTCGGCTGGTGATGTCTTATCGGGCTTGGAAGTCAAGAGGCGTAGGGGAAAGCACCGTGCCTTGGCATCAAGGTGACGTTCTGGTTCTAATTCATCATAAGAAGTTGCGGAGTGCGCGTTACAAGCAATGTACTTAATTACTTAATTCTATAATTATTAATTGCGCCAGCATGCATTATACTCTCACCGTGTCTATTAATAATGAATGCGTTATATTTTCTATGGACAATGCATTCTATAAGGTTTAAGAACTAGGGAGACCCAAAGAAATAGAGCAAACACGAGCTGCAGCCATCAAGATGACAGAAAGGAGGAGGTACCCCCACACAGCTGACCAAAGAAGAATGGACCAGAGACTGATTGACTGGCAAACCGATAGTGACGTTCGCAGCCGACCAATCAGATGATGGATCTCTAAATCCCTCTTGGATTTTCGTGGGGGGACGAGGGGATCTTAACATCCTGTCTAGTTTATTTTTCGTTTAAACCATGTCGTTAGGGCAGCACTCCCCTGAATCTTCAATTATCTAGGAAGAAATATCGAAAATAGTGGAACCATTTCGCTTCGAATTTTCCCCCATTTCCAAATCTTTAAAACATAAGTTACTATTTTATAGTGACCGTCAGGTCTATAGCAACCAGTAATATCAATAAAATAGAGCCAAAAACTCAAAAAGAAACACTATTATTTATTATAATGCAATTGGGAAAAACCACAATGCAAAGCGTTATGTTTCAAATCCAGTAATACACCCATTTACCAGTCGACGTTTCGTCTATTCAGGCATTATCAAGACACAAAAACAAAAAAAAACGATCAACAGCCCATACAGGCTCCAAACATGAGACAGTAATCCACCACCAAGACGTTCAACATACAACTCGAGTTTTTCTCGATGTGAATTGCACCTTTTTCTTCGGGATGTGATTCACATAACCCCCATATTTTTTTTTAGTCTTGATAATGCCTGAATAGGCGAAACGTCGACCGGAAAGTGGGTGTATTACTGGATTTGAAACGTAAGGCTTTACATTGTGGTTTTTCCCAATGGCATTATAACCAGTAATATCTTATTCATTTTAGAAGAAAATGTTTCAACGACAAAGGTCAGTTACCATATTACTAGATTGTATTATCACGTTTGACAGTGCTACACTTCTGCAACCGGTATTTAGTACTCTGAATACCATATATGGGTATAAGACTTTTGAAATGGTGTAATATTCCCTAGAGCCTTTGAGTTAGCTGAATCTCTGTTATAAACAACTGACTGTTTATTTTATTTTAGGAATACAAAATACCTAAATTCAGTTACAATCCGGAAAAATATTACCTCACAGGACCTTGTTATGTCTCTGTACAAATCGAAAACAAAAAAAATCAAGTGAACTGGTAACTATATTTTACAAAGCATGCGTTGAGAAGCTGAAGGATGGATGTAAGACCGGATCTCAACAAACTTGGATCGAGACTTTTGGACACAGATTGAGGGAGACTAAGATTCGTATTGATCTGTACCACAGGATGAAGAAAGAAAGAGTCTCTTGAAAAAAACTACTATCATTGATCTTAATGTGGGCTTTATTAAATTCAGTCCAGGAAGCGACATTAAAGAGTTCATGTGTAGGATCAAGCTTAGAGAAACAATGTAGGAGCTACTTTAATAATACTACATGATCAATATTTCATTATTATCTATTACCCTAAGACCCTAGTACGCTATTAGGACCCTTTCGGGATTTTTATCCCAATGGTTCTCATTCCGAAAGAGGATTGTAAGAGGATGGTCACCATGACGCGGCTCCATGTCTTCCAGATCGGGGAGTCCATTGGTCTCCATCCAGGTGAGCAGACAAAGGGCCCCGAGGACATTATGTCTCTGTAATCAAAAGCTGGACAGTGCAATTAGCTAATCCCTCGGCAATGGCTCTCTATGGTGCCACAATGCTTTGTTGCTGTCTTATCTCCGGCCCTCACAACTTGTTTTCGATCGTTCGCTCAGATAGTAAACAATGCCCATTAATATCCCAACTAACCTAAGTATGGTAAAACGATATTTTTATTTGTGATCTTCTCTATATAATATTTTTCCATTCATAACATAACGCTCGATCAGGAAGTGAGTGCAAGTAAAAAATACACTTTAATATGTATAACAACCAGCGGAACTCACAAAGAACCATACTGAGCACGGATTGCATCAATCAACATAAGATAATGCTCCAATAAGCCTTTTCACAACTGTTGAAAAAAATAAACATTTAAAAGATGCAAGCAGGTAAAACATTTTTAGTTTTAATCATTTATATTTATTTTATTTTATTTTTATTTTTCTCGAAGGGTACACTGGATAGGGTTGTGCCAGGGTACGGTAGTGACAGTCGTAACCGCGAAACTATACGGAATATGGCGAAGAGTATAAGAGAGAGAGGTGCGGCGTGCAAGTCTGAAAACGTTTGATGAAGCCGATGCAAATAACGATGAATGCAAAATCAGCATGGGATATGTTGCTCATAATAAAGTTTTTTGTTTGTTAATTTAACGTCACTTTTTGCTGCTATGGCTAATCGGACGATGCTACACTGGGAGCTCTAAATTTTACCTATCCAGGTTTAATTTTTTAAGGGATTTTTAACGAGTACCTGTCATCGTACAAGCTCGGGACCACACTTTAACATCCCTTCCGAAGGCGTTACTGAGAATTTTTTACTCCCTTTAAAAATCCTATGGCTACCAGCCGGGCTACGAACCCGCGATCTTGGGCTTAGTAGTTTGTTACCCTAACCACTAGACCACAGATCGCCTTCTCATAATAAAGTTTTTTCTGTGGAGCAAGAACAGCAGATATCAAAGTACATCACACGTTGCGCGGATATATATATTTTGGTCTGTCTGAAAAAGTTGTACGGACGCTGGAATTTCACCTGGCAACTAGGTACAACATAAAGCGACCTGCTACTTGGGATGAGAATCAGATGGCTGGTGAGGAATGGTCCCGTTCATTCATGAATACAAACCCGTCCCTGTCTGTACGCGTAGCACAGGTTACAAGCCTTTCAAGAGCAACACGTTTTAACAAAACACATGTGAAAGCTTTATATGATAATATGGAAACTGTTTATAACAGACACGCAAATGAGCCACAGGATATATACAATGTTGATGAGATAGCTGTTACTAGAGTGCTAAAACCGTAAAAGTAGTAGCAAGACGTGGCATTTGGCAAGTGGGAGCTGTCACTTCAGCTGAACGTGGCACATTAATTACAGTTGCTTGTGCAGTAAATGCTTTGTGAAATGCGATTTCTCCTTTTTTTCTATATTTCCGAGGGTTGGTTACCAAGAAAATTTTGTTAGAGACGGGCCAGTGGGATTAATTGGAATTGCAAATGCTTCACGCTGGATGCAGGATACTTCATTCTCAATGTTTCTTGAACATTTCAAGAAATTATCCAATGCTTCTCTAACACATAAGATCTTACTAGTGTTGGATAATCATTCATCTCATGTTCATATTAATGCAATGGATTTTTGCAAAGAAAATGGTATCACTCTGTTGCCATTTCCTCCGCACTGCTACAAATTACAGCCCTTGGATCAATCTGCCTTTGGACCATTCAAAAATGCCATAAACACTGCTTGTGACGGATTCTAAGAAGACTGTTATAATATTAGTTGTTACAGTGCCTTGTTAATTATAAGAACAAAAGTGATGTCAGATTTGCTATATGAATGTTAACTTTGTTTAGAAGAAGTTTATGTTTTATTATGGTACATATTTCTTACAATAAAAGTATCTGTAAACCATTTTTCTTTATGTTTATGCCTGTCACTACCGATCATAACCAGTCACAAACGTCCTTAGGGTGTGGTCGGATATGACACTTTTTTTTTTTAATTTCATCCTATGACTAATAAAGCGTATTCAAGGACAATGTATTAGTATTTTTACGTAGGCAAATAAACAAATTACAATTTGTGTTACTTTTTATCCCAGCTAACTGAAAAATTAACAGAATTACTGGGAAACAAACCAAAATTGTCCCAACTGTACCCAGCCTACCCTAATAAGGGCAAAGTTCAAGATAATGATTTATAATGTGTGGTCAAATGAGAAGGAGTGGATGTAAAAATTATACTTTAATTTGTATCACAATGCTCGGAACTTGCTTTGAACTATTCTTAGGACCAAGAGCAATAATAGCAATTTAACGACAAATAATATTAATCTTTTGATGGCTGCTTTAAAAAAAAAAAGATTTCAGAGATTCGTGAAATAGAAATATTTAAAATGTTCATTTTATACTAAAAAAAAAGAAATATATAAAAAAACATAACTAATGAATTGCCAATATTTAACAAGTTGAGTTTTGAATATTTCTCCCGAAATGATCTCCCAAGTATAATTTGAAGAACACTAATAGAAATAAAAAAAAAGGCTGTTTAAAAACTATATTTTGAACGATCATTACATCCAAAAAGGTAACTGGTCCACTGTTTTAAATATTACAAGAGAGACAAAAAATTGATTTATACATTTCGTGCAATACATCAAGTTAAAAATTTAATTTTAAAAAGGCTAGCAAGAGCACTTAGTGTGAGATGTTTCTGCAGATGAAACCCACTAAGTGGAATTGCAGAGGAAAAAGACGATACTTTGGCTATATTCTCGATGCTGTTTTCATGTTTTTGGGACATTTTTTTATTACAAAACAACAAAGAATATTTCACAAACTATCCATCAATCTTATAAGAGAAATACTATATACTACAGAATGGCATCCAATAGTACTAGTCCCCTATCTGCAGTAAACGGAATATTGAATACCTTGTCAGTGGTTGAGTGGTGAGTTTCCATGCCAAATGTCCTGCGTTTAAATCCGGCGGTGTCAGATAATTTATTTAGTCTGTTAAAAGCCGGGCATGGTTTCCTGTTGGATCTAGGCAGCCTTAATATGGGAAAAAGCGTGGTTACATACAAATCACCAGTACAACCGTTGTCCTAGAAACAGTCTCTACCTCGTACTGGTCTCAAGAAAAAAATAACCAAATTGCCTTATACTGCCTTCAAAAATAACAGCTGATACATTTATGAACTGTTAACTTTTGTACTAAATAATCTTACTAATATTATAAATGTAAAAGTTTGTATGTTTGTCTCTGTTTTACGCAAAAACTAATGAACGGATTTGGATGAAACTTTGCAGTAATATAGGTTATACATCAGAATAACACATAGGCTATAGCAAGGACAGATTTAGGGAGAACTGAGAGGAGCTCGTGCTCCCCCCCCCCTGTTTTTTAGGTATTGTGGAGATTACATTATATGACATAATTAAAGGTAAATCACATGATAATATTAGTTAAAATAACAGAAAGAACATGAGTGAAACTATTTGTTTTGATATCATACTAATCTTACTAATATTAGAAATGTGAAAGTTTGTATGTTTGTCTCTGTTAAGCTAGTTACTGTATATTTCAATAGATTTTTCAAATTAAGAATGACTTATACATTGATCACACTAAGCATTAATCACGGTGACTAACATAGTTATACTATATTTATAGTTATAGTACTGTAAGGTATATGGTATATAAACTATATGCTATCGCATACCCATAGTATATGTACATTGAACTAATAGAATGAATGCTAAAATAATGAAATGGTTCATATTCATCCATTCTTTATGTTATCAATACTTGTCTTATATTATTGAAACATCTTGATTACTTTTTATATAAGGTCGGAATGTAAACACGTCACAGGACCGTTTAGGTTATAGGCAGGAAATCGGTAGAGTAGCAAAGGTAACGAGAAATGACTAATCGCCATCAGAGTGCGGATATAAAAGTAACTCGCTCTGGCTCTGCCTCTTCTCGTCCAACCGGCAATAAATTGAATCGGAAAATCTGCTCCCAACACACCCCAACCTCGTTCTTGCCTACATCAACGGCTTTGCAATATAGTTATCTAAAATGTATCCAAACCGTTCTAGATTTATTTAATTAGAAATAAATTCATTTACTATAATCACTAACATGAAATAATAATTAAATTTCCGTTGAAGAAGTAATTGTGGTTACAAGTATTCTCTCTAGGAGTGTATTATTTTTCTAGATGTCTGAAACCCCCTTAATAAAAAATATTGGAAGAGCGAGCTCCCTCTAAAAAATAAATTAACCAAAATTAATTTTTAAAAATGTGATTTAAAAACAATAACAAATAATCTGCTTAGGTGAATTAAATGTGTAAAGCCAATCATAATTGCAAAACATAATCCAGGACAAAGAGAACATAATTCTAAAAAAAAAGAAGGGCTCTTATTTAAGACGACATTGCTCCTAAAAAAAAAAAATACATAACTCATAATTGACATTTTCGATTTAAGCCTTAAGTAGAAATTGTATGTACAGGTTATAGGTTTTCAATAAAGGAACGACTTTTTCTTATGAAGTCAAATTTTGAGTTATATCATAATTGAACTCGATGTTTTATGGGAATAATGACAAAAGTTAAAATAAAAAAAAATTAAATCAATAAAATAGAGCCAAAAACTCAAAAAGAAACACTATTATTTATTATAATGCAATTGGGAAAAACCACAATGCAAAGCCTTATGGTTCAATTTTTTTTTTTATTATTTGAACCAATATTATTCGGAAACGTTGAATATTCTAAAAGAAAAAAAATGGCTAACTTTGCTAATGTGTATTAATTTATATAGGTTAATATTACTTGATATGTTTTGTGGATCAGCTGATTCTGTAACCTTCCCTGCTGGTTTGCGTATTACCTTCTTTTCAGTTGTATGTTGAACGTCTTGGTGGTGGAGTGCTGTCTCAGGTTTGGAGCCTGTTTGGGCTGTTGATCGTTGGGATGTATTGCACCTTTTTCTTCGAGATGTGATTCACATAACCCTTTTTTGTTTTTGTGTCTTGATAATGCCTGAATAGGCGAAACGTCGACTGGTAAGTGGGTGTGTTACTGGATTGCATTATAATAAAAAAAAAAATTAAAGCTTTTAACAATTTTCTAATGGCTAAAAAGAATTTCAATACCCTCATTAAAATAAGAATGCTTTGCTTTACCAATAACTATTTTTTTCTATCTCACATAGAACTTCCAAATATCTCTATTGAAAAATAAGATTTGAGTTATGGCAGTGTTCTTTTTGAAGGAGCGATATAGTGAAATTACGCGCCAATACCTCTAACAAGACGCGAGAGAAATAAGCACCCGGTCGCAGGTAGGAAATGCTTGTTATGTTTCTTTTTCGACCAGGGCTGGCTTGTCTAAATTGGGGTCCACGACTAGAAGGTAAAATGGGGTCTGTTAACAAGAGAGTGGAATATTGTACATATTTAAAAAAAAACATATTGTACAGCTTGACAACTTAAAAGAATCAATCTGTGACTATTCGTATAGTTGTAATTGCGTACATATATCGAAGAGTGCTCTCCCACGTGTAGAATCGGAATCTTTCGCATCGGTAGAAGTGAAGCTAATGGTTCTGAGTATCACTGACAGATTTAGGAGAATTTTCAGTGGGGGCCATGGGTCAATGTGAATTAGTTATCAATGTATACGATCCATATATGAATGAAGATACATAAAATAACAATTTTTAATTTAAGACAACTGAGGCCAGAAAACAATAACATAGATAAAATAAGCTCCTTGATCAAAGCGGTAGCTATCTTTATGTGAATGAAAAACATAAAAGGGTTCGGAATCGCCGATTTTGGATGCACCCATTGAGAAAACATTCGATACAATGAATAATTTTGGTAAGTAAAACGTGTTTTTTTCTTATTGAAAACCAACTATAATTCAGGTCAATGTAAACTAATGAGAACTCTAGGGGGGGCATGGCCCCCATGCCCCTCACCTCAAATCCGCCAATGCTGAGTATAGCTCTGTCCGAATTCAGCTATGAGGTACCTTCCTTTAGACATGGTACAAGTCTTGCCGATCTCCTTCAGCTTTCTTTTATTAAATAGTACATAGGTTCATCTTCTAGGATATTTTTAACATAAATATACATGCTTCACTGAGTTGCATGTGTTGGGCCCAACTCTGAACTCGAGGTAAGGCTCTTTATGGCTAGTTATGCATGCAAGCCTCTGCCACGTAATCACTTGCACCTAATTACTTTGCTGGCTTTAGACTTGTCTTATGCGGAACAAGGGAGGGTTTGCTTTGAGAAGAAATATGAAGGATTCCTACTTCGTTTCGAGTTAATAGCCCGTAAAATATATCTATGTTAAGATTTGAACAAATATTTCACTACATCAGTCACATATTTTAGTTTAGACGTAATCCCTGTGTTGTCTGAGCTCACTTCTTCATCACGTAACACTAACTTATTGTACCTTTGGTTTATCTTTTACTTCAATTCAGAGAACATGTACTCTACCAAGTATAACTCCCAATATAGTGAATATTACATTCCTACCAAGTGCCTTGTAGTATTGTAATATTATTGTGTAAATAATGTTTTGTAATAATGGCCTCTCAAGTCCAATCAAAACAACATATAGTAAAACAACTTCAAATAAAATGTGTAGCTCATAACGAAACTTGAATCATATGAAATCAACAAGCACAGAACGATGTTAAGTTTAAAACGAGAGGGGTGCCCCTGCGCATTTCCCTTACGGGGATCATTATTTAAGAATTTGAGCTTTGGTTAGCTTGCCATGGATTGACATGCAGTGAACAGATTTGTTCAAAACTATGATATTCAAACTACGGTTTGAGAGATATAACTTGCAAGTTTCATGTTTTTTTTTTCAATTTCTTTGCGGGATTGTGGAAACGCGGATATTCCCTAACGACTAAACTATATATAAACTCCCCGTCAAAAGTATTGCAACACCCATAATTCTCGAGATTTTCTTGGTTTCGACCTGAATCCGTACTTTTTTTATATTTACAGTAATATTATTTACTAAATGAGATACATTAGTGACTAGACACTTCATTCTTATTCACTGTTTACCAACAAACGATAACCTTTTGGATTATTCATTTTAAATTTCCTTTCAGTCCAAGTTTATCTTTCGTGTGTATCAAGTCTGTTTCCTCTTTAGTCTAGTTGAAACAATTAATTTTATCCACAATGAATCGTTTAAGCCGCGATGATTCGGTCAGAATCATCACTCTCTCTGAAGAAGGCAAATCATTGCGTTACATCGCTAATCGCCTTGAGATTCACTATTCTTCCGTTTCAGGGACCATAAGAAGGTACAGGGAGACTGGTAGTCAATCGAGGTGACCAATGTCAACGCGTCCTAGGATTACTAACCCCATAGATGGCCGCTTCATTAAAATGCAAGCTCTTCGGAAGCCTAATTCTACAGCTTCTTAAGCTTTAGAAAAAACTTGATCGTTGGGGTTTGAGGGATATCAATCTCGGATTCAATAGTCATTAGAAGACTGAGTCAAACCTCAGCTCAAGAAGGCCAGTGAAATGTCCTCTTCTCACCGCAGAACGCCGCGTAAAGAGATTGAGATTTGTAACACAACACCAATCTTGGACTGTGGAGGAGTAGAAAAAAGTTGTATTCACTGATGAGACGAGAGTGGCCCTTAACACACAAGATGGACGTGAAGAAGTTTGGAGAAGGCCTGGAGAACGGTTTAGTCAATGCTGCACGTCAGAAACTGAGCCATTCGGAGGAGGGTCTATCATGTTCTGGGGCGGCATATTTTAGGAGGCACGTACCAAGTTAGTGCCAATCCAAGGGGAGGCCTTGAATGCTTTGAGGTATGTAGAAATGATTCTTCAAGATCATGTAGTGTCTTTTATGCCGTTCATAGGCTCTGAATCGTTGCTCATGCATGATAATGTCCGCCCTCACAAGGCAAGATGTGTTTCTGAGTACCTGAACACCACAAATATCCACACCATTGATTGGCCAGCAAGAAGTCCTGACCTTAAACCAATCGAGCACGTTTGGTATTATCTCAAAAGATCGGTTCGGTCACTAGATTCACCTCCTACTACCCTTAAAATGCTAAAGGCAGGTGTATTGGAGGAGTGGGACAATATACCCCAAGATTTTCTTCGAAACCTTTTTTACAAGTATGCCAACACAAGTGGAAGCAGTCATTCAATCCAGAGGTGGCAATACGTCTTATTAAATGTAAATTAAAAATTTAAATTGTGATTTAAAAGTTAAAATTATCAGAAATTAAAAGTTTAGAAAGTAAGTTTTCTAACTTTTTTGTTTATTGGAAGAGATATTGTAATTTATTTTAATAAAATTTGTTAATGTCCAGTTTAAAAATGCTTAATACAGACTTCAGATATATATATATATATTTTATATATATATATATATATATATATATATATATATATATTTTATATATATATATATATATATATATATATATATATATATATATATATATATATATATATTTTATATATATATATATATATATATATATATATATATTTTATATATATATATATAAATATTTATATATAAAATATTTATATATAAAATAAATAAAATATTTAAAATTAAAATTAAAATAAATAAAATATATAAAATATTTATATATAAAATATATATATATATATATTTTATATATATATAAAATATATATATATATATATATATATATATATATATATTTTATATATATATATATATATATATATATATATATATATTTTATATATAAATATTTTATGTTTATATCTTATTTATTCCTTGGGCCTGTGTCCTGAGCAATTTTAATAATTTTAAGTTGAAATAAAGGAGAAATACAGATGAAGAGGGAAGTGCTGACGGGAACAACTCTTGTGTAACATAACTAAAGAACACCTCTGCTTCTAGGTTAATTATGAAAATATCATCTATCTTTAATATGATCTTAAATAATACACAAGTTTTGAATTGGTTGTAACGGACACACAAAAAAAAGTGAACAATTGAAGTAATTAAGATCATACGATAGTACAAGGGAGAACAAACAATGGACCCGTTGAAAGCTGAGATTGTAGATTTTTTTTGCCAGTTCGTTAAATTCGATTACAGGTAGCTGTCAAGCCCCGGTTTTCTGTTGTAGCTAAATGTATTTTATTCATTTCCACAGTTTAATTTCCGCTGGTGAAGAGCAGAGGAGGCAGAATGGCTTCGAGAATCGGGCATTGTTCTTGACAACAATGGCCATCCTCATCCCCAATTCCTACCCACCGCACTAATCCTCCGAGTGAGAATTAAAATTAAAAAATATTAAGGACACGAAGTGCCCGCTCAGATATTTACGCACCAGGGATCAATTTCCCGCCGACCGGTTAATCTGGGCTCACGCTCGGGCAGGGAGTGGACAATGGGCAGCTAGCAAGAAGAATAGAAGCCGGTTGGTATCTTGTCCCCATTGCTCGCCACAGAGCGGCCGTATTTGTTTGCACAATGTGTCTCCTCTCTACCTATTGAGGTGATCTGCGGGGGTTGTCATGAGCCACGAATTTGTCTCCTGAAGAAGTTAATTCATGCATGGCTTAATATTTTCTGCAAAAGGTTATCTCAGCGTCCAACTTGCTGGGGTGAATGATATTCAATATTCCTGCTGAACACGAACACACATACACACGCATAAATAAAAAGAGGGAAAACGAATTAGATAAATCAAAATATAATTAACTATAGTAAAAACTATAATCTTATTATGATTATTTCTAGACCATTTTCTATTTTTTATTAATAAAAATTTATTAGTAAATTTCGTTTGTTTTTTTTTACATAAAATTTTAATAGTTTCTAAATTCCATGTAATAGAATAAAGCTTCTGAAACAAATGTTAGGCGTACATTAAAAATAAACGGAAAGTTGGGCAAACCTTTTGCAATGAAGTCAGGAGTAAGGCAGGGCAACCACCTCTCTCCTCTTCCGTTCAATATTGCCCTTCAATTTATGGTTAAAAGAGCCGAAATCAGTCAGTCAGGTACAATTTTTAGCAAGATGAATTAAGTGCTTCTGTTATGCTGATGATGTGGCTCTAATTAGCTTGTCCCTCAAGGCTATAAATATGGCGTGTGAAGGACTGGACAGAGAGGCAGAATTAGACTTTCCATAAACGAATGAAAATCTAAAATAACGGTTCTCAGGAAGACGGTGTCCAGCTTTAAATACCTTGGCTCCATTGTAAATGATCGGACTGACGAAGGGGATGAGATTCAAACCTGAATATTAGGGGCTACTAATCTTAAAACTGGGCGACCTGTGGTCTAGTGGTAAGCGTAACAGACTACATAGCCCAAGATCGCGGCTTCGTATCCCCGCAAGTGGTTCTAGGATTTTTAAAGAGAGTAAAAAATCCTTAGTTACGCCGTCCTTCGGAAGAGACGTTAAACTGGGGTCCCGAACCTGTACGATGTAAGTTAATCGTTAAAAATCCCTATCCTACAAAATTTAGAGCTCCCAATGTAGCTAAGTCCGATTAGCCATAGTAGCGTAAAGTGACGTTAAATGAACAAATCTTAAACATAAAATGTTATTAATCCTATAAAAGATCTTGATAGAGAAGTATTAGAAAAAAATAGAGTAATCAAGAAAATCCTTGAATAGTAAAAGAAAGGAGAAATCGCAGCGGTATTGAACAGAGATCTTCCCAGATAATGCTTAATTACATTTCAGAACTTTAGCCAGGAAATACCTGTTACGTTTCAAATTGGTTCATTGCTTATTCTACGAAATCTGTCAATAAGAGGGCCAGGACAAAGGAGAAGGTCCCACATTTTTAATCTGGGCGAACGGTGAAACAAAGCGGAGGTCCAAGAAGAAGAGGTGAATTAATAATTAACTTAGTTTGAGTATAATAGGCTAGTTAATAGCCTTAG
Organism: Arma custos; assembly: GCA_037127475.1. Lineage (NCBI taxonomy): Eukaryota > Metazoa > Arthropoda > Insecta > Hemiptera > Pentatomidae > Arma > Arma custos. The sequence goes on along the minus strand of CM073759.1, from coordinate 30,434,327 downwards.
GGCGAGCTGGCCGTGAGAGGGGGGGGGGAGCATGCATATTTCAGCTACGGCAACATGAATATCTTAGCGACCCCGTGCTACTGGCTACATCCGCCGTCTCTCATCTTGGTGTAACAGTTTATAAAACGATGTAGTCCATGGGATCGTGGGTGGTAATTTATTGTATACTGTACTGAGCCTCTCAGATTAGGACAACCACCAATGACAGCCATATTCTTCTCATGATTGATCTTGTTTCAATAAGATAAATCCAGGAGATTAAGAAACCTGAATAATAGGTAGTCCTCCTGAGCTACAGGAAAGCTATTAAAATTTAGAAAAGGACTCACAGTAACGGGCCTTCATAACTACATGATATATATGCATTTCTTTAAATGATTACCCCGTTTATCCGTTTACAGAATTAATTTCTTTAAATTATACTGGGGTCACCTGTGGTCTAGTGGTTAGCATGACAACCTATTATGACCAAGGTTCGCAGTCCAGCAGGTGGCATTTCTAAAGTTAGTAAAAAATCCTAGGTTATGCCATCTTTCGGTATGGACAACAAACAACTTTAAAATTTACTTAAATAACTAAACAAAACTGTTAATATCCACCATCGGTTGTTCATTTTAAATTCAGTGTTATAAGATTATAACTTTACTGCTTAAGGACATTTTTATTACTAAATATATATAGACTAGCTTATGCCCGCGGCTTCGCTCGCGTGGAATTTGGTCTGCCACATAACGTTTTGTGAAAGATCATTTAAAATAAATAATTTAATTATTTTTTTAAAATACAAGTTACTCGTACATCCCAAACATCAGATGTCTACCTTCAAAACTGACGGATTCTATACAACCTTTGAACCCCTATTATATTAAAGGGGAAAACCTTGGGGTGGAATTATCCAAATTTCTTTCTTAAACTATACAAAGAGCCTATCTACAAATTTCAAGATGGTAAGTTCCTGACTTGCCTTTAATTATGTACTATAACGGGGGGGGGGCACATGCCCTCGTGTCCCCACATAAAAATGCCCTTGCTGTAGCCTATGATGTATAACCTATTTTACTCAATAATTTTCATCCAAATCCGTCCAGTAGTTTTTGCGTAAAAGAGAGACAAACATACAAACTTTCACATTTATAATATTAGTAAGATTAATAGGATATCAAAACAAATAGTTTCTCATGTTCTTTCTGTTATATTAACAACTATTATCATGAGATTTGCCTTTAATTATGTACTATAATGGATTCTCCACAGTACCTAAAAACAGTCGGGGGGGGAGGCACGTGCCCCCGTGCTCTCCCCCCTAAATCTGCGCTTGCTATAGCCTATATGTTATTCTGATGTCAAACCTATATTACTGTAAAGTTTCTTCCAAATCCGTTCAGTAGTTGTTAAGTGAAAGAGATACAAACATACAAACTTTCACATTTATAATATTAGTAAGATGCTCTATCCCTCAATAGTTACCTCATTAAAAGAGATTATTATCATTCGGATTCATGTCCCATGTCTTAGGAGGTACATGTTACATGCTTCACATATTTCTTGTCCATGTGCATCATTTAAATAATGCTTGAAAAACATAATTGGGAGTGAACTAAATTGGTAGATTTCTAAATTTTGTTTTGTTGTAAAGTTTAATGAATAAATATCTATCCACACTGTTGGAAGGTAGGCACTAGCCTCAAATTATACGGATAAAGTTAGTGTATTGTTTGCATGTGGTAAGCCGATACTGGGGTAAAACCAATTTGGATATTTCATCTGGAAAATGAAAACCAATCGTATATGTTATTCTTTAACGGAACATATAAAAGTAATTAATTCTCCTACAGATGTTGGCTAGTAGAAGGAACTTCATTGAAGAAGAAGAGCACAGCTGGTGGAAGACCTGGAGAGCTGGAGAAGGCTGTGCAGAATTCCTCCTCACACTGCTTAAGCGGTTATGTGGATTGATTATGATGATAATAAGATCTATTGGCTTGTTTTGCTGTACGGGGGGGGGGGAAGGGGAGTCACCGCAGCTTCATTTATATAGATAAATGTCGGTGAATCAGATAAGCCTTTTTAAAAAGAAAGCTTTATTGAAAAGAACAAACAAAACTGATAACGGTACATAAACTGACAGAGTAACAGCCTACTTCTAACTAAGTCTAAATGAGAACTCCTCCATTTTAATTAGGAGGGGTTTAAATAAGATTGAATATGCCTTAGCTAGTTTCTAAGGACACCTGCAGTTGATCTGTTATTCTGAGAAAGCCACCTGCAGCTACCCTTTAACTATATCATCGATTGCAGCGGTGACATGTGAAATGTACTAAGTCCCAAAAAAATTATTTTCAGTGTTTTTTTGCTTCTAAAAAGATATGCCAGAAGGATATTCAGAACATTAAGTCAAAACTAGGAATTGTTTTGTTTCTGTATACGGTGTTAGTTGCTATTTTCCAATGATTTTTTTTTTCCATTTTACAGTTTTTTCATTCTTCTGAAAAAAATACCATTTCATGATTTATTATCTTTCCATGTCGACAACTCAAATATTCTATCTGTGAAGGTCGTTTACTTCATACATCAAATATCATTACTTCTCATAAACAGTTAGTCAATTCAATGAGCACCTGAATACTCTCTAATTACTTTTTTAGTGATGACTTTGCCCAGAAGATTGAAGATTAGAGTTGGTAGGATCTTTCTTCTGCAATTTGATGTAAGGATGTTCTTTATTCGTTTTATCCTTTGATATTTTTTTACTATTTCTGTAGTCCTCTTCTATAAATGTCCTGTTCTTTTTCTGTACCGAAGACGCTTGAATGCGCGAAAAATTGTCAGGTATTTTTGATTCATGTGTTTACTTTAGAGACTTAAGGTTTCTTGGTTTGGTACTGATGTCTTAAGGTTTATTGAAGTCTTAATAAATATTTTATGCCTCTATATGGCCCAATGGGTGGGAGGCTCAGTGGTAGAGCACTGAATGCCGGAAGTCCTGATTCAAATCCCGCTGCAGGTAGTTACTTTTATTTCGTCTGTTTGCAGAGGGAGATGGATCATATGGGATCTAGGACCCTGAGGATCACCCAGCCTCTATAAAGTATTATAAAAATAGGGTACCAAAAATAAGGGGGAAAAGGCGGACATCCTTGCAGAACCGTTGTCCGTGAAACAGTACAGTCTTTACCATGTACTGAACACCAGACACGGGTTGTAGTGGTAAAGGTTTTTTTTTGGCCCAGTGGTAGGGCGGTGATAAAGGTGGTTATGCCATGCCGTGTGTCCGGGATTAAAATCCGGCTGTGCATATTTTCTTAATCTGTTAGCAGTCGGTGATGGATTCTTTGGGATCTGAGGGACACAAAAAAAATGGGTAAAATCTGGCGATTGAGCGTGATATATGATAAATCTCATGCCTGTTGTAGTTGTAAAAGTTTTTTTATTGATTTTTTTTGTGTAGTTGTACTACATATGAGTAATGATACAATTAATTTTACTTAGTAGGTAATTAGTTATCATAATGTGCTTATACTTAAGAGTTGGCGATTTAATGTCAACGAAGTAAAATACTGCCTTGTGTAGAGCTCAGGAGACGAAGGTTATTATTAGGGGGGGATTGCGGATCACTCCTCACCCCTTCAGGAATAAATTCATTTTCCTATAACTGTTTTCACACTCTCTCCCGCTTACTCAATCTTTGCTTTAGCCAGTTCCAAAGGAGAATGGGGAAATTTAAATTAGATCTCGCTACAAACAATGGAATTATACAAGGTAATATCCCGGGGTAGAAAATTAGATTTTAGGATCAAAGGGAGGCGAACCAACGATGGGATTTAATTGGAGGTTTACCGTCAAAGGAATTTGAAGTGTGAAGGCGTGATTAGGAGCTATGCGATGGCGCTTTTAGATTGGCCCGCCTTCCATAAATACTTCAATAGCAAAGTCTAATTGAGTCAGAATGATGCCTCGATGGCTCTTATCTCCTGCAATTACCAATACGGCAGAAGAATGTTTTCTTTTAAATTCAGAATAAAGTAAATCCTTGTTAACATGATGAATTCAAATTACGGTATAATCGAAGAAAGGTCTGGTAATTTGTTCTGAACGATGCTTGATATTATTTTCTGAAGTATCGAAGATTAAAAGATACCATTGCCTTTAAAATTAAACACAAAACCATTTTTATCATATTTTAACATTATGAGCTGTTATATTTGAAAATATTTGGACGTAAAAAATTTTTTCAATGATTATTGAATTGTTAAAACCTTTTCCCATTCGCCCATATTTTTAATGTAATTCAAATAGAAATTTATTAAGATATCGCGAATTTGAAAAAAAAAATGTAATATCACTTTCAGATATAACAGCACTTTAAATATTGTAGATATATTATGTAAACATCAAGAACTAGAAGGATTTGGAAATTTACTTTTTAAATTGATTAATTGAAGTTTACAACGATGTTAAAGTAATGCAATAAGTAAAAAGAATGAACAATAAGTAATGACATGAGATAAAGGCTAGTAAATAAACAACCCAATGGCAGTACTGGAATAACAGATTCAACTATAAAAGGCGATGGACTCGTAGCTTTTTTCAGGCGCCTTAGAGAATTATCGGAAATTGAAGATAAGTTTGATAGGTTAGAAACTAGTGGGTTTGAATGGGAATAAAGTTTGTTATAAAAGGATTGATATGAGATTCAGACCAAATAAACATCAAATGGGAGCATTATTGGTTTTACGATGGATTTCGAATTGTCAGGATACGAGAGGAATTCGATGGCTTAGTGGAGACCCAATGCTCTGCTCTGAAAGTCTAACTAGATATTAACTATAACAGATATCTATACGAGTATTTTGTAATTAAATGGAAGCTTAGAAAGTTTGCCTAGTAAGTATTGAAATAGCCTGAAATGGAGAGCAGTCTAGAAGTGGAAAACATAATAAAAGATGAAATATAGTTAAAAAGAAAGCATTTTATCAAACATGACGGCAATATTGCAATATTATACTATATACTAAAATTTTACTAAATGTTTTTTTTCGGAAATCTGTAATTGTAAAAATAACTTATTTTTTGGACTCACAAAAGCATAGTTTACATGATACTACAACAATATTTCCTATTCCTATATATTTCCTATTGAGGTAAATATCAATGATAAATAATTATACAAAAATAATCAAATCAAATACCTGGTTTTATCTATGAACAATTCATTTATAAATTATTATTTACGTGCGTACTTGTTATAGTATACTTTTATATTGTTCGTTCATTTAAGGTCACTTTTTGCTGCTATGGCTAATCGGACGATACTACATTGGGAGCTCTAAATTTGCCTATCCAGGTTTAATTAGGATAGGGATTTGTAACGAGTACCTGACATCGTACAGGCTCGGGACCCCCGTTTAACGTCCCTTCCGAAGGACGGCGTAACTAAGGATTTTTTTACTTTTATATTTTTTTAAGTGTTAAAATTAATAAACAATATTCGTTTCTCATTCTCCAAGACTTAGTTAATTAAATATATTAAATATACGGTATTTGTAACATGGGCCTTTTATTACTCAAGGAGAGTAAAAAGTTCAATTTTTTTTTTTTAAATTTATTTATTGATATTTACAACTGTATTACAATTATACAACAAGTAAATAGAATGCGTGTTACATATTGACATGAGAATGACAAGTAGAGAAACTACCCACTGGTAGTACTCAAATCAAAGTTCAATAAGAAGGTCACGTGGCCATCTTCTTTTCAAACGCCTCGGAGGATTATCGGGAATTGAAGAGGAAGCTAGGTTTGAAACTAGAGGGCTTGAGTGGGAATGAAGTTTGCTATGAAAGGATAGATACCGGTTTCGGGCCAAATCAGCAACAAAAGGGACATTAAGGTCGTTATGGATGACTTTATTCTTAACAAAATAAGGTCAATGCTCCTTATTTTACGAAGGATTTTGGATTGTAGGGATTGGATACGAGAGGAATTCGATGGCTTAGTGGAGCCCCATAGCTCTACTCCGTAAGTCCAAATAGGTCGTATGATGGTCATGTAGATGAGTCTTTTGTAGTTGATTGGGAGCTTAGAGCGTTTGTCTAGTAAGTATTGAAGTAGCCTGAAACGTCGAGCGGTTTCCTGTCTTTTCAGTCTTGTATGAGGATTCCAGTTTAATCGTTTGTCGCGTGGTCTTGGGTATCCTGAGGTATGCATCCCCGGTGTGGAGCCGCAACCTCACGCAGCAGCAGAGAAGGAGACTGGCGACGATCCAGAGACTGGCTCTGCTACGGGTCACGAAGGCGTACAGGACGGTGTCGCATGAGGCGGTGCAGGTGCTTGCCGGAGCCATGCCCCTGGACCTCCTCCTGAAGGAGGATGCCCTCAAGTACGAGGCGAAGAGGCAGGGGCTGGAGACGCTCCCGGAGGGACTCCGTCAGAGGATCGGCGAGACCCCGAACCAGTGGAAGAGGATTTTGAGGGAGGACTCAATAGAGCAGTGGAATGGACGGTGGGTGACGAGCCAGAAGGGCTCTACGTTGAGAAAGTTTTTCCCCACCGTCCAGTCGAGGTTGTCTGCGACATGGGTCCTCCCGGACTACTGGGTCTCGCAGATGCTGACGGGACACGGTGGGTTCCGGGGAAAGCTCAGTGAGCATAGAAGAGAGGTCGACCCCCGGTGCCCCACCTGTGGAGTCCCAGAGACGGCGGAGCACGTGTTGCTCACCTGCATCGCGATGGAAGGACACCGTGCCAGGTTGTCAAGGAAGACCGGGATCTTCGTCCTCGCCGAGGAAGACTTCCCCCGCCTCATGGAGGAGGACAATTACCCCCACTTCAGGGAGTATGTCTACGGGTGGAAGGAGGTGGTCGGTCCTGCGCATTTTACCATCAGCAGGATACGGCCACCCGGCGAGCCACCGGACCAGGATACACCAATGCATTCGCAGGAGGACGAGCCCCCAGGAGGAGATGACTGAGGGAGTGGACTGGCCGGATGCGGACCGGACGGATGCGGCGGACCAGGATGGCTGGACGGCAACCGGACGGAGGCAGACCGGCCAGGAGGCCTTAAAGGTGCTGCCCCACCAGTAAGGTGCACATCCGTGCACTGGGCAGCACCACAGATTTTATTTTTATTTTTATTTTATTTAAATGTACCCAGGAGATTAAATGGTACCCCCCAAAGCTTGTAGAATAAGAAGTTTGTAAATAAAGAGTTGTTTTTTGGCGGTGGTGGGCGTGCGTAAACCCAACGTATCAACCCACCACCGCCGTACCCCGTATGCCAGAAATGGCAGGAAGGGGGCAAAAAAAAAAAAAAAAAAAAAAAAAAAAAAAAAAAAAAAAAAAAAAAAAAAAAAAAAAAAAAAAAAAAAAAAAGTTTAATCGTTTGTCGAGGTGCAACCCTAAGTATCGGATCTGTTCTACAGGCACCAGTGGGATATTATTAAAGGATACTGTAGGGCAGGAAGTCATTGGTTTACGACGTAAGGTAAAAGTGATTTGATGCGATTTTTTAGAATTTATTTTAATTCTCCAGTTTTGAAACAATTCTTCAAGATCAGTGATATGGGATTGGAGGCTTTGGGATGCAATAACTGGATTGATGGTGACTGAATACACATGTATCATCAGCATACGTAGTAAGGATAGTATTAGGATGAGTTGGGATGTCAGCTGTATAAACTGTATAAAGGATTGGGCCAAGGATACTACCTTGAGGAACACCAGCAGATTGGGAAAAGAGGGATGAATAGAAATTATTATGGTTTACTTGGAAAGTTCTATTTGTGAAATAGGATTGAAGGATGAGAAAGTATGTCGGGGGTAGGAATTTACGGAGTTTGTAGAGCAAGCCCGTATGCCAGACTCGGTCAAAAGCCTGTTCCACGTCAAGAAAGACGCCCGAACAATATGATCCACTTTCTAATGCAGAGGAGACCACATCCACCACACGATGACATTGCTGAATGGTGGAGTGTGATGCTCGGAATCCAAACTGGTGATCAAAAGTTCAATTAGCACATAATATATATTTAAGTATGTTTATGGTATATTATATTATCCAAAAATAAAATCTTGGAGAAAATGAGAAAATAAATATTATAATAATAATCCATAATAAAATTATGCCATAATCTAATGATAATCATCATAAGCCATGTACATATTATCCATGATAATCATAGATCATATTCCCATGGCGACAATCAGGGTTTTCTCAATATATGTTTCAAATGGCAATGTATTTTTCAATTATCAAATAAAGCAAAGGTTTTTTTCCACCATTTCAATGCTACGAATGTAACCCACATTTCACTCAGTGGTAATGGTAATAAATGGTAATATAAATATCAGTGAATGTCTGTTAGGAAATATTTATGAGATCCTGAGAATGTAACTGAAAACAACTTTTATTGGCAGGGACAACGATAGCGTGGGGGCGAGCTGCGATAAAATCCCTGCACGGCCGAACAGATATTATTTTTAGTCTTTTTATGTGACATTACATAAATGATATGTTGTAATAATTACGTAATATCGTTAAATAATATATTTTTTAAATACATAGGTATCAGAGATAAATTTAATATTTGACCGGGGGCAGGAAAATGTGACCCAGAAACATTTATTCATCGGACTCGGGGAAGTTGGCCCATTTCCGTGGGTAATCCCCACGACGCAGCTCATCGATATATTATTGTAATTTTATTAAAAATAAATAGATAGTCTGTTAATAATTTGACGTATATCCTGACTGAATTGTAGCATCTCGAAAATCAAGAGCCTCTTTTTAATAATTATTCCAAAATTTGCCAGCATTTAATTATAGGAAATGTTAAATACTCTTTTAAATAGCCACGATCAATATTTGTATTGCATTCATCACGAATTCCTTGTTGTTTCGATCACGTCGTTCACAAATTCTTTGCCGAAATTTCGCTAGACATACTGCTAACTTCCTCAGGGCTCAATCTGAGACTCAAAATGTCCTTTTCCAAAGTTTTTAGTGTTCTGGGGTAGGGCCTATTCTTCCGTAAGGTAATGTTATTTTTTGTCTATTAGGTTTAGCTTTTTTTTTTCCTACAGCTCTTAAGTGATTTAAATGGTTTGTTAATTGATTGGTAAGTAATTAAGTACTAGTCGTAGAAACAAAGATTTTTGTTTTAATTTTGTTTATTAAATTAATGCCACATCTTTAAGGAGTACCTGATACCTCACATTATCCTGTAAGCAATGATTTTTACTCCCTTTAAAAAATCCTAGGGCCACCTGCTGGGATGCGAAAACTTGGACATAGCAGGTTGTTATAATAACCACTAGACGGCAGTTGACTCTAGTATTAAAATGAATTAGTTCTGTATATGAATAAGTGGAGTAAACAAAAAGATACGTTTATATATTCACATGTACGAAGTGCATATATATCCTGTAGTTTGGATTGTGTGAGACCGCTTTATACATGTTATTTTATCTCTACGTTTGTTAGTTTTCTTTCAATTTATAAGTGTTTACGATGTCTTAATTGACTGCTTAGGAATTCAGTGACATTTTTAGTAATAAATCTTTGTATTTTAAATTATTTTAATTAGAAATTCGTATACATAGCTTGCAAAAATCTTATGCCCCGGCGTATCCTTTATCTTATTCAATCAAAAAGAAAAGATAAGTGTTGATTAGATTTTTTTTAAAGAAGTTCAACGTCTAACTAGCAGTCGCTAGGAGTTGTCACATCTCAGGCATACCTTTCTTCGAACGGATATCATTACCAACAACATCCAAGATGACCGGAGGCTAAAAACTTTTGCTATAGTTAGTTTGATGTCAGAAGTTGCTGGTCTCTTAACATGAACAACTTTCTTGTGGCTATATTACTGGTTCTTGAGAACTAGACTAAATAGCATACTAGAACAGAAACTTTTGCACATTTTTGGGGTATATTGATTTTTTCGAATAACATGGAATTGAAATATATTAGAAGTTGATTGGATATTTTTCATAATCTATAACCAATTTACTAAATACCAGAAAATTACTTGTTCCTTAAAAACACAATTTGAATTACCCCTTCTTTCATATAGTATGGAAATGCAACAGAAACATATTAAAGAACAGCCTGGAATGCTGAATATTCGGAAGGAACCTATAATCTTAATTAACAACAAGGGGCATCATATTTGGAGATAGACTGTAAAGAAACTAAAGGAGCTGGGTAAAGAAGTTTTTTCGCAACCATTTCATTCGCCAGGTCTATCTTCAACAGATTTTCATTGTTGGATTATATTGAGTGACGCTGAGGATCATCTCATGGTGTTATGACTCTAATTCCAAATCTAAAAAAAAAAAATCGTTACATTAGCCTCGGAGAAGAAAACAACACTTAGTATCTTTGTGGGGTAAAGTGAAAACATTGGTGGTGATTGTTTTAAACAAAAATATGGAACTTGTCTGTATAAAGCGATGGATCGTCGAAGGGAATATTCAGTTCAAACAAGAATGGATGCGAGATAGACTTTTCTTAGAGCTAAAATGTATCCTATACTTGACTTCAGAAATAATAGTGTTACGGTCACAGAGAGAAAGAGGGGCGAAAAGTGACTAATATCTTAAGCCCTTTGGCGGAATAGATAAAGATCGAATTAGAACCATCTAGAAGATCGTAGAACGGTGCGTTTAGAAGGTTAGTCCTGTATATAAATACCCTCACACCGAGAAGCGGCAGTCAGTATTAAACCAGGTGGTGTTATGAACAAGTGAATCAGTAATAAGTGAGTTAGTGTGGTAAACTAGTCAGTAGTAAACGGGACAAGAGTGATAAAATTGTGTCAGTGAATTGTGATAGTCTCGCGAGTGTAATAAACCGTTTCTGTTTATTTCTGTGTGTCAGTTTGTTATATTTGGAGATTCTTATGGTCGGTGGACTTTAATTAGTGAACTGTAAGTGTTAATTTGTAGTTATAAGCTCTAGCGTAATTTTATTATATTTGTACAAATTTATGTTAATTGTTAAGCTATTTCGTAGTAGTAATATATAATATTACAAATTCGCAGGCAGAAACTCTACGTAATGGGAACACATACCATCGAGGTGGTGAACAGCTTCCAATACCTTGGCTCTGTCATCAACGACAAACTAGATGCAACAGAAGAAATCAGAAGAAGATTACTGGCTGGGAATCGGGAATACTTTGCTATTGCCAGCTTGCTGAAAAGCAAAAATGTCGACCTCAAAATTAAGATCACTCTCTATAAATCGCTGATTCTGCCAATAGTGACATATGCTTGCGAGACATGGACCCTAAACTAGAAGGATGCACATCTAGTGGGTAGATTCCAAAGGCTTACCCCTACGTAGGGCCCGTCCAGGAAAACGGTGTATGGCGCAGAAGAAAAAACAGAGATTTCTTTGAACGCTATGATGACATGAAAATCTCCTCTTTTGCCCGGTTACAGAGGATGAAGTGGCTGGGTCACCTGCTAAGACTGGGAGGAGAAAGAACTGTTAGAAGAGTGTTCGAGAACTGCCCTGATGGAGTGAGGCGTAGAGGGAGACCCAGGGACAGGTGGAAGGATAGCGTCCTGGGAGATCTCAAGAAACTGAGAATAAGTTTCTCAAATGCACAGGACCGAAGCAGATGGAGCTTGAGCTTGAGCTGGAGATTGAGCAGGCCAAGGATCGCTTTAAGCATCTGTCGCGCCACTAAAAGAAGAAGAAGAATATCTGATATTATTTTAGTAATTAAATAGGCCTAGATAATATTAAATATTTAGAATATCTTTATTGTAAATTTATATCAGTCTAATAATTTAATTGTTTGTAACTTCATTGTATTCTTTTTATTGCTTTGTTAATAAATATCTTATAAATATATCTTGAATTTAGGAGTAGTTTAATTCATTTTAACACCCAGTAGCGCGTAACAATAGTCTTATAGCCAATGATTTGTAGGCGTTATTATAATAGATGCTTTAAAACTACTAAAAGGGGTTATCTGAAGCGTAGCGGTTAGTATAACAACCTACTAATCCGAGGATCGTGGATTCTCAGCCAGTGAGTGGGCTCTAGGATTTTTGAAGGGTGTAAAATATCGTTGGTTATGCTGTCCTCCGGAATGAATTAAAATGTCAGTTACTCGTTAAAGATCCCTATTCAAATTATACCAGGATAGAATTTAGGACTCCTACTGTAGCTTCGTCCAAATAGTCATTGCAGCGTAAAGAGACATTATATGAGTTAAAAAACTACTTAATGTTATATCATAAATGTCTATTATCATTTTATCGAGTACTATTGGGAATAGCTTGTGACCATTCCTTGAGAAAAATACCAGTCCCTTCTATTCTCTCAATTAATTTTTTGAGGAGTATTGTATATCTTATAATGATAACTGCAATACTTGTACTCACGAGTGTAGCCGGCGAGGAGGCTGGCGATACCGGCGGCGTACACAGCGGTGGTCCTGGCGGTGGCTTCCTCCTCGGAGGTGGAGTACTCCCGCCACTCGGAGCTCCGCTGCCTCCTCAGCCTCCCCAGCTGCCTCGAGCACCGCCGGCTCTCCATCTCCAGCTCTACCTCGCTCTCGGTACCTCTTCTTCGGCACGCCTGCTCCTCATCCCTTCCCTGTCAAAACAAACAGAAGTCATTAGATAACATAAAAAAGATTGCATAAAGGTTTTTGAAAATTCACAATATTATAAGGAAGGAATGCTAGTGTCATAATATAACTAACTACTGTCCAGTCATAGATATATCAAAGAAACAAAAGACACCGTAAAGTAGAACAAATGGTATTATTGTGAGAAATCCGACATTCATCAGAGAGAAAGAGAATAAATTTAAAAACAAAGACTTATAAATTCCACACACTTCCTTGTTATTGAACCATAAATTAGCTCTTAGAAAAAGGAAATATGCATAAAGCACATATGTGAGAACTACAAGAACCGAATTAAAGACAGGAATCAATAGGCATGGATGAAGAACGGCAACCAAGAAAGGTAGTGGAAGCCCGACCACAGGGCAGAAGTCTACGAGGTTGCCCAAGAATCCTGTATCAAGATTACGTCCAATGGATAGGAGCAAAAAAGAAGAAAACCCTAGCCCAAATGAGTAGGGTATGTCGTGACCAGAAAACATAGCTCTGCTGGATAGAGACACTTGTCCAGCTGAATACCAAGAAAGTGGAAAATAAAGTGAAAAAATGGCATAATGAAATATAATTATTTCACAACCACTGACCAACAAAGCAAGCACCAGATAATGTAACAAACTTTAATACTCCAACAAATATAGGGTAGAAACGGCATAAGGCATAAGTAATGGAATGGCAATGTTTCAAAACAGAATGTGTTCATTGAGATTCCAATTGGGATACATAATTTCCTTTTTATTTTTTTATTATTTTTTTTAATTTTTAAATATTTTTTATTTTGAAGAGAAAATATTTGCCATTGCCGGGGTTCGAACGCGGGTCGTCCGCTTCTACGTGGCAGTGCTCTAACCAATTGAGCTACCATGAGTCGTCTCCCAGTCAGGCAAAGCCGTTCTCTTCACTGATCCTATATCATTCATTGAACATTATTTTAACTAGGATCTTATAGACTTACGTTATTATATTATTTATATTTTTTTACCAATTGCTTTAACGCCAAGGATTTGGTTAAATTGCCACGGAGAGGCGGAGGACCCGGATTCGAACCCCGGCAAGGGCAAATCTTTTCTCTTCAAAATAAAAATAATTTCTTTTCAATTAATTAAATTTCCGAATAGCGTCGAAACATATACATTATCTAGTGAGGTTGCAGTATGGTATTGATGAGTCTGTTTGGATTATTAATGAATCATGTTCTGCATGCAATTGTTTTCTTTTTATATTTTTAGTTTTCACAGCACTAGACGAGTGACCAATAACATCTATGCTATTTTTCTATGCCGACTCTCATTAAACCTATTTAAAAAAGAACCTCTTAGCCGAGTACTCTAGGCTTCCTTAGGGCTTTCATTGAATTGAAAATGAAGCAATCAAGAACATCTCCTTGCCGTTCGCCATTTTACCGTAAAATCTTCTGGAGAGATTTTCCTGTACTTTCAGGTTTTTTCAACGTCATTCTGCTTAAGCGAACTAAACTGGAGAAATGTATTTCCAATTGGTACAACTTATTATTGTTATACAACTGATTTATTGGTACAACAAAACCAATGCAAATTTTTAGTATTTTTATGTTTTTACTTAAATGAAAAAAAAAATCTTGTAATGAGGTAATATAGGGTTTTAATTTGAAATAGACCAATATAATCCAGAATGAAGATTAATTTTAATACAGGAATATTAACAGACTATTTAAATACTAAATAATATCATTCTACATTATCCCTGAAAACAAAACAATCCTGAATTATTTTATTATAAGAAAATCAAACCCGTAGAATAAAAAAAATAGAATAACGCTATTTTAAATTGTTATAATGTTAAATACAAATAAAAAAAACCTGTACCACTACAACCCATGAAGGGTCTGGGGTTCAGTACATTGTAGAGACTGTACTGTTTCATGGACAACGGTTCTGCAAGAAAGTGACTTGTACCAGCTCACGCTCAACCGCCGGATTTTTTCCCCTTATTTTGGGTACCCTATTTTTATAATATTTTATAGAGGCTGGGTGAACCCCAGGAGGGTCCTAGATCCCAAATACAAATAAAAAGAGCAATTAATTTTTTTGAATATACCGCTCCTTCAAAATAACAACGACATGACTCAAAAGTTGGCATTTTTTCAGTAGCAATTGTATTAGTTGAAGCTTTTTAATTCAGGAACTATATATCTGATAATCCATTCCCAACATTTTTGTTTTGTTTTAACAAGATCATATTTTTTGAATCTGGTTTAAACATTTTTTTTTAAGTGTTAAGTACAAATTGTTATTTTTTTTTATTTTTTTTTCATGAAGGTGATGCCCCCTATGTTATGAATGACCAGCCTGGGCGTTCGTACTTTGTCCCATAGGTCACGTGTTATTAGCGCCCAGGCAGTCAGTGACGGGAGCTGGCGGAGTGTGGGGCCAGGGGGGAGGTAGAACTGTGTAACGCTCATGCCTCTGTGCCATGTACCATGAGAAGGCATTTTTCTCTCGCTACTTCCTTCCTGACCCTCTTCTCGGCTCACCCTGGGCAACTTGTCGCATTTTTACGCACCTGGGTCGAGAAGACACACTTCGCCAGCGCTGACTCACCCCTAGTAGGACGATGGCTGTATGTATGTATGTAGCTTGATTTTGTATTTTATTTTTTTTTTTGTCTATAATAAAAATATTTTTTGTTCTCTTATGTATTTGTTATTACTGCACCATTTATCAAATATATTAAATATAAGATTTAGGAGTGGGCTAATGATTCGGATCAGTTTGAAACGGGGATGAGGATTTTGTTTTGTTGAACTCTTTTACCCTCTCCTCCCACCATATTTGGTCCTTCATTAGAACTGGCAACCCCCAGGGGAAGAGATTTGCGTTTCGATTGTGAAAGGCCCCTCTCCCCCGCAACATTAAGTTTTATGGAAATAATGTCATAGTTATAATAAAAATTGCTTCATTTTTTTAAAAAACGTTCTAATGGTTAATAAAAGATTCTTAATCCTATTCTCTTTACCAATAGCGAACCTGGCTTCCTTGCGCCTCTCTCCGTCTCATCCTTCCACCTGCATTTAAGTCTATCTCTTTTCCTTAACGTGCGCTGCTTGTATTTTTTCTGAACTAATTCATCCTCCATTCTGATCATCTGATCCTGTCCATTTCAGTCTACTTGCTTTGATATAGATGACAATTATATTATTTAATTTTAATTTTTCACTTTAGTAGGAAGGATTTAGTGCCGTGTCTTTCTCTTAAATACTTTTAATTTACGGCAAGCACATATCCGATCCGTAGGTAGATAACTGTAGACAAAATATCTACAAAAGTATTTTAGAAACTATTGTTGGCTTAAGGAAAAAAAACAGAAAGGTCTTAAGAATGCACAGAAGTTCAGAACATACTTGAATACATTGATACAATAAAACCTTCTGAATGAGAAGGATCGGAAGGGAGGGGCAGAGGTATAAATAGATATGAAGTAAGGAAAGAAGTGAAAAAGAGTTTAGGTAAAGGATGTTATGGATGCAAATTCTATTTCACTTGATTGGAGAATGGACGTATACAGTCAGAATTTGTTTAAAGGGTCCTCGGAGCGGGTCTTGGAGATTACTCTAAATCGAGTTATCCGTCGAAGTAGAGACCTCCACCCCAGAACATGACCGTCCCGGAGACAAACAGGATCCAAAGAGAATTATCAGCCTTATGTAATTGGAAGTAGGAGGGAGCGAGGAGACATACACGGGGTGACGCACGTGTGGCGAATGGCTCCTGATGAGGCCGGATGATTTGATTAGCCTCCAATGGATTGACTAACAGCGCCTAACAAGATTGCCGGGGATCTGCCTCGGATTAGCCTACTGATAACAGTGAGGCTGTCCTCGCCGGGAGGCTAATGAATTGGATCAAACAGTTCCAAGCAGGTAGCGGCCTAGTGTGGGCAGCGGGGATCTCTAAGGAGTCAACAGATATTTGGCGAAGCTAGTTTCCCCTGAATTTAAAGGGTTTAATTTACTGTGTTGTTTTATTCAAATAGTTAATAAGTTAATTTCTGAACTTCAATTGTAGACGAGTTTTCATCTGAAGTTTTAAAGTTGTAGGAAACTAGATAAGATAGATCAGGATTGAGTTAGATGCAATAAAGAAAAAAGCTGTACCGCTGCAACGGTGAAGGTCTTTGGTTAGGAACAGTATTCTAGGACCACGACTGTGTAGGGAAGCTCTTCAGGGGACCACGCTTAATCACCGGGTTTCCTAACTTTGCAGGGGCTGGATGGGCCTAACGAGGGTCTACAGATCCCACACTGTCCATATAAGGCTGTTACAGACTCTACAATTTATCTGCTACAGCCGGATTTAAATCCGAAACCTTCAGCATAACAACTCAGAAATCCACACACTAAGCTACCCCGCCCCATAGATGTAATAAAAGTAATATATGGTAAATTTGTCAATGAAACTAAATTTTACTGGTCTTGATAAACATGTTGATTATTGATGATAGTAACTTAACAGATATATAAACTAAAATTGTAAACATTAGTTAAGTAATAAATAACTTAGTAACTTAGTAAACTATAAAACACAGCATTAGTACAAAAATATAATCTCAAATTTCTTAAATTAAAACGTGTAGTATTAAAAAAAACGTTTAGCAACACTTTTTTTAAAATAAAATTAAAAAACAGAAACAATAAGCTCAATACAATTCGATTTGGAGTAAAATTAATTTGATTTGAACTCAGTTATTTTAAAATTAATTAATATAAATAAATGAATTTTCTGATTTTAATAATAGGTGTTAAAATATGTTTATTACTATTACATTTTTATAAATTAATGCATATAAATCAAACATACTATCAGTTGGATTACTATGCATAGAATAGTTTACAGAATATCCAATGTATTTCTTATGTTAGAACGAAGTGAATGAATAAAACTAAAGTGAATGAATACAACTTTTTTTAAAACTGAAGTTTAAATAAAACTATAAGAGAATCATAATTTAAATGAATAAATTTAGGTTGTTAAATGTTCTGAGGTTAATGTTCAATTCGCTGTAACCTAAATAGGGAATATTCCATGTGAAAGAAGTGTTCGAAACTAATATAAATTAAAATAACAGGTCTGAAGTGAATTAATGATATAGAAACAAGGAGAAACAAATATTAACATATCTTAGAAACACTCGTAGGAGACATGGCCAAATAAAGATTTAACATCAGCATTTTCAGATCATCTTTCATTAAGCAATAATGTGTATTTTGAGTTTAATATATTTTAGATTTAGAATGTGACAAAATTCTAAAAAGTAAATAAAAATTGTTTTTTTTTTCAACCAAACGCGAGCTTAATTTTTAGATATAAATACTGTTACGGTCACAGAGAGAAAGACTAAGAGATTAACGTCTTAAGCCCGTCGGCGGAAGAGATTAAGAAGGTTCTCGTCGATTCCAGAACGGTCTCCCCCTACTTCCGTGTGTCTAGAATGTTCGGCCTTGCCTATTTAAATACCCCCTCGGCGCGAGTTGGGCAGTCAGAGAGTAAATCAGGCAGTGTGATGAACTTGTAATAACTGTGACAGTTTGTGAGTGCAATAAACTGTTTCTGTTTGTTACTGTGTGTCAGTTTGTTATATTTGGAGATTCTTACGGTCGGTGGACTTTAATTAGTGAACTGTAAGTGTTAATTTGTAGTTATAAGCTCTAGAGTAATTTTATTGTATTCGTACAAATTTATGTAAATAGCTAAGCTATTTAGAATTGGTAATATCTTATGTAATTTTAGTAATTATATAGGAATTAGGCCTAGGTTATAATCTTTAGAATATTGTTATTGTAAATTTATATTAGTATAATAATTCAATCGTCAATAATTTCATTAGAATCTTTTTGACACTTTGTTAATAAATATTAGTACCTATCTTTAATTAAGGAAGTACGCAGTAGCCCGTAACAATACAAATACAGGGTATTCGAAAATACTTTATTAACTAGCAAGATAAAAAAACTTCATCCCATTAAATGAATGTTTTATGCACCATCACCAAAGCAACATATTCCTTAACTAGATAAAAAATATATCTATACTACGAAATAATAATAATAACAATTGAAAAATAATGTTATGAACTTGATGAAAAATTCACAGTAAATGGAATAGCAAGAGGAGTATCTAAAAAAAAAAAAAGGTATTTAAATTTATATATAACAAGCACTATAGGAAATTGAGATGGGAAGACATCTCTTTATCTCAACTTTTGATTGAACTTCTACTTATCCAGTGTTTTAAATGGAACAAGAGAAAATTGTTAGCTTTCAAATGAAGGTTCAGCAGTGTACATAATTAATTTAATTATGATTTATTACCAGTAGGGCCTTGTTAATACGAGATGGCTGAAATAGGCATTGCGAGTGACCTTTATCGACGTCAGTTGTAAATAAAATTTAATATATTATTAATATATTTTAAATTATGAAGAAATGGTTGACTATATTAATCCTGAGCAGTGAATACTTTTTACACAAATAATAACAACTTAATCAGTTAAAATTGGTTGTAGTTATTTGTGAGGAATGTATTGACTTCAGCATTTCATAAAATATTTAACAAAAATATCAATATATTCTAATGAAAGGATTACAAATTTTCATTTAACAGTAAAAAATCAATGGGCACAAAAAAACTTAACTTTATCCAAATTTCTTGCTGTTTAAAAAAAAATCAATCATTACAATTTGTTAAAAGTGTATCGAATATACAATTAATCCGTCTTTGTATTTATTTATTAATTTAAATGAAAGCTTAGCGCTCTCAATCCCCTGATTTGTCTTTCTCAGTTAATAAATAAATATGACTCACGCGATTTCATAGTTATTTTAGAACGAATGATTATCAACACACACATGCTTCCAATCAAATCCACTGATACAAAAAAAAAAAAAAAACAGCTCAAAGAGACATCCCCTTGATCTTAGAGTATCGATTCATGATCCTCCTTTAATAAGAATGTAATTACCAATTACTTGCGAGACTCACCTAGGGCGAACAGGAAGGGATGCACCCTAACTTATTAGCAGGCGGGGTTGGGAGTTATCTGATAACCTTAGGGGTGGATAGTTCCAAATAGGCAGGTTCCAAACAGGTATAGCCTAACCATTCTCGGAGCTTCTGTGAGATATTACCTGTCTAAAACAAAGTATATATATATATATATATATATATATATATATATATATATATATATATATATTATTCCATTCCTACCAGTGATAAACATTTTTTATATAAATTGTTACTAATTACTTTCGCTCGTCTAGGGTATTTACGGGTATAAATGGGCAGATTTTAATTATCTATATTCACTGATAAGACCTGGAATAAATTATTTAATTTAAATTGAAAATGTTACCTTGAGTGGATTAATTACTTTTACTAACTATTAATAAAGCCTTTATCATTTATTTAAATTTAAATATGGATCAACATCAGGAAATCAATAGATAAGGCAAAATACATTTCACTAACATTAGTTCATAATCAACTCCAATTAAAAAGAATAAAATAAACAAATTGATTTCAATAGAAAAACAACACAATGAACAAATAAAAGAAATTGAATTAGAAATTCACATATATCAAATATTAAATACATTTACCAATTTATTGCTACTAAAATTCTTTATACTTAAACATATCTATAAACCAACTAACATATCTAATGAGCTCTTAACAAAAAAAATGCATTTATCGACGTTATTCTGCAGAATATTGAAATTTAGTACTTGCATTCATTAGAAAATCCTTTCGCCGTGATGCTCCCATATGAAGGTCCGAGATAGAGAGCGATGGCCATTCCTGATCGATGACCCGAACCGAAGATTCTCGATCTGGAGATAGATAGCGATGATTATTCTTGATCGGAGATTTGAACTAGAGTGACTTGTTTTCTATATGGAAGGGATAGCTGAGAATGCCGATCTCTAGTGGCATTTTACTTAAACTCTTCAATGATATAAGATTTCGACATTGAATTTTCATTATTCTCTAGGGAAGATTACATCATAGACGATAGTTGCGTCATGTATCAATATATATACACACACATAAACAATGTTGCTTGACTGAACTAGCGAAAAAAAAATCAATTTTTGAAATTATGGAGTTATCCGATTTAGATCCTGAACATCTTACATGTACTTGTAAGTCTTAAGTCTCAATGCCGTATAATTGTTCCAACTAGTTAACTAAAGCCAGTTGTTTTGTTTTTTATTATAAGGCATGCTAACTATTTAGTTTTATAGTTTCTAGTTGCAGGCATTGTTTATTTTGATTTAGTATGTAGATTTTGGTGCACTATACATGCAGTCTATTTGTTTTGAACTGATTTGGGCCACTCTTATTGAATCGGTAAGATTCCCTTTTGTATTCGATTTCGGTTTAGCCCTCGCTAATGAGGTTGTTAGAAGGGAGTATACAAGGATCGTATGTTCCCGTGATTGAATCCTCTCAAGAAGTATACAAGATAAATCCAACACTCGGATGTGGCATGATGCTCATAACAAACAGCATATAGATACATGCTTCCCTTGTTGGAGGCCCACACTGACGGATAACGAAATGATGAGGAAGAGCCGAGGCAAAGGAGGAGGAAGGAAGCTAATAAAAAATAACGAGGCGGGTGGGATAAATTGTTTGTTATGTTAGTGACGGGAGGAGGAAAGGGGCGCTTTTATTGGTAGCGTAAGATATAGGAAGGAGTGCGATGCGGTATTTGACTGTGGCCCGCTTTGAGGACGTATCAAAGGACATGTTGAGTTTGCCTTGAGGAATATTAACCAGCGCCCTCTATTAGCTGCTCTGAATATTACCCCGTGCTCTTCCGCTCAGCCCTAATGTGGGCGGTCTCGAGGGTGCTTTTTGTGCTCAGTGTCCTGGAAGCGATAGTTCTCCTGCAGGACCTCTTCTCAACCTCACATCTTACTTTTTTCTTCTTTTGATATCCTGCAATTGGCAGACTGCTATTGCACTAGCAATGATGGTCTAAATAACATTGTTATACATGTCGGCAATATATAATATGTGATATATATTGCTTTTCTATTACGATCAACAAAATACATGTAGGATTGATGGAAGTATCCCACTTATATGAAGTTCTACTTTATATCATATTTATGTTATAATATCTTCAATACATTATTACAATGTTAACTATAAAAGTTCTACAATTGCTGTTCACATACCATATATCGATGCAAAATTAATTAAAACGGATCATAAATAAGAATGATCCGTCAAGTATTTAATTCCAAATTTTCCATTTTTATCACTTCAAATTTTTAATATGCTTACTAAAATGATTAACCATTTATTCTTTCTAATAATAATACGTATGTATAAACAATATATACCCAGTAGGCATTTATTGATTATCTAAAAACTGATGTACGTAAGTTTTTCTCATTGAAAATAAACCAGATAAGAGATTAATAATATCCATGTTTAACATAACGTTTGAAAGGTAGACTAGAAAATATAATCTTAAGCTTAATTCGATGAAGATAATGTGAAGATACTGATAATGAAAAAATTCGTATAAATAAGTAACCGATGTAAATTATGATTTCCATTAAGGTATATAATTATACAATAAATAATATTTTTCAAGGAAAAAAAATACTGAAAATTTTAAAATATATTTAACTAGCGACTCACGGTTTTGCACGGTTAGTAGAGCATATTATGCCTATATCTTTTGTCTGTCATAAAATCGCATCAGTTGATAAGGAATTATACTGTATTTGTCTAAATAGCTTTCCAATATTCCAGTCTTTGTAAGTAACCAATATTTTAGACGATATAATGGGTAAAGTATGCTATCCTTAAAAAATATATATGTATATATATATATATATATATATATATATATATATATATATATATATATATATGCAATCCCGGACTTTTTTGTAGATCTATAAAAAAGTAATATGTCACCATGCATTGTTTTCTTATATCTCAAAGGGATCGTATACCTAAACCTTCCTCGTGAATCTCGAACAGACAGACAGATGCGGCGGAGGACTTTGTTTTATAATATGAATAGAAGTAGGTGTTGTCAGGGAATGTTCATTGACACGAAAACTTCATATTCAGAAACTTTATATTCAGAACTGAACTAAAACTTAATGAGAAAGAATGAGAAGGTGGAAAAGTGATGTATTTATTGAAAATAGCGTAAACCATGAAAAAAGCATTTTTTTAAATATATTTTGAAGTTATCCATTTGCTTCTGCCTTGAAGTTAAGTTTTTGAAACTGAACGACCCTTACGTCCCTAAACCTTCATTAAACTATTTAATACCTACAAAGTTTCGGGCATCTTTTTTTTTTCTTATCAACCGACTGAATTCAGTTACAGGGATCTCAGAGGTTAACTACTGTGGGACTTTCATTCGGATATATATATATATATATATATATATATATATATATATATATATATATATATATATATATATTGTATTAAACAAAATACATTGGAAATGATATAAATGAAGTTTGCTGATTTTTATCGATATAATCGATAGGAATAAATATACATGATTATTATGCTTAAAATTATCATTTTGAAAACCAAAGTTTAACCCAAACATATAGCTATGATCAATAGCTCCTGCATTTAGTATTATAGAGGAAAACATATCTAAGTATATAGAAATGCCACAACAAAAGGCAACTCCAACTTTTGAGATTTTTACCACAAGTAGCGCAGATTTGAAAACGCAACGGGAACAATCATTATTTTAGAAAAATCGAATAAGAGCATCTTATATCTCCAATCAGAAACTTCATTTAAATTAATTACTACTATTTGAGATATGTTAATATTAAAATAGGATTGCCTTGAACGTATTTGATAATAGATGTATCAGTAATCTAAGTTACATATTATGAATAGTATTTTGATAATCTATGAACAATTTTAAAGGTTTATATAGAATATCTGCAACGAATTCACTACCAAAAAACGCAAGCAAACTCTAAAAAACTAGTTTAACCCCCGGGTTGACTGAAACAAAAGGTTTACTAGCAAGCTTACCTGCTCACATCCTGTAAATGTGCACAATTGATTATACATTGAAGCAATTGAGATCGATTTTCAATAAACAGCATTGACATTTAGCTTGCGACACGCAAAGGTTTCAATCGGTCTCCATCGGGTAGCAGTATATAGCTCACAAACAAAAGTCGTCACGAAGTGTTGACATTTCCAATTTCAGTTATGACAGTTTACTATAGGGGCTTTAATTCTATGTTTTTTTTAGAATAAGTTAGGGTATTTAAGAAGGTATAGAAAACTCTCAGAAGTAGAAAAGAACTTAAGAAGAAATATGTACAATAAAATAAAGTATATTGCACAATAGACATCTTTGTGTATGAATTAACACTACAGCTGTAATGTGCACACACTGAACACACAAACACATATTGATTACATAAAAAATACATAAGGTTCTGAACTTATTTTCCTTTCAGGCACTATTAAAAAACCAAACCATTTTGCGTTCTGAGAATTGTAGAAAATATTCATAGTGAAAAACTTAAACTAAACGGAAATAGTAAATAGACGATTCAAAGCGAACCTAAAATCATAATACTTGAACGTTAATTGCAATATTTATTTCCGGCAGACATTTTATAATAAAAAAAAACACTTTCAATATTCAAATATGATATTTGAAATTATTGAATTATTATTATATGAAATTATTTATAATTTCATAAGCCTAACTGATGTGAAATACATATCTCATCCACCAAATGTTTAATTTTTGGGTCAATCTTATATATGAAGGATCCAATTTGTTTCCCGTTTTTGTAGAAAATTGAATTCAATAATTTCCATCTCTGAAATAGCACATATTTGCTTCGTAGCTATACAAATTGGGGTTGGCCTTGGCTTCCTGAACAATAATCCTCCAGATTTTTCTATTTTTCGCTGTTTTCTTGCAGTTTCTTATATCCAGTCGTTTGAGGTCACAATACACAGTATCTATCCATCTTTCCCTAGATCTTCTTCTTCTTCTGGTCACATAAATTTTTTTTTTTTTTGCAATCGATCACTCAGAATTTTTAGAACGTGGCTCAACCATTCGATTAGGTTCGATTTATATATTTTCTTTTCTTCAGCTCCTAGAAATAGCTCATTAGTTTTCCTCCAATCTTGAATGCAGCAATCATAGAAGAGGCCAAGTATTTTCCTCCCGAAAGCTTTTAATACATTAGCGATAATAGTAATAAACGTTCATGTTTCAGTAGCATGTTAATATTATATACCTTTTAAGTATATTTTAGTTTTCAGTTTTGTCTAACGAACTTTGAATATTCTAAGACAAATGGATAAAAAAAATTATAATAGGCAGTCATGATTACTGTTGACAGAAGTGAATACTCAAAACTAAGGATTGACTGTGCTCTTATTTTGAATTTCTAAATCAATTATTGACTGAATTATTTAAATTTCATAAATTGTAAATTGAAATTATTAACATCAGTCTGGTCTTCACATCTATTGCGACTCCGAACAATAATTATATACATTTTCAAGTAATTTATTTATTAATTGATATATATGATGTGCTGCACAAGGTAAATACAACTTAATTGAAATAGTAATTGGGATACAGTTATATTTTATGTCATCCGAATTCTTGTGTATTTGCATCCATTAGGAATTTAAAACAAGGCATTTAATAACGATTAATACAATTTTTTTAGATTAAGCGAATAGTTTAACTAGTTATTGATGTTTTAAGTTTTAGTGTTTTAAGTCGCTAGTCTGGCAAAACATGTTAAGAGCATTTCGGTTTTTTCTCCTACCGATAAACGCCTAACATTACTAAAGAAGTTTTCACTTTTCAAAAAACGGCTTTAGATAGGGATAATTATTTGTTTTGGAATAAAAAATAAAGGGATGAAAGGTGGGAATGGTGTTGCCCTGGGGCGATGCTATCAGTAACTATCGCACTATCACAGCTCATCGATCTGAAGAGACGCCCCTCACACACCCAGTAATGGAGGCGAGGGAGGCAATATAGAGGCGAGGAGAGAGGACTCAGTATTGAGCCCTGCGGACAGCTCCCTAAGCCGTAGTCTAAATGAATATTTATTGTGTCTCAATCCCGCCAGTCTCCTTCCGCCGGCTATCGCAAAGATTTATATTTCAAGTCAGTCGTTTAGCTCGGGATCCTCCCTTATAGTCCTTTAGCGCCCTGCTTTTTTTTATTTTTTATCCACCCTTTTATAAGTCTCCTTCTGTTCGCGGATCGGAATATTCATTGGTATTTGGCTGTTAAAAATCCCAGTTCATTAAAGACCACCATTGTGATGGAAGTTTATTAAAAAAATATGTAAAATCATTAGATATTGCAATTTTATCACAATTATCATTCTAGATTAAATAGTCAAAATTTTGTATAATTTTTTAATTGCCATAAGAACTGTTATTTTAAAAATTCATATAAAACTATTTTTTCATATTACTTGTGAGCAAGAGGCCAAATATTTTTATGGTTCAGCACTTAACAAAGAGTGTTTTAAACATACACCTATTAATGTTTATTATGATGTAAGACTTCAATTGGGTGTCCCAATTTAGAGCAATAGCCGAGCAAAATGCCTTTGCAGAAGAGCTTACTGTTCACCATACAAACGGACTTTTCTATACAAAGACGATATACTGGAAAAAGCACATAAGCAATATTTCTCAGCCGACATTCGAAAAACTCTACATTCAGCTAACTACCCTTTATTTAGAATTCTATGCAGTTACAATGCTCCCGACCCCGAAACGTACCTCACATTAAAAGTACATATAAAAAAATTAAAATGTGTCAGCCAATTAAGAGTTGCTAATCCAGAACAAATCGAAATCTATAGGAAAATCACAGCTTTTACACACAGTACTTCACTGCCCAGCACACAATGAATATAGACAACAATTTCTTCAACACTTCATTTTAGAATCTTCTGGTAACCAAAGTATCCAAGCTATACTCAATATCGACAGTGTAGATAATTTACATAAAGTGTATTATTACATGATGGGAGTTCAAAAAATGCTAAATTGTTTAACATAGACCATTTTATATTAAGTGTTTGTTTTTAGTTTATCTTTTTTTTTTTTTTATATAAACATTTTATTTAGACATTACAACCTGCCACCTGTGGGCAATAAGTAATGGTGCTATGTAGCTACAATCATTCCATAACAAAACAAAAAAGTGGTATAAACAAAATAAAATAAGTGAATGTAAAAAAATGTATACATAGGCAACATACGTAAAATAAAATGAAATTAAAGCAAAAATGATAATAAAATAAAGTCTAAATAAAAATAAAAATAAATAGAATAATGTACACATTCAAACCCTAAGTTTATCTTTAAAGTGTTATTTCGTTTATTTATTTTTATTGTTTCCATCATAGCACCAATAATTGTTTATTCTTTAATCTGTTATTTATGTTTTAAAAACCAGAATCTGTTAGTAAATTCTATTTTATTTTGTTTTTATTTTCATTTTGAAATGATATGTACATAAATTGTTAAAATAATAATGTTTTATAGCCAAGCTGGGCTCTATTTGTATAGGGAAGCCCCAAAGACAAATAAAAAATCTATCTATCTATCTTTATTATGATGTAATAAAATCATTTAAAAGAATAAATGTTTTTTTAAGAATAAATGTTTTTAATAACAGCTCATATATTTTATGAGTTAATTTTGTAAATAACTATTTAAAAGGCACCTCCCACGGGATAGCTTTACGATCTCTGTAAATTCCTACCTCTTACATACTTTATCATTATCCAATTTTATATCGCTATCTGAATTATCTATGAGTCACTAGGACATTTGAAGCAAACTATAATAATATTTATTCATCCTTCTATTCTCATTGCTGCTGGTGTATCTCAAGGCAGTTTATACAGCTGACAGCCCGACCAGTCCTAATTCTATCCTTGCCATGTGTGCTGATGATACATTTGGATCACAATTTTTCAAAATCAATATTGGTCAATACAAAACGACGACATGGATTTTCATTTAAATTACGACGTTCACACTTAAAAAAAAAAAAAATAATAAATATGGGCATCAAGCAATATGGTGCTGCCTACAAAATCGTCAACATAATCTAGAAAGTGTCAGAATAATTTTTAAAAATTTTCCACGGAATGGTTTTGTCACATTTAACGAAAATTGTATTGTCTATTGCATTATACTGTGTTAAAAAGTTTTCAATACAATATATCATCCGTTGATGTTATATTAATAATAATAATAATAATAATAATGTCTTTATTTATTCTGGGAAAAGTCCCTATAGAATAACAATACAGGTGTTATAAGCTATTATGCCTTAGAGTGTAAAATAATTACATTTAATTAATTATTACAAGTAATTTAGTAAATGAGAAAGAATAAAAAATAAATACAAAAAAATAATGCACAAAAAACAACCTACAACAACAATATTTTAAGAGAATTTTTTAGATTTTTTAGAAGAAGAGAAAGAAAAAAAATTTAAAACAAGTTAACAATAATTATATAAGAGAAACAATTTATATATCGAATATAGGTTACATATGTATCGAATTTACGCCAAGAAAAAAAACAAAAAATGAAGAAAAAAGATTTACAATTAATCCCATTGTCTTTTTTTTAATATCTAACTAAATGATATTAATACATATTTACGTGGTTTAAATTCCTCACACTCATATATATAAATACATAATTCACACACACAAATGTACATAAAAAAAACATCATTCGCTCGTCGAATAAACAGAACATTAAGTCAAAATAATCAATTTCGCCTTATGTTATTTTGGTATATTATAATGGTTTTAACTTACTACGATGTATAGTACATCGATCACAATCATACAATATATCCTATAACGTTTGAATAAGAAATTTTGTGTATAAAAAATAAGAAAATTACTAAAACATAAAAATTAGGAAAATTACAAAAAATATATAAAAATCAAAAGAAAAAAGAAAAATAAAATTAGTATCTAACAACCAAAACAGCTTTTTTTTCAGAATAATTGATTGATATTTACAAATGTAATTATATTACATCAAGTAAATCTGCTGATATGAACAAATGACATGAAAACAAAAAACACTTGTGGGGAAACTAGCCATCGGTAGCACTCCAATAAAGTTCTATAGTAGAAGGTCTCGAGGCCATCTTCTTTTCAGACGCCTCGGAGGGTTATCAGGAATATTATGGGAAGCATGTTGAGAGACTAGCGGATTCAAGTGTGTATCGAGCTTTTCATGGAAGGATAGGTATCTAGTTTGGGCCAAATCAGCAACATATGGAATATTAAGATCATGATGGATGAGTTTGTTTGTGACATAATAACGAGCATTGAGCATTTTAGGAAGGATTTTGGATTGTAAGAAGTGGATACGAGATGAATTGGATGGTTTAGTAGAGCCCCAAAGCTCAACTCCGTATGTCCAAGTAAGTTTGATAACTGTCATGTAAATGAGTCTTTTGAAATTGATTGGGAGCTTTGAACGTTTGTCCAGTAAATGTTGAAGTAGGCGAAAACGTCGAGCAGTTTCTTGTCTTTTCAGTCTTGTATGAGGATAATAAAAAAGTTAAAATTAAATATTCATTTATGTAGTAACTTAAGCGAGTTATAGGTTTTTCGCAAGCCACCAATATTCATCTGAATTAAACGAAAACCTCGAGGAGTGTCAAGAGAAGTCAGCGAAGACGGAGATGACCAGGGAGCGTTAACAAAAAACAATTTATGAGAGGAGATAATATTTGCATGTAAATTGCTCCCAGGAGCCGTCAAAAGGGCCAGGTAATGGTCCTACATATTTAGCTCCCGAGGGAGCAACCTTTTATAGGGGCTTACCTTCCCTCCGTGTTAGGAGAGGTTATCTATTAGTTCACTGCAGAGCTGTCTCTTGTAGTTGAATACTACGAATTTATCACATTGACCTAGTCTTGTTACAAGATCACATGCTTCATATTGTAATTTAAAACCAGCAAGGAATAAACTGATCATGTACCACTATAGCCCAGGAAGGGTCTTGACTTCAGTACATGATAGAGACTGTATTGTTTCTTTCATAAATATTGTGCAGAATTCAACCGCCAGGTTTTCCCACTGTTATGATTACCCACTTTATAGAGACTATGTTAGCCGAAGAAGATTCCCAGGTCACCGGGTATTTAGAGATTAAATAAAATCTGCCAAGGCCAGATTTGAACCAGGCACCTTCGTGCCGAAGATTAAACAATTTTTACCAATTGTTAAAGATTAAACAAATTTTAATAATACAGATATATTTTTTATCGCCAATAGAGAAAAATCATTCTGATCAAGTAACTATGGAATGGGGTCAAGCTATTAACTCTTAATCAATAATAATTAGTGTAATCAGGCATATTCTGCCATTGTTTATTTTAAAATTTTGACAACTATTTAAAATTTTACTTTCCTTAATATTTTGTGGACGAAAGTTTCCCAGGTAGAGGTCACAATGAACTTCTCGTAGAATTGGAGAAAAACTTTATTGATTAGCCAACGTTTCGACCTACTTTGTAGGTCTTCTTCAGGGCTGTGGGGGTGGGGCTGAGGGGTGTTAGGTCCTACACTAGCTTGAAACACACTGTTTAACAGTTGGATAATCAATAAAGTTTTTCTCCAATTCTACGAGAAATTCATTGTGACCTCTAACCGGACCACTTTCTTCCACATATGTTAATTATCAAGGTCAACAAATATCATACCATAATATTTTGAATAGAAAATTGTGTAATTGTTGGTCTAATGACCTACAGTGAATGAAAGAGGTTTAAGATAACCCTAACCTCACTACGCGAGAACCTCACAGTATAGAAAAATTAATATTTATTCAGAGATAAGTAGTTTCCGTGGGATCAAGACTAAAATTCGTGGGTTCAGAACAACAAACAGTTTCAATAGTCAGGGATTAGGGATGCACTGCTATCTTGCCTTGCTAAAAACCCAGGTAGGGTGTGAACCCTCACCCGTACCGGCTCACAGTAACTAAGCGAATAACTTGGATTTGAACTGGTAAAAATTGTTTGTAAAGGACCATGTTAAGTGAGTTTTTCAGTAATAAATAAGTACGATTATTTGAGGAAATGACGACATACTAGGTACCAACGCACTCAAGAGGAAATTGAAGGTCTCATATTGTCACTGTCCGTTGTACTTTTAGCACAGGAGTCCTTTCAAACTACAAAATAAATGTGTATAAACTAGTTAAATGGGAAGCTGTGAACTCATGATGTTTGTGGTCAATAGAAACATGTGAAGCGTAAGGCTCCCGCAAAAGATGTCAATATGCTGAATGAAGAGCAGTTCTTTAGAGATACAGAAGTAAGTTCGGGGAAGCACTCCAATGAGTGAAGCCATTCTACATTCCTTCAACGCTTTTATCAAGACTTATATGACCGACTTTATATTGAAGAATTGTATGGGATCCAATCAAAAGATCCCATTTATTAACTAGTAGGTGTGGGTTACACTATCACTTAAACATAACCATCCTATGCATAAAGTATTTTCAGTTTGTATCAATGATAATATTTGTATTGGATATAAATTTCATACGTTATACATCGATATCTATATATCGATGACGACAATAGCCCGCCATGTGTTTTTGGTTATCTAAGAGACAGATTTCACTGGACAAAATTGAACTCGTAATATTGTGAATGTATTATCAGAAAAATGTATTTCAGTAACGTGTAATTTAATTTGTAAGTATTTTTAACTGATTTATTTATTCTGTAAAGAATACAAGGAATGTTACAATATAATTTGGTAAATTAACAATATAATCAAACAATATGCATACCTGTAAAGAATAATTAAATTACACGTTATTGAAATACAACTTTCTGATAATACATTCACAATATTACGAGTTCAATCTTGTCCAGTGAAACCTCTCTCTTAGATAACCAAACACACATGGCGAGCTATTGTCGTCATCGATATGTAGATATCGATGTATAACGTATGGAATTTACAAGTTTTAACAATTCAATTCAAAATTCAATTATTTTCACAGTATATTCAAGTGAAACCAAATCAGTGACTTTTCAAAAGAATAGTAGATTCAACTTGATGCAACAAATGTTGTGTACCTCAATTCAGTTGTATAACCGAATAAATATACCATACGAGTATTTGAAAGACCAATATACTCGTACTTATTTTGAGGGAGTACAATACAACTCACATCCCCTAAATACTGAAACTGTAGGTTAAATTGTATTGAAACTCTTACATTCTTAGCGTTGCTAATGTGGAAGAAAAATGTGTTTTATTGGGTAGCAATAAGTACAATTCACACATAAGGGCTATATGTAATAGCGATTTCTAATTGCATCAGCCAATGGAATAGTTCAGTTTATTTAAGCTCTTTAGAAACAGACTGTTCAGTTTCATAACCAAACTCAAACAGCATAAAATACTTGCCTGACGTGTGCTTCTGAAACTTGTTCAGTGTGTTTAATCTGTTGGCTCGAATAAAAGGGCATAAGAAGAATTATTGGACTTTTTTTAGAGTTTATTGGTCAATTTCGACTCAGAAACCAAGCTGTAAACATTCTAGAACGCCCTTATTGTTTCTCAAAATATAAATAAGTTTTTTTTAGATTAATTTATTGATATTTACAACTGAAATTATATTACATCAAGTAAATTTGCTTATATGAACAAATGACATGAAAACAAAAAACACTTGTGGGGATACTACCCATCGGTAGCACTCCAATAAAGTTCTATATTTGAAGGTCTCGAGGCCATCTTCTTTTCAGACGCCCCTAAGGGTTATCAGGAATATTATGGGAAGCATGTTGAGAGACTAGCAGATTCAAGTGTGTATGGAGCTTTTCATGGAAGGATAGGTATCTAGTTTGGGCCAAATCAGCAACATATGGAATATTAAGGTCATGATGGATGAGTTTGTTTGTGACATAATAAGGAGCATTGAGGATTCTACGAAGGATTTAGGATTGTAAGGATTGGATACGAGCTGAATTGGATGGTTTAGTAGAGCCCCAAAGCTCAACTCCGTATGTCCAAATAGTTCTGATAATTGTCATGTAAATGAGTCTTCTGTAATTAATTGGGAGCCTAGAACGTTTGTCCAGTAAATGTTGAAGTAGGCGAAAACGTCGAGCAGTTTCTTGTATTTTCAGTCTTGTATGAGGAATAAATAAGTTAAATATAAAACTGTCATGTAATAGTAGAGATATTTAGGCAAATCTTTCAGGTGTGTCATGTCTAAAATGTTGATAGAACAAGAATTCCAGTTCCAATATTGCTACCGCACCAGCTAATACTGAGAAAAAATATATAATATCATAACCTAACAGATAAATACGTCTTGCTGTTATTTCAAAGTTCCATCGTAGAACGTTTCTGTTATTAAAAAATAAAATATGGGAGTTCATTGAGTAATAAAAAAACTATGAGAAAATAAATGTTCTACACATCAACAGTTAATCAAATGGGCAACAATGGCGTTCCAACTCTTCCGCTACGTCCCATTTTCACTTCATTTACTCCACCAGTCTTAATTAACTCGGAAATTTGTTGTAAACTATATAACGGTAAAGTTAAGATAAAGTAATATTTTCAAATTAAAATTTAAGATGTTTAAATTATTTTTCAATTGGGTATTTGACGGAATACACATTACATAGAAGAGTCGTATGTATAATCGTATAATTGAGGCGTTTAGTATCAAAACCAGTATATGTCATTAGTTGACTAAGCATTCAATTTGGTTATTAATTAATTAAAAATTTTAATACTTTATGAACCCCGCGAATCGACTAAAATAGTTCTACTGATCAAATTACAACCTACTTTTGACATGTCTGAAGCAAAAATTTGTATAAAATGTTCCAAAAGAAGGTTATGAATTTTTAAAACGTTTTTTGGCTCTCCTGAAAAGTTTTAGGAAATTGATCGAACTGGTTTTGGTACTAATCGCCTCAGTTACAGATTATAAGATAATGTTAAATGTATGTTATTGATAAGAATAACGTTTAATATTTACTTTTTATTTCTCCTTCATAGCTCTAAAACTAAAGTTTTCGGCTTACTCCAGCAAATATGTTGGACCATGCACAGAATACTAAACCTCAGCCGAATCTACGAAGCTTATAGAAAAATACTTTATTAACGCTTTTAATTATAGAAAACTTAGAAGGTAATAATAGTTTCTTATTACTTATTACAGATACTAGTATAATATCGTTACACAAATGCTAGTATTTAACACCGATTAATAAACAAACTGAAATGGCACTTGAAGAAGGAGTTAATATTTGAGGCGTCTAGTATCAAAACCAGTTCGACCCATTTCATAAAATTTTTCAGAAAAGCCAAAAAAGTTTCAAAAATTCATAACCATCTTTTGGAAGATTTTTGCTTCAGACATGTGAAAAGTAGGTTGTTATTAGATCAGTAGAGCTATTTATGTCGTTTCGCGGGGTTCATAATTTATTAAAATTTTTATTAATTAATAACCAAACTGAATGCTTAGTCAACTGATGGCATAAATTTGCAGTATTTTTGATGAAATTATTTTGTAAGATGAAAAATAAATATTGGGGATTCTCCGATATGCAATATTTAAATAATAATTAATTTAATTATTATAGAGTGAAATAACAGACTTTTTTTTTAAACTGCGAATTTAAATCAGTTTCCGAAAGTAAGGTGACTGTGAAAATAATAACACATACTTTAGTGAAAAAATTCATCTTTCTAAAAATTGTTATTGAAGTAATTATTATTATAAAAAAATATTATAAGACAACTATAAAAATGTACTAGGTATTTATTATTAAAATATTTAAAAAAAATCAATTGAATTGCTATTTTATAAAATTATATAATAGCAAGAAAAATAAAATTATTTTCAGTTAAAATGTGTTGATTTTCGATTACATTAGAATCTTCAACAGTGGGTTGTAGTCCGTTTTTGATTAACGCTCGCAGCGGCAAACTGAGTAAGCTTGGATCGAACTGATTTTGTTGCACAACACCTACTTTGTGGCCAATTTTGTATGGGATGGAACCGCTTTAGATCCATACGGTTAAACACACTTTTAGATTACATTTTAAATTTTCAAAACACATTAACAAAATTTTTTTGATAAAAATGGGATCGAACTGGTTTTGATACTAAACGCATCATTTGAATGTCCAAGCTGGGAATGTAGCTTGAAACAAACAAGTAGTCTCCACTCCAGATTAAATTTTAAATAAAGTTTGTGAATAATGAATTGTATGTTTGGAGTAAGGAGTTGATAATAATACCCTGATTTGGAACTAACTTACGTATTGAGCCTCACTTTGGACGTGGCCATGGTTTTTTTATTCCAGATCATAGAGAAGAAATTTCTTCCGTATATTACTTGGTTTTCGTACTCTTTATCCCTCAAGAGGGAGAAAACTTTTATTCTTCTTTATTATAGAAATAGACGAAAGAAAAAAAAAACCAAAGCCGGAAAAAGCACCGAGAGACAGCTATTAGTTGGATTAGCAGGCAATGGCATGGTTTTGTCCTGCGGAGCTAAATGGGTATATTTATGCCAGAGACTGTGGTATCTCCCTTCCTCAGTAACGGCAGCTGTAAAAATCTCTTATTCCCTCTCCAGCTCACGTCCTCAGGATTAGTGTTGTTTGCGGTTAATTTTATAATGTGTGGTGGATGAGGATTTACCCCTCTTCTCGTTCCTGTATTGTGCCTTATCAGACTTCTACATAAACTTTTTTTTTTACAAAATCTTTTTTACGAAATCTGTTTAAACTTTAAATAAATCGACAAAAAAAAATTGCCAATCCATTAAAACTTTTTATATTCCTCAATGTCTTGACCTTTCTTTACCTCGTCCCTTTAATACAATATCATAAAAAGTTATTTAAATCTCCGATCCTAATTGGTATTCATATTCTGTAAACTGATGTTTTCCAGTTGCTGCAAAAGTCGTGGCAGGTAAAAAATATTTATTTTTTAAATTGATCCCTTATAGGGTATTGAAAAATTATAATTCAGAGAAAAACTGAGAAATGATCAAATTATTAATATGTAAAAAAAAATTAATATGTAAAAAGGCATTCATGAGGACTGTCGACAGAAGTGAAAATCAAGACTTTGGAATATTTGAGTTATTTTTTAAATTTCTAAATCAATTGTAGTCTGAATTGTTTAAATTTTAAGTTGGTAAAATTTCATTGTTAGCATTAGTCTGGTTTTCACATATACTGGCACTCTGAACAATTATTATATACAATTTTTTATAATTATTTGTGAACTGTTTTTATTTTTAAATATTTTTATTTTAAAAAGATATGCCCTCGGCAGGGATTCGACCCGGATCCTTTGTCTTTCCGTGACAGCGCTCAATCCATTTGAGCCACCAAGGCCGCCTGCCGGCGGAGGACGAATATTTTCGTATATTTCTTATCTGATCCCATGTCCTCGTGTTCTCGCAATTTTTGCGATGTATACACGAGAAAGAATGTTCTTTAAACATTACTTTTAATTTAAAATCAAAATATTTAAAAATAAAAACAGTTCACCAGTAATTATAAAAAATTATAAATAGTAATATGACGTAAGTCAATAAGATCCTATAAATAAAAGTAATGTTCAAAGAACATTCGTTCTCGTGTATACATCGCAAAAATTGCGAGAACACGAGGACATGGGATCGGATAAGAGAAAAGAATTGTCCTCCTGGCTCAAATGGATAGAGCGCTGTCACGGAAAGACAGAGGATCCGGGTTCGAATCCCGGCCGAGGGCATATCTTTTCTCTTTAAAATAAAAATATTTAAAAATAATTATATACATTTTAATGTAGTCGTGACTATATTTTATATAGCCTCTTCTACCGCCAACGGTGTGAGGATCCTTTGTATAGAGCCATGAATCCCTCTCCTGTACCAATCGTCTTCTCCTTCCCCATTCTAAACCTCTTCTGTCAAAGGACTCCTGGATTGCGCCCTCCCAAGTCTTCCTTCGCCTTCCTTTCGGTCTCACACCGTCCACCTTCGTCTCATATACGGCTTTCGCCACTCTGTTTTCCGCCGTTCTGGAGACATGACCGAACCACCTCAGCTTATGCTCTTCGATAATATCCCCAGCTGGCCGAAGTCCGATATTTGACCATATTGTTACGTTTTGCATTCGGTCTCTTCGTTTTTTCTCTTCCGTTCTTCGGTTGAGACTATATACATATATGTGCGAGAATTACTTTTTGGATTGAGGAACAAACATCCTTAGGAGCTGCTTATAAGTTGCTTATTATATTCACATTCAATTTAAGAGTTATAATCAAAACATAGGAACGACTTTATTTTGTTTATTTTTTTCTTTTTCTATAACTTGTATACATTTTTTGCAGTACTTCCCTTAAAGTTAACACCTTATATAATCCTTTCCGTATATTTATCGATGGTTTTTGAAAATTCCCTTAAAGATATTTAGAAGCGAGCGGTGAAAGGCAGGCCCCATCAATCAATCCGCCTTCACATACTTCTTTTGATATCAACACAAGTGTCAATGATGGAAGTCGTTTTTCTAAAATTGAACCAAGACACGTAATACTGATTCGTTTAGGGACGGACAAGTTATACATTTTGAAGTCGCCGACATGGTTTAGAAAGAATTCTTGCACACGAATCATCATGTGTGAGATCATCACTTTGTGTTAATAGGACTTCATACAGAAAAATGTATCAAGTGTACTATATAAAAAATATTTTTGTTTGGTTTCATTAATTAAAATTATGCTTACGTAAAAGTTAATTCAGAAAAAGTGCTGAAAACATATTGATAAACAGCAAAACTTTTTGATTGTTATTGATACTGCATTAAGAGTGTTATAATAGTTACAAAAGGGATGACTGTTTTTTATTAGTTATCGAATTAGTTACTATAGTTCTTTAAAGCATATTAACTATAATGTTTTTTAATGATTCTTAATGGGATGTACGTTTGTTAGCCGAGGGTTAAAAATATTGAACAAAACTCAACTTTGAATTATAATAAACCTAGGGAAACTATCACACTTCTTATATCTTCTATATCTTCTAGGGAATAGAAATGAGGGATTAATAAATTTTTGATACAATTCTAATAATTGTAAAAACCAAAAGGAGCTTATATGTCCCAAATCTAAAATCCGCACAACTTGAGTTCTACTTTTTACTCTTCATAAAATAAAATATAAACTTTTCATGGAACTAGCATTTGTTATTTATTTATGTTCCGAAACAGAAATACTAATGGTGTATTAGCAATACAATTGCATGAGTTTCATAAATGAGGTGTTCAGGATCAAAAGTGGAAAATTCCAAATTTCAAAAATTGACTTCTTCAATAATTTAGCCAGGCAATGGTTTTTTCTTCCGAAATTTCAAGCTCAGGATCTGACTAAAACCATAAGAAATAAGTAGTCAGAGTTTCGTGTTAGACAAAATTGCTTAAATAAACTAAAGTGAAAAGTCTATTTTTGAAATTTTAGTTTCCGCTTTTGATTCTGAACACCTCCAATGGATTTTTATTAGTAAATATATAATAATACTAGCTTTTGCCCGCGGCTTCGCTCGCATAGAATTTGGACTACCACATAAAGTTTCTTGACAGTGCTTTTTAACAATAATTTAAAATAATAAATAATTTAATTATTTAAATAATTTAATTTTTTTCACTATAGATTACTAGTACAAAATTTCAGATGTCTAACTTCAAAACTGACGGATTCCATACAACCTTTGAATCCTTATTATAATAAGGGTGGAATTATCCAAACTTCTTTCCTAAATCATACAAAGGACCTATCTGCAAATTTCAAGATGCTAAATTCCTGATTTGCCTTTAATTATGTACTATAATGGATTCTCCACAGTTCCTATAAAACTGTCGAGGGGGCACCTGCCCCTGTGCGCCCCCCCCTAAATCCGCGCTTGCTATAGCCCATGTGTTATTCTGATGTATAACCTATATTACTGTGAAGTTTTATCCAAATCCGTTCAGTAGTTTTTGCGTGAAAGAGAGACAAACATACAAACTTTCACATTTATAATATTAGTAAGATGTCGTATCTAGCTGTAAGTCTGAATTTTTTTTGTTGTCCTTTATGAATATGAAAAAAACTAACATGGACTTTCTTTATTACTTAAATATACTAACTTTTTCTATCTAACGTTTTTAAAAGGTAGACTGTTTGCTATTCGAACTACATGGCCTGATCCTATTTAGAGTAGGTTATTTGTGGTTAGTGGAGGTGAGGGTCCTGTACATGACTTAATACCTGAAAGAACTACTTTAGACAAAGGAATCCCGAGTAGAACTTAAATATGTTCATCTCCAAGCCTCGTATTATAGTTGCTACAATTAAAGAGCCTAATCATCTCCGCAGCCGAACATGTTCTAGATCCGACTTCAAACGATCAAATTGCGGCAAATGAAACCTTTCGGCTGTTATTTTTAAGGCATGTGTCCGGGTCAGTCAACACCCTGCAGAGCCCTCTATGGACCGAGGTCGAAATTAGCTCCGGGGGGGTGTCCTTTGATCCCTCCCCCTCCACACCTCACCCATACGATGACGTGAGCTTAGCCGATTGAGCACTTGATTAAATTCGGACTCTTTGAGTGGCCTTGATTTTGCAAATGAATCGTACCCCTTAGCTTAGGCGGGCCTTTATTAAAGAGTGTAAACACTAATTCGTAAAGAAAATGCATTATTACTGATTATTTTTAATATCAAATATAAGATATTACTTAATATTTTAAGATTACGCTGGCCGGATCACGTTGTCTGAATGGACCTCAGCGACACTCCAAAGAAGCTGGTGGAAGAAAAGATGAACCTCAGCGCCGGCTTATGTCGCGCCCTCTAGTAGGTTTAGCCTCTTTGGAGGTTTCGCAAGGGGTGCCTCGCAACTTGACACCTGGAGCCCGCGTGCCTCACACACCCTGCGCAAAAGGTAAAGCCGGCCCTGATGAACACGACTACGAGAGTAAGAAGGCCGAAACTGTGCTGGTCGGATGTAGTGATAGAGTCCCGCTCCATGTTAGCAATTGGAAGCATGCGGCGCAGTGATGGGAAGACTGCCGAAAGCATTTAAAGAATCTCAAGTCTCTACAAAAGGACAATAGCGCCAGATATTATTATTCCTTTTTAATATGGAAAAATAAAGGCCCCTAGAGGAACAAATTAAGATCTAACTATTTATTCAATTGGGCAAGAATAAAATTTGGTTGTTTCTGTTTTGGACGAAGGAGTATTTGAATGTACATCAGGATCATAATAAATGTCATCTTCATCTGGCACAAAAACATGTGTTTTTGGCTCAATTAATTAGGGACTGAAGGACGTCATTTTGCCCTATCCGTTAAGTCTAGTGCACACTATTAGACATTTGCCTCCCTACAGACG
This sequence comes from Arma custos, assembly GCA_037127475.1. Lineage (NCBI taxonomy): Eukaryota > Metazoa > Arthropoda > Insecta > Hemiptera > Pentatomidae > Arma > Arma custos. The sequence continues at coordinate 30,394,153 of CM073759.1, read as the reverse complement.
ATACAAAGCTTTTATTAAGCTATGTCCACACTGTGAGACATTTGCTAGGTAATAGACGAGACAAACCTTAGTCCGTCTCAGCAACGGTCTAGGATCAGCCGGATTAGTCTAGCGTCCACACTACTGTTTCAGTTTCTAGACCAATCTTAGTCAATACACCACGGAGAGCACTGATTTGTGCGGAATGAGTTCTTCCTTTATGCTTGGGTCCTTGCTTTATGCTTATTAAAAATTAAAGAACGCGAAAACGTAAACGTTGATGGTCGTGCCAACTTCTCGCTGAAGTAATACGGATTCCTTAGGCAATACATCATTAACCCACAAGCACTGAAATAGTTTTCCTTACGCTAGTATTGACACCTGGTCACACGGTTTACCCGATTTAGAGATTAATTAACAAATAAAAAATAAAATATTTAAACATTTTCTTGGCTGTTATTACTTATTTCAACATTCTTGCATTTTCCACAATCAATGAATATTTGATATTTTTTTCAAATTTCAGTAAAAAAAAAATACAAATGCGATCAATGAAGGAAATAGTGAAAGTAAAAACAACCTATTTTAAATCTTGAGTATTTATGAAGAATTAGTGCAGTTTATTTGCGTTTCTCAAAAAAAAAAAAAAATTTACAATAAAAGTTTATTTTAAAATAGACATTAGGGTTTATTTAACATGTTGTATAGAACGGTTTTTTATTTTTGTTTTTTTATATACAGCCTTTCAAGGAACTCAGAAAAAATACAGAATTACATTTTAAAAATGACAAGATTATACTAAAAAATTATTTCTAGGAATGCCGGTTTATTTGGAACAATATCATAATTGGAATCACACATAATTGCGTTTAACACACCTTTCACGTCCAAAGCATTATTAAAATTAAAAATCTTTTGTTTCGGCTATAATGACATAAAATAAGATAGTACACTGAAATAAAATACAAATTTGCAAGAAATAGAAAATTAAAAGACTGACGCAATGATTATAAACGGTCACCTGTGGTCAGTGGTTCGCATAAAAAACTACTCAGCCCAAGATCGCGGTTTCGTAGCCCGGCAGGTGGCCCTAGGACTTTTTTAAGGGAGTAATATGATGAAAATTCCTTCGTTATATAACTCTGTCCCTTTTACATTACTAATAAATCATTACACAAATCCAGAAAAAATACAAAAAATTTCATAAATCACTTGCTGCACACCCAAACTTACTGGTACAATCATTTCTGACAGACACATTACCACATAATCCGACAAGGAGACTGAAACGTCTCTGGAGCAGGGATCTATTACAGAGAGATGGATCACGCTAGGAGTGCCTTCAATGGGAGGTTTCTCCATACACGCTTCTACGAGAATCCCTTAAAGTAGGTTACAAAAGATGATAAAAAATACAATATGTGCCAAATGGCATTTGTGTTGACTTTCTGGAGTAAATATTTTTATTACTATTACGTCAATTATGTCCATGTAGTTATAGAAAGCACGACACAACAATGTTAAACATAAAAGCTTAATTGAATGACGAACAAACTTAATAATTTGAAAAATGTTGAAATTTTTAAGTTTTTTTAACACGATATTATGCATATTTTATTTTATTTCTCTTCTATGTTTTTCATAAGGAGAAGATTACACAGTTAAAACATTACCGCTGGAAATAACTGTTTTAAATATATCATTTAGCAATAGTAAATTAATACTTATACATGTACACTTGTTGAAATGTACATATAATCTGACAAATGAAAACTCCCGACTTAATACTGAATAAATAACCTTTACTAATTAATTAGTTTTTATTGTAAATTGGTTCCTTGTTAACGAATGAAAGGAACGGAATTCACCTCCAAACTGTATTTATAAGAAGAAAGTTAATAAACTGTTAATAAAATGTAAACTTGTTATGTATTCAAGGAAAATAAGAAGTCGAGGATTTAGTTGAATGGAACTTATTTACATAAAAGTCGTATTAGCATCTAGATAAGCAAAGTTTTTGATAAAGCAAGCCTTATACAAGGAAATGTTAGACAATGCAATTGAAAATAACTTCAAGTTTCTTAATCCCGCATAACCTGAGTAAAATGGAACCTTCAATCAACGATAATTTTATCCTCCTTCGGCGGGGTCTCCGAAAAACTTCTGTTTATCTTTTAAAGCATAAAATTAGTGTTCTGAGAAAATTTGTAGCTTGTTGTTTGTTTTTTCATAATTTAAATGTCTATTTAATTAAAATTCGTTCTAATTTCAACCATTTTTGTTTTCACAGAGTATTTTTCGTAGGCTAGTTAAAAAAAAAAAATGAATTCCGTGTACTTTGTAGGAATATATCACTAAGAAAGCCACAACCCCATTTGTAGGTTCAAAAAAATGATTTTTTTTTTCAAAAGTGAGAAGTTTTTCACATTCCCGTTGATTTCTTCTGATGTTTTTCTGGAATACATGTTTTATTATTTCTTCTGAGTAAATATTGAATAGAATTAGCAACAGTAAGCATCATTTTCTAACCCCTCGTCTGATTTAAATTTCAGTTTATTTTTGTTGTTTTATTTAAATAGGCAAACAACTGCAAATTGTTATTATTGCCCTCACCACTAGAGAATATACATATTTACATTACCTAGATAATTACAAATATACATTATTACTTAGTATTGTTACACTATTACTTAGTTAAAATATTGGTACATATAAAAATATTAACATACTATACTATATTAAACGTATAATAGAATCATATTTACATATAGTAGAAACATATTAAACATATAATAGAAACAATAGATAATAATAATAGGAACATATTACATATAGTAGAAACATATTAAACATATAATAGAAACAATAGGTAATAATAATAGAAACATATTACATACAGTCGAAACATATTAAACATATAATAGAAACAATAGATAATAATAATAGAAACGTATTACATATAGTAGTAACATATTAACATATTAAGCATATAATAGAAACAGTAGATAATAATTATAGAAACAAAATTATTAAACAGTGAAATCACAAAACAGTTGATTGTTGACTTTCTACTTTGACAATTGCTTGTTTGTTGTAAAAAGCCTTTAAAAAAATCAACGCCAGCTAGAAAAAAACTAATTTTTCAATACTGACATTTGAAGGTTCCATATGAATTAGAAACATAAAAATGATGGTATTGGTAAAGGAAAGCATTCTTATTATGATGGTATTGAATTTATTTTTATTAACCATTAGAACAATTTTAAAAGCTGGAAACTATTAAGATTTAAACATGACACAACTCAAAATATGACTAAACAAAAACATATACTTTGAAAATAGAAAATGATATATTTCGTTCCTGAATGAAAAAGCTTTAACCAATTCAAGAAATACAACAAATTACTACTCAAGTCTTAACTTAAAAATGCCAATTAGGGTCCTTGTTATTTTGAAGGAATGATATGTAATAACTACAATGCTCTGTAATTTTTTATAGCTAAAAGTAATTAAAAACAAGATGAAAATAACCTTGACTTAACATTTTGAAATAAACAAAACATAATTAAGCCTAAGCAAAAATTAAATTGTTTCACAAAATGGCAATACTGGAGAAACTTCTTTTAGTTAAATCCAGAATAACAGAGATTGTTTGACGATCGGGTCTGACCTTCTTTCTGAGATTCGCAAGAAACTTTCGTTCAGGAATCCAACTTTAGCAACTCTAGAAGATTCCTCGTGGATAAACACACACCGGGAGCTGTAAAAAAAGGAGGGGAACAGAGAAAAGATACAAGAGCCAGAGAAGACGCCATTAGCCTAATGCCTTCGCCGTGGAGAGGCGAGGAGGGACGGTAAACTGGGCGAGTTACGGAGCCACGTTCCCTGTTTACGGGTCCGGCAAGTTTTCTAATTACCAGAGGACCGGCTAAATCACCGCTCCCACCCGCAGGATCAGATTAACCCCAGCCTTAATTTTAAATAGCCGCCCCCGGGCTGGAAGATATTTCTTGTCCGCCACTGCGGTTTTCGGATTACACTCCACCGCCCGCCCGTAAGTGGCCACGTTAGCTTGCTTCTATAATCTGGCCTTAATCCTCTCCGGTCTATATCTAGCATTCATCTTATGTATTACGATTTGATGAGCTGCATATACAAGAAGGGTGTACAACTATAAATTTCAAAAACACTTGAACAGTTTTTTTTTGGAACGGACCAGCTGAACTAAAAAGAAGACAATCAATAATCGTTTTAAAAAACGCTTTAATAAAAATAAAACTGAAAAATAGAAAATAGTTTTCAATAATTTTAATATAAGAATAAATTATAAATTTTGTTTATTTTTTAAACTGGACTTAATTCTTCTTTATTAGGTTAAGAGAAATAAAAAACAATTTCCAGTCAATGTTTATTTTCGACTTTCAATCTATTCGAGACGTTTCGGCACTATGGTGTCATTTTCAATATTTTTTCCTCTGCATCTTTTAAAAAATTCCTTTAAAAATTTTTTACATAGTCAACAAATCTAAAAAATTGTGTAAAAAAATTACATAATTAACCTTAATTACATTACTTTACATAATTTAACGTAAAATGCCCGAAAATAGTTTAGATCTTATAAAATAGTTTTTCCATATAGTAATTTTATAAAATTTCATAATTAATTAATTGATTTGATGAAATATTTTAAAATAAAAAAAAAAATTTTTTTTAAAAAGAATTGGTTTTATTTTATATTATTTTTTTTTTATTATTTTTTTTTTTTATTATGGCTTTAAGACTTAATTTCAAAGTCCTATTTTGATTTTATATTATTTTGTTTGTTTTTTATATTATTTTGTTGATGTGTTATTTAAACATACTTTGATATATTATATTAAAGTTACATCTTTTATAGAACTGAAGAAGGATCTAATAAGCGATCTTACTCCGCAATACTATGCCGTACTCCACACCACATACTTCCCTGATTCCTGGAAATTATCCATAGTTAAGATGACACCAACACCTAAAAAACAACTGGAACTCCCATCTTCTTCCTGTCGCATATCTCTCCTGCCCATAATGGGCAAAGTACTTGAAAAAATCATTTTGAAAGGTCTTCATTCTATCATAGAATCCAACCAAATAATCCCAGATCACCAATTTGGTTTTTGAACATCACACTCCACTATCCAGCAATGCCATCGTGTGGTGGACGTTTTCTCATCGCCATTACAGCGCGGAATGTACTGCACGGGAGCGTTTCTCGATGTGGAGCAGGCTTTTGATTGAGTCTGGCATCCGGGACTGTTGTACAAACTCCGTAAATTCTTACCTTCTACTTACTTCCTTATTATCAGTTCCTACCTCAGTAATAGAATCTTTAAAGTAAACCTTAATTTTTCCTACTCTTCCCTCTTCACCCAGTCTGCCAGTGTTGCTGAAGGTAGCATCCTGGGTCCCATCCTATACATGATATATACAGCTGACATCCCAACCCATCCAAGAACTGTCCTCACTATGTACGCTGATGACTGCCATGTGTGTTATCAGTAAATAAGGATTCATTTGTTGGATCCCAATCCCTTCAATCCCATATCTCAAAGCTTCAAGAATTGTGTCAAAATTGGAGAATTAAAATAAATCCTAACAAATCCCATCAAATTACCTTCTCCCTTCATCGTAAACCTACGTATTCCTGCCCAACTGTATCCTTCAGTAATATTCCACTGATCCTTGTCGAACAGATACGTTACCTAGGACTTCATCTGGAAAAACGTGTCACTTGGAATCCTCATACAAGGCTGAAAAGAAAAGAAACTGCTAGACGTTTTCGCCTAAGTCAACATTTACTGGACAAACGCTCTAAGCTCCCAGTTAATTACAAAAGACTAGATGACAGTTATCGGACCTATTTGGACATACGGAGTTGAGCTTTGGGGCTCTACTAAACCATCCAATTCATCTCGTATCCCAATCCTTACAATCCAAAATCCTTCGTATTCGTAATTCCTCGATGCTCCTTATGATGTCATAAACAAACTCATCCATCATGATCTTAATATCCCATATGTTGCTGATGTGGCCCAAACTAGATATCTATCCATCCATGACAAGCTCCATACACACTCGAATCCCCTCCGATAATAGTCCTGATAACCCTCCGAGGCGTCTGAAAAGAAGATGGCCTCGAGATCTTCTACTATAGAACTTTATCGGAGTGCAACCGATAGGTAGTTTCTCCAGAAGTGATTTTTTTAAAGTTATATTGTTCATATTAGCAGATTTACTTGTTATAATATTATTATAGTTGTAAATATCAATCAATTAATTTTTAAAAAGTTTAAAATAATAAATGAAATTCATTTTATCCTACATAAGTATGGAATGTTTCTTATGATATTTTCATAATAACTCTACTTGTACCAATATCTGCCGATAAAATATTTACCACTATCACTCTAATGTGATTTTAAACTTATTTATAAGTAATTTATACTTATCAGTTTTGGTTGTCGATCAACGTTTTTTTTAATTGTTATTATTATTTTTTTTACTTTTAGTTTGGCAAGCTACAAAAGCGTGTTTTTTTAAAAACTGTAAATGAAAAAATAAATGTATGAAAAAAAAGTATTTTTTGAAATTTTCAATGACAGGTAAATATGAACATAAACTAAACAAAAAAAATTAATGTAATTACAACAAATAAAGCCTATGGAAGGGGTCGGCAACATTTTTTGGCCGAGGGTCTAAAACAACCAAAATGCGAGAGATAAAGATAAGTTTGGGTCGGAGATATTTTCGCATTAAAAAAGTCTTTAAGTAAATAATCAAAAATATTTTATAAGAAAAAAAATAATTACATAAGTATGTTTTGAACTTTATTTAAAAATGCACTCTTGGATATTAATGGTATTATACTTTATTTTTATGTTATACCCAATTTCTGCAACTGTGCTGGGTTCCTTGAAATTATCAAATTTGTCCCTAGGACATTTGCTGGACAAAAGTTGTCGACATGACCTAAGTGCCAAAAAATTAATAATACATTTTTTTTTATTCCGTTACCTATTTTTTTAAATTCATATAAAACTTGAAATTAATAATTGAATGTTAACAGTTCCTTGAAGAACGGATTAATCAGGGAAAACTAAAGAACTTAAAGATCTTTAATGTAATTACCATAAAGTGAGTAATCAAATAGTCCAAGCTAAACAGGAAGAGGTAAAAATGAAAATTTAAATGATCAACTTAGTTTCATAATGTTAAAATATTTTTTATTGAATTATGTTGTTTAAATATTTATATATTTTTCAGGAGTTGCGGCTAGTTTCCAACTTGATAACAGTTCAATGACTTTGCTGGAACATAAAAGAAAGTCAATAGCCTTTTGATATAAGGTAACTTTCTTGACGGAATCAACAACAAAATCGATTAATTTTCATCTCCGAAGATGAAATTTGTTAGGGTAATTGAAGAGGAAACAGATTTCCCTCACAAGCTAAGCTCTAAGCCCCTTCCTGAAATAGGGAAAAGTTTAATTAGAAATTTTCTAGATTTATTAGGGTGAGATATCGGTGTCGGACATCTTGTCCGTGGATTAGTGAAATATTAATAACGAGGAGGGGGGGAGTAATTAATAATTAGGTCGGCCCTCATCCCTTGTATAGGGGGGCCTTTATTTATAATCCGGGAGTTAATTTTAACAGGGAGATCCGCTTAGGGGACAATGCCAACAGCGGCCGCTTCCTATATTATGTCGCCCTAAGATGAGGCTAATCCCTTTAGAACGGCCTTCTGGGCCCTGTTTTTTCGTTGCCCAGAAACAATAGCCCTTGGGAAAAACCTGACTCAAGAGCAATATATATCGCAAGAGGAACTGCTTTAGAACTTTAGAATTACAACTTGGGAAAAAAACCGATATAATACGTACTTCAACAGAGGAGATGAAATGTAATATGTGGGCTGTTTCTGGGAGAATGGATGTAGATACTAGTTCAGTTACATCCTAGTCCATTTAGCTACAGTTAATAATAGTTCTTTTTAATACCTGGCTATTACCAAGCAGTAACGTAACAATATTACGCCTATTGTTTATTGTCATAAATAAATATTATGATTAAGAAGAAAATAGTCCGTGTAGACATTATAAATAAATCTCATAAACAAGGAGTACTATTAATTTTAAAGCCAACGTTTCGACCCATATTGTAGATCTTCATCAGAGCTTATAAAATGGGGCCAAGGATTGACAATTAACTACATAACCCGCGAATATAAAAACCTGCAAATATTATACACTTCCAATTACTAATCAATCCAAACAATAAGAAGAATTTTCTTCTTGTTGTTTCTATAAATAACGAAGAAACAATTTGTAATAGTTCAAAGTAATGGAAGAATGGCTCTCCTGAAGAAATACGAAAACGAAACATGGTGTTCTTCACCTCTGGTATCAGATACCTCGTGATCTGAATATAGTATTTACTCTATACTCATAATAACGCACAAAACATAAACTCAACGAATGGAAGGAAGAAGGTAACATTTAGGTTTCACACATGTATATTTTCTTATTTAAGTATTATAGAAGAAATGTTAACGATGAAGAAATATTAATTTTATTATCGGAATTTTCCGATGAATCGATATTTTTGTATCAATATTATCAATCGTTCAAAGCTCCCAATTAATTATCAAAGACTCATTTACATGACAGTATGAGACCTATTTAGACATTCGGAGTTGAGCTTTGGGGCTCTACTAAACCATCCAATTCATCTCGTACCAATCCTTACAATCCAAAATCCTTCGTAAAATCCTCAATGCTCCTTATTATGTCACAAACAATCTCATCCATCATGATTTTAATATCCCATATGTTGCTGATTTGGCCCAAACTAGATACCTATCCTTATACATTTGAATACGCTAGTCTCTCATTTTGCTTCCCATAATATTCCTGATAACCCCCCGAGGCGTCTGAAAAGAAGATGGCCGCGAGACTTTTTACTATAGAACTTTATTGGAGTGCTATCAATGGGTAGTCTATCAATAAGTGTTTTTTTTTTTCATGTCCTTTGTTCATACAGCAGATTTACTTGATGTAATATAAGTTATTAAGTATAGTTAATATAAGTTATAGTACAGTTGTAAATATCAATAAATTATTCTAAAAATAAAATATTATCAATAATATCAATATACTTAAATACACCAAACCAATTCTGTAAACAAACAATTATAAACGAAAAAATGTTTATAAAATCTGTGGTATCGGCGAAAACCAAAACGAAAAAACAACAAAGAGAGTAATTTTAAATACAATGCCTGAGATTAAAAGTGTTTCTATCAATTCCCATCTTAAGCTCTGGACTTGGGATCAACAGCTTCAATGAAACTCCTTCAGGAGATACTATCCTGAAGAATATTCAAATTATTCTATGTTAGAGGACAATATATGTGGCAACTGTGCATAGTGGGCTAAGTCGAATTTTGTGAATTTCAAGCTATCTACTTAGAACCGTAATTTTTTTCTCTTTCCTTGTTTCTAACACACTAAGTGTTCCGTCCATTGCAATGAAGGATATTCCTTTGTGAATCGTGGGCTGATACTCCAATCTTGAACTTAAAATAAGTTGAGAAAAATTACGATTCTAAGTAGATAGCTTGAAATTCACAAAATTCGACTTAGCCCACTATGCACAGGTGCCACAGATATGTCTATTATTGGGTGTGCCAATTAAACGACGTGAGAGAACAATTAAAACCTATAATTTTAACCTTTATTTCTATTTGTGTCATTGTTTTCATTAATAAATAATGATTCTGGTTGTATTTAATGGAATTAACTCTAGTGAAAATTGTAAAAAAACAATAATAGATTAAAATATAGAATTGACCTAAAAAAAATAAAAAATAATATAAAGAAGTTTTTGCTATAGAGTCATAAAGAATTTTAAATATTTAATTTAATAAAGGTATCACTTTTGAAATAGGATGGATAAAGGACGTTAAATAAATAAAAACTTACACATAAACGCGGTTCATCAGCTCATTTTTTATTAGGAGTTATACTTTAACGTGCAGACGAGTCTCTCTGCAATACCAAAGGTACCAATTAAATATGCCAGTTAACTGATCATAAATCCATGTTATGAACATCTTTTTCATTTAGAAATCAGCTATCTTTGTATTTAACAAATAAATCAAACTTAGCGTTACCTTTAATAATAGTTTATTGAAATATCAAAACAATTTTTTTTCTTCATATATGTTATCAAGTAAAGTTTCAATTGTTTTAGCAAATTAAGATATTAAATATATGTAAACATATGACGTGAGTATCATTCGTATATGACCCATTGCCTTGTTATAGTACTAGATTTTACCACGCATCCAACTAATATATGCACAAATACAAAGATATGTATTTATATATGTATATATAAATATAAAAAATATCAGCAATATTGAATTCAGAATTGGCATTATTATTTTATAACACTAATAACGCAGAAAAATGAAGCATTAGGAGAACGAAGAGAAGAGTATTTATGCCACGAAAAATAGAAACAGACAGAATGAGAAAGTAGCCAGGTTGACAAGGCGGTGGAGTAAGCTATATTTGCCTCATTAAATAGATTGAATTACCGAAAACTTACTTTGAGCTCTGATGGAAAGACTTCGGAAATGAATTGAGTAAATGATGCGAAAAAGAAACCACTGTGGAGGAGATGGGGACACAGACCTGAGAAGTAATTGAAAGCAAAAATATATGTAACAAATGCACTCCAAGTATGTTTTCGACTTTTTGCAACTTTACCTAATAAGATGTAAATAAGACAGGGTTATTAGTTATATGATTCCAGCAGAAGGATTCGTCTATATTGTCTAAAAATGCAGTCTATAAAAAGAAAGAAAATATGAAATCTGTCAAACAAATCAGTACATCCAAGACAAAATTTTGGTATTGTAGAATAGATAAATGTTCTTGTTTTATAATTAGATAAAACAAAATAAAAATAAAATGTTAATTTTTATAATAGATAATTGTTCTAGCTGAAAAGTTTATGGAACTTTTGATCCAAAAGATTCTAATTTAAGACCAAAGCGGTCACTCACTACAATTACTGGTACGAAAGATTCATAGAAATGATGGAAAACGTAGGTATTTTGGGATGTGATTACTGTTTATTCCGTAATGAGAGTAAAAGGGCTTTCTGAAATGGACGATTTGCTTGTTTCGTGTAATAATATGTTATAGAATTTTTCAAACCTATATAATGATATAGAATTTTTTAAATCATTATAACATTCAAATTTCACAGTGAAAAGCTTACATGATTGATATTTATTTTTATATTGGCACTTGACAAAAAGATAAAAGATATTCACTCATCAAGAATAAGGGCATATAGTTAAGTTCAATCAATAATATTCAATTCTGTTGCGTCAATATACATAATTGAAGAAAAATTATTTTGTAGATATGACATTTGAAAGTTAATGTAGAATGGTATAGCTCCTCGACCTGATTTAGCGAGCCTCCGAAAATTTTTGTGTAGATTTTAATCTGCTATGTTTCTACTCTTAAATATATTTTGAATATGTAGGTTGATAATTGGGATGCCAGAGTCACATTTAAGATCAGTAATAAATTATTATTTATATGCCTTAGTCTTAATTGGGTTCATTTCCAAAGGTCTGTTTTTGTGTTTAACAATTTACTCATCTATTATACCATCAATATATTATTTATTAATAAATAGTGTATCTGGGGTATGTAAGCACCAAAAGAATTAAAATAAGAATCGTTTATTCATTCAATTTTAAACAAGGTTAACGATTCAGATGTTGATATATAAAAGGGATTGCCATAAAATACCTTACAGGAATAAATTAACCTCATCTGTGAACAGGGGTAGATAGGGTTACAGGTCGGTCTTCGCCTTGCCGCTTCCGGGACTCTCAATCTTCTGGGTCCGTGTTGGTCACCGGCTCCTTCTTCCGCAGGATCTGTGTAGCCAGTCCTCCTTGCTTCTCCGGCCTCGTCTTCCCCGTGTTCGTCTCAAGAGTGCCTTCCTCAGCCTACTTTTGCTTGCCCCCCATTGAAAATTTCAATAGTCCACGGTTGGCTTTGCTTATGCAGAACGTATGAGGGCTTTCATTAATGGTTCTATGATTAAAATTTATAGTAACGCTAGAGAGTAGAAATCAGGACAATACTTTGTTGTAGCTTTGTAACATACTTCTGCTTTTTAGGTAGTTAAAATTGGGAGACTTAGAAACATGGATGTTGAATACAATTTAATTAATAAATAATAATCATCACACCGTCTACATGTTAACTAAGTTTGTTAATATTAATTTGTGTAGACATATAATGAATTTTCCAAGAATTAAGTAAATGTGTTTTGCGAGTTATAATTATTTTTAAATAATTTTGTGGAAACAAGTATGGATTAAGGAGAAAGCTTAAAATTCATATAAATTTAATTGTAAATCCAGTATACAATTAGTAAAGCTAACTATGATGTTTAACTATGTCACATTTAGCAAAATATGACACTCGTAAAACAGATGTTGAGAGGAACTAGGGAAAGTCAAACTTCACACCTATCCTCCACCCGCTTTTGTCTCTATTAAATTACTACTGTGAGTGTAGTAGATAGGAAATAGGAAACATTAAATGTACTTTCTGAAATAATTATTATTAAATCTATCTTGGAGGATATTATTTAAATAAATAAAATATGGCGGATAAAAATAGCTCATCTTTCTTTAATATTGCTTATTTACTATACATTTTAATTTCTTTATTTATTTTATTTATAATAGATTAGAGGTTTTCATTTATACTCTTAATGAAGATAGATAATGAAGGCAGGTATCACAGTCAAGTTTAAAATTTGCAAATGCTATTCCAATAAAATATGCAAACTCTTATTTCCATAATCCCCAGGGTTAACCCAAAGTTAGTCATAGTTCTCATCAACGTTGAGTATCTCATCATTGCAGTATCTTAATTAAGATGCATTCATGGAAATTCCCTTGCAAAAGTTTCTGCAGTTTCTCAGCCTCTCCATGCACATTGTTAATTTTTATTCTCTAAAACTTCTAGAAAAAGTAATGTCTTTACCAGCCTCTAGTGAAAAATATAAAGTTGTGAATTCATCTACCAAAACTAAACATAATTAATGATATAAAAATTTGGTCAACAAATTAAAAAATATTATGAAAAAGTTAAAATTCTAAAAGTATTTTATCAATAAACGCATTTGTTACTATCTTTTGAGTAAATTGCGAAGCAAATATAATCAATCGGAGAATTATTTATTAATATGGGAGTATACTGTATAGTGCTGAGTTGTTATACACAATCCTCTTGTACCAGATAAATTATTAAGTCTGTTCACAGCTACAGATCGGGTCTGGGATCGGCATATACTTCTGGGGTAAGCTCAAACTGAATACAGATTCGGATAATCACCTTCCTGCACAACCGTTGTCCTAGAAAGAGTACAGTCTCTACTATGTACTGAGCTCAAACGCCTTCAAGAATTGTAATGGTTGCGTTTCACTCACTTACCCAAATTTCCTTCATTTATTTTTACACTTATATACATTAAAAGCTTAAACGCAGATAATATTCAACAACCTTCCATAATTAATAATCATAACATCATACCGATTGTAACATTGTGAATAATGTTAAATGAATAACTTAATCGTTAAAATGATAAAAGCTAGAACATAAAACGAAATCAATGATAACCGCTAGAGGAATTTTAATCATTTCCACTTTGATCTTCCAACTGACCCGCAGAATAAAAACAAACTGTTGATAACCCTTTTACAAAAATACTTCAAAGTCAAGGTTACAAATATAAATTTTAAAATAATTATTTTAACAGTAAAAATGTTTAATAACATACTATCTGCTACATTGTTTTGAATTATTATCATTAAAAAAGTAAAGCAATATCTAATTATAAAGCATAGTTTACACTAAGGATTAAATAATAGTATAATCACTATTATAATTATTATTGTTATTTAATTTTCATTTGCACCTGCGCAATTGCGCATCTAGCAAATTTGATTGAAGTGTCTTTCTCTTAAAAAAAAAAAGTGTCTTTCTGCATGATAAAAAAAAAAAATCAATTGTTGAGTAGGACTCTTGGCCAATGTCTTTTTAATTTTATTTTATCAAGTCCAGATAACAGGGAGTAGGAAAGCAGAAGAACGAGTGGGTTTGGGTGATATTGTGTCGATGAGTGGAATGTTATGAATTTGTTATGTATATATGATTTTATAGTGGAATGTTCATGTCGTTGTGTATAGTGTGAATCGAAATATACTATGGCATTAATAATTTTTCTGAGAATTGAGAACTGTGTTTTTTGTATCTTGTGTATGTGGACTTGTTTTGCTGAATCCCAAAGTTCTGCTCCATCCGTCCAAATAGGTTTTAATATACTGTTATAGATAAGTCGTTTGTTCCTCAAGTCAAGTTAAGATCTGTAGTCCAGAAAATGTGATAGTTGTTTGTACCGTCTAGTCAGTTCTTGTCTTTTTAATAATAATAATAATAATAATAATAATAAAATTATGATTATAATTGGCGCTTTTAATATTTAAAAAACTACTTGATGAATCACTGTTCAATCATTCAGCAGAGAGCGAAACAGCGTTCTTAGAAAATAAAAATAAAAAGCATTCACATATATAAAATAAAATAAATTATTAGAAGTATAAAGGAACACTAGTGGAGCAAAATAATATTAGCTATAAAAATAAACTTACACGTAAAATGTTATACATGGTGGAATCTTCTTTCTGATCAGCTAATGACTTTATAAATATCAATAAAAAAAAAGTGATAATAATCTGGAATTATTTACCACTTAAATCGATCACACTAATCGAACCACTGTAACACCAGGATCAAAAACGATAACTTACAGAGAATACTGTTCTCCAATCTCTCGCAATCATTTCTCCCACTACAAGGCCTATTACAGGCCATTCATGCAAACAAATTTTAAACACTGATGTAACATAATTTGTATTCTAATGATTATTATGATTTTAAAATTATCATCGTAGTACTTACTTGTTAATTAAAGTAGTTTGTACTTTTTGTTTAATCTACTTTCCGTGCCTTATGATGACGTGGTTTCTTGAAACATAAGGATAGTCCAGATTATTGACGCATATATAATATCGCATACGATCTTTTTTTAAGCTTTCCTGTTTGGTTGAACTTCAATTTCGTTTACAACTGCATTGTCTTCTGCGACTGCAGTACTTTTTTTCGAAATTGAATTGAATTGGTACTACAGCAATTTTCTACCACGTCAGAGTTGTTCAAAATCTTTGTTATCTTGATCACTGGCTAAGGGAAATCTTTCTTCGGCAGAAAGTATTGTCCGGATCGTCCTGGCAATTCAGCCCTCTGTACCTCAGTGAAGAAATATTTTATGTCGATACTTAGGACTGCGGGACCCTTCATCAGGACATAAAAGGTCGAAATCCTTCCCTTAGTCATAAAGCTTAGCCAAAAAGCCCCAATGCCCGTAATGTGGTAGGGAGCGTTTTTCTTCCAACCAACCGGCAAAGACTTATTCTTAAATTCGAGCCTGTCTCAATATTCAAGGACGGTCCTACACATCAATATCAAACCCTGCTAGTACATTCTCTGATTTTATTTTTTTTTCGTCTGTTTGTATATTCATTTAACGCCGCTATATGCTGCTAAGGCCAATCAAGTACAGTGGGTGTCCTAAATTTTGCATAAACATACAGGTATGATTAGGGTAGGGATCTTTAACGAGTACGTTGCACAATATAGGCTCTTTACTTCCGTTTTACGTTCTGCTAAGGATGTGTTATTCCCTTTAAAAATCCTGGGGCCACATGCCGGGTTTTGAACCGGCGGACATGGGCTTATGATAATCACTACGGATCCCAGAAAGTTTTGGTTATTTTTCCCTCATACTTTAGAAAATCGTCGCATGGATGTTACTCTACCTACTGATATTTAATATTTTACATTTAAGAGGGTACATTTGTGAATTTTTACAAAAATACCTTCTCTAGTATTTAATAACTTTTTTAAGCTACGGTCAGAACTTTGTGAACCACACGAATGCGTACGTTAGAATAATGAAAATTACTCAGTATCGAGGGACAAATTAGGACTTCACCAGATCCAATAAGGCTGTTTTCATGTTGAATTTTTTGAATCGATATCAAGGCATGAAGCCACTTATTATTTGTTTGTTAAATGTATTTTATTGGTTAGCAAAGAGCACAATCTGACACATTTGCCCTTATATAGTGCGTGGCGACTCTAGGCTGATACGGTCCAAAGAGACTGCGCGCATTGAGAGCTCGTGCCATCTCTATTGCTTGATTAAAAGTTCGTCACGAAAAAAAAAATTAGTATTTCTTTTGCACCAGATTGTTTAATAACAGAATCTTCAAGCAATAACAATTTATTAAAATGAAAAAAAAATGTATAGGTCAATTGCACCTACCAGAAACATCAGGATATTTTAGGTAATTTGAACTCTTTAATGTTTGACTTACTTTTAATTTTTTTCCGAATCTTAATTGTTTCATAATCTCTCTGTCTTTAATTCCGCAGCTAAAGTTATATACTAGTATATCTAACTCACATAAAAAATCTTAATCATAATTTCATGTAATTATTACATAAAAAAAATTAAAAGTAGCAATATGATTCCATAATCCCTATGTATAGTTGATGACATACGCATATATCGGTGGTATCTACAGACTGCTTTCGCCTGTTACATATATGCGTCCTTAGCACTTTAAGGGTTCAGGCCATAAATATTAGTGATCGATGAACTCCAATATCATATTAAAATAATTTGAACTGTCATAAAAGGTAAAATACAGTGGGGAAAAATATGAGATGTATATTGTTCACTCGTAT
This sequence comes from Arma custos, assembly GCA_037127475.1. Taxonomy (NCBI): domain Eukaryota; kingdom Metazoa; phylum Arthropoda; class Insecta; order Hemiptera; family Pentatomidae; genus Arma; species Arma custos. Next base: position 30,377,223 of record CM073759.1, on the reverse strand, counting down.
ACCTATAATTTTATAATCTTATTTACTGAAAAATAATGGTCAATGAACTATCAATACGTTTAATAACATTTTCAAAGTTAAATCGTTCATCCATTTTTATACTGTCCCCTAATTTATGGTTAAATCTTACATTCAAGGATGAGGCTGGACAAAAACTGAAATATTTATATATTAATAAATTTTCTCAACTATTTAAAAATATATATATTAAAACCATACGATCTACAAATTTACGTTTATGTAAATACATATTTTTTCGATCCTTTTACTTCCATGTTTAAAATAATCATGCACTTCGATATTCTAAACTCACAAACTAAAATTAAAAATTATACCTCAGAAGTGATTACAGAATATGGAGAATCCGGTCGGTATATCAAGAGATTCTTGAATAATTATAAAGAATATTTCTTTAGTTACTATAACTTTTAAGCAGTAGAACATGTCTGCTTTGAGAATTAGGTATGAATTACAACACATTTTTGCTATAATGTGACCTAATCTACTTTGAAAATTAATTAAACATTTTATAATTAACGTATGCTTTTACTATGTATTATTACTATTATGTATGCAATTAGATATTTTAGTTAATTGTTATCTTTTCAGTTCTGAAAAATAACACTGACTTAGATTTACATCTTCATTTATCTGATTAAAATTTGCTAAAGAAATGTATTCTAGTATTAGTAAATATGGATCATTTCCGTAACAGCCTTGTTTTCCTTCTCCATTGGATAATGTCTGAACATAAATTTGAATCAACGTAGGAGGAAGTCAGGGAGTAAGTTATATTTACTCATATGTAAATTTCAAGAGTCGGTTTCAACACTGACCTACATATAATGTAGTTAACACATGAACAAAATACCATGTCGAAGTTACAAAACTTTGCATACAGACTTAAATATACAGACAATTGACGAAGAAAAAAATATACTACAGACGCTTACGAACACCAAACCCATTGATAGAACAGATGGCCGCCGCTCTCCTGCCTGCGGGCACTAGAAGGAGACTAAAAAGAACGTGGTTGTGGGATCTGTTATCATAAGAAACTAAATCTAACTACGGAAGAAGCATTGCTTGGTACTGTTCTTCATGCCTCTCATGTTATTTCTGTCTACTTTGTTTAGATATGTTTATTCGCTGACTATCAATTTTCGTACTTTCGGCCATGAATGCAAATATAAAGAGAAAAACCATATGTGCTACTAATATAAACTAAAAAAAAAAACCCAACAGAAAACAACTTGGTGGGAGGTAAAAAATACGCTAAAGCACCGGAAGGCTTTCAGTTTAGAGTAATGGATATTGACGATGTAAAAATAGATACTCAAGGGTCATTCTCTTTCGACACAGCATGAAGTCAAAACCTCACCACATCAGGTTTTTTTGATATTCATTATAAGATAAACGTGATCTACACTAGGTTACGTAATTTTACTGAAGGATGTCTTCTCATTTTTAATTAGAACAGTTCTTTACAGTTATATTTTATCTTCGTAGAGCTCGTATGAATATTTATTTACATAGTCGCGACGGTATATAAAAATAATTCATTAGTATTGAGAACTTCACAACTTTGTTGATAATGAAGGTTAAATTTGGTAAATCAGCTACATGAGAATGTTTTTAGTATTAGTGTTTTTAAACATGGATGGAAACTTAATACACATAGGGTGGCCAAATTAATAGACCCACTTGATATTTTTGATAAAGTTAATGGAACTTTTTTTTATACATAATCAAACGTATGAACTTGGTTTTCAGTTGACACTTCTTTCTGTTTAATATGAGTATTTTTCATGGCCATGCTGGCAATATTGGTATGTTCAGATGTAATTGATATTTCGTTAACATGCTTAAATTTTTAAGATCGTGGAAATATTCCAACGAAAAGCCCTTAAGTCTTCAAAACGAAACAGAAAATGAGAATATCTGTCCAATATTTCACCTATTCAGACATCCTCTTAACCAATGGACTTATGGCTATTCCACATATGGAGGATGCTTGAATAGGCGAAATATTGGACAGATATTTTCATTTTCTGTTTCGTTTTGGAGACTTAAGGGCTGTTGAGTCGCGAATCAATCTAATAAATTCAAATTTAAATCTCCCGGTCTCGTTCACAGTTGTTCATTGGCTAACGACGCAGGGACTATATTTTCTACCTTTAAAGTGACTACTTGTGTGTCCCCCTCGTCTAGCGCTTCAGTCCCTTCCGATTCAGACTGCAAGCTGGCATCATCTCTCAGCTCTCCTCGACTGAAGCTAACCTCGCCAGCCTTCATCGCCTTCAGCCCTAGATCGCCTAGCATCGGACACGAGAAGTACGCTCTTGATGATACCGCAGAGGTTACCAGATACACTTGGAGCCAAAGAAACGAGTCCTTCGCTTCAATTGTAAGTCTTTCACTCAATTCGTAAGAGGAGCTGTTCACCGTTCACCATCACCCTCAGGGACAATGTTTAATTCGCCGCCTGAGAAATAAAGACTTTATAGTCCATCGCCATCGAGGTGGCCCTGTCGCCACCGTTAATATTTGTTAATGTTATGTTCATATGACCTCATTTCGAATTAATAATTAATTTAATAGTTCCCTTTCATAATACTATTCCAAATCATTTTCTTCTGTGAAGACTTATTATTCCTTTTGTACATATCTATAAGCGATATTTCTTTTTTTGTAAAATTGCTTAACCTCATGTTTGTATTTAGATTTAATAAACCACATGTTTCAGTATCTGGCCTAATTCTTTTAAAAACCCTACTCTATTTTACTAATATATTTTATTATTTCTTATTTTATTCAGTCTAATCACGCCCTAACAAGGGCTTTTCGTTGGAATTTGTCCATGGTCTTAACATTTATGTAAGATCTCTTTTTACCTTTCCTTTTTCAATATTTATATTTAAATTTTCTTAACCATTTAAAGTCATTCATTTTTTTTTTTTTTAAACTGGCCTGGTTCCGCGAAAAAACACTGAAATAAAAACTTTACTAATTACTGTCTTTCTCTTTAACTGACAAATTGTCTCATTAAAACGAGTTTCAAGATTATCAGTGAAGGGAATCATGCAGGGTGGCTCTGGATCCCATTAACTTTTACTACAAAATGTGCAACTTAATGGAGATTATAAAGTTTTTATATTTCACTTCTGAAATCGCTATGTATTGTAACATAGAATTCACATGTGTTGAAGTAACAGAACGATGGAGAAATTTTCCTAGAGAATTTTCGCGAGGACCGAGAGGAGATTATTGCCGCAAATCCGTAAAGATAAGAAGGGAAGGCTAAGTTGTGTTATTAGAAGAGATAAGGGCGCTGCGGAGGAAGCACGTGTTGGGAGAGAAGGCTCAGCTAGCGACAAATATTGACCCCGCCAAAACGTTAATTATCCTTAACTAATGGGAACTTGAGGAGGCAATAAGTTGGGAGGTGCTTACACACTCTCACTGGCCTCGCTTCATGGCCACTTCCTACAAACAGCGAATAGCTAATTGTGTTTGCTCTTTCCAGCCACTCATTACTTCATCGGCCACCGCCTACAAGCAGAAAAAATAAAACATGGAGCTTTTCCAACAACATCGTTTCAGGAACACGTGCTATTTATTCATTTAACTTCACTTTAAGCTGCTACGTCTAATCGGGCGATGCCCCCCTCCTCAAAAATCCCAACGCTACTTGCCGGGCTCTGAACTCGTGATCTTGAGGAAAAATTCTTATACAGTATTACCTCCATTGCTGGAATTATTTAGGGTCTTGCAACAAGGAGTGATAGTTTTTCAAATAGAGATTTCTCGGTTTCTAATACATTTTTTTTTTAATTTCCAGGTGTTACTGTATGTAGTATATTGAACAGTTTCATGATGCAGTATTTGACTCCTCTCGATTGGAAATAATACAAAAATATTACCAAAGTGGTAGCTCAGTCGTGGGTACTCAACGTTTATTCACTCGAGAATTGGGTAGCCGTCATCGCTACTCTGAGCAGGTTATACGCCGCACTGTGGAAAAGTTTGAACGTGATTTAACTTTACAAGACAATAAGCCACCTAAAAGACAACGAAACGTTTGAAGTGTTGAGAACATTGAAGCTGCAGAAGCCACTGTTATCGGTTAGCTAAATATGTCGATCTGACGACGATCGCAACAACTGGGGCTATCTCAGACGTCAACTTGGAGAATATTGCGTAAGGATCTGGAGTTGCATCCTTATAAACTCATATTGACTCAAGAACTAAAGCCAAATGATCACAGATTGCGTCGAGAATTTGCTGACTGGGCACTTGAGCACCACTGAGCACGATCCTGATTATCCCAAAAAAATCATCTTCTCAGACGAGGCACATTTTTGGTTGAATGGGTTTGTTGATAAGCAAAATTGCCGTTATTGGTGTGAGGACAACCCAGAAGTGCTACATGAAGTTCCGTTGCAATCCAAAAACTCACTTTCTGGTGCGGTTTATGGTATGGTAATATATTGGCTTAGGTAATATTTTTTTATTACTTCCAATCGATCGAGAGGAGTCAAATGCTGCATCATGAAACTGCACACTATATTAAATTTAGTGACACCTAGAAATAAAAAAAAAAATATGTATTAGAAACCGAGAAATCTCTTTTTGAAAAACTATCACTCCTATTGAAAGACCCTATACTTAACTGCACTGCCCCCCTCTTCACTTTTCTTACAATTGAAATGAATTTAAATCAATAAAAAAGAAAATGGCAGAGGTTTCAATTTTTGTGGATTAACAGGATAAGTAAGAAAATGACTATATTATCTCTAATCATTTACTCGATTAAAATGTTTTGTACTGTTCATAAGATGATATTTTAATCACATATCGCTCCTTCAAAAGAATATTATCATATATAAAAGGAAATAATTTTTTAATACAGGTTTTCGAAAGTTCCATGTGAGTTAAAGAAAAAAAATGGGTACTGGTATAGCAAAGAGTACTACTGTAATGATAATATTTTAACCATTAGGAAATTTTAAAAAAGCTTGAACCTTTTTTTATTCCCACTATTTCGAAAAAACTTCAAAAAGTTTAAACATGGTACAACTCAAAATATGATTTATTGACAAAAAAAAAATGTTGGGAATGGAATATCAGATATGTCGTTCCGGAATTAAAAAGCTTCAGAAAAACCAATACAATTCTACTGAATACTTATCGCTGTTCTTTTGAAGAAATGATATTGTCTGACAATTTAGTAAAAGAACTGCGCATAAGGAAGCCACTCCGTGTCCCCAACTACTTAGCGAGCTTCACTCGCCCTTTGTCTTTATCTTAGCTAATTTGTTCTTACTATGTTGCCCTTTGCATTCTCTCTGAAGTATTATTGTAGTTTTGATTTATAGTCGGCACTTGTACTTAATTGGTCTAATTCGTATTAATTTGCTCATCATTCATACTTTTTCTGCTACAGATTTGATATATTAAATCTAATATTATGTTAGACCCGCAGGTGTTAATTGTTGTGCGGGGTTATTAACGGGGTTTTACGCTCCCCCGGGTATCCGAGTACAGTACATCGCACACACCTCACACAATAACAGTACCCATTTCATACATGCTGATATCAAGCACATTATCATTGTACTGAGAAAAAAGAACTTTTGATTTTTTACAGAAGATTATGCGGACATTACAAGAAGATAATTGTTACTGATGATGAATTGTAACATCTTTTTGACATGAATACATTTTAGAATCGAGGAAAGATGAAATAGTTTTATATTTAAAAGTTAATTACTCAAGATAATCCTTTATTTTTTAAGACTATATGTAGTTTTTAATCATATAGATTAATTAAGACTTCAAGGAGAAATTTAGCCACTATGAAGTCACTAACTGATTCTGCGATTAGGCTGGAAAATAATGAAGTAATGGAATGTTGTATCAAACATATTCTGTTAGAACTTAAAGTTACCTCAAAATCGGATGTCTAAACCTTACCCTTAAATGTGAATACCCTTCGAATATGAATTTTGGAAGAAGTTAATGTGGGCTAGATTCATTTTCATATGTGCTTAATCGTCCAAAATACAACATTATTCTGAACTTAACAGTTTCATTTTCTTAATTTTTTTAAATTTATAAAAATACTTTCGTATGTTTATTTCAAGAAAAAAAAAAGTAAAATAAATAAAGATGGCTCTGTTGTGTCAGAGATAACTAAAACGAGCCCAAAAAAGAAGTTAGATGAGAGATCTGTTACTATGTGATATTAAATCAAGCCAGGAAAAATGAACCTTGGCATGCTGTTTTCTATATGCATCACATTTAGTTTTATTTCAATTTTAACTAAAAGAATTCCGGAAATATCTATAAAGTCTAAAGTAAATATCATTTATTTTACACACGGAGCTATATCTATTGTCTTGTTAACAATTGCTATTGTTAGATAAGTAGTTCTAAGTCGTTTGTATCCCAGTTTCTCTACAACTTACTCTATTATTCACCCTCCTTCAAGTTAAGTTGGGTATTACTGTTAATATTTAGTAATTTAATTACAAGGAATAATTTAATTACCAGAAGGAATATTACATTCTGTCGTTACTTATGCAACAGGCGGCTTTTAGTTCTGTATAGGGCTAGTATTTTATGCTAGCCTAACCCCATCTAGAATTTCCTCTTAAATTATTAACACAAGAACTACCAAGATTTACCATATTACTATTTCTACCAACCGGTCAAAATGTCCGGTTTGTTTGTTTAATTAAACAAAATAGTAGAATTCAAGAAATAAAACTATAAATTCATAAGATAACTTAATTGTAGAGAAAAGAAAATATATATAAAATATATTCATAATTACAGTTAATTATTTTCTTTGTCATTCGTCGCGTTTGGCCACAAGACAGACAGGAATCTTTTTTTTAAGTATTAGTGCACACAGAATTATGGTTGGAGAAGAGGGAACTGGTTTTCAAGGGGAGTTATTATGTTATTAGCGGTTATGAGTTAAGGATTACTGATGGTGGATATTCGAGTTGTAATTGTCATTGTTGCATATGGAATTATGGAAAATGTTTTATAATAAAATTATTGTTAGCAGTTATGAGATAATGAGTACGGATGGTGAATGTTTAAGTTGTAATTATTATTAGCGCATATGATTATTGTTATAGATGATGGATATGAATATTGTTATAGATGGTGGATCGAGTCTTATTTAGAAATTCTTATTTTATTTTTATTTTGTGCGTTTGATTGTTGATAGATACTTGTTTTAAGGTTTATTTCTTCACCCAGTTTCCCAATGTGTCCTCCATCATTCCCTGTCCTCTCCCTTTGCCCCGGCAGGAAACAGTTTCATGCGTGTTGCAAATAGCAACCATACACGGAAAGCAAGAATACGAAATTTAAATTTTATATATTACATATACACAAATTTACGCATAGTAAATTGAAAACGTAATTTTTTTTAATTCCGGGAATTTCCCGGAATTATAGATGTATAAAAATTCCGGGAATACACAACATGTATTCATGATATTTTCATGAACGGTCATAATGACCGGTTCGTCTATTTAGATATAACACATAGATATCTCAGAAAATTTGAACCGAAAGATCGAAATAATTTATAATATTATTGCATATACAGATTTAATAAAAATCATGAATATTATTGTAAAATATTAAATAAGACTTTAAGAGGAAATGTTATTAATAAATGATGCAGACGGCCATTTTGACCGGTTCGTAGTTCTAGTGTTAAGAAGAAATAAAAAAAAAATAGCTATTTTATTATAACTGATAAAATAAGAATAAAAATATCTTGACTGCGGTAAAATTTTATATATATCTTCTTTAAAATTTTTTTTTTATTAAAAAATATTATTACAGGAAACAATGTAGCTGAGAGGTTTTTATTTAAAGTTACCGTTTAGATTTATTCGGATATAATAACAAAATATTTCTTTCGCACTTTTAACCTCATGGAAGAATAGCAAGTGTTTTTATTAAGTCCAATTGGTACAGCGGGTTTGCTCAGTGGTAGTTCGGTGAGTTGCTATTCTGAAGGTCCCTGATTCAATACCAGCTGTGCCAGATAAATTATTGAATCAGCTAAAAGCCGGGGATGAACCCTGCGGGGTCTACAGAACCTTCTGAGGCTTAACCGTAATAAAGTGGTTACCCTCAACTGTTAAAAACCCTGGCAGTTGATTGTGAGGTCGTAGAAGAGGAAGGGTTCCTTGCCACGGCCTACGTGGACGACCTGGCAGTCATCGTGGCCGCGAACAGCAGAGCCAGACTGAAGACGCAAGCGGAGAGGTGCGCCAGTCTCGTAGCGGAATGGTGCGTGAGGAGGAAGTTGAGTATGGCCGCTGCCAAGACCCAGGCCATACTCTTAAGAGGCTCCACTGACAGGGCTCACCCTATCATTTTGGAGATCCAAGAAGAGAGGGTCAGACTAGGTGAGGAGGTGACGTATCTAGGCGTGAAGTTAAGAGAAACTTCGACGCCACTCCTCACCTGGGATACCTGAAGGATAGGGTGACCCTGTCACTGAATGGACTAGGAAGAATAGGGAGTGCATTCTGGGGCCTCAGGTACCCAGCAACGATGACCATTTATAAAGGCGTGGTCTTGGGTATCCTGAGGTATGCATCCACGGCGTGGAGCCGCAACCTCACGCAGCTGCAAAAGAGGAGACTGGCGACGATCCAGAGACTGGCTCTGCTGCGGGTCACGAAGACGTACCGAACGGTGTCGCACGAGGCGGTGCAGGTGCTTGCCGGAGCTATGCCTCTGGACCTCGTTCTGAGGGAGGATGCCCTGAAGTATGAGGCGAAGAAGCAGGGGCTAGGGACGCTTCCGGAGGGACTACGTCAGAGGATCGACGAGACCCCGAACTTGTGGAGGAAGATAGTGACGGAGGACTCAATAGAGGAGTGGAACAGACGGTGGGTGACGAGCCAGAAGGGCTCTACGCTGAGGAAGTTCTTCCCCACCGTCCAGTCGAGATTATCTGCCACATGGGTCCTCCCGGACTACTGGGTCTCGCAGAAGCTGACGAGACACGGTGGGTTCCGGGGAAAGCTCAGTGAGCATAGAAGAGAGATCGACCCCCGGTGCCCCACCTGTGGAGTTCCAGAAACGGCAGAGCACGTGGTGCCCTCCTTGCACCGCGATAGAAGGACACCGTGCCAGGTTGTCGGAGAAAACCGGTATCTTCGTCCTCGCCGAGGAAGACTTCCCCCGCCTGGTTGAGGAGCACAACTACCCTCATTTCAGGGAGTTTGTCTACGAGTGGAAGGAGGTGGTCGGTCCTGCGCACTTCACCATCAGCAGGATACGGCCACCCGGCGAGCCACCAGACCAGCATTCAGGAGATGAGCCCCAGCAGGAGGATGATGACAGGACGGATGCAGACTGGCCGGACGCGGACCGGACGGATGCGGCGGACCAGGAGGACTGGACGGAACCCGGACGGATGCAGACCGGCCAGGAGGCCTAAAAGGTGCTGCCCCATCAGTAAGGTGCACATCCGTGCACCGGGCAGCACCACAGATTTTTATTTTATTTTATTTTTTCTTTCTGTACCCTCTGTACTCTGTAATTTTTTTTTTTAATAAAGAGTAGTTTTTTGGCAGTGGAGGGCGTGCGCAAACCCAACGTATCAACCCGCCGCTGCCGAACCTCGTATGCCAGCAATGGCAATTAGGGAGAAAAAAAAAAAAAAAAAAAAAGATTGTGAGGTCGGACAAATCATCACCCTTTTATTACGTCCATTCATTGACTGTACCAGTATATATTTTTTTATTTTTTTTTTAATATATAAATATATAAAATTTTACCAAAAATTATGTTAAACAGTGGACAAAAAAAAATAACTACATTGAATTATTATAATTTCAAATCACTTCCTATGTGAATGATTTGCTTATCATCTATACTTAAGGTTCAATCTTAAGTTGAAATAAAATAAAATAAAATAATGTTTATCAGATTTAAAATACAATAATTTTTATTTTACTGATATTGCTGTTACTTATTGGGTTTTTTTTTTTTTTTTTTCTTGACATAAGAGTTTTTTGTTTTAAGATTTTTTGTAAGCAGATTTACTTATTGTAATAGTATTATAGTTGTAAATAACAATAAATTGAATGAAAGATTTTTTATGATTTTTTAAAATGAGTTGTACTTGAAGTACAGAATATTTGGCTCTGTGTTGAAACTAATGTGGTAGCATATTTTCAGACACCCCATATCGTTGCCTCTGAGATCTTCATGCGTGCTTTTAAAGTGGAAATAAGGGCAGTAATCACCCTTACACTATAAAACTTTATCAAATAAATTATAATTTTTTTTATTGATATTTACAACTGTGATCATATTACATAAAGTAAATCTGCTGTATGAACAAAGGACATGAAAAAAAAACATTTGTGGAGAAACAATCCATTGATAACACTCCAATATAGTTCTAGAGTAGAAGGTCTCGAGGCCATCTTCTTTTCAGACGCCTCGGAGGGTTATCAGGATTATTATTGAGAGACTAGCGGATTCAAGTGTGTATGGAGCTTTTCATGGAAGGATAGGTGTCTAGTTTGGTTCAAAGCATAAAGTAATAAGATCATGATGGATGAGTTTGTTTGTGACATAATAAGGATCATTGAGGATTTCACGAAGGATTGGATACGAGATGAATTGGATGGTTTAGTAGAGCCCCAAAGCTCAACTCCGTATGTCCAAATAGGTCTGATAACTGTCATGTAAATGAGTCTTTTTTAATAAATTGGGAGCTTTGAACGTTTGTCCAGTAAATGTTGAAGTATGCGAAAACGTCGAGCAGTTTCTTGTCTTTTCAGTCTTGTATGAGGATTAAATCCATGTTTTTAAAAATTGTAAATAAGGTTACGAGAAAAATTTTTGTGATTAACTAATTTTTCCGAAATATTTTAATTATATTTTAACCCCTTTTTTGCCTCTTTTTTGCATTATTTGTCTTAATTAACAAAATAATTCAATTCGCTCTAATTCATAATAATAATAATAATAATAATAATATATAGTAATAATAAAAAAGAATAATAAAATATATTAAATGCAATGATTTCAGGAAAGTGTAAAATGATTTGGTAGGTGTTAAAAAAAATTAACTATTTCTTTCATCAAAGCTGGATGGATATAAGTGTAATTGGGTCGATATAAATTTGAATAAATCGAAATGTTCTAAGCTCAATGTGTAAAGCTCTGAGTCGGTGTGCTTTTGGTCCCGGTTAAATTATAAAATCTTATAATTTTACACGACCAAACGTCCGATCTAGCATCAAATTAAGATCTGAATATGATCAAAATGGCAACAATAGTTTTCGATAAAATGGTGAAAAGTCGATAATTAGCGATATTTCTGGTGAAAAGTTTTTTCTTGTGAATATTGCTTTTTTTTTTTTCAATATTTACTGATTTTTGTATAAAAGTACAACGATCACCTATGTAAACTCAAACAGAATATTTTACAATACCTAGTTATTAGGAACCTAAATAAATTAAATAGTTTATTTCAGCAATTAAAACGTGCCGGTTGAGTGTGATAAAACACATTCCTGCAAAACCGCTGTACATTCATAGAAACTGTACATTCTCTTTCATGTACTGAACCTATGGCTCTCATGAACTAGTTTTTAATAGCATGAACTCTCCGAAAAAATGTTCTTTCAAAATAAACGGTTTTTTTTATATTTATCAGTTGAATAATTATTAATGAGTACGCAAATAAAAAATTTCCCGTCATCCAGCAAAGGAGCCACTTAAATGCTCTGAATATACAATGCATTTTAAAAAAGAAAATCTATTTTTCTTCAAAGTAGGCGCAGTTTGTGTAATAAGTAGCCTCCGGGACACAAAGCTTTGTAGAGCGACTGCCGGGGCAAATAGGCTTCTAGCCTCCTCCGGTTTTTGTCAAAAGTCCTCTGGAAATTAGGTTCCATAGGGCTTTAGCCTCCTCCAGCGCTAATCTTATTATCTTTCATGCATGGCCGTCGCCAATTCTTTTTTCTCCGCTTATCCAGGTAAATCTCATACAGCGTGTAATTAAAAGTTGGTAAATTTAATTTCACTTTTAATATAATTAAACAGAAGAGACTAAAAAGAAAGTTAGTCTCATAGAGGGCTTCTCGACTTTAATTTGATTTTTAAAAAGATTGAAATTTGCAGGAATAAGGAAAAAAAAAAAAGAGAAATAATTATCCTTCTGGAATTATAAATTAAGCTGCAATATAAATATTCTATCATGATAATAAATTAAGGGCCTGTATGCCCTGAAAAAGCTACCAGCATATTATTCTAAAAAAACACCCGTCCTGTCTATGAGACCCACAAAGGGTCTTCCTTACAGTACATAATAATGTACCCCCCTTGGGGTAGATAATCTATGTACCCCCCCCCATTGGGTGTACACACTTAGAGGCCTGGCCAGAGAAGGTTTAATCCTTCCCTAATTAATCCCAAACGGTCCATCCGTAACATAATAAATAATTTATCTGCTACAACTGGATTTTAATCATAGCTATTCACCACTCTACACACTGAGTTACTCCGCCATCTTAACAAACTTTCTACTATCATTAAGAAGCTTTCTTTCCTTTTATCAGAACATTTAAAAACATCTACATTATCAAGTTTAGTTTATTATTGCAATATGATTGTGTTTTAAATAGTTCTTATATTAAAGTGAGTAAAACCTTTTTTCGAGTAAAAATTTGTCTTTATTTTAAAAACGTTTCGACTTATTAAGTCATTTTCAATTTTCTTTTCATTAATATATTCTAACTACTTATAAGTCCATTAATATTTCAGATATTGCACATTATCAAAATAAATAAACAGAACAATCTAATAAATAAAATAAGTTATAGAAATATGTACTAAAATACTGAAATAAATAGATAACTTTTAATAGTTGTCAATTAAATTACAAAAACTTTTTGCTAGGAGTTTGAAGTGTTCTCCATGGTCATTCTTAAAACAGTTTAAAATAAATATAAAATAATTATTAAAAAAGGGTGAAAACAGATCAATATATACTATAAATAAAATAATTGCTAATTTGTATTGTTGACTCTTCATGATGTTTATATGTTTAAAAAAAAATAACAAAATAATATTGAAGTATAAATAAGATATATTATTGAAGTCCAAAGTTTAATTCATAAGTTTTAGGAATGACCATGGAGAACATTTCAAACTCCAAGCAAAAAATTTTTATTTAATTGACAACTATTAAAAGGTATCTTCACTTATTTCAGTATTTTAGGACATATTTTTATAACTTATTTTATTTATTAGATTGTTCTGTTCATTTAGTTTGATAATGTACAGATTTATGAGTAAAATTATTCAAATATTAATGGACTTACAAGTAGTAAGAATATTTTAATGAAAAGAAAATTGAAAATGACTTAATAAGTCGAAACGTTTTTAAAATAAAGAAAAATATTGACTTGAAAAAAGGTTTTACTCACTTTAATGAATGATTTACAAATATGTACTCCAGTAACATTCACATGAAAATTAAAACGTAAAATATTTCTTATATTCACTAAGAAACAATACCTTTTAAGATGTAGTTCAACTTCCAGAAAATTATTTTCCTCGACTTAGGAAATTATATAACTAGATTATAAAAATATTCATTGATAAAACATGTGTTTTTATTTACTATGAGTACTCAGTAGTGTACAGAGCTGAGATGCTGTGCAGAAGGTCCTAGGTTCAAATCCGACAATGGCAGATAAATTATTTAATCGGTTGACACGAAATCGTGAAGGACCCTGCATGATCTACAGATCCTTTTCGGGCTCACCCAGCCTGTATGAAATGGCTACTCTTAATTGGGAGGAAAACCTGGTGGTCGGGGTGATCTCGGACAAATCACCTCCCTGCTCAACCGATGTTCTAGAAACAACACTCTATCTACCATATACAGAACCTAAGAACCTTCTTAGGTTGCACCTGTAAAGTATTTTTTTTTTTTTTTTTTGGTTTTACAGGTACTTAGATAAGGTTGCAATATTTCAAATTTTGGAACCTTTGCAAAGAGGACACCAGACCGATGGTAGATATTGTAAATTAGCAAAGTTATATTCAGTGAAATAGTTGCAAATAACATTGAATTTTTTAATTAAAATTTAAGTTGAGTGATGATACCTCGTAAGTATATAAATCCTTTACCTCGGAAGTGGAAATTTATAATTTTAAAGAGAAGAGTAATTGCAAGATGATTATCCGAAAGTGGTTGGATCAATATGGCCGATATTAAATTATAAAGCCTCTCGATAAGAAACTAATCCTAGAACCTTAAAATTATCTTCCGTAATCGGATCTTTAAGGCATCTTCACCTTTAATGAACGGACTTCAAGTGTTCTTAGCATTATTCGCCGTTTCCTTTAATGAGGGGTTCGTCTCGAAAAAATAATTACTTTATTAATGATTGAACCAATCATGTTTAATCGTTATAGCAATAAATTTATGTGTATCGTACAGTATAAAAATAAACATGTTTTTGTACAATGAGCAAACGACCTTTTTGATAGAAATAGGTCGTACAGGTAGAATGGGCCAACATTATCAAGGTGGGTGAAGAAATAAAAAAAAGAGGGGGGTCGAGGACTCCACTTCGAAGAGGACTATCTGATCAGAACTTGAGGAAGTAGGAAGGGCACACAGTGTTTCGATTAGTAGGAGCTAGCTGGACAAAATTATTTTTTGCATTTTTGCATTTCTTTCGACTAATTGAGTATTGTAATTATAAAAAAAATGGTTTTTAATTAATTAGCAACTGAATTTAAGAGGATTTCTAGGATAATAATTAGAAAAATTATAATAAAAACAATGTATAATTAAGACAGTATATAATAATAAAACAGATAAACATACGTGTTTATTCTAGGACAAGTTTCTTTAGAATAGTGATACGGAAAATAAAATTTATACTATAATGTCTTAGAGTAGAATACAATTAAAATTTAATTAATAAATGAAAATTAATGGATATAAATTAGGAGTTACCTCGCAATAACGAATTAAATGAAGAAAAATATAATTACGATAACATTAATAATAAATAAAGAAAACTATTAAAATTTACATATATACAAGTTTTATGGAAAACAAAAACACAACTAAATAATTAAAGAAATTAAAGAAAAAAAACTATAATTATATTTTATACTATATACACTATATTTTATATATATATATATATATATATATATATATATATATATATATATATATATATATATATATACACTGCTACATCATTCATCCATCCAATAATTTTTAATAATAAAAATAATTAAAGTTGTTTCTTGGTAAATAAATGCTAAATAAGATATATTAAGAATTACTTGCCAAAATCATTTTTATTTTCCTTTCAGAGTCCTCTGTAATGTTTTCAAAGTTAATTTTGGTCGAAAGAAATTGTAAGAGATAAGATTTTCTTTCTTCCTTTGTGTGCATCAACCATTCTTAAACAAAATATCTTCTCCAAATAAAGTACTCGAAAAAAAATGTCGTACTAGAGTGTGCAGGCTAAAATGTGTTTTATTATTCATAGGAAAGGTGTAGCTATTTAATATAGTAACATTAGCCCGGATACAAATGGCTGCAAGGAATTTTCATCACTTCAAAGTTTCTAATTGAGAAAAATATCTTCGGCCATTAAAAAAAAAAATTAATAAAGTTTGATTATCAGAATACTTTTTTATTTGAAAAATATAGCACTTACCAGTACAATTAATATCCATATTCAACGATTAGTTCGATAAAAGTAGTTGAACAATAAATTTTTGAGGTTGAAATGATGCTTTGTATTCCACTGATGTATTCTATTGCTAAGATTACTTTGGACCCTAAGATTCAAGCTATGGAGTGTGTCAGGCTTAAACAAATTCTAGATTACCATGTCTTGAAGTATTTTTTACAATATTCTAATACATACTATATTTCAGATTTCTAAACATGACTTTTGACCTAGCTTGTACTAATCGAAACGCTGCGCGCTGCTTTGATTTTCTCGCCATTTATAAGAAATTTTGGAGGAATAGTTAGTCAATCTTGTTTTAATTTTCCTTTCAGAGTCCTCTGCAAGGTTCCTAACATTTGATATGGTCGAAAACAACTATAGAATACAAAATAAGGGTGTTTCTACCATTCTTCAAATAAAATTCTTGAAAATAAGTATTCTAAAATTAAAAAAAACAATGTTGTACTGGAGTGTGCAGGCTATAATGTATCTTATTATTAATAGGAGAGATGCATCTATGAGATATAAAAAATTTAGCCCAGATACAACCGGATAAAAGTCATTCCCATACCTTGAAAGTTTCAAAATGAGGAAAAATCCGTAATGTATTTAAAAAAAAAATGATGCACTTAGATTGTCAGAAGATTTTTTTAATTGGAAAAAATAGCACCTATGAGTACATGTATTATCTATATTCAACAATTGATTCATATGAAATTAGTAACATTATAATTTTTGACTGTTGAAATGAAGCTTTGAATACAACTGATTTAGGCTATTTTTATGGATTCATGACTTTGGACTCTATTACTGACTGAGATGAAGTGTGCCAGGCAGAAAAAAATATTGGATTTCTAGGTTTGAACAATCTAACTATAACGTATATAATAATTGGTATGTATAGTTTTTGTTTGTTATTATAATAATGGTAAGTATGTGTTTCAAGCTAGTGAGGACCTAACTCCCCAGCCACTCCCCACAGCCCTGAAGCCCTGAAGAAGACCTACAAAGTAGGTCGAAACGTTGGCTAATCAATAAAGATTTTCTCCAATTTTACGAGAAATTCATTGTGACCTCTACTACCACTTTCTTCCAAAAAAATATTTATTATATTATTTTATTAGTTTATGATCGAAGGAAAATCACTTTTATGAATAATGGTAAACACAAAAACAATAACTCATTATTTCTCAATTTCTTATTTCATCAATTGCCTACAGTGGGTATAATCTAATTTTCTAATTTATATAATTATATATAGTTTGTAATTGAATAAAGAGTAATGCATTTCCGATTTAGCCACAGGATCACCTCAATCATTTTGGGTTGGCCACCCCTTAAACGAAGATGAAGGAATTTCGTTGAATCACAACGACAATGGACCTTGACAAGTGGAGAGAGGAGAGCTGGTGAAATTGTTGATGTCGGCATCGAACATTCTGGTTAGCTTTTAGTCTAGGCTTTTAGTCATGACTGCTGCTAGAAAAAGAGCACAATTTTTTAATGTGTGACATTATGTTACTATGAAAACATTAATCAGACAGTTCATAATCTTAATATATCGCAAATTCCGAATGTGAACTTGAACTGTTAAAGGGTGTTCAGAGCATGGTCACATTATTAATTATTTCTTGATGCAGTAATTTTTTTTTTATTCTGGATTTTCGTTATACGAATTTAACCAAATATAAGGGTATTATAGTTTTATTATAATATTAGGACTTACTTTGTATTAGGATACTTGTTTGGAATAATATGCTCAGCGTTTCCATGGTGTTTAGTACTCATTGCCGTGCACTCAAAAT
This sequence comes from Arma custos, assembly GCA_037127475.1. Classification (NCBI taxonomy): domain Eukaryota; kingdom Metazoa; phylum Arthropoda; class Insecta; order Hemiptera; family Pentatomidae; genus Arma; species Arma custos. The sequence goes on along the minus strand of CM073759.1, from coordinate 30,359,636 downwards.
TACTCTTTTTAGATGTGAACCCGTGACAATAATTACCTCAGGGAATGTGCCACGTTTCAAATAGTTCAGCTTGCAAGTGGCATTGACCAATATTTAGAGGAAGTGATGTCCGTATATTTGGAGGGCACCTAGCAGGATTCCATAATAACCAGCACCGCTCAGTTCTATTACATAAATTTGTATCTACAATTTATCCCAATGATATATTAGTTTGCTCTATGATGTATATTATAGAGAAAGAGAGTGCAATTATAATGATGATGAAATGGTAAACGTTTTGAATCTTGAGCAATGTTGGAAATGATTGAGGGCGCAGTCAATGAATTCTACCCAAGTAAAACACATTTTGTACCAATGTTTCGGCCCTAACATTTAGGCCATCATCAAAACAAAAGGACGTAGATTCTAGGGGAAACTTAACTCACTCAATAGTTCCTCCGCTCTGGAGACGGCGAGCTTATCCGAAACGTCATCACAAAATTATTCGTTTTTTATTTAAATTCATTGACTGCACATCCAACCATTTCCACCATTAAGCTGTTATTAATCAATTGTAAATCCGAAATTGGCTTTTCGAAGCATTATAAATGATATTATAACATTTATCGAAGAACAGATGCCTTCATTTTGATCCCTATCTCCTCTCTATGTGTTGATAAATAAATAAATATATACTATATATAGTATTTTTATTTGTTTATTTATTTTTATTTCAGGCTTTTACAACCTTGGGTCATATGCCTAATTACAAGATCGTCAGTAATCTGTGTCCTCCCGATATCCCTCCGATAAGCCATTTTTTTTCCTTGGGCAGCCTCTTTTTCGTCTCTCCTCTGGAACAAAGTCAAATATCATTTTTTGCCATCTCTCGGACCCCATTCTTCTCAGATGGCAGTACCACTGCAGCTGCTTGGCCCCAATGTTGTACATTATCGTCTTGTCCGCCTTAACGATATTACGTATGGCCGAGGTCACTCAGTTCTGAAAATGCGACAACTCCAAAAATCTATTACTACAGTTTGCAGCCTTTGTGTATGTATTGGTCCAACCATTAACATTTCCTAACCATAAGGTCAAACTTTCAAAAAAAAGAGTGAAAAATCCTCTTTTTGGTTTCTAACGAAACACTAGGGCTACACAGTAAGGAATTTACCATGCCGATAATCTTCTTTCCATTGATGTGATCTCTTCCTCTGTATCGGTCTCAAGTGTTCCCTTTCTATATATATACTCTCCTAAATACTTGAATATATGAGATTAAATACTCCGACTTGGTGAAAAATTTTCTAATGGGGAAGATTTAGGAGCGTTAAAGACCACGTATTCTGTCTCCTCTTTGCTAATTTCTAGACCCCAATTTGAGCATTCCTCTTCTAGCTTTTAACTTAGTTTATTCCTTACTATAGAACTAAGATCATGTTCCTCAAAAGCTATCGTCTAACTTATACTATCTAGCTGATCGTCGGCAAGATGCAGACTGCATAAAGTTGTTTTAATAAAAATAGAGTATTTTTATCTAATTGACAAATCAAGGCTTTCAGTATGTAAGCAGAAATGTATTTAATTATTTTAAGTATTTTTTCCTAATTTAATGGGCGTTCCATGTAAATCATTGAAGTTTTCTTTTGTTGACCGTGTAAATTGTTGAAGAGCTATTCTTTTTTTTTTTTTTAATGTAGAATCTTCAAAGTTCAAAAAAAATTATCTAACATTATTCTATATTATTGTACAAGATGCCTCGGAGAATTATCAGGAATTGAAGAGGAAGCTAGGTTTGAAACTAGAGGGTTTGAGTGGTAATGAAGTTTGTTATGAAAGGATAGATACCGGGTTCGAGCCAAATCAGCAACAATAAAGTCGTTATGGATGACTTAACAAAATAAGGAGCATTGAGGATTATACGAAGGATTTTGGATTGTAAGGATTGGATACGAGAGGAATTCGATGGAGCCCCAAAGCTCTACTCCGTAAGTCCAAATAGGTCGTATGATGATCATGTAGATGAGTCTTTTGTAGTTAATTGGGAGCTTAGAGCGTTTGTTTAGTAAGTGTTGAAGTAGCCTAAAATGTCGAGCGGTTTCTTGTCTTTTCAGTCTTGTATGAGGATTCCAAGTTAATCGTTTGTCGAGGAGCAACCCTAAGTATCGGATCTGTTCTACATGCACCAGTGGGATATTATTAAAGGATACTGCAGGGCAGGAAGTCATTGGTTTTCGACGTAAGGTAAAAGTGATTTGATGTGGTTTTTGAGAATTTATTTTAATCCTCCAGTTTTGACACCATTCTTCAAGATCAGTGATATGGGATTGGATGTTTTGGGATACAATAACTGGATTGGTGTTGACTGATAATACGAATGTATCATCAGCATACGTGGTAAGGATAGTATTAGGGTGAGTTAAGATGTCAACTGTATAAAGGATTGGACCAGGGATACTACCTTGAGGATTCAATAAGTTAAAATGATGAAAAAATTATTAATATGCAAAATAAACATTCATATAGGAAAGTATGACAGAAAAAGAATCCTTGTTTCTAGAATTATTTTTCTGCCCTTTTATAAGCCCCAAACGTTTCTGTAGGACCCAAATTTAGGTTCATTTTGTCCCACGGCAGAAACAAAGAATACGTGCTGATCGGCAACGAGTATTTCCCGCATTGTATGGCTACTTCTCGAGTCTACTTTATCTTCTAAGTCCCTTCTAAGAAAAAAGAAGTAGTACAAAAGCTCTAATTCGGAAAATTCTCAAAACGTTATTGCGGAGCTAGATTGAGTTGAAAACTCTGGAAGTTGCTTGTCTATGAAATTGTACACGAGCCCCGTCATGAGGTGAAAGATCGATTGGGGAATATTTCAATCAAGAACTTTGCAGTACGTGACCTAGGGCCTTGAGTTAGTTTGATGTTTTCATCTATTGTTCCAGATGTTCTTGTTTCCTAACTCATCTCGTGCTACCATTTTCATTCCTCCCTTTTATCGTTTCTTAACTTATGACCCCCCTCCCCTTGTATTTCTTCCTAGGGAACACATCATTCAGTTATTTCGAGTCTTCTTGTTCCGAAGATATGGTAACATGTTATTCGATTTCCCTTTATAATGCGATCGGCCGAGATTGAAGTTTTCGAATATATCGATTTCATTTTCAATTTGAAAAGAATGACCCAAACATCACCGCAACTACGAAATGTTTCCCCCCATTTCATGATTTATGAATTACCTTGCTTGGTAGTTCTGTAATCAACAGCTTAAAAAAGTTTCTTTATTTCTAGTCTATTTTTCTGTATTGATTATTATTGAAACAAAAATGAGTAAATAAAAATGAAGCAACGAGTAGCAAAGTTTTACTCTCTTAATATCTGATTATTACATTGTAAATATACACGCTAATAAACCTGTAACCACTACGATCTGTGAAAGTCTGGGGTTCAGTACATGGTAGAGACTGTACTGTTTCATGGACAACGGTTCTGCAAGGAGGTGACGTCCTAGGTCACGCTCAACCACCAGGGTTTTCCCACTTAATTTGGGTGACCTATTTTTATAATATTTTATGGGCTGGGTGAGCCCCTGGAGGGTCCTAGATCCCATATGATCCATCTCCCGCCGCAAACAGACTAAATGAAAAAGGCAAGGCTACCAAAGTGCTCTACCACTGAGCCACTCCGCTTCCCATACACACTAATAAAGATTTAATATATAATATTATAGTTATCTGATATTTGAATAGATAATTATCATTTATTTAAATCAAAAGATAAAAATAGCTCTTCTTATCTTGCTGATATAGATTATCAATGAAACGAAATCAAAATTGACAAGGAAACGAGCTTTTTCCAATAAGTTACAATTGTTATATTGTAAATAGATACAGTTCACGCCATTTGGTGTTATTTTGTAAATACGTTAATTAAATACGTGAGAAAAGGTAAAGTGACAAATAAATCTTGTAATAGACCACTGCACCCCATCTAGCGGTTGGTGGTATTAACTAACACTTTAATTAATATACATAATCATAGCCAGAGCGCGATACGGAAAAACCAGTTTCTTATTCATCACTTATACCCCCAGCAATCCAGCTCAATTTTAGCGAATCTAGTTCTTGAACAGTTCTCTACTTTCCGTTGTATTATTCTATTCATGTTTTTTACAAGTAATGCCCGTTTCACCTGCAAATAAGTGTAAATTCCCCTTGACCATAGGAACCCCAGCTAGAAGGACGCTTCGAGCTTCTTTCGGTCGTTTGAGCGCGCTCAAGGAGCCAAGGAGGTTTTATCGACGAAGCTGCCCGGTCTGCGTCTTGGGTAAGTAACTTTTATTTCAATGGTCTAGAATTTTTCATATTGTTTCTCTATGGTTGCGAACTCTTTTCAAATTATACCATACAGTCCACACCCAGAGCGAGATTTGATTCAGACGAAACCTACGCTTCATTTTAAGAAATTTAAAATTCTGTCTCAACAGATACATTTATCAAAATGAGTAAAATCATTACCACTATAATCCATGTATGGTTTTGGGTTCAGTATAAGACCGAGACTACAGTTTCTAAGGTGTTGAACCGGTCTAGAAAACACTTACTTGGTTAGATTTCCTTTAGTTGATGGAGCCTTAGCGAGTCCCAGGAGGCACCAAGCCCGCGCAGGTTGTTCAAAATTTAGGACTCCCGTGAGGGTAACATTGTCCAATTAGCCATAATTAATAAACAAAGAATCGTAGTAAGTAACTCAGTGCTTTACACTCTGGTCTTGTAAACTTCCTATTAAAATGGATAAGAATAACATTTAATATGAGAATTTTGGAGGTACAATTTACCTAACCCCATAAAAAGGGATAGTATATTTCTACTTTAAACACTGAAAGAGGTAATATCGTTATAATTCGATAGTTTGAACGTTTTTTTTTTGTTATTAGAGAATCCAAACCATATATTTTTTTAGTATTAAACACTTTATTGAAACATTACAATCTGCCACTTGTCGGCAATAAGTAATGCTGATATGTAGCTACAACCATTCCATAACAAAACAAAAAATGATATAAACAAAATAAAATATATACATGCGGTAATAAAAGGAAATTAATGCTTGATATGATTAATAAATGATAAACAAATAGTGTCTAGATAAAAGTGATAATAAAATAAAGTGATAATGATAATAAAATAAAGTCTAGATAAAAAAAAAATAGTATAATGTACACATTCAAACCCTATTTACAATTTTCCAGGGTCCCCGAATTAAGCTTCTTCTCCAGGAATGAGGGCAAAGCAGGAGTTCGGGAGGCTCCTGCCCCCTTTCCCAGCCGTATCACTGGAATTCAATAGAAAGAAGGTGGCTAAGGACGCTTCACACACACAGGTCATGAGTGGAGAATCTGGCCAGTGCTAGTACTCCAAATAACATTACTATAACAGGTCTCGGGGTCATTGCCGGTTTAGACGGGGGGGGGGTGGATTGTATGGAACTGGATAATGGCTGAGTTAGGGGTTGGTATCACAGGCAAGGTTTTGGTGAAAGTTTGAGAATTTAGTAGGGATGAGGTTGAGGACGAAAGGAATGTTTAAATCATTATGGAGAGTTTTGTTGGAGGCATAATAAGGAGCATTCACAATAATTCTCAGGACTTTGGATTGAAAAAAATGGATGCGTCTGATCGATTTTTTTGCGGTCTTCCACAGTTCCAGTCCATAGGTTCAGATAGGTTTGATAATCGCCTTGTATATTAGTAGTTTATTGCCTATTGAAAGATGGGAGGCCCTACATAGCAATCTGTATAGTTGGCTAAATCGTATGTTATTCAATTCAATTGAACCGTAAAAACATTGCATAATACCGAGGCAGCAAAAGTTAGACTGTAAGTCATTATATATCTTTTATTAAATTTTTTTGCTGTCTTATCATTATAATACAGTTGTCAACTTCAATAATAAAATTTAAAAAAGAAATCTCCCCCACTCAAACCCACTAGTTTCAAAATTAGCCACATCTTTTCTGAAAATCCTCTGAAGCGTCTGAAAAGAAGATTACCTCTAGACCTTCTATGTTGAACTTGTTATTTGAATACTACCACTGGAAAGTTACTCTACTTGCCTTTATCCATGCTATTATGTATCATTTCTGCCATTATATTTATATGTTATATTCTTGTAATGCAGTTGTAAATTTTAAAAAACAAATTTATAAAAAATAAAGTATATCCTCGGCTGATGGTGATATGATTATTAAAAATAATGCTCCCTTGCTTTATATGAAGAAATGAAGAAAAAGGGAGAAGATATTGGATAAGGAGGAGATTACGTCTATAAAACGAAGAGAGAGTTATCAGACAAGACATCAGTCCTTTACCTTGCTCCCATTACAGAAGGTTATTGTTCCTCTGTGAGGTGTCCTCTCGACGGAAATATTTATACTCCTCTGGACCTACGAGTGGGGCATAACCTCCGAATGCCCCCCCCCCTCTCTCCTGGAAACAATATCGCAACAACCACAAGGAGGGTTGACAGAGGCTCTCCAATCTGGGCCTACAAGACATTTATTACGACTCCCGGATCCCTCTCTTGGAGTGGCTGGAATTTTTTATTAGAATTTAGTTTATGCTCTTATTGTGTTTTCTCAAAAGAAGAGGGTAAACAATAAAGCGGAGCAAAATAGAAGACTGTAAAAATTTCCGCTTTTCCCTTTACCTCTCTTCAGTCCTCTCTCCAAGCTCCTCCTGAAGGCTTTAGTTTAATTAAATCTGCAGGCGGTACTCGACTGTCATAGGATTTACTTTTCTAAAGAGGGCTAAATAATAAAGTTCTTTAATGTAGATCATTTTTTAAATACTACACAGGTGACAAAATGCGGTCGAAGAACATACATAAAAAATAAAAAAATATATGTTTTATTTATATATACATATATATATATATATATATATTATATATATATATATATATATATATATATATATATATATATTATATATATATATATATATATATATATATATATATATATATATATATATATATATATATTCTTCCAGGAATAAAACATAGAAAAAAAGAAAAGAAATTGAGGATGAAATGACTCGCACGATAACTGGGTTAACTGTATTGCCATCTTGAACCTCTAGATATAATATTTACATATTGACAGCTGTTACAATGGCCAGCTTGAATTTAGCGACTATGCGATCATCAGTCTTGTCTTAACTTATATACATATAAAATATTAATATACATTTTATTTTATACATATAAAAAATAAAATATTTACCAAAGTAACCAATTAGTATAACAATACAGTCAGTCATTTATTAAAAAATTCCTATTTGATTGTTTCGTGTTAAAAATTGAATAAGATTTATTCATAAATTTTAACGTATATTTCACTTTTACAATTAAACCCTTTATTCACTTTGATTAAATTTCATTTGGCATTCCATTGTTACCACGATCTCTAACCTTCAAATATATTTTCTGCATTCTACAAAACACGTTATCCGCTTATTTAATACCCCTCAATACTATAATCTTAAATCTTAGTCCATAGATTAATAGTCTTTCAGAATTAGTAATGATTAAGTAAGAACACAAATTCGGGAGGGAGGACATCTACGCTCCAACTATCGGAAAACACAGCCTCCATGAAAATAGAGCAACGATAACGGGGTTCGGCTTGTGAGCTTAGCAGTGTGACAGGGGCATTGTCATAGGCAGTACTCTCTTCCCCCACAAATAAATTCAGAAAGGTACGTGGATCACTCTGGATCGATGAGCGGTTAATCAAATCATATTGATCGGGAAATGACAAAGTTAAAACTCCTCAATATGAGGGGTGTTTCGAAGAGCCAATGTGGACTCAGACCGCAACCTTTCTATAGCACACCTTACAGCCAAGATCTCGAGACCTAGACCGAACAGTGGGAGGCATAAAGGTAAAAGATTTAACCTGGAGATGTTCAAAAACCAGGCCATAATGAACCAGTACTCCATTGAGCTTAACCAGGCACTCGAGAAACATTGGGTGTGGTTCGGTGGATGATCAATGGAAGGCCTGCTCGAGAGCCTTCGACGAGATAGCAGGTTTGAACCCGGGACCGGCTCCAAAGGAGTCCCGCTCGCCGCGATTAGATAACCACTGCAAGGATGCAGCTTGCCAGAAAACATAGCATAACAAGCCATAACACAGAGGGGCACGAGGAGTAGTGCTGAGGAGTACAAAAGACTACGCAAGGAAGAAAAGACTCAAAAAGAGCGCGAAGAGCTGAAGAAATCAGAAGAGGTTCATGGAAGGAAGGAATTGAGAGAGTTTTTCCCCCGGGTTAATAAAATCAGGAAGCCTTTTTCCAGTGTTCAGGCCTATTGCCTGGACAAAGAAAGCAATCTCCTCACCAATAAATCAGAAGTCCTAGTGGAATAGAGTAATCACTTCGAAGATCTCCGTCCGTCAGACTCTCATCCGAACGCCAACGCCAAGAATGCCGACCAGTTACTGGCCCGTGAAGAAGACATTGAGATAGAGTTCGAACCGCCTAGCGAGCAAGAGATTGAGGAAGCCCTCACAAGTTAAAGAACAACAAGGATCCCGGGTAACACGGACTCCCTGCGGAACTCTTGAAATACGGATATGGTGAAGCAGTGAAGATACTTCAGGATCTTCCTGCATCATTGTGGACGGATGAAGTGATGCTCCCTGAGTGGAAGAGGTCAATTATCTACCCTATCCACAAGAAGTGTGACCACTTTGTATGCGGCAATTACAGAAGCATATCAATGTTGACTTCCGGATACAAACTTTTCTCGAACCTCCTGTTTGCTCGCCTGCTTCCCTATGCGGAGAGGGCCATTGGCGCCTACAAATCAATCAAATGTGGGAAATCAACTACCGACCAGATCTTCAGCTTGAGGACCATACTAGAGAGAGGACATGAATATAAGCTGAAGGCAGCATATGACAGCATGGATCGCGAAGAGCTTTACCGAGCAATGGAGGAATCCCACGGAAGCTCCTACGCCTGGTGAGGTTACCGATGAATGGGGTGATGTGCTCGGTGTGCATCAGTGGAACTATGTCTGGAGAATTCCTTGCGACTAAGGGGCTACGGCAGGGAGATTTTCAATTTGCCTTCTTTTCAATATTCCCCTAGAGAAGGCTGTGAGGGATTCAATTGTGCTGGTTGGATCTTTAATCGGAATGAACAAATCATAGCCTACGCGGATGATATAGATCTCTACAGGCTGTCAGGGACTTAGGCTCGACGTGAGCCAGGCAAAGAACAAGTACTTGGTAACAGAAGAGACACCCAGGCGGAGTGAGATGGTGTCCTTTGGGGAATATATGTTTAAACAGGTTTCCAATCTTGTATATTTAGGCTCAACGATGACCCAGAGTAACCAAGTAGATGTTGAAAAAAAAGAATAATTGTCTCTGCTAACCGGTGCTACTTTGGTCTGAGGAATCATCTTGGTGGCCGCATACTTTTTCGGCCGACAAAGTTGCACCTATACAAGACCATCATTCGTCCTGTCCTGATGTATGCCTCGGAAACCTGGACAACTACTAAGGCCTGCGAACAAGACCTACTGTTTCAGCGGAAAATCCTTTGCAGGATAATTGGAGGAGTGCTGGTGCATGGAGACTGGAGGAGTCGCAAGAACCTATATGACGTATTCAAAGAACTAAATATTGTCCAGGTCATAAAACTGGGCAAATTGCGGTGGGCAAGGAATGTGGCTCACATGAGTGAGGAAGATTTGACCAAGAAGCTGCTGACAGAGCCTCTATACAGGACAAAAAGACGAGGAGGACCCAGGCTTAGGTGGAGTGACGGAGTATCGGCTGATGCAGGGAACATCCTTGGTGTACGCAACTGGATGGCAGCTGCACAGAACCGCACCGATTGGCAGAAGCTGCTAGTGGAGGCCAGGACTCATCACTGGGTTGTTGGGCAAAATTAGTTAGTTAGTTAAATAAGAACACTGTCTCAATTTTTCTTTTGTTGATTTTATTGAAAAAGTTTGTTAAAATATAACTTAAAAAGGTTTATTAGTTTTATTTGTTTTTTAAATTATTTTCGAATCATTATATTTTTAATTTATACCAGGTGTAAATAATCATTATGATACTATCTTATTGTCTCCTAACTAATATAAATTATGGCGTATTTATCTAGAACGAAGAACTATCATAACAATAATGTAACTTCAATCCATTGATTACTATCTCATTGATATTTTAATTTGCAGAAGATATTGAAGTTTAAATACCAAATAAAGCGTAGAAAATAATATATTTTTTATCCTGTTATGTTTATTTGTTTTCCTCTTTGACCTAATTAATTGTCTTTCCTCTATTTTCTTCCTTATCAATTAACAACGGGAAATTACAATATATTTGATTAAGTAAAGAACAATGTTAAACATCCGATTAGATTTTAGCATATTATTTAACTTTTTGTCGAGTAAAATGACATTGTGTAATTATGTCCAATACTTTTGTGTTAGTTTATATAACTTGATTGAGGAAAATGACATTGCATAACTTCTAGGAGAGCATTACGTTGATTTTCTTTCTGTTTTTCAAATTAATTTCAGTGGAATCTATTATCAAATGATTTTTATGATATCTTACATCAATTGAGTGAGAACATACACTTTTTGTTTCCAATCCATCAGGATTTTTTAGTGTTTAGTGTTTGTTAATTCACACCTGTTAACTATGTGGACTGCTGGTGCAGTCAATAAAACACCATAATAAGTGTAACTTATTTATTGTGTGCTGACGTTTCGGCCTACAATGTAAGCCATCTTCAGGGCTAAGAGAGAGAAACAAACAGAAAAACATATAAGAAACGTTGCAGTAACAAGAATATGGTGACAAGTAATGTAGTAATGTGGTACAAGTAATGTGGAAATTAAAATATTGACTAAATATGATGAAATAGTGAATAGATATGATGATTAAAGATAAAGAATATAAAAGTGGTTACAGAATATAATAAAATTAAAATAGTGACAGATAATAATAAAATTATAGATGATGAACAGAAATTAAAATACTGACAGATATAATAATTAAAGAATACGAATATAAAATACAGAAAATAAATGTGCAGAAAGGATAAAATGTAAACATAATATAAAGGGAAAGATAAATGTGGAGGTAAACGGAAAGATACAAAATGAGAAGATTAAAATATAAAAAAGGGGTGGAATATGAAGGATTTAGAAAAAAACTAGTTTAATTATAGATATAAATGGAATGATACCAGACATCTAAGTAAAATGTAATAATACAAGCATATGTAGAAAGAAAGGATTGATACATTTGAAAAATTAAAAATAATGTTTATAAATATGAAATCTAAAGTATGAAAAGAAAATAGAAAATATAAGTAAGGGAAGTTAATATTATAACTGTATACAGTTAGAAAGAAGTTGTATTAATATAAAATATGATGTGAATATAACATAAACATATGGAAAATAGGTATAGAAATTCAGTAGATGTAAAAATATGAGGCTAAATAATAATGAACTCTATGCTATTAACATATGATGGATGCCAAAAATGGTGTGAGAAACAGGTGCGAAGAAAGGTGAAGGTGGAAAGGATGGAGGTAAGATAAAGATTAAGATGTGTACTAACCAAATATAGCAAGTGGCGGCGAGAACGATCAACTGCCAAATAAAAATACGTTGGACCTGTCCAACGTATCCCTTGCTCTACTCCTAACTGCTACTCTTCCTACATCGGCGAAACCAAAAACCTCCTTAAAGACCGCATTACCCAATATAAATACACCATTTCCTCCCAAAACCCAACCGCTTCAAAACTCTCCGAATAGGCCCTATCTTTTAACCACATTTTTGACTTCGAAAATACGTCTATCCTAGCTTCCGTTCCTAATTATAATAAACGCATCCTCTCCGAAACCATCCACATCAATTTAGATTCCTCCACTGTTAATGTCAAAACCGACTCCCATTACCTATCCTTAACCTACTCCCAAATTTTCAATTTATTAAAATAACTTTAAATCCTTAAATTATTCTAGAATTCTTACATGTCTATATATCATCTCTTACATACACATTTATCACCTATTTTCCATTATCATATTATCTATATTCATATTTTATTTTCCATTATCTATTACCATATTGTTCTCCTATCATCTCACCTATATATACACATTTTGACCATTGACTTTTATTTTATTTTTTATCTTTCCACCACTTCCCATTAATTTAATCCTTATTTCTCTGGTTTTCTTTCTTCACCTGGTTTTTAATTTTTTTACGCTTTTTACGTTATTTACGTGTCACTTATATTCACTTCATCATTGCATTTCCCCTTCCCCCTTCTTAGTTATTTTTTTTTGCCGTCAGTGATCGCGGTTAGCGCTTCCGACAGGTCCAACGTATTTTATTTGGCAGTTGATCGTTCTCGCCGCCACTTGCTATATTTGGTTAGTACACATCTTAATCTTTATCTTACCTCCATCCTTTCCACCTTCACCTTTCTTCGCACCTGTTTCTCACACCATTTTTGGCATCCATCATATGTTAATAGCATAGAGTTCATTATTATTTAGCCTCATATTTTTATTTTACATCTACTGAATTTCTATACCTATTTTCTATATGTTTATGTTGTATTCACATCATATTTTATATTAATACAACTTCTTTCTAACTGTATACAGTTATAATATTAACTTCCCTTACTTATATTTTCTATTTTCTTTTCATATTTTAGATTTCATATTTATAAACATTATTTTTAATTTTTCAAATTTATCAATCCTTTCTTTCTACATATGCTTGTATTATTACATTTTACTTAGATGTCTGGTATCATTCCATTTAAATCTATAATTAAACTAGTTTTTTCTAAATCCTTCATATTCCACCCCTTTTTTATATTTTAATCTTCTCATTTTGTATCTTTCCGTTTACCTCCTCATTTTTCTTTCCCTTTATATTTTGTTTACATTTTATCCTTTCTGCACATTTATTTTCTGTATTTTATATTCGTATTCTTTAATTACTATATCTGTCACTATTTTAATTTCTGTTCATCATCTTTAATTTTATTATTATCTGTCACTATTTTAATTTTATTATATTCTGTAACCACTTTTATATTCTTTATCTTTAATCATTATATCTATTCACTATTTCATCATATCTAGTCACTATTTTAATTTCCACATTACTTGTACCACATTACTACATTACTTGTCACCATATTCTTGTTATTGCAACGTTTCTTATATGTTTTTCTGTTTGTTTCTCACTCTTAGCTCGGAAGATGGCCTACATTGTAGGCCGAAACGTCGGCACACAATAAATAAGTTACACTTATTATGGTGTTTTATTGACTGCACCCCCAACTATTTCTTCCTTATATTAGAAGTTACAGTCAACCAATTCTTCTCTAATATGTGCATTGCTTTTTGAATTTATACATCTTCTGCAATTTATAATATTTCAGTTGAATATTTTCAAAAAATTCAATTATTTTATTTTATTTATTTTTGTTAAATTCGTCAATTTTTAATTCTTGCTAATATTATAAATGTGAAAGTTTGTATGTTTGTCTCTCTTTCACGCAAAAACTACTTAACGGATTTGGATGAAACTTTAAAGTAATATAGGTTATACATCAGAACAACACATAGGCTATAGCAAGCGTGGATTTATGGGGGGCACGGGGGTACGTGACCCCTCCGACAGTTTTATAGGTACTGTGGAGAATCCATTATAGTACATAATTGAAGGCCAATTACATGATCATAATTGTTGAAATAACAGAAAGAACATGAGTGAAACTATTGTTTTGATTTCCTACTAATCTTACTAATATTATAATTGCGAAAGTTTGTATGTTTGCCTCTCTTTCAGGCAAAAACTACTGAACAGCTTGGATGAAACTTTACAGTAATATAGGTTATACATCAGAATAACACACAGGCTACAGCAAGGTCAGATTTAGGAGGGGGGCATGTGGCACGTACCCTCCCAGACAGTTTAGGTACTTTGGAGAACCCATTACAGTACATAATTAAAGGAAAATCAGGGACTTAGCATCTTGAAATTTGCAGATAGGTTCTTTCTATAATTTAAGAAAGAAATTTGGATAGTTCCATCCCCAAGGGTTTTCCCCTTAAAATAATAGAGGACCAAAGTTGTATGGAATCCGTCAGTTTTGAAGTTAGACATCTGAAATTTTGGATGTACGAGTAACTTATAGTTAAAAAAAAAAATATTTATTTAAAATGATCGTCATGAAACTTTATGTGGTAGACCAAATTTCACGCGAGCGTAAAATTTTCGTTCGTCAATTAATCACCAAAATCCTCTTGTTCTTAAATAGACTTCCTTTAAGAAGTAAAATAAATATAAAACAATTATATAACATCATAATACGTTAAGCATCATAATGAATCATCCAAGGAGAACAGTTTTGATGTCTCTACTAGACTAGGACTTTCCTTGTCACCTCTAGAATTTTTTCCGGCTAGAGAACAAACCATGACGTACTCTTACTTGTTATTGTCAGAGAGCCAGATAGGTAGAGTCTTGAGGGGTCAGTCGTAAGAAAGTTTATGCTTATGGATGCTGGACTATAGAATTCATGAACCTAACAACTAATTAACGAAATAATAAAAAACAAGTGTATCCTTGTCAGTTACAAATGACAACCGACCAGGTTCGAATGTCACTTACACAAAAGACAGTTTTTCACTATTAATCAAAGGTATGTTATAGTAGCAATCATCAACAACTTTTATTAACATAACATAAAACAATTTTGATTTCTCAACAGAACAAGTTTTGAAATCAACATTTAATACAACAAATAATCAATATTTCATGGTTTCTAATAATTTGACTGCAGTTACTCGATATTAGGTTGTAATCTTGATTCCATAAAAAAAAAAAAACTTATCAATCAATTAAATTTAGATGATTTCAGTCACTGTAGGAAGAAGACACCAGTAGAAGCTAATTTAAATAAAATTCATAGTATTGTAAGTAAGCAAACATGAAATCATAATTTTTATTCTACGTAACATCGAAGGCTAATTATATTGACAGAGTTCGTAAACAATTAGCTGAAAATTTTGTTTTTTGCTTTATGTATAATCAGGATGTTATATTCTTAATTTTTGTAATATTTTGATTAACACTCAAAAGTAAAGTAGCTTAATAAAAATGAGCCATAAAATCTATGCCTGTGATATAATCTGAACATATTTTAGCACCTTCTAAAATATCTGTCAGGATAATTATTTCAAGAAGTGCCATATGACTCTGAAATTATTATTCTTTTAATTTAGTAAATGAGAATTTAGAGATCTCTGTTGTGTGAAATTTTAATTGTATTGAAAAAAAAAAGATTAACATAGGATATATAATAGTCAGTACACATCCTTCTTTGTGCTGACCGTAATGTTTAAGTGCGTTTAAAATTATTTTCCTTATTAAATATTTATATATTAATACCTACTTACTATATAATACTTTGCCTAGCGTAATCTGAAAATTAGTCATTTATAACATCTTCGATACAAATGCAAATTATCGAATCCGAATAACAGATTTATCGTTTTCGATTTATAGGGTTGGCTTTAGGACTGATAATTTGATTGATGATTATAAGGTAAAAAAATCATCTATAACAACATATATAGGAAAAATAAATTTGTCGATGTGCACTCATTTTGAATGAACATTGAAACTTTTTATTTCATCTCCTATAAAGTAGTGTTTTCACTTTTGATACTTAGTATTTGTAACAACGTTATAAGCAATATGAATTCGATTTTCTTGTCATGAGTTGGTATTGCAATAAATGAGGAACCATCT
Source organism: Arma custos (assembly GCA_037127475.1). Taxonomy (NCBI): domain Eukaryota; kingdom Metazoa; phylum Arthropoda; class Insecta; order Hemiptera; family Pentatomidae; genus Arma; species Arma custos. The sequence continues at coordinate 30,343,770 of CM073759.1, read as the reverse complement.
TAGGAAGCAGTAGAGTATTCAAAATATATGTATAAAATATACATGAAAAAAATTAAATGTGAATCGATTTTGTACGTTAAAAATATAACTGAAGATGTATTTCAAATATGTAAGTTTTATGTATGAGTCTACAGCGATAGGGCAAATTTAAGATTATCGAATTGGATAGGATCGGAGGAGCTGAACCCAATGTGCAGTAATGCACTCGGCAGTCGGAGGAGGTGACAGCAGACAGTAGCTATTGAGCGGGGCCTGGAGCTAGTTCAGGGGCGGTCCGCTGGGGCAGCACTCTACGGCTGGGGGCGGTCGCTGCTAGGGGCGCCACCTCCCTCGCCGCCCCCAGCACCATCTATCCGACCACCTCACAACTATTTCTACCAATCAGTTTCCCTCTAATAACTTTTTAAAATGTTTTACCTATACGTCAGTTAGTAGATCAGCAATGAAAACAAATACATCTTCTAAATGTTCTTTATTTGGAAAAGCTGTATCATAATACAATAAGCGTTCACTATTATTACATTCAAATTAATTATAATTATTTTTCTTAAAACAAATTGTGAAAAATTAAAACCAACCACTTGTTCACCATCTTAATTAAAGCTATGTTCATCTGACAGTAATTATTAAATAACATGCAACTTATATTTTTAGTGAAAGTCATATTTAGAAACAATAAAGAACAAGAAAAAAAAATCATGGCTCACTTGCTGAACACCCAAACTTACTGGTGCAAATATTACTAACAGAAACATTACGACAAAATCCGACAAGGAGACTAAAACGTCTCTGGAATCTACTACAGTGAGATGAACCACGCTAGGAGTGCCTTTAATGGCTCTCTCTATGCACGCTTTCCCTGGAATCCCATAGAGGAGGTTTTCAAAAGAAGATCGCAGCTACAATATGTGACATATGGCATTTGTACAATTTCTTAAATAAATATTTTTATTAAAGTGAAACTACTTTTCTATCGCCCCAAAAATTTTCTTTCATCAATCGCATGTCGCATTACAATGTGATATCAATAGTAATAGTGTATGCTATTGCTTTATTCTCGAAGTGTTGAAATGCGATAATTTTTTGTGTAGGAGCCTTTTTAAAGACACCTATCCAAACAAACACTATTACTACTCTTATTTAGATTCCGCCTTAAGCTATTGGGGTCCATTCATATCACTTGGATACAACGTCAACAGGCGACAGGGCAGCGTTGCTCTGATAAGAGTGGGAAATTGACTCACTATATAGCAAGGCTGTGCAGTGACTATAACTGTGTAGAGTATAATGTGTAGTACTACTAGGACAGGAGATTGGTTTATTAGGAAGTGGAGGGGCAGTGATCATGCTGGGCTTAAATACACCTCTACCGGACTCTGAGATGTGGCCCCCTTCAAAAAAGTAAAGACAGAGAAGAAATCGGCCAAGAGGAAGACAAAGAAAGCAGAAGAAGCGCCACCGGTAGAGACATCGAACAGCTTTACCGCTGTATCTAATTTACCACCAACTGAGGAACCTTCGGCGGCCCCACCGAAGAAGATTCCTCTAGTTATAATGGACTGAGAAATCTTCAAGTTAAATGAGGTGAGTGATTTCATTAACAAAATTAATATTAATCAATATTTAAAAACTCGTGGAATTGGATACCACAGTTTTGCACCCAAACGCACGACAAAACTCTCATACAAATTTGTGATAAAAAATCTTGATCTTCCCATATCTGATGACAGAAAGGCATTAGAGGTTTCGGACACAATACGTACGCAAAAGACTGCACTGGACGGAAAGAAAATGGGATTATCACCTAAGTGATAACTGTTCCACAAGATATCACTATAAAAGATATACAAGACCTTCATTCATCCACACATAAGTCCAATACGATAACCGTTACTTTTGTGTGGAAACCTTCATAATGTGAAGTGGAAAGTTAATACGGTGTTAGATCTTGGTTAGTAATTAAGTGGTGAACGAAGCGGTGTTTATCGAAAGCATATAAAGAGCAGATAGCAGATTTCTTCCTCTGGTAGTATAAACTCTTTATATAACCATTGTTTGGCATTATAGTCATTAGTCATTAGCATTATAGTAACATTTTCCATTTTTTAAAGAAACTATGTAACTTTTTGGATGACAGTGTATATAGTGAAAGACAAATTAAATACCTTGTGCAATAATATAGTGAGCAGTTTTATAAAAGTAGCTAGAATATCGGGAATGTTTAGTAATGTTTCGTTAATGAAGGGTGGACCATATGTGTGGATGGTTGGTCCTCTAAATAGGATAGTCCGGAATATTTACTTTATTACATGAGGTGAGGAATGCTTCCTTTTTCAGAACAATATATGCTCCCTTATTCGTTTCTGTACAAGTGAAGATCAGATTCGTGCTATATAAAAGTCCGTTAATATTCCGCAGATATCTTCCTACCTACCTGTGGAGTCTCTGAAACTGTTTCACCCGTCAAAACTTCATGGATCCAAGTTGTCACGAAATGCCGGTTCCCCCTCGCTCAGTTGAATATCCCCATCTGATCGAGGAAGGGAATGTCTCCTGATTCAGGGAATTTGTATTCGGGAGGAAGGAACTGTTAGACCCAACGTATTTTACCGATGGAAACTACCTAAATTCATAGATTGAGCATCCATGGAAGAATAAAAGAAATGTATATGACTAGAGTAGACCAGAATGATTAAATTTGACTGCCAGTTATAATTGACATCAATTTTGGGCCCATAAACCAGGACCCTCTGTCAAAAATGCAGCTTGTTAGCAATGACACATAAAATGACTACTAAAAAATAATTCCATTCAAGAATAGATATAATAATAATAGCCTCAGAGAGTCTCAATAATTGATTGAAGATTTAAATGGCGTAATTTGTGACAACTGAAATTTGGTATATAAAATGTGTCAATATTATGGTACTGTTACCTGATAGAGATGACAATGCCCCTCTCGGTAATGTTTCAAGGTGTCCGAGTAATGCCAGACAGTTTCAATGGTGAATTTTAATTTAAATGCTGTTGGCCATAATTGTGTGGGTAGACAGTGAACGAAGATGAACGTTAGCTTAAAAACGTATTTCCTTTGGGGTTGTCTGTTATAATTTAGAATCAAGATAAATACTGAAGGTTTGAAATCTATTATGAATAGATTTATTCTTGATTATGGATTGATATATACAGCCTGTAACGATTATCAGATGCATTGTTGATTACTTGTTTCTGTGACAACATTCCTTCGTTTCCATACCATTGACACTTACTGAATTGCTGGTCTCCGCAATTTGAAAGGACCTTTTTTTTACATAATAAACTAATTAAACGGGTTCATTATCAATAGATATATACTTAATCGATCTTCATTTAATAAAGTTATAACCAAAATAAAACATGCCGTAAAAATAACCTTTCTCAAGCCCGAAAGATTTTTCGTTTTCTACAGTATCTACAGTGATCGGTTTTAGAATTGATAATTGACATAAAATATTATAGAGTCATCTCTAGGGCACAAACTCACCTGTAATGACATAGGTAAAGCATCCTCGGTGATTTTGAATGAACCTCGAAACAGATTTTTCACTCTCCTGAAAAGTGGTGTTTTTCACTTTCGATAAAATTGCATTTGTAGCGACGGTATGCGTCCTAGTGCTGCAATTTAATGTTTCTAATATTTCTTTCATAAAACCTCGATCTTCGATCCTAAACAATTTTATTGTATGGACAAATTAATTATTTAAAAGTTTATAAATAGTGTGCTGTTATCAGAAGCACAAAGTCCTGCCGATAAAGCTCGCTTTTAGGATAGTATAGAGAATAGTGGTGGGGGTAACTTGATGCTTAGAAGCAGCAAGTGGTCTTCGAATCCCACCGTGGCTCCGGAGAATTTTCATATTTCAAACGATTTATCGAAAATGTAGAGGAAGTGTAATAAAATTAAAATTTCTGACTTTTTTGTTGCTTTATCTCTCATAGCTCACGAAGTAGTTATTAGATTTTCATTTTTTTTTTTAAATTACCACTATGTAAAGGAGACTAATAAAAAATGGCATAGTTATAACTTCATTCGTTTTTTTAATTATAACCCGAAGAAACATTATTTTTTTTATAATTACTGGTCAGCTATTTTGATTTTTAAATATTTTTATTTTAAAGAGAAAAGATTTGTTACAGAGAAAAGTTTGTTACTGTGTGTCAGTTTGTTATATGTGGAGATTCATACGGTTGGTGGACCTTGATTAGTGAACTGTAAGTGTTAATATTTAGGTATAAACTCTAGCGTAATTTTGTTGTATTTGTATAAATTTATGTGAGTAGTTAAGCTATTTCTTAGTAGTAATATCTTATATTATTTTAGTAATTAAATAGGCCTAGGTTATGATAAATATTTAGAATATTGTTATTGTAAATTTATATTAGTTTAATAATTTAATTGTTTGTAACTTCACTGTATTCTTTTTGTCACTTTGTTAATAAATATTAGTATCTTGAATTAAGGAGTAGTTTAATATTAAAACCGGGGGCATAGCTTTTCTCTTTAAAATAAAAATATTACTTTTTTATATTTCACATGATTTCCCTATTGTGTAAAAAGTAAAAAAAAAAAAATGTATGTACGGTGCTTCAAAAGAAGTTTTCACTTCAAAAACAAAACCAACTAGTTATTTACCGACATCTCGTTCGCTTTTCCTCATTTATCTAACAATGAAAATTGTTCTGTTTCGACAAGAATAGAAAACTCATAACAAGATCATCATCATCAGATAATATAACTTGACAACAAGCAGGACTTCTTTAACGTTTGGATGATCTTACAATGTTTAACGCCCCCTTCACACCATCGGAAGTCAAACATGAAACTTTCCTGGAGGAAATAACGTTCTGGATGAACATCGTTATTTTTACATAAGGAAATATCAGTTCTGAAAACATTCCGAAAGAGCTGAATCACACGTTCTTCTCCACTGTCACCATATCTACTTTTTCACCAACTTAGGAGAACAACTTGCAACTTTTAGCACCACTTACTCACATCATTTAACTGTAAAATGAACATATTGTTACGGCCAGAGAGAGAAAAAAAAGGGCGGATGGGATTAAAGTCTTAAGCCAGTTGGCGGGAGAGATTAAGATTGGATTAGAACCATCTCGAAGATTCCAGAGCGGCCTCCCCCCTACTTTCGCGTATCTAGAGCATTCGACCTTGATATAAATACCGCTCGCTTCCGCCCAGGGGGGCAGTCAGAGAGTAAACAGACAGTGTGATGAACTAGTAATAAATGTATCAGTGAACTGTCACAGTTTGTGAGAGTAATAAACTGTTTCTGTTTGTGACTTTAATTAGTGAACTGTTAGTGTTAATTTGTAGTTATAAACTCTAGCGTGATTTTATTGTATTTGTACAAATTTATGTAAATGGTTAAGCTATTTCGTAGTAGTAATATCTTATGTAATGAAGATAATAGTAATAACTTATATTATTTTAGTAATTAATAGGCCTAGTTTGTAATCAATATTTAGAATATTGTTATTGTAAATTTATATTAGTTTATTAATTTAATTGTTTGTAACTTCATTGTATTCTTTTTGTCTCTTTGTTAATAAATATTAGTATCTTGAATTTAGGAGTAGTTTAATTCATTTTAACACCCAGCAGCCCGTACCAACATTATTAGATCTGACAAGAGTTTGGTTTTGTTGGCTACGAAGCAGTAGAAACTAATAATTTAGACACCGAAATAAGTAGAAATTGGAAAATAATGTAAGGTCATATTTTCAGGAACTAGTCAAACGCAGTCAGACATCCCATCACCCCATCATCATCGATTAGCCAATACATCATAAAATGACGTAAACTGAATAAACAAAGAAACTCTGATCGCTGGTGAAGATTTAGCAAACGGTCTCGAAATAATCATGACAGTTTCCGAACATTAGTTATCGAATTGAAGGCACCTATTTTTATTAGTCATTCATAACACTAAACTTAATAAGGCATGTAAATTGAGTTTTGAATAAAACAAAAGTCAATGAAAGCTGGTCCAGGCTCGAAATAATAAAATTGCTTTAACGAAATGAGCAGTATGTGGTAACGAATGACGTAAGGAGTCTGTCAACATACTGAGGATAAGTATATTTCGTAAAAGTCGGTTTAGTGTTATAACCCTTTATAAATTCTAAATGAGATGAAGAAGAATTTAAAAGTATTTCCAGATTAAACTTTGTTATTTGGAGAGATGAAGTAAATCAATAGTAAAAGTCACATAAAGGATGTTATTTATTTTGAATTCCCAATGAAAAGTTATCTTGAATACTGAATGAAAAACTTTACAAAAGTTATTATTGATAGCATTTGAATAAATAACAAATGTCGTCATCGTTACAGGAAAAGATGTTATGAGAGACATGCGCATTATAACTTCTTGAACTCCCACTCCTAAATTGTTAATGCTATATATATATGTTTTTGGGAGGTGGTAGGTATTGAGTACAACTTTAAAAAAGGGGCTAGCTTAGAAAATTATGAAGAAAAATGAACATTAATAATTTTTTTTCACATTTGATGCATACACGTGGCTGGGACAAGTGTTATTTACTAGTATTTGAGAAATATTTTTTTCAATCTTCCCTTAGTACTTTAATTGCTTTGGACTCAATTTGAATATGAATGGGTATTTATTTATTCGTGTTTTATATTTGTTCAGTGCAATACCGTTAACCGCACCTTCGAATTGTTTTCAATCCTTTTATGGACACTTAAGTATATTTCCGAAGACCAGATTTGTTGACTGTAACTGAAGATTTCTCACGTTTTCTCACTATTTTAGTGCAGGGCGAAGCAAGTGTGCGCAATTAAAGTTTGATCCCACAAAAAATAGGCTAAATGATTGTCGGTCAATTGAATAGAAAATAATATTAAATAATCTTCCGGTATTTATTAAGCAAATTATGTTTTGTGTGCTTAACTATCTTTAGTAATACATCTTTAGTAAAATTAAAAACGAAAAAGTTACATATTACGAGTTAATGTGTTAAAAAGTTACATACATTAACAATTAACTAATTGTAACAAAACATTTTTAATTTGTATTGCAAAAGTTAATATCAGTTATTTTTAGCAATAATTGTTTTTTAAATTCATCCCAACCTCATATTAGGAACAAGCTTTATGCCACCATTCTTGGTATGGGTCTTTTCCTATATACCAGGATCTTAGGAAACATGCTCTACTGAGTCTATCAAAACTGGCTAGTTTGAAGAAATGTGGATGGATGAAGAACGATATGATTTTTTAATAACATTTTATAACTCATGTATGAGAGGAAAATAGTTGACATGTTTTCATGTATGTGAATGTTTTTAGATATACTAAAGAACATTTTATAGTTCAACATAACTCCTACAGTTTCTTTAGGCCACAGTTACTTGATGATATCCTTTAATAATTGATAAAGTCCTTTAATGGTTAAATAAACAAAAAATGTCTACCAAGAGATTACCTAATGAGTATTTTAATTACACGAATATTCATGTCTTAATATAAATCGGGAATTTTGGTCATAGTTTAAGATTGATAGATGTATAAAGGGATATCGTCTAGTTAATTTTCTACATAAAAAACTTCCTATCTTTCAATACAAAGTAATTACAAAATGTTATAAAATATTGGAGAATGGAGATAGTTGGGGGGTGCAGTCAAAAAAACACCAAATAAGTACCAGACTTATATTTAGTTAGTGCCGACGTTTCACGATGATTCACCCAGCCGCTTCTCCTAGTTGCCCTGAAGATGCCCTACATTGTAGGTCGAAACGTCGGCACTAACTAAATATAAGTCTGGTACTTATTTGGTGTTTTTATGACTGCACCCCCCAACTATATCCGTTTTCCAATATTTTATAACCTTTTGTAATTACTTTGTATCGAAAGATATGAAGTTTTTTATGTAGAAAATTAACTAGACGATACTCCTATATACATCTATCAATCTTAAACTATGACCAAAATTCTTGATTTATATTAAGCCTTGAATATTCGTATAATTAAAATACTCATTAGGTAATCTCATGGTAGACATTTTTTGTTTATTTAACCATCAATTATTAAAGGATATTATCAAGTAACTGTGGCCTAAAGAAACTCTAGGAGTTATGTTGAACACCATGTTCTTTAGTATATCTAAAAACATTCACATAAAAGAGGCTGAATGAGACCTAGGTGAGTAATCCACGACGAATGTTTAAAATAAAAAATAATCAATTATAAACCACATTCGATCTAAATCCTGGGATCGGTTATACCGATCCACATTTCATTACCATTGGACTAACCCAGTCCATCCGATTACCATAGTAAATCGATTATGATGATTTAAATATGGTGCAGCGTTATATCAGTAACCAACGAAGTCCATTTAATCTCAAAGTACCAATTTAAATTAATAAGATTCAATCTATATACACACAGAGAGCGGAAACTACAGAAACATTTATAGATAAAAATAGAATGGATTATAAAACACTATAATAGTTACTTTCTCAACTGAAACTTTAAGTAACTTTCTTCTTTAAGAAAAGCTATCGGGATCGGATTTTCCAGTCCGAACTTCTACTTGGCGGCTTACAAACTATGAAACTTAGACCGGGTACATAGAAAAGGCGAAGACAGTGGAGCTATTTATTAGAAGGTTATCTAGTACAGTTGAGGAAGTTTAAAGGAAAAGTTGAAGACACCGGGGGAGAGGAGTGGTCGGACAAAGGCAGGCAGGGGTCAGCCCAATCCGATCGCCTCACCAACTTGACACTATTCATTACCCATCTCTTCCTCTACAGTTTGCGTAACTGCCTCCAACAGTGTCCCTCTAAGCCTGTCTTTCGTCGTACACCCTTCAATCCCCTTATTTTTGATAGTTGATACGTGAAAAATGGATTGAATACTGTTCCTAAAATTTATCTCATATCGCTCGTTCAAAATGACAACGTTATTACTCAAAGTCTGGGTGTTGATTAAACAAAAATTCCTATTATAATGATAGTACGTATTCAAATTATACCATTAAATTTTTTTAAAAGCTTGAAACTTTGTTTACTATAACTCATATCAATATATTGCCATAAAACTTCAAGTTCAAACATGATTCAACTCAAAATATGACTTTGTTAAACAAAATAAAAAAACATTTTTGAAATGGAATATCAGATATTAGTGGAGGGGTCAAAATAATGTCGCAATATAAAATAACGTGTTACTGTAAAATAATGCTAACCGTGATAACGTGTTACCAGAACGAGCCAGTGAAATAACTCCTTCATCGTTTCACTCGCCAATAACGAAATAGCGCTTCGACATGATTTCTATAGGTGCTGAAGGCCGAGGCGTAATCACAGTAAGTGCGATAAGGTTATAAATGTCTTGTAGACATTACAACACAACTTAGAAGACAGAAGCGCTATCTACCTTATCCTGATAACTTTAAGAAACTAAAATTATTCAGAAACACCTTTATATGAAATTAAAACTTATGCTATATTGGAAAAAGAGGAGAATTTCATTCACAATTAAAAAAGGAAAAAGTTAACTTTGCTAATTTCCACAAAAATATGGATAAAATATCAATGAAATATGTTTATAAACCTTAAAACTGCATTAGACGTTATCGAAGTGGCGCTATCTACGTTATCGAACTTAAAGAACGTTATTGACTCTATTTTGCTATTCATGGGGAATATAGAAGGATTTCATTCACAATTAATGATTGAAAAATTAACAATAAGATAAAACTTTGCTATTTTGCACAAAAATATGGAGAAAATATTAATTGCATATGCTTTTAAACCTTTGACGTTATCGAAATGGCGCTATCTACGTCATTGAAATGAATAAACGTTGGAGAAGAAATAGTTGACTGGAATTTCTAATGTAAGGAAGAAATAGTTGGGGGTGCAGTCAATGAAAACACCTACAATGTAGGCCATCTTCAGGGCTATGAGAGAGATATGCATATTATCATACAATTTATATCTTTAATTAAACTAGTTTTTTCTAAATCCTTCATATTCCACCCCTTTTTTATATTTTAATCTTCTCATTTTGTATCTTTCTGTTTGCCCACTCATTTTTCTTTCCCTTTATATTATGTTTACATTTTACCCTTTCTGTATTTTATATTCGTTTTCTTTAATTATTATATCTGTCACTATTTTAATTTCTGTTCATGGTCTGTAATTTTATTATATCTGTCACTACTTTAATTTTATCATATTCTGTAACTATTTTAATATCCGTTATCTTCAATTATCATATCTATTCACTATTTTATCATATCTATTCACTATTTTATCATATCTAGTCACTATTTTGATTTTCTACATTACATGTCACTATATTCTTGTTACTGCAACGTTTTTTATATTTTTGTTCTGTTTCTTTCTCTCTCATAGCCCTGGAGATGGCCTACATTGTAGGTCGAAACGTCGGCACACAATAAATAAGTATACACTTATTATGGTGTTTTCATTGACTGCACCCCCAACTATTTCTTCCTTACATTGAATAAACGTTGGTTACTTAATTTTCTATTTGTAGGGAATATAGAAAGATTTCATTCACAATTAATGATTAAAAAGTTAACAAAAAATTAAACTTTGACTGTTCTAAATAAAAATTTTTGAATACAAAATTTAAATTGGGCAGTATGGGTTAAGCCATCATACCTGTTTTTTTCTTGTGGATGATCGATCGAAAATAAGAGGTGGCTAACCTTGCCTACTAACTGTATTTAGGTTAATCCTTCAACTTAAAGATACTACGCTTTTAAAATGGATTGGAGTTAGTTCAGTGCGTAGAGTGCGGTGATGCTGTGCTGAAGGTTCAGGTACAGATATGGCGGAATTGGTTTTAAAATTGTTAACACCCAGTGATATCTTTGGCTCTCCTGATGGTCACCCAGCGTCTTTATAGAAGGTAAACTTAATTGGAGAACACCTGGCGTTTGAGTATGATCCTGAATCACCTCCTTTCGAACTTTTGGCTTAGAAACTTTACAGTGCTGAACCCATGAACCTTTATGGTTTGTAAAGGTATACTTTAGGTTTTTTATATCATTTATTAATTCACATATATTTTTAAATTGTAGTTAATAGTTGTATAGCAATGCCTGTTTTACTAAAGATTAATTGAAACTAATTTTTCTTAACTTCTTAATGTTAAGTAACCATTTTCGTTTTAAAGCTGGGAAAAGAAGAGGATGTTCTCTCTTTGAAATGTACATTTATATAATTATTGTTATTCTTAGTATCTTTTTGCGATCTTTCTGGTGCAAAGGGAAGATTGGAATGGAATTTCTCATAATCTTTTTATTGTTTTAGCCTTCTGAAAGTGCTTAGGTCTGTCATTAATCTGAGCCCATTTACATTTCAAAGGTCGGTACAAAGGCATGTAATGAAGAAACATTTTTAAAAGTGGATTAAATTACGAATATATTGCAAAGCCCCTGTTTCATTTTTGCCCATCAACATATAAATATAACTATGTCTTTCTCTAACACATTTATTATGACATTTTTAATTGATTTTATATACATCGTTGCTTTTAAAGTAATATTTCTCCTGATCTACTTTACTGTTTTCTAGCATGCTCGTGTGTCAATCAAGCAAACTCTGTTTATATTGTCAAACTGAATGATTTGATTATAAATGTTTTTTCTAATTCATTTATAATATAATACTTTCCATTTTTCTACTATTTTTTCTTATTAATCTGTATCAATTTACCTCCCTGGTTAATGGTATAAGCATGGGCTATTTATTATTTTTATCCTGCGATGATCAGAATTTTAACTTTTGATGTATAAATTAATACTGAATTGATAATACTTATTGAGGAGGAACTTATTAACGGGGAAAGACCTTTGACATTAGCATCCCCAACGGCCAAAGGTTAGTGTATGGGTGGATATTGTTTGCTCAAAATGCAGGGAGCAGTGACTAAACCCACATTTCCACTTCAACTTATGACCACTTATGATTTTTATTAATCTTACTAATATTATAAATGTGAAAGTTTGTATGTTTGTCTCTCTTTCACGCAAAAACTACTGAACGGATTTGGATGACACTTTACAGTAATATAGGTTATACATCAGAATAACACATGGGCTATAGCAAGAGCGGATTTAGGGGGGGGGGCACGGGGCAGGAGCCCCCCCGACAGTTTTATAGGAACTGTGGAGAATCCATTATCTTACTAATATTATAAATGTGAACGTTTGTATGTTTGTCTCTCTTTCACGCAAAAACTACTGAACAGATCTGGATGAAACTTTACAGTGATATAGTATATACATCAGAATAACACATAGGCTATAGCAAGCGCGGATTTAGTGGGGCGCACGGGGGCAAGTGCCCCCCCCCAGACTGTTTTTTAGGTACTGTGGAAAAGTTCTTGCCGCAGCAACAGAAGAGAGGAAGTAGTCATCACGAGACTAAGAATCGGCCACACGCGGATGACACACGGATATTTGATTGAGAAAGATGCACCACCAAAGTGCGGAAGTTGCAGGGTGCAACTAACTATCACCCACCTCTTGGAGGACAGACCCCTGCATGAAACATATTTTCATGGCTTGGAGATTGATAGGAAAACCTCGACTATCCTGGGAAATAACGCCGCAAATATAGACAAAGTGATAACCTTTCTTAAAGAAAATAATATTTTCAGTAAAATATAATAATTATAGGTTAAATGGAAATAAAAGTTAAACTAAAAAATAATAAAGAACTAAATATTGAATCAAAAGAAGAAAGAGGCTGATAAATGAATAAATAATGAAATAAACATTTGAACAAAAAAAAGAAAGACGCTAATGACCATAGATGTTGTGCGTCTATAAGCAATAAAACCTAACCTCCTAATAATATTATCAATGCGAAAGTTTGTATTTATGTTTGTTACTCATTCACGCAAAAACTAATGAACGGATTTGGATGAAAATTATTGAGTAAAATAGGTTATACATCATAGGCTACAGCAAGGACTGATTTATGTGGGGGCACGGCAGCATGTGCCCCCCTGGTAAAGTACATAGTTAAAGGCAAATTTGGAAATTAGCATCATGAAATTTGTAGATAGGTTCTGTGTACAGTTAAAGAAAGAAATTTGGATTACTCCACCCCAAGGGTTTCTCCTTTAATATAATAGGGATTCAAAGGTTTTATAGAATCCGTCAGTTTTGAAGTTAGACATCTGAAATTTTTGATGAACGAGTAACTTATATTTTTAAAAATGATTAAATTATTTTTTTTAAATGATCTTTCACGAAACTTTATGTGGCAGGCTAAATTCATCGCGAGCGAAGCTGCGGGTATAAACTAGTAAGATATAAAATTCGTTATAAAACATATAAGTATTGAATTCTAGGATGACCTCTAGGTATTCTACCCAACCGGCGGGCTTCCATTAACTTTTTAGGATATTCTTGCTCTTTCCTACGAAAAGAATGTCCTGACCATTTCAGTTGTCTTTTTCGATGGAGGTCTCCGTGAAATTAGCTCTGATACGCGCATGCACACGGAGCCTTCTTTTTTACCATTGTGCGAAGGTTCTTCATTTCTGCTATTATTATTCAGCTGATGTTTTTGTTAAGTGTTACCCGACATTCAGTGGAGGTTGACTAATATATATATGTGTAGGGAGGTACTTGTGGAAGCTTCGTAATTTTCTCTACATTTCCGGGGCTATGATATTATTCATTTACACTATCATAGATATGCCATTATAAATATTAATACGTTGTACTAGTTATGCATTGTGTAATCTATTATCAACTTTTTCTTCTACTTTTCCATACCTGCAATGATGGATCCAAGATAAAAGTGGTTCACTAGTTAACCTTTAATTAAGGACTTGAAGTATACAGTTCCCCAATGGACTTTGAAACGTTTCTCAAAACCTGAATTTTTTTCTTCAAATTTTAATTTTTTTTTACTTTTTCTAAAATCAACGAATGATTAATTTTAACTGATAATAAAATTTATTGAACAACTAAAACCATGAGAAAGTCGCTGGTTGGGGCACTGAGTACCCCACCTTCCTACAAACGTAACTTTTCTCCCCTCCTAGTATCGGCGGGCTATGCATGATTTTTCGTGCATCTTGGCTTTTAATATCAATAAGGAATCAGGGAACAGCCTTATCTCTCCTCATTTGAAGAGAAGAATAGAAAACCCTAGGCTCCCTAAGGCGCTGATCGCTAGAATGCAAAGGGAGGAGCCCACAAGTTACAAGAAGTACAACTACTCCCCAAACACATATTGATCGAAAAAGGCCCAGAAAACCTAAATTACCTGCATCACGTGTCCTCGATAAAGTGATAAAAAACTACCAAGCTGTGCAACTCTTGTCTACAACCAACATGCAAGGAGTGTTTCCGAGTGCTATGCAATAACTGTGCGAAGAAATAGGAAAACATTAACTGTTGCAGTATTTGTTATTATTCATTTTTTTCGAATTTTTAAAACATATTTGTATTACTTATACATCCTTTTTTAAAAATTATTATCAGTTTTACAATTATTCGTTTTTTCTATACTTTTTTTTAACCTTTATAATGAATTGTAACCATTTAACCGAAGTTTTTATAAAAATACATACTTTTTTTCTCAAGATTATTTTTTTAATGATCCAACTACCTACATATCTGAAAGAAGGTTTAAATAATTGGAATAAATTACTTAAATGTAATTAAAATAAAACATTGAGTACCTATTTATGTATAATTATAATGGCTGGGGTACTCAGTACTGAGTACTCCACCTCCCAGAAGATTAAAGTTTTTTCACCTCCTTATAAAAGTTAAAGGTTTATTATTATTCACCTACTCTGAATCTCCTTACATTCCTCTAGAGCTTGCTGCAGTTTCTCACTAAATTCCGTTAGAATAGCGATGTCATCATGTAGTACAGCAGAACAATCTTCTAATCAATTTTGGTGATGTTTTCCTCTTGCATATTTTATGGATTTCTAAAAACATGCTAATAGCAGATAACTAAGGCTATCACCCTATCCGACTCGTCTATGCATCAATAGGGTCTAAATTCAGGTTTTTCTGGTTCAAGCTGTCCCAACACAATTAAATACGTATTAAATTACTTTCCAAAATGCCTGTGGGGGTGACCTGTGGTCTAGTGGTTAGCGTAACAAACTACTAAGCCCAAGATCGCGGGTTCGTATTCCGTCAGGTGGCCCTAGGATTTTTTAAAGGCACTAAATAATCCTTAGTTACGCCGTCCTTCGGAAGGGACGTTAAACGGGTCCCGAGCCTGTACGATGTCAGGTACTCGCTAATAATCCCTATTCTAATTAAACCTGGATGGGCAAAATTTAGATCTACCAATGTAGCAGCGTCCGATTAGCCATAGTAGCATAAGTGACGTTAAATGAACAAAAAAAGGCTGTGCACGTCTCAAACACCACGGACTGATTGGCCCATAGTTTTTACTGTACTTAGTGCTTTCCATTTTTCACAAATATTTTCTAAAAATCTTTTTTCCATCTATCGAGGATTCCGTTTGTGTCCGAGAGTTATTTCCATTCTGATTCTTGGTATTCCTTCTAGGCTTTTTATCCTTTTCTTTTAAGAGCTTGACTATTAGCCAGCACCTCTTAATATATTCTCGATGATCTTCGTCCAGATGTTTACCTGATTCTTCATATAACTTATTTTCCCTTGCTCGAATAGCTATTTTACATTCATTACTTACCCTCAAATCCTCAATCTTTTTCCCGGGATTTCCAGGCTGTTTTGTTTCTTTTCGCTGACCATTTCTCCTCACTTTTGCTGCGTTTACTATTTCTCTCCCTCTTGGTGCAGAAAAAATCCATTCCAAATTTAAGATTCATGTCGCTGGCCATATTCCAATTTTTAAGTCATTTTCCGTTTCATTAATAACGGATAGACGGCAGGAAGCAATGTTTAGCCACATGTATATGACTATAAACAGCATGAATTCACTTCCTCTGTTCCATGATGTCTATAGGGAAACAATGAATTTCATTCTTGAACGTAAACGTTAGCTTTTTTGCGTAGAATGGAAAAAAAATATTGATTTTTTTTAACTCCTTGGATAAATTTTCCATTCACTTTCAACCCAAAGCGCAAAAACAGCTCATAAATTGCTCTAATCTTATCTTCAAGCTTTCACTGAATTGAATTAATAACTGATAAGCGCTGATTGGAAGATAACTTTCAAAGTCACTTCCCTCCGGTGACTTCAGGTACCCTAGCGGAGAGTCTGTCTTTATTGATAGACCATGACCAGGCTTTTGCGACAAGTCTAAGCATTTTTTTTTAAAAGTTTATAGTTGTTTTATTTAAGTATGTTTATCAATGCCGTATTTGTAATGCATATGTTCAAACTGATTTTAGTAAGTAATTGTACATATTTAATTTTTTTCTGAAAAGAGAATACATTCAACATTTGTAATATGACGTGAATTAGCTAAATTATATAACAGTGCATTTCACTACATATTTATCACTACACGATACGATAAAGAGCACGACAACCATAATGAAACTTTATATCATATTTCATTATGACCTAGAGACCACTAGAAATCTCTGTATAATAAGAAAATCCTATGTGAGGGAGCATATACAGAAGACAGTTGGGTAAGTTATGCCAAGATAGGGCGAGCCTATACGTGGCTCTCCTAAACAATAGCTAACGTAGATTTAGGAGGCACTAGTTTCCCAACCTTTCTTCCTCCCACGGCAATTTTGTTTTATACCACCAGCTCCGGAAACAATACTCCTATTATTTTTCCTCCATCGTATAGAAGAAAAATAAGAAACTTTACTGCTAAGTTATTAAATATCCCCGGGCTTAAATTATCTCCTTCAGAAAATACTGCAACCAAGTTGGACAATATAGGATTGTCCCAATTATTAATATTTCATAATAGTTTATAAATATATATATATATGTATATATATGAAGACTGATTATTCGATCATAAATTTTACCTACGTTGCCAAATCATTTATATTCAAGTTTTGCCAGAAATATTTTTTAATTTACAGATGCATAATAATTTATTATATTATAAACTATTAATAATTTGGACAATCCTATATTGTCCTACTGTATATATGGTATATAATGTATATATATATATATATATATATATATATATATATATATATATATATATATATTTATATATGTTATTAGCGCGACAGACTCATAAAGAAGTCCTTGTCCTGCTCAACAGCTCTTCCCCAATCGTCCCGGTCGCCTGCTCGAGTGATGGAGACCTTGCTCAGCCTCAGATCCTCACAGACGGCATCCTTCCATCTAGCTTTGGGCCTTCCTCGAAGTCTTACTCCATCCGGATTTCCTGTATACAGCTGTTTAGCTGTCCTTTCTTCCTCCGTCCTATATGCCTGGCCCAGCCACTTAATGCGTTGAATCCTGATGAAGCTCGATATCGTTAGGTCTCCATATAACTCACTCAGCTCCTTGTTCCTTCTGATCCTGAGTTGGTCGTTTTCTCGCACTGGGCCGAATATTTGCCGTAGGACTCTTCTTTCGAATCTATTCCGCTTTTCCACGCTGGATTTATTCAGTGTGAGGGTTTCACCAGCGTATGTCGCTATTGGCCTAATGATGGTTCTATATCATCAGCTTGGACTTTAGGCTAAGGAGCTTACTTCTCAGGAGCTTTGAGATCCCAAAACATGCTTTATTAGCTGATACTATCCTGGCTCTAACTTCTTCCTCCTCATCCAAATTCTCATTTATACAACTTCCTAAATACTGGAAACTTGACACGCGTTGGAAAGTGCATTTTCCAAAAGCGTAGCTATGAGGTGGTCGTTTTTTTTTTTCTATTCTTTATTACCATGACCTTGGTTTTCTCCTCATTCATATGTTACCCCATTTTTCCAGCTTCCACTTCCAGCCTCTCAATAAATATTTTTTAATTTACAGATGCATAATAATTTATTATATTATATTATGAAATATTAATAATTGGGACAATCCTATATTGTCCTACTGTATATATATATATATATATATATATATATATATATATATATATATATATGATTAATAATCCGACAATGTGTGACCTAGAATTTTTAAATATTTTTTTATTTAATAATTAATAATATATATATATATATATATATATATATATATATATATATATATATATATATATATATATATATACATGATTGTGAGTTTCCTAGAAGTTGTGGTTTTCTTCAATCAAATTTTAGGATAAAAACAAACAAAGTCAATAAAATCAATTGACAATAAAGGAATTGAAGTTGGCAAAAACAAAATTATCAAAATAAATAGGAAAAATTTTAACGCACACACAAATAACACGAATAATACGAGTGATAAGAAGAGGTTACACGAGATAAAGAGGTAGATTTCATGAAGATCTGCTAAATCAGAAGTACCCATTTTTATTATACACTATAAACTATTTTCCATCTATAAAACAAACCTAAAATAAATACAAATAACTATCTGATCTTTAATTTCTAGAATAATATTGCGGTCACAGAGAGAAGGACGGAAACAAATGATTAGCGTCTGAAGCCCGTCGGCGGGAGAAGTTAAGATGGGATTAGAACCTTCTCAAACATACTGGAACCGCCCCTCCTTTGTCGGAAGAGATTAAGAAGGTTCTCGACAATCCCAAAACAGTCTCCCCCTACTTCCGTGTTCTAGAGTGTTCGGCCTTGGCTATTTAAATACCTCGCTTGCCTCGAGTGAGCCTCTCAGAGATTAGACCAGGCACTGTGATGAACTTGTTATAAGTGAGTATCAGTGTGATAAACTATTCAGTGTTGAACCGGCCAGTGTAGTAAGTGTATCAGTGGACTGTGACAGTCTTGTGAGTGTAATAAACCGTTTCTGTCTATTACTGTGTGTCAGTTTGTCATATTTGGAGAATCTTACGGTCGGTGGACTTTGATTAGTGAACTGTAAGTGTTAATTAGTAGTTGTAAATTGTAGTGTAATTTTATAGTATTCGTACAAATTTATGTAAATAGTTAAGTCATTTAGAATTAGTTACATCTTATATTATTGTAATTAAATAGGCCTAGGTTATAATAAATATTTAGAATATATTGTTATTGTAAATTTAAATTAGTTTAATAATTTGATTGTATCTAACTTCATAGTATTCTTTTTATTATTTTGTTAATAAATATTAGTTACTCAAATTTAGGAGTAGTTTAATTCATTTAAATATCCAGTAGCCCGTAACAATAATATAATTATTCATTTAATTTTATTCATTTTACCCGTTCATACATTTTTGAACGGGGGTCGGACCGCCGATAGGAAGTCAGGATAAGATAAGATATGTATCTCCTATATAAAAAATATTTTCATATACATAAAAGTATTTTGTTTTTATATTAAAAAAATAAAAATAATAATGACGCTTTAAAAGAGATTTTAAGTGAGATTTAAATATTTAAATTACTACCAGCTACGCAGATAACAACCACACTCATGGAATAGCAGCAACTCTTAAGCTAAGACACCGCTGAAGCTACGCACAGGGCTACAGATTACACAAATTGGCCGACAGAGTGCAGGCTACTTCTATAAGATGTAAATAATTGGCAGATTCCTAGAGTGTTTTAGCCCGAGAAGATGGAGCAAGAGATGTTATTAAAAGGATAATGGAAAATGTCATTGGGGAATAGTAAGAGCATTCCCCGCGAGCCCGCCTTTCCCGCCAAGATAATCTCCAGAACAAACTCTCTCTTCTGTTTACTTTCAATATATTTCAAACAACATTTAGGCCATCTTCAGTCATACTAAAGCCTCTACAGTCTGCCTTTACTGCTTAGCAACTCTGCCATAGTCGAAGTTCTAGAATCTTCACCAATGCGGAAACTAACTTCAGCACCAACTATTACTAATACAATGGAGAATGGAGATAGTTGGGGGATGCAGTCAAAAAAACAACACCAAATAAATACAAGACTTATATTTAATGTGTGCCGACGTTTCGACCTACCTTGTAGGCCATCTTCAGAGCTCTGAGAGAGAAACAAACAGAACAGAAAATATATAACGTAGAAAATTAAAGTAGTGAGAGATATAATAATTAAAGATAACGAATATAAAATGCAGAATAAATGTACAGAAAGGATAATAATGTAAACATAATATAAAGGGAAACAAAAATGAGAAGTTTGTTTCGTTTTGTTACTGAACTGTTGACATTTATTTTATTTTTTTGGTATTATCTTTCCACAATTTCTCATTTATTCAGTCATTCTTACTCTTTACTATCTCTCTTTCATCATCATCTTTAATATTTTTACACATTTTACTTGTCAAAATATTTACCTATTTATTCATTTTCCCTAATTTTCCTATACTCAGTCTCTTAGTTACTTTTTTCGCCGCTAGGGATCGCTGCTAACGTTTCCGTCTTCCTTTGTAACATATTTTTCAGTGATGGTTACCCGGTCATTCCCACTTGTACCTTTTCTACTTATATTTTCATTACTTTTATTACGACATTGTAGTTGGTAACTGTATCTCGAATTGTCGTAAAGATTCTTAATAAACATTGCTTCGTTTTATGATAATGAGATGTAATACAAACCTAAAATGAGATATAATACAAATCTTATTAAAAAAATACATTCAATTACACTAAAAGAGAATTTAATCGTAATTATCTTCAGTCTAAAGTGCTATTTTAGATCCTGAAAAATGAAAATTGGAATTTTATGACGGTGTGGTATAGGGGTACTACATGCTAAGATATGTCATGAGAATGAACTTGTAATGACATTTCCTCTAATTAAATTATTAATTGTATTAGCCTGGTCAGGGGATGTGAGAGACGGATACGGGCAGCTAGCTATCAGGTCGGCGTCTAAGATACAAGTGGGTGGATTAAAAGGCGGAAGCTAAGGACTCATACCACGTCTCCGGCTAGCCCCACTCTATTTTATTAGACAATATAAACATTTAAGGAGGTCTAGACGAAGCCATAAATTGACCTATGGTATAATTATTCGTACATATATATTGATATATAGTCGTATACAAACTCGTTAGTACGTTCCAACATTCTTATCTCTCTAAGGTACATAGGTGAACGGAATATATAATAGAACTTATCTAAACAATAGTCGAATCCAATTCATATTATTAACTTGTTATTATTAATTAAACTCCATACATTAAAATAATCATACATTTAAATAATACATATAATATATATATATATATATATATATATATATATATATATATATGTGTGTGGATCACTAATCATTTAAATAATTTATGATATATGTGGTCATCACAAACCACGTGATAAGTGATCCATAACATATATATATATATATATCCAACTGTTCTTTATTGATGTAAAATGTGTTCGTTCATATAGAAGTATGAAATATAACTTAAGATATTAAAAAATTAAGGTCCTAAATAGAATAAGCGGCTGTAAAAAGGATGAGTACACTGCAGAATTACAATAGACAACCCATGCTTGAGATTTCCTTGTACAGTTGTTAGCTTGGTACGAAAGAATTTCTAAAAAATTTAATAAAAAAAAAAGTTTAAAAACGTTTAGTCGACTTTTAGTCGAGAGCCCGAGGTGTAGGTGGGAGGATTGCATTAACCTCAATAAGGCTGATGTCCTAAAAGAAGGATATTCGACTTTCTCCATATTTTTTTTTATGGTTCAGCTTTAGTCTTTCTGTTGGACTGATATCCTTCTGGAAGGATGGACGATAGATATGTCACTGTTGGTGGCAACTAAAAAAGTTAAAATAAAGTAACATGCAGACGGAACAAAAATGATACTTCTAGAAATATATAAGTTGCTTTTATCACGATTAAGAGTGATTTGGTCTGGACAGTAGTCAATGGACGGAAGTTTGTCACCAGGGATTGGTGGAGTTGGCATCGAGCCTTCCGGTTACAAAACATTTCATAATTATAAAAACTTTTATAATTATTTTAATTATTGTTATTATTAAATATCCAACACCATTATAAAAGATCCAAAAAGGAAATTGTAATCATCATGTTAAAAAAGAGAAAATCAGGTGGTGGAGGGTGCTGTGACTCGACTTTTAACAATGTGAACAGAAGCCGCCAGCGGAGGACTGAGGAAATTAAGATGGGGTCGAGGTCCTCATTAAAAGTAATGCCACCATCCAACTTCTCCCGCCCTCGAGTAAATTAAATTTAATAATAGCTAATTAGTGGAGTAGTGACGTGTTTATCGCCGCTAACCAAACCTAATCCCCCCCGGAATCGACTCCTTTACGGCTAACCGAAATGGGCTGCTCCTGGCCCTTCTGGCCGGCCAAGCACTGATTGTATCTCTCGCTTAATGCTTCCCATCTCCTTAACTGCCTGCTCCTCCCAAATGATACCCCAATCGAAGGATGGCTCAGATATCTTGCCTTATAGCTTGCGTCTCTCGGCCATTAGATAGAAACCATTAGGATTGTTCCTCATCCTTCTCCAGACCTATTGGACTGGAGGAACATTCCGAATCCCCGAAGCCAGGAAGGGAAGAGAAGAATAAGAATACGCTAAAAATTATAAAAAATATGGACACTAAATTACAGGTCCAGTAATTACCATACCTGAGTAACTACAGTCTAAATAATCGTTTCAATTTTTTTAAAGTCCTAACACAAAATCATATTTTGTATTAAATCTACAGCCTAATTAATGCTTCAGTCGAATTTTCTCCAAAATGAGTTTCCTATAGTTGGGGAAGAGAAATCCTGTTAATTTAGAACTGAATAAGGGGCTAAGTCGGGCATTGCAGAAATGCAGTCATTGCATACATTTGAAGTCAAAAACTACAAGAATGACACGATTCCGCCTTCATCAATATTAACTGACTATGGACGAAATTCTACGAAAAACTTATTTACAATGGGGGCGAATATAATGTATTATCATGTAACTTATTAACATTGTTTCTTACCTATCGTCATTAAAAATTTGCACATCCTAAAGCAACAATGACTAAAACCTAATTAAACTAAGCTAAAAATTGTTCTAAACAGACTTATAGAGTCAGCGGAAATGTGATTATTAAAGAAATACTCCGGTCAGTAAATGAAAAAATGCCCTAAATTTAAGTGCAAGAATAAATTAAATAATATAATTTAAATAACACAAATAATTTTTTATTTATTTTAATTTTGTACATAATTTATATATTTTATTTTTTATGAATATGTTTTAGTTCTCTTCGATATAGATTCTTATGTTTTATGATTGAATATATTATACTTTATTTTATAGGGAGCGGAGTGGCTCAGTGGTAGATTGCTAAATTGTCATGGCGAAGGTCCGGGGTTCAAATCCGGCTGTGGCAGATTTTATTTAATCGTGATCTAGGACAAATTATCTTTATGCACAACCATTATCTATGAAACAGTAAAGTCTCTACCACGTACTGAGCATATTATTCTTGGAACTAATATGTGTCATTTGAAATTATCAAATGAGGTCATAGAGTTCAAGAAAGCGATCATTTCACTGTCAGACGGATTTCAAAATCTACATTGGTTCTGTGATTAAAAGTAATACATATTTTATTGCTAGACTTTGATATTAAAGTATAGGTTTTAAGGATATTTAATTCTTGAATATTAACTTCATTTTGGAATAATAAAAAGAATCCATTATTAATAGTGATTAAACGAATTTACTTCGGCACCAACAAGAGAGGTTAAACTATTTTATAAAATTGTGCAAACTCGTTAACTTTTAAACTCAATGTAAAAGTTACTGAAGGGGATAATGAAGAGGATTAGGGAGATAAAGACAGTACTTCTTGGTTAATAGAAAAGTTAAAAGATCTAAGGATATCCTGCAGCAGCTGTAATCTGTAAAGAATAAATAATTTGTTTATAGAAAATACAAATTCGTTGACTTATAAAATAAATAAAATAACATCATTTTTAACGGTATTGCTGATATATTCCTAATCAGAGGTTTCCCGGAGGAGTTTTGATGGACAATAGTAAGGACTGCCTCACGTTAAGCTGCACTCAGAACATTCAGGCTTTGAGTAACTATCACTGCGAAAATTAAACGTATAACTCTGAGGGATAGGCTTTCAGACTATAATGGAGCTGACCGATGATAGGAGAACAAAAGCGACTTTCAACATTAATAAGTGTAATATGTCATTCATACTATTAACATTTAAAAAGTATAAAATCTCAAAGTTCGTTTACTCTATGGCATGGAATAGTTTGGTTTGAACTTTTAGACCCTTAGTATGTTGTAGTAGAGTGGATTTAAGATCATTTTCATTATATCAAGATGTCTTCTGCTAATTAAGGGAATTAAGTTCTTTCGTATGGGATCAACATAATATTGCGTCGGTGGTAAAAGTCACCCCCTCACATTTTTATAATTTTTGTATTTGTTCAGGGAAGCCATTCATAACTTTCAACTATTTTTCTTTGGGATGCAAAAACCTTCAGTCGAAGTTATTTTATATCATCGTTTATTAAACGTTTCGACCTGTATTGCCATTCTCAATATATATTGATCTCATCATGTATCTTCTATGTCAGAAATACATTAGTCACTACAGGTATAAAATTCTTTTCTTTATGGAAAATTATAGTTCCAAACGTTATTATATAAGAAATTTTAACTGACTATAGGATAAGATACACCCAACACATTTTAATGATTATCAAAAATTTCTTATATGATGATGTATTGAACTAGAATTTTCCATTAAGAAAAGAATTTTATACCTGTAGTGACTAATGTATTTCTGACATAAGAGATATGTGATGAGATCAATATATATTGAGAATGACCATACTGGTCGAAAAGGTTTAATAAATGATGATATACAATAACATGCACTGAAGATTTTTTGCATCCTAAAGAAAAATATCACATTTAGAGTCCAGTACCCTTAAAACCTTAATAAAAAAACTTTCAACTATTAAAATTTATTTATCTTTCCAAACTTTATACTAGTGATGTAAGGTAATACATTTTTATTGCCGTCATAACTTCGTTAGTGTGTCTCATATCTGTTTCACAGCTGCTTGTATCAAAATAACTTTTTGAAATTTATTTTCCAACAGTAAAATATTTATGAGTAGTATGGGATGTGATAACAGTATAAATCTTCAGCCATATTAATTATAATTTACTCCAACTTTGTCCCGTTTTCATGAAAACATGGTATTTTCTAATATCCAGCCGAAAATATCAAGATCTGAACGATAAAGTATTTTCATAAGTAAAACGTAATTATTCGCATTACTACAAATTACACATAGTCTGTCTAATAGCAAAAATTATTCGTAACAGAAACTGAATGTGAAATCTCAGGAAATAATGGGGAATAATAAAGTCAGCAATAAGGAAAGTATGGGTGGTTATACCAAAAAAATACAAAAACAAATTGACGGATCTTAAAATTAATTATAGAGACTGCATTTAATTTTAAAAGCGAGACTGTATTTAAAATTTAAAAAGCGAATTACTGAGTTAGAAGTTCTTGCAGATAGAAAAAAAAACATGAACAGGAAATGGACTGAAGAAAGGCACTTCACTGTGAAAAATGAATGATCTATGAAAAAAAAAAGTGAAGAAAATGGGAAAAAATAATATTTGCTAGTTTCCTAGAAAAAGGATATTCAGCAATAAAGTCGTCAATTATTGTTTTCGCACATCACTTGCGTATTATTAACGCAGAATTCAAAGATTCTAAGTGGTAATACATAGAATTTTCACATCATTTAATTGGAAATAATCAGATATATTACACACTAGATGTTCTTCTCTTTCATATTTGATAATTACTTAATCCATTCACATCCAAGAAGAATGAGTAAAAATTACATCTTCATTTTATTTATTAGTGGGTAAAAAAATTAATAATCTCAATGTATGAAATAATATTTCAAAGCAAAAATAATTTTAGTGGTGAAATAAATAGTGGTTTAAAATTAAAGATGCTTCAACTTGTAAGAGCTAATAAATCGTAGATACTAGCAATTCCAGTACTTCAGTGGCAATACAGGAAGAATATGCGAACTTCTGATTTAATTCAGGTCCATTATTTTACAATTATTAAGCATAAGAAATGATTGAGCATTAAAAAAATAATATATCCAGCGAAACAAATTTCTAAAGGTTATTAACAATAACTCAGAACATTGGTACTTGAGTAATTCAGAACAAAATCTTAGTTTTAACTAGTTATGGTAGTTGGTTTTCGAAATTCAGTGATGCATTACCTTATGATACATTACCAAATGCAACAAAACTAAATATTAAAGTTTAATCGAAAATTTAGTAAATCAACAATTTAACGTTTATTATATTTAAATTGAAATATATATATATACATAGGATATAGGACGATAATAACACAAATATGATGGAAACCTTGCTATGTTGACATGGCATGGCATGACATGGCATTCCATGACGATGGAAAAATATGCTGGACAAAGTCAAGCAACAAATACAATAGGATTTTAATCAAGCAACAAAAACCTAGGCGAATGCAAGAGACTACATGTAAAGCATGGATGAAACCTATTTTTACAAAAGTCTTTTATTAGAGAAAGAACTAAACAGATTCCTGAGGCCATTGTGTAACCAGTGGCGAATCTACGAGGGAGGGCAGGAAAATGGGAAATATTTTCTTACCAAGAACCGATGAGAAAAAAAAATCTAATGGTACTCATGAAAGGTCTTGGGTTCAGTACAATGGTAGAGACTGCACTGTTTCTACGACAACAATTTTGCAGGAAAGTGATTTGTTCAGTATCACGCTCAGCTGTCTATTTTTTCGGCTGAGTGCGCCCAAGGGGGGTCTGTATCCGTGTCCATTAACAGATTAAATAATTTATCTGAAATAGCAGGATTTGAATTCAAACCCTGCTGAGCATAGCAACTTATCACTATGCACACTGAGCTACACTTCCCCGTCTTGTATTACGAATTTAAAAGTCTGAGAACATGTTTAATGCGATTTTTCATAAAGATAGAAAAACTATGTGCTGCCTTTAGAATTAAATTTTTCTACCTTAAAAATTAAGTTCAACAGGTGTATGCCTTTTAGAATATCTTGTAATCATAATATTGATGTATTTTTTAACAAAAAAGCGTTCCGATCAGTGCTGTGATTCTTCCTATATCCTCAAGTACCTATTACTGTAAATAAATGTTTAAAAATAGATATCCATCAGCTAATGACCCAAAATAGTTTTTACTCATATTATAAAGATTTAGTTTTCTGTTGGGAAACGGTAGTGGGAACAACCAATTTCATTTTCGGATGAAGACGTACCATTAAAAGGACCGAATGCAGAATAATCAGAAGAAAACTAAGATTATGACCCATAATATGAAGGCTACAAGAAGATTCTAGACAATATAATCATGACGCATCTTGTATAATATATATATGTTGTCAAAACAAGTGTTGCCGTAACGCAGGGAAGGGTAAATAAATAAAAAATAAAAGCATGTTTTATAGCATAATTATCCATTTATATATTAACTGAAACCTTCTTTAATAACACTTTTTTTTTATTATTTAAAATAAACATATTCGGCAATAAAAGGGTTTTAAAGGGTTCCGATCATTCTGAATACATATGTTTGACAATCTCAGCCATTTGTATAGCTCAAACACAGACAAGCCTCAAACCACACATTAAATTCTTGAAAGCAATTCTAAATAAAATAAATTGAATAATAAATAAATAAATTAAGAGGCTCAGCCAACAGGAAGGCTCAACGCCGACACTAATCTCCGCCTACAAACCTCTGTCCACGGACATCCACCCAAATCCAAATCCTTCAAATCCTCTTATCGCAATATTCCCACCTACGTCTCGGTCTACCCCACACACGTTTACCAGTCGACACAACGCTCATTAAATTTTTAGGAATTCCTTCGTTACTCAGTCCAACAACTTTACAAAGCCATCTTAATCTTCCCGACGCTTTCACTTCAGTAATAGTAACCGGGTGCATGCTTCGCATATCCGCGTCGTGTAATCTTCTAAATTCTCCTGTGGTCTCACCTTTTTTGGGCCGAATTATTATCATTTTTCTGCGCATAATGGAATAGAAAACCAAGGCTTATTCTACCTCACTTCGCTTGGCACACGTGGATTCCAAATATAGGAAACGAGTTACTACATATACTTAGAGAAACGGTATGAATTCCTCTTATATCTAGGGAAGAGTTCTTTGAACATAATGTAGAACATAATTAGTTACTCGAAGGAAAACTTGACTAACTTACCTTTTGCCATACAAAGTATAAACTATTATTTGAATAATGTATATTTGATACATGAATTCTCATGAACCGTCTTTTGCTACGTAACGTTGTTAGCTAACAAGTGGAGCAATTAATATCAATAAATTTGGGAGTACAATCGTTTGAGAATTTTGAAATATATTTTGAAACATATCTAGCTATAATGTGTATTGATGATATGAATACCAAAAACTAACATAACAATTTAGTTTCGGGTCAGGATAAATTATAAATAGTCAAGGTGCTGAAAAATACAAGAGAGAACGATATCTCTAATCAGGAAAAATGGTAATAACCGAAAAAAAATACAAAGCCTTTTTAATTTATTAATTTATAATTTTAGAACTCCATCTGGACAAACGTCTCACTTAGAATCCTCATACAAGACGGAAAAGACATGAAACTGCTCGACGTTTTCGCCTACTTCAACATTTACTGGACAAACGTTCAAATCTCCCAATTAATTACAAAATAATCATTTACATGACAGTTATCAGACCTATTTGGACATACGGAGTTGAGCTTTGGGGCTCTACTAAACCATCCAATTCATCTCGTATCCAATCCTTACAATCCAAAATCCTTCGTAAAATCCTCAATGATCCTTATTATGTCACAAACAAACTCATCCATCATGATCTTAATATTCCATATGTTGCTGATTTGGCCCAAACTAGATACCTATCCTTCCATGAAAAGCTCCATACACACTTGAATCCGCTAGGTTCTCAACTTGCTTCCCATAATATTCCTGATAACCCTCCGAGGAGTCTGAAAAGAAGATGGCCTCGAGACTTTCTACTATAGAACTTTATTCGAGTGCTATCAATGAATAGTTTCTCCACAAGTGTTTTTTTTTTCATGTATTTTGTTCATACAGCAGATTTACATGATGTAATATAATTACAGTTGTAAATATCAATAAAAAAAAATTTATTTATTTGATATAGTTTTATAGTGTAGGGTTGATTACTGCCCTTGTTCCCACTTTAAAAGCACGCATGAAGATCTCAGAGGCAACGATATGGGGTGTCTGAAAATATGCTACCACATTAGTTTCAACACAGAGCCAAATATTCTGTACTTCAAGTACAACTCATTTAAAAAAAAATCACAAAATATACAACTCTTATGTCAAGAAAAAACCCAATAAGTAACAGCAACATCAGTAAAATAAAAGTTATTGTATTTTAAATCTGATAAACATTATTTTATTTTATTTTATTTCAACTTAAGATTGAACCTTAAATATAGATGATAAGCAAATCATTCACATAGGAAGTGGTTTGATATTATAATAATTCCATGTAGTTATTTTTTTTGTCCACTGTTTAACATAATTTTTGGTAAAATTTTATATATTTTTTTCCTCTGGTTTATTAAAACATTCCTGAAAATTAATACAGTTCCTTGAAATATTTTTTGATAGAGAAATTTGGATCAACGTTTTCAAATTTTCTAATACTGGCGTTATTGTTTGCACTATTGAAACCATTTGAAATAGGGTAGATTTAGAAGCAGCTTCCAAACATTCATTAAAAATATTATGTATCATATATACTATTTTTTATATCATAGAATAATAAAATGTGTCAATTAGATAATATGCGTACAAATAATAGATAATGTACAGTACCAATCCTATCATAAATCTCTGCTGAGAATGGTATGGCTTTCAGTTTTTTACCAACTCCAACTTCAATTTAACTCCTCAACCAATGTAATTATGATATATTTGATATGATCTATATTTAACAATAAAATAATGGATGAATGATAGTTTGAAGTTTTAATGCCTTCAGATTAGTTTAATTTAATCAAATCCCTTGGAAGTGACCCGAGACAACGAGATTTAAAGTATTTTGTTTATTTATAATTAATTCAGCACATTATATCGTATCGTAACGATGCACTTTTGATTGCTATTTGCGAATCAAATTAGTTCTAATCTTCAAAAATAAAATTGGAAACAGCCTTTGATTAATGTAAAATGTTCATTGTTACCGAATGAAAAACTTCATTATTGATAGTGGATAAGATCTTGAGAATAATTAATAAGCTGTCAAATTATTAATAAACAACAAAAATACTAGCCTTAATTGATTTAGTTAGTATTTGTTGATAATTTAACTTTATTAATGTATGGATCCTCCCATTTAATTTCTTACAGGCTGCTTTTAGAACTGGTATCAGATATTCATAAAATTAACAATGGACTAGAGGTAGGGCGTACAGTGACCGCAACACTGAACGGTCGTGAGGGTTTAGCAAGCCTAAGCCCCGTACTTGATCTGGAGCAAACGATGGTTTTAGAGTAGCCATGTCAGGACAAATTAAATTATTATTATTGAAAAACTCAATAGGTCAAAAATAAATTGGCTAAAAAAATAATAATCATAAAACAAGGCTTAGAACTTCCCGCAATACAATATTAAGGTAATGTATAAAGCATTTTTGTTAAACGATAGTTTCGAAAATTCATTAATGTTCGGAGTAGTTAATAGGAATAATGTAGTTTGTAGATAACTTTATTATAACAAAAGTACATCAATTAAATTTATTTTTTCAATATAATTAATTATTTTTTGTGCTATAGTTCAGTTTATTGTTATTCAAATTTTATGAAAACATTTAACTTAAAGGGATGTTTTGTGTCTGCTCTTAGTATAAATACTGGAAGTAATTTTTACTGCATTTTAATTCTGTTTGAGTTTATAGATTTGATTAACAATCTACTGTATTTTCATAATTATTGCCTTCTTTGCAATGTGATGCTAATTAATTGACTTCGGCTGTAAATGTTACTCTTGTAAATCTAATACAATATTTGTTGTTCCAAAAGGAATTTTTTATTATTATTTTTTAGCAATGGCTTATTTTTGTAGCAGCGTATATTGTTCCTGCCAATGCAATGTTTTCAGCAATTACTAATATTTGCGTTGAATGATGAAATACCGTTTACTGAATAAGAGATTTCCTGATCGTGTTTTCTCGGGTTATGTTAAATCGAATGCCGTACTGCGCACCACATACTTTCCTGATTCATGGAAATTTTCCACACTTAAGATGATACCAAAACCTAAAAAACCACCAGAACTCCCATCTTCTTACCGTCCTATATCTCTCCTGCCCATAATGGGCAAAATACTTGAAAAACTCATTCTGAAACGTCTTCATCCTATAATAGAATCCAACCAAATAATCCCAGATCATCAATTTGGATTCAGAACATCGCACTCCACAATCCAGCAATGTCATCGTGTGGTGGACGTTGTCTCATCTGCATCAGAGCGCGGAATGTACTGTACAGGAGCTTTTCTCGATGTAGAGCAGGCTTTGATCGAGTCTGGCATCCGGGTCTGCTGTACAACTCCGTAAATTCTTACCTTCTACTTACTTCCTTATTATGTTCCTACCTCATTAATAGAATCTTTAAAGTAAACCAAAATTTTTCTACTCTTGCCTCTTTACCCAGTCTGCTGGTGTTCCTCATGGTAGTATCCTGGGTCCCATCCCATACACGATATATGCAGCTGACATCCCAACCCATCCAAGCACTGTCCTCTCTACGCTTGATGACACATGTGTGATATCAGTAAATAAGGATCCATTCATTGCATCCCAATCTCTTCAATCTCACATTCTCCTTCTCACAATCTCATTCCATCAAACCTTCAAGAATGGTGTCAAAATTGAAGAATTAAAATAAGTCCTAACAAATCCCACCAAATTACCTTCACTCTTTTTCATAAACCTACGAATTCCTGCTCTACTGTATCCTTTTATAACATTCCTCTGATCCCTGTCAAACAGATACGTTACCTAGGACTCCTTCTGGACAAATGTCTCATTTGGAATCCTCAAACAAGACTGAAAAGACAAGAAACTGCTCGACGTTTTCGCCTACTTCAACATTTACAGGGCAAACGTTCAAAGCTCCCAATTAATTAAAAAAGACTCATTTACATGGCAGTTATCATGGTACTTATTAAATGACAGTTACATGGCAGACCTATTTGGACGAACGGAGTTGGGCTTTGGGGCTCTACTAAACCATCCAATTCATCTCGTATCCAATCCTTACAATCCAAAATCCTTCGTACAATCCTCAATGCTCCTTATCATGTCACAAACAAACTCATCCATCATTATCTTAATATCCCATATATTGCTGATTTGGTCCAAACTAGATACCTATCCTTCCATGAATAGCTCCATGTACACTTGAATCCGCTAGTCTCTCAACTTGCTTCCCATAATATTCCTGATAACCCTCCGAGGTGTTTGAAAAGAAGATGGCCTCGAGACCTTCTACTATTGGAACTTTATTGGAGTGCTATCAATGGATAGTTTCTCCACAATTTTTTCATGTATTTTTTCATGTCATTTCTTCATACAGCAGATTTACTTGATGTAATATAATTACAGTTGTAAATATCAATAAATCATTCTATTCTTTGTTAAATCGGATATACATCTCGTAATCTCCTTGCCCTAGTATTTTATGGAGGGGTGTTGCTGAGTAATTTAATTTAAAATTTTGAATCTTTTTGTGACATTACTTTATTTGAGACTTGATAGTTTATTTATGCAATTCAATGAAATAAAATAAAAAGCTAGTAAAAGTAAAGCGTCTTTTCTATAAGAAAAGAGTAAATTTGATTAATGAAGAGATAGAACATAAAAACAGAATGAATTTACCAAGAACTTAACAATAAATATTCATTGTGCATTAATAATATTAAATGAAAATTTCATTCACAAAAGCTATAAGCTAGATTTATTACATTTTTTATAATCTTTGTTAATTAAGGAATGAAGGAAAACAAAAATATATTATAACACTTAGAGAACAAAATCGTCAAACCTAGAATTGTCGGTTATTAAGTCAAAATCGAAATAAGGGAATTACGTTACTTCTTCTGCTTGACCTTTCATTATTGATAATGTATTGAATTATATGTTCCTTTAAATATTTTTGTATCAGTTTATATCTGCATGTTTTATAAAATATTTTCCAGTCTATTGCTTTTTTCTTACAAAAAAACTCTCAAACCTTCGGCCAATACAATGAGTAAAACTACACTGACTAAAGTCTATCATTTTGATTAGTTAATATCATTCTCGCAGATGTTGCATTATTTTTAATGTAAATACAAAAATTTGGTCAAACATGATGCGAAACCATTTTTTTCATGGTGATAAATTCCCGAACCACTGTTCTTTTGATGTCCAGGACTAGTAATGCATAATTAATTAATGGTAAAACTAAGTAAAATAATTAATCCTGTCGAAGTAGTTTCATGACTTCAAAATTATCATTTTAAATGATCAAAAAACATTTTCAACCACATTATTTCTGAATATAGTTTAATTTAATCCATCAGACTCCTGAAAATATATTTTCAAAAATTGATATTAAATAACTTAAAGAAAAACTGTAGTTTATAATTTTAATTATAAATTATTTATTAAGTAATTATAATTATATTATAAAATTAATTATTATAATTATAATTAATTTTAAGCAAATGAAGGTCGTGAGGGTTAAGGCCTAAGCGCCGTCCTTGATTTTTTACACATCATGGTTTTATTATAGTGGTGATTAGAATATATTAAAGTTTTATTACAGAACACATCAATAAACTAAATACCAACATTTTTATTATAATATATAGCCAGTTTTACAGCATCCTCGGCACAATATGACAGGACACTGATTGATAAACATCATTCATTTTATAAGTAATTAAATTTAAATATAAACATTATTAAGATAAATCTTTACAATTTAATGTCAATAACATTTCAATTGTTTTAGATAAAACATTTATATTTACATTAAATTTATTTGTATCTATATGTATATTTATATTAAATAAATAAATAAATAAATATATATATATATATATATATATATATATATATATATATATATATATATATATATATATATATATATATATTTATGGCCTTTGACATGAAATACTATTAAGAGAAATTTCTATAACTCAAAGACAAATAATATTTTAATTGATTTAGATATAAAATTTAGATTTACGTTTACATTAAATTTATTTATATTTATGTTTATTTGAAATTTATGTTTATATTTAAATAAAAAACAGTATTATGAGAAATTTCTATAATTGAAAGTAATTAGATTCAAATGAAATAAGTCGGAACGGTCGTGAGGGTTTAGTAAGGCCTAAGCGCCGTCCTTGAATTTTTACACATTATTGTTTTATTAAAGTGGTGATTAGAAGATATTAAAGTTTTATTACAGAACACATCAATAAACTAAATACCAACATTTTTATTATAATATATAGCCAGTTTTACAGCATCCTCGGCACAATATGACAGGACACTGATTGATAAACATCAATCATTTTAAAAGTAATTAAATTTAAATATAAACATTATTAAGATAAATGTTT
Organism: Arma custos; assembly: GCA_037127475.1. NCBI lineage: Eukaryota > Metazoa > Arthropoda > Insecta > Hemiptera > Pentatomidae > Arma > Arma custos. Next base: position 30,308,962 of record CM073759.1, on the reverse strand, counting down.
ACAATTTAATGTCAATAACGTTTCAATTGTTTTAGATAAAACATTTATATTTACATTAAATTTATTTTTGGCCTGTGAAATAAAATACTATTAAGAGAAATTTCTATAACTCAAAGACAAATAATATTTTAATTTATTTAGATATAAAATTTAGATTTACGTTAACATTAAATTTATTTATATTTATGTTTATTTGAAATTTATTTTTATATTTAAATAAAAAACAGGATTATGAGAAATTTAAAAACCATAATTTTAAGGTAACGAACATCTTGTTACGTTATTATTGATAAATTATAGAGATAACGTACTCCTGTTCCAGGAAAAGTTTTAATCACCAGAAAGAATACAAAGCATAATATTTACTAATTTAGCCTTAATTGATTTAGTTATTATTTATTTAACCTTATTTATATAACCGTACGGATCCTCACCTTAATATTTCTTGCAGGTAGAGTTTGGAACAGGCATCAGATATTCCTAAAATTCATAAATGAGAAGGGGCAAGGTATACAGTGCCCGCAAGACTGAACGGGCGTGAGGGTTTAGGCCTAAGCGCCGTCCTTGATTTTTTACACATCATTGTTTTATTATAGTGGTCATTAGAAGATATTACAGTTTTACTATAGAACACATCAATAGGCTAAAAATAAACTAGCTAAACAAAAACAGTAGACATAAAGCAAGACTTAGAACTTCCCACAATGCAATATTAAAATATTTTTAAAAGTCAAGTTTCGGAAATTCACTAATGCTTGTATAGATATTTCGAACTATGTTACTCTTGAAACCAAATTAACTAAAAATATATTTAGTAAACCAAAAATAGATCATTTAAATCAATTTATTGGTTGATTATTAAAAATATGCTTTTGTGCAGTAGTTCAAATTATTGTTATACTCGTTTGACGAGATCGGTTACTTTAAATGGATGTTTGGTTTTTAAAGTGAAACTTTTTTTCTATCGCCCCAAAATTTGTCGTTCATCTATCGCGTGTCGTATTACAGTGTGGTATTTATGGTAACAAGGTATTCTATTCGTCTAAGTATCGATACTTATATATTACAGATTAAATTCTGATTGAACTAATATATTTGAATAAAAATACAATGTATTTTCATAGTTATTGCCTTCATTAAAGTGTGATACTGATTATTCGACTTCGACCCGAATCCTACTCATGTAAATGTAGTAAAACATTAGTTGTTACGAAGGGAATACCTGATACCAATAGCATGGGTTCATTTCATATTTATTTAAGGGTTAAAGATAACAGAGGTAATGTGTGTCAGAGGCACAAGACCTATAACTTAGATCATGAGAAGTAATCTCGGATATTATACTTGTGTAATTGCTTTGTATTAAACCCGATATTAAACCTAACGATAAAAAAAACTACTGTTCCCAGGAGGTATATATATATCAAGGAGAATGATTCTAATGTAGACCGTTTTTAAGATCTGTATTATGAACGTTTTAATTTTTTAGAAATAACATCAAATATTGGTATTTTTTTCATTATCGGCTGATTGATCCTCCAATGAAATTGTTTAAGGATCTGTTTTATTAAATTAAATATATCTATTTTTTTTATTTAATGAAGAGAATAAGCTGAAAATTGTAATATTTTAAAATACCTTTTATTATTAATTATATTGTATAAACTAACTATTACCATTTGGCATAGTAAAAGTAATGGATGTTAGTTTTTTATTACTCATCATTCCTTGGTCACCAACAGAAATTATAAATATATTCAAATCAATAATATATAATGAATAATAAAAAAATTAATCAATCATTAGTCAAAATTAAAAGAACATCGCAAAATTCGTTTTTCTACTGTGGTAATGTTACGATAAGTATCTGTTATGATTGTACGATTGTACGATTTAATGATTGTATAGTAATAATATTAATTTTAAATAAGGTAAATAATCAAGAATTAGAGTTCAGTAATTGCTAATTTAATTAACCAAGAATATTTATGTTAAAATTTACTTACATCAAGAGATGAATTTAACTCCGATATTCCTTACCTGAAAAATATATATGAATCAGTAAAAATAGGAAATATAAGGTATATAAAAAAAGGAAAAGAAATAGTTTGCAAATGCACTTTATCTGTAATTTACATATAAATATCTGTTTAATTTCATGAATCTTTCTATTGATTTTGTTAAGATGTTATAAAGACCGTTAAGGCTCTTAACACTACGTGTTCATAGTAGATAAAACACTTAATTTTTTTACAAAAACAAACAAGGTAAAGTGCTGGAAAAAACAAAAAATACATTATACAAAACAGGGTTCCATATCAAAGCGATTTCTGTACGAAAAAACATTCTGCGATGGTTATGTTATCTTACTAAATTTGTATGTATTTATGAGATGTATAGTTGTTATTCAACTCAAACACATATACATATATTTATTTATACTTGCTCCATAAACTTATTTTTTTTATCCAATAGAAACTCAATATTTACTCTTTGCCTGTGACTAATTTTCAATGTTTTTTTTTTTTTTTTGAGGTCAGTCTTATATCAGATTAAAACCTATGTTATTCTAAGTAATACAATCCTTCGTTGAATTTCCTATGGTCAGTCTTTTTGTTGTTATAAGATAATATATATTGATATATATTATATACTATGAAAAAGACAGATTTTTTTTCTTTCCAGAGATCTCTTGGTTTCTCTTGGTTGATTAGACGTGGAAAAAGTGTTTCCGACGTGCTTACAATACCAATTCTTAATTTTTTTAATATGTTATTAAATAGAATATTTTTTCTGTCTGTGTTCATATTAAATTACATTTAATGCATAGTTAGGATAGTTGTTACAGACTGTTTCTTTCATTTCTCACTAATGATTATTTTTAACTTTTTTGTTCTATTAATCATTTAGAGTTAATTTACAGTTTATTTTCATTTAATTAATTAATTAAATTCTAATTTTATGTAACTCTAACACCCCATTGTCCTTATTTCATGTCTTTTATTACTATTCTATAGATTTTATTCACGAATAAATAAATAATTTATAATTTTTATTTAAAAAGCATAAATTGCATGAGTGATCCATCAATAAAAGGACAGAAATCAAATCAATGTATGTACCCATCCATGTTATTTTATCAGTCGGTTATTGGGATATCCCCCACTAGAATATATTCTATTAGGCAATCCGTATGCTAAGATGGGGAGTAGATGTGAATTAAAGCGGTCGTAGGAGCGACGGAGGATTAGCCTTAAGCCGGGCGTAATGCGAACCTCCGCTGGTAACTATTACGTCCAATCTAATACTCTTCATTCCAGCAACTTCTGCTCCGTGAGGATTATTGATAATAACATAAGGAATTCATTACAACAACGTTTTTATTATTAATAGGAAATATATTTGTTTCAGTTTAATTCATTTATTTGTTTTTAAATACATTCAGAATAAGATTTAGATGAGACCCGTATTTATTTTAAAATTGTATCTTAGTTATTAATTCTTTCTACTAATGAATGAATGAATGAATGAATAAAGCCTTTATTATAAAGAGAATTATAAAACAAGATGGTTTACAAAAAACTACTAATATTTACAAAAACATATACATACTTGTATAGTACCTAATATTGTAACTTAAATAACAATAATAAAATAACAATAAATAATAATATTTTTTTCTGGTTGAATGATGAATTAATTAATGTAATAATAGGTATAATAACTCTTTATAGGCCTTCCCTTATGGAAGTATGGTCTAACTTCCCGGAGTGACCAGCTCTATTGGCAAGTGAAGTTCGACATTAATTTCTGCCACTTAACTTTATTTTGAGCAATTCTTGTCCTATTTTATCTTCTTATGTCGAATCGGCAGTTGGCGTGTGGACTTGAACAATGCTTAGGATTTTCTTCTTAAAAATTAGTCTGACTAAAACTATTCTGTGGTTAATTTCTTTAAATTCTAAAATATTTCCTTTTAGTGTTTTTTATATAAAAAAATCAAAAAATCCCACAAATTATCAGCTCCCTAATATGCATTAAAATATTAATAAAATTTAAATAAAAATCTTTTAACTTTTTAATACACCATACACTTCTCCTTAAATCTATCTATTAAATACAATAATTTTAAACACAATTTTTTTTTTGGATATATACAAAATAGAACTAATAGATAATCCTCAATATTCATAATAAAAAGAATTTTTATAAAAAATACCTCTAATGTTTTAGTTTACTTAAAGGTAAGAATTAATACGTAATAAATAAAATATAATAATCCATTATTATCATCTACTAATCCCGACTGGACAAAGTACCAGCTCCACTCATTTAGTATAGCAACTGGGATACAACACACCCAGCTAATTTTTAAATATGCAACCTATTAATTAATTCTTTCTACTAATTTCTCTACAATGCTGCTTGTTAATTCATTTAAGGTAATTTTATGGTGCCATTGCTGATCGGCCGATATCAAAATTACAATGTGTGTCCTGAATTTCCCATCCAGATATAATCACGATATGGATTTTAAAAATCTTATTAAAGGCTCGGTATCCCCATTTCCCTTCTGAAGGAATGCATAAATAGTAATTTTTACTCCCCTTTATAAAATCCTTAATACGGACTGCGATCCTGCGACTTGAGATAGAAGATTGTTATGTTCACCACTACCAACACAGATTACCCCTACAAGTATTCAAATTAAGCACATTATTTTTGTGCTTAATTCGCACAAGCGCATTTGGTCACAATTGCAAAATTAGAAAATAAGTAATAAATTAAAAATTGGTTTATCCAGATTTGCGAGAGGAACTCAAGGAATTTTTTTTTCTTCTCTTCAGAATATCTTTCTCACACCATTCAGCATTTAGTATATTTAACGTTTATATTTTCTTTCAAATGATTGTTTTTATTTTTTATTTATTTTCGTCCAAAAAAGGTCAACTTTATCTTTTGGTACTTGAACTGGGATTTTTGGTGCCCTTGGCGATCTTTTTTTTTTTTTTATTTCTGCTGATGACGGTCCTTCCTGCAACTAACCTCCCCCAACTAAGTGTTGACCCCAACTCTATTCTAAACGCCTTCTGAGTCAGTTTTTTCTCCCTTTGTAACAATTTCACGACGTCGTCTGGTGAGATTTCTTACTCACCAGTATATTCTCTCAATGCAATCCCTATTCTTCCGTCCAGACTGGTTTTTTCTACGGAGAAAATAAAAACTGTTATAAAAAAGCTTATTAGAGAAGTAAAGTAGTTGAATAAAATATACAGTTCCTAAATGCATGATGTTACACTTGGGTTACATCAATTTCCACTGGATTATTTACATGAATACTAAAAAAAAACTTTGCTTTGACGTGTTCCTGATTCTTGCTTCTTTCACTGGGATTTTTATTTGGCTAACACCTGAACAAAAACTAGAAGAGTCAAAACGATATTGTAACAGTTAGTCCGAGGGTCAAGATTCTCCTGGTAAAACTGCCTTTAACCTCCTTCTAATGAACAAAATGACACGCTAATGCACTTTCTTAGCCATCTAGCGTTCTTAATGGAACTAAATTTACGAAAATAGTCTTAGAGATGTCGATAGTAGTACTTTAAAGAAAGTTTCACAGCTGAGTTACAGAATGCATTTAAGAGTTAACAGATTTTCCATCCACTTCCAAATAAATTTTCGAAATTTCTCGGCCAACTTCATTCTTTTATATTCCCGGCACTGCTTGACCCGGTGTTTTATGGTTACCATTCGATCGTTCTTGAGAAGTCTTTCCGAATCGTATACGAGTTCTGCATTTAGATTTGGCTTTTTTATACATTTTGATGACATTTTTTATTCAAACACCTTATTGTATCACGGTCACTATTTTACATTAATAATTCATTACAATCAATTGATTTTGAATACATCTGACCAACGTCGTAGCTTCTCCGAGTCAAAAGTTATACTGTATAGAAACCTCGAAATGCAGTAAAATAACCTCAAAAGGGCGGTGCATCTCCTCTCCACCGCGCAAGATGCGTCACAGTCCTCACTAATTGTAATAAATTCTTTGAATCTTTAGCTATCCAGTGTTGTAATTGAATTTTGGATGGAGATGATAGATATGTTGCTACAAAAACAAACTGTATTCCCCGACTTTGTTATCTTTCGTTCTTTTTTATTTTCTCTCAATATTAAAGAGATTTTAAAGACGTATTAACGTAAAAACTAATGAAATCAAGAGGTTATTTTAAGTTAACGTGAACATCACAGCAATAACTTGGCCATAGAACAGTATTCAATAGGAATTGTAAATATTTGCGCGAACTGAATTAATAAAACACTGAACAAAGACTGATTAATAAAATACGATATCCCCTAAAAAATACATTATTGAATCCTGTTAATAGATTAAATTCAGTAGTGGTATTGTCAATCATTTTGAGCTGAATTGATATGATCAAGATGCCGGCCTCAAATCCGGCTGTGAACGATAAATAGTGCAAAAGTCAATGGATTGAAAGGGTAATGAAATCTATCATGAAAATTTATGAAATTTTAAGTTTTGCTGTGACAAAAGGGCTGTCTGTCGTTGAAAGTTTAAACCAAGCAAATCAAGTGACGTTTTAAAAATAAAAATCATCCTACGGATCCCGAATCATCCTACGATGCACCACATACGTTAATTAAAAGAATTTAAAAACTCATTAATTATCAATTGATTTTTATCAACGTATTTTGTAACACAAGTAAAAATTAAATGTAATCAATTACTTTTCTGATAAATGACTCTTCAAAGCACAATAATAATACGACAAAATACACAGTAAAAAAAAATCATTCAGAGTTGATGGGAAAGAGCGATCCAAAATTGGAAATTGTAACAAAGCTAATACGGGAAACGATTGAAGAAAATATCTCCACTTCGACAAAAAGTTGTATTTAATATACTTTTCCGGGTTAAAATTAAACTCAAAGGACAGAAGGAAACGTATTAAGTTACCATTGTAGAGTTAGAATCATCCCACGTAAAAAAAAACCGTAACAAATGCAACCAATAGGCTCATTCGTGGAACTTTTTCTAAGCCAACTTTTGTGCAGTGAGGAAATTTAGTCGAGGTAACACTCCTCTAACAACATGTAACAACTCCTAGGTTTTCCGACATTTATAGGGTAAGTATTTTATAGAGATTGGGTGAGGCTTAGGAGGGTCTACCGAACAAGCAGGGTTCATCCGTGGATTTAAACAGATTATATAGTACTACAGCTGGATTTGAACTGGGAACTTTATATAACTATAAGTATATATAACAGTTATATATCTATGAAATATCAATAATTAAATATAGATCCCACTGCATTAAAAAATAAGTTAATTTTTAATGCATTGATATAAAAATCATAGATCGAGTTTTAATACCATACAAATGAAACATAGTGTTACGGTCACAGAGAGATGGACGGAAGGGAGAGATTAACGTCTTAAGCCTGTCGGCGGGAGAGGTTAAGATTGGATTAGAACCATCTCGAAGGTACTGGAACGGCCTCCTCCTTCCTACCGACTTCCGCTCGTCTTGAACATTCTACCTTGATATAAATAGCACCCGTAACAATAATAATGTAAAGTATCAAGTATAACAATTCTTTTAAGGTAAATCAAAAAATGAAAATAATATATAAATAATTATAAACTAATAAAATAAAATAAAATTATAAAGAAATGGTGATGGATGATATCGTTACACTCGCTTTGTATGTTAGCATGAACATAAATCCTTAAATTTTTGAACGTTTTGGACAAAAAGAAATACGTTAAACTCATTGACATTTTAATATATTTATAATTTTAATTGGAGGAATCGTATATTATGTAGTAGAGGGTTCAAAATTGCATGTTGATTATTGATTTAATTTTTTTTTCCATTTTTGGCAATAACGCTTTTTTTCTACATAAATAAAAGGAATAATATAAGCCATTAAATGGTAAATCGAAATAGTATCGAAGAGATAACTCCTATTAGTTCATTAGAAGGACATTGTGTTTTTAATCAAATTATAAAATGTATAATGATTTCCAGCTCAATTGTTTTTAAATTATGGAATAAGTTACACGCGCCAAGCTATATTATTTTAATGGAGAACGGAGATAGTTAGGGGGTGCAGTCATAAAAACACCAAATAAGTACTAGACTTATATTTAGCCAGTGCCGACGTTTCGACCTACAATGTAGGCCATCTTCAGGGCGATTGGGAGAAGCGGCTGGGTGAACCGGCTAAACAACAGTGCCGGTTGAGTGATTGTTGTTTAGCCGGTTCACCCAGCCGCTTCTCCCAATCGCCCTGAAGATGGCCTACATTGTAGGTCGAAACGTCGGCACTGGCTAAATATAAGTCTAGTACTTATTTGGAGTTTTTATGACTGCACCCCCCAACTATCTCCGTTCTCCATTTTGTCATCCAGTCAACTATTTTCCTCTCATATAATATTTTACATTTAATGTTCAATGTTAATAGTTTAATAGTAATTCTGTTCAACTAAAATATTCACTATGATATTTTTCTTTCCTTTACTTACACAATTAAAAACTTTCATTCTCTCAATTTCCACACTGTTTCTGCAAATATTTCGGCTCTAACCTTCTTGATCCCGTTCTCAAAGTGAGATGAGTTTCTCACCCCTTCTTAAAAAGGGTCGTTAAGGTTGTTCGTCGTAAGAAAAAGTCGTTGGAGAAAACAACACGACTCGGGAATTGAGCTAGTTTAGGGAAAAGTAAAAAATACCTGACTAAGAACTTCTTTTTCAAAGCTACGGTGCTAAAATTTGATTCTTGTAATTAATTAATTAATTATTCGTCTTCTTTATTAAGAAAAGTAAGTGAAAGAAATTGAATAATTAAAAAAACGACTAAAAATGATTTTTCATATGAACGTTATTACTTATTTTATTATTTTAAGAAAAATAATAAAACTGAGAATGCTTGTTCTAACTTTTTTTAAATATCAAGCTACATTTTTCACTAATTCTAAATAACTGTTGTGGGCAATGTGAGACCTTGTTTTCTTCTTCTTTTTTTTAATTTCCTGAAATCTGAAAACTTAGGTGCTTATCACAACATTTTTCCTATTTAAATTTTATTTTAATTATTATATGGAAATGCAAACAGAAGGTTGTGTCGATAAGTATGAAGCGCTGTGTTTCTGTGATGAACTTCCAAGTTTGAAATGAGTCAGTGGCAGATACATTGTTTTTATCAGGCATAGATGAACCCTGTTGGACCTGCTGAACATCTCTGGGCTCACCCAGTCTCTATTAAGAGGCATTTTTGAGAGAAAAACCTAGTGATTGAGTGTGATCTCTAATAAGTCACCTCACTGCACAACCATTGAATCGTGTACTAAGCCATGGACCGTGGCAGGTTGTAGTTTGTATATATAAGAAAAATAAATAAAAACTATTCGGGCATAACTGAAACAATATAAACTAATAAACGTAATGTTTCATCATCCAAAAAACAACTAATTATGATATCATTGCTATATCAGATCATATCCAACATAGTCTTTTGAATTTTGTACTAATTTCGTGAAGAATTCTGTACACGTTCCGATGAAAAACGCTTCACATTAGTTTAGGTTTTATATAACTCGAATTTTAAATCCTACATGCTTATTTGAAATGTAATCCACGTGTCTTCAGATATGAATACACTTAACGAAAAAGCCTTTCCGACAAAGATAGCATAGATATGAAATTTTGTTAGCATAGAAATACAAAAGATCGTCTAATACTAAATTATTTTTCAGATAGTCTGTTTTCATTTCCCTTTACCATAATCATAGAAATTTCCTTTGATGTAGGAATTGCATTTTAAATAATTTAGTGGTCTTAATCTGTTTTTTCTTATATTTATGCTATTAAAACTTGTAATGTAATAAATTAATATATAGAAACTTTTTTCTTAGCTCCGTGCTTTTTGAGGATTGTTATGAAAAGGACAGATTTTATGGGATCTCACTAAGTGCCCAGTGTATAATTTAAAAGATGGTCGGGCAGCGGTGAGGTTCTTTTTTATAAGCTGCTAGAGTGGTCTAAATATTTCTTAAAAAGTTTATAACGATTTGGTTATATTTATTTTTTATATTAACGTTCCAGCTTTAAGTCAAATGCTAATTGTCAATTAATACAATGTAATTATCATAATTACTTTTATATATATATATATATATATATATATATATATATATATATATATATATATATATATATACATAAAAGCGATAAAAATTAAATTGTAGATACTTGCAACGATTTTGTTCTTAAAACGTTGAACCATTTTTGATGACTTTTTGATTCCATTTGGTCAAATATCTGACCCGCATGTATCAAAGCCTTTTGTCTGCATTCATATAATTAAACAGCTCAGGTTAACAATAAATGAATCTCTGAATTATTTAAAACTAATATTTCAATGTAAGAAATATTATATTTTCCAACTAAATTATAAAATTTGTAATGATTTCCAATTCACATTATTTACAAATAAAAAACAATAAACCAGCCAAATTGTAATATATTAAATTTATTCTTGAACAATACTGCTTTCGAATCAAGTTAAGTAGTTTTTAAGATTTTTTTTTTTAATATCCGATACACGATCACAAAATTATCACTGTTATATGTATAATTTAAGTTCTAAAAAAACTGCACTATCTACGTTCATAATTCAAATCTTAACAATGGTCTACATCTGAATCATTTTCCTATACCTCTTGGAAACTTTTTTTTTACCTATTGGTCTAATACTGGGTCGGTATAAAGTAATTACACAAGTATAATATCCGAGATTACTTCTCATGAACTAAGTTAGAGGTCTTGTTCCTCTGACCCACATTACCTCTCTTATCTACAACCTTTAAAAAAATATGAAATGAACCCACGCTAGTGGTATCAGGAGTTCCCATCATAACAACTAATGTTGTATGTATAACATTTACCAGAGTAGGATTCGGGTGGAAGTACATTCATTACAATCAGTAATGAATGTATCAAATATTGTGATGCAGTAGGTTATTAATAAACTGCAGAGGCTTTTATATCTCTGCAGAAGGAAATTATATCTGGTATCGATACTAAGAACATACATATTTAAGTTACTCAATTTCATTAAATTCTTGTGACAATAAAATAAACTGTAGCACAAATAATTAATTAATGATATTGAAAAAATAAATTAAAATGATGTTATGATCAAGGTATTACATTCAAAAGTAATATTGTTTCTATTACCTATTCTTAGCATTAATGTAAATGGCATTGACGAAGAGAGATAGAAATTTATCTTAATAGTGTTTCATATTTAAAAATAAATAACGATAAACGGAATGGAGTTTATAAATCAGTCGCATATCTTGTTAGGCTGACTTTACGAGAGTAAAAATAAAAAATGTTAATAGAAATATCATTATAAAATACACTTTTTGTCTGTATACACAATCTCGATTTTCGAAAATATGTTTTTAGAACTCTGATAGATAAAATGATAAAATATTCAGATAATAAGATTGAAAATATTTTTTGTTACAAAACTAAATGTATCAATAAGAAAATTTTGAAATTCTGAAGCTACTTAGATACGATTAATTATTTTTAATTAGATGTACATTATTATCCCTGGTAATTAAAAAGGCAGTGGTTTATCAGCAGGGAAAAAAAATTGTACTCAACCTATTTAAACCATTGGTGAATGTTACCATTCCAACAATATTAAATTCATTCCAATAATAATGATTTAATCATAATTTGTTAATAGTTTTGGCATGAGTTCATGAGGAGGTGGCAAGGCAGTGTCCCCTTGGTCGACGTGCTCTCATTGGCCTAGGGATGGGGTGAGGACTCCCTTGTCCAAACCTTTCTTCCTTTCTTCCTTCCTCACCCTCCTTTCTTCTTCCTATCACCTAATCCCGTAAAGCGGTCTCTCCCTGCTTTGTATGTATAGAGTCAGCGGCCTTGTGCCGGTTTAGAGAACCCGCCTTCAGCGGACTCATACTATGTATTTACTTATAATACCTCCGGGTAGGAAAAGTATTATAATTATTTCTGTGTATATATATATATATATATATATATATATATATATATATATATATAATAGTTTTTTTATAAAAGTTAACTAGTTTTTATAATAAAAAATCAAATTTTCATATTCTATAATGATAACACTGAACACTTTAATTTTTAAAAATGCGAAATCTGTGATAATAATATCAACTTAACGAAATGGTAATCCTAAAACTTATGGCGTTACCCACAATATAAAACAATTATAACATATTTTAAAACAGATAGATACAAATATACAAAATAATTAGAGGAACGTACGTATTTATTTTCAAAGATGAAATGCCCAGAGATAAAGCTTAGGTTAGTAAATTCCTAACTAGTGGAAAATAAAACGAAATTCATTTATTACAAAGTATTTCCACTTTTTATGTTTTCTTTTTTTTTTTTAATACGAACCCACATTTTGTTTTGGACATAACTAACGTTTTTTAACTCTAGTCTATGTTTTATAACACTTATAATATTATTTATATATATATAGTTATATATTTTTTTTCTGGTATTTATTTATTTATTTTCCCTTCCCTCAAAAAAAAAAAAAAATATAAGTATATTTTGTCTTTCTTACAGATTTTAAAGAATAAAATTTGCATTTGAAATTAAAATATACTATAAATATTTATAAAGTTGTTTGTATATTTATTCTCTTTCTATGTTCTATCTTTTAATTAATCAAATTTACTTTATCCTTATAGAGCTTTTGCTATTCTGCTGAGCTTTACTTTTATTATTTTATTTATTTATTTTATTATTTATTATTATTACTTTTATTATTTATTTTACTATTGCTTTCTATTTGTATTTTGTTGATTTAAATAAAATAAAATTACAAGAATCTTTGAAAACTCTCGAGAAAGTTCCATACTTTTAAATGGTGCTACCTCACATAAGATAACATTTGTAATGTTCGTGAGATCTTGAATTGTTTTTATCATGTATTTTAATGCGTTATAACCATTATACCCTAAAGCAAAATAAACTTATTTATAATTTATAATTTTTATTTTATTGTGATTCTTTAAATATTTTTATTTTGAAGAGAAAAGTGGGATCGGTGAAGATAACTTAGTTGGAAGAGTACCACGCTAGAGATGCGGAGGACCCGGAATCAAATCACGGCCAGGAAAAATCTTTTCTCTTCAAAATAAACTTATTTTTATTTTATATGTCATAGGAAAATAGCTTTATAGCCTTTAAATCTGAATTACTCATTTTTTTATTTAATAAAAGTAGGAATATATACGTGATAGTGATTAGAAATACAACGATATCAGGATCAGCCATATTACGCCAAAAACAAATAGGGCAAGGAGATCGCTAAACACGTATCCTATTTAACGGAGCCCGAAAACGCTCAATTAAAATATTGCTAATTCAGATAGGTGAAAATGTCATTTCTGGTTCGATCCAATTATTAGTGTTTTCTGACAACATTGCGTTGGTTGGTTAATGTTCGTAGCCACAAATGATATTAAAACTAGATCTGCAGCTAGTATTGGTTAAAATGATTTTTTTTTTAAACCAAGGTCATGCTAACCAATACAAGAAGTTAGGAAGCAGAGAAGTATGTATGGAAATTAGAAACTTCGCCAATGAATGTGTCTTTGAGTCCTTATTCCATCTTCAAAGTTGATAGGCTTAATGATGTAAATTCAAAAATCTAGAGGCGCATCGTGGCCATAAATAGAGCATATATTCGCAGCAGAGACATCACAAAAGCAGAGCAATCTTTACAATCAAGCTACTTATTTATAATGCCCCAATTTGAGCAATTCTAACGAGAGGGTAGGTTTGATTTGGGCGCCGTATTTAACGGGGGAGTTTGAGAAAAAATTAGAAGTTTTAAATGCGAACTAACAAAGTGCTTCAAGAGCAGTACCAAAAAGTTTGTCTTGTATTGTAGAGGTCATACAAAGTGGCATATAGACTAGACATAAGTATCTAGCAAGTCAACACAACAAGATGGATGGGAAGGCAAAAACTTAGATTACGTGCAAATTCTTTAAGCTGAAGACGGGAATATACTTGGTGTAAACAATTAGAAGGAAGTGGCACTTCTTAGAGGTAACGCATTTAACACTAAGATATAATATTCTTTCTGCATGTTCTAATGAAATAGCCAGATGACCGTATGAACTTTTGCTAGATTAATGAAAATAATTATTTATGTATATTCCCTATAACACCTCGAAATATCATACGATACAAATCGCTTTGGATACCGATAAATAGTTATTATTATTATATTTATTATCATTTTTGCATTTATTTCCTTTTATTACCGCATGCATATATTTCTCCATTTTATTACATTCACTTATTTTATTTTGTTTATATAATTTTTCTTTTGTTATTAAATGGTTGTAGCTACATAGCACCATTACTCATTGCCCACAATTGGCAGATTGTAATGTTTTTAATAAAGTGTTTAAAAAAAAAATTCGGTTTTAGAAGCCCTAAATATACTAGATATTTAAAACCGTCACGAATCCGTATATATTTATTTTTCTCTGTGGAGAAGCCCAATGACAAGAAATAAGAAAAGTTCATTCACCTATTTAATCTAAATCCTCAATATAAAACCTCAATCAATCCTACTCTCAAAGCGTTTGGTGACCCCAAGGCCGTTTGAACAGCGATTTAGAGATGAAAACTCATTTATAATTGGTTCAATAACCATTACATCTCTGAAAGTCCATTTTAGTGTAAGTATGGCTATTCATCAAATATAGTATATAAAGGTCGGTATTGTGATGTCAGATAAATTTATGTTAACATTTTGTATTACACTAAACAAAAAAATAACACATCCATTACTTAAATCGCACTCCTAATTGTAAAAAAGTAATAATACATTTGTTTGCTATCGTTACGAAATGGAGAGCAGATATTTCTTCCAATTACTGAAGAGTTTCGGAGGCAGGAACCTAAGGTTTAGTTTTTTTTTTGTTTTTTTTTTTTTATAAACACTTTATTCAGACATTACAATCTGCCACTTGTGGGCAATAAGTAATGGTGCTATGTAGCTACAACCATTCCATAACAAAACAAAAAAGTGGTATAAACAAAATAAAATAAGTGAATGTAATAAATATATACATACGCAACATATATAAAATAAAAGGAAATTAAAGCAAAAATGATAATAAAATAAAGTCTAGATAAAAATAATAAATTAAAATAATTAGAATAATGTACACATTCAAACCCTATTTACAATTTGCCTGGGTCCCCGAACTAAGCTTCTTCCCCAGGAATGAGGGCAAAGCAGGAGTTCAGAAGGCCCTTGCCCCCTTTTCCAGCCGCGTCAGTGGAATAAACTCCGATGGAAGCTGGTTGAGGGCGCTTCACACACACAAACACAGGTCGTGAGTGGAGAATCTGGCCAGTGCCAGTTCTCCAAATAGCATTATTATAACAAGTCTCGGGGCCATTGCCGGTTTAGGCGGCGGGGTGGATTGTATGGATGTGTGGAACTGGATAATGACTGAGCCAGGGGATTGGGATGACAGACAAGGTTTTGGTGAAAGTTCAGAATTTAGTAGGGATGAGGTCGAGGACAAAAGGAATGTTGAGATCATTATGGAGGGTTTTGTTGGAGACATAATAAGGAGCGTTGACAATAGTTCTCAGGACTTTGGATTGAAAGGAATGAATGCGTCTGATATTCAATTTTTTTGCGGTCCCCCACAGTTCCAGTCCATAGGTCCAGATAGGTTTGATGATCGTCTTGTATATTAGTAGTTTATTGTCTATTGAAAGATGGGAGGTCCTACATAGTAATGTGTATAGTTGGCTGAAACGTCTATTAAGTTCTTGTCTTTTGAGTCTGGTATGAGGATTCCATGTAAGCCTTTTGTCTAGGAAGAAGCCAAGGTATCGTACTGTGTCGGAAATAGGCAGGATGGTTTCGTTGAATTGGACAGAAGGACATGTTCCCCGGCGAAGTGTAAAAGTCATTTGTTTGCATTTTTCCTCGTTGACTTTGATCCGCCATTGGTTACACCAAATTTCAATGAGTGAAAGGTTCCTTTAGAGGTTCGAGGAAGCCATTTCAGGATCTGGATGAGATGATAGGATGGCTGTGTCGTCTGCGAATGTTGCAAGGAAGGTTTCAGGAGTAGTTGGGATATCAGTGGTGTACAATATGTATAGGATAGGACCCAGGACGCTGCCCTGGGGGACTCCAGCTTGAATTGGGTAAAGATTGGAGTATTCGTTACCACAGCGCACTTGGAACTAGCGATCAGAGAGATAGGATCGAAGGACTAGGAATAAGGATTGAGGTAACTGAGTTTTGAGCTTGAACAGCAAACCGGCATGCCATACCCGGTCGAAAGCTTGTGCTACGTCCAGAAATGCGCCTGTGCAGTACTGTTTGCTTTCAAGAGCAGAGGATATGTGATCGACAACTCGGAGACCCTGCTGGACCGTCGAGTGCCTGGGACGGAATCGATTATGGGTAGGATTCGTTTCAGGAGGATCTTTTCAAAAATTTTGGGAAAAATAGGAAGCAGGCTGATGGGTCGGTATGATGAAGTGTCATTTAGTGGTTTACCAGGTTTAGGGAATAGAATGATGATGGAGTGTTTCCACAACAAAGGGAAGTGAGTTGTGCGAAGGATACAGTTGTATAGATAGGTAAGGAAAATAATCGCTTTTTGAGGAAGATGTTGAAGGATCTGGGTGGTTAGAAGGTCATGTCCAGGAGATTTGCGGACTTTTAATTTTTGTAAGAGGAATTTGACCTCAGAGGGGCTTACAGCGTTAGGAGGTAAGGATAATGGAATGGGTGAAGAGAGGAATTCATTAATATCTAAGGTTTAGTAATGCGCCTTTCATCGCCTATACCCACAAAATACTGCTACTTCACCTGACAGCACAGAAATGTTCTCAAATATTAGTGTAGTGGCCATTTTCAAAACTCAACAACTTTACATTATTGACATTAGTCACTTCAAAGTGAACATTAACTTTAAAGGGTCACCTTTGTGCTTAGGAATTTTCAAAAGGGAATAAAATATTAACTCCAAAAAAGGAAATTGTTACAATTAAATTAAACAAATTCACAAACCATCATTTCAATACTATGGGAAATTAAACAGATATCACCGGTAATAACTCATATCGTATTTAAAAGAGTGAATGTTATAGATAGTTATAGCTGAGCTCGCCTAGCTGCCGCGTGTTTTATTCGCCCTGAAGATGGCCTACAGTGTAGGCCGAAACGTCGGCACATAATAAATAAGTTACACTTATTTAGGTGTTTTGATTGACTGCACCCCCAACTATTCTTCCTTCCTTACGTTATAAATAGTTATTGTTTCATAAAACTGTGACGGGAGTGTGGTGAATGTTACAAATAGCTGGGTGGAATAAAAAGGCTTCAGTGAAAGGGATTTCCTACTGCCTCAATCATTACATTTATTTTGAAAATTTAGTCCTGATAGATTCACAAATTCATATTTATTTTTTATATTTAAATTATTTTAAAGTTCTTACTTATTTATCTTTATGTGGCAAAAACATCTGTTACCTATCTCCCAGCTTTTAATTTTCTGGCTGAGTGCAGATTTCTTTTGTGGAGTATTTTTTCTATCTTTTTTGTGATTATATCTGGACATAGTTTGCTATTACCTTTCTCTGAGCTATGCAGTAATAAATATTTAAGCATTTAAGGTTTCATTAATTACAAGAACCACATACCTACAAAAAACAATCCGTACGCAGTTAAATTTTTTTGTATTGCAATTAGCAAAAAAACATAAAATCCATTTTAAGAGCACCAAAATGCATTGTGTTCATACCTAATATATATGTATAAATGACTTGTGCAATTTCGTCTTGTTAACTATTCGCTTATACCAAGATTCCTTTAGGAAATCCATCGTCTCTAGATTTCCGGAGTCATGCCGGAATGCCGGACTTCACAAGACAATGACTTGAGATCAAAGGGAGAGTGCAGCGCTGCGGACGACACGGCTGTCACTGCAGCTAGGAACCGCTTTGATCCAGATTATTCCGCCCTCGCTAAGAAGCGAGGCCCTTTCAAAGCTAATTAGGACCGACATTAATTAGGAGCAACGAGCTGGCTGTTTTCTCTTATCAGCAACATATGTGCTCCTGATTATTGCTAGCACGAAGGGACTCTGGCCTCACCGCGGTTGGGCTTCAACTTCAATGAAGCCAACCATTCCTGTATATCAAGTTGCCTTGCATCGTTCACGACTTCTTCACCCTCTACCACCTCAACTTGAATTAACCAAATATCTAAATAGAATAGTTGGAAGTATCATAATTTGATCATAGCTTCTCAAACTCATTGTGTTTGCACTTGCAATAGGCAGTCGTCATGATGCATACAGAAGTTATGATTATATTCTGAATTATTTACTATTATAATTATGATTATATTTGAAATTAGTAAATTTAATTATTAATATTTGTCGGGTTTTCACATATACTGGTACTCCGAACAATCTTAATATATATAAATCTCGTTCACGATGATTGTCCGGTATCCATCAGCACAAATATTTTCAAAACTATTGCTGGGTATTGGAAACGGTGAAATATTACATTATTGACATTAGTCACTTGAAAGTGAACATAAACTTTAAAGGGTCATCTCTGTGTCACAAAATCGTGCTTAGGAATATCTTCCCGGATATACTAAATAATTACTTGGATAATAATCGGCTCTGTAATCGTGCTATTTTGGTAGAGAAAAATCCTGATGTTGACGAAATTAACTCTCAAATACAGCAGTTGTGATCAGGTGATCTAATGCTCTTTAAATCAATCGATACTATTGTTGATGAAAACCAAACAGTAAATTATCCAACTGAATTTTTAAATTCTCTCGATAAACTAATAATGCCACCACACAATCTTCGGTTGAAGATCGGTTCACCTACTATTCTTCTGCGTAATTTGAATCCACTTAAATTATGCATGTTACACGTTTGGTCATCAAAAAGATCACCGGAAATATTAAAGCAGCCATGTTGACTGGAAAGATTAAAGGAGAAATCGTCCTGTTGCCACGTATTCGTATTGGTACCATCACAACGCATATTACCGTTCAAAAGACTTCAATTTCCTAATAACGCTTGGGTTTTTGCTATAACTATAGACAAGTCTCAAGGTGAGAAAATGTCCATTTGTGGCTTTGACTTAGAAAATCCATATTTCTCCCATAGGTAATTATATGTTGCATGCTCATGTGTTAGTAAACCACCTAACCTATTTGAATTAGCAAAGAATAGATTCACAAAAAATATAGAGCATCGATTAGCGCTAAATTAAATTTAAATAAATAGTTATAATTTATTTAAATTATAATTCCTTAAAAGTTATAAGCAATAATTAAAAGTTATCCATTATATACCTCATTCATTAAAATAATGTTTCTATTTTATCAGTTAAGAATTTTGCAAATTAAATATTTATTATATACAATGCTTAGATATAGATGCCTTAGTTCACAAATGTGCAACTTTTTCAAAAATGGGTTTTGTTATTTAAATAATATTGTATAGTATGATCAGGAAGTCATAGATCATATGTTGATAGAAAATTAATAGAGAAGCTGTGAAGGTTACAATAATATATTGTGTGCTTAAACTTTAACTGTATTCCTTGTGTTAAATTACTATCAAATTTGACTCCTGTAAAATCCTGTTTTTGGCACTTTTGTGGCATATTTGTGAACTAAGGAATCGATAAAATGTGAATAAAATATAAAATCAAAAATCTATTTAATTCATTTTTTTTTCATTGATTCATTATTTCTTTAAAATTCAAATTTTAACGTAATATATTTTAAAACTATTAAAACAGCCATAGCAATGCCTGGCAAGGTCAGCTAGTAGTAATATAAATGTTCTAGTAGTTTATTTATTAATCAAAACACATGATGTACAAGCACGATATAAGATATCAATAAATTAATTGAAATAGTAATTAGCATACAGTTATATTATTTATATCTTACTATTATTATAGGCCAGCGGCCAAGTGCCAATAAAAGGGTTTTAGGTCGCAATTAATTGAAGAGAGCTGCATTTTTTATATGTTGTAAGGGCATGTCTGAGTAGTGTAAATCCAAGTTGGCAACCAAAAAACCGGATGGGAAAACGAGGCCGAAAAAACCTCGGGGAGACTAGGTAACTACCCCCCTGCATAGTAGTGCCTAATAGTGCTACCTTTATTTTTTTTTATAGGCAATTTTCAAGTAAATATTTATACTTTACAATAAACAAGGTGTTTTAGATCGATTCGTAGCGTGCAAGGTCATTTTCTTAAAACACCCACTTTCCCCGATTTTCCTTTTTTTTAATTAACAAGAGAAGTATAACATCTACAAGCCTCACTATGTACTTAAATTAAAGGTAATTAAATTTACTAAAACTCCATTTCACTTAACTTTAATTGGAGGACCACTCCTTCGGCAGGTGTTCCTCACGAAAGTTGGCCGAAACATAAAATTTGAACGTTTTTTGAAAAAAATGACCAATCTTCAAAGAGGCGTAACTCAGAATCTGTTACACCTACAGGCCTTGGTCAGTGCCTAAATTAAAGCTAGTGAATTTTAATACCTTAACTTTTATCGTAGAATCCCTCCTTTGGCGGCGTAACTCAGAATCTATACTACAGAGTCGCGTTTGGATTTGAATTGTAGCAAATTTAAACTACATTAAAATGGTCACATATGTGTTCCGGTTCGGCAGCACGTACTCTTATCCTTCTTAGTAAAGCTTAATGTGGATGTTAGATATCTTACTAATATTATAAATGCGAAAGTTTGTATGTTTGTCTCTCTTTCACGCAAAAACTACTGAACGAATTTGGATGAAACTTTACAGTAATATAGGTTATACATCAGAATAACACATAGGCTATAGCAAGCGCGGATTAGTAAGCACGTGCCCCCCCCTCCCCTTCCGAAAGTTTTTTAGGTACTGTGGAGAATCCATTATAGGCAAATCACATGATAATAGTGGTTAAAATAACATAAAGAATATGAGTGAAACTATTGTTTTGATATCCTGCTAATATTATAAATGCGAACGTATTTATGTTTGTTACTCATTCACGCAAAAACTACTGAACGGATTTGGATGAAACCTATTAAGTAAGATAGGATATACATCATAGGCTGTAGAGGCATATTTATATGGGGCACTGGAGCATGCCCCTCCCCCCCCTTATAGCACATAATTAAAGGCAAATCAGGAACTTAGCCTCTTGAAATTTGTAGATTGGTTCTTTGTATAGTTTAAGAAAGAAATTTGGATAATTCCATCCCAAGGGCTTCCCCTTTAATACAATAGAGGCTCAATGGTTGTATAGAATCCGTCAGTTTTGAAGTTAGACATCTGAAATTTTGGATGAACGAGTAACTTATACTTTAAAAAAATTATTAAATTATTTATTTAAAATGATCTTTCACGAAACTTTATGTGGCGGACAAAATTCCACGAGGGCGAAGCCGCGGGCATAAGCTAGTCTTATTATAAATTAATATGCATAATATCTAGTAAGAAACGTATCGTTATTAATATAGTATATATATATGTACATATATATTATGTACGAAATATATGATGATGTGCTTTACAGTTTGTACAAATAATGAAATTGATTCAGAGAAGTGAATAACCTTCAAAGGACGGATCTACAAACAGAGATCAAAGTAAACAGCAAAGAGATATTACAAAGCAATAAATATTCAAATACTCATGAAAGGCTTTGTTATTGGAATATTATAATTCGACTTTAAACCTTAAAAATGTAATACTGGATGGGCTAATGAATTCGTTCTATGAATCTTTTCTAATTAAGAGTGAATATTAATCACAAAATGAACATTCTTTAAATTTATTAAAGAACTTTAAATTTCGTTCTCATATTGTGCAAAAATATTTTTAATTTTATCTGCTTTAATGGTTTATTTCTCTAGTATAGTAAAAAAATAAACAAGCTGTAAATTGTTAACTACAACATGTATAAATTACAAAACGGATAGAATTTCTACACCTCGATTGAGAATAGTAATTCATGTTAGAGAAGAAATAGTGAACTGGAACTTCTAATGTTCACCATAATAAGTGTATACTTATTTATTGTGGGCCGACGTTTCGACCTACAATGTAGGCCATCTTCAGGGCTATAAAAGAGAAACAAACAGAACAAAAATATTTAAAAAAAATAATAAAAAAAAACCTTGCAGTAACAAGAATATAGTGACATGTAATGTATAAAATTAAAATAGTGACTAGATATGATAAAGTAGTGAATAGATATGATAATTAAAGATAACGAATATTAAAATAGTTACAGAATATAATAAAATTACAGATGATGAACAGAAATTAAAATAGTGGCAGATATAATAATTAAAGAAAACGAATATAAAATACAGAAAATAAATGTATAAAAGGATAAAATGTAACAGAATATAAAGGGAAAGAAAAATGAGGGGGTAAACGGAAAGATACAAAATGAGAAGATAAACTATAGAAAAAGGGGTGGAATATGAAGGATTTAGAAAAAACTAGTTAAATTATAGATATAAATTGTTTGATAATAGACTTCTAGAGGTTACATAAGTAAAATGTAATAATACAAGAATATGTAGAAAGAAATGAATAGGTATCTTGTGGAATGACAGTTAGAAATGTAAAAAAATTGAAAATACAAGTATGGGATGTGATATAGAAAAATTGATTGGGATGTAATATAAAAGTAGTTGATTGGATTGATAAATTTGAAAAATTAAAAATAATGCTTATAAATATGAACTCTTAAGTATGAAAATAAAATAAAAAATATAAGTAAGGGAAGTTAATATTATAACTGTATACAGTTAGAATGAAGTTGTATTATTATAAAATATTATGTGAATATAACATAAACATATAGAAAAAAGGTATGGAAATTCAGTAGATGTAAAAATATGAGGCTAAATAATAATGAACTCTACGCTATTAACATATGATGGATGCCAAAAGATGGTGTGAGAAACAGGTACGAAGAAAGGTGAAGGTGGTGAGAATAGTAATTGTTCAAATTGAGAAAATCCATTTAAGATGGAGATATTACCATTAATTTTAACTGCTGGTTCTGTATTAAAGAGATATTGAGTGGACTGTATGAAAATCATGTGAATTTTATAAAACATAAACTAGAACAATTTTATTAATCTAATTTACAATTTAAAATATGAGAAATAAAACTATATTACATGTTTTGAGGCGAGTCTGCATTGCTCATAGTGGTTTTCTTTAGCTGGCCTTCTTCTCCTGCTCCCCATTCTTCAGTCTGGTTAGCCCTGGACTTACTCACAATACATCCTTTAAGAGGGCAGCCCACTTACTGTCATAACGTGTGACGAACAACTGAGCGTCTTCGTGGGTTGGCATTTTTATAACTGGATATTTCCTGTTCTCAGCCTTCTACATTTCCACGGTGTGCCGTGAACAAACCAACATAAATTACATATTAACACCTAATGTACAGGTGTAGGGTGAATAACGTTCCTTTAAAGTAAGAAGGAAACATACAGAAAATAACAATTTAAATTAACCCTTTTCCAACAGGATATGAGATAGTGTAAAAAAGATGACTCGAAGTATATTTTCAGAGAATATTAAAGCTCTAGCGAGAAATGTTATTTAAATGATAGCCCAAACAAAGATTGTCTTGAAAAGACGACCAGATGAGGGTGGGACCTCATGAATAATCAACCCTCGTCCGTTTGAGCCGACATGGGCATCCTTCAGAATAACATCGGCAATCTCTTTCACAAATGCTTGTCTCCTATTAATGTGTGTAGAGATAAGCTGGCATTTTTCATGAAAATGAAGTATTGGCGTGGGAAAAAAAAGGGCTTAACATAATAAATACATAGATGAAAGGGTTGCTCTTAAAATTATCATAAAATATATTCAATTAAATACGATATTTCTGTACAATACTAAAAATGACAAACTAAAATACCAAGGTTAATTCAAAATCTTAAATAAGTTAAAAATGTATTTATCTGTTTGTTAATACCATTCAACACTCTTGTATATGGAATACTAGCTTATGCCCGCGGCTTCGCTCGCGTGGAATTTGGTCTGCCACATAAAGTTTCGTGAAAGATCATTTAAAATAAATAATTTAATTATTTTTTTTAAATATAAGTTTGTCGTACATAAAAAAATTCAGATGTCTAACTTCAAAACTGACGGATTCTATACAACCTTTGAACCACTATTATATTAAAGGAAAAACCCTTGGGGTGGAATCATCCAAATTCTAAGTTCCTGATTTGCCTTAATTATGGACTATAACAGGGGGGCAAATGTCCTCGTGCCCCCACATAAATTTGCCCTTGCTGTAGCCTATCATGTATAACCTATTTTACTCAATAATTTTCATCGGAATCCGTTCAGTAGTTTTTGCGTGAAAGAGAGACAAACATAAAAACTTTCATATTTATAATATAAATAAGATTAGTAGGATATCAAAACAAATAGTTTCACACATGTTCTTTCTATTATTTTAACAACTATGATCATCGGATTTGCCTTTAATTATGTACTATCATGGATTCTCCACAATACCTAAAAACAGTCGAGTGAGGGGGGGCACGTGCCCCCGTACGCCCTAAATCCGCGCTTGCTATAGCCTATGTGTTATTCTGATGTAAAGCCTATATTACTGTAAAGTTTCATCCAAATCCGTTCTGTGGTTTTTGCGTGAAAGAGAGGCAAACATACAAACTTTCACATTTATAATATTAGTAAGATATTGCTTCAGGCCGCGTTTACACCAAGGTGATTTAAAATAGGCAATGTATTGTTAGGAATATGATACGATTTATTGTTAAGAAAAGTTCAATTACAGTAACCGATAAAAAGACAGGAAGACATTTGTGGCTTAGTGGTTCAAACGTAAAATAGAAAGAAAAAGAAAGCATTGGATGCATCAAGAAAAAAAATGTTAAAAGAATAAAATACTTTTTCTGTAACCAGCAATGGAATAGTTCCAGATGCAATCATGAACTTCCCTAGATTAAAAAGCGTACCCTGGAACCCTAGATTACCGAAATGTCTTCTTTTCTTCCCGTTATATTCACAGCTCGCCATATCGGACGATACAAATCGCTAAGGAAACCGAACGATATATCGCTGATCTTGTATCGCCTTAGTGTGAAAGTTGCCTTATATATTTAATCCTTTCCAAGGGCTATTGAGTCCATACTCGGATTTAATGTTAATATTTTGAAGAAAAATTCGGGATATATTTTTTGTATCTAGCCAAATTATCGCACTAGACCATAATGAGATGAAATTGCTTGAATCAACTCTTCATTTTTCTTTCCAACAGTTCTATTCAATGATTCTACCTTTGTTATGTAATGCATAACTCGAGAATAGACTACGAGTGAGATTGTGCTGGATTGTAGAGGCCAAGCAACCGACTACAAATTATTAATATGATTAAAGCAGACCCTCACCAGCTTAATCTACTTACATATTGTAGACATTTTCATCCTTCTAATTAATTGGGAGGTTTAGCTAAGTCTCCCCTCGAGAGGACGAACTGTTCAACTTGAACTTAAACACACTAATTAATAGAACTACAAGGCCTACCAGATAACCAGCCCTACCATTTAACTTCTAGAATGTTTAGTATATCAGATATAGATTCCAAATGGGTAATCTGAAGTTACTTTGAGGTGAACTCATGATATCGTTATCCATCTTAGCTAATCTATATCGAGCATTGCCAATGATTTGATGTGTTTGTTTGTTCATTTAACGTCAGTTTAAATTATGTTACCTGTTCCTATCCAGGTATAATTTGGATAGAGATTTTTAACGAGTACCAGACACCGCAAAGACTTGATACATCCATTTTACGCCCTCTCCAAAGTACGGCACAACTACGGATTTTTTCCTACCTTTACAAAATCCTTAGGCAACGTGCCGGGCTTTGAAACCGCTATCATTATCACGTTAGGTTATAATGCTAACCGGTACACCACAGATGATGCGGTTAATGTTTTTTTACGGATTTCGATAGGAAATGATTTTATTCGAGGGCGCTATTCGCAAAAAGAAAGTTTCGGCATAGTTACAAATTCATCAATTAAAACTCTTAATTTAAAAACAATTCAAATAAAAGTTCTAGAGAACTAAAATAAAATCATCATGATACGAGTCTAATTTCATTGCATAATGCTTAGCATTTAACCGGCTTCTTTGTGTTAAAAATATTACAGCAAGTGTTCCTTAAGTAATATGTTTGCTTACTTATTTATTTAACGCCACTTTATGTTATTACGGCTAATTGGACGATGCTACAGCAGCAGTCCTAAATTTTGTCTATCCAGGTATAATGAAGATAGGAAGGGATCTTTAACCTTTACGTAAGGAGGTGAAAAACTTCCATCTTCTGGGAGGTGCGGTACTGAGTACTCAGCCATTATAATCAAACACATATACTCATTTTTTTATTTTAATTAAATTCAAGTAATTTATTCTAATTATTTGAACCTGCTTTTAGATATTTAGGTAGTTGGATCATTAAAAAAATGATCTTGAGAAAAAAATATGTATTTTTATAAAAACTTCGGTTAAATGGTTACAATTAATTATAAGACACTTACAGAAAAAAAATTGTAAAACTGATAATAGTTAAAAAAGGAAATGTAAAACTAATACAAATATGTTTTAAAATATTAAAAAAACAATGAATAATAAAAAATGCTGCAGCAGTTTATGTTTTCCTACTTGCACAGTTTTTGCATAGCACTTGGGAACTCCTTGCATGTTGTCAGTTGACAAGAGTTTCACACCTGTGTAGTTTTTTAATAATTTTTTCGAGGACACATGATGCAGTTAGTTTAGGTTTTTTGAACCTTTTTGGATCAATATGTGTTTGGGTTTTACATCTTGGCACTTGTGGGCTCCTCCCTTTGAATATGACTCGGTGCATGCTAGCGATCCTAGCGATCAGCGCCTAGGGTTTTCTATTCTTCTCTTCAAATAAAGAGAGATAAGGCTGTTCCCTTATTCATTGTTGAAATTAAACTCCTAGATGCACGAGAAGTCATGCATAGCCCGCCGGTACTAAGAGGGGAGAAAAGTTACGTTTGTAGGGAGGTGGGGTACTCAGTGCCCAAACCAGCGACTTTCTCATGATTTTTATTGTTCAATAAATTTCATTATCTGAATTTAATCATTCATTAATTTTAGGAAAAGTAAGAAAAAATTAAAATTTTAAGAAAAAATTCAGGTTTTGAGAAACGTTTCAAAGTCCGTTGGGGAACTGTATACCCCACATCCTTAATTAAAGATTAGAAGAGTCTGGAACCGCACAGGATCGGGACAGATATTTTTCGTCCTCCCCAAAGAACGACATAACCAAGAATTGTTGATCCTTTAAAATATTTTGGAGCCACCTACCAAATTGCGATCTTGGGCATAAATGTTTTTAATTCTAAACACTATACCACAGACAACCCTTCTTTTAGAAGTGATAATTTAATATAATTATATTAAATAAATAAAGAGTTAAGTAATAATTTAATGACAGTGATTTTGAAGAATAAATAAAATTGTCTTTGAAATAAATAACTCTATTTCATATAACTTTTCTTAACGGTCACCAAAATGAATTCTTTAGTGAATTTCTAACGTTCAAATTATAAACCGTTTAAATAAATTATAAACAGAAATTAACTTTATAACTAGGTGATAAAACTGGATTGACACCCACTTTAAATTCTCAATTTTCGGAATGTGAGGAACAACTGTGTCGCCTGAAGTTTGCTCTCAGTGCATATTCAACCCTTAAAACTTTCTCCACTACCGCTCCAGCAAACAGAGTGTTGGCATTTTCAAACGGAATGGGATATGTTTTATGGAAAATCGAATTTGGTAGTGAAATAATTTCGATGAAAATATCGATACGTCTTTAACGTGCTAATTACAAAAGAAAAAAAAAGTTACGTCATATTTTTCCAAATAAATTTCATTTTTCTTTCATAAGAACGGCTTTTAAAAATTACTTCCATAATAAGCATATTTAATTAAATAGCCAAGGAAATTAAGTCACGTTCAATGCCATACGTCACGTAATAATGGTAACATTCTCATTTTATTGAAATATTTTGAATCGGATTCGTAAGTATTCTTTTTCTTAAGATTGTACACCATATCCGATTATTGCAGCAATATACACGAAGAACCAACCTTTCAATTTGAATAGCCTGGTGACGATTCATTAAATTCATGCATTACTTTTTTATTTTACTTTATGAGATATTCTTCAGAAAAATACCATGTTTGAAAATTCTTACTCAATCTCTTCAGAAGGCAAATAGTCCATTGAGTTAATATTTAATTTAGATGACATTTTATTATGAGTTACTTTATCAGATAACTACATCAGTCACAACATTTATCATTGAAAGATATATTTTATTTATAGGATAATTTAAATTTTTTTGTCTGAAGTCAGCGTTACATTGAAAAGTGACTAATGATTGTCAAAATAAAAAATTAAACAAATTTTCTTGCATGAGTGTCTTTTTATGGAAGTTATAAACAATTTAAATGGCCATGGCACGGTTTATCTTTTTATTCTGTGAATAGCAAATTCACGCCGAATCTGTATAACAGCAGTTTAAAATTTTTTCATGTAAAACAATCATTAATGATATATACCAAAGGAAATTACATAGGTAACTGGAAATGTACTGGAAGGAATACCTGGATAAAGTACCTGTATAATCACAATAAGTAGATGAAACATGTCATTACCACTTAAATTTTCAAAGAATTATATAATTATTTTGTTTAAAAAAAAAAATTGTTAGACGCCAGTTAATATTATGCTGACTATAAAAATATTTAAATTGCCCTGCTAATAATAATACGTCTATGATTCGGTTGATATGAAAAATCGACAAATAAATAGCAATTATTTCAATTTAGTTTACGGCAATGCTTGTATCTTAGCAAGTTTCATCGCAGCGATCCAGGAGGAGTCAATCGAATCTTGAAAATTCAGGATAAACATTCTTCCTTAATAAGGATGAACGGACAAAGAAGGAAGAAGCTGGGATGCACTCCTGACAAATTGCAGAGCCTAATGAAAAGAAGACTTGGAGTCCCATGTCCCTTAGGAAATCAATCTAAGTGCTCCTTATCTCATCAACATTATTCATCATGATCCCACTCTTTGCTTAACCAGATTCTCGTTTTTCATTTTCTTTGTGTTGCGAGTAATTCCTTTTGACAATATCCTGATTACTAGAATATGGTTACAAATATATAGTTGTGGATATTAAAAAATGCGTAAGATTCAACATAAACGAGAATAACGAATAATTAATATAATCAATATTAATTATTAAAAATGAAGAGATGAATTAACAAATATATAAATTTGAATATTTAAACAAAATTTTCAATACAATCAGTTTAATATAATAGACTTTATTCAATATAAAGGATAATTTAAAAATGTACTTAATTATTATTAAGTATTTATTAAATACTTAAATTATTCTATGAATTCTAATGTTCTGCATATTTCTGTGACACCTGAAAATTATAATATGCCTATTTAATTTTTACCCGATTTTCGAGAGAAATCCGTGTTTGACAATCCACTTTTCGTTTTCATATTGGTTTAAAATACTTCAATGTTCATCAACCTGACAATCATCTCAAAAAAAACAACTTTGAAATACGTTTATTTGTTATGAAAGATTGTCTTACCGTGATCCTAAATGGGTATTTATTTACACAAGTTATCTCTTTATAGATTATAAATATTTTTCCATATACCGTTAACAAAGATAATTCAAATGAAAAATTAAGCTATGAGTTACAAAGCAGCTAACATTTATTCTCAAAGTTCCCAACCAAAAGTTTATTTTTTAAAATTATTGGTCAATTTTTTTATTTTTAAATATTTGTATTTTTAAAGTGAAAAGATAGGCCCTCGGCTGGGATTCGAACCCGGATCCTCTGTCTTTCCGTGATAGCGCCCTACCATTTGAGCCACCAAGGCCACCTACCGGCACAGGACAAGTCTTTTCTCTTATCCGATCCCATGTCCTCGTGTTCTCGCAATTTTTGCGATGAATACACTAGAACGAATGTTCTTTGAACATTAATTTAATTTTAGGATCTTATTGACTTACTTCATATTACTATTTATATTTTTTATAATTATTGGTCATTTTTTTTATTTTAAATATTTGTATTTTTAAAGAGAAAAGATAGGCCCTCGGCCGGGATTCGAACCCGGGTACTCCGTCTTTCCATGACCCGCGAACCTACCATTTGAGCGCCCTACCATTTTTTCTCTTTAAAAACACATAAAAATCCAAAAATTGACCAATAATTAAAAAAAATTAGAAATAGTAATATGACGTAAGTCAATAAGATCCTAAAATTCAATTAATGTTCAAAGAACTTTTGTTCCAGTGTATTCATCCTAAAAGTTGCGAGAACACGAGGACATGGGATCGGATAAGAGAAAAGACTTGTCCTCTGCCGGCAGGTGGCCTTGGTGGCTCAAATGGTAGGGCACTGTCACGGAAAGACAGGGGATCCGGGTTTGAATCCCGGCCGAGGGCCTATCTTTTCTGTTTAAAAATACAAATATTTAAAATTGTTATAGTTATTATTGTTTTCCTTAAATTATTATTATTAAGTAGCTTATTATGACATTCAATGTAAAAACAAAAACAAAAATAAATGTACCAATAATCACTTTGTTAAGTATATAAAAACCCTAAGCCTTAAAATAAATTATTATGTAATTTTCAATGTTATTTTTATGAATTGCCTACTTAAGTACGCATTTGTCCCTATTATATTGTTTACTTTTCAATATCTTAGAATTATATTTCCCAAATTTTCTGCAATGCATATTTATAACTACATTTACTGTTCATCGGCATATCTGATAGATAAATGTGATCAATATAGTATTCCTTAAAAATCGGCGAGCCAGGAAAAGTCGAAAAAGAAAAGAAAAATTAAATTAATAAACACAATCTGTCATTGATTTATTTCCAAAACTAAATTGAAGTATTTTCGGCGGATATTGATACTTTTCACCAACTTCTGCTTTACCGGAAGTAACAAAAAAAAAATATTAGGACTGCATTAGGGTCATTTATAAAGCAGCCCTTTTCTCCATCGCTCTTTAGAAGGTAAGTTTGGAAGTTATGGGAAACAGTTTCCAGAAAATCCTTGTTTTTCAAAGGTCGGTAAACTTTCATTTTCTCGAGACGGGTATTGTAAAGGCAGTATGGAAATTAGAAAATATTGGAAAGCGAAATAAATCCTTACAGCTCAGTTATTTGTTTCATTCCCTATGCAAGGTATTTCTCAAGTATTACAAGAAGCGGAATGACTCATAAATGGAAATTTAGTAAGTTTCCTATCATAACTTACTGTTTTAATTAGTTGTACAATATTTTTAAAAGTTTAAAGAAATACTTTCTTTGTTATTTTCTTTCTCAGTAACGACTGTGATTGGCAGTTGACTGCCATCTAGTGGAATTTGACTCAGTCGATTAGATAAACTAACAATGAAACAACAACTAATAATGAATTTTCATATAATTTGTTATTTATATTGTATTTAGCACCAAGTGAATAGAGTTTATATTAATTTATTATGAGTTCTTAAATTATAAATATAAATGATAGATGCTAATTCTATTAATTTTTGTATTCACCTCCGAGACACCGAACCTGAAAAACCTGTATCACTACAACCCGTGAAGAGTCTGTAGTTCAGTAAATGGTTGAGACTGTTCGGTTGCATGGACAGTGGTTGTGCAGTCCTGACCTCCTCTTGTTTTGGGTACCCACTTTATAGAGCCTGGATGAGGGTCCTAGATCCAGAGAAATAAGATCCATCTCCAGCTGCTAACAGATTAAATAAAAGTCTTGCCAGCAGCGGGATTTGAACCCAGGACCTTCGGTATGGCGATTCAGCGCTCTACCACTGAGCCACTCTGCTCTGAATATGTAAAGTATTTTTCGTTACTATTATTATTATTAGGAGCCGTAGCAGGTCAGTGGTGTAGAGCACTGTGTAACAGAGGTGAAGTTATTGGTACTAATCTGGCTGCTTGCAGATTCTATTTAATCTATAAGCGGCCGGGGTTGGATCCTTTAGGATCAGGGGTCCTTCTTGGGCTCTATAATGTGGGTTACCAAAAAAGGGGGGGGGGAATCTGGCGGTACAAGAACAAATCACCTTCCTCTACACCTCCTGTCCAAGAAACAGTACATCTTCCACGTACTGAACAAAAGAATCTGGATCGCAGTGGTACAGGCCTTTTTTTTTTTTAATAATTATTACAAACTTGCAGAGCTAGTTTATGTTCGTCCGAAACATTGATTCTATGATAGCTTAAATAGGACTTTATAGTGAGGAAATTTGACTGTTATTCCTGTAGACATTATTCCCTCTAAATCACTTATTATGATAAATATATTTTTTTTAAATTTTACTACTTGTATAAATGCATTAACATTGTTATAATCAGTAATGATTTGCAGAATTCCACCACCGAGATATATAGTTGGTCGATTTCAATTCTGCTTAACACTCACGCTCGTATTCTGGATTCTATAGAAGACCATTTGATAGTAATGTGTGAAGATTGGAGATGAAAGCGGCCCTTAACAGAAGGATTATTGAGTTACGTATCCGCTTGGGTAATAGCCATGGTCAAGTCACTATGCTTTCCCCTTATCCGTTCTCTGACTGAAGGCAATACGTGAATGGATTCTATTAAGCGAAAACCAACAAACGGCAATCCTAACATAAGATAATTACATTACAATTAAATACCTTTCCGTTTTAATCAGTCAATCAAAGAAAGATGTTTAAAAACATGAAATCAATATCAATTAAATAACTACTGGGACACGAAAAGAAGCCTCACAATTAAACAAACTAAAAAAAAAATCACAATAATAATGAGTTTATAAAAATAGATTTAAATAAATTTATTTGAATGGGATCCCTGTATCTGATTCAGTTTGTACAGAATTTGGACCGAAATAAACTTGTGTGGACAAAATAATGGCAAAAATAGTTGCTCATGGTTTCAATCCGGTTCTGTCTCTGAAATTTAGTAATAAAATCCAGTCATTAAAAGGAATACAAATTATGCATTGAATCAACAATAGTTTATAACAGCTAAATGCCAGATTTAAACAACACTAAAACTTGGTGAAAATGTTGCTAAACTAGAAATCAAAAATCAGCAAATTTATAATAAAATATTGATGATAGCAACAAAAATTCTCTGGGACATGACATTATGAAGAATAATATTACAGAAATTGAAATTAGAGCTTTAGTGTCATAGAGTAATAAAGAATAATAAAATTAATATGTACAATTTTAATTTATAATTTAATAATTTGTATTAAAGTAATTATACGATTAAATGATAAATAAAATTTAATTGATGATATAAGTGAAAAAACATATTCGTTTATTGAGTTATGTAACTTCTGGTTACAAAATTAAAAATGAAATCAGGTAACAATAATTATAAAGAAGGAAGACATAATAATTATTTATATATGAGGCATAAAGTATCATGATTGGATAAATTTCAACTTTCGAAAATTGACTTTTTCACGTTTTTCACTAAAGTACTCAAGCAAAACACAACAATTTGCCGTCTTATTTTATATGGTATTAGTGTTGTTCTGACTCCGATGTTTTGGGAACTTGAAATTTCTTGACTAAACTAACAAAAAATGTGGAAAAGTAAATTTTTGAAATTTTGTGGTTATTCGGTTTTCATCCCGAAAGCCTCACATAGTAACAAAATACCATCCATTATCATTTATTTTTATATTTTTTATAATAATAAATGTTTGAAAGGCAAAATAAAAATAAAAACATCAAAGTGCTTCTTGCATCCATATATTTACAAATGTTAAGACCGTCGAAAAATTCCTATGAAAAGCCCTAAGTCTCCAAACTAAAACAGAAATAGAAATTATCTATTAGTGTGATGGACAGATAATTTCTATTTCTGTTTTAGTTTGGATACTTAGGGCTTTTCGTTGGAATTTTTCCACGGTCTTAACGTATATGTAAGGTCTCTTTTTATTTTTCAATACTTATATATTTATAAATGTTTATCGCGAAACTGATCATCTATCTCCAACGGTTAGGGCATTATATGGATATGAAGTATCATATGAATGTATATGAATACACGATATTTGAAAGTCGGAAGATTATTGGATAGAAGGTATAGAGTTCCACAGGTACGAACTCACGAACTGAAGATCAAATGAGGAAAAATCATCCAAAAGCCATTCGATAGAGCATGGTAAATCTGATCTGAAGATTTGAGATTGCTTAGGGAGTTGACCGATGTTTGAACCGAAGGAGATAGAATATGTATGTATGATGAACGGGGAATTGGATTATTTTTTTGGGGGGAAATATGGATTTATGGTATTTATATAGGATAGGATATACAGTAACTGGGCGTGGAGTTGCTTATTTTCTAGAGTGGTGAGTTGGTATGCTGACACTCCCAGGTTCGAATTATTTAATCTTTCAACAGCCACAGATGTATCCTATGAAATTTACAAACCCGTTTGGAAACAGTACACATATCTATATAGCAGTTTCGAGTATTATGGCCTACTCGGCCAATATGGCCTGGTGTAATTTCTCCGAAAAAAAACAACACAAGCGATGCAGGTATCCGCCAAAACGCCAGGAACCCCCTCCGACGATCCCTGAGTTGCGGCGAGTGAATGTGTGTCCTCTGCGTGCGACGATAAAAATTACATAATATAATAATATAAAAATGAAAATTAGCTTATTTGATGTTATTTTTTTATGTAAGTTTCACTCATTATTGTTCTTTAAATTAAAATTATTTTCATATTGCTAGTGCGCAGTTTTGTAGTTAAACTTTCAATGAACAGTGTGAAATTTCAGTTTTTAAACCACATTGTTTACTAGTTTTTATGCTAGAATTGTATTCGTAAAAAACGTGTCTACGGCCATTATGACTTCCTGTGCCATATTGGCCACACCTAACGTGAATTTTTCTACATGTCATCATTTTCTTTTTCAATAGGTGTTGGTTCTACGAAAACCAATTTCTCAAGAACAATTTGCAGCTCCCATTACGTGGTCGCCACATCAAGAGACTTTATAACGCCATTTTAATTGTCCCCGATACCACAATTAGCATCTAGGAAAACTACTAAACCAAGCAGAAAGGCTGCTAAGTCGACATTGCTTACTTCATCCTCGTACAAAAATGAATTGCAAGACTATAAAAAAGAAACAAGACCAAATCAAAAAGAGACTGAATAAAGTAAAAAAAGGAAAGGACAAAACCAACATCTTTGTTACTATCATGTTATATGTTGATACTAACATTTTTGTTTTTGCTGCTAAGCATTGGTGTTATGTTTCTGAATGAATTAATACGACTTCGTTATACATGGACTTTTTTTTCTCCTTTTGGATCGTGGACTTAAAATTCACAAACCTGGACATACAATATTCTACCTAAACTGAATATAACTTCAAACTATCGATAAAACCAACATTGATTGACAGGTTATTGATTTCCCTTTGGGTTTTTCTTCTCCGAGAAATATTCATTAAATAAATTAGACATTGGAACAATAGTATTAATAAAATATAAGATACTCAAGGGCTGCAGGAGCGACTACTAACGAAGGTATCCAGTTAAAACAGTTGTTAGAGCGAGCAGTTGAACATGGCAAATTGGAAGGGGCGGGTTTAATGAGAGATCCCCTTGGACTCTGATTAAATGTCCAACTTTATCACGGCTATATCTCCCGCCTCACCTCACTGTCCCTCCGGCTATTTTCGCCCCCGAATCTCTGAGTCTTTTTGCTCTGGTCCAAAAAACACAGTAAATAAAAAGAATTAATAGCTCTTCTATTTAGTCCTGGTTTCACTTTCAGCGGTAAAGTTAGCCTTCTTGAATTAAACTTCAGCTTCTTTCGTAGTCAACTTCTTTTTTTCTTTTCTTCCTTTCTTTCTTTCTTTCTTCAAAAAAAGATTTAATAAACAAGAGGAAGTTACTTTTCTGGTTTAAATGCTACTTGGTTTTAAAAAGTAAGATCAAAGGAAGACATCTTATTAAAAATGTATGATTAAGAAAACAAAACACTAAAACTTCGCCAAACAATAAATGTTTGGTTAAAGATTTAGCTCATCATAATATTTGAAAACATTCTCCAGGTGATAATTATTTTGTTTAGCTTGGCAAACAAAACCAACACCACACGGTCTATCACTGAAAAAGAAAATATGGACAATACCGCAGACCGTGGAAGCTTACGTGAACAAAACACTAAAAATTGAACCAATTCCGTCGCTGAAAATACATGCGCGTTTTGTCGTATCTTTTATTCCTTGTTGTTTGTTTGTTCATTTAATGTCACTTTATGCTGCTATGGCTAATCGGACGATGCTACAATGGGAGCTCTAAATTTTGCCTATTCAGGTTTAATTTAATATATATATATATATATATATATATATATATATATATATATATATATATATATATATATATATTAAATTAAACCTGAATAGGCAAAATTTAGAGCTCCCATTGTAGCATCGTCCGATTAGCCATAGCAGCATAAAATGCTACTATGTATTTAATATATCGTTGAACAATCGTTGAACCCCTATTATATCAAAGGAGAAACCCTTGGGGATGGGATTAGCCAAATTTCTTTCTTAAATTGTACAAAGAACTTATCTGCAAATTTCAAGATGCCATGTTCCTGATTTGCCTTTAATTATGTAATATAATAAATTCTCCACAATAGCTAAAAAACTGTCAGGGGGGAGCTCATGCCCCCCATAAATCCGCGCTTGCTCTAGCCTATGTCTTATTCTGGTGTATAACCTATATTGCTGTAAAGTTTCATCCAAATCCGTCCAGTAGTTTTTGTGTGAAAGAGAGACAAAGATACAAACTTTCACATTTATAATAGTAAGATTAGTAGGACATCAAAACAAATAGTTTCACTCATGTTCTTTCTGTTATTTTAACAACTATTATCATGTGATTTGCCTTTAATTATTTACTATAATGGATTCTCCACAGTACCTAAAAAACTGTCAGGAGGGGAGGGAGTCACGTGCCCCGTGAACTCCCCCAAATCCGCACCTGCTATAGCCCAAGTGTTATTCTGATATATAACCTATATTACTGTAAAGCTTCATACAGATCCATTCAGTAGTTTTTGCGTGAAAGAGAGACAAACATACAAACTTTCGCATTTATAATATTAGTAAGATTATTCATATTATTAGATGTTCTTATCTACATTATTATTTTTTCCATTAGCCAATTTCTATTTATTGTAATTTTTTTATTGTTTGTCTTATATAGTCTTTTTCGCTATGAGAACATACGTTTTAGTTCATATTTAATTGTATTATTCTAATAATGTAGCCGTTTTAGTTGTTATTCTTCTGGACCTGGTCCCAGAATAAAATAATTTTTCTATTCTATTCTATTCTAAATCTCTGGTATACGACCTGAAAGATTTCATGTTCTATAATTTAATAATACAAATATTGTTATGGTTGATCTATTTTAAGTTGTGATAATTCATCATCATCATATCATATCCTCATGAACCGCTTATGCAGTGTGAGGAGGAATTCTAGCCTTCTACTGTTCTGCCGGTCTTCCACCAAATGTGCTAGTCCGTTCCATTGCAGTCCACTCTTCGTAAAATCCTTCCTCACCTCTTCTTCCTTATTATATAATATAATATAATTATATATTTCCACATTAAATCTAGAACAACTACAGAACTCACTTCTTTGAAGTGAAAAAATTGAAACGTAATCAGTAATTATTATTGTATGTACTACGATTCTTCCGTGTAAGTGTAGATAGCATAATAATGATGCTAAAAGCAAATTGCGGACGTTTATCTATAGCTAAGTGAAGATACGGAAACTAAAACTATAATATTTTAAATATTTTATTTGAAAAGAAAAGATATGACCAGGAACGGGACTCGAACCCGGGTCTCCCACCTCTCCGTGGTGGTGCCTTAACCATCTCGGCCATCCTGGTTCGTTTCTAGGTCAGTCATATCCCTTCCTTCCACTGATCCTATATCTCCGTGTTCTCGCAATTTGCGATGTATACACGGGGAGAATGTTAATTGAACATTACTTTTATTTTTGGATACTTAAAAATAAAATATTAAAAAAATTATAACATATAACAATAAAATTAATTACGAAACTATAATATTTTAACAAATTTGATGAGAAATAGTTGAAACAGCTTGAAAATCTAAAATTTATAAAACTACAGTCCTTCGTGCTGATATGTGTGGGTGTGAAACGAGGTCTCTCACTTCGATAGTTGAAAAACATCTTGGAAATTAAGAAGCTGCATTCAGTCCACTACAGAATTCAGGAGCTTACAAAACTGGAACCAGTAAGCTTGTTAATATAATTTAAGAGATAACTTGGCGAGGATTAGCATCGGCTTGTAAACTTGTTGGTCTTAATAACCAACGAATTCCCAAAATGTTAATAAACTATGAGCTAACTTGTAAACATCCGAGAGGTAAGCTGAGGAGTAGATGGGAAGATTTAATTAAGGTTGATCTTTCAGTTTTTGGTTCATAATGAGACCATGCGAATAATAATGAGTTTATGGTTTTGAGTTATCTGAAATTTATTCAGATAACTCAATAAATTTCAAATGCCTATATATTTGCCTTAACAAGATATGGGGAAGGGTGCTGAATTCTTAAGAAATAACCTGAAACAAACCGTTGCTTTCAGCAAAAACATATGGAACATACATTCTCGAAAAAAATGTAAAACATATTTAGGCAAGTTTATTGGTCATTGTAAGGTTTAACACTATTCAATTAAACGATCAAAACAAACTGGCGTCAACCTTGTTTGAAATCAATACTGAATTGCTTATTGTGGAACATATATCAATACAATTCATTATTTTAAAAATGATTAGGGTGTGAGATAGAGTGATTCATGGCATGACAGTTAAAAACCTTTTAGCAGTAGGCATCAAACTTTATGTGATAATTAATCTTTAATGCTTTGATCGCTAATGAAGAAATGCAGTAGCACCAATAATTAATACCAACAATTTAAAAAAAAAATACAGAAAGGATTACTTTAATGCTCTTATTAATATTTGTTGAATAAAGGAATGACTCAGTGATAGAGCGTTGAATTGCCATGCTAAACATCCTGAGTTCAAATCCCGCTACTGGCAGACTTTTATTTAATCTGTTAGCGGCCGGAGATTAGCACAATATGATCAAGGACCCTCCGAGAGCTCACTCAGCCTTTAAAAAGTGGGTAAACAAAATAAGGAGGGATCTGGCAGTTGATAATGATGTAGGGCCAATAACCTCTTTGCACAACCGTTGTCTAAGAAACACAGCACAGTCTCTACTTCTACTGTATACTGAACCCCTAGACACTTCACGGGTTGTAGTGGTGTTTTTTTGGCAGCAACACCAACCCTATTGCAACTTAAACGGAGAAAACATTGAGATAGTGTCAACATTTCCGTACCTGGGATCATTAATGACTAAAGAAGCCAGTGAAACAGAAGAGGTTAAAAGAAGGATCCTGGTAGGAAACAGGACATACTATGCTCTTCGGCACTTAATAAGAAGCAATTTAATCTCTCGTAAAAATAAGATCAGGATGTACAAAACCCTAATCAGGCCGGTTGTTAGTTACGGCGGTGAATGCTGGGTGATGAACAAAATAACCTGTGACAAGCTTGACAGGTTCGAGAGGAGGGTGCTGCGAGGAATGTTTGGTGGAGTTTTGAGAACGGAGTGTGGCGAAGTAGGAAGAACAAAGAAATTTATGAAATCTACAATGACCTGTCTGTGTCAAGCTTTATACGAATAAGCAGGCTGAAATGGCTTGGGCATCTCAACCGAATGAACGAAGACAGACTGGTGGCGAAGGTATATAAAGGAAAGATCTTCGCCACTAGAGCAAAGGGCCGACCAAGAGCTCGATGGAAGGAGAAGGTGGAAGAGGACATGGGACAGGCGGGCATCCGTTGGGTGGACTTCAGAGCCCTGTGGCAACAAATGTTGATGCAGGCCAAGGACCACTTTGGTCTGTAGCGCCAGTAGAAGAAGAGAAGTGGTGTTTTTTGTATTAATATTGTTAAAACACATTTTAAAATGTTTTTATTATAACTAGTTTTGTTATTAAATGCTATTAATGAACATAAATCATATCACTCCACATTAAATTTATATTCTCATAATTTTCTTATTAAATTCAATACTTTAGATGTTACGAAATTTATCCATAGTTATTGATAGTTTAACCCTATTAAATCTTGTCCCGTGAATGCCAAAAAAAAAAAATACATATACAAAGAAATCAATACTCCCTCCTACTCATTTGAAACTACAGAAAAGTGATCCTCTATAAGTAATCCTGAATCAATATAAAATTAAATTACCCGCGGAGCAAATTTTTTTTTCATTCCAATCATAAATGATGAATAATTTTTTTTTTTTGTTTAAAAAACATATCCATATTAAAAATTTAAATTCTGTTTAACTATAAATCGAATAATAAAGTTAGTATGTAGGAAAACTAACTAATAAATATTCGCAATGAGATGACTGACAAATTTGTTCCGTTACAAAAGAAGGAGAACTTCGACAGGAATAAATGGAATGAAATCTCCATTAAAGTAATTGGGTGGGATAAAGAGCTTGTGATTCTATTCGTATTTACAACGTATCCGATTACGTGGAACTCTATCTGCAGGGAGATCGCAGGTTGAAGTTGAAGAGGCGGTCTGGAAGTAGAGGCAAGTATTGAGTTAGATGTATATGCATTGCAAGATGTATTTAATTTGGTCGAGAAAATTATGAAGACAAATCCTTTAAATTTGGTATTACTTAATATGGTATTTTTAGGACTTTTTAATATCAAATTCCAAAACAAAACAGAGGTGGTGTAAGATTCATTAATATACAGTCGTGTTCATAGAAATTGCATCACTTAAAAATAATGGAGAATCTCCTTAAACCAATGTTATTCTTACCTTTTTATAATTTTAAAACGTTTCGCAAAGGAAAGGAGTATGTTGTTAGGCGTGAAAAATGGTGATAACGAGGATTTTAAGAAAGAAATTGCTTTTTACGCACTCATATGAATTTATTTGGAAAAACTGTATAAAAACATTTAAAATATATTAATTGAAATATTAATATAAACTAGTATTTTGTCGAAGCTCCATTAGTCCTGATAACTGAGCCTGTTTGGCATCGATCAAATTATTTATGATTTCGTCACTAATCTCCTCGTTCCACACCTTTTCGGTCGCCTGTATCAGCGATTTTTCTTAGGCTTCGCAATATTAATTTGTTTTTTCATGATTAATTTGATGTTTCATGCGAGGAGATTCTGTTAGAAACTGCTTTACCCCTCCAAAAACACAATGGTAAAGGCAATAAAAAATAATGTATCTTACAGCTAACACATTTTTTAAACAAATAAATAATTACCGATTTGATTCTATAGCATGGAGCAGAATCATCTTTAAAAGTGAAGTCTCCGCAGTGTGTAAGATGGGATTCATTGAGGGAATCAAACTGTCTTCCAAATTTTTTAAATATTTTTCTGCACTAACTCGTCCCAACTATAAAGTTTATTTTGCCAATTCCAAAGTACGAATAACACCCCCAGACCATCACACTTACCGAATGTTTTACTGTTATTATAGTACAGGATTTGTCAAATTTTTCATTTGGCCGACGTCTTACGTATGGAACACCGTCAGAACTGAAGAACTGAGAAATTTACTCTCATTTTTAAAATGGGTAAAACTGTCCCAGCGTAGTTTAATTTTTTTTGTTAAGAAATGGCTTTTTGGCTGGTTTCCTTTTTCTCTTCATCTTTTGCCACTGTTTCTCGACTTACTTCTGCTAAATTGCTATCTTCTAGATATCTAGATATTTCTTTAGCAGTTTTGAAGCGATTTTCTGAGGATAATCTCATCATCATGCGATCTAATGATCTCATCTTTCTTCCAGTCCCTTTCTTTCGCTCGGTAGATCCCTGAGAAAGAGTTTTGTTTATATTCTTACCATAGTGGATTGGTTGTACCTCACTCTCGTTGCTATCTCACTTGAAGAAAGTCCAGCTTCGGCAAACGTCACTATTTTAACTTTTACCTTATTAGACATTTGTTTGAAACTCAGCCTATTAGACAAAATAATAAGAAATATTGGATACTCTAGGCACAACTAAACTATGAATCACTGATTCCATCTCACTCTTCCTGGTAGGTAAACAAATACAATCCTAATATTTGTTTTCACATTTAGGGTCAAAAAGGTACCAATCGTGGTTATGCAATGCCTTCAAATAGGATTATTTAACTGATTATTTAAAAGTCAACGTATCAAACCACATTGCAAAATATACAAGATAC
This sequence comes from Arma custos, assembly GCA_037127475.1. Taxonomy (NCBI): domain Eukaryota; kingdom Metazoa; phylum Arthropoda; class Insecta; order Hemiptera; family Pentatomidae; genus Arma; species Arma custos. The sequence goes on along the minus strand of CM073759.1, from coordinate 30,266,285 downwards.
AAACAAATTAAATATGACAAATTGTAAAGAATAAAATAATAAAAATAAATATAAAAACCATGATATGGAATTATATACAGCCCCGGTGAATAAGTGGTTAAGTGATTTTTTCCAGAGAAAGTTAACTGCTTTCAGATAACCGGAATCGTATTATTCTAGTAGTTTTTGGCTTGAAATGGTGTTGTGACATAAGAAATAATTCCTTTAAAAGTCAATGCCTAACTTAGCCCTTTATTCAATACGAAAATGATTCACTTCGATTACGCTTACCTAAGTACAAGAAACACATTTTGGAGAAAATTATACTTAACCACATATTCACCGCGGCTGTAGATATATTTGCATTAAAGAACTAAAACGGATGTTTTTGTAAATATAATATTTCTTTATTTTATCTTACAATTTTATACAATGCCATTTTTGTATTGTTTGGCCAGATTTTTGTTTCTCCCTTATCATGATGTCTATAGTACCGTTTTCTTTCATATATATATATATATGAGGACAACTAAAGCATTAAAAATTCATTAATATTATTCATAATGTTACGGTCACAGAGAGAAAGACGGGCGCAAGGGATTAACCTTCCTGCAAGGGATTAAGCCCTTTGTCGGCAGAGATTAAAAAGATTGTTCTGGAATGTTCCAGATCTCCCCACTCCGTGTCGGCCTTGTCTATTTAAATACCCTCTCGGCTCGAGTGGGTCGGAGTAGTAAACCGGACTGTGTGATAAACTTGTGCCAGTAAACGGTGACAGTTTCGAGAGTGTAATAAACCGTTTCTGTTTATTACTGTGTGTCAGTTTCTTATATTTGGAGAATCTTACGGTCGGTGGACTTTAATTAGTGAACTGTACGTGTTAATTAGTAGTAGTTAATTAGTTAAGTAGTAGTTGTAATTTTATGGTATTCGTACAAATTTATGTAAATAGTTATGCTATTTAGAATTATTGTAATAATTAAATAGGAGTTAGGCCTAGATAATAAATATCTAAAATATTGTTATTGTAAATTTATATCAGTTTAATAATTTAATGGTTTGTTACTTCATTGTATTTTTTTTTGTCACTTTGTTAATAAATATTAGTATCTTGTATTTAAGAATTGTTTAATTCATTTTAACACCCAGTAACCCGTAACAATAATATAAACATTGGGTGCCGCCTTAAGATTGTGGTAAGTGAGACACAGGGCACTGACTTGCATTACGGCTATTAATAATAATAGTATTTTATACTAATTAATTAAAATATGTATTATTTCCCTTCCTTTATTCATTTATTTTCTAACAGCATAAGTGTCGATTTATGTATACTGCGAGTTATTTTATAAAAAAAATATCGTTTTACATCGGCTAAAAATTAGGATTTATTATTATTAGATAAATTAATGTTTCAAAATATACTGGTTACTAATTTGCTTAGACCTAAAACCACTTTCAAAATGCTCTTTTTGTTATATGTGTATATTAAATGTGTGGAAAACCCTTCAGATGTGTCTCCACTCTGCATAACCCCTTTTTCCTTGGATAAAACTGACCCTTTCCTTTTCGAATAAAACAACTAAAAACAAGACGAGGGTTTACTTTTCTATCACAATGTTTATTGTATTTCAATATTCTTAATATTTTATATATAATTGGAAACAGTGCCGCATATTGCTATGCTAAGTATATTTTTTGTTTATTTTTTGTGTTTCTGACGCAGCTGTTATTAGAAACACTAGTAGCATTAACTATGCTCATTTAGACATAATTCAGCATTAGGCTTTTAACCCACTACACGCACAACACTTGTGAAGTTAACTTCAAATATACGGAGCTAAAATTAACCCTTAGACAAAACTTATGTATGGTTTAATACATACATAGATAATTGAAAGGTCAGAAAACGATGTACCTTTAAACTATAGTACAATAATATAAATTCAGTAATAAAGTTGAATTGCAATTAAAATAAAATAAAAAATCATGAAAGAAACAGGAAGTGGAAAGAGCTATCCTCAGGATGAAGACAGGAAAGGCCTCGGGGACGGACAACGTTGAAGAATTGATAAAGTATGGTGGTATGGAACTTATAAAGATCCTACAAAACCTTTTCATAAGATACGGGATGAGAAGAAGATACCAAAAGATTGGGAATTTAAAATTATAGTACCAATTTACAAGAAAGCCTGCCAAAGTGAATGTTCCAACTATAGGCCGATCTGTTTATTCTCTGTTGTACAAAAAAAAATACACTACAAAAATACAATAAAAAAAAATATACACTTCTATCCTTGAATGTCGTCTGAGATCTCTAGTGGAAAATCGCATTGGTGAAGAACAATGAGCATAGAACAATGAGACCTGGGAGGCAAACTCAAGATCATATCTTCTCATACGAAACATTCTTGAGAAAAGCTGGGACGGGGATCGTAATATATTCTAAGCCTTTCTTGATCTAAAAGCGGCTTTTGACTCGGTACCAAGAGAAGAAATATGGGAAGCCTTAAGAAGAAAAAATATAACATAGAATCTGGCTGAGGCCATTCAATCTACTTAATTCGAACCAAAAGGGATTATTAGGCCGAATGGAGTGGAGTCTAAAGTATTTAAAATAGGAAAGGGAGTAAAGCAAGGAGAATGGCTGAGCCCATTACTCTTTATCCTATACATGGATGAAATTGTCTCATTATGTATCCGGAGAACACATCAAACACATTTAGGACAATGGAACATTAGACCTGTTATCATACAGACTCTTATCTATGCCGATCCATACTGCTGATTTCAGACTCCCAGGTAAAATTACAACTAGCGGTCACAGAATGGAATACTGGAAAGGCAATGTAATGAAAAAGCTTGCAAGGAAAGGCATGAAGATTAATGTAGGTAAAAGTAAAATCTTGCAGGTTGGTAGGACCCAAGACGAAATTCATATTTCCTGCAGCGGTAAAGCGGAAGTTGTGTCGGACTACACTTATCTGGGAACTGTGATGCAAAGTTCGGTGAAAGTGGACGGTGAAATTTCGCACAGGATCGGAAAGGCAAACGCTGTCGACTCTCAAATATGTTACACAGTAGTAGGAAAGAGAGAGGTGGGACTAGAGGTAAAATTGCTAATTTTAAAGAAAGTTTACCTTCCTGTTCTCCAGAATGGTTTAGAGAGTTGGGTGTTAACTGACCGACTCTGTAGTCGAATTATGGCTTTGTAAATGAAGTAGCTGCAATGTACATCTGGAAAAACTAGGGACCGCGTAAGAAATGAATTTATTAGAGGAGAGCCCAATATGTGTTCGATCATGGATTCGATTGAAAAAAAGCAGCTTAAGTAGCTTGGGCATGTTTGTCGAATGGAAAGGCATAGAGACCCTCTCAAGACAATATTTCTTGATCAGATATAAAGAATAGGGAATTAAGGGCAAAACTTTGGATGTAATGAAAAAGCTCGCCGTTAATCGGGAGGACTGGCAAGCCTGGCTAGATGCGCCCATTCTAACGCTGAAAGGCACTAAGGGGTGAAGAAAAAGAAGAAGAAGAAGAAGGTAGTGACTATACTATTACTAGAAAAACAGTTTTTCAGGGAGGTGATTTGTCCGAGATCAACCACAATTTCGGGTACCCACTTTGTAGTGAAGAATTCACTTTACTCATTTACTATAAAATTTATACCCACTAAGTTATTAATATCTAACACTACCACAGTGTTAACTGGTAAGAAATAGTTAATAATAGTTAATAATGTAAGTGAAATATTAGTCGAAGTTAATCCGAAGACTATACAGAGAAGGAAGGGGACTGTACAGGTTTGAGAACGGAAGGCATTAGGCTCAACAAATTCGAGGTATGAAGTGGTAAGCAAACTTAACACATTCATCAAGCCTCCCTTCCTGTGAGGGACTCGCAGACAGAGGAGGGGCACAAAGGACTCTGCAACCATCAACGGTTATATATCCACATCCAAGCCCCTCTTCTCTTGTAGGCCCATCCGTTCCTGTACTCTTCTCAACCTGACTTACTCTATTCAGCCCCTGTCAAACCTATAAAATATCTCTACAGATCTAAAAGCCATAGGTCTAATGAATAAAAAAAAAATCAAACCATTAGACATATGCAATGTTATTTATTATAATGTCCTGGAGAAATAAGACAATTGGGATCAAAAGTGGAAAACTCGAAATTTCAATTTTTATTTTTTATTTTTCGATACTCAGTCTATAATAAACATGATAAGTGTTTACATGTTATTTTATTAAGTATACAATGCCATGTAATCTTTGTACTCATCATTGTTTATAACCTGAACACTGATGATTTTGATGTAGAAAACACCTACCTTCTAATTCATATTAATGGTAATTGAAATATATAAACTGAAATAATAAAATACCAATTCTAGGCCCCTTTAGCCACGTCCCTCTTCATATGCAAATGTTTTTTCCCTACACTATCGACGGAAATATCTCCATTCTTATCCTTGTCAAAATCTATTTGATGACCTTTTTCACATAAGTTCAACAAATTGTTCATATTCGGAACCATTCCGAACTTCTGGAAGTATTTCACAGTTTTTTCTTATATATAAAATTACTAGCTGACCCGGCCACGCGTTGCTGTGGCTAGTTTTAAAAATATATTACGTTAAAATTTGAATTTTAAAGAAACAATGAATGAATGGAAAAAATGAATTAAATAGATTTTTGATTTTACATTTTATTCATCTTATATCTAAGTACAGTAAATAATAAATAAATAATATACACAATTCCTAACTGATAAAATATAAACATTAGATTAATGAATGAGGTATATCATGGTTGATTTTTAATTATGTCTACTAATATTTTTTTAAATTATAACTATTTATTTCAATTTAATTTGGATTAGATGGTTTCCTTACACGTGAGCATGCTAGATATAATTGTCCATAGGAGAAACATGGATGTTCTAGGTTCAAACCGCAAAAGGAACATTGTCCTTGAGACTTGTTGATGGTCATAGCAAAAGCCAAGCTTATATCAAATTGAAGTATTAGGGTTCTGATGGTATCATTGGAATACGTGGCTACAGGACGACATCTTTAAAGACTCCAGTCAACATTGTTGCTTCAATAACATTCCCGGTGATATTTCTGATGATCAAACTTGTGAGATTCCATAAGTGGATTTAAATTATACATGATCAATAATAATGGCCGACACATATCACTTAGGGGTATGAAAAATATTTTACATACTATTCTCAGACCTATTGAATTATGACACAAAATTTTATAAGAATCGGTCGAGTCGTTCCGGAGGAGTATTGTTAGAAACACTGTGACACGACAATTTTATATATTAGATTCCCATACAAAGTGATATTCTGTCCATTTCAGTAGGCAATAACAAAAAAAAAAAAAATTTAAATAGACAATAAAAAATAATTAACGAGACAAAAACACTGAAAACAAATAATGAAAAAAGATTATAATAATGCACAGAAAATAACTCAAATGTGAGTGATAAGAAGAGGTTACCCGAATTAAGGAGGTAAGTTTCAAGGCACATTTTTGGATAGTTTACTCAAGCAATGCTTTAAACTCCCAAAACTTAAGATTTAAAAGCTGACTAAAACCAGTAATAATGCGGATAAATGTTGTATTAGACAAAATTGCTATGCTTTACTGGCGAAAATGCGATAAAACAATTTTTTAATTCTGGAGCTATCCGCTTTTTGTCCTAAACGCCTAATGTGTATATTGTAAGCAATATATTTTACCTATTTTAGCAATATATTTAAAGTTTTCTTTTATACTTGCTTTTAACCATTGGTGTAAATGGGTTTGATCAAATATCACATTTATGTCATATGCCCACAATTCAAGCAAAACCATTTTTTCTTAACTGTTAAGTCTGTTTACATTTACACTTTACATTAAATTACACCGTTTACATTAAATAAAATTATCATAGTTTATAAAGCCACAGAGATTAATCAATAAAGAATTACAACTAAGAAAAAAATTTGATTTAAGGATTTTTGAGTTATCCGCTTTTGATCCTGAACGACTCAAATATTATTATTATCATGTCAATCAAATTGTTAAAAGTAATTTATTTTTAGCCTGATTATACTACTTTTATAACTTTTTACAGAAGCTGGGCGAGCCTCAGGAAGGTCCTAGGTCCTCTATGATCCATCTCCGGCTGCAAACAGACTAAATAAAAGTCTTGCCCGCAGCGGGATTTGAACCAGGATTTCCGGCCTCACAACTCAGTGCTCTACCACCGAGCCACTCCGCTCCCTAGACCAGTAATAAGCATAGTAAAATTGTCTTAACTAGCGAAAAATGTGAGAAATTTAATTTTTTGAAATTTCGCAGTCATTCATCCACTTTTGATTATGAATAAATACAAATGGAAAAATAATCACTCAAATTAAATCGAATAAATTTAATCCTGAAAGGTTGTGAATTAGTTAAAAAACTATTGAGAACACTCGTTTAATAAAAATATAATTTTTTTTAGTGATAGAAGATTTTGTAAGAAACTGTTATGTTGTAAAATTTCCAAAAGGGTGTTCCAGTCATACAAAAAGGAATATCTGAATCCATGGGTATAGTTGGGATACTCTGCCTTGACAAAATCTGTAATTTACATAATAATTAATTGAAAAACTTAAGTTTTAAAAGCATAAAATAATTAAATAAAAACAATAGACAAACGATGAAAACAAAATTATACCGAATAAGTTCTAAAACGAAACCGTGTTTTATTTGGTGAAAACAAAGGAAAAAATCCTCATATTCTTTGATAACTCAGAAAAAAAAAATAATATTAATAAAAATATATTCTTGGAAGCATGCTACAAAGAGGATAATGTGAGTTAAAATTAATATATTTATTTTAATATTCATTTTTTTTTCCTCCGACTCTGACGGGAAAGTCATAAAATATATTCAAGAGAAGCAATAAAGATGTAAATTCAGTCGACAAAATAACATAATTCTCAATTTATGGTAATATTATGAATCTAGATTAGTTGGTACTCTGTTTATACCGCGACACTATTCTACCGACGGATTGAATAGGTCTTGATAAAAACCAAGAAATTATAAAAGCCATGGGAACATTGAATAAAAAATGTGGGAAGCATAAAAGAGTAAATTAACTTCAAATAAAACATTACGTTAAATAAATCAAGTTTACGAAAATGAAAAATCACATTGCATTAATGTCCATTGTAATTTAAAAGAAGACAAATTGACTATTAAAAATTTAATCTAAAAATATTGGCCTTTTTTCTTAATTATTATGAGTTGTAGGTACTTTATTGTCAATGTAAAATAAAAAGTAATGGACGGCTGAAATTGAACAACTCTTTTTTTTAAATGTAATTTCTTTTTCAGCATTTATCTGCTTAGTACATAATGTTATCAAAAATAAAATAACTCATGAAAAAATAATTAACTAAATTACCGCCACAACTCTCTGAACTAGGGAAATAAGAAACTTTATTATTGTTTACTCTCTATATTTATTGAGTATAAGATCAAATGCTATTAAACAACAAGAGTTAAATAATCTAATATAAGTAATATACTGTAAATAAAAATATTATAATTGTCAAGCAATGACAATAAACTTTTTCAAAAAATATTTGTCTTTTTTTCTTAATAATTATAAAACATAATCATTTTAATTTCACGTCCCGTAAAAAAAGTGAATATACATATTTATATTATTTTGGAATGCACAATTGTTAAGTTAGGTATATATATAATTTTAATTTCAGCATATATTTTCATTATTACATGATATTAACGTAAATAAAATAATGCCTGAAAAAATTAATAAACAATTTGATCATATAAAAGATCAAACATTATTAAGCAACAAGAGCTATATTATCAAGTATAGCTAATAAAAATTCCCATGATTGAAATGAATTTAATTAATTTCATAATTTTTTTTATACACAGATTAGCGATATTTAGTTATTTGCTAATAGAAATACGTTCATGCTTTCATTTATTGGTTTGTTTATATACTATATAACTTTGTTAAAGTTTATTTGTCATTACCTGACATAGTTGTTTTGTATACAACCGCTTACGTCTACCTAAACGCTTTAGGTAGGTTTTTGTGGCTATTACAATACGAAAGAAGACACCGTTTCTTTTTTAAAGTCTTGTTGACTAAGAAGATACATATTTTAATACTTCAACCTAATAATAAGCTTTCCTTTGAAGAGGCATTGTATGGTAATTATTCACTTTCTTAAGAACAAGCTAGGGTACTAACTCCTGTTGAAGGTAGGAATTTGTTGAAGCCATGTAGTAACAAATCTTTCGCCCTATCAGATTTATATCACGCAAAGGGAATGCACATTAACTCATGTCTCATTACTTAGCCGTTTCAAACGATAGTTGTTCTCAGCTTTTATACACTCATTTGTTGTTCATTATGTATAATTGAATTTTTTATTCATGTCATATTTCATCGAACAGAACGGCAGTTTTATATTGCCCGCCATGTAGAGAACTTAATGAATCCTTCGTCAAAATTATATTTTTTTCTCTGTGTAGCTTATTATCATTTTATTTGCCATTACATGATATTTATTTTTTATAGTACTTTAATTTATACATTATTGTAATAAGAATGAAGAAGACAGCGTTCTGATTCCATAAAATAAACAACAATAACAATAAACATATACAGTCCCTGGCCATATTAATGTGACCACCAAGAAAGATTATTTTCTTTTTGTTTTTTCCTAATTTTTTTTATATACTTTCGCTTGTCTTAATAAATTGCTGTTTTAAGTAATGGCAACACTGTTATAAGATTTTTAAAGTATTATTTTTTTAGTAATGGCAGCATTGGTTCTAGTACAGCCATTTTGTTTTACGAGTGTCGGCGTGCATAATTTGTGTTTGAAATTTTTGTGGATTCATTGTTTCTTTTTCATTAAAAACAAGTCGGATTCGGTAAGTTTATTATTGATTTATTATTTGTATCATATATTTTAACTATTTTGATAGTTTTTTTTTTCATCAATATTTAAAAAGGGCGACACCACAAAATATTAAAAAAAATAAAGATATATTTTCGAAACTATTTTTTTCAATTTCATATTATTATCAGATAACTAACTTACCCATAAAACTAATATTTAAATTCGATTTACATCATTACGCATACAAAAATGTAATGCAAACATGTAACAAGAACGAATCTATCCAGTGGTCACATTAATATGGCCAGGGACTGTATGATATATTGCTTGAGGCATTTGAACCATCTTTTCGATTTTAACTAAAGTATTTAAAAAACTACCGAAATAACATCAAGTTTTATTTATTATTTATTAAATAGCATTCAATTTAATAGAATTTGAATTTAATGAAAATATTTAATGAACTTCACAATAATAACATGAGCAAAGTTCACTTACTAAAATTATGTTTAACATTTATTATATCAGATTTTTAATAATAATATAAAATATCTAACTCGAGGATCAAATTATTTATTAGCATACTTTTATCAACTTACAAATTTGTATTTATTTACAAATAATAACGAATGAATACATTTGTATAAATTAACATGATTTTATTTATTTATAAATTTTTAGTTATTAACATAATTTTATATGTTTACAAATTTATATTCGTTAATATTTTATTTACCGATGAAACATATTGATCAAGCATGTAATATTTTTTTTTTCAAAATTATCAAATATTGAATGTTAGTAACTGATAGGTCATTATCAGATTATTTGTTTACCGGCTTGAATTGAACCGGGTGCCGAAGATGGGGAGCGTGGGCTGCTGACCGCCAAATTAATGACATGAGCCTCACATTGGCAAATTAATGAGCTCGCTTCTGGCTAAATAATGGATGAGGATCCGATCCACCTTGTCGATAGCCGATTTTGAAATATCGTTCCTTCACCCACCAGCATCTCCGGAAGTGTGGGGCCTAGTATATGTGAGCCAGCCTGTGTGAGGATTCCTTTGTTTTCGATATAATTATTTATAAAATTGTCTGTGACGATATTGAAAAATAAAACTAGTTTCCTTGTAGCTAAACACGGAGATATAGGATCAGTGAAGAGAATTGATAACACTGGCCGAGAAACGAGCCAGGGTGGCCGAGATGGTTGAGGCGTCACCACGGAGAGGTGAAATACCCGGGTTCGAGTCCCAGTCCTGGCCATATCTTTTCTTTTCAAATAAAATATTTTAAATTTCTGTTTTTGTTTGGAGACTTAAGGGTTCTTCGTTTGAATTTTTCCACGGTCTTAACATAATGAATATAAACTTTTTTTAAAAATATTTGTCTTCTTTTCTTAATTATTATAAAACATAATCATTTTAATTTCTCGTCCAGAAGTTAGGTATATAATTTTAATTTCAGCATATATTTTCATTAGTACATGATATTAACGAAAATAAAATAATGCCTGACAAAATTAATAAACTGAATTACCAGCGTAACACAATGAAGATGAAATCCAAAGTTATAATATAATATTTATAATTTATATAATGAAGTTCAAAATGCAAATTTATAAGTAAAATCAATTCTTCGATTTGATCCAAAAGACATACAAGCTCAATTGACTAAGAAAAAGAAAATTGTACATTCTGGAAAATATGTATAAAGCTTCGATTTGTTAATAAGAATCCAAATCTTCAGAATCAGCAACCAAAATTTGGGGAGATCCATCCTAGGAACAACGAATTCTGAGGAATAAGATAATCACAAAATAATTCGCAAAAAAAAATTGAGAAAGGCAGTGTTTCACTGATGATTATAATCCCCATGAAAATAAAGTTTGTGGTTAAAAACCTATTACTAGGTAAAAAACGCATTTACAAAATGCCCTTTAACCCATAGAGTCAATAATATAGAGTTAGGCTTATTTCTAATTATGTGGAACCATGTCGTTCTGCACTTAAACGATAGAGTGAGACAGTGTACATAGTCTGAATGTGAATTTTTTTTTAAGTCTAGGAGAATACTGCGCCTCATTTCATAGCGGAGAATAAAAGTGTTTCGAAGTTTGGTGAATGTGTTCTAGTGTTTAATCAGTTTTATAATTTCATTAATGGATTTCAGATTGGTTCTGTTGGATTTATAAATTTCTGTTTCGTCTATATGTGTTGCAGTTACAATTTTATACAAGATTCGCAGCTTAATACCTAAAATTAATTTATATTTAGTAATTGAAGAGGAATCATGTGAACTGAAATTTGTAATAAATCAGTATAATACCATAATTGTAAAAATTAATAATATTGCGATCAAGCATTAAACTTCTATTACAGGAGGCGTTTAGAATCAGGTAAACTCCAAAATTTCAAAAACTTTTCCGTACTTTTCACTGGTTTGGTCAAGCTATTTCATCTAACTCGAAACTAGTTTCAGTCCGAACCTGAATTTTCGGAAACATAAAGCATTGCTTGACTAAACTAGCTAAAAATGTGGAAAAAAAAGTTCGAGTTTTGGAGTTATATGATTTTGATCCTGAACACCTCATCTAATCTGTTAATAGTCGATTGTAGCATTATTAATTTTTTATCAATATTATTTAATAGTGACTTACCTAATAAATATTATAGAAAACTGTAGAAATTTTATATATTTATATTTATAGTTATGCCCCATATGTAGTCTACAAAAAGTAAAAATAGAATAATCAGACTTAATAGGGTCATATTAGTGAAAAAAGAATGGAGGGATTTTCTGAATAATCAACTCTTATAATCTATAATTTATTTTGATAACATCAAAAGACAATTGTTTATTTATCGATTACCATCTAAATTAGTGGTAATGAACATTTAATACGCTTTATCGGTTCGTTAAAAAAAAATTGTAGAGACGGTAGAGAAAGGTAGAATTGAACCGTAGCAATGAGAGAATGCATTCACATTACATTTGCAAACTACATACTGGCTCCTATTGTCTCGATGATTGGATGCAAGGCATTATGGAGATGAAGCTCAATTGAAGTTGGATGGGTGATGGTGTCCTGTGGGACCTTGCCTCCTCCCTAATGCACTCTATTCCCATGTAAGTCGGCGTCGAATGGGATAAATAAAACGTTTGGTTGGTAGGACTGATATTATCCAGCTCTAAGATAGAAACAGAAAAGTAATAAAAATATTCATTTCGATAAAGAAATAATTTACGACTTTTAATTTTCCTTAATGCGCTCCTAATAATGATAAAAAAATATATAGGCAGTCAGGAGGACTACCTACATAAATGAAAACTCAAAACTTTGGAATAACTGTGTGTGTGTATTTTTTTTTACTTTTTAAATTAATTATAGAATGAATTATCTATAATAAATATAATATATTTCAAATTTTAAATTGATAATCACTTTTTTCAAATATACTGACAATCCGAACTATAATTATATATAATTTAAAGTAGTTTATTTATATATCAAAACATATAATGGGCTGGACAAGCTCAATAAAAAATTTAAATAATTTCATTGAGGTTATAATTAAGATATTTTTATTAAATTTATACATTTTATTTGTATTTTCATAGATTTAAATGAACTTTACTTTCATTTTTAACACTATTATTATCATCAATAATACTTAGATCATTTGTACATTCAATCATTTCATAAAACCAGATATATTATAATATTTATATACAGATATATATATATATATATATATAGATATATATATATATATATATATATATATATATATATATATATATATTTAATTATGACAAATAAAATCTATTAGAGTAAACAATCTAATAGTGTATTCACAATCATAATGTAACTACGAATTATAATATTAAATCATTTTGTTCTATGAACTGAAGTCTAAACAACTGAAACCAAAAAGAAAGTTTTTAATTAAGTAAACAAATTTTAATTTTGGTTCTAATTACATTTTGCTACTAGTGCCCTTGTCCTTCTTATTTAATTGTTATTTTTGCCCAAACGTAAATGAGCTTTATTGCCATTTTTAGCATTATTATCATCGTTAAGTTCAACGATACTTAGGTCATTGTCATTAAAAAAATACATTTTATTATGGCAAATAAAACCTTTTAGAAGAAACAAAAAGTTCCAAATGAAACTATTTATTGATGTTTTAAGTTATTATTAGTAACAATTAAACAACTATTAAACAAACTTTTAGTTAAATATTGTTATTCTTATATTAATCGAATTCGAAATTCAATAAGATTATTAAACCGAAAAACGCTAAGCGTTTGTTCCTGCGATGTCATGAGCATGTCGCTCATATCGATTACCCGACAACGATTCCCCTTCCAAAAGTCGCAAAACCCTCAAGGTAACCTTGGTCCAATCCTTTATAGCCTTATTACATCCCAACTCATCCTAATAGCTTACCACGCATGCTGATGATACATGTATATTATCAGTCAACACCGATCCAGTTATTGCATCCCAAAGCCTCCAATCCTATATCCCTATTCTTGAAGAATGGTGTCAAAACTGGAGGATTAAAATAAATTCTCAAAAATCGCATCAAATCACTTTTACCTTACGTCGTAAACCAATGACTTCCTGCCCTTCAGCATCCTTTAATAATATCCCACTGGTGCCTTTAGAACAGATCCGATACTTAGGGTTGCATCTCGACAAACGATTATTCTGGAATCCTCATACAAGACTGAAAAGGCAAGAAACCGCTCGACATTTCAGCTTACTTCAACAATTACTAGACAAACGCTCTAAGCTCCAAATTAACTACAAAAGACTAATCTACATGACCATCATACGACCTATTTGGACTTACGGAGTAGAGCTTTGGGGCTCCACTAAGTCATTGAATTCCTCCCGTATCCAATCCTTACAATCCAAAATCCTCCGTAAAATTCTCAATGCTCCTTATTTTGTTAATAATAAAGTCATCCATAACGGCCTTAATGTCCCTTTTTTTGCTGATTTGGCCCGAAACCGGTATCTATACTTTCATAACAAACTTCATTACCACCCAAACCCTCTAGTTTCAAACCTAGCTTCCTCTTCATTCCCGATAATCCTCCGAGGCATCTGGAAAGAAGATGGCAACGTGACCTTCTTTGTTGAACTTTGATTTGAGTACTACCAGTGGGTAGTTTCTCTACTTGTCATTCTCATGTCATTATGTATCACTTATCCTATTTACTTGTTGTATTATTGTAATACAGTTGTAAATATCAATAAATAAATTTTGAAAAGTCGCAAAACCCGAGGTAAAGAAGTTTCTTAACTTCTTGACTTCTTAGGAAAAGAAGTCACTTAAAAAAAAAAAAAATGATTCTACTGCAAACCTATACTTCACTAATGTCTCGAATTATTTTGCTAAAGGTGTTTATCCTTCAATTTAAACCTTATAAAAAATTGTATCACCCTTCCCATGGCTTCATAAGGATTGATTTTTAGGGGGTTCAGAGGCTTGAATTTCTTAATAGTTACAGCTTATTAACTATTCTCTTTCTATTCATTCAAGATGGTAACTGATTCGGGCCCGATCCACCTAATTCGATTTCCACAGAACATCGGAAGGAAACAGGAACGAGAGTCTAGAGAGAAAATTCTTTTTGAGCAGAATCTAAGATCTTGTCTTCATAATCCGTAAACATTCAGTCTTCCCTCTCCCTTATAACTTTCACTACCTGTCTGTTTACCGTATGGAAGAAATTTTAAATATATTGACTCCTGAATCAAACTTTTCTTCAACGCGAATAAAGTAATTGGTTCAGTAAAATAGGCAGAGAAAAGATGTTTATATGCAGAAGATTCACTAAAATTATTCCTCAAACCGGCTTTTATTTTCAGTTCTTACCTCAATTCACTTTCATCATATGGCAATGAGCGATATAGTTTTAGATATAGTTCTTATTTAAAATTTAGAAATAACCAATACGATTTTAAAAGGTGCTTCATAGAATTAAAACATCTTAATTAGGAGGCATTGTATGTGAAAATCATACTCCACTTTTACAAAAAAATTCAAGTTGTGTCAATAGACAATGTGCATTCGTCATGGACAGACGGAAACAAATATTATTGGAAAATTCATTACTTAAATATCAAATACCCAAGAATAATTATTATTACGTATGGTTTTATGCCTTATAAACCCAAACAAACAAACCCAAGAATTGTGTACGGCAGAGAAGTAGAAATTTCATTTATTTTTATAGAATTTATTTTTAATATCAGATTTTATTGTATACTTTATTTTTGGAGAATATCATAATTTTTTTTAGGAATTATGGACCCAACCCTTGAATATTGTCGAATGTTGCCAACAACTTATGACTATTGACTAAATTAATAAATTAATGTGTTGTACTTACTTGTAGTCCCAGCTATTTTAGCCAAATCTTCCCATTCGCGATATGATAATAATCGAATAATAATAATTTCTGTTTTAGACATTTATATTAATGCCATTAATATTTATAATATAACAATTTAAATATGCACACAATATTTATAATTTTAATTTTAAATTGAGGGTTACTCAAAACAACTTTTCACTTGAGAATTCATGTTCTAACTTTATGCAAGTGCGTTGTTCTCAGAATTTCATCGTTAGACCTTTTATAATAAAAGCCCTTCTATGAACTTGGCCCTTATATACAAGTTCTCAATAAAAGGTTTTACTGGAGTATTCTAATAAATTTCCAAGTTAACTTTCCACTCAAATATGGAAAATACTTATGAAATTGAGTCATGATGGATTTTCTTTTCTTTTAATGAACACCGTCTAAGTAATTATACTTCATTAAAATCAGTTTTTCTAAGGAAAATAGAAATAAATGAAGTACTACTGAAGTTCAGTATGTTGTAAGTATTGTACTGTTTCTGAGCCAACGTTATGTCAAGGATTATTTGGCTGAAATCAAATACAACTGCCAGTATTTAAATGGAGAGTGAATCAACAAACTACTTACTCCAACTTAAATTAAAATTATACTCCATATTATTCACAATAACTTAAAGCATTTGTGAATTCAGCCAGCCCACTTATTCTTACTCCTCGATTTTTATAAATTATCCTATTAAATATTAAATGGCATAATTACAGAACTCTCCATGTATTTTCGATTGAAATCCACTATGTAATATCCAAAACTGTAATATCTTGAATTATAATGTACTCGGATGGCACGGGATTATTTTTTTTCATAAATCAATTGAAAAAGGTTAACGAGAATAATTCACGCAACTAAAGGTGTCTTCAAATATTTGCAGGTATTCCTCAGATGCCTATTTACTAATGTCTTAAAAATAATTTTCCCAATCAGGATCTATTGACTTTTGAAAGAAATATCCATTCAAACCACCATTTAAATCTCAAATTAAACCAAACTATGGTAGAGATCTCTTTAAATAAAACCGTTCTTAACTTAATTATTACCCATTTACATAATTTAAATTGGATATGTCAGACATATATATCTGTTTGATAACTCTTGTTTAGGTCTATTAGCGAACATTTAAATAAATTATTTTGTAAATTTATAAAAATTACTTATTTTTATAATTATTTCCGAAAAAAATCTGTGTATCTACTTTATTTTATTTTTTGCTTTGGAATCTAAACATTAATTTCTTCTCAGAGAACCCGTCCCTGACTATTGCTGCAAGAACAACCTGGGGCCTCGGGGCTGAATGTTTGAAGACAATATACGAGGGGGCATTGATTCCCAAAATGCTTTACGCGGTGTCGATTAGGCATAGAGCAATTGAGAAAAAATGCCATCTACGGAAACTTCGGAGACTACAAAGAATCATAGGTATCAGGATTGTCAAGGCATATAAAACTATATCATATGACGCAGCTTGTGTCTTAGCAGGAATTGTAGCCATCGATCTTAAAATTAGTGAAATCGTACAACTCTCATCGATTAAATTGCGTAACGATAACTTTAGAGAAATCGAACATACCATGTTAGAAAGGGAATCTGAACCTTTTGATTGGTTACACCCATCAACATTTGCCAAACTTTACACGCACTTGACACAACATAACGGAACGGGTACAGAAATCACTAACATATACACAGACGGAAGTAAAGAAGGCAATAATGTAGGCTGTGCTTGGCTACTTTGGGACACGAATGGGAAGATGCTATGTGCCCAGTACAAACTAGACTCTACGAGTTCCAACAACCAAGCTGAGAAGTACGCAGTCGTAAAAGCGACAGAATTCCTTCTTGACCTTCCAAACAACATACATACAGACATATTCATACACACAGATAACAAAATCATGATACAATCAGTTCTCAACACAGACGTACATGACGAGCTTACCGAAAATATCAGAATGAACTTGTGCACACTTAGGCTTCTAAATTAAAAAAAAAAAATGTTAATTGTTAAATTTATAGTTGTTAAATTCGTTAATTTTGTTAAGTTGTAACAGCATGTATATAATAATGTCTTTTGCATATATTTTAGTATTGTCAAACTGTAGTTAACTATTTGTAAAATGAATTTATAAGGCACATAGTATACTCACGTATGGAATGTGCTAACAAATAAACGGTCCTTTCAAAGGGTCACTTTGAAAGGAAAAAAAAAATGGGTAAGTTAGTTATCTGATAATAATATAAAATTGAAAAAATAGTTTCGAAAATAAATCATTATTTTTTTTTTTAATTTTTGGTGTCACCCTATTTACACCATATTTTACATATTGATGAAAAAAAACTGTCAAAATAGTTAAAATATATGATACAAATAATAAATCAATAATAAACTTACCGAATCCGACTTGTATTTAATGAAAAAAAACAATAAATCCACGAAAATTTCAAACACAAATTATAACGTAAAACAAAATGGCTGTACTTAAACTACCATCATTACTAAAAAAAAAAAAATACTTTAAGAAACATATAACAGTGTTGTCATTACTTAAAACAGCAATTTATTAAGACACTCGTCATAATAATATTTAAAAAAAATAGGAAAAACAAAAAGAAAATAATCTTTCTTGGTGGCCACATTAATTTGACCAGGGACTGTATGTATTTGAAATAATGGTGGTTTGTACAATTTAGAATATTTATTATAAAGAATTTCAATCAATTCGTGTATTTAGGGCTCCTGATTTCCACAGTGCGGGCCACGTAACGCTATTGGATTGAAAACAAACAATTTTGGATGGACTATTTCGGATTGGACGCAGTATTGAGGCAGCCCATTAACTCAATTGTTTTGTTTTCTCGGTGCGATCGGGTTTAATCTGATCGAGTCAGATCAGGCCTTGTCGGCTATAATTTAGGTGCACTACACTTTTACCAGGTATATGAATACACAAGAGCTTGGGGACACAAATATTTTTGAGGAAGAGCTGTGATTCTGGACAAAATGAGATAATTCTCTCTCTTCCTTTCAGTTTAATTACTTGAATGCCGTTTGATGGTTATTCCATAAAGACCGACTCCTGTTTAGCTATACCAAGTTTATCATTGACAAAATCAATTTAAGTTAGAGAAGATAGATTCTCTTGGTGGGATATGGTGCCTTCTCTCTATTGTGTTAGTGGACTGTATATAATAAATAAGGAATAAAAGGAATACATTATAACTGTACCTATGCTACGATGATATGAAATACAAATTTACCAGGTTTTAGTTACTGCGTTTTCCATTTGTGAATGGCATCTATCTTGAGTGGTTACTGGCTTCCTCATACTCAAACTCTGATGAGTGTTCAACTCCTTCATGTGATATATGGAGCACATGTTACCTGCCCTAGCTGTTTCCTGTCTACTGCTTGTCCTGTACTAATAACGCTAGATGGTCATTTTGTGCCTTCAACGTATTATTTCATACATCCATTCAAGTTCATCAAAACACAATGCTATGTATAGGGATCCGATTGAAACATTTTTGAATTATTTAATAAAATTGAAAAAAGCCATTTTATCGCAGTGAACAATCTTCACATGAGAGAGTAAAATTCGATAGTAATATTTCGATTTTTTTTTAAAACTTTAGATAAAACATTACTTACTTCTAAAAGAAACCGACTCATCTTGTTATGCCATTTTCTTGCATATTATATTCAAACTTGATGCGCGCATTCGATACACTTTTGTAAATAAAAGCCTGTCATGTGCTTTTAATATGAAAACCAAAAATTTGAGAATGTGACAATGACTGTTGATATTCACATGTGCATTTTCAGATTTTTCGCAAGGATGTGAAAAATTGATCAAACAAAAACAAAATTCTTTTGAATTTTGACCCGTTCAAAATAGTAAGCTCTCTCTAACTGTGAGAGAGAGAGAGAGAGAGAGAGAGAGAGAGAGAGAGAGAGAGAGAGAGAGAGAGAGAGAGAGAGAGAGAGTACAAACGATCATTGGCTTTAGTATGGAAAAGAGAATGTAATGATGGGAAATGTGTATACTTCGGTAATAATTTCAACAAATGAATCCTATTTTATTTGAAAAGAAAAAATATGACCAGAACCGGGACTCGAACCTGGGTCTCCCACCTGTCCGTGGTGGTGCTTAACCACCTCAGCTATCCTGGTTCGCTTCTCGGTCAGTCATATCCCTTATTTTTCACTGATCCTATATCTCCGTGTTCTCGCAATTTGCGATGCATACACATTACTTTTATTTTTGGATGTTGTTGACTTAAGTCATTAAATATTATTATAATTTTTTTTATTGTTATATGATATATTTTTTTAAATATTTTATTTGAAAAGACAAATTTTTAACAATTAAATAAATTATAGAATAGAATAGAATAGAATAGAATAGAATAGAAAAGTAACTTTATTCTGGGACAAAGTCCCTTTAGAATAACAGATATGAACAGGAATAAAAACATAATATTTATCTGGCCAGAAGGCTAAATGTTACAAATCATAAAGCGTGAAAACATGACAGAAAACAATTTAAAAAGAAATATATAAACAAAAATAATAGTAAGTAAATAAATAGTACAGATCTTGACAGGATATTAAGCAATTACAGAGAATAGATAAATCCAAAGCTTTTGAAATTGAATGCATGAGCTAGCGTTCAATAATTTGTTTCCATGATGTACAGCTTTTCAAAGAGCAGAATTAAAAGAACTAGATAACACAGTTTGTTATTATATACATTGTATTCTAAGCAAATGACTAACCTACCTAGAGACTATCCTTCTGGGAAGCTAATAGATGTTGAAACAGCCAGGATTTGAATAATGATAGAGAGGGAGTATGACGGATATTAGGAGGGATTGAGTTCCACATTGTGGTGGAGCGGGCGAGAAAGGAACGTTCGAATGCTTTAGTTCTGTGTGAACGTATATAGAGATCAGAAAGGCGGGATCTTGTTTTATGGTGTTGCACTGATGATTTGAATTGGAGGAGACTGTAGATATATGAAGGGTGTTGAGAGTGAATGGATTGGTATAAGAATGAACAGAGGAAATATTGTCTTCGGAAGGGAGGGAAGAGCCACTTTAACCCATCATAGAGGTGGGAGACGCGCGATCGCTTCGGAGTACCAAGCACAAATCTTAGAGAGCAATTCATTATTCTCTTTAATCTGTCTTCAAGCATTTTAGAGAGGCCTCCATATACCACGCTACAATAGTCAAAGTGGGGGAAGATGAGAGAAGATACGAGAAGCTTACGGGAAGATTGTGTAAGGAGATGACGAGAACGATGGAACAACTTCAGGGAACTAATTGTCCGTCGGGATATTTGGGCGATGTGGGATTTCCAGGAAAGGTTTTGGTCGATGGTGATGCCTAGGTTTTTCACCGAGGAGGTAAACGTGATAGGATTATCGTTTAGGAGTAATGTTGGGAGGGTGTGGATGGATGTAAGGAGGGAATTGGAACCTAAAACAATGGCCTGAGTTTTCAATGCGTTCAATTCCAGTTTGTTCAGCTTTGCCCAGGCACAGATCCTATCCAGGTCTTCCTGAATACTAGCGAACGCAAAAAATAGCTCGGAAGGGGGAAAGGACAGATATATTTGGAAATCGTCAGCATATAGATGATGGGAACAGTGGTGAACAGATTTAGGGAGATCATTGATATAGCAGTTGAAAAGAAGAGGAGAGATACTTGAGCCCTGTGCCACGCCTGAGGAAAGAGTGAGGAAAGAGGAAAGGGGATGATTAGGTATAGAAACTGCTTGAGATCTATCAGAGAGGAAGGATTGGAACCATCGGATGGAACTGTTAGAAAAGGACATTGATTTGAGTTTGCTAAAAAGGATAGAATGGTCCAAGGAATCAAAAGCTTTAGTAAAATCAAGAAGGATAAGCACAGTTAGTTTTTTGTCGTCCATAGCGGTATGTATGTCATTGGTGATTTTGGTAAGTGCCGATTGTGTGGAGAAACCGGGACGGAAACCAGATTGAAGTGGGTCAAGGAGGTTGGACTGTTCGAGGAAATTTGACATTTGTGACTGGACTATTCTTTCTAGAGGCTTGGAAAGGTTTGAGAGGATTGAGATTGGGCGGTAGTCTTTGAGTGAGACAGGGTTAGAGGATTTATTAATAGGATGGACTATGGCTTTTTTCCAGGAGGCTGGGAATACTCCGTTTTGCAGTGAAAAATTGTATATAAAGAGTAGGACAGGTATAATATCGATAAGGCAGGATTTTAGCAGTTTGACAGGAATCCCGTCGAAGCCTGTGGAGATGGAGTGGGATTTCAGAACAGAGGAAATAATGTCATTGGGTGAAATGTCAGCGAAGTAAAAGTTGTCAGGGTTGAAAGATGGTGGTAGGGAAAATACGGGAGAGGATGATTTAGAAGTATTAACTGAGGTGGACAAAAAATATGAGTTTATTTCATTGGGAGAGGCTGGAAAGGGCCTAGAACAAGATGAATTAAGAAGAGAAAGCTTTCGAAGGAGATGCCATTTGGATTTAGCATCGGGAGCAGATGAAAGGGCTTCGTGGAAGTATTTGGTTTTTGCCTGCCTGATTGCCGACTGTGTCAGATTGCGGAGGGCCCTAAACGCTTGATAGTCGTCAGTTAACCTTGTCCGTCTAAAGCGTCTTCGGGCCGCATCACGCTTCCTTTGAAGATCTTTAATTTTTTGACACAACCAGGGAGCAGGCTGGTGACGGAAGGTTGAGGTTTTCAGTGGGGCATGGGTGTCAAGGATATATTTGAGATTGGAAGTAAGTATGTCAACCATCGAGTCAATAGAGGCACAAGAATAAATCCCTCTCCAATCCAAGGCTTCAAGAGAGGGTGAGATGTTCTCTGGGGTGAGAGCATCTAAGTTGCGAAAGGTTACGGTTTTAGGTAGTATAACAGGAGTTTGGATATTGTATGAAATATGGATGAGATCATGAGAGGACAGAAATGGAACGGGTAATTGAGAGGAAGAAAGGAGGTTCTGCCGTGAATCAATGACAAACAGGTCTAACCATGTGTCGGATTGAAAGGTGTGATGGGTGGGAGAAAATGGGACAATGGAAAGGTGTAGAGAGTAAAAGACTATATCAACTATATTTCGAAAAGTTGGTTGAAATATTTATTTCTTGATGAAATGATTACCGAAATTAGTCATTACCACTCATTATTCATAATTACATTCTCTTTACCATACTAAAGCTCATGATAACGTGTTCTTTTGGAAAATATTAAAAATGAAACGAATAAACAGTTAAAACTTGTTTTAACTCAACTCGAAGCGACAATCTGTGGAACAGATACCGATATCTTTCACTGTTGTCCAGATGAAATTAATCTTTTTTTTAGCCCTTTTATATTTGGAGGTACATTCCAAATTTCATGATTTAAAAACATGAAGGTTTTTATGCTGTATATAGAAGACAATTACCTTTTGAAAATCCTAGTTACATTTTCTCTTCTCTGTTTTTTATTTTTTTTATTATTGTTGACCGGCCCCATCTGAGATTACTGACGACCTGAATGAGCCTTGGCCCTTGAGCTGCTCGGAGGACAAGGGCCGCGCTCCTCCAGTTCCCTCTCAATCCAACTCTACTCCCCGCTCTTATCTCTCCTCCCTATTGTTCGCAACGGTCAATACAGCTCAAAGATTAAGGCATCGCTCCGTCTTAATATAAGGACTGGGCTTGAGTACTCTTATACCACGAGAGCATAACAATGGACAAAGTTTAAAACAACGAATTAACTCTCTGAATCGAAAATCGGACGAAAGTATATAGGAAATTATACGAAACTAGGATTATTATGGTCGTAAATATATATACCATATCGCTCCTTCAATAGCATAACAGCATAAATCAACAGTTGGGATTATTGAGCCAACCCTTCAGTAACAATTGTATAGGTTGAAGTTTTTTATTTCAGGAACCACATAACTGATATTCCATTTCCAACTTTTTTTTTTTAAAGTTATGCTTTTATTAGTACTATGTTGAACTTGAAGTTTTATCAGAATAATGAAATAAGTTATAAATAAAAAAGTTTCAAGGTTTTAAAAAATTTCTAATTCATAATTAAATCCCATCAAATTACCTTCACCCTTCGTCGTAAACCTACAAATTCCTGCCCTACTGTATCCTTTAATAATATTCCTCTGAACCCTGTCGAACAGGTACGTTACCTAGGACTCCATCTGGACAAACGTCTCACTTGGAATCCTCATACAAGACTGAAAAGACAAGAAACTGCTTCAACATTTACTGGACAAACGCTCTAAGCTCCCAATTAATCACAAAAGACTCATTTACATGACAGTTATCAGGCCTATTTGGACATACGGAGTTGAGCTTTGGGGCTCTACTAAACCATCCAATTCATCTCGTATCCAATCCTTGCAATCCAAAATCCTTCGTAAAATCCTAAATGCTCCTTATTATGTCAAAAACAAACTCATCCATCATGATCTTAATATCCCATATGTTACTGATTTGGCCCAAACTAGATACCTATCCTTCCATGACAAGCTCCATACACACTTAAATCAGCTAGTCTCTCAAATTGCTTCCCATACTATTCCTGATTACCCTCCGAGGCGTCTGAAAAGAAGATGGCCTCGAGACCATCTACTATAGAACTTTTTGGAGTGCTACCGATGGGTAGTTTCTCCACAAGTGCTTTTCAAGTCGCATTGTACATATAGCAGATTTACTTATTGTAATGTTATTATAGTTGTAAATATCAATAAATTAAATTAAAAAAAAAAATCATAATAAAAGAATTTCAGAACCATCATTACAATATAAATTCTCTACCAATACAAACATTTTTATTTTTTTAACTCACATGGAACTAACAAATACCTCTATTGAGAAATTAGGTTATTTGAGTAACCGCATTCTTCTTATGAAAGAGCGATATGCAGTCATATATTATTGCTATTCAGTTTGACTATTTTTCTTTCCTTTTCCTTGTCTATCAGGCAGTTTTTCTTGATTAGTTGTAGCCCTTCTCCTAATGAAATACTGTGTCGGACTCAGAGGAACAATACAAGATATTTGGGGATTCTAAGTGTTAAAAAATGCAGGGCTCCATTAAGATATCGATACCATAAAATTAACATTGGACCCGATGTCTTCATTCACCCTCTCACAGAGAAGAATTCCAATTCGAAGCTAGAACCGATGAACATATTGTATTTCTTTTTATATAAATTAAAACACAATATCACTTTATATAATCACAATAGCTTGATGATTTTCGCCCATATCGATCACATCGTTGATATCGACTCGAGGTACAAGACGTTATTTTCACAATACACCTGCAGGTGATTAATATTGAACAATTAATTGACTAATTGATGTATTTAAAATTGTAACTTTATAAACATGCTTTGCATTTTTTTTTTTTTTTTTTTTTTTTTTACTCAACCAAAAGAAATATTTAATTATCAGGATTTTCTCAAATAGTAGCATATAGAAATATTTACATCAAAATCTTTATTTAATTATATATAATTAAGGTGTTCCATTTCTTTTGTATTTTGTTTGTTTAATTATTAAACCATTTGTTTACTGTGATTGAATTAATTGTGATTTGCTTTCAATAATTTCCTTAATATTTTTTTTACATTTAACCTTTTCAGCTAGTGATTCGGATCAGCTTGAAACGGGGTCTGAGATTTGTAATTTTGTATTCAAAATTGCCGCTCTCCCCATCAATGCCAATTCAAAAATGGGATGTGGGAATTTTTTTACTTTGTTTTGAATGGGTTCTTTCTTTTTATCTTTGTGAAAACTGTATAAATCATCTAGTACAAACTTAATTATTTGCTACTGATGTTATGCATCTTTCGTATAAGGAATTAACTTTTTGTAGAGTAGTGCAAAATATGGTAATAAACTTCAAAATTTGACATTTTATCATCATAAAATGTGGCATCGTTGGACACTCACTAACAGTCTTGAAAATTAAAAAAAATTAAAATCTACTTCATTCCCAAATTTTGGTTATAACAGTTCATAATTAAGAATGAAACTGAGAAATAAAATATTATTATTAAGTTATTTCATTAATTAATGAATTATTTCCATTTAACGATTAATAGAAGTAATATTCGGTAGAAGAAGAAACGTAAGCATGAGTCAAATGTATACAGAATTATATGTAATAATAAAAATGAAGCAAAATTAACAAAAAAACTTGAGAATTCTCATTTAACATATTTTTTCCCTTAGCTTGTTGACCGAATAATGAATTTCCATAATTTCGTCATTGAAATAGCGATTAGAAGTATTGAAAACATGTATTGAAAATTACATATGCATACACTTGTGGTTTTTTAATATTTTTCAGCTGAAGATAAATTTTTATCTTTATAAGCATGAATAAATTCAGGATCAAAATGAATATACTTTAAACAAAATAAGAGGCGTAGAGAATGTATAATGGGACGCGATTCATCAATCTCAATCTAATGGTTCTGGTGATTTCGTTCACTTCCATTAATGTCCTGGTATTTTTTTTTAATTAAATGCCTCCTAAAAGTGATGAAATAATTAACTTGAGTGAATCAATTCACCTTCCTTGATAATAATGATTTTTATTATTTTAATTCTACAGATAACATTTTTATATCTTTCATTAAAGTGGCTATGTATGTGTATGCATTGGTATAAAAACAATGACAAATTGTACCATAAAATAGTCGTTAAGACCGTTCTGATATGAGTTTCATGACTCAGAGACACTTCTTACCTCCCCATATATATAATAATACTAGCTTATGCCCCCGGCAACGCTCGCGTGGAATTTGGTCAGCCACATAAAGTTTCGTGAAAGATCGTTTAAAATAAATAATTTAATTATTTTTTTAAAATATAAGTTACTCGTACATCCAAAATTTCAGATGTCTAACTTCAAAACAGACGGATTCCATAAAATCTTTGAACCCCTTTTATATTAAAGGGGAAATCCTTGGGGTTGAATATCCAAATTTCTTTCTTAAACAATACAAAGAACCTATCTACAAATTTCAAGATTTGTACTATCTACAAAGTTCCTGATTTGCCTTTAATTATGTACTATAGCGGGGGGGGGGCACATGCCCCCGTGCCCCACCTAAATCTGCCCTTGCTGTATGCTGTGATGTATAACCTATTTTACTCAAAAAGTTTCATCCAAATCCGTTCAGTAGTTTTTGCGTGAATGAGTAACAACCACAAATACAAACATTCGCATTTATAATATTAGTAGGATATCAAAACAATAGCTTCACTCATGTTCTTTCTGTTATTTTAACCACTATGATCATGTGATTTGCCTTTAATTATGTACTATAATGGATTCTCCAGAGTACCTAAAAAACAGTCGGGGGGAGGGCACATGCCACCGTGCGCCCCCCCTAAATCCGAGCTAACTATAGCCTATGTGTTATTCTGACGTATAACCTATATTACTGTCAAGTTTTATCCAAATCCGTCCTGTAGTTTTTGCGTGAAAGAGAGACAAACTTTCACATTTATAATGTTAGTAAGATATACCCCCGGGTAGATGAAGTATTTATATTTATGCTGAATATATTTATCTTGTATAAATATATATATATATATATATATATATATATATATATATATATATTTATATTGTAGTCTAATCATTCCTTAAATAAATAGAGTTTTGAAACTAACAAAATAATCATGAAAAGGCTTCTTTTTTATTCATTAAGTGCTCACTAAAAAGATTTTGCAACAAAATAATTTATTTTACTTGGCAAAATCCGACCTCTATAATGATATCAATATTATCACAATGAATTTATTACTTCAATAGTAGCAAAAGTTGACATTACTGTCATTTCTTTCCTTACTATCGTTATTCATTGCTATTGCTGTTTCTCATATTTATTTTTCTAATTTTTCCTCCCGAACCACTTATGAAGAAATAATTTTGTTTTAAAATTTATATTATTTACAATTTTATACCATTATTATTATTTTATAAAATAGTTTAATTTTTAACACGCTATTACTAGCTTCTCCTGTATTCATGTATGTATGCAGAGGAATCTTTGAACTCGATTTTTGGTCTCTTTAGAACATCTAATTAATTTAAAATATGCACATTTCTGAAGAACCGAGGACCATTAAATAATTCTATCAGTTGAAAAAATAAAATAGGATATTGTACCTAGCCTAACTAAAAAGTAGGAAATGGATATTAGTGTAAAAACTAAAGAACGCTCTTCAATAGAAAACAAAACCAAAAAATAGAAAATAATTTGCAATAAGTTAAAAATAAGAATAGAGTTGGAAAAATATGAATAGAGAAATATATATTTGAGCTACAAAGGATCGATATCATGGTCTGAATGATCCAATAGGCCTATGGTCGCAGGTCTAAAAGGAATAAATTATTACTAGAATGAGAAGATAATTTGCATCACGTCTGCGAAAGATAAAGAATTTTCTGAACAACGGTGGCCGATCCTGATGCCAGGAATTAATTCCAATCTAAAGTTTCCCGGAAATTGACATTTTAACGTGCTGTACATTTTAACAGTTTGTTATGCTAACGCCCCCACATTTGCATAATGTAATTTTAGGCACTTTCGATTTCAGCTGTAACTATAGATGTTATGGCAATTTAACTGTTCTAATTATTCTGCCAACGGTATTCCCATTAAATCCTTAATTCCCTTCGTTAGAATTTCCGCCTCAGTTTTCTATAATGGAAATAAAAAAGGGAGGATTAGCCAGTTAGTTAATATTAACGAAGAAAGAACATTTGGAGATTTAAGGCAATGAAAGTTTTGGAAGTTTATTATTTATTATATAGTTTATTATTAATTTTCCTGGTAATTTTTCTATTTTTATTATTAACAATTATTTAATTATTTATCAACTAAGAATTATGGATTTAAACAATAATAAGCGATATAATACATTACATTAGAAAGGATAAACAATATACGTAACTAACATAGATGAGGTGAGATGATTGAAAACAAAAGAAAATTACAACCCATGAAGCGTCTTCGTCAAAGTCAGAGACTGTACTGTTTCGCGAAGAACAAAGCAACCGACTAGGCAGTAATGTTATACCTGTACAAACCACAACAAATCATGAAGATTGTACTGTACCTTAGACAACGGTTGTGGCAATCTTTTGATGTTTTTATATATTTTTAACATTCCCCACAAAGTATTATCCTTCTTGCTTGAAATGATAAAAACATGCGAAATCCAGTTATTAGAACATTAACGTTAAAATTACAAGGTAACAATGCTTTTATTTATATTGATATATATATATTATATATATATATATATATATATATATATATAGTATATATATATATATTATATATATCATATATATATATATACATTATATATAGTATATATAATATATATAATATATAATATATAAACTGTGTAATATATATATAAACATTTTCAAATGTGTCATTTCCCCTTAAAAAATTTTTTATTTTAATTTTGGTATTTCAAAAATTATTTATTACCCAATATCAGAAAACTTCTGGTCATTAAATATTTTTAAAT
Source organism: Arma custos (assembly GCA_037127475.1). Lineage (NCBI taxonomy): Eukaryota > Metazoa > Arthropoda > Insecta > Hemiptera > Pentatomidae > Arma > Arma custos. Next base: position 30,237,343 of record CM073759.1, on the reverse strand, counting down.
AAGAATAAATAGCTTTTACATATTTTGGGTTTCCTGAAATATTTTTAACTTTAAAATTGCAATTCCACATCTCGAATAACGTGCGATTAAAAATATAATCAACAGTAATGGCTAATTACCTTTAGGATTTCTTCATTTTTCGCAAACAGAATTACTTCGTACGAAATAATTGTTCTGTTCTGCTTACCTAAAACATAAAATAAAATAATTAACATAAAACCAACAAATGAAGATATGTATTTAAAATTTATAATCTGAGAAAGATACAAAAGATAATAACTGTTGCAATATTTTAATAATTTATTAGGTTGTATTATTCAGTAACAGGCTTTAATAAAATATTCCTGTTATACATCGATACATTTTAAACTACCTAGTCTCAACATCGCTGAACTATGTGTATTTATGTTAAATTAAAAATTTGAATATATTTTAATATTGAATATATTCTGCTGTATATCTTTTGATTCTTTGTTTAATAACATGTCCGATATTCGTTTAAAGATAAAAGTAATTTAACAAACAAAATCTAAATATTAATTATTTTAAATCCATAAAAGATCCAATTGTAATAAAATATATTTCTCTACAACAAAAAAATATCTTATGTGATCTCCACATTATTTTATGCCTCATTTAATATAAATAAGTGGCTCTAAGCTTGATTCTAAACCAAATTAAATTTTACACTTCTATACACCACATCAACAACCGTTAAACTAACATTTATGTTATGAATACAACAAATAACATCAATGGTACCTATAATAACAATACATGTATGATTTACTATGTAATAATATAATGCCATCAAATATTAAATTTGAATATATTTTACATAGTTTTTTTCCCTTCGTTTTGGCCAAGTAGGGGTGACCTTTTTCAATTCTCATTTCATTTCCTTTTCATAAAAATACATGGTTTATATTTAAATATATTAAAGTGCAGTATCACCTTACATAAATATTAATTTTCAATTTACTGATGTAACCAAAATTTATTAAAATAGAGCCAAAAACTCAAAAAGAAACACTATTATTTATTATAATGCAATTGGGAAAAACCACAATGCAAAGCCTTATGTTTCAAATTTCTCCAGTAATACGCCCACATACCGGTCGACGTTTCGCCTATTCAGGCATTATCAAGACACACACAAAAAAAGTTATGTGAATCACATCTCGAAGAGAAAGGTGCAATATATTCCAACGATCAACAGCCAAAATAGGCTCCAAACATGAGACAGCACCCCACCGCCAATATGCTCAACATACAACTGAAAGGAAGGTAAGAAGCTGGGAAGTCTATAGAATCCACAAAACTTATCAAGTAAATGTATTATGCTTGATATGTTTTGTGGATCAGCTGATTCTATAACCGTCCCAAGTTGCGTATTAGCTTCCTTTCAGTTGTATGTTGAACTGCTTGGTGGTGGGGTGCTGTCTCATGTTTGGAGCCTGTTAGGGCTGTTGATCGTTGTGATATATTGCACCTTTTTCTTCGAGATGCGATTGACATAACGTGTTTTTTTTTGTTTCTTGATAATGCCTGAATAGGCGAAACGTCAACCGGTAAGTGGGTGTATTACTGGAGAAATTTGAAACATAAGGTTTTGCATTGTGGTTTTTCCCAATTGCATTGTAACAAAATTTAGTATTTTACTTAAGTCAATTATTTATTCTCAGGAACTTTAAATGAATTAATTAGCTGTGCAATGGGTTGTATATTGCATATATGCTATATATATATATTTATATTTCTACTTAAAGGCAAAATGTGATGGCCAACAAGATTTATACGATTTATTTTTACATTTTTTTTATACTAAATAGAGAAAGGCCGTACCACAGTATAATTGAAATTCGATACATTTAATGTAGTATGAGTATAACGTAGAGGAAGAGTTTCAATTGTAAAATCATAGTCATCTTATAATAATATTATTTAGCACATGTTTATATATATATATATATATATATATATATATATATATATATATATATATATAAGTATTTACTAGGAAGCACTATTATATTATTGACAATGACATGATTGTATTGTCCCTATTTTGTATTACGGAATCTTATTGGTGTTATAGCAAGTTATTTGCTCTTTTTAATGCATTTTTGTGTACAGTTTAATGTATCAAATAAACCTTTGAGCAAAGTAACTTATACACTTTTCTGAAGGCTTCCCAGGCTAAACACTATGAAAAGCTTGTAATACAACGAAATTTGGTATTAAATTTAGCTTCGAATGATTATGTTAAGTATTTATGTCTAGAAAAAATGTTCACGTTTTCAGATTTGTATTCTGTAATAAGATAGAACTATTTAACTAAAACATAGTAGAGAATATGTGGAGGAAAGTGGTTCGGGTAGAGGTATAAGAATTTCTCATATAATAGAGTAGAAAACTTTATTGAGTAGCCAACGTTTCGACCTACTTTGTAGGTCTTCTTCAGAGCTATATGAAATACAGACAATTAAGAAATGGTACAAATATATTAAAACATAGAAATATAAATAATCAAATGGATGGTGAATCCGGGTAATTGAAAATAAAAATGATAAATATTGCACAGCAAGATAAATATACAGGTTAAAATGTATGAGGGTATAGTATAAACAACGAAGTGCCAGGAAGGTAGTAAAATACATAATGAAGAATAAAATAATAATAAAACAGAAAGTGTTGAAAAATAAAAAATAAGGTAATAAAGAAAAAAAATGAATACTGAATATAAAATGGGAAATGTAAAAAAATGATATGGGTAAATGTATGAAATGAAAAGAGATACCGTAAAAAATGAAAATTGTAAAATTATAAAAAATACAGAATTTTTTTTTTTTTTTTATAGAAAATACAGTATTAATATTGATAAGTAAAAAGAGATCTTACATAAATGTACATATTATCAAGGTCAACAATTATCATTCAGTATAATAGAGAATATATTTTAATTTATAGCGGCTTTCCTTCATTTAATGAATATGTTATAAAATATCTAAAAAGAATTCTCTAGAGAAATTAATATGTAGAAATGGGCAAATTTGAATTAATATATTTTAAACAAGCTGCATTATTTAAAAAAGAAAGTATCTCAATTTTTGGTGAGAATTTTCTTTTACAATTGCCACTAAATTATTCAGTTGGCTTCAGATATGATAAAATTTATGATCCACTTACTTGAAAGAAAGAAAGAAAAACCGCATACAATTTAATACCCATAAAATAAATGAAGATAAACCGACAAAAGTTAATCTAACTGGTATTGTGTGACCAGAACACAAATAAAACCGTGTAATTGGAAAATAAGTATTTATCGTAATCTAGGTGGCGAAAGAAATATCGAAAAATTAATGGATTGTGTACCAAGAGGATTTAATACTGGGCACACATGGTCAAGCGTACTTGGCAAGCATACATGATTAATCTTTTGTAAAAGCGTGCTTTTTGCTTTGAGCTTGGAATTTATTGAGCATGAACGCCGAAGTTCTAACTTTTTCTCATTTTTACATATCAATGTCTTGAGTTAATAAAGTGCATAAGCGCACAATTAGAATTAAATATTTTTTCATAAAAAGAGTACAACCATATACTATATAACCACTTCAGAAAGTTTAACAATATTACTTACGATAATTTTCTCAATATGACAGAATTAAAATTGAATATAATAATTTAATTGTCATTTCTCTGTTAATCTAACCAAAATTAAGAGTATAATATATGATGTATAATAAAAATTATAAATTTTCAGTTTGTAAAAAGAAATATTGAACACATGCATTTAGCAAAAATATAAGTTTCTTATTCTAATAAATAGGTACATCAGGAATTAAAAAAAAAAAACATGCTTAAAAAATTTGATTAATTGATTCCACATGTCCGATTACACTTGAAGAGTCATTCTTCTGCAATCATGATTCAATCGAAATTAATAAAGCATCAAATAGTTTTTTGAATCATTAAACAAGAAAAATATACTCCGCGTAATACACAAGAATGCTCGTGCGAAATGATTAATAATGTATAAAACTTGGACCGATGACCAAACGAAAAAGAAAATATTTATACATATTATTATATTAATACATATTATTATATTACTAGTAATATAGATATTAATATGTATACTTATATAGATATAAATATTATAAATATGATTTGGATGATGCATGCATTGCATATTTTAATCAAATTCGGCGTTATACTTCGCTTTAAAAGATCTCTGAACGAGTAAGAAACACATGATTAAAAATAAGCATTTCCTCGAACGGTTTCTAAGCAACACCGATAAATTATACAATAATACACTAAACAGGGAGTTATACAAAAATAGTACAACAGTATAATACATGCGTCTATTGCAAAGAGCATCTGAATATGTGAACAAACACAAATGATTATCTCATACCTTTAGCACTATTGTTGATAACGTAATTGAATTAAACATTATTCAATTCAATTAAAACCTAGCATCATTGCCCCATCAGAAAGAATAGCATTTGCGGAAAGCCTGATAATATTTAACCCGTTTCGTTTGGCCGGAAAAGTACACAATGCGGGGCGAGAATCAACCATTGAATGCACTATAAACAAACCTCAGAGCTTTGATCTCCTCATCAAACACTGCAAACCGTCCCCTGCAATGTTGTCTGTAGCCATCAGTCAACTTCATCAATTACACACTGCTACATGTTAAAAAAAAGGGGAGGGAATAAAATAGAATCAAAATTTTTTTAAAATCTCATAGATTCATTTTTTAACTCTTTATGCTCGCCGTTTCAGGCCCCTGCCAAACTTACTAGACCAACCATCAAAGCTCCCAATTAATTACAAAAGACTCATACACATAACTATTATAACACCTTTATGGACTTACGGAGAAGAGCTTTGGGACTCCACTAAGCCATCGAATACCCCTAGTATCCAATCCTTACAATCTTAAATCCTAAAATAAAGTCATCCATAATGACCTCAATGTCCCATTTTTGCTGATTTGGACCGAGCCCGATACCAGTATTTTCATGAAAAAACATTATCCCCTCTAATACTCCGAGGAGTCTGAAAAGAAGATGGTCTCGTGACGACCTAAGTTTATTTGAGTACTACCAATGGGTAGTTTCTTTACGTGTCTTAATCCATACCAATATATAGTTCCCATTTACTTGTATCGTTATAATACAGTTGTAAATTTCAATTTTGAATAAATCAATTTTTTTAAACTCTTTATGTTAACATAAAATGTTAAAAGGTAAAAATATGGCTGATCCGTTTCATCAATATACCCTTTTCCGAATACACGCCAGAATGAACTGCTTAGAATCTGAACAAAATTGGGATAAAAACGATAAAGAGTTTAATTAATTTTCGCTTCATGGACTTCATAAGGCAAAACTTACAGATCTTAGACCAATTAGTCAAAACCGAGTAACTGAAAGAAGAAACGCGCTTTCCATTATACTTTTTTTACTGTTGCTTCTGTTTATCTTGAACCATGGTAAATTTTTCAGTTCAGTGTACAGACAGCTTAATTCAGATTCGAAAAGCAGCTTCGAGAAAATAAAAAATGTGGAGACGCACAAATATAAGCAGTCAAACCAAAATTGGTATTGTATTTTTTAAAATTGTTTATTTAACTGTCCCAGTCTGTACTTATTCAATTACTATTTTGTTTTAGAATAATTTATTGATATTTACAACTGTAATTATATTGCATCGAGTAAATTTGCTGTATGAACAAAGGGCATGGAAATAAACCACTTGTGGAGAGTTATCGGGAATATTATGGGAAGCAAGTTTAGAGACTAGCAGATTCAAGTGTGTATGGAGCTTTTCATGGAAGGATAGGTATCTAGTTTGGGCCGAATCAGCAACATATGGTATATTAAGATAATGGTGGATGAGCTTGTTTGTGACATATAAGGCGCATTGAGGATTTTACGAAGGATTTTGGATTGTAAGGATTGGATACGAGGTGAATTGGATGGTTCAGTAGAGCCCCAAAGCTCAACTCCGTATGTCCAAATAGGTCTGATAACTGTCATGTAAATGAGTCTTTTGTAATTAATTGGGAGCTTAGAGCGTTTGTCCAGTAAATGTTGAAATAGTCGAAAACGTCGAGCAGTTCTTGTCTTTTCAGTCTTGTATATGGATCAATAACTAATTAAATTTACTATCACATACAGTTTAATTATTTACATTATAACTCCCAGGTTTCAGCTAATTGGGCTAACATTTATGTATACCACTTTACAATGCAGATTTATAACTTAAAACTTAACTATAAATACAAACAAGTTTAAATATTAAATTTAAAACAACCATAAGTTTGGACATTATTATGAAAACGATTAATATTGTATGCTGTAAGTTTGTTGTTACTTATTTGAAAACAGAGCATGAATGGACGATGGAGAGCTCCTCTTCAACTCCTCTCAATGTCCCCTTCAAAACAGTCCTTAAACCTTCTGAATTATTCTTATTGACCCGTAATCGATTTATTTGCTTAAATCAATTCGGCTCATTATATTCAATTACATTTTTTGTACCATATTGTTAATTTTTAATGTGTTAATTATGTCAAGGTGTTAGTTTTCTCCTTAATAACAAATAACAATAAAAATCCTTTAGATACAATAATTTTTATGATTGCAGGTCAAATGAGACAGGATCGACTTTAATCTAAAAAGGATAAATATTGATTAAAGTTTGCTAACTGTTAAAAAAATGTGAAAATAGCTTTTCAGTATTCATTAGTCAATAGATATATATGTTAAGGTAAATGTACACTCTTGGGAAATGTACACTTTTTAACCATTTAACCATTTTAAAATGTGTACATTATCCAAAAAGGTTTAGGTATATGTGAACTGAATATAATGTATATGTACATTTCCTGGCAAATGTGTACTCTTGCCTTCACGTTTTGGTAAATGTATACTCTTACCTTCATGTTTTAAGAAAAGTTTGAATACAAATAAATTAAAAATGTTGTTGCAGTAAAAAAATATTTATTGAAGTAAAGATAATACAAAATACTTTAATAACAAAAATTACTTTAATTAAAAAATGTGAATGACAAACAAAACATACTTTTCTTTGCATATTATATATGTCGTTGGTTATGATCCCAATATTCATAAATACAATTTTCGTCCTTGTTTTTCAGGACCAATACGATGGGAACAAATAATAATAATAACATACTTTTCTTCTTTATAACAGTTAAATTTTATAAAACTATAAAGGAACATATAGAAATTCAAAATGAAAAAAGTTTTATTATTTACTTCCAATAATATTTTTTCATACTGATGTTGGTTTAAATAAATATTGTTTTTGTTTTTTTTGTGATATAATCTGTTCTAGTTGGTTTTTAAATTTTTCTTTTTGTTCCATTGTTTTTCAAAAATTCTAACTGAAAAAGTATTTTTTTTATAGAAAAATTAAAATTTTAAATCTATAATTATGATAATTTTAACTTAACTGACTCTTATTTCTCGAAATATCTTAAATTATATCCAGAAATCTTCAGTACAATGGCATTAATTTGTAATGTAGTTATTGTAGGGTATTTTGAATGCTCACACTTACCAAAACGACATGTTCATTGTGAATTCAATGTACATCTCCCTTCTTTGAAATTGTAAATGTTAGTTGAATGCACATTACCCAAACGAAGAGGCAAATTTGCACATTTACCGGAAAATGTGTACATTTGCCACTATATCTACTTTTACCGTAACATATACATTTAACTTAATTCATAGAAATAATGATTAGAACTGCTACGTAACATTTTCTCCTTTAGAATCACTGATTACATTGTTTATAATGTTTTACATTTGTATAGTCTGTATTTAAAATATTAACTGTTACTACAGGAAATAACTATCGATTATCAACTACTATCATTTGCATCCTTTAAGAGAATACTAAAACAACCAAAGCCTAAGTTACCTTGTTCTCGATTTTTTTCTATTTTTCCTCATTGACTAAAAACTAAAAAATCCTTCTTACTCTATTATAAACTTTTCAAGCTATTTTTTAATTTAATTGAATCGGGTTATTGTTATTATTGGTTATTGTTATTGTCAATTATTCAGATATTGATCATTTGTTCCTTTTTTTAGAACCTTAGTGGATCAGTCGTAGAGTGCTGAGTTGCCGAGTCGAAGGCCCAGGGTTCAAAACTAGGCTATAACAGATTTTATCTAATCTATTAACAACTGGATACAGTCTTTTGCGATCTGAGCCCCTCCCTGAGTTTACCTAGCCTCTATAAAGGGAGAACTCAAAATAGGGAGATAATCTGGTGGTCGAGGGCGATCAAGGACAAAACAACTCCCTACCCAACCGTGATCATTTTTTTTTTAGATTAATTTATTGATATCTACAACAGTCATAATATTACAACAAGTAAATCTGCTAATATATAAGTAGAAGGTCTCGAGGCCATATTTTTTTCAGACGCCTCAGAGGTTTATCAGGAGTAGTATAAGAAGCAAGTTGAGAGACTATCGGATTCAAGTGTGTATGGAGCTTGTCATGGATGGATAGGTATCTATTTTGGGCCAAATCAGCAACATATGGGATATTAAGATCATGATGGATGAGTTTGTTTGCGACATAATAAGGAGCATAGAGGATCCCGTGATCCATGGTACAATACAATCTCTACCTGTTTTCCTTTCAAACGTATGGAATAACTAATATACGCCTTTAATGCATTTGGCCAACCACAGTTTCTGAACGCTCGTTTTTCTTTATGTTCTCCTGTCATAAAATAAAAGAAATAAGTGCAAGCATGGTTATGTTCAGTTATAAGTCAAGTTAGCCCGTAATTAGTGAGTTTAATTAATTTATAATTGCTGGTTGTAAGTCATGGAATAAACCTATGTAAGCCTAGCATGTATAGCAATAGTCCATAAAGGTGCATTCATTGTAAAACTCGATTACTCTGTTTTTGAAGGTAGTGTATCCAGAGACTCCTTAAATGCTAATAAATCAGCTACAGAGCCTTGCTACATGAAGCGTCGTATAAAAGTGATTACTAGAGAGAAGAGATCGGTTGCCGAGAGAGGACAAGGTGTTGGGCGTGCAAAGAGTGACCCGGGAGCTTTGCATACAGGAACCCGCTAGTTATTAGCATATGTTCCTTGTTCTACAAGGGCACTTCATTTACATGTAAATGTCTGTCGGTGTACTTCTTCCACGCCCGTTAGTTCACCTTTTTGTATTTGCGCCAGGGGGTTGAATAAATATCAGCCTACTTGTTTAGAACCATTATGCATAGCATATGATGGTTCATGGAGGATAAATATTGACCGATAACCAAGGCATTGAAGGAATCTTATAAAAAAATAATATTTTTTAATTATTATTATTATTTAATAATATTTTTTTTATTTAATATAATTTTTTTTAGTTAAAAAAATGTGTGTTTTAAGTGTATTCGTTACTTTATTAATTTCTATGTATTAGCGGCACCATGAAAAGGATGTGGAGCGGGGACACATGAAAGGGAATATGTTTTGGACAAAGAACATACTTTTTGGTCCCCTTATGTAGGAGCTTTGGTCCAAGATGGTGGAGAAAGAGGAAAGGGGGAGGGGCAAGCTACTACTAAAACTAGGCTGAAGAAGTCAGTCTTGAGATAGACTCAGAGAAGGAAGGAGGTACTCTGGAGACGTACAGCAAGGAGGAGAGATCTTGCAGAAGATGGAGAGTCCCGAAGGAGACAAGAAGAAGACCGACCTGTAACCCAATCTACCCCTGCTCATAGATAAGTTAAATTAATTTCATGTAAGGCATTTTATGACAATCCTTTTTATCTATTAAAATCTGAATCATTAACCTTGTTTGAAATTGGATAAATAAACGACCCTTATTGTAATTCTTTTGGTGCTTACATACCCCAGATACACTATTATTTATAAATAATATATTGAGGGTATAGTAGATGAGAAAATTGGTAAACAAAAGAACAGACCTTTGGAAAGGAACCCAATTAAGATAAAGGCACATAAATAATAATTTGAGTACTCATACTAAATGAGACTCTTGCATCCCAAAGATAATTTAAGAGTAGAAACATAGCATTATATTTCTGTATTAAAACCCTATAAAAAAAGGAATGATACAAATCTGATTTTTTTTGGTATTTTTTTTAATTGTTCCATAAGAAATAATTATTATTATCTTATTATTTATTTATTTATTAAGACTAAGTATATCAATAGTTAAGTACATTGTTAATCAGAAGCTTGATTAATATATTTTACGAAACATTTTGATTTGTTCACTTATTCACTATTCTAAAAAAAAAAAAAGGAAACTTGTACCAATGCAACTTAACTCCGAAAGGCAGCGTAATGGGGTGTTAGTAGTTAACTTGAGAATTAGGGTAGTTGTTCAAACCACTACATTATAAATATATATATAATATAAAATATATAAATATTAGAAAGCAGACATATTACTTATTTCTTTTAGAGACATTTCACTGTCTCATACTCGGTAAATATCGATAAGACTTATAATAATAATATAAAAATAATAAAAAAAAACAATAGCAAAAAACTGTACCACTACAACACGTGAATGGGTCTGAGGTCCAGTACATGGTAGAGACTGTACTGTTTCATGAACAACGGTTCTGCAAGGAGGTGACTTGTGCTAGGTCATGCTCAACCGTCAGATTACCCCCTTATTTTGGATACTCTATTTTTATATTTTATAGAGGCTGGGTGAGCCCCAGGAGGTTCCTAGATCCTATATGACCTATCTCCGGCCACAAACAGACTAAATAAAGTCTTGCTCTTTGCTAAAAATTAGGAGGGTTAAACACCGTCTGAAATTTGTGTAAACTTTTCAAAATCAATACTATTAATGAATTAAATTGATTCGGGCCGAAATGTAGTTACAGTTCGTGATAAAACACTTTTTTTCCTTTTAATAATTGAAATAATTGATTCAGACATCTGTCTTTTATATATTTAGTAATGATAACTTACGAGTTTTTTCAAGGAGCATTGTCATTGATTATGTGAAATCTGTGTATGAATGACTTGGTTTGTCCGTGTCCAGTTAAGGCCTGAGTTTTTGATTCACTTAAATAAATATATTAATTTCAAATGTTTTTAAGTTCATTAAATACAAAGTTTTAATCCGGTTTACATTTTAATGCTTGAATTAACCTATAGTTTTTCAAAATTTTGGTAGCAAGAACAAATCCCATTCAAAACCACTTATAATATATATAACCACTTTTTATTATATTTAATGGAATAAATCGTAATACTACTGGACCAAGGTCGAACCCAGGGCTGACTAAAGGGCGGCTAGAGGAGGATGGAGGAGAATTGAGGAAGATAAACAAGAGAAAGCCGGCCGGTGTGAAATTAAAAGTCTGGAAGCTAACAGAGTCGACAAACAACACCTCCGCGGCTCTACAAAAATCCCAAATCCTCCAGGGACACTTTAACCAGCACATGGTCACTTCGCGGCCAAATCAATGTCTTCAGCGGCCTATAGATTAGAAACCATTCAAACGTCATAACCTGTAATGTAGTTCCGCCTCAAATTTAAATTAGACTTCAGGATCTCCAACTCGTCCGTATTCTACCAGGGATTACGGAGGCTCTATTCTCTCTCTCTCTCTCTCTCTCTCTCTCTCTCTCTCTCTCTCTCTCTCTCTCTCTCACACACACACACTCTCTCTCTCTCTCTCTCTCTCTCTCTCTCTCTCATGTGGATTCAGTTGAAAGAAAATGTGTTCCTATATATCCTATCCTTCGCCGATGACCAGATCATCATTTCGCAAGACACAGAAGGTGCTGGATATATGTTAAGAAAATTAAATGAGGTATCCCAGCAATGCGGGTTATTAATGCGGTTATTAGTTATGAATACTGATAAAACGGAACACATGAGTTAGGCATTTTTTCAACATCTTGGCTCCATAATTGAGATAGATGGTGCATGTGGTATGGAAAAAAAAGAAGAATTTCGGTTGGTAAAAAGACCATATCAATGCTCAAATCGGTATTATGATATAAAAACATTATTCCCAAAACAAAAAAAAAGTATATATATATATACAACAGTATATTACTGAACACCATGACATAGGGATCAGAAACATGGGCGTTGAATAGAAAACTCAGGAAAAACTCCTAACTACAGAAATGGACTACTGAAGACGAGTGGCGGTGATATATCCAGAATGGACAAAGTAAGAAATGCGAACATCAGAGAAAACATGGAGGGTGAAAGAACCATTCTGGAAGATATTGTGAAAAAACGCCTGAAATGGTATGGGCATTTGAAAAGATTGCCTGAAGGAATACTACCCAAAGTAGTCCATCAATGGAAAATTATGGGGATCAGAAGACAAAGAAGGCCTAGGATAACGAAGTGGAGGAATCCATGATGCGTCATGGTCATCGTGAAGAATGGACCTTGGTTAGGACATTATGGAAGGAAGACATTGAATTGAAGCTTTAGGAAACGCACTATTAATGGAAACTCCTGAAAAAAAATTTCAAGTATACGCTTTTCGAATTGTCATTAAAGTCGAAATATCTTGGGTATAGGCATTATATATTTTGCTATCTAGCTATTGTTAATTTAATGTCCGGTTTTCCAACAAACATGAGCATTTCATAATTCCATTTTTTTCGAATTGCTCTTTTTATTTTTAAAGTAGGATTTATAACGAGTACTATTATTGGAAATTATTTATAGTAGGTAATATAAAATTATTCAAAGTCATCATTGCAATGAAATTATTTATTTTTTATTTTTAAAATAAATAAATAAAGTATATTTAATGTTATGCTAGAAGTTTGTGGTTACTTTCTATTTTTTTTCAATATTCCGGAAAATATTTGTGAAATGTATATTTTAATAGCTTCTACAACATTTATTAATTAGAATTAAATTTGATTGAACTAGATAGAAATAGTTTTAATTTAAAAAAAAAAAACAGTTTAACTATGTAATAATGAATACTAATACGATCAGTTAGGTGTTGGGACGGCCCGCTGATCATTCAGTTGCGTACAGACTGGATATACCCCTCTCCAAATTGTAAGAAACAAATATGATCTTCATGCCCAACTATCACACCAGGTCTCTTCAGTAACACTATCTACCAAATTAAAGAGTTACCCCTTCTAACGTCCGCCTGGGGAATCCTTCGCTCGCCGCGTCTGCCCTCTCTTGCGTCCTCCTGCGGGAGCAACCGCTCGCCGCATATACCCCTCCTTACGTCCGCCTGAGGAATCCAGCACCGCCGCGTCTATCCTCGCTTGCGTCCGCTTGAGGAGTTCACCGCTCGCCGCGTCTATCCTCGCTTGCGTCCGCTTGAAGAGTTCACCGCTCGTCGATCACCAACCTCCGGTAAAACAAGGTCTACCAAAGGACTCTCTTTCACTCTGATTATCCCTTCTCTTACATATTCACCAACCTCCTCAGCTTATTCACCCCATCCGCTACTAGTACTCCGCATTCTCCGTCTAGATCCAGATATTTACCAATACATCACCGTCATATTAATCTACTCTCTCTCCCTTGTATTCTCCAATTTCACCATCTTATTCTCCTGCACCCTCTTAGTATTCACCAACTTCTTCCTCATACTCACCCAGCTCATCAATCACTGCTGCTTGTTACCTATTCACCCACTTCACCATTTTATTCTCCATCGTCATCATCCTATTCCCTATCTTCTTCGAATCATTTCTCACCTCCAGACACCCAGTGTAGTTCCCTTCCTCACCTTTTCCAGTTCGCTGATGACACGCTCACCCACATACGCCCTCTTACTCTCTCTATGATGCCACTATAGAGCCATGGGGGGATGTTCAGTCGCGAATCAGTCAAGTAAATTCAACTTTAAATCCCGCGGGCTGCTTCACAATTATTACCTTGGCAACAGATAGAGAAAACTTTGTTTCCCCCACTCCGTCATATAGTACTTCTCTTGACTTCCGGTTCGGGCTGCAAGCTATCCACATCTCTCCGCTCTCCTCGAATGAAGCTAACCTCGTCGTAGCTAGTACATTGGTGATATTCGGCAAAAGCCTTAAATCGCCTAGCGCCGGATACTAGAAGTACGCCCTTGATGATACCGCAGAGATCGCCTGGTTACCAAATACACTAGGAGACAAAGAAAGTTCACTCTTTCATTCAATTCGTAAGAGGAGCTGTTCACCGTTCACCATCACCCTCAGGGACAATATTTAATTCGCCGCCTGAGAAATAAAGACTCTAAAATCCATCATCATGTGGCCCTGTCGCCACCGTTAATATTTGTTAATGTTTTGTTCATGTGACCATTTCGAATTAATAATTAACATTTAATAGTTCGCTTTCATAATATTATTCCAAATCATTTTCTTCTGTGAATACTCATTATTCCTTTTGTACATATCCGTAAGCTAGATTTCATTATTTTCTTTATTTGTAATGTATTTGTATTATATTCAGAATTAAAAATCCACATGTTTCAGTATCTGACCTAATTTATTTAATCCACCGAATCTATTCAACTCATATTTAGAATATTTAACAAAAAACAAAGAGAATCGGAATTCATACTAAAATGCTTTAATGATGGTTCTTTGGATTCCTTGTCTAAGAGTAAAAGTAATAAGTTGGAATTTGTCATTATTAAATCGAATATACAAAATACACATCGATCATGAAGAAATGATCAATATAAATAGAAAACTTCCATTTATTTATGAATTTCATTGAAATCCATTCTAATGATTAGACATTGTGAAACATAGACATTAGAGGTATTGTAATAGATCTGGCGGGACAGGACTGATTGGGCGGGCGTAAGGCAGCTTGAAATATGCCTTTTTAAACTGGCTACGTCCGAGCCTAATTAGATCCTCCTAATTAGCTTCTTTTGTACAGCCGGGGATCGATTCTGTTCAAAACCCACTCCGCCATTAGAGCTACCTATTTTCGTAATAAATGCTATTATTTCATAACGTAAAACACAATACACACATACACCAACCTCTAAATGGAGAGAGAGAAGTGGAGAGAAATGCAGCAGAATAGAATAAAAACAATTTTCATTCTAGAACCAATTCCCTTAAGGAAAACACACAAACCCACACACGGAGAGTTATCTGTGTTCTTCTTCAACACAGAAAAATATATAAAAGAATAATTTAGTGATAACAATAATAATGATGTATGGTGGTAAATTACTGTACCGAAAAGGTTATTCCTTATTATATTTTGTTGTCTCAGATTTTTTGTTCTAATATTGCTATTGTATTTCTTTCATTTCATAGTTCCATTAACGTTTCAGATTTATTTATCCAATAATAATAATAGTACTGAATAACAGTTACAATTTTACTGAGAATTAAAACCCTTATTACCTTAATACACCTAAGTGTTCTTTCAGACAAGCCCCCTGCTATATTTAGGGATCACCTTTTAATCAAAAATCATATAGTGCTAATTAATAAACGGATTATTCTGGTTATAGGGAAAAAGGAAAATACATAAATAGATTATAATTTTTTACAAATGTTAATTTGGAAGTTATAAATGTTATTTTCATTATAAATGTTATTTTTGGAAGGACAATCAAGAAATAGCTTTTAAATACAAGTAACCTTATTGATTGGTTATAATAACTTACTATAGTTAATTGCACAGGGAACTTTCTAGACCCATCTTAATTGTAGATTCTAAGAATTGTCTAAACTGTTCTTCTCACATTTGCGATCTTATTATTGCCGCTAGATGCCACTACTGCCGCTATTATAATATAATTAATTGTAAATAGACAGTATTACGTTTTGGTTTGTCATTTTAGTGTACCTTTTATTGATTAAAATAACTGTGTTTGCACTTTCATTGTTGTGTTTTTGACATTATTGACCCTTACGTCTGTAATCCCACAATAATAACTTTGAAAAAGTAAAATCCTTCAAATTTTTATTTTTTTTAAATTGTTACTTACAATTTTTTTTAAATTTCTTCAAAGCAATGGGGGGTTACATCCCCAATAACCCTCCCTCGTTACGCCTATGTTCCTCCTGATGATAACATGTGTAAAATAATGGGAGAGAAAATATAAATAGCTCAAAAAGCATTTCTACCGTATCAAATAAATCAAAGTGATAATTCATGAATTAATTAAACAAAAAGGGATAATTCATGAATTAATTACTTATTGAATAAAACGTAGTCTTTCGGAAAACATTAATTATTTTATTTTTTAAATATTTTATTTGAAAAGAAAAGATATGGCCAGGACCGGGACTCGAACCCCGGTATTTCACCTCTCCGTGGTGACGCCTCAACCATCTCGGCCACCCTGGCACGTTTCTCGGCCAGTCCTATCAATTCTTTTCACTGATCCTATATCTCCGTGTTTTCACAATTTGCGATGTATACACGGGGAGAATGTTAATTGAACAATACTTTATTTCTTGATCTTAATTATTTTACATTTTTTTCGCTGTAGGTTGAACTTTTAGCGAGACGAATGTTGGATTTTCTCGTTTTTTTTCCCGATTACGACTTTGGTGTTATTTATCAAATAAAATCGGGAATCAGAGAGAATCACTTATTGACGTTAGAAGGATCGAGTTAAGTCCGTAAGACTAGAAGCCTTGGCAAAGGAGAAGCTGTTAGGAGAAAAAGTAGGCCCTTGGAAGGAAAAAAGAACAAATAAAGCCACCCTTCCTAGGAAGGCTAAGGTTATTCCACTTTTTTAATTTCACTTTCAAATGAGTCGATATCACTTTGTGATATTTCAAAGTTGCGCGGCGTTGCGTTAGAATTTCAAATGACTCCGGGCCAGGTTATACCCTTCCGCTGGGTGGCTTCGACTTTATTGGAATTGTCAAAACAGGGCCAATTTGTGTCCCCCCCAACCCGAGTGTTATAAACTAATTACGTCAAAATAGAATAAACATTGGAGGGAGGAAGTATCCACAAAAATGACAATATCATCGATAATGTGTATACATGTTGAGCGCTCAATCCATTAAAAAATACTTACCTTAAAAAAAAACAGTAAAACTTCCCATGAAGGATCATGTTTTCTTTACATGTGATTTGTCCACAATCACACTCAACCGCCGATTTTTAATTTCTTCAAATTAAAGAGTAATTATTGTTAGAGAAGAATTGGTTGACTGTAACTTCTAGTATAAGGAAGAAATAGTTGGGGGTGCAGTCAATTTATTAAGGTGTTATTATTAACTTATTAAGGTATTTTTATTGACTGCACCCCCTTTTCTTATATAAAGAGTAATTACTATATAGAGACTGGATGAGTCCCAAGAGGAGGACTTTCAGATTTCATAAGGTCCATCCATGTTAACTGATTCAATAATTTATCTGCCACAGACTGCTTTGAACCCGGAAATTTGAAACTTTATTCCCACTAGTTTCAAATTGAATACCTCATCAATTCCCGACGATTCTTCGGAATGGCTGTATAAAAGTTGATGTTGGTATTAGAACATTACAAGTGACTGGTTTCTCTACCTGCCTTATTCTCATTTTCTTGTTGTAAAATTACAATATAGTTGCAGATTATAATAAATGAATAAATAAGCTGTTATTATTAACGACAATGTTTACTGAAGGTATATGAAAGTTGCATTTCTTTACTACATATGAGCTATTCGACTCCCGAAGATTGACAGAGATCATTAGTAAAACTTTATATAAATAAATAGCATAATATCAGAATCCATGAATATTATTGTCTTTTACTTTTTAATAATTGAACTCGTTTAAAATGGCATTAGTATGTAGTCTATTAATTACTGCAAATAACGCTAGACATATTTGTGTATATGTGTGTATATATACGCCGAAAAAAAAAATCATATTTTCCATCACCCCAATACGTATTTTAATTTATTTTTGTTTCCAAATAGGAAAGCTTAATCCATTATTTTTAAGTTACATTAATTTTTTTCTTTAAAAAATTACTTTTAAGATAGTTAACCAACGAAAAAATAACTATAGATATTTATTTTGTTCATAAGTGATATAATGATATAAATGGTAAGTTTTATATTTTCTTCAAGTTTTTACAGAATTATTATTTTACTTATTCTAAAAAGAGAATAAAACCTAAATTAAAAATGGGATATAAAAATTAAGGACTGATATTATTAGGAAATACAAAAATTCTAGATAACCACAACAAATCAATCAAGCGTATTATATATCAATAAAATATAAATATTATTCTATCATATAAATACATATAATATTTATTAAGCACATTTAGCTGAAACATATGCACTTCAACCACTAAAGAAAAACCAGGATAAAGAAATTAAACTTTAAGGGTGAAATGGTACACCTAAATCAGTTCAAGTATTACCAAGGCAGAATACTTAGAGTTTGCTGGGACGCACTGCGGCAAGCATTAAGCCCATTTATATATTGCTTTATCAATACTTATAAAACAGGCAAGGAGTCCTCTGCACTACAACACCTGTAGTAATAAAAAGTTTTGAACAATCTACGAATAAACGTACAATTAACTTTCCAATCCCGCCAGATTTAAAAATTCGAATTGTTTTCTGTGTGCTTTTTATATCGAAACCAAATCAAGAAATTTTTACTTTTTATTTTTGCATGAATATATGCACACATTTATTTAGTTGGGCCGATAAAACTCGACAGTTTAAAAGGAAAAAAAAAAGAAATTATTTAAGCAGAACGACTTCAACATTAATAACTTGCTTGCAATCCCTTGCTTAAAAAAAGCTATATTCGAAATTGATGAACTCCTTATCCAGCTGAAAAAAATAGGTGAAAGAATCCTTATAAAATTGATTAAATAAATATGTATACTAGAGTATAAATTATATTAGTATATTTTGATTAGTTACATTGCACACAAAAAATATATATGTATGCGGTAAATTTGGTATTATATATGTATATCTATATTACATCCAAAGTATATTCAATAATATAGTCATATATAAAATATCGTTTAGTCATAATTCACACGATGACTACATACAAGGTCATTTACGAGGTGCTAGGGATAATTTTTACATTTATATCTTAAGGCTTGGTAGGTTTCATAGCCACACAAACAATATTAAACAACATTAGTCTTTAGCTGATTAACATCTGAGGATAAAGGAAAATTACCAATGGGCGTTATCCTCGAATAATCCAAAACAATTTACTCCACAACTCACAAGATTTAAGGCAGTTAGTTGGTGTAGATCTTGTTTCTTATCATATATTCTAATATTGTCAATACATCACTCTTAAATAGTTCATAATATGATAACTAAGTACTTTTCTAAGAAATTTCAACGTTCTGTAATAATTGCTGTCGATTATTTTGTTAGTTAATCAATTTATGTACTGGTGACTCTGTGATGTGAGTTATTTATTTTTGTCATTTATAAAATAAATTGAATAATTATTGTTTACTGGATCCATTCCCGTCCATGAGCAAGAAATGGGATATTAATAATTTATTAAAGAAATAGATTATAGAAAACGTCTAAAGTTACAGAAAATTAGGATCTCTATATTAAAGACTCTAAGGATAACATGTCTTAAATTGTATGGCCACATAGTGATGCTTCCCGATCACAGAAAAAGAATAGTAAAACACGTATGATCCTTTGTTCATGGAGGGGAATGTATCCAAAATATTAAGAAAGACTTGGAATAAGAGAAATTTTCTAATAAAGACTCATCTGTTCATAAAGAATATAAATTTAAATTTAAAGATAGAAACAAAATCTGAATTCTTGGAAAAAATGAAAACCTGGTGGGCAAATGAGAAGAACAAGAAGCCCCAAACGTGAAGCACCTTTACTTAGCGTCTTTTAATTTGGGAACTTTACGACTAATAATAATAATAATAATATTACATTAATTAAATACATTATTGCTGTATAGTAAATAGTAAAACGAAGTTATACATTTTTGTCAATGTGTTGATGTGTAATAAAATAGAAACGATAGGATTAGAACTATTATTCAGTTTACATACAATCACTCTTATATTTTCTACAGAAAACAACATGTTTTCTTTAAAAATAAGCAAGGCAAATTTTCTCTTAATGTCGTCAGTTACCACCATTCTTACCAGCCCACTGATTAAGACAACAAAAAATTATATTACCATTAAATATTGCTGGTTTTAAACTTTCAATTTATCTCCTTGTTCACGGTTGGAGGGATTTACTGTGCCCCTAAACCGGGGCTGGCTTGGAGTGGCACTTGGTCCCCGGCATAACCCAGCGCAAGTCTGATTTATTTTATTAGTGGGAGCCAAGTTTATCGGCCTGTTTATACGATCCTCGGGTAACTAAGCCCTTGTCGTAACCCGGATGAAGCAGTAAACTGGTCATCCACCACGGGATGCAGCTGGCTTCCGTGGATCTGTCATGAGGAAGATGCAACTCCTTCGCTAGGTTGAAGTCCTTAGATTTAAAGATCACATTTGTATTATGGAGGTCAATAGTCCACTTTTCAGATCAGCATGAAACTACTTTGAATTAAATAGTTTCCTTCGATGACCAACACTTCACATCTTGAAAGTCTAGGGCGATCACCGCTTGCTAAAAACAGTGTTTAAGTAGTACGTTTTTTCTGTTGCAATTACAAATTCGGCAGGTTGCAAGAGTGCCAGATTAATAAGCAACAATACCACAAACACATTAAAGCAGGTCCCCTACAGCCTGAAATTACACTCTTTAACTTTCAGTTTCTTGTAGCTTGACTTGGAAGAAATAAATCATCTCATCATCTAATAGAACGATGTAGCAATATTAAACAAAGAGACTAGAGAATATTATGATCCTAACTTGAATCGCTATTAACTATGGACTAACATTATAACTTATGAACTAACATAGTGACTACTCTCTGAAACATACTATACTGTAGTCTCATATCTGCCTTTTCTCTTATCTATATTTAAGAGGTGAAATATTTACCTATATAAAAAAAGAATATGTCAAGGAAGTTATATTGCGGACAACTCGAAAGTAATCCCACAACTCAGAGGTTGATAACCCACAATTATACGCTGATCATTAGGTCATCAACCAATTCAATAAATAGAATCGGCAATATTTTCATATACGAGATGAATAAGGTTTTTTGTAATAAATAGTAGAAAATGTTTCCTATTTTGTACCTAAGAGAAGAGAAGATATATATATATATATATTATATATATATATATATATATATATATATATATATATATATATATATATAAAGTAGAGAGCACAGGAATGATTGCTGATAGCCTTTAATCATTAGTCCATAGGCACTAAATCATTGCCCCGACTTAGCAAATATTTTCAATAAACAATCTAAAGTCCATACCGTTCAATAAAAAAGGCGTTCCGAAACATTAATATTGTTTACGGTGAAGATACAGTGAGCGAAAGAACAATCTTCCGTTGGTTTGAAAAATTTAGGGCTGGGGGTGCTAACCTTACCAATAAAGAACGTGGTAGACCAAAGACTAAGTTGGACAACGAAAAATTGAAAGAGTTGGTCAAAGCGAGCCCTTCCCAAACCACTAGTGAATTAGGTTCACAAATTGGAGCAAGTGCCAAGGAACCTTAAGGAGCTTGGTAAGACAAAAGTCTGGAAATATGGGTACCACATGAATTAACCAAGGCCCAGCAGCTCACCCAATTTTTTTTTCAGGAGCTGAATATAGAGGTCCTTCCTCACCCACCATATTCTCCGGACCTTTCTCCAACTGATTTTTTCTTTTTCCGTTCTTTGGATGATTTTTTAAGAAATGAAATAATTGACAACGAAAATGCTCTGAAATTGGCCTTCCAAGCTTTCGCTTCTTCCTTGACACGTAATATCTACAGAGCGTTGATAGAAGAAATGCTTGTTTCACGTTCGGAGAAGTGTATTGAAAGTGAAGAATCCTATTTTGATTAATAAAAGTATTGTTTAATATTTGTTTAGCTAATAATTTAAATTTACACCTTCACTGACATTTCATATGTTACAGCCCAATAGCTGACTCTTATTACCATGAATGTTGAAAGTATAGGGTATATGGATGGATAGGTTTCTTAGGAGTTTAGTCAAATTCGATTCATACAACCATATGATGAAATGAAATGATCAGTTTCCGCAATAATTATTATATTTCTCAATGATAGCGCCCAACGTCGCTTGTCTGTTTCTTTTATTATTTACTTCACCCTTATCTATATCATCGGAATGTTAGAGTATGACATTTTCATTTTAAATTAAAGAGGACTAGGCTACACTTCATTTTCCCATCATACATATATTTTTTTAAAAACAGTATGTGGTTCAAAGAAGAGGGCACATTCCTTCTGTTATAATTTATTTATGCAGTTAATAAACAGAAGTTTTGATATTCAAGATAAAAAAAAATCTTAGATGCATTTGCATGCCACTGAACGACGCCAGCAGATTCCCATACATTTTTATTGAGTTGAGTTTGTGTAGGTTTTTTTTTTCGCCTGGTTTTGTAAAAGCCATTTCTAAGTCAACAAATATAGATTCGCCTTCTGTGGTGGCTGTAGTTTACATAACGCTCGACTCTGATTCTGTGTTACTGAATCCTGTATACATTAGTCATATATTTCAATTTTTCCACGGAAACACGCAGAAATTTGCGATTCTATCACATAATACGTAGAGTTAGACTATCAGCGCTATTCGCAGAGGTAATTTTTTTTTTTTATAGGGTTTAGTACAGTATTTTTTTTATTATAGGTTTTACTTTTAACGATATCTACCAATTGGAAAATTTGGCGTCCCCAAATCTGGTTCAGGAAGAGGGATAATTCATTGACTATTACTTTCTAATTTTCCTAGGAATTCAGGAAGGATTTCGTCTGACCAAGGAAAACTTAAACTTATTTTTATAATTTCCGTTTCTACGAATGCAGATGGTGCGTTAAAAAACCTCCGAGTTAACAACTTCACTAACGGTTAATAAATTTGCACAATTTAAACTGTTTGTTTCATTGTAACGAAAATTAATTTCCATGATCACGCCTCTAGGATCCAGCAAGTGGATTTGAGCGAGTATAAAGTTTGTAATGGAAGGATTGATGCATGTTCGGACCATGTCAACAACAAATAGGACATTAATGTCATTATGGGTGATTTTATTCATAAAAAAGATAGGAACGTTTGATACTAGAGTAATTTGATAGCTTAGTGGAGTCCTAAAGTTCCACTCGATAATTCTAAATGGGTATTGTAGAAGTCATGCTTACGAGTGAATGAAATGTTAAAGCACAATGTTGAAACGAATGCAGTTTCTAGTCGTTTCAGGCTTGTATGACGATTCCAAGTTCTGTCATCTGTCAAGATATAGTCCTCAAGTATCGGATCTATTCAACAGGAATCAGTAAGATATAATTAAAGAATAGAGAAAGGCAGGAAATCATCGTTTACGACAAAGGGTAAAGTTGTTTTGACGGGATTTATGATAATTTATTTTAATCCTCCAGTTATTAGACCATTCTCCAAGGTCAGTGATATGAGACTGAAGATTTTGGGATGCATTAACTATATGTGTGTTGATTGATAATACACATGTATCATCAGCGTAAGTGCAGAGATTAGTATGAGGATAGAGGATTGGGCCGAAGATCCTGCCTTGAAGAGCACTAGCAGTTTGAGAGAAGATTGATGAATACATATTATTATGATTTATACATATTATATGATTTACATTGAATGATCTGTTAGTGAGTTAGTGTTGCGTAATGATCCAAATCGTCAAGAAAAATTAATATGGTTCTTTTGAAGCTCCTTTTTTGAGGTTTCACACCGAATAGAGCAGAATATGGTGAAAGGTAATGGGGGTAAATCTTAATGGGGAAAAATAAATTTGACAGAACAATGTACGTATTAACTGTTATTAGTGACGACTCGTTTATAGGAACTGCGGAACAGCACAACCAAATTTTGAAGAATAACATCAATCTTTTCCATCCTATTTGTTTACACTATAGTGTCTTAAAGCTAAATGTAATTATTACAAATTTCTGAATAAACGTAAAAATATTTTTTTTACTCTTTATATTTTCATCTACACCTGTCAAGTAATTGACAATCAGCAGATTGGATGACAGAAAAATAATACAAAATGACATGGAAGGCAAGACGAAGAACAGTACCCAGCGGTACCTCTCCATTGGCTTGTTTAAATTTCCTATTGTAATAGATCCCTCATCCACGTTCTTTTTAGTCTCCTCTTAGTGTTCTCAGGCATGAGAGTCGTAGCCATTTGTTGTATCAATGGGTTTGGGTGTCCGTACAGTTTCCTTGAAAGCGTTTGTAGTAAGTTCGTATGTGTTCATCAACCGTTTGTAATTTTAAGTCAGTATGCAGAGTTTTGTTATTGACGTAACATGTTGCATTAGTGATAAGTCTAAGTACTTTTGACTGATAAGTTGGTAGTTGTTTTCTGTGAGTCTGTTTAGTGATGCCGTAAATTTGTAAAACATATTTCAAAACTGGTTTTAGTAAGTAAGTGTAATTATTTAATTTCTGTCTTAAATCTAATTTGGAGTTTTTCCTAAATCTTAACGTGAGGATCCCATGTCATTCTCCTACCAAATTTAAGTCCAAGGTATTGTACTTAGTCTCTCTGTGGGATGGGTGCGTTATTAAGGAAAATGGGAGGGCATGTTTCGCGTCTAAAAGTAAAAGTGATGTGTTGTGACTTTTCGTGGTTCAGTCTGATTTTCCACTGTTGGCACCATTCATTGACCTTTTGTAAGTTGTGCTGTAAGTTTTGTGAGGCCTGTGTCGCGTCTTGATGTTTACGTAAAAATATATAAAACGTTTGTATTACTGGCTAAGGGTAAAAATAGCTCTGTCTGTTTAACATTGCCTACCCTATTATCTTATTGATGCAAGATTAAATTTCACACCGCATGTGCTATGCTTAAAATTCATTTAGAAATCATATCATTAAACGTGATTAAGAGTACAATCAGATTGTTATCGTCTTTTATCTGATCCTGGCAGGAAAGTAGATTAGCTGATATGAGGACGGTTACTCAAGTGAATAAGACATTTTCCTGCATTAGCAAAGACACGGGGGCCTTGGGGACATTGCAATGGCTTCGGAAGACATCTAACTTATCTTGACCAATCCATTACATTCAATTCCAATAAGTGCTCCTCCTTCCGAATCTCTTTTCCCCTAGATTCGCCCCAAATAACCGGGTTAAAGAAGATAAACCTACGGTAAATTTTAGTGATTTGTTTTTGTCTCTTCTATTGTGATAGAATGAAATACCCGACTGTATGATTTTATAGCTGGCTATGTTTTTTAGTGATAAACGCTTACCTAACACGAACTATTTGCCATTTTATCAAATATTAAAACATATATAATTTAATCCATAACATTGACAGTTGATGCTGGCTCAGCAATTTATATAGCAATCTTACAACAGACTAAAATAATGGTAATGAAAATTAAGCAGTGTATATGATTAAATTAAAAAGATAATAAGTATAAAATAGGTATACATAGATAAATATAGGTAGATATAGATGATTTTTTTTATATCTAAGAATTAGTTACATCAAAAAAAATTAAGAACATGATTGTAATCTATAAATCTGAAAATATTTAACAGATATGTGATACTATATTACTATAATTTATTTTATTGATATACAGTCCCTGGCCATATTAATGTGACCACTGGATAGATTCGTTCTTGTTACATGTTCGCATTATCTTTTTGTATGCGTAATGATGTAAATCGAGTTTAAATATTAGTTTTATGGGTAAGTTAGTTATCTGATAATAATATGAAATTGAAAAAAATAGTTTCGAAAATAAATCTTTATTTATTTTTTAATATTTTGTGGTGTCACTCTACTTACACCCTATTTTACATATTGATGAAAAAACTATCAAAATAGTTAAAATATATGATACAAATAATAAATCAATAATAAACTTACCAAATCCGACTTGTATTTAATGAAAAAGAAACAATAAATCCACAAAAATTTCAAACAAAAATTATGCATGCCGTCACTCTTAAAACAAAATGGCTGTAAAACTAAAACCAATGCTGCCATTACTAAAAACAGCAATTTATTAAGACACGCGAAAGTATATTAATAAAAATTAGGAAAAAACAAAAAGAAAATAATCTTTCTTGGTGGTCACATTAATATGGCCAGGGACTGTATGGTATAAATTTTTAAATATAGATTTTTATTTGAAAAGAAAAGATATGACCAGGATCGGGACTCGTACTCGGGTCTCCCACCCCTCCGTGGTGGTGCTTTAACCATCTCAGCCATCCTGGTTCGCCTCTTGGTCAGTTATATCCCCTCTTTCCACTGATCCTATATTCGAGTCCCGGTCCTGGTCATATCTTTTCTTTTCAAATAAAATATTTATAAGATACTATATTACATTTAATAAACATTTATAATAGAGACAATTTAAAAAAAAATGTAATGTGTATTGTTCGAAACTTTTTTTGAACAACTTCATATTTCCATTAAAAAAATAGTTTTTGGCAGTACATTTTAATTGATGTTTACATTATCGTTTACTTGTTTATTCATTTAAAGTAACTTTATGTTGCTACGGCCAATCGGATGAAGCTACTGAGGGAGTCCTAAATTTTCTCTACACAACTATAACTACGAAAGGGATGAAAGGGATTTTTAACGAATATCTGACATCGTATACGTGACCACCATTTTATACTCCCTCCAAAGAACGACATATCTTAAGAATTTTTTACTCCCATTAAAATCTCAGGCATCAGTAGGTTTTGTTACTATAGCTGTAACTACTCAGGTTTCTTGGATGCCCTAAATATCTAAGAATATTGTGAGAGTAGGCTGTTAAATAAGGAAAGGTAATAAACAGTCATGTACACATAAGATAGTAAGTGTGGGTTATTACTTGGCACGTTACCGTTAGAAACAATTTTGAATGTATAAAACAGATAAAATATATTTCATACCAGACACATATATTTAATAGAAGAAAAGAAAAGATATGACCAGGACCGTGATTCGAACCCGTGTCTCCCACGTGTCCGTGGTGGTGCTTTAACCATCTCAGCCATCCTGGTTGTGAGGAACAAGTACAAAGGACAAAAGATTAGACAATTTTTCTGAAGGTTTTTTTTTTTCTCTCTAGCAAGATAAATTGCAGTAAAACTTTAAAATTCATTATTTATTAATCATGAGGTATATGAAAAATTTGATACCTTAGGTCGTATTATAAGCATCCAATCCATTCTAGTTGCCAACAACTCCTTAATTAGCAATCTTAGAGTGTTGTCAGTACTTTTTACCTTCACTATCGAACATCTTACTCCAACAATTAAAAAAAAAATAAAACAATCTAGGAATCACCTTGGATCAGTACCCCTGTCTAAGAATATTTCACGTCACAATTTCAGAGCTGTTGTTGAAGATTTTTAATATTTCGTGATTCCATTGCTGTTTTCTATTTTAGTATAATTTTTTTAGGTTTCTTTTTAGTTAGAGGTGTGCCTGCAGATATTCACGATTTTTTTAATAAGTGTTTCCGAGGTTTTGTATAATGGATTTATATAATGAAATCCTTAGGAATTTTAAGCCTAATTTTTCGGGTTATAATTGAAATCATCGCCGTATTAACTATACTATAATCGATATATTTAAATAATCCAAGTAGGTTGTGCTCTAATAATAAAAAATATATATATAAAATTCGCAAACTACTACAATATACAATTTTTTTTCGAGTTATGAAATGTTTCTCAATAGAGAATGAGAATGTTTCTCTTCAAAATAAAAATATTTGAAAATGGGAAACATTTTATATTGATATTGATTATATGTAATAGTTTTTTTCATATTAAAATTAAAAATCATACTAAACGATTGAGTGGAAATAAAATTCCCTATGTAATAAATAATTCAATTATAAAACAAAGTGAAGCACATTAATTAATTTGGATATATCCATGTTAATTCATAATATCTGTTTGTAATGTTTAAAGAGTATTGAAATCCAATTGAGGTGGACACCGATATCAATTTCAATATCAAGCTAACATTTAATTTCATTTGATTTGTTTGCTTACAGAGTACTTTGTTTGTTGTATTCCGCGAGGGTGTCCGTTTGAGCATTTTACTCTCACGGTCATAATGAATATTTCGTTTATTTTCTCTAAATTATATCAAACATAGACTAAATAAATAAGTTATATCCCAAATATTTACATTTGAAATCGTCCGAAGAGATATTTTATTCATCAGCCATTTTTGTTAACAATAATCAAATGACATTGGCCTCGTTTTTCGATATGCATTATTCCTGATCGTCATCTTAAAGATACAGTAAAAATATATTTTTTTAAATTTAAATTTATTTTTACTTATCCATTATGATCTTAATATCCCATATGTTGCTGATTTGACCCAAACTAGATACCTATCCTTCCATGAAAAGCTCCATACATACTTGAATCCGATAGTCTCTCAACTTGGTTCCCATAATATTCCTGATAACCTTCCGAGGCGTCTGAAAAGAAGATGGCCTCGAGACCTTCTACTGTAGAACTTTATTGGAGTGCTACCGATGGATAGTTTTTTTTTTTCATGTCATTTGTTCTTATTAGCAGATTTACTTGTTGTAATATTATTACAGTTGTAAATATAAATAAATTAATCTAAAAAAAAATATTTTTCATTATTTATGTTAGTTGGTTTTTAAATAGGAAAAACTTGTCTCTATATAAAAATTTTTTCTGATTTTTTATTGGTGTTGCCTTGCAACGGATCAAGGACCTACTTTTTTTCAGCCGTTTGTCGTGCTCGATTAGTTAAATTATCGTTTTGAAAATATTTTAAATATATTGGCATACCACAAAGCCACAGTTCCTGTGATTTATTTAATCTGTTACGCAAAATATAATATTTTTTTAATGTTAATAGAATTCTTCTTTTTAAACAATTATAGAATTTGATATAATTAAAATATTTATTATCCCAGAAAAATACCATGTGCACATTTTGATAGGCTCAATAAAGGATACTTGAATGAATTTGGATAATGGGAATTGATCTCCCTTTAGGCGGACAAGAGGCACCCCCAGTAGCATTTTAATATATTTTTCGTAAATAAAACAAACAAATCAAACTTTAGCACTTCTATCGTTATTTCTTTAAGACAGGTCAATGTTTCTAAATATATTTATGCTGACTGCTCTAAATGACATCAATGTAAATTATGACGCAAATCGTACTAACTGTTTTTACGATTCTTAATAACAATAGAAAGAAGTTCGGTTGATATCTGTTCCCACTTTTCTCGTGAGGTATCTGCTCAAGAAATCTGATTGAAAGATTACATTTTATTCCTGATTTTCCCGGCTCCAATTAAGGCAGTTCAAAATGGAAATAATAATTTCAATATTTATTGCCCACGCTTTCAACTGATATTATTCTTACACAATTTTGAGCGTGACATTATAAGAGTAGTTCAAGCTCCTCTGACTCAAAAATGTTAACACTATGAAAGTTAGAATATTTTAAAATAATAAAAATCATCGAACATTAATATTGACTGAATTAACTTCAATAAAATCACAAAGAAATATAGCGACTTAACCACTCGACTATATAAGTGAGTTTTGACTTTTTATTAGTCTGAAAAAATTTTAATTTATGTATATTATCCAGGGGGCGAAGTGGCTCAGTGGTAGAGCACCGAGTTGCCATGCCGAAAATCCTGGTTCAAATCCTGCTTCTGGCAAACATTTTACTTAGTCTTTTAGCAGCCAGGGATGGACCATACAGGAAATACATTATTCGATAATATTCATATACAGTCCCTGGCCATATTAATGTGACCACTGGATAGATTCGTTCTTGTTACATGTTTGCATTATCTTTTTGTATGCGTAATGATGTAAATCGAGTTTAAATATTAGTTTTATGGGTAAGTTAGTTATCTGATAATAATATGAAATTGAAAAAAACAGTTTCGAAAATAAATCTTTATTTTTTTTAAATATTTTGTGGTGTCACCCTATTTACACCCTATTTTACGTATTGATGAAAAAAAAAACTATCAAAATAGTTAAAATATGTGATACAAATAATAAATCAATAATAAACTTACCGAATCCGACTTGTATTAAATGAAAAAGAAACAATAAATCCACAAAAATTTCAAACACAAATTATGCACGTCGTCACTCGTAAATGTACTAAAACCAATGCTGGTGTTCTTAAAAAAAAATACTTTAAAAAACTTATAACAGTGCTGCCATTACATAAAACAGAAGACACGCGAAAGTATATAAAAAAATTAGGAAAAAACAAAAAGAAAATAATCTTACTTGGTGGTCACATTAATATGGCCAGGGACTATAAGTTAGCCAATAAGAAAAAAATATGGTGTGGCTGTGTCATGGAGACGGCCTTGTGATGTACGTGAATATGTTTACGTAACGGATAATATTTTTTATATAAAATATTATTATTTATATAATATATCAAAGGAAACGTTATTACGTTAGCATGAAATGAATTCCGGTGTACTGAAATCTTGTAATAATTATGCAACGGTTGACCATAAGAATTGTAGCCAAGCTTTACCGGTGACATTTTGACAAAGCCGCTCAGATAAGTAGATTTATGTATCACGTTCTTCTTTATGTTAACATTTAACGCCTGTTCATCGTCTAATTGACTCAGTAGCTGTTGCACCATTGTGTCTACATCCACGGGTACATTAATGAATTTTCCGATGATACCATAGCTGCCGTTGTAACGCAACCTACGTATATGTATGAATGGTAGTCGCGGTGATAATAGACGATCACTGATTGGATCTAATGCAGGCAACCCGTGCTCCTTAGACGGTATGTATAGATTTGTATACCGGTACGTGACGACGTGGGCACTTTGTCCGAGTCCAGTGATTTTTACACAAACCGCACAGTTTAAAGTCCGCTACCGTCTCTTCAATGAAAGCATTCTTAGGCAGAGTTGAGTGTTTTTCTTTTGTTGGCGTCTATGTGCGTAGAAACCACAGAAGATCACACACATCACACTTATGTCCTAATGTATTGCTGGCAAACATAGTAGTGAAACGTGTCCTAGCTGCTGTCTAATGTGTCTTCATAATCGACCATCGCACTCAATCGAGTCCTTTGTCGATATAGAAGCGATTTCATCATCCGCTTGCATAATTTTCACCGCACCAGCTGCAGATGTACTTGCACCGTCGTTGATCCGCATTCATTATTTTACATTCCCGGCACTGCTTGACACGGTCATATGGTGTTATATTCCCGGCACTGCTTGACACGGTCATATGGTGTTATATTGCTACCATTCGATCGCTCTTGAGAATCCCATTCCAACCGTACACGATCTCTGTATTTGGATTTGGGTTTAAGACGTGTTTAGGCTGACATTATAAATTGACGATTGAAACTCAACGAACGTCATAGCTTCTCCGAGTCAAAAGTTATTCCCATTGGAAATCTCGATACACAGCAAAATGACCTCAATGACCTCACGGTGGCATTAGTAAAATACGTTTAAACAGTCTTGAATGAAACTTGAAAGAGCTTTTTCACTCTCCTGTAAAGTTTTTATGCTTAGTATTATTTTCGAAAATAAGATTGTTGTTTTAATACTGCTTGTGTTCACTGTTTTTATTTCATAAACATGGTTTAATCTATTTGACATGCTAGCAACCTACGATGAAAAAAATGTGCCCCTTAAATAATAACATCTGATTGAATGATAATTGTTGATCTTGATAATATATGTGGAAGAAAGTGGTCCGGGTAGAGGTCACAATGAATTTCTCGTAGATTTGGAGTTTATATTCTTTGTGGTTAATATTCTTTACACTTGTACAAAGTATTTTTACCTATGAATATACAGTCCAATACAAAAATCTGTGTATCTACTTTATTTTATTTTTTTGCTTTGGAATCTAAACATTAATTTCTTCTCAGAGAGCCAGTCACATATCTTCTATACTTTATAGTCAAATTTAATAATCGGTTCACCATAATGACGATATACAATGCAGTCCCTGACCATATTAATGTGACCACTGGATAGATTCGTTCTTGTTACATGTTTGCATTATCTTTTTGTATGCGCAATAATGTAAATCGAGTTTAAATATTAGTTTTATGGGTAAGTTAGTTATCTGATAATAATATGAAATTGAGTTAATAAAAATTGTTTATCTGTATTACCTTACTTTTTTACTTTTCAACACTTTCTGTTTTATTATTATTTTTTTCATGATGTGGGTTACTACCTTTATGGCACTTCGTTGTTTATAGTGTACACTCATACATTGTAACCTTCATATTTACCTTGATGTACCTCTTTATCATTTTTATTGCCTGTATTCACCTTATTTTTTTTTATTTCTATTTAATATGTTTTTTAATATATTTGTACCACTTTTATTCTTATATTGTCTGTATTTTGCATACAGCCCTGAAGAAGACCTACAAAGTAGGTCGAAACGTTGGCTAATCAATAAAGTTTTTCTCCAATTCTAAGAGAAATTTATTGTGACTTCTACCCGGACCACTTTCTTGATCTGATATTGCATACCAGGACAATAACAATAACGAAATTACAAAAAAAAATTATATATATTTGGGAGTGGCGTAACTCAGTGTACAGAGTTCTGAAGTATTATGCTGAAGGTTTCGGGCGCAAATAAGGCTGATTTACGAATCACAAAACATCACTTATCCTTAACAGTACTAGAACTGTAGAACTGTAGCCTCTATCATGCATTGGACCCAAGAACCTCAATGGATTGCAGTCTTACAG
This sequence comes from Arma custos, assembly GCA_037127475.1. Lineage (NCBI taxonomy): Eukaryota > Metazoa > Arthropoda > Insecta > Hemiptera > Pentatomidae > Arma > Arma custos. The sequence goes on along the minus strand of CM073759.1, from coordinate 30,204,451 downwards.
GTTATTATTATTAATATATATACTTCCGGCTCATTCTTTGATAAAATCTACCCTTTACATGAAAAGGTTATAGTCTCCTCCTATAGGTATTCTTAAAAACTAGTAACCGAGCTAACATTTTACAAGACAGTAGTATTGTTTTTTTTTTATCCTACCTCCGTATTATTTTTATACCACCGCCGATTATGTAGATCCGAATGAACTTGAAGGGATGGGTAAGAAGTGGTGGAACTGGGCTAAGGACGATCTGTAACAACAAAAAAGGGATAAGGTTGGAACGGATCTGACTGGATTAGGCTGAGCCGAGACACATATATCCATTAGGCAAATCCACCAACCATCAGGGCATGAGGAACCTTCTTGTAATAGCGGTCGGATAGCTGTCGGATTTGGAGCCCCCCACTCTCTCTTTTCCCTGTCTCTCTCATATTATCTTCTCTTATTATTACTCCCTGGTAGTTGGTTTAGGCTTCAGTATCATTCCTTGCTTGTAAGGAAAGCGATTATGATTTATGACAAGATGCTGACAAAAAAAGCAAGATAGTTTGCTGAAGGATTCAGTGATTATTATAATAATTCAATCTCCTTCGTAAGGAAAATGACTATATTGACTATAGTAATATATATTTTTATTTTAATTCTCTTGTGGATGTTACTGGAGTACATATTTTTGAATCATTCATTCAAGTGAATAAAAAACCTTTTTCCATTCAAAAATTTTTTTCTTTATTAAAAAATACTTTTCGACTTATTCAGTCATTTTCAATTTTCTTTTCTTATAAGTCTATTTTTATTTAATTTAAATATTTTTTCTCATAAATTTGTACTTTATTAACCTAAATAAAAAGAATAATCCAATAAATACATAATTTATAAAAAAAATTTTGACTGGAAAAAGGTTTTTTACTCACTTGAATGAATGATTCAAAAATATATATATTTTTAAATAGTTCGTTGATTCTACCCTAAAATATCTTCATTTTATTACTGCCTATTTTTTACAATAAATTTTTTTTTTTTTATCAAACACTTTATTACAAACATTACAATCCGTCACTAAGGGCAATAAGTAATGGTGCTATTACTATACAACAGCTACAATCATTCCATTTTATTTATTTATTTCTTGTATAATTGGCTACATTTCACAAAATAAAAATGTTGTACCAATAGACCAGTCTCAAATAAAAATAATTGTACTAATTTGAATATATCTCTGGAGAATCATAATTTACAATGAAAGAAATAATGTATAAAAACTTCCAACAGACAACCATTTCATAAAAAAACAAAAATGATATAAACAAAGTAAAATAAGTGAATGTAATAAAATTTATACATGTAGAAAAATATATACATGAGGTAGTAAAAGGAAATAAATGCAAACATGGTAATAAAATAAAGTCTAGATAAAAATAAAATAAAATAAATAAAAAATAATGTACACATTCAAACCCAAAGGATAAAAAATAAGAGATTAATAAAATAAAATATCATTTATGAGTTACTGTTTGGATTACATTTTTTTTTTTTTTTATTGTTTATTTTAGTTGTTTTTTTTTATTGGATTTTAACGCATTCAGGCATTTAAAATTTAAAATTAAGAAAGCGATTTTCTTTAGTGGTTAAAAAAAAATAACCTTTATCACTACAACCCACGGATGTTCAAATTTGGAATCAGTACCTGTAAATGGTATTAAGCATACTGTTTCTAAGACAACGGTTTCGCAGGGATGTGATTTGTCCTAGATGCTCAGCCGTCAAATTTTCTTCTTATTTTTGGTATCCTGTGGAGGCTGGGTGAGCCCCAGGAGGTTCCTAGATCCCATAGGATCCAACCATTCGGCCACTAAATAATTTATCTTTACTAGTCTATCTTAGCCGCAAAGTATATAAAATCTGCCAGCAGCGGGATTAGAGCCCAGGACCTTTCCTAGCCACTCTGCTTCCTAACGATCCATAGAGATCTTGGGTTCAGTACACTATTTTTAAGGCATTTGTAGCGTAGGAAGTTGGTTTTCTTCGATTATAGTTATACCTATTATACGTACATTAGGTACATAATATCATATATGTGAATACAGTTTGTAGAAGCTGGATGGAAGCAAGAGGCGGGTCTTCAGATCACAGGTTTCATTTACGGCTGTTAACAGAATTTAACATTTTCTGCCAAAGTACGATTTGAATTCGCCTATCTTTGACGAGTGGAATGGTTAAGCATAACAAACAAATATGCACAAGATTGCCGGATCACAGCCCGGCAGGTGGCGCTAGATTTTTTTAAAGGGAGTGAAATATTCCTTGGTTATACCGTCCTTCGGAAGGAAATTAAAATGGGGTACCGAGCCTGTGCAATGTCAGGTAATCGGTAATGATCCTTATAATCCCCCTAAACTTGGATAGGTAAAATTTAGAACTCCTACTGTAGCATTATATGATTAGCCATAGCGCCATAAAGTGGCATTAAACAAAACAAACGAGTGGAATAGGGCAACTATCATCGATATGAACCAGCAATGGATGATTATGAATATCAATTATGTTTTAATAATAACTTTTATGGAATATTTAGAAAAATATAAAATCTCCCACCGGATTAATAAGATAAGATCATAAATATGGATATGAGCAATTTTGAAATATGAAAAGAAAAAAATATGAGAAGAAACGGGAGCTACGGAAAGATAATGTTAGTCACCTAAATTTTCTTGTTGCTTTAAATGTATCCATTAATAAGAAGCATTCCAAATTTACTTTGGATCTTCTATGGCGCATGAGGTTTTCGAATTACAGTTTAATTAAAAAAAAAAATTATGGAAAGATCATTTCTGTGTTTCCCAGGCATTCGGATTCCTTGTGTTCTTACTGGATTTTAACTGCGATTTTTCGATATTTCGTAGTTTTCATACTGAGGCTTGTTGATTGGATTTTAAAAATAAACTCGAATAAAAAAAAAAAGAAATCGACTAAACGGAATGAGAACATTAATAATCGGATCCTATGATAAATAATACTGTAAATTTGTGCATGCAAGATAAATAATATGTATATATAGTTTATATATATTTCCTAATAAATGATTCTTATACATATGAAAACTTCAATAAAAACAGAAAATCGAAAATAGCAATTCGGAAAAAAAAATTCCATGTTTGAAAGCCTTTTTATGCCATTTTGAAAACCAATGCGTTTTATTAAGTTAAAAGGTAAAAACCTTTTAAATTTAAAACTAATTACTTAGTCTACTTGCAGAAACTTTATATCCTAAAACTCTTAAGCTCCCCGTTTTTAAGGACTTCAATAGTGGATGGTTTTTATCATTTTTAGAAAATACGAGGAGGATCGTATTGTATAAAAAAAAATTCATCATCCACATAAGCTAATATACCTTTCAACCGATCATCTTATCTTAAATGCTACAAACTCCGTTGTAAATCCGAATATCTTACAATGCAATTAAAGACTTTTCCATGGAAAAACCTTTTGCTTTTAATAATATCCGGAAATTCATTGCGCCTTTATTTCTTGATTACATTATTTTTACTAAAAAATAATAGGAGGTTGAGGTTGTCAACCTATAGAAAAACCTCCTATCATCCCCGCATTGTCTGGATATTATAATGTGAAATTAACAATACCCTACCTTTTCTTGGCCTTCATATGATTGGAAACCCAATCAACAAATTGGTACAAAAACCTGATTACTGCAACAGGCTCCTAAGCTATCTCTCCCAACTTCCTCAACCAAAAGAAGTTAATGTACCAAAAAAAATCATCCATCCCTCTTTATTTACCCTTTTCATATTTTATTATCTTCATAGAACTCACATCATCCTTAAACTCTTGATACATTTTCAGTTTTCATCAATTAGCGTACAAGTAAACATACTTATATTTTCGTTTTATGTTAGAGAAGAATTAGTTGACTGGAACTTCTAATGTAAGGAAGAAATAGTTGGGGGTGCAGTCAATGAAAACACCATAATAAGTGTATACTTATTTATTGTGTGCCGACGTTTCGACGTACAATGTAGGCCATCTTCAGGGCTATGAAAGAGAAACAAACAGAACAAAAATATATAAAAAAACGTTGCAGTACCAAGAATATAGTGAGTGACATGTAATGTAGAAAATTAAAATAGTGACTAGATATGATAAAATAGTGAATAGATATGATAATTAAAGATAACGAATATTAAAATAGTTACAGAATAACATAAAATTAAAGTAGTGACAGATATAGTAAAATTACAGATGATGAGCAGAAATTAAAATAGTGACAGATATAATAATTAAAGAAAACGAATATAAACTACAGAAAGGATAAAATGTAAACATAATATAAAGGGAAAGAAAAATGAGGAGGTAAACGGAAAGATACAAAATGAGAAGATTAAAATATAAAAAAAGGGGTGGAATATGAATGATTTAGAAAAAACTAGTTTAATTATAGATATAAATTGTATGATAATAGACTACTAGAGGTTACATGAGTAAAATGTAATAATACAAGAATAATACAAGCATATGTAGAAAGAAATGAATAGGTATCTCGTAGAATGACAGTTAGAAATGTAAAATATTTTGAAAATATAAGTATGGGATATAATATAAACAATTGATTGGGATGTAATATAAAAATAGTTGATTGGATTGATAAATTTGAAAAATTAAAAATAATGCTTATAAATATGAACTCTAAAGTATGAATAGAAAATAGAAAATATAAGTAAGGGAAGTTAATATTATAACTGTATACAGTTAGAATGAAGTTGTATTAATATAAAATATGATATAACATGAACATATCAGCAGATGTAAAATTATGAGGCTAAATAATAATGTATAATAATTAGGAAATAGACTCTAGGAGTCTATTATCATACATTTTATATCTGTAATTAAACTAGTTTTTTCTAAATCCTTTATATCACACCTTATTTTTATATTTTAATCTTTTCATTTTGTATCGTTCTGTTTACCTTCCCATTTTTCTTTCTCTTTATATTATATTTACATTATTATCCTTTTTACATTTATTCTGTATTTTATATTCGTTATCTTAAATAATAATATTGATAAGAGAATATTCGTTATCTTTAATTTTTATATCTGTCACTATTTTAATTTCTGTTTGTTCTTTAATTTTATTATATTTGTCACTATTTCTATTTTATTATATATGTCACTATTTTAATTATTATATCAGCTACCTTTATTTATTATATCTGTCACTATTTTAATTGTCTACATTACATGTACTATATTCTTGTTACTGTAACGTTTTTTATATATTTTTTGTTCTGTTTGTTTCTCTCTCATATCCCTGATGCTGGGCTACAAGATAGGTCGAAACGTCTGCACACATTAAATATAAGTCTTGTAATTAGTTGGTGTTTTTTTTTTTTCTGCACTCCCCCAACTATCTCCATTCTCCATTGTATCATCCAGTCAACTATTTTCTTCTCATACAAGTAAGCATTTCGTTCATTACATATCATTCTGTTCATTTTCTATTTTATTGTCTGCGTTACTGTACAGTACCAATGATTTGTTTATTATTAGATCTAAAAACAAACAAATCGTCCGTCTTCTATATTGGTTATAACCGATAACAGTTATTGTAAGATCAAGGTGCATTATGAGCAGCAACCTGAGTGTATATCTCTAGAGGTAAGTCAATACAAATATGGCAAAGGTTAAGGGTTGAGCAAACCGACCATTGGCGAATCTTAGATCTCCAATATTCTCTAAGGAGCCAGCGTCTTCTCAGGAACTAATGACAATGTAAGGTAAAGGCGTCCCAAAGTGGTCTTGAGCTAGAAGTAACGTAGAACCAAGAGGTACAGGTGTACAAATAATAAACAAATTAGCAATATGAAAAAAGTCATTATTATAGGCTTGAGGCGCTCGGAATCAATATTGAGAAAAACTTAAAAATTTCAAAAAATTGACTTTTTCATATTATTCGCTAGTTTTGTCAAGCAACCCAACCTAGCACATTCCTCTTCACCCATTCTGAAACTGAAGTTTCGGGAGAATAAAATTGTTTGACTAAACAAGTGAAAAATGTGAATAAGTAAATTTTCGAAATTTTGGAGTCGGCTTTTGATCCTGAACGCACGTATACGACTTGCCTAATACTGATTATTTGCCTATTAAATGAAGATATGAGAGTGCAATATTTCAGAAATAAGTTTGCAGTTTGTGCGTCTGTGTCAATCCCGGCTTAAATGCCAAATTTATAAATCAATTATTAGACCAACGCTGCTCCATGGTGCGCCGCTCCATAAACATGTTTATAAAACTACATTAAAAAGTCTACAGCAGTTCCAGAACTCCATCCTTAGGAGTATAGTTAAAGGCACGTCGCTCCAAAGGGCGCGTAATACTAAAATCTATGAGGAGCTGAAACTCCGGTCTATACCGAACTACATTAGCCGCAGGCACATCAAATTTTTGATGGGCTGAAGGCGTGTAGCAACCCACTCTTTAGAGACATAGTCCCCCCTCCCAGATCTGGGAGACGGCAAGGCAGTGCCCCCTTGGTCGACGTGCTCTCATTGGCCTAGGGATTGGGTGAGGACTCCCTTGTCCAAGCTTTTCTTCCTTTCTTCCATCCTCTCCCCCCTTTCTTCTTCCTATCACCTAAGCCCGTAAAGCGGTCTCTCCCTGCTTTGCATGTATAGAGCCAGCGGCCTTGTGCCGGTTTAGAGAATCCGCCTTCAGCGGACTCATACTATGTATTAACTTAAAATACCTCCGGGTAGGTAAAGTATTGTAATTATATCCGTATATATATATATATATATATATATATATATATATATATATATATATGTGTGTATATATAGTAAATATTTTTTTGATATTTATAAATGGAGATTTGAATAAAAAACAAAAAAACTGTGTCAATCAAGCACATGAATTAAGATAGTTCATTATGTAAATTAGTCATAAACAAGATGAAAAAGTGTTAGCATCAATGTTTACAGCCGCACTTAGCATAAAAATTCACAAGTGCAGAAGTAATCTTTTTAACACAGAAATTTTCAAAGAAAAAAATCTTATGAAGACTTTAGTTATTTTCTTGAGAAATAAATAATAAGGTTTTCAATAATTTCGTATCATCTATCCCTAACTGCCATGTAACAAATCAGTATACAGTATGACAAACGTTTAACTTGGAATCTTCATACTAGACAGAAAATACATGAAACTACTCGCCGTGTTAAGCTACTTCAATACTTACTTAATAAACGCTCAAAGAATACAGAAGACTCATATGCATGACTTTTGAGAACTATCTGGACATAAGAAGAAAAGCTTCATTAAACCATCGAGTCCAATCCTTACAATAAAAAATCCTACTTAAAATCCTTAACGTTATCTTTTTTACTCATAAAGTCATTCATCATGACCTTAATGTCACATTTGTTGCTCATTTGGCCCGAACGCGATATCAATTTATCAAGACTAACTTTATTCTCACTTAAACCTACTAGTATCAAACCTATATATCTATTCAATTCCCTATAATCCTCTCAGCCGTCTGAAAAGAAGATAGCCTCGTGACCTTACAAGTTGAATTTTTTATTTGAGTACTAGCACTGGGAAGTTTTTCCACTTTAAGTTTATCCTTTTCACTGTGTAGCATTCAATATATTTACTTCTTGTATTGTCATAATACAATAATAAATTTGATAAAATTGAAGATAACATTCTACAAGAGAAACACAAGGCCGTCCCTTGCAGTCTTATTTTAATTAAAATGGAACAAGATATCGCATTTAATTGTCATTGTTATAACTTAAAAATATTTATGTAGAAAAAATGACAAGAAAAAGCGTAAGCAATACTAGGAGGAAAACAGTTTACGTCTTACAAAACAAAGATCAATGAAGTATGAAATAATAAATTAACAAAACTGGATTTCTTCCAAATGGTAACGGAAGATAAAAAATATTGGAATTCCGACAGGCAATGCTCTGAAGTAGGAGATAGCGGACAGGATAAGACGAAGAGAGACAGACTGCCAGTTAAAATAAAGAGGCACGCTGATTGGTCGAGCGGGCAGAGGTGGGAGATTTTATTTCCTGCTTCGTGATTCGACTAAATAACTCTTGGAAGCACCCCACCTCCTCGTGCAAGCGTTCAATATTAATCGAGTCTACCTCCGCAAATATCGGATGGCTTATTAAATGGCAGGCTATCGTATTAACTAGCTCGCTCGACCTGTTGACATCTCGAATTACAGGACCAACCGGACCTTTGATTTATTTAATGTTATTTGGTTACCTGTATTTCAAAAATCATTTGTGCTGTTTTGACCTCAACGTTCAAAAATGTTGCGCAATAATTTTCATTCTTAGACGCTCTTCAGACCCACCTGAGCTAGTGCTCAATGGCAGCAACCTCCAGTGGAATAAAGAAGCAAAAATACCTCGGAATTTATTTAGATCGTCGTCTTACCTGGAACCAGCATTCTATAATAAATAGAAAATCTAGATTAAAACCAGAAACAGCTTTATTTATTTATAAAACCATTCTCAGACCTCTAATAATGTACGGTTGTGAAGTGTGGGGTGCAGTGTCAACAACTAAGCGAAAAAAATTGCAAACTTTCCAAAATAAAATCCTGCGAATCGCAGTAAACGCGCCTTGGTTTGTACGAAACAGTCAACTCCACCTAGAGCTAAAACTAGAGACGGTTATAGAATTCATTAAAAAACGTTACACCAGAGTTACGACCGGATTACCAGCAGTTAAAGGAGCTCTTATTATTGTTATTTCATCCGCAAGAATAAAACCGAGACTCTTGAAAGATATTCAGATGTGAACTCTATTACTATTTCTCACGAATCATTTTAACAAATTGTAATATATTCCTGTTTCCTTATAGTTTTCCATTTTATAGTACTATAATTCTGTTTTTATTACATTTTTATTATTTATTATTATGAAAAAAACTATTATATATTATAAATTCTCTTGTAAATAAGCTGATAATGTACAGTTAGGGGTTTCTCTTGCATGAGACGAAGCCCATACTTTTACCTTTTGTTAAAGTTTAAAATTCATTATTTAAAAAAAAAACATGTAAGGCTAGGAATAGCCGATCTGGTAATAAAGGATATAAAAAAAATTGCGCTGTTGGAAATAGAATATTGACAATAAATAAATCGATAGATGAAATTATCATAAAATAAATACAGCTTAAAAAATATTGCCAGGCACAAGAAAAGATTGTCTACATAGTAGAAAAATAAGAGGTATTTGTTCCGCATGATGTCACTTCGGATTGAATAACAATAAGTTGTAACTATTTATTCGTTTCATTTTTTATATTTTCCCTAAAATACAAGTTATTGTGAACTTTAGTATCTTATATCTTATCTTTTCAAAAAAAATATTTAAAAATACTGATGATATATGTTTGTTGAAACATATATCATATATTTATATACATCAGATGAAATGATCATATTTCTCAAAATTAAATTCTGTTTTCCAAAGTAAAACTTGTGATATAGAAAAATTGTAAAAGGGAAACAAATGAAAAGTTGAAATTTGTTGTGGCACAATTCGAAGCGACAACCTGCGGAATAATTACCAAATAAGAACCATATCGTACTTAATAAATAAATAACAGAAGATATATTACATAAACTAGCCTCTCTTCATTACCCATGTTACAGTTCATCTTACCTGCGCATGTCAGAATTTATCGAACAAAAATAGATCTACACCAAGCAATTTCACGAAAAAAAAGAAGGAATTCTCTTATTTAGTTGTGGATCGGGGAAGCAGACAACTAACAAGGAAATAAAACGAATTAAGCATAAAGACAATAGATAAAGGCAAATAGAAAAACCACCCACACGAAGTACTCAAACAACGAATTTAACTTATGAGGTCACGAGACCTCTTTCAGGCGGGAATTGAAGAGGTATCTAAATTTAAACCTAGTGGGTTTGAGTCGGAAAAGAGCTTTGTCTTGAAAGGAAATCGGGTTCGGGCCAAATTAGCAACAAATGGGGCACTAAGGTCATTATTTATATCTAACATTATTTATATTTGTACTTAATAATGAGAATTGAGGATTTTAAGGTTGGATATTACAGGAATTCGATAGATTATTGGACTCCCAAAGCCAAGTCCAAATAGGTCTTATAACAGTCATGTATATGAGTAATATTAACAAGTTAGTGCCCTGGATATGAACATTCACGTTGTTTAGAGTGAATGTTTGTACCTGATGCAGTGAACGAATGAGTTTACATCGAGGTTACTTTTGGATTGGAACTCTTCCACATTGTTCATATATTTTAATTTATTTTTATTCGAAAATCGCTATGATATAAGCAGTCCTGCATAATTTTTGCAATGAATGAACTCATTGTTGAAATTTAATTTAAGTATCTTTAAACTTTTTTTTTAGAATACAACAATTTATTAATACTTGCAACTGTAATTATATTACATCAAGTACATCTGCTGTATGAACAAAGGACATGAAAAAAAAAATCTTGTAGAGAAACCATCCAGTGATAGCACTCCAATAAAGTTCTATCGTAGAAGGTCTCGAGGCCATCTTCTTTTCAGACGCCTCGGAGGGATATCAGGAATAGTATGGGAAGCAAGTTGAGAGACTAGCGGATTCAAGTGTGTATGGAGCTTTTTCATAGTAGGATAGTTATCTAGTTTGGGCCAAATCAGCAACATGTGGGATATTAAAATCACGATGGATGAGATTGTTTGTGACATAATAAGGAGCATTGAGGATTTTACGAAGGATTTTGGATTGTAAGGATTGGATATGAGATGAATTAGATGGCTTAGCAGAGCCCCAAAGCTCAACTCCGTGTGTCCAAATAACTGTCTGATAACTGTCATGGAAATGAGTCTTTTGTAATTAATTGGGAGCTTGGAACGTTTGTCCAGTAAATGTTGAAGTAGGCGAATACGTCGAGCAGTTTCTTGTCTTTTCAGTCTTGTATGAGGATATCTTTAAACTTAAATCTCATTTTCAATTTTGTTAAATCTGGAAAGACAAAATGTGTTCGATAAGGCGGATGATTGGTGTATATTTTAAATTTATATCTGCAATAGTTACTATTCTTCTTTTAAGGAACGAGATCTTAGACTTAGAAAATAGTATGAATCATTAAACAAAGTGAATAAATTAAAAAATTCAATAAATCTGTGTCCGTGGTATCTTAATCTTAAAGCTTATCTAATTTATTCTCCTTCAACATTTTTTTTTATTTCTTAACCCCTTTGGTTGTTATTAATATTTGAAAAATAACATATTAATATTACTAATGATACATTGTATCTCTTCTACTTCACCAGGTGCATTTTATGAGAGGATTGTCAACCTTCAACATAAAACGTTTAAATCCATTCATACCACAGGGGAGATATTTGTTAAGCCGACTTTTACACAAGATAACAGATTTTGGCAAAGTTGCAACCTCTGGGAGCAATAAGTTAGAAGGTGTTAATATTTGAAAACGTGTTCGCTGAAAGGGAGTGAAAGACTGAGGGACTAAATAAGGAAAGGGAAAGAAAGAGAGATAAAATAAATTTCAAGTTGTGGGCAAACTTAAGATTGAGAAAGTTGCATCGTTAGCTGTTCTACGTGTGAAGTTCTGGGCTTTAGGGTGAGTGAAGTCCTCACGACTACTGCCCCCCAACCACTTAAGCAAAATATCTTGCTCCCCGTCAACTGCACGTCAGGTAGCAATGTATTGACAACAGGGAATAGTATATAAGTAGATAAGCATGTTTAAAGGAAAAAAATAGAGTACAAGCATCGCATTTTAAGTATTGTTAGTATTAATATGTCTCCAGCTATCAACAGATCGCTTCGTCGAATCATTTAAACTACAGAGAATAGCGTAAATTACATTACATACCATCTATAAAAATGTTTCAAAATAAAATATAAATTAAATATGTTATTTTTTTGTTTAATTATTATTCAATTATTATCGTGTTTATTATATTTATTTTGTAGCATGTCCTGCTCATATCGTTCATTGTTATTATCTTTCAGATTATTTAGTAGGTTGTTACCGGTAGAATTCATGTACTTTCAGTTAACAAAAAAATTTATTAGTACCTGTAATCTAAATAAAGTATTTATTCCATCTCCACATTAACAAAATACCAAAACAATCTCTAAACTGGATGTATAGATGGAAGAAGGTAACATTGAGATTCTTAAAATTCATCTTTCGTTCTCCTAATCACGCCCTAGCAGTGAAAGAATAGGCTTTTGAAGTGAATTATATAAAAAAACACACCAGTCTAAATATATTATTTTTTTTTAGAATAGAATAATTTATTGATATTTACAACTGTAATTATATTACATCAAGTAAATATGCTGTATGAACAAAGGACATAAAAAAAAACACTTGCGGAGAAACTATCCATTGATAGCACTCCAATAAAGTTCTGTAGTAGAAGGTCTCGAGGCCATCTTCATTTCAGACGCCTCGGAGGGTTATCAGGAATATTACGGGAAGCAAGTTCAGAGGCTAGGGGATTCAAGTGTGTATGGAGCTTTTCATGGTAGGATAAGTATCTATTTTGGGCCAAATCAGCAACATAAGGCATATTAAGATCATGATGGATGAGTTTGTTTATGACATAATAAGGAGCATTGAGGATTTTACGAAGGATTTTGTAAGGATTGGATACGAGATGAATTAGATGGATTATTAGAAGCCCCAAAGGTCAACTCCGTATGTCCAAATAAGTCTGATAACTGTCATGTAAATAAGTCTTTTGTAATTAATTGGGAGCTTTGGACGTTTGTCCAGTAAATGTTGAAGTAGGCGAAAACGTCGAGCAGTTTCTTGCCATTTCAGTCTTGTTTATTAAACTAAACAAAAAAAAAACAGTTAAATCAGAACATCAATAATGGAAAACTAGGAGGAGGATATAATATAAAAGGGAAGAATTTATGTTGTCTCCGGGCAGGCCATAATAAAATTCTTGCTATAATTTCTACCTATTTGCCCACACTGCTCGTGAACAAAACCATAAAACATACTCTTATAGATTATGTATCGATTGTTAACGTCTGACATGAATATATTCCAGGAATCTCCATGATCTACTCCAAGAAGGAACTAAAGTTTAAAAAAGATCTTAAGAAAATTCAGTTTCGGTTTATATCGGTTTATACTTGGACAGATTCATACAACAGTCAACAATCAGACACTTGACTTGTAAGAAAAAAATGAATTTATTCTTGCATAGAATGATTTAACATACATTACAAATACATTAGCAACAGGCTAATATTTTATTCATACTTATTAGTTATAATAATAATATATGTGAAATTATCAACTAAAAAAGTGACAAATCTATTCCTTTATGTATATTCTTAGCTAACCATGTCATCTTCTCATTCTCTTCTCTCTTACAATATTTTAGAGGTGTAAATTTAAATGGGGAAGGTCCTCAAGGTAGTATTCTTGGCCCAATCCTTCATACAGTTTATACAGCTGATATCCCAACTCATCCTAATACTATCCTTACCACCTATGCAGATGATACATGTGTATTATCAGTCAACACCAATCCAGTTATTGCATCCCATAGCCTCCAAATTCCATATCACTGATCTTGAAGAATGGTTTCAAAACTGGAGAATTAAAATAAATTCACAAAATCGCATCAAATCACTTTTACCTTACCTCGTAAACCGATGACTTCCTGTCCTTCAGTATCCTTTAATAATATCCCACTGGTGCCTGTAGAACAAATCCGATACTTAGGGTTGCACCTCGACAAATGATTAACCTGGAATCCTCAAACAAGTCTGAAAAGACAAGAAACCGCTCGACATTTCAGGCTACTTCAACACTTACTAGACGAACGCTCTAAGCTCCCAATTAACTACAAAAGACTCATCTACATGACCATCATACGACCTATTAGGACTTACGGAGTTGAGCTATAGGGCTCTACTAAACCATCCCATTCATCTCGTATCCAATCCTTACAATCCAAAATCCTTCGTAAAATCCTCAATGCTCCTAATTTTGTTAAAATTAAAGTCATCCATCACGACCTTAATGTCCCTTTTGTTGCTGATTTGGCCCGAACCCGATATCTATCCTTTCATAACCAACTTCATTACCATTCAAACCCTCTAGTTTCAAACCTAGCTTCCTCTACAATTCCCGATAATCCTCCGAGGTGTCTGGAAAGAAGATGGCCACGTGACCTTCTTAGTTGAACTTTTATTTAAGTAATACCAGTGGGTAGTTTCTCTACTTGTCATTATCATGTCATTATGTATCACTTATCCTATTTACTTGTTGTATTATTGTAATACAGTTGTAAATATCGATAAAATAAGTTTAAGAAATAAATAACTGGGAAGGGTAGGTAAAGGAAGTTTACAAGTCTGAATAAGAGGAAGTGATATCTAAGTATCCTGGTTTCCTCCTATCTTTAAATATTTTTTAAGTGCGAAGTCCCTAGAGCTTTTATTAAATTAAGTTAACAAATTATGTAGAACTGGAATAATTAGGGAATACTTTAATAATAAAAGGCTTGGGTATCTTAGGGTACAGCAAAAATGGAAGCATTGGGGCAACGTAAAATTTTGCAGGTAAATTAAATATTAAGGAAATTATTTAAAAATAAGAAACCGATGAAAATAATTATATAATAGTCTTAGATTTTTACGCCTTTATATTTATATTTTTTAACTTCGATGACTGGTTTTTAACCTTTAAATTTATATTTTATGATCCCACTACATTACCTGGGTCAACGAATTTATAACTCTGGTAAAGTAAGTTTAGTGAACACAAATGAGCTTTGTTTATTTAAAATGTTTTTAAATAAAAGCTTTGTAAATGTTCTTTATTTATTTTTTGATTATTCTTTACTTACCGTAAAACAGACAAGAAAAATAATAAATAAAAAATCGTTTGAAGATCACTACTTTAAAGTATTTATTAAATGTTTAAAATGAGTAATACATGTTAAATTAAGGTACTTGTGTATTAGCCGGTATACAGGTACTGTTTTCCGTCATTGTTTATAACCTCAACTATGATAACACCTACATTCCTATTCAGATTAATGTAAATTGAAATATTCAAAAAAATATATAATAGCGAAATGCTGATTCTAAATCCCTCTAGCTACATCCCATTTCTCATAGAATGTTTTCCCAACAATTTTGACGAAAAAATCTCCATTTCTATCATTTTCAAAATCCATTTGATGAACTTCTTCACATAATTTTATTTTTGGGAACTTCTGAAAGTGTTTCAGAATTTCTTCATTTAAAAACGGCTATTCCAAAAGTGGCTATTATCAAAATAACTAATACAGTCCCTTCATTTTGTAACGACTAACAAATCAGAGCATAAAATAAATTCCTGTAAATCATCCACCAGATCCCCTTAAATCTATACCTTAACGTGTTTACCTAATCAATGCCTGCGAATGGTTGATTAATTACACAGTGTCTAATGTGGTTGATTGAATCTTGTTTTTGTTAGTTGGCAGCAGAGCGAAGTCGCCAGTGTATTTGCCCCCTCCCCCCTCCCCCGGACAAGGGTGGAACACAGAGAGAGGGCTGTATAAATCTGTCCCGAACCTTTTGTCCGAAATGTTGACCTCTCCCCAGTCGTTTTGGCCCTTGTTATCTCTATCGGCTAACTCTACCTCTCGCATTTATTGTATATTTATAATAAACAATTTTATTATACCAATTACTTTCACTAGTATAATATTTCTCGAAAATCAGACAGTAGATTCATAATGACATTACTAAGGTCATAATATTCATTTTAAATGCTACTAAATGAAATACTTTTATTTCTTTGTTTTTATTGGGCCTAATGAAATATCTGCTCGTCCGAATTTCTGAACTGATGAAAATCTGATGAATATAAGTCCGGTGAATAAGATTGGTGCGGGAGGATTTTGAAACTTTGTAAACCTAACAAACTCGACTTGCTTCTTCACTGTCTGTCGTGAAACATGACTGGCATTATCTTGTAAAAGTATGGGTCCATACAGATTAACCATTGTTGGTTATTTTTTGATAAGTTTCTGTTGCATTACGTCGATCCCTGCAGTGAACGTGGTTGTTTCACCTATCGATATAATTCACTGAATTATACTTACTATGGACACACAGTAAACTAATAAACTTAATTTATGCAAACATTTCACAAACCGGATAGTCCATTCGTTACAAAATCCTTTCCCAGACACGGTTGTAATGTTTCCTGTAGCCTTAAAGTTTAAACTCATAAACAAGACCGAAAAGACAAGAAACTGCTCGAAGTTTTCGCCAACTTCAACATTTACACGACAAACGTTCAAAGCTCCCAATTAATTACAACAGACTCATTTACATGACAGTTATCAGACCTATTTGGACATACGGAATTGAGCTGTGGGACTCTACTAAAATATCCAATTCCTCTCGATCAAATCCTTACAATCCGAAATCCTTCGTAAAATCCTCAATGCTCCTTATTATGTCATAAACAAGCTCATCCATCATGATCTTAATATCCCATTAGATTTGGCCCAAACTAGATACCTATCCTTCCATGAAAAGCTCCATACTCACTTGAATCCGCTATTCTCTCAACTTGCTTCTGATACTATTCCTGATAACCCTCCGAGGCGTCTGAAAAGAAGATGGCCTGGAGACCTACTATAGAACTTTATTAGACTGCTATCAATGGGTAGTTTCTCCACAAGTGTTTTTTTTTTTTCATGTCCTTTGTTCATACAAGATTTAGTTGATGTAATAAAATTACAGTTGTAAATATCAATAGATTAATAAATTCAAGGAAGTCGTGTATTTCATGGTCCTATTTGATGTCAAACTAAACAATGTTCGCTCAATTGTAACGATAGTAAATATTACCACAAAAGAGAAGTTTTAATAACAGTTGATTACATAAAGAAGGCAGAAGTTCACGAATTCCACTTTGGAATTTAGAAACGATAAAAAGGGCAGTTCAATTGAAGTAACTTGCTTCTTTATTATTTTTCTAACTCTTACGATTTTATTAACCGTAAATTTCCAGTCTTATATATTACTAGCTTTTGCACACGGTTTCGCTCGCGTGGAGTTTGGTCTGACACATAAGGTTTCGTGTCAGATCATTTTGAATAAATAATTTAATTTTTTTTAGCTTTAAGTTACTCGTACATCCAAAATTTCAGATGTCTAACTTCAAAACTGACGGATTCCATACAATCTTTAAACCCCTATTATATTAAAGGGGAAACGCTTCGGGGTGGTATTATCCAAATTCCTTTCTTAGCGCTCATTTAAGCTATACAAAGAACCTATTTGTAAATTTCATGATGCTAAATTCAGTGGTTTCTGCTGTGCGTTGACCGCTGGGTGTGTTAGTCAATCAGGTTACAGTTTTATATAAACTTGCCTGTGTGGTGTGTTGATAAAAAGTAGCCTATGTTGTTCGTGTCAGTAAAGGATTAGTACGTAATGTTATTGAAATTATTGAAAAGGATTACTTAATATAACGGTTTCCCTTGCCGTACGGCAGCAGCAAGAAATTAAAACTGAAAGGATTAGAATAATGTACATGTGTAGGTAATTTATCGATGTCTTTTTAGTTTTGGTGGTCCTACTTACCTACTGCAATATACTCCTGTAAACTATGTTACCTGATATGTTTCGTTCAGCGTAAATATGTAGATTTCGCGAGATCTACCCTGTACCAATACTAACAATATTTAACAATTAAATTACCTACTGACCACATGTTAGAGGTAATATTGGTAATGTGTTATATCCAAGTACTTTTTAATGATATTTATGGTTATCTTAAGACCAAATTACACAAAATCATTTAAATTGTAGCCTATGTGTTATTGTGATGTATAACCTATATTACTGTAAAGTTTCATTCAAATCCGTTCTGTAGTTTTTGCGTGAAAGCGTAAGAAACATACATACAAACTTTGGCATTTATAATATTAGTAGAATTGAAATATATTTTCAATAGTTTAGATATTCTTCATATTTCATTTCTCTTGGCCTTTACTAAGGAGCCTTGTTCAAAAACGATTACAAATTGAGAGCATGTATTTTTTTAGCACCAGAGATGTACACAGTTGCCTAAATATATCGAAAAGTTCGATGAATGTAAGGATTTTTATATAATTTGGGTACATAACCCCTACTATTTAACATTGTTTTCTTATTGTCAGCAGTGTAGCTTCTTTGACGTACCCTGATCTTTAATATTTATTTATTGTACCTTTAAAACATTGTAAGACAAATAGAGAGATGAGGTACACAGTATGGATAGCTGAGAGAGTAGTCACTATTTTGGTTAATAGCCAATCTAATTAGACAATATAACAAAGTCTCTTTGCATACTCATCGTTCCATTCGACAATAAAGATAATTCTTTCTTGCAAGTCAGGTACCTCTTTGTTGATTCTTACAAATTTTTTTTTTTTTCCGAGTCACAAAAATGGAGACAAGAAGGTGAACAAACATTCCTTCCAGAATATAAAGACGATCTTGAGAGATCTGTGTACAGAAGATTTTGGCCTAGAGAACTCAGCAGAGTTCCGGACGGAAGGGCCTGATTGATTCAGCAAGAGCCGCTATAGATCACTTTTCTTATCCCAAACCGTGATACCTAATCCCTCTAAACGACTCTCACACTAATGCGTTTTACCTCCCAAATAATTGCTTGTCTTGTCTTTTCTTTAGCATTGTGAATCCTTTCGTGGTTTTTTTCATTCTGATGTTCCTTCCTTCATTACAAATAAATCAGGATTTTTTCTTCAATATGATCCTGAGTATGGAAAAAACAGGACTATGATCCTCAAGACAATAGATCAAATATATTCCACAAATTAAATATTTCTTCCTCTTAGGTTTAAGCACCCAAGTAACTTAGAAATATCCATTCTTTAATAGCCTAAAGTATAATGGTGTTAACGATAACTTTTTACCATAATTTTAATTTATTTTTCAATTAATTAATATTTTTTAAATATCTTGAGTAATATTGTAATACGATATAGGACATGTCATATCTGCAGTCCCGGTGAATAAATGGTTAAATCGAATTTCGTCCAGAGGCTGAATATGGTTAAATTTCTTCCGGGAGGAAGCGGAATCGTCTTTCTAGTAGTTTTGGCTTGGAATAAAGTTGCATTCTTAGCAATAACACTATTTCAAGTCAATGCCTGACCTAGGCTCTTATTCATTACGAAAATAACACGATTCCGCTAAACTAAATACAAGAAACTCTTTTGAGAGAAAATTCAACTTAGCCTAGCTCCGGGGATGTAGATATATCGGCCCTTCAAAAGAACGATGTCATAACTCAAAAAACTTAATTATTCAATAGAGGTATTTGAAAATCCCATGTGAGTTAAAAAAATTACAAATTTGGGTATTGATTGTGTATTTTTGATTTAAACTGTTTTTATTATTTCTATATGTCGTTCCTGAATTAAAAACCTTCATCCAATACAATTGCTAATGAAGAATTAACTCAAAAATGCCAATTTTTGAGTATGTCGTTGTTCTTTTGATGGAGTGTTAAGTGTAAAATATATTGGTCCGGGTAGATACCAAAGAATTAATGTCTTAAATATTGATATACTATTCATTAGAAACTAACGTTTTAAACATGGAGGTATTCTTCAGGGCTATAATAAAAATATATCAAAATATTAAAAATTAAAATAAAGGTATCATAGAAAATTTTTATAGTAGATCATAGAAATAAAATACTATAAACAACTGAAACTGTTGTACTGTAGTGTACCAGATGCAAAAGTAAAAATAGTTTTAACAATAAAATAAAATAAACTAATGTGATAAAAGTAAAAAGCAATAATGATTAAAAAAAAAACTTTATGCAAGTAAAAGTAAGCCAAATGAATAATAAGTAAAAATATGTAATAACTTAAAAATATAAAAAAACTAGCTTTTGCCCGCGGCTTCGCTCGCGTGGAATTTGTTCTGCCATATGATGTTTCGTGACTGATCATTTAATGAATAATGTAATATTTTTTTTAACTATAAGTTACTCGTACATCCAAAATTTCAGATGTCTAACTTCAAAACTGACGGATTCCATACAATCTTTGAAACCCTATTATATTAAAAGGCAATCCCTTGAGGGTGGAATTATCCAAATTTTTTTCTTAAATTATACTAAGAACCTATCTACAAATTTCAAAATGCTAAGTTCCTGATTTGTCTTTAATTATGTGCTATATTGGATTCTCCGCAGAACACAAAAAACTACCTGGCACGTGGCCCCGTGCCCCCCTAAATCTTTCGCACATATAATGTTAGTAGGAAAAGTAGATTAGATTTGCCTATAATTATGTACTATAATGGATTCTCCACAGTACCTAAAAAACTGTCTGGGGGCGTATTTAGGGAGTACGTGCCTCCGGGCCCTCCCCAAATACACCCTTGCTGTAGCCTATGTGTTATTCTGATGCATAACCTATATTACTGTAAAGTTTCATCCAAATCCACTCAGTAGTTTTCGCGTGAAAGAGAGACAAACATACAAACTTTCACATTTATAATACTTATTTTCACATTTTCGCCACCCACAATCACCCACTTCTACCCACCGCGGCCAAACTCCCTTACTACCACTAGGAGACCAGGGGGTATTTACCACCCCATAGGGAAGTTGATTGGGGTTGGTGGTGATAGAGAAAACTGTGTATTTACGTTCTAACAAAGCATTTTATAATATAAATTAGACTTCTTACATTAAAACTTATTTCTATTTTTATATCTGGTTTACTCCTATAGTTTCATTTGTATGTATTATTTTATTTTTATCATTATTTTCTTCATTCCAATTATTTCATTTTTAAATATTTTGTATCTTGTCTAAATAGATCTGAAAAAGACCAGCAACGTTTGAAGAAACGCCTATCACTATTTAAGGAATCAATTCTTCGATCTCCACCCGGACCATTTTTTCCCCTATTTTGAAAATAAATAAAGAGTGACTAAAGCATATTTTTTATTCATATGTATTTTAGTATTGAGTGTTGGATATACGAAGTAACATCACTTGAAAGTTATCTGGCTCAATAACTAATGAAGTTGAATAATCAACAATCTCGGCTTAGCCATGCGGCCTCGTCCCAACTAATTAGTAGTTTGTAATACCTCTCCTACCCTCGCCCACTTTAGTTATTTATAATTATAAATAATTTATAGCGAAATTATGCAATATTAATATTAATTATATATATGTAGAATACATTTTTCATTACACACATCAGATTTTTACAAATTACCGTTTATTTTACTGAAAAAGTGCAAAAGGATGTACAATTAATGGTTTGCTAGTGCGAGCATTATTGTAAATTACTAGGTTTATTAGTACCTGTTCAATGAAAAAAAGCTATAATAAATATATATACGTTTAGTTAATACAGTACCTATAATATGTATAAACAATATACCTGTAATCTGAATAAAATATTAATACTAATATTAACAAAATAAATAAATTTTTTTTTTTTTCTTAGCCCCTATACGTTTGAAGATTTCTAATCTGGATTAGGATTAGGTTGGAGAGGAATCTCTTTTACTGTACTGCGCACATAAAAAAAAAAAAAAAAAAAATTAATAATATAAATCTTCATAATCACAAAACACAAAACATCTCTTAGCTCGGGAAGGAAAATTACATGAAGGCTTCATATATGCAATTTTCACATTCATTAAAAATAACTTTATAAATGGAATATTAATTTTCTGAAAATGTGTTTGATTATAAATTATTTCTTCTATTTTATTTTAACTAAAATACTCACTGAATATTTTGCCTAATGAAGCCGGAATTTATATTAATTTGTAGATAGGAGAGTTCACTGGAATTTTATTTATTTAATTAATATAAAATAGGAATGTTGTTTTTTTTGATAACTAAATAGAAATATGTTGTATCTTGTCATGTAATGAATATTTTAGGTGTCTTTATTAGACTAAATAGTTCATTGATAAATTTAAAATCAGAAGTTGTAAACTTCGCCTTGATTAACACTAGTTTTTGAATCTATACTTTATTGTAAACGTAAAAAAATGTTAAAAATTAGAAAAAATCGTTAAACCATTTATCTTATAATATAAGATCACATTATTTGTAGGCATAGTAAAATATATATTAAAAATTTCACGTATTTAAACTTTTGACATATTTTGTATTTGTGTATCTAACAAAAAAATAAAATAAATCTAAGAAAAATAAAATTTAAGCAATAAAAAGGATCTAGTTTTGCCCCCTGTGAGGTTTGAACTCACGACCCCTGGTTTACGAGACCAGTGCTCTACCACTGAGCTAAGGAGGCAGTCCTATTAAATAACTCATTATTAATATGAGAAATTACTTACGTGGGTGTAAAATTACTATAATATAATAATAATAATAATAATAATATGTAATGTAAACGGTCGTGTATTCAGTACCTGCTAGCCGTTAAATCCAACGGCCACGCTATCCATAATCGCCCTGAAGATGACCTACACTGTAGGTCGAAACGTCGGCACATAATATAAGTTCATCACTTATTCTGTGTACTTATTGACTGCACCCCCCAACTATCTCCTTTACATTAGATCATACAGTCAACTATTTTCATCTCATACATGCAATAATAATAATAATTTGTTCATTATTTAAGAATTTATTTTTGACTTGCATCCGGACTCTTTATATCCTGGATGAAATATATTTTATAAAGTTCTATTTCTTTGTTCCAAGGAAAAATAATATTAAAAGTGAATGGTTTTTTGTAAATGTAAAACAATCAATTTATAAATCTTTTATAATAAACAAACATTATTTAAACTTATCCTACACTAATTATAAATAAGATATAACTTTATATTATAGTCTGAAGGTAATGTGCAGTTTAATAAAGGACGGTGAAAACATTTTTTTTTTTCACTTATTTGAAATGGTTTTTGAATGGAGGATATTTCTTATGCTAGCATATTTTTTTCGAATTTGATGAAATAAATGCTCTTAAAATTGTCTAATTTAGTAAGTTTTTTTCTCTTTTTTAGATTATTAAAAGTAACTAGTTTTATATCATTTTCTACTTAAACTATTTTTATTTATTTTAAAACAGATATAAACATTTTATTTCGGGCCAGGGACGATCAAAAAAAAATATATAAATCGGTGAGCACATACACATATTCTTTTTCATTAGTTCAAAATTTTTAAAGGCAAAAGTTTATGGTGATATTTACTCTCAGATGATCAAACTGTTTAAGCGTATCTTATTCTTTTTTTTCGTACTTTTTTTTATTCCAATCCTCTATTCAAAGCTTCCTCTAATAAAAGTTTGATTTATTTCTCAACAGGATTCAGATAAATACAATTTTTAGATGATATTGTAGAATAAAGCATATATTTATTTTCAAATTATGTTGTTTTCAATATTCGTATACATTGATTTATTACATCCGCTTTGTTATCTCCTTATCTAAATTTTATCATATCTGAAGGCATCTTATTGAATCCTACTTCTCAAAATTGTGATGAAGTAGATTCTTTTGTAATTTGTTTATTTTATAGTGTTTTACTTATAAAAAAATTAAAAACGAATCGACTTCGTCAAAAAAAATTTAAAATCAATAACCTTAATAAAGGTTAAAAAAATATTTATATTTTAATTGAAATCGTTATTATTAAATAGTTAATCTTTTTATAACTTTGACATACAGTTAACTTTCTGACGTCTCGTTATTTAGAATGGGACATAATACATCACATATTAATTAAATTATCTTTGGCAAATAGCTAAGTGGGTATTGGTTTGGTTTAGAAAGAAAATAGCCAAAATTACCCAACGTATATCTCCTGAAATGAGATTCAAAATACAAATTTCATTTGCAACTGCGGAAGCTCACATCCAGCGAATTGGATGTTAGAGAATTGTCTCCTTATTTCGCAGAATATAAATTACTTGATGACTAATTACAGTTTACTAAGAAAGTTTCTAGACCATTTTTTTAATCTTTAATCAATAGAATGGACTTAGCTCCAATAAAGACATAACAGATAAATTGTAAAAGGCAGAAAAATTATTGGGAATCTTAACTCTGTCCTGTTGAGCAGAAAGGTTAGTCTCAAAATGAAAAAAAAATTATGTTCCTCTCGTTGGTTGAAAGTGTTATACTCTACGGATCCGCAACGTGGACGATTACGAAAAAAGAAGAAACGAAGTTGTTGGCCATGGTGATGGGCTTCTGGAGATAGTGTTGTACTATTTCCAGAATTCAGCACGTCCCTAATTGAACAATTAGGTAATTGGTGGATCAGGAAACAACGATCCTCTTCGCAATAGCAACAAGAAGATTAAAATGGTATGGCCACTTAAAAAGAATAGCAGAGGACCGATGACCAAAAATAATTTCCGAATATTGCCCTATGGAAAGGAGGAAAAGAGGACGACCCAAAAAAAGATGGTTGCAGGATGTGGAGGAGAGCATGGCAGCGAAGGTTCTTAGGGGAGGAGGCTGGCTGGATCGAGATCTATGGTGCGGCCTTTTCGATACAAAAAAAACAACTAAGTTGTACAAAATTGTTTAATACAAAAAATTCGATTAATGTTGTTTGTGTCTTTTGGCATCAAAGGAACTATCGTCGATATAAAAGCAAAGTATCGAATCCAAAAGAAAACTACACATTTTTGGTTTTCGATCTATTGCGCTGGTTTTAGGATAATATTTATTATTCATTTAGAGTAATATTTCAGGCACCAAACCATGCATAATAAATCCAATCCAATCCAACAGCGGTGCAACAACTCACCGCTGAGTCAAGGCCTCGTTTTTCAGCTCACGCTATGTTTGCCTGTCCATCATCCACTCCCGCACACCGAGCAATGGTCAAGCATCTTGGACAATCCTATCTTGCCACCGCATCCTGAGTCTTCCTTTCCGTCTAATAAATAGCATTGGCAATATAAGTTTGAAGATATGCACTGATTTTGAATCAACCATGAAATAGTTTTTGCACTCTCCTGAAAAGTTGTGGGAATTTTAATCGTTATCTTATAGTAATAAGAAAAAATTTCACCATACAAAAGCCGTAACATTTATAAATTATTTACACTACACAAAACTGATACTTTATATATGATGCGTTCAGGATCAAAGACGGATTGCTCGAAATTTCAAATATTATCTTTTTCACATTTTTCACTGATTCGGTCAAGTAACACTTTATGCTCCCGAAAATTCAGGTTTATAACCGGACCAAAACCATGAGAAATAAGCAGCAGTGTCCTTAGTCGCTTTTGGTTCTTGATGTCTCATAGACGATCTAAAATAGTTATGTATAGTTTATACTAGCCAACAATGTATAAATGCAACATAATCATATTTTCTGAATGTGCTGAATTATTTTTCATGTATTCATTTTTCATTGTATGTAATTTGTATAACACTAACAGTTCTTCTATATTTATTTAAACCTTAGAAGGTATCACACCGATTACGATTTAACCTTATTTTGGTACTTATTCCGTAGGTTGCCGGTTTTTTGTGGAAGGAGTAGACCACCATTTAGTACGAAATATAAATAAAAAGCTATAGCCAAGGGTATTAAACCTAATTAAATAGTACTTATTTTAGTATTCGAATCTATACATATATAAGCACTAGCTTATGCCCGCGGTTTGTTCGCGCGAAATTAGGTCTGCCACATAAAGTTTCGTGAAAGATCATTTAAAATAAATACTTTAATTATTTTTTAAAAAATATAAGTTACTCGTACATCCAAAATTTCAGATGTCTAACTTCAAAACTGACGGATTCTATACAACCTTTGAATCCCTATTATATTAAAGGGGAAAAATTTGGAGTGGAATTATCCAAATTTCTTTCTTAAATGTACAAAGAACCAATATACAAATTACAAGCTGCTAAGTTCCTGATTTGCCTTTAATTATGTACTATAACTGGGTGGCACATGCCCCCGTGCCCTCACATAAATCTGCCCTTACTGTAGCTTATGATGTATAACCTATTTTACAATAAGTTTCATCCAAATTCGTTTAGTAGTTTTTGCGTGAATGAGTAACAGACATAAATACAAACATTCGCAATTATAATATTAGTAGGATACCCTCCCTGACCCCCCCTTAAATCACTTTAATTGCTATAGCCTATGTATTATTCTCATGTATAAGCAATATTATTGTAAAGTTTCATCCAAATCCGTTCAGTAGTTTTTGCGTGAAAGAGAGACAAACATACAAACTTTCACACTTATAATATTTGTAAGTTTTATCTTGAGTTCAATACATTCGAACAATAATTCTTTTTACACAGACTATTATGTACAAGTACATTATAGCACAGAAATATTATTTCATTCTGATTAAAAGAGATAAATTCATATAAAATTAAAATGAACGCTGATGGCGAAATACAGAGATGACAAAGTCGAGCCTATTTTTGCAGGTGAGTGGGGATATTTGTTCCAGTTTTGAGAGGTAGAGGGAGCGAGAGAGATTGAGGAGGGTCGCGAAATGAAGGGGGAGTTATGGGCGGCTACAGGAAGTGACAACAAACAGGATGAAGGCTCCTACATCACCGCTATATGAATAATATATTTGTTTTTCATTCAGTCCCGAGCTAAATATGTTAGCTCCTGTTAATCATCCAGGTCGTTCCATTTCATTTGTAGGATCCTTCTTCCACTCCCCACAATCACCACAACCCATAACCAATTATTCTTCCACCGCTACGAATTCCATTAAATACGCGAGGAAATCGTAGAATAATTGTTCGCAACTCATTGTTAATTTCGATACCGGATTTGGAAATCGTTGAAAATTAGTAACGGTACAGATTGGCTATTTTACCAAATATCACGCCATGACGAAATATTCTTAATTAATGGCCACTGGGTTTTGCCAAATGACAAATTTCAAGTGTTTGTTCATTCACCTCCTCTCCGTGTCGACAGATGATTTATTCTTTTTCGATCGTTGCGTCAATTTGAAACTAGCCTTTACAATAAATTAATTTCGTTTCATGAATAATGCAAAAGACGTCATACCTGTTCATGCATAGCGAATATCCTGATGTATAAAAATACTTATAAATGTATAATTTCCACCTTAAAGCGTCTGAATCATCTTCGTCATCTGTTACCATTCGAAACCCGTAGACTTCTAGTTAATTCCTTAATTTTCCCTCAGTTGGACTATTGCTGTACAGTGGATGGAGGTGTCACTGAAGATCTCGATGCACAACTAAAACGGTTGATAAATTGCTTCGTTCGTTTCATCTTTGGGATCCCGAGAGACGCCCGTATCACCCGATATTACGAAGAGTTGAAGTGGCTTTACCCTTCCTATCGATGTAAGTACTTCCTTGCTTCCTTTCTTTACCAAGTTGTCCAATCCCGCCGATCATCATACATCTCCGATCTCCTTAAATTCAAAACCACAGTCCACTCCCGTAACACCCGTTCTCGGCTCTCAGACCTATATTCAGCATCCCACCGAACAACTTCTTTTGACAGAGATTTTCTTATCCGATCATCGTCCCTTTGGAACTCTTTAACTTCTTCCATTCGTCGTTCCCATAATCTTCCAGCCTTCAAATCCCGTATATTCCAGCACCTATTATCCCTACAATTTCCAAAAAATCGAAAATAGTAGGGGATCAGTTTTGACTTAATGTTCTCTTTATTCGATGAAAGAATGATGTTTTTTGATGTACATTTATGTGTGTTATTATGTATTTATATATATATATGAGTGTGTGGAATTTAAACCACGTACATATGTATTATTAATATCATATAGATTGATATTAAAAAAGAAAAAAAAGGACAAAAAGGGATGAAATGTAAATCTCTGATAATATTTTTTAATTTTTCTTCAGTTTTGTTTTTTTGTTTTTTTTCTTGGTACAAATTTGATATACTATATATGTAACCATTAATTGTTTCTCTTATATAATTATTGTTAACTTATTTTATTTTTTTTTCTTTCTTTTCTTCTAATCTGTTCTTAAAATATTGTTATTGTAGGTAATTCACATTCTTTTTTGTTCATTTTTTTTAAATTCTTTTTTACTTACTAAATTACTTGTTATAATTAATTAAATGTAATTATTTTTCACTGTAAGACATGATAGCTTACAATACCTGTATTGTTATTCTATAAGGACTTGTCCCAGAATAAATAAAAACATTATTATTATTATTATAAATGTGAGTATGGTTCGGTCCAAGATTGTAAAAATATCTGTTAAATATATCCGGGACTTTTCATTGGTCATTATTTCATTTAACCAATTACCAACATATTCGTTTAACCGTTCTAAGACAAGGTATGTAAGGCTAGAATCTATCTGAGATCACGACTCTGTTGCTGCTACATCGGAGCCCTTC
This sequence comes from Arma custos, assembly GCA_037127475.1. Taxonomy (NCBI): domain Eukaryota; kingdom Metazoa; phylum Arthropoda; class Insecta; order Hemiptera; family Pentatomidae; genus Arma; species Arma custos. Next base: position 30,175,979 of record CM073759.1, on the reverse strand, counting down.
CCACCGACGTTCGATCGGGTTGAAAAGCAGTGACGAATCGGACTAGATCCAAAGTTTATGAATGTTCAAGGTCAGTTGGCGCACGAGGACCTATGTATATTTCTCAAGAGCCACTATAAGACCAAACCTCCGGGCAGCTATTTGGCATCCTATAATACCTCAACGCAATTCCCCATAAAAGCACATGGATTAGAGTCATCGCTCCAGCCTTCGGTTTTTGTAAGTTGCCTCCAGCAGCCGGAGGGGCTTCACATACCCGAGCTTACAGCCGATATACTGTTTTTGGATCACTTACTTAACTCAACTCTGGGTTTGTAAATAGGTACACTTTTGCTAGCGCGTCAATCCACCTGGCCCACCTTACTCTCACTCCTCCCTCTAAATTTCCTTTGGCGAAGTTTCGAGACTAGGCTGGTCTTATACTCATGCCCTAACAGTGAAAAAATGAGCTCTTAGTGAATATATTAAATAGCACATTGAAATATATATAAATTGACACGTTTAAGATTTTAATTAGATAAGTTGTACTTTAGTACTTTGTACTTAGGTTTTGAAGAACTGATGCTAAATCATGAATCGGTTACCTTCCAATACTTCATGAAATCTAAATATTGTAAGAGTTATGATCAATGTATTTTAGGAACAGCAGTTTTATTTGATTGTTGAGTCATATTAGATTTATTTCTATTATTATTTTATTAAGAATTAATTTAATTTGCATAACACGAACTTAGACCTTGCACATCCGATTTTTTGTTTACAGCGCGATTTTTATACTTTTTTTTTTTTTTCCTTTCAAAGTAACCCTTTGAAAGGACCGTTTATTTGTTAGCACGTTCCATACGTGAGTATACTATGTGCCTTATAAATTAATTTTACAAATAGTTAACTACAGTTTTACAATTCTCAAATATATGTAAAAGACATTATTATATACATGCTGTTACAACTTAACATAATTAACAAAATTAACGAATTTAACAACTATAAATTTAACAATTAACATTTTTTTTTTTTAAATTAAAATTACAATACTTACAAAATGATTATTTTTTTTTTTTTACCTAGTATAGTACAGGGAGTTTCTTATATGGATGTCAACTTTTCAAAATCAATACTATAAATAATTTTAGTGAGTTCGGGTCGAAAGTGATTGTATAGGTCATGTTCAGCAACTGGCCAAACTTTCCCTCTTAATATTGTGGAGATAATTAATTTTGATCTTTGTCCTTCATACAATTGGCAGTCATATATTATATGTTCAAATGTCTGTTCTTCTTTGTCTATTGAGCAAGTACTATCGTTGGTTATGTGAAATCTGTGTAAGTATGATTTGGTATGTTCATGTTCAGTTAAAACCTGAGTTAGTTTGTAGTTAGTGGATTTTATTAATTTGTAGTTATTGTTTGTTAGTTTTGGAATGAACCTATGCAACCTAGGAGATTTATTTGAAATAGTCCACCGTTCATTCCACCTCATAATTGATTCTTCCCTAATTTTGAATTTTATGAACGAAATTGGTGTTTTTTGAAAAGATGGAGACATATCACTTTGTGCTGCCTCTTTTGCTAATTTATCCGCTATCTCATTGCCCTCGATACCAGAGTGACCCTTTACCCATATTATTTTTACAGAGAAATTTAGAAGTCTAAGTGTGCACAAGTTCATTCTGATATTTTCGGTAAGCTCGTCATGTACGTCTGTGTTGAGAACTGATTGTATCAAGATTTTGTTATCTGTATGTATGACTATGTCTGTATGTATGTTGTTTGGAAGGTCAAGAAGGAATTCTGTCGCTTTTACGACTGCGTACTTCTCAGCTTGGTTGTTGGAACTCGTACAGCCTAGTTTGTACTGGGCACATAGCATCTTCCCATTCGTGTCCCAAAGTAGCCAAGCACAGCCTACATTATTGCCTTCTTTACTTCCGTTTGTGTATATGTTAGTGATTTCTGTACCCGTTCCGTTATGTTGTGTCAAGTGCGTGTAAAGTTTGGCAAATGCTGATGGGTGTAACCAATCAAAAGGTTCAGATTCCCTTTCTATCATGTTGTGTTCGATTTCTCTAAAGTTATCGTTACGCAATTTAATCGATGAGAGTTGTACGATTTCACTAATTTTAAGATCGATGGATACAATTCCTGCTAAGACACAAGCTGCGTCATATGATATAGTTTTATATGCCTTGACAATCCTGATACCTATGATTCTTTGTAGTCTCTGAAATTTCCGTAGATGGCATTTTTTCTCAATTGCTCTATGCCAAATCGACACCGCGTAAAGCATTTTGGGAATCAATGCCCCCTCGTATATTGTCTTCAAACATTCAGCCCCGAGGCCCCAGGTTGTTCTTGCAGCAATAGTCAGGGAGTTAACTGTTTGCATAGTCCTGACGTATACTTTTTCTATGTGTTTCGACCAACTCATTTTTCTATCGAACTCTACGCCAAGAAAGGTCAATGTTTGAGTGCTCTCCAATTGCTCATTGCCAATGACAATGTCTAAATCCGGTAAATACCTTTTTCTGCTAAAAATAATGTATTTGCTTTTCCTTGTGTTGAGTTCTAACTTGCATGTTTTTGTCCACTCATGTATTTTGATTAAAGTTGTGTTTGCTATATGTTTTAAATTTTGGAAACAATTTCCTCTGATTAAAATTAATATATCGTCGGCGTAAATAATTAATTTTGAGTCAGTTGGTAAGTCAATGTCGAAAATTGTATTAACTAAAATGTTCCAAAGAATGGGCGATAGAGATGATCCTTATGGTGTTCCTAGCGTTTGAGTTTTTAAGCAGGAGATGGTATTCGTTGTAAAAATTAGCCGTCTATTTTCAAGGAAATTTCTAATCAATAAATATAAATTCTTTGGACACATATATTTTTTGAGATTATTTAATATAGCAGGCCACCAAGCATTGTCAAAAGCCCCTTTTATGTCAAGGCTGATAACTAGAAGTTGATCTTTTTTATTTAGAGCTTCGCTGATATTGGTGGTCAGTGAATGTAATGCGTTTAATGTTCCAGTCTTCGGCATAAATGCAAATTGATTTTTGTTTACAGTTTTGTTTTTAACAAGAAAATTAATTAGTCTGTTTTTAACGATTTTCTCGATTATTTTGCTCATGATCGGAAGCATACTAATTGGTCTAAGCTTAGTGCTAGAGGGTTTCGGTACTAAGACTAATAGACCAATTTTCCAGTTGTCTGGAAATTCGTTTCTTCTGAAGAGCAATTTGTACCAATGTAGTATTAAATTTGGTACAAATTCGAAGACTTTTTGGAAAATTATAGGAGTAATCCCGTCGTAACCTGGAGATTTTTTTGTTTTTAACAATTTGATTGCGATCGAAATTTCATGGTCCTCTATTGGTAAGTCATCAGTTGTATCCGGAGGTTTCATAACATTCGATCTAATTATAGTATGTCTGCTGTCATCTGATTCAGGAGTATCTACATTTATTAGGTCGGTCATTACCTGATTCAAAGTCTCCTTTAGATTGTTGGTATACTGGTTGTTAGTCGATGTTTGTATGGTTTTTAAAAGCATATGATTCTTTACTTTTCCTGCAGCCCATTTATAAGTCCAGTCCCATGGTTTAGCGTTAGTGCAGTACGATTTCCAAGATTCCATTTTGGATTGCCTAATTAATTTCTGGTAAAGATGGCGACTTTCCAGATAGCTGTCTCTAGCTTTATTTCTGAGTTCTTGGTTGTTTTTAATCTTCTGATATTGCTGCCTGAGCTTGTTCGTTCTTTTACGTAGGGCTGACAGTTCATCATTCCACCAAGGAACAGACTTATGTTGTTTTATACGGGGACTATTACTTGATTTTTTAAACGTAATATTTGAAGCTTTAATTATTATTTTAGTCATCATTCTGGAAATTAAATTTGTGCTCACATACTGTAGTGATTCAGTAATATAGTTTTGTAGTTCTTCAGCTGTAAATTTGTTTTCAGTACGCGGTATAAATTCTTTTTCAAGTTGTGTTAGTAAGTTAGTCTCAAATTTATTCCAATCAGCATTTGAGGTAAAGTATTTTCTTGTTTTATTTGTATTTTCAAAAGGCCTATTACATTTAATTTCAAATAGAATACAGTTGTGGTCTGTAAGATTAGTTTCGTTTGAAATGGTCCAGTTTTTTATTCGTCCTGTAGCTTGTATATTAGACAGAGTTAAATCAATATTACTCTGCCCTTGATGCCCATCAAAAGTAGGAATCTTTGACTTCCTGTTCATTATTAATAACTCATTAGTTACGATGAACTCTTCCAAAAGTAATCCCCTTGTATTAGAAATCTTATCATGCCACACTTTGGATCTGCTGTTCGAATCAACGCCTATCACTATATTATAACCTCTATAGCTTGTGATAAATTTATTAAGCTTATTTAAATCGATATTTATGTCCCTAGTAATATCGAAATAACAGCTAGCAAGGATATATTTGTCTCTCCCTGTAATAACCTCCACTGTTATCATATCTCGATCTGAAAATTGTGTTATCAAACAGCTGTCTAGGTTAGGATTTGCAATTACTATTGCTGCTCTAGGGATTTCGTCATATGTTTGATAAATTTTGTATCCTCTGTAGCCTGTGATATCTTTGTTGTAGAAGTATGGTTCCTGAATCAGTAAAATGTCTAATTGTTTCTTGTTTATAATTTGTTGCAGTAAATTTGTACAGTATTTCGAATGTTTAGTATTTAGTTGTAAAACGTTCATGTTTATATTACTAGAACAAGTCACTTGAAAACATATGTTTACTTATACACATTTTCCTATTCATTTCAGTACAACTCAAAAGTGTTATCTTATAACTATTAACTGAATACAGCAAGTTCCAGATGATAGCAGTTGAAAGTCGTTGGTTAATTTCTGCTATTGATGACTTTATAAATGTATTTGTTGTATTTAGATATGATTTAATTAGAAATGTTTCACTATTCTTAATATTTTTAATATTGATTAGCATATAACTTACTATCAAATTTATACTATTTACTTTTAAACAATTTATTAGTAAATTGCTTTTTATATAGTTAAACGTTTTACAGACTAACGATAATGTACCATTATTGTAGTTATTTAGTTTGTCAGTCATAGTCTGTATTTGCAATTATTCTATCTAAAGCCGCCTTGTAAGAAGGACAATTTCTAGATAATGCAGGGTGATTAGAATCTACTTTCCTCTTAATATTTACTCTATTATTATGACTCACACAATTGATGCATTTGTGTGCCTCAGATCGGCACTCCCTCAGGCTGTGGGGCTCCGAGCAGAGCGGGCACGTAGGCTGGACGGCCGTGCAGAACTTCTTGGTATGACTTATCCTGGAGCAGACGTAGCACCTCGGAGTCGAGTGATAATCTTCCACGGAGCAGGTCACCATGTCCACGAACGCCCTGCCAGCCAGCAACTTTCTCGCTTTGGGAGTTATCTCCACAATTGCGTGCTTCCATATTTTAATCAGTGAACCTCTATCTGTGTTCCTGTGCTGGTTCGACAGAATTGTTCTTAGTTTCAAGTCCTCCTCTTGTAACCTATTTTGCTCTATAATTGTTGGGACTATTTCCTCTTTTTTTAAGTCTTGAGGAATATTTTTTATTATAACTATGGGTTGTTTTTTTTCAGAGTTTTCACTATCAAATTGTTGTCATGCTTACTGACGATTTCATTTTTGATAAGGTTAAGATCGGCTTCTGCTTCTGAACCTATAATTAAACCTCCGTTCTTGGTCCCTCTTAATGTTTTTATCCCAACTCTTAACTTTCTGGGATTAATAGCGTTCTTGAAAAGAGTTTTTGTATCATCTGTACTATCCGGATTTACTTTTTCTATGAACACTTTAAATTCTTTAACTGTAGGTCTTTTGTTACCTGTTATTTCTGCATAAGAAGGGGCAACGGCAAAACGTGGTGTTGAGGTTAATTTCAAGATCTCTTTCCTTTCACTCTCCAACCGCTCGTTATCTCTTCGGAGATGCCCAAATATTAATTTCAAGGAGTCAATACGTCTATAAATACCTTCTTTTATAGAATCTTTTATCTTCAACTGCTTAAGACTATTTAAAAACTCGAGAGAAATCTGCCTCGTCCGACGCCATGACAGTTGACATATGATTTTTATACTTATCATTTCTTTTATATTCCGTTTGAAACTATTTTTCTCTTTGTGTATTATTTTAGGTTCATTGAATTTAAATGTATCTTTTGTTTTTCTAAAATGCGTAGTGAGAGTTGTTTGATCTGGTTTATTAGGGTGTTTTACTATCGAATTACAACTGTATTTGTGTTGGTACACTCTACGCTTTAAATATCGTTCCGATGTCCCGAAATAGGATTTACCGCATTTATCTTCACACTGTATTTCGTACACGACCTTTGATTTTAGCTCTGATTTATCCGAATTTTAGGTTTTAATAAATAGTCTTGAGCGTGGCTGTGTTTTTTAATGTAATTGTGGAGTCACTGTTACTTTTGTTACCGTTTTGCTAGTCTTGCCGAAAGTGTTGGTATGTAGTGTTTAGTGTAGTATTTTAGAGGATTGAATTCATTTAGGATTTTTTGGTTAGAAAGTTTTTTTTTTGTTATCAAATTTTAATAAGAGGTCAACTACGTTATTTTCGGTTGTTTTTTGGTGAATTGGGGATTTTCGGTTGGTATCGCTTTCATTTAATCATCCACAAATTTAAATAGAAACAGATTATTAAATGCTATTTTGGGTATGACTGTATCTAACAGTTCTTCTAAATAAATAGGAGATCCCATAGGGCAGTCGAATTTATGGATATGAAACTTTTCATTGAATTGATCTGTACTATCTATCTCTACATGGGACCAGCAATGGCTGGTTTTTTGGAATTTTTTTATGCGTTTTTAATTTATTCAATTTTTCTCTATTATAGTTTTTATTTTAGAAAGGCATATGTTGATAAATAAAGATGGCGCATCTAATAAAATTAATTTATAACCTTTAGAAACTTTAATATGTGTGATTTTTTGATGAAATTCAAATAACTCTTTAAGGTTATATTTATTTGTGAATGGATTACTTAATAAGTAGGCTAAGTATTTTTAAAGCTCATACGTCGGTGAATTTATGAATGATACTTTGGGTTTGACTGGGTTTCCTCGTTTATGATGATTTATAACTGAATATAATTTTGGGAAAGTCAGGAAATTAGTTATGATTTTTTCATATGTTTTTATATCAATATAAGTAATTATGTTATTTTAATAATCCTAGAGTTATGTTGGTTATAGAGTTATCTGTCATCAATTTATGAGGAACCAACTATTTTATATGTTTGGGCATCATTTAGTAATAACTGCCTTTTATTTATGTTTTCGTTTTTGTTGATCACCACGGTTTGGTTTGTATTGTCTGTTTTTGTAATTATTATGTTAAGTTGTGTTTTTAAAAATTGTTTGGTTTTTTTGTCAAACTTTTGTGTTTTAAAATCTTAATATTTATTATTATTTATTATGATTATTAAAATCTTATTATCATTAGTGTTATTATTATTTTTGTAATTTGTAATTTTATTTTTTTTAAAGGTGGCTAGATTTTTTGTGAGTTTAAAGGAAATCATATGTATCGCATTCCAATTTATGTTTAACACAAATGGAACGGTTTTAAAAACGCCTTGTCAGTTTTGATCTGCGAATAAGGATTATGAAATAATACGTTATCAGAGTTAATTAAAATATTAAGTGGGGTCATTGGGTAGATATTTGTATTGATGTAAGTGAGGTAAAGTCGATCAAGATCTTTTTATTTATTGACCCACTAATATAAGAAAAAGAATTCGTTAAATCAAAAAATGGTCATTATAAATAATTTTAAATTAATCTAATTATGTACAAGTATTCAGACTCAGAGAAACTTAAACATATCGTAATCATTAAACTTTTGGCTAGATAAATAATATTAAAAATATATATATAAGAAATGGATATGCACACCTCCCTTGATAAACAATTAAGTTTTATATCAAATCGAACTTAAGGATAAAAAAACATTCGAGATCCCGACCCATATATCAGAATAAAGGCTGTGTACGGGGATATTTATGGGCAACAAGCTCTGAAGTAAACATTGAAGTTGGCCCATAATCGTAGCGGCCAATATTTCGATGGAAAAGCACTTAGGATATTCCTTTGGGATGGGCCAGCACCAGCGTTGAGTACTTCTGGTTGAACTGAACAACATATTATTGACAAACATATATGAACAACCAATGTTAATTTCTATAATCATGCAATTTAATATGGTATAACAGCATTTTATTCTGGCTGTATATAATAAAAAAAAATATATTTATGGTTTAACGATTAAAAAATAGTTTATAATTTTTGTTAATTGTTTTAATTTTTAAATATTTGTATTTTAAAGTGAAAGATTTGCCCTGGCCGGGATTCGAACCCGGGTCGTCCGTATCTCCGTGACATGAGTGGCTTCACAGTCAGGACAAATCCGTTCTCTTCGCCGATCCCTTATGCCCATGTACTTGCAATCGCGCAATGCGCAATCAAGACTCCCAATGAAGACCTATGATATTCACGTGGTCCTTAGTGGCCGGTACGTGCTAAAAAAAATAATACGTTACTTAGACAAATTATGTAGGCACAATATGCCTTATTACCCGAGCAAAGCTGGGGGGGGTCGTTATTATCAAATATATCGTTCCTGAATCCAAAAGCTTCAACCAATAAAATTTCTATAAACATACCTTCGGGTAATAGAGGGCTGTAATATTTTCTATTATTGTAATTTTATATTATTATTATTATTATAGATGTATTGTAATTGTATAATAATTAAAAAAAAAAGAAAGGAGATTTAGAAACAAACAAAAATGTCTACAGAAGGCTTGAAAAAAATTAAAAATTTGCATTTTTGAGTTATCTTGTTGTTCTTTTGAATGAGCGATTTTTAAGATTCCGTATAGCGTTTTAACGGGTTATACATTGTTAAAATTTATTTCACTAGCTTAAACATTTTTTTTTTTTTTAATAAACCCAAGGTGTGAGTTAATCGAAAAAAAATGTTGGAAATGGAATATCAGGTAAGTCGTCCCAGAATTAAAAAGCTTCAACCAATACAATTGTAACTGAAGGCTTAACTAAAAATTCATTTTTTTTAATTATGTCGTTGTTAAAGGAGCGATATTAGATTTTTCTTGAAACTCCTTAAGTATTTAAAAAAAACTAAAAAAAAAAACGTACCATTACAACCTCTGAACGGGTCTGGGGTTCAGTACATGGCAGAGACTGTGCAGTTTCATGGACAACGATTGTGTAGGAAGGTGACTTGTCCTAGATCACGCTCAACCACCAGATTTCCTTATTTGTGTACCCACTTCCTTAAATATTTAAAGTAGTTTAATATTAAAATTACTTTCAATATACAAGCAGTTGATAAAGGGTGGGAAATTGAGGATGAGAGGTAGATGTCTAAGTGTATAAAGTTAATACGTTAATATAAACCCATCTGAAATCTCTGAGGTGAATAATGGGGAAACCTAAGGTAAATATTGTTGAGGGGCCGGCCAGGTGTAAGCTTGTTGCTGATGCACAATATAGGATAACCCATATTTCCACTTAAGCTGGTAAAGAAGACATACGCTACCTAATATTTAAGTAAAACACAAAATTATCAGCTTATATAATAGATATTCCTTTTCCCTCTCAAGAGTATTTTTTTTTCTATATTAAAATTCTTTAAATAAACATAAATTCACAGTAATCTTTTCTATTTTGTTTCATTGAGTAACTAATAAAAATAATTTACAAGAAATTAAAAAAAATACAATATTAAAGTAAAGATTTTGTTTGTTTGTTCATTTAACGTCACTTTATGCTGTTACGGTTAATCGGACGATGCTACATTGGGAGCCCTAAATTTTGCCTATCCAGGTTTAATTAGGATAGGGATTTTTAACGAGTACCTGACATCGTACAGGCTCGGGACCTCCTTTTAACGTCCCTTCCGAAGGACGGTATAACCAAGGGCCCACCTGGGCCAGGCTACGAACCCAAGATCTTTTTTTTAGTAGTTGGTTATGCTAACCACTAGACCACAGGTCACCCCCAGTAATAATGAAATGTTCTTTCCACTAATGTACTTTACTGGTTATTTTATTACGTTTAAAATCTTTCTTAATTTACGGCATCACTAATCAGACTCTTAGAAAACGACTGCAAACTTTTCAGTCAAAAGTACTTAGACTTATCTCTAATGCACCATGGTACGTCAATAACAAAACTGACTTAAAAATACAAACGTTTGATGAACACATACGAACGTACTACAAACGCCTTCAAGAAAAACTATACGGACACCCAAACCCATTGATACAAAAAATGGCCACGAATCTCATGCCTGAGAACACTAGGAGGAGACTAAAAAGGACGTGGATGAGGGATCTATTACAGTAGGAAATTAAAGCAAGCCAATGGAGAGGTACCGCTGGGTACTGTTCTTCGTCATGCCTTCCATGTCATTTTGTATTATTTTTCAGTCAGCCAATCTGCTGATTGTCAATTACTTGTATTTGACAGGTGTGAATGGAAATATAAAGAGAAAAAAAAATCTTTCTCATGATTTTTGTCTCATGAAATCATTTATTTCAATTGTGTATACACTTTTTATTTTATACTGTTAAGAAATTCAAATTCTCCTAAAATTATTTTTTATAGATTGAATATTCCTCATCAATAATTCAATTTTAATGTATATCACACTTAAATGTACTTAAACTTATTGCACATTCAATTCATTGATACATCAGATAAAAAGCAATGGTAAAAGTTACATACGTATTTTAAATTATAACATTGTTCGGATACTTTTTATTCTGAAATCTCCATCTGAACCTGATCAAACCATGAAGTTGGTTGGTTACATTAAAAAGTAACAAGAAAACGCCATACCACCATACCGAATGTCCTCTCTATTTTATATTTTAGAATTATTTTTCTTTAATCCAACGTCCACGCAGATTTTTTTTAGTTATAGGTTTCCGATATTCAACCAATTTTATTAGCCTTAACAATTTTAATATCGATATCAAGCATAGGAGATAAAAATATCTCTGTTTTTATTCAAAAGTATATTTCTCCTTTTTTTCTAAATACCGATGTTTTATTTTACTTACCAACAAATAGAATAAAAATATTTAAATAATCACAATAAAAAAAATTATAAATAAAAAATTGACGTACGTCAACCCGATCCCAGTTAAAGTAATGTTCAGTGAACATTCTTCCCCATATGTATATCGCAAAAATTGGGAGTGCTAGAGATGTGGGATCGGTGAAGAGAATGGATTGTCTGTCCTGGTTATGAGCCCTGGCAGCTTAGTTGGTAGAGTACCGCGCTAGAGATGCGGAGGACCCGGGTTCGAATCCCGGCCAGAAGAAATCTCTTCTCTTCAAAATAAAAATTTAAAAATATATATATATATATATATATATATATATATATATATATATATATATATATATATATATATATATGGAAAAGCACAGAATATCACAGCAATGTTTTGAAAAAAATATTGTAATTATTACCTAATCCAAACCCAATAGCAATGAAAAAATTCTGATTGCAAGGAAGCTAAAAATAATTCCTATGGGAAGGTTTTCATGATAAAACAAAAGTAATTAATTGTTCCAACAACTGCTCAAGGGGCTTGTAAATGAAAATATATTAAATAACAGCCAATCATTAACAAACCCGTAAGTCTATTTACCCAAGATCTAAAATATATACCCTAATATAATATATTCCATAATATAATATTCTCGTGCTGGTTTTTGATCTGAAATCTCCCAGCAACCAAAAAAACAAAATCAAGCAAAAAAATCTTGTTGGTTTATGAATAGAATGGAGAAACCCTATATTTAATTACGCTTTTTTTATACAACCCTCAAAAATTATTTTTCAGAGGTAGTGTTAGTTGCTTTTACTTAATCTTTCTCATGACATTTAGTTTTGCGGATTGAATATAGGATTTAGGAACAGAGGAAAATGGGAAATCCAAGTTAGAATTAGACGGGAACGTTTCGTTAGCCTTTTCTTTGCTACGAGCCAGATAAATGGCGAACTGTTAAAAAGCAATTACTGAGAGATCATGACCCGAGGAAGCCATAGGCCCTGTCCGGGCTTTCCTTATTGCACTCCAAGGCTTCTCTCAACTGCCTGTTTGAAGCATATTTTAATTTTAAAATGAAATTAATTCTTTTGAATTTTCTCTGAAAAGTGCCTTTAAAGAGAAAAGACATTTTTTTTGTGTGCATTTAATAAAAATAGATAATTCTAAAAAACTCATACAAAATACCTACTAGAGGGCTTGTTTTAAGACGGGTAGACTATCTAATTTAATTTTAAAATTCGATTGATATTCAGAGGTTCATATGACGAAACGAATTAATCACAGTAAAATTTATTAAATACAAAGAACGTCCATCAGAAAACCCATCCAAATAAGAACAGGACTCAGACAAGCCTCTCCCCGGTACTGTTTAACGTAGTCCTGGACAAAATCATGAAGGAAGTGTGGAAGAGCAACGATAGGGACTAAAAACAAGAACATCAAATAAGATGTCTGGCATATGCGGACGATCTGGCCTTAATGGCGGAAACTGAAAGTGAAGCAAGAGAGCGGTTGAACACTTTAAAGGAAATAGCTGAAAAGGCAGGTTTACAGATACCGTTTGAGAAAACAGAACTAATGACTACAGATAGAAACTTTCAAAAGAAAATTGTAGAGACAAAGTACGGGAGAATTAAATTAACAAATAAATTTAAGTGCCTGGAGGAAATTATATGCAGCAATAGATCGGAGAAGGAAATCATACTAGAGAAATCAACTAAATTGGAAAGACTAAGCTTGGCGATAAGCAATTTATAAAAGGAGCATGTCAAAAAACGTGAAGATAAGACGCAATAATACGGTCGTCAAACCGGTAATACTGGGATACCTCTTCTTGTCTCTACTCTAAGATGGCATCCGTCTTAGGGTGCACCTACATTGGATCCGATGCAATACGATCAGAATTCGGAAGCAAACCAAATGACTGAAATATATAGAGAGTGCCTACATTGGATCCGTCCGTTTTTATCAGACTAATCCGACCGATTTTGTCGCTCGTGGAATCAAAATAGTTTATTTATACTGAAGCACCTACATCGGATCCGATCCGATACTGTACGATCAGGTGAGATTTTCACATTTCAAAATCACTAGTTTTCAATGCGATATCAATCCAATTCTAGCCGTTACCATGTGTGGCAACCTAACCTTTATTGTCTAAAATGTTTATTAAAAAATATACATTTAAAATTAATAATTAACTATTATATAAATATCCGTCATAAATCAAAATTAAATATTCTCAATTCTCATTAAAATATGTCATTACTAATCTACATGAACCATTAAATATAGTAGCGAAGGTTATTTTTCCGTTGAATAAAATTAAATCTATCAAAAATGTACATAAAAAATATGCCTACATAAAATTTTAATTCGTCAAAGAAAATTGGAAACATTAACTTTTGATAAAATTATCGTCTTAATGTTTAATTTATTTGTTAAACAGTTGGCAACGCTGGGAGGTAAAGGCTTTTCTGATTTTTTATACTTGTTTTATTCGGAAGGCAGTGACTAGTTTCACTATCGGATTGAAAAGAATAGAATCGTGTCGGATCTGATCCAGTGTAGGCACTCACTGCGTATTTCAGTTATTTGTTTTTCTATCCTATGTGATAGAATAGGATCGCGTCGCATCGCATCGGATCCAATGTAGGTGCACCCTTAGGCGGATTCACCCTGATGTCATTGAGCTTTAATTCCTCTACTATCGCCTCAGTCGCCTTCTGTGCCTTACTAAGGGCATGTGTGGCGCTGACGCTGGTGGCATAAATCCCTATATCATCTCCATAGGCTGCTAACACTGCTCCTGGATGCGTGGTCCATCATGTGGTGCGTCATGTTACCGCAGGTGCCATGAAAATCACGAACATCCGTGATCTTAGCGCAGACCCTTGAGGTACTCCACCGGTGGTAGTGCTATAAGTCGAGTTGCTGTTCCCGACTCGCACGACGTGATCTTCAGATCTTCAGCTAAGATAGCTCCGGATAAGGCGATATAGCGAGGCGGGAAATCTAAACTCTTCCTAGCGTAGAATAGAACAATAATTGTATAAAATCAAAGGGGTAGTGGTGAAATTCTAAGCCAATAGCAATATCCAAACGTGTTTGCGTTCATGAATCATAGCCCAGAAAATGTAGTACGGGCCAAAAATTTTCGGCTGTAAACTTTTGATTACAATTGGCATGACACAAGCATTAGTAAAGAGTTGCCATTATCAATAAGGTTTTTCAAATTAAAAAATCACATAAAAACTGGACAAATTAATAATTTTATAGATTTCTGTTTTCGAGTGTATTCTGGATTAATTAATATTTGCATTTTAAAAATATTTATATTATTTTATGGAGATTTTGGCTTTTTCGAAACTTTTAGTAACTTAGTACTTTTTCAGACTGCGGAATGAAAACTATAGAGACATCGACAAAAGAATAATAATAATAACACGAATCTGAACCGTAAGGGTGGTTATACCCTTCAACATAAGTCAAATTTTACACTCATATGGAAGAAATAGATACAGAAATCACTAACATACACAGATGGGGAAGTAAATAAGGCAATAATGTAGGCTGTGCTTGGTTACATTGGGACACGAATGGGAATATGAAAACTCGCCAGTACAAACTAGGCTCCACATGTTCCAACAACCAAGCTGAGAAGTAAGCAGTCTTAAAAACGACAGAATTCCTTCTTGACCTTTCAACTAACATAAATACCAGACATCCTCAAACACACAGATACACTCATTTCTCATCACAGTCATACATGAGAAGCTTAAAGAAAATAAAATAATAAACTTATGCAAACTAAGCCTTCTAAATAAAATGGTTAAAGAGTAAATAAAATGAGATAGCTGATAAATTAGCAAAAGAGGCAGTACAAAGTGATTTATCTCCATCGTTCCTGCATTCTCCATAAAATTCATAAATAACCTCTGCCAATTTCTTCTGCCATTTGCCTCTGTCCGCCGCTAGGCGCCTCCAGCGGTTTATACCTATCGCCTTCAGGTCACCCTCTACATCGTCGATCCACCTGAGACTGAGTCCGTCTTAATCTTGAACTATTCGGTATCTCGTACATCATCCTTCTTGGAATTCACGTACGATCCATCCTCTCAACATGCCCCAACCATCGTAGTCTTTTGAGCTGTATGATTTTCTCTATGTTGGGCACTTCATGTGGATCACTTAACTCTTTTTTGGACTTAATTCTCCATTTGCCTTCTACTCTGATAGCTGCAATAATTTTACGTAGGACTTTTCTTTCCCATACTTCAGGAATCCTTTTGCAATCATTTGTCAGTGGCCAGGCCTCGCATCCGTAGGTCATAATTGTTTATATATGAAAAACTTTGCCTTTCTGGACATACTTTTACAGCACAATATTTGCTGTTTACCAAACATACATCTATTTCCCGCCACTATTCGTGCCTTATATCCTTATCTACTCTCTTCTCATTCGTTATCACACTGCCTAGGAACTTGAATTCATCACAAATCTTGAAGCGCCTGTATGAATTCCTTCTCCTTTCATTTGGCCAGACCTTCATGTTCGAATTTAAACGCTCTTTCTTTCATTAAGTTCCAAGCCTAGATCTCTAGCTTCTTTGAGAAACTCTTCAAGAACGTCTGCAAGTACAAGTACAGTTCGGGCTCTAATGAGTAATGCATATGCTAGATGTTTTGTTATAAGGGTGTAAATTGTCCCTCCACCATGTGTTTTTATTTAAGACCAGATTTAACAATACGGTAGATTGTAGATTCATAAAATTCAATATTAAAGAAACATCAATTTTGAGATGGAAGATACGGTGGGCTGATTGAAACAAATCTCCTAGTTTACATAAGTTTATTCCAAAACTCTCAACCAATAACTACAAATCAATAAAATCCACAAATTACAAAATAACATAGGTTTTTACTGAACACGGAACTACCCAAATTTTAATTTCTTAACTCACGTGGAAATTTCAAATACTTATATTGAAAAATTATATTTATTGAGCAATTACATTTTTCTTTTGAAGGAGGGATATGTTATGAATTTATATTGTACATAATTTGTTAAAAGGCAGATAGCATACTGTAGCATGGAATGTGCCAATAAATAAACGATCCTTTCAAAGGGTTACTTAGAACAAAAAAACTCTGAAGGAGAGTTAGGAGATCAAAACATTTCTTTCTGATGAATAACATGTTGTTAAATTAAAGATATTCACGGGTACCGTTCTTCGTCATGCCTTTCATGTCATTCTGTATTATTTTCCAGTCAGCCAATCCGTTTATTGTCACTTACTTGTATTATGATACTTTATTTTTAAGCATTATCGTTATTGAATATTGGATTTTAAATTTAGCTCACTGGAGACAATACCTATTCAGGGGGGAAAATGTCCAGAAATGACATGTCCTTAAGTACAATTGAGCTTACCACTAGCCTAAGGACATGTCAGATATGTCACCATAGTGTAAAGGGGTATTATCAATTTTAGTATTTTGTTAAATTTTCAGACAGAAAATGGGAGATTTGAATAAGTCTATCTAAATTTTGAAATTCTTGATTCGTGTCAATCAAAGCCCAGAGAGTTACTGTCTCCTCATTACATATTTAGTATATACAAGTAATTAAAAAATAAATAAACTAATTTATTGAAAAATTCTTTTGGTATGTGTCAGTATTCAGCGTTATGCGAATAAGCTTTTATAACTGACATATAATGATAAAATCATATTAGTGTGACTTAAGTTTTGTTCATTTATTTAACCTCGTTGTATACTGCTAAGGCTATTCGACAATGTTACAGTGGGATTGTTAACTTTTGCCTATCCATGAATAATCAGGATAGGGAGTAGTAACGAGTATCTGACACCGCACAGGCTCGGGACCATCATTTAAGTCCCTACAAAGGACGGCTTAACCAATGATTTTGTTTTCTTTATGCCAGGTCAAATGCCAGGATGTGAACCCGCGAACTTGGGTTATATATTATTACTCGTTAGTTGAACTATCTGATTTGATTTTTAAGAAATAAATTAATGAAATTTAAGATGCTCGGAGAAAATATTCAGTCAAACACATAAAAGATTAGACAACTGCGTTGATTTTAGTAATTCAAATAATGGCCGACTATTTAGATGTACTATAATAATAAGAAATTCTTAAATATTTCACGGATTTTCATTCCCTTGTTCTCTTACATTTCATTAATGGGTAATTGAATTTTCTTGGTGAAAATGATTTTAAAAAATTGTTTAAAAGGAAAACCTGCCTGAGGTTTTTCAGAATTTCCCTTTTAACCTTTGTATGTATTAAATTCTGAGCTCAGGGACAGGAGATCTCAAGCACTTATATATAATCTCAATAGTGATATGATTTCTGTTGAATCGATTTTAACTACTAGTATGTATTTTATTTTAATTATTTTTGATATGACAGGACTTTAGGCAACAAAATTATTTTTACTGTCTGTAAAATACTTTTGTTTATTGAATTGGAAACAAAATGTAAAAAAAAAAAATTAAATCAAATTGAACATAAAAGCTTGAAAATTCTGCTTTACACAGCTTGACTGACACCTAATTTCCTGTTTTACCGTTCCCGTTATACACGCTTTGTGTGAGTGGAGTGGCAAAAAAAAAGTACTTTTTTAAGTGGACAAAAAAAGTCAAAGGAAATGTAAAACGCTGAAAAAATAGCTCCTGCCTCCTTTGATGGACTATTTAAAAAAAAATAAAAAGTTAATTCTTCATTTAATAATCAAATTAACTGATAAGAGCCGTTTTAATGCTTAAGAAATGGAAGCATAAGGATAATTTCAACTAATATGTTGAGTCTTTATTCTCAACAATTTGGCGAAAGGTGTCGAATTTAAAGAGTTTCTTGGTAAATTTTTTTGAATCTTATCATTTATGATTGATATATATTTATTAAAATATCCTTTTCGGTGAGTGGTTTAAAGCAATCTATTGTAGCCATCAGGGTTTTAGAATGCAACGAAAATGAACCTTTACGGAAAATGATAGATGTGACTGGATTTAGCTAGTCGGCCGATGGGTAGAATTTCATTGCCATGTTGTTTGAAAAACACAAAATCGGTGGCAAAACGGGTAATAATAAAGAAAAACAAAAATAAGTTATACAATTTCACTAACTGTATGAATTATTACAAAAATATAACAACGCACTTATACTATACTTTAAAATGCTCCAAAAAAAATATATATATATATTCTTTTATTTATTTATTGATATTTACAACTGTATTACAATAATGCAACAAGTAAATAGGCTAAGTGATACACAATGACATAATAATGACAAGTAGAGAAACTAACCACTGTTAGTACTCAAATCACAAGTTCAACTAAGAAGGTCACGTGGCCATCTTCTTCTCAGACGCCTCGGAGGACTATCGGGAATTGAAGAGGAAGCTTTGAATTGAAGTTTAAAACTAGAGGGGAGGGGTTTGAGTGGGAATGAAGTTTGTTATGAAAGGATAGATACCGGGTTCGAGCCAAATCAGCAACAAATGGGATATTAAGGTCGTTACGATGACTTTATTCTTAACAAAATATGGAGCGTTGAGGACTTTACGAAGGTTTTGGGATTGTATGGGTTGGATACGAGATGAATTTGATGGCTTAGTGGAGCCCCAAAGCTCTAATTCGTAGCTCCAAAATATAAAAAAAAAATTTTCAGTATAAAAAAACAATACCTACTACTGGGTAAAATCAACAGATTATTATTATTATTATTATTAAATTATTAGAGTTCCCCTTTATTAGTTAAAAGTTGTTCATAATACATTCGATAATGTAGTAAAAAAAAGTTTTTTTTGTAACATATCAGTGAGAATATTAATTGAAAATTCCTAGTTAACAACTGGCTGTTGAGGCTGAAAACTGTTTGGATCAACTTTTTATTATAAAAATTAATTGTGAATACCTTTGTTTCTATTGTTATATATGTTCCATTAACAATAGGAATATAAAGTAATATAAACTCGTAACATTACACTGACAGTTGGATGCATCAATGTCTTCATCATATTCTGCATTATTTAGTTAATAGTCGTTTGGTATTTGTAACTATCACTACTTGACTTTAACAATTGAATTAATGCATTTATTTACGGTTTAAAAAAAAATTATGGAAAATGCCCACCAATTTGATGAACGATATAGGTGTTTTGTGAAAAGATGGAGATAAATCACTTTGTGCGTCCTCTTTTGATAATTTATCAGCAATCTCCTTGCCCTCAATACCAGAGTGACCTTTTACCCATTTTATTATTACCGAAAAATATAGAAGCCTAAGTGTAATGTAATAGAAATATAAAAAAACAAGGGGTTAAGAAAGAAAAATAAATTGTTTTTATAGAGTTGAAGACTTTTTAGAGACTTATTTTTTTGGTAATTTCTTAAGTGAGAATCTCGTAATATCAGATTGAATAGAATAAAATGTGAATGTTGTGTATTGGATAAATTTTATTAAAGTCAAGCTAAAGCTATTGAATCCATTGAGATTATATGTTTACTTATTTTTTATAAGCGTTAGAGTAACTGGATATGATATTTTATGTTTGAAAAAAATTAATAAATAATGGCTAAAATGTTACGAAGCAAAAAAGTAAGATAATAGGTATGTACATGATGAGACACCTATGTTAATTTTCTGAAATATATTATTTCGGGCAAATCTGTATCGTATCAAAGGAATAATTATTTCGCTTATAATTTAAATAATTTTCCTTGGCAAGGAATTATGAATATTCATCAGTGCACCCACACTGCAGATATGACTGCAATGAAAAGATGAAGAAGAACTGGACAAATAAACTTCTTCCTTGCCGTTTAATATTCTTTCTGTCACCGCTGATTTATGTACATCTTATTTACATACGACCCTCACAGAAACTGTCTACGACAAAAATTAATTTACTCTTAATTTATAAAGAATGAAATGCACCCTCAGTATAGATTAATTAAGGCACTTGGTGGCCACCAAACGATCAAGGAATATTAAACGAAGAAACAAAACAGATTTCGACTTACTGGACCATTCGTACAAGCGGTTGTGTTAAACGGCCTATTAGTGGAACACTACTTATTCACGAGTATCGGCTAATGGATACTTTTGTTTCGTTGAGCGACTTACCTGGAATATAAAGCTAAAAACCGGATAATAACCACATATTTCTATTCATTCAGCCATTCATTGAATGCACTAAACCTTTTTTTTCCTTGGACTAGTATTTATATCAATGAAATAAATTAAGAAAAAACTCAAAAACAGATACACAAAATTCAACGGAAAAACTTCCGAAACAAAGCCTTGAATCTCTAACATAATCGAAAATAACTAGCCAGTCTGACTAATGAAATTGATTAATACTTACATTTAAAAGTAATAAGTACCTACGTTTTTGTGGGATTAGCAGACCTGCAGCTCAGCATAATTTTAATATGATAACTTGTATATAATTTTATTATGTATAAATAGAACCGTAAAGCATTTGATAAAATTTATTATTTAAATAATTAATAGGTTCTAGGTTCTCTGATGAATAATATCTGAATGTAGTTTATTTATGATTATGGGTAGTCCTTCCAATGTAGGTTAGTTATGATTATGGAAATTCCTAGCAAAGAAGACTTGGGACCAGCTCTGAGAAAGTGTAGAGGACGGCAACAAATCATAAGGCATAAAAAAAGAAACCTCATCCTGGGAACGATCTAATCGTTCCAACAGAAGAGAGGAAGTTGTCCTAGCAAGATTGAGAATAGGCCACACCCGATTAACCCACGGATATCTCATAGATAAAGAAGCTCCACCTAAATGCACATCCTGCAGAGTACAGCTATCCATCGCTCACATTCTAGTGGACTGCCCACGTTACTCAGCTTACTTTGAAAACTGCAAGATAGAAAGAAGACTTCACTGGATGTTGGAAAATAATGTTTCGAACGTAAATAAAGTAATTGAATTTCTAAAAAAATTTAATCTGTATAGCAAAATTTAACATTAAAAGATAAGCCAAAACAAACCTAACCTAAAGGACACGAATGACCTCTGTAGTCGAGTGTCCAAAAACCACAAAACCTAACCTAACCTGGGTAGTCCTTAAAACACTTCGGATCATTTAATAGAGAAAACAGAGGGAAACAGTTTATTGAATATAAGATGAGTTGTGTCATCGGTGGTGAGGAGGTTGCTTAACAATCTTCTATACCCAATGTATTATCGTCAAACATAATGTAACCATTTGTTTTGTTTTATTTTCTTATCTCTTATAAAACCTTCCTTGTTAATAAACATTGTTAAGAAAATACTCCTTGGGTTCTAACATCAAATTAATACAAAGGGTAATCAATGCTTGTGTGTGTTTCGATTGATTCTGAAAATATTTTATAATAGAAGTAGGTATACTAAACCGAAGCCTAGGTGACCAGCTTGGTGGGCTTAGGATTTTTTAGATGAGTTAAAAACTCTTTAATTGCGCCGTCTTTCAAAAGGGACGTAAAATGGTAAAATATGGTAAAATTTTCGGTGGCAGATTATTATTTAAAATCCCTATCCTAATTGTACTTGGTAAGGCAAAATTTAGGATCTCTGTAGCACGGTCATATTAGCCATCTATAAAGTGGCGTTAAGGGATTAAGGGCCTAGCATATGCAACTATTAAATAAATTTAAAAAATAATCATCACCATTATTTTTAGTGCGACAACCGCCTTAGCAAGTCTGAGTCTTCTCTAGCAACCTCCTCAAAACGGGACTGTCTTGTTCTGCAGCCTTCCAATTTTGGGGTATTAATTGCTAATTACTATTTTCTGATACCTACTTGTTGAATAAACTTTATAATAATTAATAAAAATGGTTGGTTAAGTAAGATTATAATAAATAATCGAGAGTATATTCATATTTATATACAATACTTACTAACTGCCTGTTAAATCCATATTTCCCTCTCTATATATAGATAGCAAATCCGGGATCCACAGATCTAGTTTGACAGATATACTCGATTAAGCTTCGACTGAAACGTCGGAATACATCAAACATTGTATTTCCAGCATCCCCAACGTGCAATCCCTCAATTTTACAGAGACACGCTTTATTTACAATGGAATACAATTTAAGTACTTAATTGATTTAAATTTACAAAATTGATAAAATTATCTAATTTCAAATAAAAATGTTTCCATAATAAAAAGAATTTTTTTTTAACCAACTGATTCAGTACTTAACGCGAATTATCAAATAAACGGAAAATAATTTCATAAATAATGGGTGATTTTTAGCAACTTTCTTTTTGGCAACACTGTTTTTGGTAGCTCAGCTGTTTTCGCGTAACATGTTACTGTTAAAGATGTTCACTTTGGTCTATACTTTAACCATGAATCGACTTACGAATGAACAACACTTGCAGATTATTGAATTTTATTACCAAAATACGAGAAGCGAGTTCGGTGTGGAAGAAGGGGCTCCTAATAATAATTCGCTAACCTTCTATCCGAGCGAATTTGCCGGTTGTGAATTCAATAAAAAAACCTAATAGTTTGATTGGGTGACAATTTCCCCAAATAAATATAGTTGAAGCTATAAAAGGAAAGAAAAGAAATTCATCAAGTAAATACAAATAAAAACATCCAAAAATGAGTAAATGATAAATATATAATGTAAAAATAGAAAAAGAACAATTATAAAAATATTAATGTGCACAGCTAAATCTAAGAAAATACAAAGAAAGTTATTTAAAACTAAATAAAAAAGTTACGAAAAAAAGAAAAGAAAATGCACAAAGCTATTATTTACATAAAAAATGAATTAACTTATTTACTAAAGAGAGATGAGTCTTAAAACAAAAATATTACTGGTCTGTGAATCAATGAAAAACTTAGAAATGAATTGATTTCTTGAAAAGTGTTGAGTTCTTGATAGCGATGACTTGATGATTCGAAATGATGATGAGTAGAAAAATTAAATGTCTCTTACCGGTAAGTCCAAATTAGATCAAAATAGCGAGAAGTTTTACTGGTGAGAGTTGACAAAATTCAAGTTGAAGAAGATGTGAAAGTGATGAAGAAGTGGCGACAAAATGAAGTGTAGAGTAGCAAGCAACCTTCTCACAGGGCAACTGTCTTGAGACTGATGTTTTGTTTTTTCGAACATTACACTTAATATTTAAACATATGTTTTTAAAATTACTCTCTGAATTCTTTTGTTTCCTTTTAATAAATTTTATTAATGTTAGAATTATATAAAACAAACAAAAAAAAATCTAGCTTTTAATGAAATAAAATATTCATTTGGAAATAAAAAACATAAAAATAAAAAAATAGTTATTGATACCCGACATTCGGTGAACAGTGTATTTCACGTTTGGGGCCGGTCAATTGGCCACCTAGAACGTGCGATTTAACGCCTTTAGCGATTCAACGCCCCAAATTTTTGTGGGGCTATGTTAAGGTTCATGTAGGGAAAAGCCCGCAAACGACTGGAAGCCAATATTCAAGAATTTATTCGTGAGAAAGTATGCCAAAATTGGACACAGCGTATGAACCATTTGTGGCATAGCCGCGGTCAACTTTTGCATGACATCATCTTTAAACATTGAATTATATAGATCGTTCTATCGACTCAAATAAAGATTTTATACATTTCTCTAAATTTTATATGTTTTAAAAAAAAAATCAAATCCGAAAGTTTTTAAAAAATCACCCTCTATAAGCCTAAATAATTTTCAGGCATTCAAACTAGTATTTTTAATTATTGTTTAAATCCTATTAAGACTATTAAATTATATTTCAATACATAAAGAAATAAAATATGATATTTATAAATTGTATAATACTGGGAGTTAACAATCGATGGAAGAAAAGTTAAATATGAATGGAAAAGTTTACAATTGAAATAGGAAAAGTTACATCTGATTTAGGAAAAAGGTTAAAACCAACTTTGGATTACTATAAATATAACATGAGGACGTAATGTAACAGACCTTGACTTGAAATATTAATTGGTGTACCAATGTACGAATTCATTCAACTATCAAAGAGAGCTGTAGAAAAATAATTAGAAACTTACTTATTTTAAATTTAATTAAAATTTAATTTTAATTAAGTTTCGTTAGAAGTTCATGTTGCCTCCATATTCTAAAATTACACTGAAATCAGGATCTATCATTAATAACAACATGCAGAGTTTCTTTGCAATCGTATTTCACCATGAAAATAAATATTTCTTCTTAGTCTACCTGCCATTTCTAGTGTCTAGAAGACTACCGGTTTTTAGTTCAAAGTTAGGGGATAATTGAATCTTTTAAACAATAACAGATATCCAGTGCTGTTCTGCAACTGCTGCTGTTGAAGAAAGATGCCGATCCTGTCTTAATCCTCAAGGAAATCATATTGAAGTAAATTTAAGTAATTGATCAAATGAAATAAGTTTCATTTTTTACCACGCCTAAATAATTCATAACAATGAAAATTTATTTATTTTTATATATATATATATAGTATATATATATATATATATTTTTTTTTTTCCCTTCACGCGGTACCCCTACGCGAAGGACGTTTATTGTTCCGCATGTTACATGTACATTTATAGTACATTACATACAATTGTACTTACATGTTGTTTACATTTTTTTTTTTTTTTTTTTTTTTTATTATTTATATACAAAACTAAAGGCTAAATTGAAAATACATCATTAAAAAAACAAAACTTAAACATAAAAATATTGATCATAGTAAATATTAAGCCATTTAAACAAATAAAAAAAAAGAAATAGGAAAAACCACAAAATTACAACAAAGTAATTGAAAACAAAACTAAAATTCTTGTTCACCTATAATATTGATTTCGTGTAGTGATGATGCTCTAGATAACACCTTGAATTGCTGAAAATACTTCCAGTATAAGTCCCTAACACTGATTGGCCAGCTGTCCTTCTGCGTCACATGTTTGATAAGTGTAGTCCTTGATTCGTCGGTTAGTCCGCATTCATACATTAAGTGTAAGTTAGTTTGTTCGATGGCAAAGTCACAAGGGCATGTCTTATTGTCTGTAAGTTTAAATTTATACAAGTAGGATTTTGTGGGTCCATGTCCTGTCAGCATTTGTGTGAGGTAGAAGTCAGTTGTTATTTTGTTATTCCTAAAATATTCATGTAAGTCATTTATGTATTGTTTAAGATGTTGTCCTTTAGTTGTCGTATCCCATGTGTTTTGCCACTGATCCATATTTGTAACTGTTTGTCTGTGTTTCAAGTAAGTCTTAGTCAATTTACTGTAGAGTATTGAAAGTGAGCCGTCTTTGGCAGCTGACTTAGCAGCCTTGTCAGCTAATTCGTTACCGACGTTGCCAGAGTGCCCTCTCACCCACCTGAAGTTGATGTTGTATCCTGCTTTTTGTAAGTGGAGTAAAGTAAGTCTGGTTTCTTCAATCAGCGGTTCATGAATTTTGCGATTAATGAGTTTGTATAACGTACTTTGGCTGTCAGTTAGTATGCAAATAGATGTCCTGCGGAAATTAAATGTCTGTATATATTCTAGTGTTTTCAGTATAGCGTATTGTTCAGGTTGATTGTTTGTACAATTAGGTCCAAGTCTGTATTTCTTTACATCAATCAGTACACCGTCTTCAAACAATACCGCTGCACATCCCACATTTCCACAATCTTTGCTACCGTCTGTATAAATTTCTGCTTCAGCATAATCTTCTTTTGTAAGTTGTTTGATTTCTGGGAAATGTGCAGGATGCTTCCAATTTTTATAGTTAATAGGTCGTTCAACGTCATCGGCAAGTATCCCGTCACAGTCTTGGTTAGTCCGGAGTAAGGTATATAATGTAGTGTACTGTTGAGCGATCAAGTCGATGGGAATTAGTTTTGCAAGTACTCAGGCTGCCTCATAAGATAATGTCTTGAAACCTTTTACCATTTTGATTGCCATCAATCTCTGTACACGTCGAAGTTTCCGTAGATTGTATTTTCTCTGCAGTCCTGTGTGCCAGATGTTAATAGCGTACGTTAATATGTTTCTACTATATGTAATATGTTTCTATTATTATTATCTATTGTTTCTATTATATGTTTAATATGTTTCTATTATTATTATCTATTGTTTCTATCATATGTTTAATATGTTAATATGTTTCTATTATTATTATCTATTGTTTCTATTATATGTTTAATATGTTAATATGTTTCTACTATGTGTAATATGTTTCTATTATTATTATCTATTGTTTCTATTATATGTTTAATATGTTAATATGTTTCTACTATATGTAATATGTTTCTATTATTATTATCTATATTTTCTATTATGTGTTTAATATGTTAATATGTTCTATTTTTATTATTATCTATTTTTTCTATTATATTGAATGATAATTGTTGACCTTGATAATATATGTGGAAGAAAGTGGTCCGGGTAGAGGTCACAATGAATTTCTCGTAGAATTTGAGAAAAACTTTGAGAAAAAGTTGAGAAAAACGGGCTAATAAATAAAGTTTTTCTCCAATTCTACGAGAAATCCATTGTGACCTCTACCCGAACCACTTTCATCCACGATTCTATTATATGTTTAATATGCTTCTACTATATGCAATATTTTTCTATTATTATTATCTATTGTTTCTATTATATGTTTAATATGTTAATATGCTTCTACTGTATGTAATATGTTTCTATTATACGTTTAATATACTATAGTATGTTAATATTTTTATATGTAACAATATTTTTTACTAAGTAATAATGTAACAATAATTTATAAGTAATAATGTAACAATAATCTATATTTGTAATTATCTAGGTAATATAAAGAAGTATATTTTCTAGTGGTGAGGGGAATATTAACCATTTGTAGTTGTTTACCCTCAAAAATAAAACAACAACAATGAAAATTTGTAGGTGTGAATATTTCCTAAACAAAGCGCTTGTGGATCTCTATAGATTTTTTTTTGAGGTCCTTACTTGAAATTTTTAGTTTGGCTACTAACACTGGAACAATCTGTCCTGTCGTGTAGAAGTGCCTATTATCGAACTCAAGAAACCATAGGAAAATTGTTCCCCCTTAGTTTGGCACTTAGAATGATACATATATACAATACCTATTTCTTTTATCTCAATCGCTACATGGTTTCAACCGGATCAAACTATAATGATCCAATATCCTATTTTTTTATTGGATAATTTTCTTAAATGCCGCCAATTTGAAATATAACGCCCACTCTCACACAAATATTTATTTATAATGTGTTACCTACGGTACGATGTGCAATCCAATATACTCTGAGAGTAAATCTGTTTTTTCCATCCAATCTGCGCGCCATAAAGATGATCCTGCTCACTACTAAGTATTGCCGACGTCCTATTGCTCGTCAATTGGGCCAGTAAGGAGAGGCGCCAGTGAAAGGAGCCTGAAGGCTAGCCAATCGGAGAGGATTGAGAGGGGCGACAAGAGAGTAATGCCGGAGGACTGGATTAGGGAGTCCAATCCAATTCCGTGGCTCCTTATCCCGGCACTTCACAGCTGTCCGCTCCCTCCACAGGTGGCGTCGCATCTTATTTACATTTAGTGCCTTCCTTGCTAGTTAGGAATTGCTATCATCCTAGGGAAATGGAACACAAAATAAAAATTAATGGACAATCCATGCATCATTAAAACATCAATATTTAATCAATGCTACGTTTTTCGTCCTACCTGATACATAATAAAATTTAAATACAGTGGGCCCGGAGGAAATTGATTGAAGTGTTACAAGAAATGGGGAAGCGAAAGTATACATAATTTCAGTGATATAATCTAAGAAATATTCCAGGTGATGCATAGAATGAAATTTAAAAAAAAATATATTCTTATAATTGTTTTTCCTTTTTTTAAACTGGATTTAGTGTAAATTTCATCTTCGAGAAAAAAAAAATCTGCTTCCAGTCAATTATTTTATTGTTTTATAAAACGTTTCGACACTATGGTGTCATTTTCAATTATTTCTTTTTCTGCATTCCTTAACTTTAAATAAAATAACAATAATATAAAAAATTTTTACATAAATGTCCAAAATGATAACATACTATAAGTACAAATACCTGGAAAGTCAATACTTTTAAAAATAATTTTTAAGGAGATCTCTAGTCCTCCATAGTCAAAATTATATTGCATTACACAAAACCAAACCTTGATCTTTGAACCATCTGATCCTTTAAGAAATATGCTAATACATAAAAACTGCAAAAAAAAAATTAACACAATATATTTTCTCTAACAGTCAAGTTAAGTAGAAACCAGGGTGTCCCGAATTTAAATGACAAAACTTCAGGAACTTATAGGAGACCGAAAAACCAAGACAAAAAGTCCTTTAGAGATTTGCTAGTTTTTGCTTGGTTTTAGAGTTAAACAAAAAAAGAAACAAAACAAGTTTTCATTTTTATACTTATTTATTTACATTTATATTTATGTTATATTCTTTTTAAATGTAAATATGTAAATATTGCTCAAAATGTCCTCCTGCACCAATGCAAGCATTACATCTAGCACTCACTTGATAAATTGCAGCTAAACATTGTTCTGATGATATTTGGTTCACTGCATCTAGGTCTCTTAATTGCTCTCATGAGTTGATTGACACCGAATAAACTTTCTGCTTCAAGGTTCCCCATACGAAGAAATCCATTGGTGTCATATTAGGTGATCTGGGTGGCCAAGGTGATCCATCGTTGTGGATAATTTATATCCAGCCAAGCTCGAGCAACTCTGCTATAATGAGCTAGACATCCATCGAGTTGGAACCACATTTCAATCCGCTGTTGTAAGGGAATGTCATCTAAATAATTAGAAAAGTCGTTCTCCAAAAAATGTGTAAATGTGATACCATTCAATCTTCCAGGTATAAAATATGGCCCCACCAGTAATCCGTTCCAAATTCCAAGCCAAACGTTAATAGCAAATTCATGCTGAAACCTATTCTCCCTAATAGTTACAGTCCATACAGTCCTATTCTCTCTAGTAGTTACAGAAACCATACACAAAATCATATCAGCGTATTCAACATTAGAATATGTATGCGGCATTGTGGGTGATGATGTTCACACAAAAATATCTGAGTAACTGACTGAAGAATGATTTAGGAATTATAATCCTAGAAGGAAGCCAAAATGTAAACAAATAAAAGAATGTAAAGGATAACATTAAGTGTTTACATATCTCACTGCCTAGCCTGACAAACTTTGAAAGGTGATAATCGCTACCTGTAACATTTTTGTTTTGTTTCTTTATTTTTTGCGATTTTCTCTAAAACTAAGGAAAAACGAGCAAATCTCTAAAGGACTTTTTGTCTTAGTTTTCGGTCCCCTATAAGTTCCTTAAGTTTGGCCATTTAAATTCGGGACACCCTGTATACACACACATATATATATATATATATTAAATATAGAAAATTTAATATAATAATAATGTCTTTATTTATTCTGGGACAAGTCCCTATAGAATATCAATATAGGCATTGTAAACTAGTATGTCTTAGAGTGTAAAATCATTACATTTAATTAATTATTACAAGTAATTTGTGTGTATATTATAATATACTTATATAGTTCTCATTATTATAAGTTTATCGTGTCTCTGTTTAAATTGTTTATACAGGTTTTTCCTCTTGGAACCATTATAGATTATAGAATTAATAATTTTTGAAACTGAGGGAAATGATCTAATTAAACAAGGTTGGCAATATTCTTACTGACTAGAAAATGATTAGTAGCTAAACTGAGTAGTTAAAAAATTTTGTGTTTTCTCTTTTTTTTCTTATTTTTGGTCCTAATGAATAACCTCACAATCATGAAATATTTAGAAATTAATTTACTGCTCCTAGTCTATTGTTTAACCTACCACAATTAATAACATACTCCAATTTGAGATAGAGGATTCACTTTATTTATAAAGGTGTGTCAGTAGAGATCCCTTCATCTCTGTGAGATGGGCCCACACGGTTTGCCATTATTTTAACTGCACCTTGAACAGTTGAGGAAAAAGGGGCGATTTCCTCATCCCCTTTTTCTCTCTTCCTTCCTGAAGGCCATCATCTAAACGAATGCTGCATTTCCAGTTGGGAGGATCTCACTGTTCCCTCGGCTACAATGGGGCTTCATCAAAGCATCGCATCTTCACCCAATTATAGTTAAGCCCTCTTTAATTTATTGTGGGCTGGTAAACGCTTTCTTTAATCAGTTATCGAGAAAAGAAAAAAGTCTTCATAACTGGAGATTCTAATTACTGTTTCCTTATTTAGTGTTAAAGATTTTCTATGTTCTTTTTATCACCGTATAAAGTTCCGGGTATACGAGAATTTTATTGTAGACTTATTTAAGACAAACAATACACCACTTTATCGAACAAATAATAAAAATATATTGCTATAGAAGAGTAAGAGCTCAAAAGAGACATAGAACACGTTTTAAGCCGCGATTCTCTTAACTTATACATAATATTAGTTCATTATTTAATTTGCTACATTAATTAGACTTATTTAACAACTTCTTGGAACCACCGTAGATTACAGATTTACTAATTATATAATTTGTGGGAAATAATGAAAATTGTAATTATTTTAAATTCACTTATGAAGAGATTCGAGTACTATCATTGGTTAATTTCTCTACTTGCCTTAAGGATTAGATTAATCTAATGCCATTATTTTTCTTTTATTATATTTACTTGATATATTCTTTTTATTGTACAGTTGTAAATTTAAATAAATAAATTTAAAAAAAAAAAACTTATGTAGTGTGTACAAGAAGTGTGTGCAATGTATTCCGCGTAAAATTCATGTACGGCTTAGGGGAAGACAAGAAGGTACCCCACCATCGCCCGATTTGTGCGACAAACCTTTAGTGACGAACTGATTCGACAGAAGAATATCAAAAGGGACTTCCAACACGACACCTAGGCTGGGGAAACAACGAAACGCACCGCGTCTACGTCAGCGAAGCGATAGTATTGACCCCAGCTTCTATCAGCCCTGAAGATGGCCTACAACGTAGGTCGAAACGTCGGCACTCATAATAAATAAGTCTTTCTTCTTTTGTGTTACATTGACTGCACCCCCAGACTATCTATATCCCACATTAGAATATTCTCTATCACTCAATCCGTATCCCATTTTCCTGCCATTGATTTCTCCACTCCCTCAGTAATGACAAATAAACTGAAATGTTATCACATTAACGCTCAATCCCTAATTGCACATTTTGATGAGTTTCAGAAATATTTTCTAGACAATTTTTACCACGTCATAGCTCTATCCGAAACCTGGCTGAAACTTTTCATTCCTTCTACCCAAGTATCCCTTCCTAACTATTCTTTCTCCTCACAGATCTGACCGAATGGGAGGTGGAGTTGGATTATATATCCACGAAAGTCTTAAAGCTAAAATCCTTCTTCAATCTCTTGACCCTAGCTGTCCTGACCTAGAATACATATTTGTTGAAATCTCAACTTTATCCTCTCCTCTTCTATATGCCGTAGTGTACCGAACTCTTCATGTTCCATTCGACAACCACTTGGAACCCACCCATTTCCGACTAGTCTCGAACTACTACAGCATCGCTATGTCTGGTGACGTAAATATTGAAGTTTCTTATCACAGTGGTAATCACAATGGTAATTATTAGATATTTTTATTACAATTTTTCCATAAAAAATTAATATTAACAGTTTTGTAATTATTATTTATGATTAATTCGTCAGCAGTACAAACTGTGTTCTTCATCAACTTTATGTAATGGATTTCCTCGCAAGTTTTTAAAGTAAGCATGTTTAACTGTTGCAATGAATTTCAGGAGATCCATCATGTATATCTTCTTTTTTCTCTTGTAACAGATCCACCTATAGGATATAATTAAGGCTGATCTACATTTTTCAAACTTTGTCGGCTACCTGACACAGATTTCTTTATGTTGACGGAATTAAATTCTGGATCTTCATTATAGTCACATTTAAATTGAATAATGTGTAGTTTGGACGTTTCTAACTATATCCAAAGCTTTTTAATCCATTTTTATGACTCAATATTTTGCACATCCACATTGTTAGTAGTCATCTTGAGTACAAAGTGTAAATTTTTTTTTTTTAATCACTGACAAATTGAAATAGCTATAATAATTCAAATCCAAATTTGGGAGAGAAGATGAAACTGCTAAAAAAATATGTAGTTCGTGTACAATTGGAAAAGTAATCAGTAAAAGTTAAAATATACCAAATTGTACTTTATTGTTTATTATAATTTATTATATTTTACAAATAGGTACTTGCGGCAATTAGACTGTGAGTTACAAATGTATTTTACTTTTATTTTGATAAGACGGGACTAAAAGAGTCTCCATTTAGTATTCGCTGGTGCATTTCAACTGTAACGATTTGCTTTAGAGTAAGGGGTTAATCGAAATGGCCTCTGAAAAAAATTATTTATTATTCAGTGGCCAAAAAATTTTTGTCGTTTAACGGAGTTAACGTTTATTGTCTCGGAAAGTTTTTATTAATATATAAAGTTATAACTATACCAAGTGTTTTTACACTTAAATTTAAGATTTTTCAAAAAGTGGAGTCAATTTGTGCAAAGAACGGTTCATATATGCTTTTACATACTCCACCTTATTGTAGCCTTAAATTTATTGCCTTGAGAGAGCACAAGAAGATTCCTTTATTAAGATTTAATGCCCCAGTTCACTGCAAGAGGAGGAAGAAGGGCAATGTACAGGTTTCCACTTCTTTGCTTAAGTAATTTTAGCTCTTCAGTGCGGAAATCGAATCCACAACGCTTCCGCGCCTCCACCCCGAAGCGCTCCAAATATCTGTTGCTCTTACCTTAAGGAAGGAACTTAAAAGGTAAAAAAGGATTTCTACCTCCTCGTGTATGTTAATATGTTTCATGCATTTTCGGTTGACTAGCATGGATGTCGAGCTTTTGTCCGAAACATAAAATGAGATAATATTCGAGAATTGGCACTACTGTTATTTATTGGAAAAGAAGAAGAAAAAAAAGAAGGAGGAAATATTGAGTATCCCTTGACCTCCATTACTTGCTCCTAGATTTCCATATATATTGTTCGCCTTTCTTATTTCTCCTTGGATCAACTCAAGGAAAGAGGGAGAAAAAAGAATATTTCTAATGCACGAGGGTACCTCCCTTTTGTTAGCTATCTAATATATATATCAGATATACCTCCAACAAAAGATATATATGTCTTGGAAATTAATATTTTATTTAGTTTAGAATTCTTAGAAGTCTCATTCTAAACTTCGATACGGAAAGCATAACACAGATTTGAAAAAAAATCATAAATAATCTCTCCTTAAGATAAAAAAAAAATTAATAAAATAGAGCCAAAAACTCAAAAAGAACACTATTATTTATTGTAATGCAATTGGGAAAAACCACAATGCAAAACCTTATGTTTCAAATTTCTCCAGTAATACACCCACTTACCGGTCGACGTTTTGCCTATTCAGGCATTATCAAGACACGAAAAAAAAAGGGTTATGTCAATCACATCTCGAAGAAAAAGGTGCAATACATCCCAACGATCAAAAGCCCAAATAGGCTCCAAACATGAGACAGCGACCCACCACCAAGACGTTCAACATACAACTGTTTTCAAAAAACAAAGTTTTTCCCAACTGCATTAAAATAAAAAAAAAATTATGTAATATTTGATTGTCTTAGCCAATCTATGTATTGAAATAATACTTTCCGTTTAGTCTTTTGTCGCGGTAAATCAGCTATATTATATTCTTTAATTAGGAGAACAAAAAACCTATTTCCAGTAAAAAAATTTTTATTCTTTATTTACGAGAAACGTTTCGGCCAAGGCCATTCTCAATCTTCTATTTTAATTGTTTCATTTTTTTTTTTTTTTTTTTATACTTATTATATGGTTAACAATTTAACCATAAGTCATTCATCTGTAAAACATGCATAAATTCCATAATTATAACAATATAAATAATTCAATAAATAAAACTGTATATAAAATATTTCTATTGTCCAACAAATAACCAAATAAAGCATAGATACCTCACATAAGTTGTTTAATTCCATTTAAAATTTTTTTTCCAATTCAGAGGGAACCATATCCTCTATAGTCATTTAATAATAAGTCAACCTTTGATCTTAGTCTATTATGATCTTTCATATTATTTTCGAAATTATTTAAATAAATTAATATTAATATTATATCTAAACAATCTCAATTCAAATAATTGAATAAATAAATAAAAAAATAAAAACAAACAAGCATATTGATAATTATTCTGACATTATGTTATTTTTCAATTGTTTCAATAATTTAAATCACTATGGCTGGTTCAGGTGAAGTTTAGAAGGCAATTATTGAGAAGGTTATTGTAACAGTTATGTTTTGAGCAGATAAAAACCTATATATTATTTCTTTTTCAATTTTAGAATAACGGATGAATATAACTTACTAATATCTCCTGCTTCTTTTCTATCGTTGACTACATTTTCTATATTGTCATTAATGCACAAAGCTTCTAGGCATTTCCTTTTAATTGTATTTTTTTCTTTATGTAAGATTTTTGGGTTTTCGAAATTAAAAGTGTGTAGTGTTTCTTTGCAATGTGCAGATAAAGCAGTTCCTGTTTTTGAATTAGGCTTAATATTATTTTTATGTTGATAAAACCGACTATTTAAGCTATTTTTTGTATGCCCTATATATCTTTTATTACAATTATTGCATTCTATGTCATAAACAACATTTTTATTGTCTAATATAGGTATTTTGTCTTTTTGGCTTTCTATTATTTTTCTAATTGGATTTTTAGTGTTATGTGCTACTTTTATTTCATGGATATCATAATTTTTAAAGGTTGGTTCTATTTTATTTGATAGGTTTCTAATATATGTGATGCTTCTATAGTTTGTTTTTGTTTTATCTTGTTTAAATTCTACATTAAGTGATTCAGTACTTATTTTGGCAATGCTATTTTTAGTTTGTGTATTTGTGTTATTATCTTCTGTTTTAAAATAATTTGTAATTTTTGATTGATTCGGTTTAGTTTTTTTATTATAATTACTATGGATAAGTTTTTTTGAATCTTTAATATTTTTATTGGTGTTGAAGTTAATGTTTACATTTTTTGATATGCTATTATTATCATTATTATTTATTATTTTATATTGTGTGTACCATAATTTGTTTATAAGACTAATTGGAAATGCATTGCTTAATAGAATTTTGAATATTTTATTTTTAGTTTCTTTTAAGAATTTGGCATCTGTTAATTTAATAGATCTTCCAATCAGGTTAGTAGCTACATTCTTAATTTGGGCAATAGGGTGGTTTGAGTAATAGTTTAACAATCTATTAGACGTTATATCTTTTTTGAACCATTTAGTAGTAAGATAGTTGTTTGTTGGTTCTCTAATGATTGTAATATCCAAAAAATTAATCGAGTTTTCAGTTTCCGTTTCAAGTGTACCTTCTCAATAATTGCCTTCTAAACTTCACCTGAACCAGCCATAGTGATTTAAATTATTGAAACAATTGAAAAATAACATAATGTCAGAATAATTATCAATATGCTTGTTTGTTTTTATTTTTTTATTTATTTATTCAATTATTTGAATTGAGATTGTTTAGATATAATATTAATATTAATTTATTTAAATAATTTCGAAAATAATATGAAAGATCATAATAGACTAAGATCAAAGGTTGACTTATTATTAAATGACTATAGAGGATATGGTTCCCTCTGAATTGGAAAAAAAATTTTAAATGGAATTAAACAACTTATGTGAGGTATCTATGCTTTATTTGGTTATTTGTTGGACAATAGAAATATTTTATATACAGTTTTATTTATTGAATTATTTATATTGTTATAATTATGGAATTTATGCATGTTTTACAGATGAATGACTTATGGTTAAATTGTTAACCATATAATAAGTATAAAAAAAAAAAAAAAAAAAATGAAACAATTAAAATAGAAGATTGAGAATGGCCTTGGCCGAAACGTTTCTCGTAAATAAAGAATAAAAATTTTTTTACTGGAAATAGGTTTTTTGTTCTCCTAATTAAAGAATATATTATATGATTGAGTCCAGTTAAAATTTATATAAAAAAATGAAGCTATATTATGAATATTTCAATGAATTTGCAATTCACAAAGCCACTTTTACAAAGTTCTTCAAGCCGTTAATAGTACTGTCCTTTTAATAGCACTGTTAAAAACACAGGAAGGCACGGAGATATAGGGTCAGTGAAAAGGAGGGATATAAATGACCGTGAAGCGAACCAGGATGGCTGAGATGGTAAAGCAGCACCACGACAGGTGGGGAACCCGGATTCGAGTCCCGGTCCTGGTCATATCTTTTCTTTTCAAATAAAATATTTAAAAAATTATATCATACAACAATAAAATAAATTATAACATATATATTTTTGTTATGTATTAAATAAATCAAAATACTAAATATCTCAAACCAATAATAAATGTGTGCTCATTTTTCAACAGGATCACTAAATAAGTTTTTAACTGAACTTCATTTTCGAGAATAATATCGCGATAACACAACTATAACGTTAATTAACACTACGTCCTTATACGTCATATTCCAAACTCCGATAAGAAAATCTAGCTTATCACAGTTTTTGAAACAATCTTAAATAATCTCTCTATAAGACAACAAATTTTTTAATTGCTATGCGCAGAGAGACTACTTTTCGTTTAGTCTTTTGTCGTGGTAGATCTGTTAAATTATAAATATTTTCATAAACTATCTAATCACAAATCCATTGTTACCGGACTTCTCTCAGCCGTTTTATAAAATATAACATAATAATAATAAAAATATTTATTTGGTGAATCATCCAAATGCCATTTGGCACATATTGTATTTTTTATCTTCATTTGGTAAACCTCCCCTAAGGGATTCTCGTGAAAGCGTGTATGGAGAAACCTCCCATTGAAGGCACTCCTAGCGTGGTTCATCTCACTGTAGTAGATCCCTGCTCCAAAGACATTTCAGTCTCCTGGTCGAATTATGTGGTAATTTGTCTGTCAGTAATGATTGTACCAGTGAGTTTGGATGTCTAGGAAATGAGTCATGAAATTTTTTGTAGTTTTTCTTGATTGTGTCAGTCACTAGTGGTATGTTGAGATATTAGTGTAAACCAATAAATAACCTGTCCTCTAGAT
This sequence comes from Arma custos, assembly GCA_037127475.1. Lineage (NCBI taxonomy): Eukaryota > Metazoa > Arthropoda > Insecta > Hemiptera > Pentatomidae > Arma > Arma custos. The sequence goes on along the minus strand of CM073759.1, from coordinate 30,138,579 downwards.
AGGATTTTATGATTAGATAATATGCGTTATTTATCTAATTTTAGTTTGTAAACGAGACCATTATGCCAAAATTTATCGAAAGCTTGTGAAACGTCCAAGAACGCTGCTGTGCAATATTCCTTCTTTTCTAGAATGTGAGGGCCTAAACCCGAATTGGGGGTTAGGAATTAAATTATTTATTTCTAATAATGGATAGAGCCACTATAAGAATATTTTTTCAAATATTTTGGAAAATAGTGGTAAAAGACTAATAGGCCTGTAGGACGCAAATAGGTCTAATGATTGTTTGACTTTGAGATCATTTTTACAAGGGAAACTTTCCATACTAAAGGAAAATAGGTAAGTCGACGAATAGAATTGTAGGTAACTGTCAGAAAATTAAGCTTTTCCCAGGAAGAAGTAGTAGGTACCACTTTAGGTGTAATAAGATCATAACCAGGTGATTTTAGGCGCGGTATTTTTATAATTTTTTGAAGTACCTAATGTCATATAACAAGATCTACAAGTATCGCCTTTCCGAATCATTAGAGAGTCCATTTCGAGAATCCAAAACATTTGAGCGTTCATTTCCCGCCCATTCCACCACGGATTGTATCTCACTCCAACCTGATATCCGTCATGCGACATCGTTATTCACATTCAAATCCAAGCTTTTCCTAAATCACCGAGATTCCCAAACAGATGCTCTCGAATCAGTTATAATCAATTGGTCATATCCTTCAGAAGTAAATGTTGAATTACTTTCAATTTTCTTAACTTATAATATAGAAAGATAATTTTACTCTGGGACCAGGTCTCTTTAGAATTACAGAGATGAACAAAATTAAATAAATATTTATCTGGCCCAAGGACTACATCGGAATAAAACAATATTTACGTAATATCTTGAAAGTAAATAATTAAACAGGTATTTTTTGGTAGAGAATCAGAAAATGTAATACTAAATTAAAATAAAAAATCAGACCAATTTACAATAAAAATAAATATGCTTATAGAAAAATAAGTGAGTAAATGATAGCATCTGATAATAAAAAAATTATATCATTATGAATGAGGAATATTTACAGTAGTTCATCAATCGATCAAGTTAAATATATCTATAACTTATTTACTGATTATAAAGCATCTGATTGGGAATTTAGAAGATAAGTCTGAATTTAAATGAGTTTAAAGAAGACGCATGACGGATATCGAATGGGAGTGAGTTTCAGAGAGAGGTAGAACAGGCGAGAAAGGAACGCTCAAAAGTTTTGGTTCTATGGGAACGGATATAAAGATCGGAAGGGCGAGATCTTGTGCCCTGGGATCGGATAGAGGATTTGAATTGTAGGATATATAAGATGGTTGTTGTGAGTTGATAGTTTGATATAAGTAAGAACCAAGGAAATAGAGCCTACGGATAGAAATGAAAAGCCACTTTAACTCAACGTAACGGCGGGACACATGAGACCTCCTCGGAGCGTTGAAGACAAATCGAAGCGAAAAGTAGTTCCTATACCTATATCGACCGAAGGTTTAACTCAAAAATGCCAATTTTCGAGTTATGTCTTTCTTTTGTGGGAGCGGTATGTAAAAATGGCAAGGTCAAAAAGGCAAAAACATTTAAATCCTGTATTAGATTAAGTCCTCCCTAATTCATTCTGTATTCAGAAGATTAGTATATTTATATATTTATCATATTGCATTAAGTGTTGCTCCATAAATTTATTTCCATTTTATGTTTCCGATTCAAACACAAACACTATATACAGTTTGTGTAATGGACCTATATATATTTTTTAAGGAAATAGACCGCAGCATTGTATCGTTGCCTTTAACTCCTGTGATGCTCCGATCAATAGAACGTGCAAACAAGAAAAGACTTAATTGAGAATTCCCTTCTACGGAAATTGAAACGAACTTTTTGTCACGAATATTCATCCTTCTTCAACAAACGTTTATTTTTTCTAAAGGTTTTTACTCGAACCACCTCAAAGCCGCTGACCAAAAAAAAAAAAATTTATTAAGTAGATTACTGTTGATCATAGTCTGAAATGTTTTCAAAGATTTTTGAGATTAAGTAAAAAAAAGTAGATTTGTGCCTTCAGTCGGTTATATGTAGTTCAACATTTTTATTTATTTATTCGTTTTTTTTACAATGAATGTATCCCGATACCCAAAATCTTTTCCTGCCAATCCTACCTATCTTCCCATTCTTCTTCTTCCTCTCGCATCACTCTTGCTGCCATTCCTTCTCTTACATCCTCCATCCATGTCTTCCTCGGTTTCCTCTCTTTATTCTGTGATTAGGTTTATATATGAAGAGTTTCTTTGGCCATCTATTGTTGTTCATTGTCATCAGGTGGCTAAACCATTGAAGCCTCCTGGTCTCTATTTCATATAATATATTTTTCTCTTTCCCTATAGTTTAACATACATACAAGAAATACAAAATAGTTCGAAATTATATAAAAATAATAATGGTACCTGATATTTGATTTGATTTTATAGTTTTATAAGAAAATATTAGCTTAATATGAATAATGTATCATCTTAATAATTATTAAGTCCAGCGAATTGATATTTGCTTGACTTACATCGTAAACGAACAGTTTATCTTGATTTTTGGAGGCTGAAACTTGTTGTTAATGCTGAAATTATCAAATTTTGTTTTAATTTGCGTGGAGCTGAAAACAAATAGCCGCAATTTTTTGTTTATTAAAATGTTACGTGACTTCTTGCGATAATTTTTCATTTATTTATAGTTAATGCAAAATTGTTCGGCAGATATGTTACAATTTAGGGTTTCAACATAGGATCGAATGTGTAGAACTAGCTATAAGTCTCAGATCTATAAAGTAGTGATCATGAAAATCGAAATGTTAAGGGGAAAAACGTGGGAATCTGCAGGCAGAAATATAGCCTTTTCTCAATTATTTTCTTAATTTTCTCCTTCATCTAGTTTGGATGTGTGTATACTACTATAGTGTGTGTGCGTATGTTATCGATCTTACAGTATATACTAAAATTATATTAAGCTAACCAGTTTTAAAGGTAAATGGATTATTGTATAATTCATAAATAAAAAAAAATTACAAATTTAATATGCGGTAATGTAATGGCGGGTGTAATTTCCCGTTGCTTAGTAATTTTCAAATACCACCGTAAAATGATCTATTAGGAAGTGGCAAATTTCTATGCAATACAAAAGGGATATTTCATATTTTAAATGAAGAATGATTACGGCGATAAAATGTTGGTCGTAACATTAGCATGGTTCTAAAGTAGTTGACACAGAACAATAAAACTCCTCTCTGTGAAACAGATGTTTGTAATCAGGCTGTTCAAAATCGCATTGCAGAGATAAGACTTAAAACCTGTAGTGAAAATTTGAAGATGTACGCTTGGTATTTCACAAGCCATGGGACATCACTTATGATACGATAAGTCTCCAAAACTAATAGAATTAATACTTCTTTTGAAACATAGTGCTATCCAAATGTGGTGTCATCATGTAGTGGTTATAGTTATTTATAAGTTATATTCCCTAAAATAAATATCGTCTTAATAAACGTTTTTTTTTTATTATTCAGCTACGTCCTGACTGAACATTACATGTAAAAATCATAGGGGAAGGTATAAAAGATAGTGAAAATTAGATGATTCAGGAACATTTTTATTTGATCCCTATACATGGAAAATTACAGAAAGCTCTAGTAACGCTGTTAACGGAACTGAGTTATTCATGAACTAACTTTCGATATGGCCACTACCACAAATTAAGGTGTTCTTATGTTTCCAATTTAAGAAATAGTTACATAAATAAAACAACACAGAGTAATAAAGTATGCTACATATATTAAGGGTTATTTGGTCCTTGGGTTAAGGACATGGTATATATTAAGACCGTGGAAAAATTCCAACGAAAAGCCCTTAAGTCTCCAGACTAAAACAGAAATTGTTATGATCTGTCCAATATTTCGCCTATTCAGGCATCCTCAGGTTAGAAAGAGAATAACAGCAAATCAGAACATGAATAATGCACCCAAGATACATCCCACCACCTCCAAAACTCAAATGCAACTAATGAATCAATGGAAGGTTAATCGAACTCGGGTGGATAAGGTTCGAGTAATGTTGAATTTTAAAATTCTGGAGTATTTATCAGCTATTTTTATCTAACCTTATCCAGCCGGGTTCAAGTAACCTTCCTTGTGATTCATTAGTTGCATTTGAGTTTTGGAAGCATTATTCATGTTTTGTTTTGCTGTTATTCTCTTTCTACCCTGAGGATGCCTGAATAGGTTTGGAAGAATGAATGTTTTAGTTTGGAAACTTAAGGGCTTTTCGTTGGAATTTTTCCAAGGTCTTAATATTTCTGTAAGGTCTCTTACATTTTCAATATTGACATGGTATATACTTTACTATTTCTATTTCTAGGACTACGCTCAACTATCATGTTTTTCTCTCTAATCCTTAAAGGGTTCCCAATTTATAGAGGCTGGGCGAGTCCCAGGAGTGTCTACCCTTGCTCTTTAATAGATCACATGATTCAACTGCCACAGATTTAATCCAGGACCCTAAGCAAATTAACTCAGTACACACTTAGTACACATATATTCCGCAAGATAGATAGATATATGAATAAAAAAAAACAACTAAATTAGATCAATTGATGGCAATAATTTAAAACTGAGATTTCTTACAATTTTATCCATATACAAGGATATAAAGTTGTATGCTTGATAATATACATAAAATTATGCTTTAGTTGTTATCCATAAGTGACTTTATTCAAGTGATTTTTGGTTATCAATTTGATATTTTATCGTATTATTATAACCCTATTGCATTTCTAATATAGCTTTATTTATTACTGACTTATTATCTATGTTATTATTTAAGTAAGGTGCATCATATTTCATCGCTGTGGTTCTCTTCTAAGCCGCTTACTACCCAACTTTCCATCCACGTCTCCACATTTCTTGACCTCTCCTTTATATTTCCTCTTATTTTATTCTGGACATATTCGATATTTTTCTTCCTATATCCGCTTAACATGTCTGACCAGAGGACCTAAGCCTCTTGAATCCATGTTACAGACGAAGGTTTTTTCCTGTTGGCCTATATTTTTAATATTATTATTTTAGTAGTTTTGTTGAGAAAGCCGTTTTTCTTTACTCGTTTTTCTTTATTACCATTTATTTTCCATATTAATTGTCTAGGGTACTGGACTTTAAAATTATATTTTTCCTTGAATGTATAAAAACACAAAAACCTTTTCTATTTTTTTTTTCTACAAGTTATCAGCTTCCTAATATAAATTAAAATATTAATAAAATTTAAATAAAAGATTCCAAAATATTAACACACCCTGCTCTTCTCCTTATAACTATCTATTAAATTCAGTAATTTTAAATTGATTTCGGATATATATAAAATAGAACTTGTTAAGGCCAGAGGGTTTGTTTGATTTGCTGGAGTGGTGTTTATTTTAATCGTAAAATAAAACAATAAAAATTTTGTAAAAGAACAATTTCCTTTTATTTTTCATCTTTTATAAATATAGTAATATAAATGTTTATTTTCATATTTTATTATTATGTTTTTTATTATTGTTTAAATAATTAATATAATTTATTGTAGTAGATAATAGGAACTAGTTTTCGGTGGTTTCGATCGGCTATTGTGGATGTAATCCAGACAGTGTTGGCCCGAGTGAGTCTACATTATAAACAATAGTGTATTTGTTTGGTGGACTTCAACTAGTCTAATTCGCTGCCCCACTGCAGTTCAAGTTCAACCACAGGACAATATTGTTATGTTGTTATCGACCACTTCGAACCGACCCGATATTTTGACCCTAGCTCGCCCTGTTGGAGCAAGGAATTTGATGGACTTTATCTCTCGCCCTACGGAGAAAAAATTACTTCGAGGATTCGCCCGCCCTGCGGAGAATTCCTTCGGCCTGGACATCGTCGCACGCCCCGCCGTTGACGACAGATAAGACAGTTTTAATTCTTTTATTTACACTACTTCGACTGGCTAGCCAGATTTATGATAATCAATAGACATTTAATAGTAGCTATATTTTACAAACATTGACTCATTTGAATTGTGCTCTAGTTCCTTTTATATCAGTAGTAATTGTAATTCTTGGTTTATTTTTTTCTATTTATTCATTAATTTCAGTATAAGCAATTTATTTTCTGTATAGAAACATTATTATAAGTATTAATATCAAAGTTGTTTTGCTAATTTATTTTATATAATGATTTTTATTTTTAGTCTAATAAAAGGTTCTATCAATATGGCATGCGATCTGGTAATTGAATGAGTGTTATTTCCATAACATATTTCGGGGCTCTCATCGAAAGGTACATTAACTATTTCGAGGTTGCTCAAACAGAACTAAAAGATAGTCCTGAATATTCTTTAGTAAAAAGAATTTTTATAATACGGTCACCTGTGGTCTAGTGGTTAGCGTAACAAACTACTAAACCCAAGATCGCGGGTTCGTAGCCCGGCAGGTGGCCTTAGGATTTTTTTAAGGGAGTAAAAAATTCTTAGTTACGCCGTCCTTCGGAAGGGACGTTAAACGGGGGTCTCGAGCCTGTACGATGGAAGGTACTCGTTAAAAATCCCTATCCTAATTAAACCTAGCTAGTCAAAATTTAGAGCTACCACTGTAGCATCGTCCGATTAGCCATAGCAGCATAAAGTGACGTTAAATGAACAAACAAACAAACAGAATTTTTATAAATACCTCTAATATTTTGTTTCCTTAAAAGTAAAAATTAATGTGTAATAAATAAAATATAATAAGCCATTATTATCATTCTACTAATCCAAACTGGACAAAGTCCCAGCTCCACTTATTAGCTATAGTAACAGACTATGGGATGGAACTCACCCGTTTTATTTTAAATATTGAATCCATTAATCTCAAAAAAAAAAAAAAGTTATCTTTTGTGTACTATTGTTAGGACAATAATAATGTAGAAATTATAACACTTATAGAATGCATTTTGACGGTGCCACGTATAGTTGTGTAACTAATTTAAAGTGTTAAGAAATTTGTTTTATAAAAAAAATTATAATTTTAAATTTTACGATTGTTTGAATTTTCTTTTTCATGTGTTTTTTTTTTGCAGATAGAGTTTTATACTGTTTTGATTGATGATGAAAGTTATATATTGAAAATGACCAATTTCGGTCGAAACGTATTTAAAGAATAGATGAAATCAAATGAGTTTTGGACTATTGGTTTTTGTGTTTTTATACACCCAAGGAAAAATACCAACCGAGTGTCAAAAATACAGAATCACATTATACCATTAACGTTTTTAAAAGAATTACTTCATTTCAAGGAGTAAATAGTCTTGCGCTTTGAAAATTATTAAATAAAGGAAATAGGGTAAAAAATATTCAAAACTAACTTAAAATAAGGTTTCAATTCAAAGCTCCTCTGATTAGAAAACATGAAACAGTTTTTTAATTTAAGAAATTTTATAAATGATTCCTGAAGAAATAATATAAGAAATGTAAATTAACATCCTCATTAATTAAGCTTTTATTCTAAAAATTATGAAAGAGATTCCAAAAAATAATATTTCATAAAATAATTAATTAGTAATAAAATAATAATTTGCAAGGGATCATCATTAACACTTTTAATACGGAGAGCATTATATAATACTGTGTACGTTTTACCACAGTAAAATTAGATGAGTTAGAATTGATAGGTAGGAGTAGAAAAAATTTAACTTATTCAGGTCGAACTTCCTAAAGCATAAAAATATTTTAAAAGTAAAATAACAGTTCTGGTTTAAACATTACTTTAGACGAATAAAATAATGTTTTCAAATTATTGAGTTTGTGTAATAAACTCAAATAAAATATAAAAAAACTAAAATGAAATAGAAAAAAAAAATAAAATGTAGAGTTTATGGTTTTATCGCACTTTCCGTGTGGGTCTAGAAGCATTTGTAGTTACTCACTAACCATTCCTATTGCATAATGTATGGTATTCATATTAAATTATTTATGTAAGTTTGCACCTCGAATAATTATTTATTAGCACAAAATCGATATAATTTTGGTGGAACTCCAGTTATAAAGCATTTTTTCGAATTGACTGAATAAAAATTTGCATTCATATCAACTTAATTATCTACACATATTATAAAACAAAGTCCTCCGTCGCGTCTGTCTATTCGCGATAAACTCAAACACTACTGCTCAGATTTTCATGCGGTTTTCATCAATAGATCGAGCGATTCACGAGAAAGGTTTTGGTAAATAATTTGTCAAGGTTTTATGTAAATTGGTTGGAATATAACGATAATTGGTGAAAGGAGAGGAAAAAAGTTTATCCGCCTGGGAGGTTTCATTGAAGATGCTGTCTAAATCCTTTGACATATAAGGAAACACTGCAGGGCGGTATATTCCTCTTTTAGAGATCCACAAAAAGTCAGAGATAGCATAGATCTATCTTTTAAGGATAGTTTACTATATCCTCTAAAATATTATAACGTTCGATGCGGTATTTGGAAAGCTATTTAGACGATTACAGGATTAACCCTTATCAACTTATATACTTTAGTTGCCTTAAGCATTTCATTTGCATTATTAGAATATTTTATACCATATAATTTAAATGAGTATCTTATGGGTTATTGCAAAAAAATAACATGCCTGAAAATAAATTCTTATGTTAATAAACATTTTGTTTTGTTTTTACGTTTATAATATCTATATAATAAAATGCATCAGACAAACAAAACATGTAGCCATAAAATGCCTTTCTAGTCGTGCAAAGCCGGGGGCTAGTTGATTGAATAAAATATATCCATCCATCATATCTAGAAAAAAAATTAAAAATATAAAAAACGGTACAAATAAAGCCCATGAACAGACTGAATAAATTAGTGATCTGTGTTCTTGACAAAAGAATAAAAACAATATAGATAACCTATATAGTGGCAAATAAGTAAATAACAAAGATAATAATTTGTTTAAAAAAATTATATCTACATACATTATTTAGGTTTAGCATTAAATATTCTGAAGAAGCTTTCATTCCGAATTCGTGCTATTGAGTGAATCTGAATAATATTCCAGCTTTTCACTCACAGTTATGCTAATATTTCAAACGCAAATAAATAGAATCTGAATTTACTTGAATAGACGGAATGCTGTAGAGTGATTGCTATTAGAACTGCTTTTATCTATTAAAAAAAGTATATGTAATCTATAAAAGTGTTGTCTTGACAAATATTATTATACTAAAGTTATTCAAAATAACAGAAAACTTAAGGTACTTGAACAAGTTCAGTCAAACGGAATTTCATCATTTCGTTGACAATAATATTCAGGTGAATTAAATTGAAAAGTTTTGTACGTGTAAACACGTGTTTTTGTACCAGCTGGAGATAAAATAAACAGTTAAATATATAACACTAGAAACGGTAAAGATCAAGATATAACAAAAAACTTCAGGTAATCATTAAAATAGAAGATTTACCGAGATGTATAGTATAATTTTAACTTACAAGTGTAGAGATCTAAAAAAAAAAAACACAACCATTTTCGACTAAATTAGTACAATTAATCCCTTGATTTAAAAGCAGAGAGCAGTAACAGAGAAGTGGTCTCATGACTTTTATTATATGGCTAATGTAACGTAATTAAATATCTTCACTCAAGACACGGAAATAGAAAAAAATATTAAATGTTTTTCTTTTTCAGTTTATCCGGCTCTAATTATAAAGTGTAACAAGCTACGTTTAATTAAAGAGGAGAACCGAGCTTGGTTGAAAATCCCCAGTCTCATCTAAATAATTATTTCTTTTCCCATTAATGTAAGTGCTGTATATATTTTTCTTGTAATAATTCTATTGTAATCAAATATTTATAAATTATCCTTCGAGTCTAAACAGTTAAATTCGAGTGTTAGTTATATGTCGTGAATCAGGCAGCTAAAAATTGGGAAATAAAATCGAGTTTTATCTTATTTACGTAATACTTTTCAAAATCTTAATATTTTTTTTTCATTTCGGGATACATACGGTTGATAAATAATCTAGAGACCGTAAAATAACAATCACTTGAATTTTAGTTATAATAGGACTACAGAACTTAAAGGCCTTTAAAGTTCAATTATAGATACACAAACACACACACACACATATATATATATATATGTGAGAGTTAATCCACAGAGAGTTAACAGCTTTCAGGTAACCATTACTCATACTCATACTCATACCCTGACAGTGGAAAAATGAGCTTTTAGTAAATGAAATTTTGTGTTTATATTCAGTAGATCTGAGAATAGATGAAGATGTAAACTATTCTTCAAACCCCTAAGTGTTACGTGTCGGCCATTATTACTGATTATGCGTCGATCGCAGCAGTGACACTTGCTGATGCTCTATTTTTGATATGTTGTAAGGGTATGTCTGAATATTTCTAATGCCCCCTACATTTTGGTGGCAGAAAAGCTACAAATTTTCGGAGTTATTTCACTTTTTGGCCTGTATCTCTTAATCGGTGCGTTTTAGGGAAAAACTTAGGGCAAAAGGTTGGCTTTTGCTATGGCGATCAACAAGTCTAAAGGCCAGACAATGTCCATTTGCGGTTTAGACCTAGAACATCTATGTTTCTCCCATGGACAATTATATGATGCATGATCACGTGTTAGTAAACCATCTAATCTATTTGCACTAGCAAAGGACAGATAAAAAAAAATTATCTGTCAAGCTCAATTAAATTGAAATAAATAGTTGTAATTTAAAAAAAAATTATTAGCTATAATTAAAAATCAACCATGATATACCTCATTCATTAATCTAATGTTTATATTTTATCAGTTAGGAATATTGTATATTATTTATTTACTATACACTGTACTTAGATATAATATGAATAAAATGTAAAATCAAAAATGTATTTAATTCATTTTTTCCATTAATTCATTGTTTCTTTAAAATTCAAATTTTAACGTAATGTATTTTTAAAACTATTACAACAGCCACAGCAACGCGTGGCCGGGTCATTTAGTAATAATATAAATATTTATTTTCATATTTTTATTATTTGTTTATTATTGTTTAAATAATTAAAATATTTTATTGTAGTAGGCAGTAGAAAATAGTTGTATGCTTATTTATAAGTTTAAACAAAAAAAAAGATACCTGTCGATAGTGGATTCGATTGGCTATTGTTTACTTGATCTATATCAAGCTAGACAGTGCTAGCCCGAGAGAGTGCATATTATAAACAATAGTGCAGTTGTTATGGTGGATTTGAACTAGTCTAATTCGCTGCCCCACTGCAGTTGGAAATTAGTCTAAGTACAGTTAAAGTCTCGCCATCGATTCGGCCACAGCGAATCGACCTGATCATTTGTATTAACATTCTCGCTCGCCCTGCCGAGGAAAATTCCTTTGATGATTCGCTCGCCCTGCCGAGGAAAATTTCTTTGACGTCTCGCTCGTCCTACCGAAGTGAGGGTCTCTGACGTATCGACATATTCAATCGTCCCGCCGTCGAAATCTACGTCGAGTCAGATAAAGAAGATTTTTTCTCGTTTTATATTATTTCAACTGACCAGCCAGATAAATAGTTATTGTGTCTTTGATAAACATTAATTGCAATTAATGGATCTTAATTAAATTCAACGTTGTGGGAGAAATTCTTAAATTTTTTCTTTTAGTTAATTGTAATTTGAAATATTTAGTATAAGTAATCTAATATATACTATAAAATGCTTTGTTACTACGTAAATACACAGTTTTCTCTATTGGTCGCGGTGGGTGGAAGTGGGTGGTTGTGGGTGGTGAAAATGTAAAAATAAGTATTATAAATGCGAACGTTTGTATGTTTGGCTCTCTTTCACGCAAAAACTACTGATCGGATTTGGATGAAACTTTACAGTAATATAGGTTATACATCAGAATAACCCATAGGCTACAGCAAGGGCGTATTTAGGGGGGGCACGGGGGCACGTTTATCCATTATAGTACATAATTAAAGGCAACTCTAATCTACTTTTCCTACTAATATTATATATGCAAAAGATTTGGAGGGAGCACAGAGGCACGTGCCAGATAGTTTTTTGTGTTATGTGGAGAATCCATTATAGTACATAATTAAAGGCAAGTCAGGAACTTAGCATTTTGAAATTAGAGATAGGTTCTTTGTATAACTTAAGAAAGAAATTTGGATAATTCCACCCTTAAGGGTTTCCCCTTTAATATAATAAGGGTTCAAAGATTGTATGGAATCCGTCAGTTTTGAAGTTAGACATCTGAAATTTAGGATGAACGAGTCAAGATTATATTATTTGTAGATAAGTGATTTAATAAATCGGCTAAGTATTTTGAAAGCTCATACATCGGTGAATTTATGAATGAAACTATAGATCTAACTGGGTTTCCGTGCTTATGATTTTTTATAACTGAATATAATTTTGAGGAAGTCGGGGAATTAGTAGTGAGTTTTAGTATGTTTATATATCAATGTAATTATTCTTTTTTAATAATCCTGGAGTTATGTTGGTATCTGCCATCAATTTATGTGTATGATTGGAACCGACTTTTTTTATAAATTTTGGGCATCATTTAGTGATAACTTTGTTTATTTATGTATTCGTCTTTGTTGATCGCTTGTTTTGTCTTGTTTGGTTTGTTTTGTCTGTTTTTGTGATAATTAAATTAGGTTGTGTTTTTAAAAATTGTTTGGTTTTTTTTGTTCAGTTTCGTGTTTTAAAATCTTTCTTGTTATTATTATCATTAGGTTTATTTTTTTTGTAATTTGTTATTATATGCCTCTTATTTCATCAAGATTAGTTTCTTCCACATTATTTTGTATTATATATTCAAAGTCACTAATGATAGATGTTATGGGTATTTTGTTCTTGTTTATAATTAATTTGGTTCATAATTTATACAACATATATATATATATATATATATATATATATATATATATATATATATATATATATATATATATATACAACATATATTTTTACTTTTGAATGTATTTTCAATGTGTGGTGGTAGCAGTTGTTCTGATCGGCATCTTGATAAAAATGTTTTTGTTTTTTTTGTGAGTTTTGAAAACCTTTCATCAGTGAACATGTATGTTTTCCTTGTGTCTGTTTAACGTCGTCGTAAAATCCCATTTCCTCTTATACCACTGTAGATTGTATTCCTATAGTAATCATATTTATGTCCTTAAGTCTACTGTTGAATAGTTATAGATGTGCCTATAGTTACAGAAAAAAAATAAAATATATATATTGGTTTCTACTTATCTTGATTGTTAAGGAAATTATATGTTTACAGTTCTTGAGTTTCAGTCCTTTTTTAAACTTCTTTAGGCGACGTTTTGAGACTAGGTTGTTAGTCTCATACTCATGCCCTAACAGTGAAAAAATGAGCTTTAATAAAAACATGAAATATCACACTAAAATAAATAGTAAAAAAATTCCCATCATTCCTTCATTTCTGCTCCGTATTATGTTTTATCTTCATCGATTTGACTTCGAGCCCTACTTTTATAAACGTTACAGTTCATCCGCATTCGGTTAAAAATATTTTTTACAATCCACAATATGAAATTATCGTTGACCATCTCTTTTCTGTCTCACTAAATCAAGTATTTTAGGTATTAACAAATCACTCTGGTTAAAGCCAGATAGAACCTTAAACTTTATTGAAAAATAATTTCAGATTCTCAGTTTATTGAATCTTTCGGATATGTGTATTCCTACAAGCAATACAAAAATTTAGCTCACTACACAAAATAAAAAATTAAATAATACCTAAGGGTATTGACTTAATTTAGAGGATAACTCAGCCTTTTACTCATCAAAAAGTTACGATAATGTTAATTACACATTTGCTACTAATGTGTGTTAATACTAATTAACATTTACTTTTCAAAATTTAGGACAACTGTTAATGCAGGTATCACTATGTTTGTTAAATGTTGCGATGAAGAAAAGAGCATAAAAATGGAAAATATCTCCTAAATTGAGAGATAGATATCTCAAAAGACTAAAATTGAGAAGGATGTTGAAATCTCTCGTTCTATCACATAGTAGCACGGTGGAAAAGACAAGATTTTAATTTATCAGAGGATTCTAAGATAAGAATAATTTTTCTTCAATAGTGAAGGGTCCATTAAGGACACGACATTTCACTTGGTTGACTAGTTAACTAAAAACTACCAAGTTATACAATTTGTATAACTAATACTTTACTAATTGGATTACAATGTAACGAGATGCAAATTGTAATAATAAGGTTTGAAATTCATTTTTTTTTTCTCTTAGCTCTTTAACTATCTCGGTCATGAATGGTTTGTAAACTTGAAAAGAACGAAAAGCTCTTTGACCTAGGAAGCGGGAATAACAGTTGCTATCATAAATTAAAAAAAGGATCATTTAAAATAAATTAAATGCCAAGGGATAAAAAGAAAAGGATAGGAAAGTATATCTTCTAAGTCACGACGGACTGAAATAGATTTTAATCTTAGTACTTTCTATTATAGAAAAAAATAGTGATTATTTTATTCAATAAAATATCTGATATCAATAAGCCTATACAAAATTTCTATCGATATAGTATATTTATTAGAAGCTATGAAATGAATTACAATCAATAAAAGTATTTAGTCTTCCAGTCATATTTGTCTAAATAAATTAATATATGGAAAACAAAATATATAAATATACAATTAAGTAAATATTTGATGAGACGAATATATTGTGAAACTATCATTATGTTGAAAAACCAAGACTGAATATAAGTATGAAAAAAAACTATGATTGTTTACAACAAAAATTACAAATAATGATACTCATCAAGAACTGCAACCTATATTAGACTTCGTCAATCTTAAACAAATATTTTGTTTTTATTTTGGAATCGTTTTTAACACATAAAAAAACGTAAAATCTGGTCAGTCTAACCACTACAAAGTTAACTTGTCGCGTATTAAACTTATTTTAGCAGTCAGATTATTTTCTTATCCCGTCATAAATATTTATTTGAGGCGTTTAGCCTGGTTTTTGCCAAAAATGAATTGGATCCATTTCATAAAGTTTTTCAGGAGAGCCATAAAACGTTTTAATAATTCATAACCATCTTTTGGAACATTTTATACAAATTTTTACTTTAGACATGTCAAAAGTATGTTGTTATTAGATCAGTAGAACTATTTTAGCCGATTCGCGGGGTTCATAATGTATTAAAATTTTTAATAAATTTACAACCAAATTGAATACTTAGTCAACTAATGACATAAATTTGCTGTATTTTTGATGAAATTATTTCGTAAGATGAAAAATAAATATTAGGGATTCTAAATATGCAATATTTAAAACAGTTTTTAAAAATAATAATTAATATTAATTAATTTAATTATTATAGATGGAAATAAAAGACTTTTTTTTAACAGCGAATTAAAATCAGTTTCCCAAAGTAAGGTGACTGTGAAAATAATAACACATGCCTTAGTGAAAAAAATCATCTTTTTAAATATTATCATTAAAGTAATTACTAATTATTATAAAAAAAATTATTATAAGACAAGGATAAAAAAGTAGTAGGCATTTATTATTAAAATATTAAAATAAAATCAAATGAATCACTATTTTTTAAAATTAGATAATAGCAAGAAAAATAAAATTGATCTCTCTTTCGACAAACGGGGCAAGTTTTTTATTAGACAATACTTAATATGCGCACTGAAGTAGCGTAATAATACGATAGTTTGCACACTCAAGTATGTCTCCCTTTTTATGAATAGGGCATATGATACCTTTTTTTCCAATTGCTTCGGCATTTTCTCTTCGACCAATATGGAGAGTATAATCCTTAATGTAGGGTTTCTGTTGCCTTCTTGTATAGTTCAGCAGGAATTCCATCCTCACCAGGATTATTATTATTTATTCTTATTATTCTTCAGTCTTACGATTGCCTCCATTTTCCTTCAGAATTGTTTCAAAATGCCGGCTCCATCTTGAAATTATAGCCTCTTTTTCGGTCGGCAGACTTCTATCTTCAGCTTTGAAATTTTAGTTCTAAATTTAAATTCAGCTGTGTTTCGATTTATAAGCCTAGAAATTTCTCTCATGATTCTCACCTCTTCTATCTCCTACAGCTGCTTGTGGCCCCATTGCCTTTTCTATTGCCTGTCGAGCTTTTTTTTCACTCCTCTGCAAGTTCCTATATTATTCTGTTGATTCTCTTGTATGCTTTCTTTGGATCATAATCTTATACGCAACTCTCTCAACTTCCGTTGCTTGGGCACAATCATTATCGAACTATGATGATCTTAGAATATTTTCTTTATTGCCAAGAACATCCTTAGCTGCTTTTGTGGTGGAATTCATGCAAATTTCCTAACTCTTCTGTATATCATCATTATCGAAAGTACTTCCCAGATTGTTCCTAGGTTCTATATCTAATTGACTTTGATAGATACTCTTCAAACTTTTCTGGCTCTTTGAATTTCGCAGTATCAATTTTTTCCACAATTTAGATCTGTTCTTTGTCCCTTTCAGAAACTTGTCTATGATACACACATTAGGTAGTGGTAGTGGTCGGTTTGAATCCGGTTACCATCCCTCTTGCTTTACCTCTCACAACGAATCCCGTGCCAAAAGGTACTGTTCTTTGTGCCAACTATTAAAGATTGTATGATGCCGTTTTTCAAATAGTCTGTTTCAAGTCCATCTTACCTGCTGAAGGGCAACAAGGTCCAATCTATAAGTGTCTATGATATTTAGGAGCTGCCGAAGCAACCCCAGTCGGTGTAATGAAAGGACATTCCACTGTCCAAGTCGCAAGTCCTTATAGCGAATTCCAGGTCTATTACATTTTGACTGTCCGGCTATTTCTCTCTGAGGATTGAAGGTATATAAAATTTAAGGAGGGCGTTTAACTCTCGTCTCCCAAGTCAGGTAAAGGGAGTGCCTTTTTTTAGCATCCCGACATGCTCCCTCGTCCGGTGCAGCTACCTAGGGGAGGTGACCCTAGGGTTCGTACTGCAGGTGTCCTTAATCTGTAAATTTGGAATGTGTGTAGTCTTCTGTGTCTAGTGTACCACATGTGTGTCAGAGTAAATGCTCCCCCAAACTGGAGGACCAGGGGCTGATTGCTGTCTGATGACCGAGCGGTGGGGTCGCCACATTCCGGAGTGAGGAGGATCTGGTCACAAAATATTTAGGATCCGGAACTGGAATGTAGCATAAGTTGTGCTTACTTTCAAGCTTTTTCACCTTCCCAATCGCCTTGAGATAGACATCACCGGTTGATTTGCTGCCTGGTATACTGGGATTTACTTCCACCAAAGGTAGGAGTGTCTTTAAGGCTCAAGGCTCTCTATCGAAATCTCTAGAACCACCGTTTAACAGTGCCCTGAATCATACTGCCATTGCTCCCAACATCGTTGACATTTTCGTCCGTTAGGGCTCCGTTCCAAAAATAAACTTATGCGGCATGAACTTGATGATGCGAAAGACGGAGGTGTACTTTAAATAAATCATCAAATCCTGTATTATTTTTCGGACAACCCAACAGTTATAGTAGGTAAAAGTGAACTATAGATCCGACCGAAATGCTAACTGATATTGGGGAACTAGATACCTAAAAATTGGCGGCTTAGTTAACAAAGATGAGAGCAAATTTGAATGAGCTGCTGATGAATACCGACTCGAAGCCAAAGGCAACCAAGAACAAATGAACCATCTGTTTACTCACGGCATAATTGACGTCACTTTACATCGACCCCTTTTCCTCAGAAGTGCCGTTGAACGAAGGACTCTGCTTAATTCGAACATGGAAACCAGAGAAAACTTGAATCGGAGGCTGTAATGTATCAGTCAATCTACAGTCTAAAGTTTAAATTGAAATCTAACTTTATAATTAACTCATTGTTAAAATTAAGTTGTGTCCTTTTAGGACAAGTTGCAAAGAAGAAAATTCCTATTTGTGGTAAAAGCAGAGATCTTCCGAATCCCTTAATTTTGGAGCAATAGCCCTCCCTAGAGTAGTGGAAATAGCAGAGCAGTGGAAATTTTATTTCTAATAAATAAAAATATTTATTAGATAAATATTAATGGATAATAAGAAACTCATTTATATATTATATTTGAACAAAGTCAAAACCTGTTAATAAATGACTTGTATTAAAAACTTGATGGCGTTAACTAAAAAGGATGTATTGAACGAACAAGGTTCTAGTTATTCATGGTGGTGAATAGGTGAGAGGTTATATCTACAGAACCCGTGAATAAGTGGCTAAGTCGATTTTTTTCAAAATGAGTTTCATGTACTCCTGAAAGCGGGATCATGTAATTTTCGTAGTGAATTAGGGGCTTCGTCATTGACAAGCATTGACTCGAAATGGACTTGTATCGTATACTAAAACTCCATTTCAAGCCAAAAACTATGATAATGACACCATTCCGCTTCTCTCAATTCAATTAACTCACTCTGGACAAATTTCCAATTAACTTATTTTACACTGGGGCTGGATATATTTAAAGGTAATGTGCAACATATAATAAAACACAGTAAATACAATAAAATAATATTAAAAGAACACTATTATATTATGCTTATGCCTGTGACTGTTAAAATGCAACTTTGAAAATTGTAGAATAATAATAATAACTATTTCAAAATTTCCACGCACTTGGTGCAATTTGATTAATTCCAATTTTCTCAAAGAAAAATCCTATCCATCGTGTTATTTACTAAATAAAATAGTAGGATAACTTAAAACAAAGGAAAAATGTTAAATGTATATGTGAAACCAATGAATCATTAATAAAACGTTAATAATACTTTGGTCCTGCTCTTTATAAATATCCGAAACAAGTTAGACAAACAGCATAATATATTTGTATTGAAACGCTATTAAATGTTTTGGGCTTAACTTCTACCGCGGGTCATATAAAAATTTTGTGTATTAGATATCTTCTCGACAATTTTCTTAACAATAAAGATACTAGCCCTATTTACTTAGAATAATAGATTTAATCAAAAAAGGATGGATGTAGAAGACAAGATATTTAAAAATGGAAACCTATTAAAATGATTACAGTACTAGATAAAGGCTATAACACTATCTTAGCGCAAGCCTGAGAACGCATAACTAATAATTAGCCTTGAAGGAACAGTTTGATATAAACATATCAATACATATATGTTTTTTTTATTTATGGTTCTTTTTAATTATTTAAATTTTTTATGTCTTGGTCGGGATTCGAACACGGTTCGCACGCAATATCCATTACATGCATGTGTGTTTGTAATGTGTATAAAGTTATAAACTATGTTTGAACTATTAATTTTCAACATTTATATAACAACGTTCATATAAATATTATAAATTTTATATTGTATTATATTTTAAAGTTTTTATAGAAATATATATAACGTTTTATTTTAGTATGAATAACTTTATATAAGGATTTATCTTTCTATTACCTGTTTAATATGTTAATATGTCTCTAGTATATGTAATATGTTCCTATTATTACTATCTATTGTTTCTATTATATGTTTAATATGTTTCTACTATATGTAATATGTTTATATTATTATTATCTATTGTTTCTATTATATGTTTAATATGTTAATATGTTTCTACTATATGTAATATTATTCTATTATTATTATCTATATTTTCTATTATATGTTTAATATGTTTCTAATATATGTAATATGTTTCTATTATTATTATCTATTGTTTCTATCATATGTTTAAAATGTTTCTACTATATGTTATATGTTTCTATTATACGTTTAATATAGTAAAGTATGTTAATATTTTTATATGTAACAATATTTTTACTAAGTAATAATGTAACAATGCTAAGTAATAATGTAACAATAATCTATATATTTGTAATTATGTAGGTAATGTAAATATGTATATTCTCTAGTGGTGAGGGCAATAATAACCATTTGTAGTTGTTTGCCCTAAAAAATAAAACAACAACAAGGAACAGTTTGGATACATTATATTATAATGTAAACTTCTTAGGGTTTTTTCTCGGTTGTGAATAAAAGCAATTTCAATAATTTATTATCAAGTATAATTCCAAACATAGGTACCTATACGTAAAATATCCAACTGTATTTCTTATTTTGATAAGTTAAGAATTGAGAATATAGTTAAGGTTTCCTTTTGCTTCACTTCGGTTCATTCAGTATAAGGAAGATGAAAAATAAGGACACAACAAAATAGGGGAAGAAGGGTAGAGGCACTTCAAAAGAAGGCTCAAATCTAATAAAGAAGTCCATCGCATGGTAGGGTCTTTGTGGTCTTCACCATGTCCGGACGTAATCCATCATGTGAAAGATTAAAATGGCGAATCAGTACGGTCTTCATCAGCAGGGAACGGACCCGTGCCGATATTGTGGGTCCCGGGGGGAAGATAAGCCCGCAATCTGGATATTAATGGCAGCGGAAATCCGTTTAATATGATTGCCCTCCGCGGTTATTGCGAAAGGAAACCTACTTGAAACTTTTCCCAAGGGAAGGGGATTAAACCCGATGTTAATAGAGGTAATGGAGAGAGCTTTACTCCAGACGTAAAATGGTAAAGAATAGAAATAAGATTCAGCTAACCTTTTAACTGCCACCTTTAAAAATATTATAAACTCAGAAGTTATACTTTTATTATCGATGGAACCATCAACTCGGTAAGTTACGGGAGTTGTAAGAATTGAAACGGACACTTAAAGACGTCTAATTTACTCTAAAGGAGCTTTTCCGACCACCATTGTTCCACTTAATACTTAATCTGCAAACTGAGAAGAATGATTTCATGACTATTGCTCAATGAAAGTCAATGTAGGTAAGTTGTTTGAGTCATAGGATGTTGAATAAAAAATTCTGTAATTGAAGGGGCAATAAAAATCTTCATAAACTTTTTATCCTTTATTATATTTAATTTTAAAAAAGTACTATTATGACCAGGACCGGGACTCGAACCCGGGCCTCTCACCTCTCCGTGGTGGCGCCTTAACCATCTCGGCTACCCTGCCTCGCTTCTCGGTCAATCATATCTCTTCTTTCACTGATCCTATATCTCCGATATGGTTAAGGCTTCACCACGGAGAGGTGGGAGGCCCGGGTTCGAGGCCTGGTCCTCGTCATATCTTTTCTTTTTAAATAAAATATTTAAAAAATTATATCATATAACAATAAAATAAATTATAATGATATTAATGACTTAAAGTCAACTAGATCGGCCATAAGCTTATCCCACACCTTATATATATTTATAACTTATGACATTTATATTTTAATTGCCTCCAAAAATGCATTCGTATTAAAACAAGTTTTTGTATTGCATTAAAGCATGTTCAACCTTTGAAATTAATAACCGGTGAAATTACTGGCTTTTGCTTTTTTCCAGTTCTTATTCTTGTCCCCATGTGTCCTGCTGCCTTAAACGGCATAGAAGATTGGGGAATCGCATTGATTTGTTTTCAACATTTTTGGTCTGTGGATACCACAAAACATGGAATACATTTAACATTTAAATAAAATCGATATTAAAGGAAGTGGTCAAATATAGGAATTGCCTGACTTATAAAATACTCCTATAATTTTTAAATTTGTCTTGTCTTCTCTCCTAGGAGGATGGTATCCAAATATAGCAGTTGTAATAAATAACGTAGCTTTATTAATGTTTGAAGTGAAAGAAGCCTGCAATGTTCTATTGTCACTTGAGTCTGTTGATTAATTGAGTCATAAGATTTTTATTTTTTTTCCTTTTTCCCCAATAGGGGTGGCATCGGTATATTCCATACAGCCACAGTGTATATATATGATGATTGATTTGAAGTTTTTTCTCGTCGTTTTGACAAGTTATTTTTATTAAAGCGATCTCATAACAAGGGATATCATAAACATCCGAATGGAAACTTAAGAAGCAAGCAAAATTCTTCATGTTGAGTAGAGGAGTTAAGCCTTTCCTAGTAAGTTAGATCTACTAAGTTTCAAGTATCCGGCGATGCCAACTTTTATTGTTGCTAAAAAAGCCAAAAGTTTCAAGGATGGTTTTATCAACAACATTTTGATAAAAACAACATTTTCATATTTCATAACATTGTAGTTACTATTTTTTTTCCTTTATGTAACAAAAAATAATTTTGAAAATATAAAAAAAGAGAATTTTTGTAAGTTTATGAATTTAGAGACTAAAAAAATTGACAAAAAAGATTGGTAATTTCCATTCATGATGTATATTGGGAAATTATGAAAAAAAACCCAATAACATTGAATATGTCACTAACCTGGCATGAATATTCACCGATGGCTAATTCTAAAAATGTTTCCACAACAAAAGAGAACCAAATGCAATTTTAGCCAAAATGTAATTTCTTCATTTGCCTAAGTTGAACTCAGGCTCTATTATTGTGGAAACTGTCAGATATAAAAAATTAAAGTTATCAATAATTAGCCAATAAATATTACTTCTAAAATTTTAAGTGAATTTGTTCTAGGCGGAAATAAACACTAGCAATCCTTGTAAACACTGGAATTCCAAAACATCACATATACTTCAAAACTGAGTTTATGTAATGTTTATCATGGAATGATCATGTATAAGCTGTTTTCAATGAAATTAGGTGTATTCACTGTATGTACTAGTGTGTATAATTAATTATGTAATCTTACTAATATTATAAATGTCAAAGTTTGTATGTTTGTCTCTCTTTCACGCAAAAACTACTGAACGGATTTGGATGAAACTTATTGAGTAAAATAGGTTACACATCATAGGCTACAGCAAGAGCAGATTAATGTGGCAGCACGGGGGCATGTGCCCCCCCTCCCCGTTATAGTACATAATTAAAGGCAAATCAGGAACTTAGCATCTTGAAATTTGTAGATAGGTTCTTTGTATAGTTTAAGAAAGAAATTTGTATAATTCCACCCCAAGGGTTTCCCCTTTAATATTATAGGGGTTCAAAGATTGTATAGAATCCGTCAGTTTTGAAGTTAGACATCTGAGATTTTGGATGTACGAGTAACTTATATTTAAAAAAAAAAATAATTAAATTATTTATTTAAAATGATCTTTCATGAAACTTTATGTGGCAAACTAATTACCACGCGAGCGAAGCCGCAGGCATAAGCTAGTAAAGATATAAATTTAGATGTTTAAACTATACAAATAGAGAGCAGGGTTGCTCTATGCGTGGAGCGCTGAGTTTCTGTACCTCAGGTCCCGTCTCGATGGTTCAAATCCGTCTATGGATGATAAATTATTTAATCCGTCATGAGCCGAGGATGAACCCTATGGGGTCTGGAGAACCTCCTTAGGCTAATCCAGCCTCTATGAAGAGGGTACACTTTACTGGTGGTTGAGCGTGGTATTGGACATCACCTTCATGCACATTTGTCCTTCAAACAGTACAGTCTCAACCATTTACTGAACTAAGACCCTTCATCGCTTGTAGTGGTACATTTTTTTTAAACTAGTTTCTTGTGACTCTTCAACTGTGCAATGTTAGATTAATGCATGGTAACCTACTTCCAGAATTCCTTTTCATATTCGGATACCTGAAAAGGTCCTTGGGCGAACCTAAAAGCTTCTGGTATGCAGGATTTATGACAAGGGGTTTGTTTTTATAAGGGAAGAACAATCGGAGATCCAGTAAAGAGAATGAAGGGAGAAATATTACTTTTGGTTCGGGTCCAACACGACTCCCGGTTGGAAAGCTACCAATCCCATCGTCAATGTTTACCTAAGCCTTATCTAGATGCTTTATGCCAGTCCTCTAATTGCGCCCCCCCCCCCCCCCGATAGGGATATTGGCTTTCAACTCTTTTATCAGTTTTCTTTTCTTTTTTTATGCTCCTTCTGTAGTCTTTAGGTGGAATGTGTCTATTTTTAGCTTATAGTGTCTACATTACTCGACCGATGACTCTACAAAATCAACACCAGGTTCCATTCCGACCAACAATCCACTGAACTATAAATGACGGCTAATCTATTTACGAAAATATATAGGATATATTTAACCTTTAAACAAATATATTTTAAAATAATATTGCTTTGAGGCTCCTCTAAGCCATCGAACTGTTCTCGTATCGAATCCTTGCGATCTAAAACCATTAGTAAAATCACTAATGCTCCTTTATAGCCAAACTTTATTCCCACAAAAACCCCCTAGTTTCAAAGCTAGTCACTTCTTCGGTTACTGATAATTTTCCCAGGTGTCAGAAAAGAAGATGGTCTCGTGACCTTCTAAGTTGAATTTCTTGCTTCAGCATATTACACAATATTAATTTTGTTCAAATATCCTGTTTTCATCATACTTCTTTTTTGTCATATTGTAGTACATTGAATTTTCATTGTTAGCATCATATTATGTAAACTAATTACCTGCTATTTATTTCGTTTATTATAATTTTTCTAATCATATTGTTAAATGATGAAACTTAATCATATTTTTAAATGCTGAAACTATCTCTGGAAAATGTAACTACAATATTGTTTTCTATACGGCAATATGTAATCTGGAAGACGATAATAGATTTATTTCTGGTCATTATGGGAAACAAATTCAATCAGGAACTGACAAAGATCGCGTTGATGATCCGATCTCGAATGCGTGCCTTTTAGAGATAGCAGATCCAGGTGTATGGGATAACTCCATCGCTTCGATGATCTTGAATTCTCAAGTATCTAACTAATAGAGTAAATGTTCAATATTTTTCCTATTTATAGTTTTTGTGTTATAAATTTAAATAATAACCTTACCGTTCGTTTAAATGTTTCAGTCATTTAAGTGGTAATAGCTCCAAAATTCTTTGTTACAAAAAGCTCCACTGCAAATTGATATCCTTATGAAATTAATTTATTAATTAAAAATATTTTTCTGTATTTATATAAATGTGAATAATTTGGTATTTTTTAATTTACTTAAAATCAACGTCTAAACGTAATTAAATATATATCTTAATAAAATCTTGAGATTTCTTATTAAAAAAAATTAAAATCGTTTTTTAATATGCTGATAACACGGGTCTACAAAAAATTTTTTTTTAAAAATTTTTTCGATTTAGATTTAAAAAATGAAATTTTCTATCACTTAAGG
Organism: Arma custos; assembly: GCA_037127475.1. Lineage (NCBI taxonomy): Eukaryota > Metazoa > Arthropoda > Insecta > Hemiptera > Pentatomidae > Arma > Arma custos. The sequence continues at coordinate 30,113,449 of CM073759.1, read as the reverse complement.
CTTGCCTACAAAATAAAGTTGAAGTTTTGGGCAAAAGAACAAAAAAACGGAAAATTTTGGATTTGTTTTTATTATTTTAACATGAAGTAAAATAAAAAAAACAACCAAACCTAGCTAAAATGAGCATAAAAGTGATGTTATTATTATTATATTTATTTAATATAATGTAATTATATTATAATATAATTAGAAGTTATTATAAACGTTTTCTTTTTCCATAAAAGATTCTTTTAGAACTTTTTCAGCTGTGTTATTGTGAATTTTCCCTTTTTGACATCCAAGAGTAGTCTGCGATCATTTTGACATTCCATTGACCTTGGTATCTGCGCTCCATTTCTTTTATATCTTGATGGAAACATTCTCCTTGTTCCTCACTTAAAGCCCCAAGATTTTCTGGAAAGAAGTCCAGATGTGAGTGAAGGAAATGAACTTTCAGCAATCAAAGTTTTGTAGTTTGGGTCTTTTTTGTTTCCTAGAAAGCCTGTTACAACAAAATTTAATGAATTCCAGGTATTGTTTCCTTCCATTTCCATTTTAGTGACAAAGTTTTCATCTGTTTAAAGTTCTTTGATGTCAGGCCCAACAAAGACTCCCTCTTTCAGCTTAGCATCGGATATACCAGGAAACTGTTCATAAAGATACTTGAAACACTCTACTTCTTTGGGTAATGCTTTCAAAAACGGTTTCATTAGCCCCAATTTGATATGAAGTGGTGGAAGTAAAATTTGTTTAGGATCCACTAAACTTTGTCTCTCAACATTTTTAACTCCAGGAATAAGAGCCTTTCTGATTGGCCTCGTCTGCTTGACACAGTTTTGTTTCCTGTCACGGCTATCCCATTCACAGAGGAAACATGGAAACTTTGTGAAACCACTATGTTGACCTAGTAACATAGAAATAACTTTAAATCCCCACAAATGGTCCATTTATGGTCAGATTAACCGATCGTATTAAAACAAACTCGAGATTTCCGTAGCTTTCTTTCAAATGGACTCAGTGTCCAACAGGCACAGAAGCATATCGGTTACCATTGTGAAAATGTACAGCTTTCAAACTCTTTTTTGATGAATTGATGAAAAATATTTATAACTTATCTGGGGGTGATGGAATTTGTTCACTATTTTATCCGTAATCAGCACAAGAAATGCTGTTAATCGCACGTTAAATATGCTACAATGTTTTCATCGCAGACCTGTGTAATTGACTTATGAATAATCTATTACAATATCCAACGTTCATTGCTAAAATTCTGAGATAAATTTTGTGAATTTCTCGCCATTACTTTTTTTATGTGTTGAGAAGAGTTATGGAGTCATTTCAAGCTTTTTCCATTCGAATATTAGCAGAGCATTTTCAAATGATTTTGTCATTATTAAAGCTTTTGTGTCCTAATTAAATTAAAATTGCTTGTGAAGGTGAGAGGTTGGTGTTGTCTGTTGGAGTGTCATTGGTTGATGTGGCAAAGCCAAGCAGATTTGTGCCATAAGGTCAAAATCACAACTCCATTTATGTTATTATAATATAGCTATAGGTCAACAATTGGATTTCGTTTTTCCTCTGTGATATTGTTGATAGTTGTAACGAGGAATTTGATGAAGTAAAATTCTCGCTGTATTTCTGTTACTTGAACGCCTATTTTTATAAAGCTTTCACTTATATGGGGCTTAGCATTTATTTATCTTTGGTCCCATTTTTCAACCGGCTCGGCAGCGAAAATGTCTGTAGGATAACCATGTAAGCCTTTCTCGATTCAGATTTAGATAAACAATCATGTCAAAATCGCCAGCAAAGCTGTTATCCGTATTATTAAATCCGCCAGTTCCAACGTTAAAAGCCGACATTCCCCTCTGTTTCAAAGCCTTATCATCTTCCTATTCAGAATTCTCGTTCCGACTTTCCTTCCTGATCGATTTCCCTGTGTATTTTATGGAAGAGTTGGTTAGCAGAGTATGAAATTGATGTACCCATCTTCATTGAATGTCCTTATGTTCATCATGGATTCGCTATTTTCCTGATTTACCCTACGATACAAGAACGTGATGTCCACTATACTTCGTAGTTTCCATTTTTCTTCCAACTCATGATTTCCATTTCTATTTTATATGGTGGCATCCTCAAACAAGACTGAAAAGGCAAGAAACTGTTCGACGTTTTCGCCTACTTCAACATTTACTGGAAAAACGTTCAAAGCTCCCAATTAATTACAAAAGACTCATTTACATGACAGCTATAAGACCTATTTGGACATACGGGGTTGAGCTTTGGGGCTCTACAAAACCATCCAATTCATCTCGTATCCAATCCTTACAATCCAAAATCCCTCGTAAAATCCTCAATGCTCCTTATTATGTCAGAAACAAACTCATTCAGCATGATCTTAATATCCCATTTGTTGCTGATTTGGCCTAAACTAGATACCTATCCTTCCATGAAAAGCTGCATACACACTTGAATCCGTTAGTCTCTCAACTTGCTTCCCATAATATTCCTGATATATTGCTATAGGTGACAATAAGGGGCCTAGGGCAGGTAGAGTAAAATGATCCTTAGGGTTCATTACTTTACTTTGAAGAGAGGGGGCAGTTGTCGGTACGCAGCTATCGAGTCAAGACGTAAGGAGGAGGATGGAGAATGAAGCCCCATGTATCATAAGTCACCTATAGCTTCCCGTTTTCATTATAAGTTGTTTTTAAGATTTATAAGTCTGTAACCATGATCAGCACAAATAAAATATAATGTTCTTCTATAATTATTCTTATTTAATAAACAACTCTTGGTCAGTCAACCACGTTAACCTTTGTAGAAGACTATATAAGTCTCTTAATTATTAATAACATAAAATTATTACATATTAAGTATAACGATCTCAGGGTGGCATCTCATTTTAGTATTTAATTATAATCAGATCAAAGGATCTGACGTTTCTCTGAGATCATAGCTTGGGCAGTAAATCCAATATAGCACTATCCTTCCATGAAAAGCTGCATACACACTTGAATCCGTTAGTCTCTCAACTTGCTTCCCATAATATTCCTGATAACCCTCCGAGGCGTCTGAAAAGAAGATGGCCTCGAGACCTTCTACTATAGAACTTTATTGGAGTGCTATCAATGGATAGTTTCTCCACAAGTGTTTTTTTTTTTTCATGTCCTTTGTTCATACAGCAGATTTACTTGATGTAATATAATTACAGTTGTAAATATTAATAAAAAAACAAAACAAATTTGATGGAATTTACTTTTTTTATTGCAATGAATTCCACGTTGCTAATGTTTCTTCAGTGTCGCTTACAATTATATAATTTGTAAAATGGTCCGCTTCAGATAGGGGCTCATTAGGTTATATATTTATAATTTTTTTAATACATTAGCCAAACACTGAAATAAGGAAATATAAAATCTTGATTTTTAGACTATATTTATGAATAAGGCTTAAGTTCTAATTGAGTTTTAAAAAACTTTAATTAAGATTTGAACAGATGTGAAATAAACCATTAGTGTAATTTCTAAGTCTATGTTAAGTCATTTCTATCTCGGAATCACTAACAATAATGCCAATTAAAAAACTTGTTATTGGTTTATATATCTTTTAATACTCAAAAATTCTAAATAAATTCATAGGCATAAATTATCTAAAGTATTTATATTAATACCCACGTGCAATTGCACCTAATACCATACCTAATATATAATGATCCTATTCTACATATAATATAATTACGTATACGTATTACGTGTAATTGTTCTATTATTAGCCCTACTACATTATTCTCTAATAATATACCTAATGTATATTTACACTATTATCATCTCTAATGAATAATTAATGAAACCAATAAGAAATGTGAAGTGTTAAATAATGATAAGGATTAACTCTTTTATGTTATTGAATGAAATAAGTAAACTGTATTCATCTGTTATTTTAAAAAGAAATAAAAAATAAGATGTCTACACTTTAGATAGCACAGATAGCATAACCTGTCAAAGGAACCTCACAACATTGTTTCCAATTTTCTATATTCATACTATTCAATTACTTTTCATATAAATTAATAAAATGTTGAAACAGATCAATATATACTTTAAATGAAATAATTTTAATAATTCATTTATTTGTATTGTTGGCTCTTCATGTTGTTTTATAAGTTGAGGAAATGTTTTTAATAGTATTGAGGTATAAATAAAATAGATTATTATACAGTCCAAAGTTTAATTCATAAAACTTCAGATGACCATGGAGAACATTTAAACTCCAAGTAGTAAATTTAAAAATATTTATTGGCAATTTTTATAAAAAAAAAAAAAAAAAGGTATCTATACTTATTTCAGTTTTCAGGACATATTTTTTATGACTTTTGTATTTATTGTATTGTTAATTTTATTTATTTTGATAATTTACAGATTTATAACATCATTATTTTATAATGGTGGATTTGAAAGTATGAGAAAAATATTCATGTAAAAATTGAAATGACTCAAAGAAGTCGAAACGTCTAATAAAAGAATAAAGTGACAGGATAAAGGTTTTTTTTTCTTACATTAATGAAATGTTTGAATTTTAAAATTAATAATACCTTCAGGATTGTAGAAGACGTTTTTAAGAAGTTTTCCCCACCTGAAAACAGTTAAAATAATATTAATGCTATAAATATCAATTTTAATATTTAACATAATTGTTTGCAGCACTTAACATCAACTCTATGTTACTTATAAAGTCATTGATATTTTCGTGGAATAAATTGGTTTATTGTATTATTCAGCACACACATTGCTAAAGTGGGGAAAAATATAATTTTACATGAACTGATAGTTGTTCCCCATAAACTAAATTCACCTCTTCGATTGTCAGGAATATTTAGTTATGTCTAAGAAAAGTAGTTTTTCAAATAATTTCCAAGAATCTTAATATTCTCAACACTTGGTAGTTTCCACGTTTCTTATGTATTATCATTATTATTTATCGCTGTTGATCCAATGTTTTACTTCATTTTGTTTAGTGCTTGCAGTTGACCTAAACATCTTAGTGTTTTCTTCTCATATTTTCTTCCAATTATTTTTTTACAAATATTTTTTAAACAAAATGTTTTTAAAGCTAGTCACCTCTATGAGCAAACACTTGAGAGTGTGTGCTTACGAGCAAGAGATTGGTAGCTATAGTGAGTGTAATAGTAAGATTAACAGATGACTCGTTCCGTTTGGTTTTTTTTTCCTCACACCAATCTCACTACACCAAGTTTTTCAGTAAAGTGATATATACGACATCTATATATATATATATATATATATATATATATATATATATATATATATATATATATATATATATATATATATATATAACGCCCACCGTATTCACTTCATTACACTCTACTCCCTGGCCTTTCATCTTCTGACCTAATGACCTAATAAGGTGAAAAAGGTGGCAAAGGTTTGTAATAAAAAAAAACAACGTAATTTTTAGTGCGAGCACCTTGAAATTTCAGATTTAGCTTCTACATTAAAAATTTGTGTGTTTTATTTTTGGAAAATCGACTCCTAAAAGAGTAAAATACAAGAAATCGTAACATGTTAATTTAATAAGTAAGCAGGCTTTAAATTTTAACATAATAATAATTGTATTCATCAGTTTGCAAAATCAACCCCTAAATACTTATTACAGTTTTGGATATTATATCCAAACGGTGGATTTCAATACAAAACTTATCGATAGTTCTGTAAGTATGCCATTTAATATGACAGTTTATTAAAATCTATCAAAAAAGGGATAAGGATTGGTAGGCTGGCTCAATTCACAAGTCATTGTTTATAATATGGTGTTCATTTATGGAATTCAAAATTCACTCTCCGTTTAAACTCAACATAGATTTCTATTTAAAATCAACGCGGAAGAAGTCGCGAGCAAAAGCTAGTTTTTAATAAATCTTTGCTACTTCCAATGTTGTATGTATGAAAGAGTGACTGGAATACAATGTTGGAGTAGCAAGTATGTGAAAGGGAAATTGGTGAGCCTTTATATTATGTATGTATATAAATATCTACAGCCCCTGTGAAGTTAGTAGAACAGTCGTTAAGTGGAATTTTGTCCAGAGAGATTTAACTGTATTGAGGGAAACGGAACCATGTTGAATGGAGTTGAAATATAAACAATAACTCCTTTCCTAGCCAAAGTCTGAATCAGCCTCTCTCTCCCTCTCTCTCTCTCTCTCTCTATATATATATATATACATATATATATATATATATATATATATATATATATATATATATAGAGAGAGAGAGAGAGAGAGAGAAGAAAGATGTACTTTTTTTCAAGATTGAGGCAATCGGACTTTTTTTGTTGCATATAGGATAATATTTCTTAATATATAATATTCATTTCAACAGTGAACGTAACTTATCTCGTAAAAAAAAAACAAAGTGAATTAAAATTGAACACAGCATCGACCCATCAGATATCGTCTGTTTTTCTAGACGATTAATTCTATATATAGATTTTCTAGCATGCCTCGGAGCAATATCGTAACCGATAGCAGATCTACCAAGGTTGTTTCTGATGCGTACATACGTTTGATCAATATTCAGAAAATTATAGGACACGAGAGGATTCGGATAATATACAATTGATAGTTTCTTCGTGAATATTTATTTGATTTTAGGTAACGGTAAAAAAAAAAAATATGGTTGAAAAAATAAAGGAAGAAGTTGTATATCTAACTTAGCGATCTGAAATGTCACCAACGTTGATTTGGTCTGGGAGGGATTAAGTGTGCAGAGGTAGGGCAGCTCAAGTGGGGGCCGCTAAGCCGCTTGTATACGGCCAACTCTAAGCTCCCATTCCTCTACCACTTTATACTTTATTAAATAAAGTATCTCTGCCAGATAAAAAAAATAACAAAAAGGTAAAAAAGAGTTTCAAAATCTGAATAGTAAAAAAAGTTTCGGTCTGTATCTGAAACCTTTTATTGTAAAACTGTAATAGCAGTTATTATCCGACGCCTTATATATTTTATAAAAAAATTTACAATATCTCCAATAATTTCATAAAAACTGTCCGTTCCTTTGTTTAAAAATAAAGTTAGCACAACTATTGTGATTTTCAAAGATAAAAGTAATAGTGCAGCCAGCCTCTATCCTACTGGTTAATGATTTATCTCTTTCGCGGCTTGAGTATGATAAAATATTACAGTACATAACATTTTTAACTTTAACACTGCAAATTATGCAAATCATTGAAGGTTTATTTCTTCCAAATAGTATAAATAGTACAAATTTATTTTCAGTTTGTCTATCAAACGATTAGGTGTGTATTGTTTCAAATCTCCATTTATTCATATTAAAAAAAAAATACTATATATATATATATATATATATATATATATATATATATATATATATATATATATATATATATATATATATATATATTACGGAAATAATTATAATACTTTTCCTACCCAGAGTTATTTTAAGTAAATACATAGTATGAGTCCGCTGAAGGCGGGTTCTCTAAACCGGCACAAGGCCGCTGACTCTGAATGGCCGCTGGTATTAGGTGATAGGAAGAAGAAAGGGGGGAGAGGAAGGACAAGGGAGTCCTCACCCCATCCCTAGGCCAATGAGAGCAGGTCGACCAAGGGGACACTGCCTTGCCACCTCCCAGGTCTGGGAGGGGAAACTATGTCTCTAAAGAGTGGGTTACTACCAGGTCTGCAAGTTTAAAATGTCGTTTTAATTCCAATAGAATGCGCCCTTAGCCTATTGAAGGATTTGCTTATCTCTAAACGCTATTTTGTTTGTTAGTCATTTGTTTACAAAAGTCAGTTGTTTTTAAGTCGTTTACGTGGACGTATCATACCTTGCTCCAACCGTCAAAACATGTGAACGTTGGTTTCAAAGTTTCAAACGTGGTGATTTTGATGTTACTGATAAGAAACGAGAAAATTGACCAAAAAAGTTTGAGGACGTCGAATTGCAATCTTTATTAGACGAAGACAATACCCAAACCCAACAAATGATGGCAGAACAGTTGAATGTCACTAGACAAGCCATTTCCGATCGCCTGAGAGCTATGGGAAAAATTCAAAAGGTTGGAAAATGGGTTCCACATGAATTGGACGAACGACAGATGGAAAAACGAAAAATTGTGTGCGAAATGCTGCTTTTACGCCACGAAAGAAAGGGTTTTTTGCATCGAGTTGTAACTGGCGATGAAAAATGGATTTATTTTCAGAATCCCAAACGAATAAAATCATGGGTAACGCCAGGACAACCATCCACATCGAGTGAAAGACCGGATCGTTTTGGGAAGAAGACAATGCTGTGTGTGTGGTGGGATCAGAAGGGAGTAGTCTACTACGAGCTTCTCAAACCCGGCGAAACAGTCAATACCGACCGCTACCGACAACAAATGATCAATTTGAGTCACGCATTGATCGAAAAACGCCCAGAATGGGCTCACAGGCACGCCAAAGTCATTCTTCATCATGATAACGCTCCTGCACATTCAGCCAGATTGACTAAGGAAACGATTTCTTCGCTTGGTTGGGAACTCCTACCCCACCCGCCGTATTCACCTGACCTGGCGCCTTCTGATTATCACCTATTCTCATCGATGGGACACTCATTGGCTGAGCAACACTTTAACAATTTGGAGGATGTAAGAAAATGGCTCGATGAATGGATTTCAAATAAAGATGAAGCATTCTTTTGGAATGGTATCCATAAATTGCCCGAGAGATGGACAAAATGTGTAGAAAGCGAGGGCCAGTACTTTGAATAAAATATATTACACTTTTTTTTTTAAATTAAATTATATTTTAAGAAATAAACGACATTTTAAACTTGCAGACCTGGTACACGCTTTCAACCCATCAAGAAATGATGTGCCTCCGGCTAATGTAGTTCGGTATAGACTGGAGCTTCAGCTCTTCATAGATTTTAGTATTACGCGCCCTTAGGAGCGACGTGCCTTTAACTATACGCCTAAGGATGGAGTTCTGGAATTGCTGTAGACCTTTTAATGTGGTTTTTAAACATGTTTAAGGAGCGGCGCACCATGGAGCAGCGTTGATCTAATAATTGATTTATAAATTTGGATTAGGTGTGATTTTCCGAGCGAGGTAGTATTTTTTCGCTATCAAATGTCCTTAACGAGATAATAAAATATATATACAATACAACAAAAACATAACGGCAGCATAATGACGGTTAGAAGAAACTATTTTGAAACCCTAACGCTGTTTTGTAAAATTTCTAATCCTCCATACGCATGGTTTCTATCTTGTTTCCCTTATCTGACCTTTTAAAACCGATAGAAAAAATATTAAATTTCTCATATCACAGAAGAACTATCGCTCATTAACCCTCTCCAACTCGGTTTTCAATAAAAAACTAACCATATATTTCCAAAGCATTTGACATTGTCGAACAAAACATATTCCTCAACATGATATCATCCTCTGATATCCTACATCGTATCGTTATAGATATCAGAGGTATAACGTCTTATGAGATCGTTACACTTTATAAGGCGCGAACTACATTCGTATAAAATAAAGGTTAATATAATTCGTAAAATATTCAAACATTTCGACTAATACTCAACGTTAAACGAGGATCTTAAGGCAAAATTAAGACCCAGGAGGTTTTTTCCAACCACTAGTCATATTTCCTCCCATCACAAGGACAAAGAATCTTTATCTCATTCGTCGACTTTAAGGAGGCATACGATTAGATAGATAGGAAAACGCTACTTGATGTACTAAAAGAATACGGGGTTGACCAGAGAACTAGAAAATTTATAGGGCTAACGGTAACGGGGATTGAGACTAAAGTTAAATTCCGGGGAAGTATCAGTGAACTCAGACAAGGAGAGGGGTTGTCTCCAGAGCTTTTTAACGTGGTACTGGACATGATCCTGAAGGAGCTATGGAAAATTCAGGTACAACCCTAGGGACTAAGAACGATTATGTCAAAGTTAAATGCCTCGCTTATCCGGACCACCTAGCCGTTTTAGCAGAAGAGGCGATTGTCCAAATAAAACCCTCTCGGAAATAGCGAGGAAAACAGGCTTACAAATATCTTTTGAGAAAACGGAACTGATGACCACTCACTCGAGTTTTAACAAAAAAAAGGCTGAAACCAATACGGGACAATTAAAGTGACTCAGAGATTTGGAGAAATCATATGCAGCAATGGGTCGGATAGAGTTTAAGGAGAAAGTCGCCGAAATGGAGAAATTAAGCATCGCCACCAGTAAATTTTACAACAAGAAGAACCTATATATTAAAGCAAGGATACGACATTATTACACAGTCATCAAGCCGGTGATACTTTATGAAACAGAAACCTCTTGTCTTTCCAGCCTAGAGAGGCTTCTGAAAGTAGAAAGAAGAATTCTCAGAAGAATCTACGGGCCTAGGAGAACACCTGAAGGATATAGGTTGAGATCGAATTCAGTAATGTATTAGGAAACAACAGACTTACAAACTGACGTTAGAGTGGGAAGGCTAAGGTTTTATGGGCACATGATGAGGATGATTCCTGAAAGACTAAATCGTAAAACTTTTCACCAAATACATCGTCACAAAAATTCAACAGGATATTTTAAACAACTTGAAGATGATGAGGACCAAGTGGGGCGAACATACCAGGATTGTTTTGACAGAGATGGACGCTCAAGGGAGTAAAGGTTCTTGTGGGAAAAAAGCGCCCCAAAAAAGGGTCTTGCGTGGTCTGAGTAGAGAAAACTTAGGCACGCAAAGCTCATGAAGGACATATGGAAAAAGAGGAAGCAGTTGAAGAAGAAGCAAAATAATGTATTAAGTAAAATTTAAAACATTCAAATAATAAATTCTACTCAAATTTAAATATTAATTAGTTAAAATTGTTTTTGCACTATTCTATTTTTTCCAGTGATCGGTGAACGCTATTTGCTAAGCGCTTATATAAATTAATATCCATTTAATCATAGGCTATATTAACTTCACTAAAGTTAAATTACGTTAGGAAAGGAAGGGACGGGGGTAGTAGGTGCCGAGGGCTGGGGTCATTAATAAATTAGTAGCGGGCGAGGAGCGACAAGAGCACTCGACGGCTAAATACTTGCCAACCAGCGCCCCTCCCCCCTCCCGATTCATTCTTTGCCCTCAGTTATTCACCGTCCGAAAAGTTCCAGCCCTTAGGTTTCGGCTAATTAGTAACCAGGTCCACTTAAAACTCGCCAGTAAGTTGAAATGGCGAATAGTTGTCGATAGTACTTTGTAAGCTATGCTCTTTTTATTCATGCAGTTGTTGTTGTTTTTTCGGCAAAACTCATATAAGCTCCTTTATTCTCTTTACTTAATATGTTAGATTTTTTTACTAAAACAATTTATAAAATGACCTTTTGCGGGACAGGGGAGGTGTGGTGAGGAATTGCCATTGGTTACTACCGTTATAATACTCTATCGGTTATCCAGGCTATATTCCTTTATCAATAATGGGGTGCTAATGGCCTACTCTCAGGCGTCGAATTATTCAGCCATAGTTATAACCCCGATATAGAGATAAGGAGAAGAATCTCAGCCGCCAACAGATGTTATTACGGATTGAGGAAACAGCTAAGCAGGCGGATACTTTTCAGACAGACCAAGCTTCATCTTTATAAAACATTGGTGCGGCTTTTACTTCAATAGAATTCTGAGTGCTAGACAACTAAAACAAGGGCTGCTGAAAAGGAACCACTGATTTTTGAAAGAAAGGTTCGTCGTATTTTTAGGAGGTGTAAAATTTGGTGATATGTGGAAACGACGCTCGAACCAACCAATACTTAAATGATACTGGCGCCGTAAAAATAATGAAGTTGAGTCGCTTAAGGATGGAAGTTGGAGAAATGCCAAAATTCTCCTGATCCCAATTCATGGAAAGAGGAGAAGAGGGAGCCCTAAGCTGAGGTGGTAAGATCTTGTGGCAGGCTGAAACCATCCTCCGAGTGAAGAACTGAATGGCGTCTGCTCAAGAACGTCACGTTTGAAGGAAGCGGTCTGAGGAGGCCAAGAACTGTAACCAGGTTGTAGCGCCGTTATATAAAAAAAAATATTATACCCCTTGTAATTTTTAGCCATATACTATCATAGTCTATGATAACATAGTTCTAACCACGGTAAGGGAAAAGAGTGTTTGATTTATTATTTTATTTTTTTTAAGGTCACATGTGGTCTAGTGGTTAGCGTAACAAACTACTAAGCCCAAGATTGCGGGTTCGTAGCCCGGCAGGTGGCCCTAGGATTTTTTTAAGGGAGTAAAAAATCCTTAGTTACGCCGTCCTTCGGAAGAGACGTTAAACGGGGGTCCCGAGCCTGTACGATGTCAGGTACTCGTTAAAAATCCCTATCCTAATTAAACCTGGATAGCCAAAATTTAGAGCTCCCACTGTTGCATCGTCCGATTAGCCATACCAGCATAAAGTGACGTTAAATGAACTAACTAACTAAGAGTGTTTGAAGCTCCTTGAAGTTCCTTATAAGCAGCCTTCTTGAGGAGATTTCTGAGTGCAGGCCCTATTTATATTAAAATTATTAGGACAAATAGACACTAAAGATAAAATCTTGGGAGTTTCTACTAAATACTAAATACGCCTCATCACGTTACCACGGTGAAACGCCTACATAACACACTGGCATAACATATTGGACTCCTTAAGTTAGGGCGAAATTTGGACCCGTACGAAGCTATGCCGCGTGCAGTGATCGCCTATAATTATACGATACACTCGATAACGGGACTATCATCCGTTGAAACCGTGTTTGAGCAGGCACGCCGAGATCGGTGGGATCTCATGACAGCTAATAACGAGGTATTGCGCGAGCATCTTTTGCAAGTACGCGCGGCTCAGCAAGCGTCGTGGCGTAAAGTCCTCATTCGAGAAAAGTCGGCTAGAGCGGCCAAAGCCAACGAGAAATTGGGAGTCTATACGAGAGGACTGCTTCCATAGGGAACGGTCGTATACCGTCGATTAAGGAGATCGCGGAATAAAACAGTCCCATGGTACGATGCCCTATAGGCTTATCTTCGAGAATGAAGACTGTATTTTGTGTTCTATTCGGTGAATATTCATAAATCAAATCATTTTTATCTTAATTGTTTCTTTTTTCCCCAGTTTTTTTGTCATTTAGGTTAGTGATCTAAGTGTTTCTTTTGGTACAGATTAGTCAGTGTATTTTGATCAGTATATTTTTTTTTATAATTTGGAAGATGTTAGTGAGGAGCAAGGTGAGCGTTTTCACCAGGACATTAAAGTTATGGAAAAAAGCTTACCAGGGCCGCTGGAACACCAACATGATGGGGACTACAGTTGGTCACTTCACCGAGAAGTTCAACAAGCGACATATCGACAGCGTAGAAAAAGCTACACAAGAAGCTTCAAAGAAAAAAGAGAAAGAAAGTATAAACCAATTCCAGTTGACAAGTGAAACCTGTATTAGCACATTATATCACAGTTTTAAGTAGCCACTGTAAATACAAACCATGCTTATGATGTAACACAGTGTTTCATTAATTCCCCTGTATACCGTATGGGGTTCGGATAGGGGTTTATACTATATAATACAAAGCATATTGCTGGAAAACTTTGAGTGATGCAAAAAAAACTAAGGCCAGATTTAGTTTCAGCTCATAAAAAATTATAAGGATCAACTATTAAAGAAAAAAAAATTTCAAAACAATTTTTTTGTTGCCCTATGATATTAATAGATATAGAGTTGAAACCCAAATTAAATTTCTTCCCTTTTCGTCTAACTGAGTTATTTGATAGGAATACGTTCAATGATCAAAATCTGAGTATCGAAAATATACGATGAAATAGAGATCTCAAATTATGTAAGCAAATCATTCAGTATAATCGTGGATTCCACTTTATTTATTGACTATTGCGTAATTTATTTCCCTTAAATTAAAAAGGCAACTCTGTCCCTGCTGATTAATGGCCTTTTTGTACACTATAATAAGAGCTGCATGCGAATGCACTAATACAAAAGGGCTTGCTAATCCGCTCACGGCATTGACATTGGCCAGGGTGGCATGTTGCGCGCCCATAAGCAGGGCTCAATTGAAACACTGATTGTTTTCAGCCGCCGCTTACACGCCTCAATTAGGAACAGAGCTCCAGCGAGATTCCCAACCCAACCCGTCGGCCAATGGATGGAAAAAATCTACAAAATCTAATACGAATTCGTGGTTTAGGAATCTGCATATCAAATTTTACACCCATCTAGCTGTAGATTATTGATAATTCAGGAAGTTCTTTAAATAAATCAATTGCTTGTTAAGCAAATTTTCAAATGAAGGAGGTATATAAAAAAAAACACTTTCAATCATTACCACACTGAATTATCAAATCCCGAAAAAACAATGTGGTCGCAATTTGTGATGTATACACGGGGAGAATGTTAATTGAACATTACTTAAATTTTGGATCTTATTGAATTTAAGTCATTAATACTATAATTTATTCAATTTTTATATGATATAATTCTTTTAAATATTTTATTTGAAAAGAAAAGATATGGCCAGGACCGAGACTCGAACCCGGGTATTTCACCTCTCCGTGGTGACGCCTCAACAATCTCGGCCACCCTGGCACGTTTCTCGGCCAGCCTTATCAACTGGCCATATCTTTTCTTTTCAAATAAAATATTTAAAAGAATACAATTGAATAAATCACTCTTTTTACTATTTGAGAATTTGCCAAGCAAATTTTTCCGAATCCCAAATGGACTTATGCAATCACCCAAATCCTGTAGTGCAATCCTTATCCAGCACCATTCATTCTTATAAACCTCCCCGGAGGTTGAAGTGGCAATGACTTATTTTAAATTCGCGATTGTAGTATAGTGCCCTTAATCAGTCTTCACTGGTCTCAAAAGTGATGCAGTTGAAAAAGAAACGCTGGGATGTCATATAGTCCCGCTCTGTTCTCTACTCGTGGAGGGTGGAACTGGGCTTGAGTATACCTAGGACCAGTATGTAACGGATGTATATAGTTTGTGTGTTTATATATCACTAATATTTAATGCTCTTAATTGTGGTTGATAGTACTTATTGCTATTCAATGAAAATATATTATTATTAGACCCTAAAAAAAATTTAGAATTTAATTTTGAACGCCACTCGGGTATTCTCCTTTGAATTAATTAAGTAATATAGAAATCTAAAAACTTATCACTAATGAGTCTTCAAGAAATGGGTGAAAGTTGTAGATAATTAAATTTCCTTTCGACTGTATTCCTATAGTAATCATATTTATGTCCTTAAGTCTACTGTTGAATAGTTATAGATGTGCCTATAGTCACAGCCATAACTTTTCTTGACTGTTATGGAAATATATTGTGTTTTAGTTCTCGAGTTTCAGTTACAGTCTTTCTTGAACTTCTTAGGCGACGTTTCGAGACTAGGTCATTTAACATTTATTTTAGTGTGCTATTTAATGTTCTTACTGAAAGCTCATTTTTCCACTGTCAGGGCATGAGTATGAGACTAACCTAGTCAAACGTCGCCTAAGAAGTTCAAGAAAGACTGAAACTCGAGAACTAAAACACAATATATATATATATATATATATATAATAGCCTATACCTTCTAGTACTGTAGCTCTTTCATTAGTGTTAAAAAAAAGTCCATTTGTTAATGATAACTGAACCCAAATATGAAATATCATCTTTTTTTTAGGCAAGCCGTTCTTAATAAGAACATAAAGGGGTCACATTGACCAGAGACACAAAAGATATACCTCTTGAAATCTGAATAAAGAACATTTACGCAATTGCAATATTTTATTGCATAGAAGGAAATTAAAATAGTTTAATTATTGAATTACATAAATATTTTTTGTGAAATGTTCAATACAAATTATTTAAACATTAAAATATTTTAAAAAAATTATAAAAGATTTTCATGTTTGTTCGAACAACCTCTTATTTGTTTTCACTTTGTTATTATTTGTTTTGACCAGGACTTTTTATATGGCTATAATCCCATGTTTATCGAATTCTTTGAACAGATAAGGTTTCATTATCGATAAGAGCCTCGTACCTAAAAACTTAATAAAGCACAATTAATTGGTATTTGGATCTGTTGAGTAAAATACGCATCAGTTGTTTTTAAAATAATTTATAGCTTTTGCTCGATAAATTTTTTTTTATTGATGGTTTTTGGCTTCTCACTATTATTCCTGTCAGTGCTCCATCGTCGTAAATGCTTTTTTTAACACAAAGCCTTCGGTAACATTGCTTAAGTCTGAAATAACTCTAAGTAGAACACACCTATTTAACAAGAACGAACGGTCTTTGGTTAAGAGCTTCATCGAGTAACTTTTCAGACATGGGTTCAGGGAGTTGTCTCCTATAGTCCAGGCTACGAAGACCAAAAATATACCAAATAGCGGAAATAATTCATGTAGAAGCAACTTTTGGCACACTTGTAGGGGAAGGTGTTCTTAACAATATACTAAAAGGGGGGTGGGGGTGAAGCTAAGGGTGAGGGGGTCTCTAAATGTCCCTTTTTTCAGTTTTTTGTTAATAACTCGAAAAACACTGCCTCTAGCGAAAAAAATATATTAAATTAATCTACATAAAATTCTCTATTAAAAAGATGGTATACACGTTTTTGCTAGTATCAATGCTTAAGGAGATATGGAGGGGGGAAGATGGAAAACTAAAAGAAAAAACGTTTTTATTGTTAAAAATGAAATGTTTATAGTTAAAAATGAAATGTTTGTGGTTAAAAATAATACGTTTATTGTTGAAAATGAAGTAATAATGTATCTTGAATATTAAATTTCGTCGAAATCTAAACTCGATCCATAATATAAGATCTAATTATCATATATAAATTTGAAATTGATATAATACGTTTTGTAAATTTTCCAAAACATAACCAGTTTCTTCATGCAGTTCAGCTGATAAGCTTCATAAAGTATAATAATAATCTCGAGTACTAATTAATCAAGAAGGATTATATTATATATAAAAGCAAATATTTTTTTTTCCAAAAAACGATTGGTTTTCGAAACAGCTTTATTAGAACAGAATTATTCTTCATCATATACACCGGCGATGTTTCTTAAAGTATCAACACTCACAAAGCAAGCTTTATATTCAACTCAATAAACATGCTAATAGAAAAATAAAAAAATTAGATTAATAGCTGTTTAACATTGCTATTGATATTGACTATGCCCCATAAAATAACTACTCCTATTCATTTATGATATTCAGATTCCACAGGAGATTCTCCTGAATACATTGATGATTAATATACTAGAATGAGATCTAAGGATAAAAATTAGAGGAGTGTAAAATGTTCAGGGAATGCAGTCAACAAAAATTTCACACAAAATAATTACAACTTGTTTTATTTTTATCCACTTTTTAGGCCATCATCAGATGAATGGTTATATCTCTCGTAAATTTACTATGTTTTACAATCTCCTTGATATCTTTCTATTCTTGTTATTTATAATTAATTATTTCAAACTATATCTTTTACTCTTCCTATTTCTTGCCATTCCTATAATTGCTTTTTATATAACTTGTGATGAATTCCTGAAATATATCGTCTTTGGCACTGCACTGTTTTTATAGTTTTATCCTCAGCCATGATGATGGCCTAAAATTTAGGTCGAAACGTTGACAGCAATACAATAAAATCTACTTATTTTCTGTGAAATATTTACTGACTGCACCCCTTGACCATTTTACACTCTTTCATAAGACATACAAAATACAGCTCCCATATATAAAAGTTACTGAAAATCCTTCGAGAAATCAGGTAGGTTTGTTCTTTTTGACTAGAAAAATATGGAGAAGTTAATTCAGAATGTCAAACTGATTTATTAGACAGGACAAAGGGTTCGTAGTGTTTAAAAATAAAATAAAAAGTTACCACAAAAAAAGAGGATTCCAGCAAACAAAGTGTACTGGTTGATATGTGAGCAAGGGCCCAGGTGCCAGTGGATTAAATCTCGGAGGGAAACAGAAAAATAAAACCTCCTCTCGTATATTTCTTATTCTTTTCTTCTGGGCCAGTCAACCCCTCTTATGTCACTTGGGGTTGCCTTTTTATTACAGTACCTTTTTTTACCTTTTGAGATTCCATTCTCACTCTACTTCCAAGTTGCTATACTTTTTATATCGAAAAATCCAGTAGATTGTAACTGTGAATAATGTGCCTGTATGTTTTACTAGAATATTTTTTTTAATTAACGTCTTTTTTCTGTACTTGTATCGATACTAGAAGAATATAACACTATTTATCAATAGTTCCACCATATTATTCCTTCAAAAGAACAACGATATAACTCAAAAATTGTCATTTTTTAGTTATACCTACTGTAGCATGGGTAATGGTTGAAGCTTTTGAATACAGAAACGATATATCTGATATTCCATTTCACATACAATATGTCTTCTTTGTAAAGACATATTTCGAGATTTTTCATGTTTGAATCTGAAGTCTTATGGGAATAAAGATTCCCTGTGCTTATAAACCGTCAGTGCAATATTTTCATCTGGTTCTACTCGGCTTATTGTACGTATCATGTAGAGACAAAAATTCCTTAAAGGGTTGTTTCAATGTAATTTTGTCTTACGAATTTATATATGGGATCATTTCAACATTATTTCTAGATTTAGGACTGTCCTCTAGCAAAAAAGTGTATGCGATGTACGACTGGGTGTGGGGTGCGCTGCGGTTGTCGCATAGTTCAGATTTCGACGAAATTTAATGTTCAAGATACATCATTTAACACTAATTAATTAATTTTCAGCAATAAACATATTATTTTTAACTAAAAACATTTCATTTTCAACAATAAACATTTAATTTTTAACAATAAAGAAGTATTTTATTATTATTATTATTTAATTTTCATTTGCACCTGCGCAATTGCGCATCCAGCAAATTTGATCCAGATGTTTTTCTCTTTGCTATTGTACAGGAACATCGAGTTTTGGAATGAAATATCAATTTTTCAGTAGGGTCTCATGGCCAATGTCTTTTTAATTTTTTTTTATTAAGTCCAGGTAACAGGGAGTAGGAAAGCGGAAGAACGAGTGGGTTTGGGTGATATTGTGTCGATAAGTGGAATGTTATGTATTTGTTATGAATATATGATTTTATAGTAGGAATGTTCATGTCATTGTGTATAGTGTGATTCGAAACATACCACGGTGCATTAAGAATTTTGGATTGTGTTATTTGAATCTTGTGTATGTGAACTTTTTTTTCTGAACCCCAAAGTTCTGCTCCATATGTCCAAATAGGTTTTAGTATACTGTTATAGATAAGTCGTTTGTTCCTCAAGTCAAGTGAAGATCTGTAGTTCAGAAGATGTGATAGTTGTTTGTACCGTCTAGTCAGTTCTTGTCTTTTTAATTTTGTGTGTACGTTCCATGTAAGTCTTTTGTCCAAGTATAGTCCTAGGTAACGTACATAATTTTTGGAAGGTACTTCGTCGTTGTCAATTTTGACTGCTGGACACGAAGCTTTGCGTAGAGAGAAGCTTACATGGCTCGATTTTGAGGCATTTATTTTTATTTGCCAATTATAGAACCACTTTTCTAAATCAAATAAATGATTTTGAAGAGCTATAGATGCTAGGTTTGGGTCTATTTTATTTTTATTGGGTGTATTCTATTTTTAATTTTCCATCTTCCCCACTCCACATCTCCTTTATCATTGATACTAGCAAAAAAGTGCATAGAACCTTTTTTATATAACATTTTATGTAGATTAATTTAGTATATAAACATTGTTTCGCTAGAGGCAGTATGTTTCGAGTTATTAACAAATAACTGAAAAAAGGAACCTTTAGAGGCGCCCCCACCCCTCAGTACTTTTAGTATGTTGTTCAGGAAACCTTTCCCTACAAGTGTGCCAAAATTGGCTTCTACATGAATTATTTCCGCCATTTGGCCTTTTTTTTGTCTTCGTTGCTTGGACTAGTTTTTCCAGGATGCCAATAGCGGTCCGGAGATTCAGCTCAGGATTCGGGGGAAAACATAACTTCGTGTGCCTGCTGACCCCAAACAGCCTTAGTCCTTGAGATCTAGATCTTGAGATCTTTTTAGTTATACCTACTGTAGCATTGGTAATGGTTGAAGCTTTTGAATTCAGAAACGATATATCTGATATTCCATTTCACATACAATATGACTTCTTTGTAAAAACATATTTTGAGATTTTTCATGTTTGAATCTGAAGTTTTATGGGAATAATGACAAATGTTAAAATAAAAAAAGTACCAAGCTTTTTCTACTGAAAATTTTTCTAATGATTGAATAAATAATTTCAATACGATCATTCCAATGAATATTGAAATGAGATATCTGCGAAAAGTAGAAAGGAAAACTTGGAGAGATAAGATACGGGAAAAAACAATATGGGCTAATCTCGATATTATACCTGCAGAGACTATCCTGGAGGTACACAAATTAAGTTGGTTTGGACATCTACTTATGGTGGAGCCAGATAGAATCGCTAGGAAGACCTACGAGACCTGCACAGAAGGAAAATGGCCCAGAGGAAGGCCTCGCATTTCCTGGGAAGACAGCATAAGGGATGCTTTCAGGACGATTGGAATGGACTGGAACCGAAGGAGAGAATTGGTTCAGGAAAGAGATACTTGGTCCAGGCTCTATACGAAGGATCCTCACACTGCACAGCGGTAGAAGAGGAAAAGAGTATGATGACGATGACCATAATTCCGATAGGAATACGTTGCTTTACCAATTTCTAACTTTTTTTAACTCATCTTGTTTAATTTAGGCAATACATGGAACTTTCAAATAACTCTATTCAAAAATTACGTTATTTAAGTTAAGACATTGATCTTTTGAAAGAGCGATATGTTTTTTTGTATCCAATCGAAGATTGTTAGTTTGTTTATATATAAACAATTATACACCAAATTATGAGGCTATAGCTAATCGGGCTATGCTATAGTAGAAGTCCAAAATGTTTCCTATCCATGTATAATTAAGGTAGGGGTCACCAACGAGTAACAACATATTGGCACGGGACCCCCATTCCACGTCCTTTCCGAAAGACGGCAAAACCGAGGATTTTTATTCTTTTTAAAAAATCCTAGGTCTGACTGGTGAGCTGTGAAACCGCAAACTTAGGCA
Source organism: Arma custos (assembly GCA_037127475.1). Lineage (NCBI taxonomy): Eukaryota > Metazoa > Arthropoda > Insecta > Hemiptera > Pentatomidae > Arma > Arma custos. The sequence goes on along the minus strand of CM073759.1, from coordinate 30,092,289 downwards.
GCAATCAAACGTATATTTAAATTATTCGAATATCCCTCATGGCCATTGGCGTGACTAGGGTTGATTCATGGGAGGGGTTAACCCCAACCAGTCAACCACTCCAACCTATTACTCCCTTCAAAAAAGATGTCTCGTAATATAGGTATGTATTATACTATAATCATGTAGCTTCGAATTAAATAAATAGATTATAATTTTTTATAAATGTTATTTTTGGAAGAGCAATCAAGAAGTAGCTTTTAAATACAAGTAACCCTATTTATTGGTTACAATAACTTACTAACTTAATTGCATAGGGAACTTTCTAGACCCACCCAGACTTCACTTCTAGATTCTAAGAATTGTCTAAACTGTTCTCACAATTGCGATCTTATTGTTGCCGCTAAATGCCACAAAATAATTATTAAATTGAACAGAAGAGTAACATTTTTTTAATTTATTGTCAGGATATAATAAACTAACTAATTTTCATTGTTTACGAATTAATAAAGAAGAAGTATTGTTTTTATATAATAAAATATAAGCCTTCTTTGTTTTGAAGGGCACGAATATTCATTGTTACTGTGATCTGAGTAAATTAGCGTTCTGTTGAGCCTTATCTAAGTATTTTTAAATTTTGATGCTTGATTTTTTATTTTTTACTCAAGAGTAAAAAAATACAATCTGCCGCAATACAGGGCTATAAGTATTAGATATATATTACACACTGCCGTATGGATCTCTGAGCATAGCTCCACCCTCCACGTGTGGAGAGCAAAGCGGGACCACAAGAGATACTAGGTTCTTACCAAGCCGCGTCACGTGATTTGAGACCAGTGGAGCCTAAATAAGAGTGCTAAGACCTCAGACGCTCAGTGGAGAAGCTATGCCACTGCCAGAACATATTCATAAAAGGCCTCTGGGCCATTGCCGATTGTACCTCAGGGGAGGATCAGTAGAGGAGGGTGAGTGATGCTGGATAAGGATTGAACTAGAAGATTTTGGTGATTGAATGAGTAAGTTCATGCAGAATTTCGAAAATTTGGTGGATTTGATGTCAAGAACGAAAGTCAGCTGAAACTTTTGTTCTTTTAAAGTATTTTATAGATTTCAAATTTCAAAATTTCGCATATATGTAAAATAATTCATAATTGCTTTATTATATATATATATACAATACAATATTTAAGTAGGCATTTGATAGTAGGTTAAAATATTAATATGAATATAATTAGTAAGTGGTTATATTTATTTTATGTTATCCGCATATTGCATGACATGGTTATACAGAAACAAAAAACAAATCACTTAATCCCTATTTGTTCCTAAAAGAAACTGGTTATATTTATGAGAAAAATCTTTAAACTATATTCATACATGAATATTTATTGATTTTTAGATAAACTAATAATATGAGACAAGGCTTATTTAAGTACAAACACTTTTTATTTTACTTTTCATTATTTTTCTTGTGTCAGGTTTATGAAATAAGTTTTTATATTCCAAATCGATCGCTTGTTAACAATTATTTTAGTTATAAAAAAAATAATATAAATCAACACAGTTCAAAACGTTTTATGGTGATATTTTTGTATTTTAACAGCTCAAATAAAGTAAGATCATTTGAACAAATCTCGACATGAAATGGACAAATACAGAATACTAAAAATTTATTGCGACCATTGAATATTCCTGGAAAATCCAATAGTTTTCTGATCAAGGACGATAAAGACATCCAATATGGAACAATATCCTGCTATTTTCTCAGTTTTAGGTTTTCAATAAGAATTTCTCTTCATGTCTAAATATGGAGAGATATATGTAATTAAACTTCTGAATATTTAGATACTTAATAAAAATGTACATACTATTAATTTATGCCTATAATAATGAGTCGTAGAACGATTTTAATTTATATAAGACCGGCTTTTTTTAATGTATGAACGTCATAAACAGAACTCCTTTATATGCTTCCTTATTTATGCAGTACCTATACAGTGGATATTTTGTAATCAATTCATAGGTTCAGTATGACTTTTAATATTCTAAATGTTGGTAACAGTCATTATATTTAATATAGAAAGCGCCAGAAAGATATATGATTCATAAAATATATTTTAAAAAATGAAATAAGAACTGTTTCGTAAAATAAAGTGATCAGAGTAAGGAGATAGAAATTGTGATAATAATTCCAGCAAAGCTATCCTTAAATACATTTAATACGTGTTAACGTAGTCAGAAATACATGAGTTTTCCTACAAGGGTGGCGCTTGGTACATATACATGAGGTTCCAAAAGTACACCAAAGGTTGTAGGTATTCACGCATCCCCTCACTAATCATTTAAGTGAGTAACTGCAGGAGGTAACTTACAAGGGCTAGGGGCAGGACTAATGACTCTGCCCCATGCACTCATATAGGGAAGTCGTGTAGTCCAGGCAACGAAGGAAAAATGGCGGAAATAATTCATACAGAAGCCAATTTTGGCACACTTGTAGGGAAAGGTGACCTGAACAACATACTAAGAGTACTGAGGGGTGGGGGTGAAGCTAAGGGTGGGGGGCACCTCTAAAGGACCCTTTTTTCAGTTTATTGTTAATAACTCGAAACATACTGCCTCTAGCGAAAAAATGTTAGTATACTAAATTCCATGAGTTCCATATTTTTCTGATAAATGCAGTGTAAACTAGTTGCAGCTAATTGTTTTAGTTGTGGTATAAACCACAAAATGAGGTTCAAACGACACGCGTCTTGCACTTTTACTTTTCTTCTTTGATTTTTTCTTGATTCTTAGGTGGTTGTGGCTTAAACTTTAAAAAATCTGTGTTCAAAGATTCCCTGAGCTTATAAACCGTCAGTGCAATATTTTCATCTGGTTCTACTCTGCTTATTGTATCATGTTGAGACAAAAATTCCTTAAAGGGTTGTTGAAATGTAATTTTGTCTTACGAATTTATATCTGGGATCATTTCAACATTATTTCTAGATTTAGGACTGTTTAGCAAAAAAATGTTTGCGATGTACGACTGGGTGTGGGGTGCACTGCGGTTGTCGCATAGTTCAGATTTCGACGAAATGTAATGCTCAAGATACATCATTAATCAATTTTCAACAATAAACATTATTTTTAACTAAAAACATTTCATTTTTAACAATTAACATTTCATTTTTAACAATAAAGAAGTATTTTATTTTTAATTTTCCATCTTCCCCACGCCATATCTTCCTAATCATTGATCCTAGCAAAAAAGTGCATAGAACCTTTTTAATAGAACATTTTATGTAGATTAATTTAGTATCTGAACATTGTTTCGCTAGAGGCAGTAAGTTTCGAGTTATTAACAAATAACTGAAAAAGGGTCCTTTAGAGGCGCCCCCACCCTTAGCTTCACCCCCACCCCTCAGTACCTTTAGTATGTTGTTCAGGACACCTTTCCCTACAAGTGTGCCAAAATTGGCTTCTACATGAATTATTTCCGCCATTTGGCATTTTTGCCTGGACTAGTGTACAGTTTTTCCAGGATGCCAATAGCGGTCCGGAGGTTCCGCTCAGGCTCCGTCTGATTCGGGAGAAAATATAGGTCTTCGTGTGCCTTCTGAACAGCCTTAGTCCTTGAGATCTAAATCGATTTCCCTATGCCCTTGGACCCCAATGTACATCGATGGGTAGGAAATTGGGTAGGTGAATCGTTCTCCAAGAAGCTAGAAACAATGCTTCGCAGCAACATGGGGTTACTTCAGCCAGGATTTTGAGGATAATACAGTGCGCCGGCAGAGTTCTTTTTTGTTTATATATATTTTTTTATTATTATTCAAGTTATCTTATAAAAATTAATAGATTCCTTTAACATATATTCATATAAGAAATTAAAAATATGGCGCACAGATATTTAATTTATTATTCGAGAAGTATTGCCCGAATATTAAATTTCTCTGATATGCACTTTTAATTCTAAGCTGAGACATTCCTAATGGAGCCTGGTAATTCAGGCTAAACAGGTAATTAAATCCGGATGAGAAGAATTATACTCATACATTTACAATACACTAGCTTTTGCCCGCGGCTTCGCTCGCGTGGAAATTGGACTGCAACATGAAGTTCCATGACAGATCATTTTATAAATAATTTAATTTTTTTTTTAATTATAACTTACTAGTACATCCAAAAATTCAGATGTCTAACTTCAAAACTGACGGATTCCATACAATCTTTGAGCCCCTATTATATTAAAGGGGAAACCCTCGAGGGTGGAATTACCCAAATTTTTTCTTTAATTATACAAAGAACCTATCTGCAAATTCCAAAATGCTAAGTTCCTGATTAGCCTTTAATTATGTACCATAATGGATTCTCCACAGAACACAAAAAAACTATCTGACACGTGTCCCCTCAAAATCTTTCGCATATATAATATTAGTAGGAAAAGTAGAGTAGATTTGTCTTTAATTACGTACTATAATGAATTCTCCACAGTACCTAAAAAACTGTCTGGAGAGCGTATTTAAGAGGGGCACGTGCCCCTGTGCCCCCCTAAATACACCCTTGCTGTAGCTTACGTGTTATTCTGATGTATGACCTATATTACTGTAAAGTTTCATCCAAATCCGGTCAGAAGTTTTTGCGTGAAAGAGGGACAAACATACAAACTCTCACATTGATAATAATAGTAAGATTATTAGGATATCAAAACAACTAGTTTCGCTCATGTTCTTTCTCTTCTTTTAACAATTATGATCATGTGATTTGCCTTAATTATGTACTATAATAGATTCTCCACAGTACCTATAAAACTGGAGGGGAGCACGTGCCCCCGTGTCTCCCCTAAATACACCCTTGCTGTATCCTATGTCTTATTCTGATGTATAATCTATATTACTGTAAAGTTTCATCCAAATCCGTTCAGTAGTTTTTGCGTGAAAGAGAGACAAACATACAAACTTTCACATTTATAATATTAGTAAGATTATGAATTGATATTAATGGATAAAAATTGCGAAATCATATTGCTCATTTCTTTCTCTTTTTTTTTTTTTGTATTTACTAGAGGCTCGCTCTCCTTCTTATCCATTCCTCCCCATAACTCTCATTTCCATCAGCCCAGTTAGTGATTAATGCTTTCACCGGGGGCAGGTACCCCACCCCGGGGATTGAATATTCCAATCGAGTGAAAATGGGCAGCTATCACTAAGAGACTGTCTCTATAGCTGCCATTTGAATGCTAAATGAGGGAGGATTAGTCGGCTACACTTAGCTGCCTCGCCACGTTTCGCCTCCTGCAGAATTATTGCAAGCCCATTGATTGAAACTGCTTTTAAAAAGTCCTCCTCCTTTATAAAGAACGGATTCCGTAATTGCGTTTGGAACGTTCTTTTTAGTTTTCCCTTTTTTTTTCTCCTCTCTTCCTCCGCCATCCCTCGGCAGTCTATAGACTCGCACCCTATTGACAGGGTTTAATAAGGTGATGAAAGATGTCTGACATTTCTTCTTTTATTTCCTTTCTCTCCACTTTTTCACAGCTTTTCCTTTCCCCTCAGTCATTGGCAGCCAGTTAAATCGAAAAGTGGAGAAATAGAACTCTTCTCAGAAACCCTTCTCCATCGGCCATTCGAACAAAAAAAAAAAAAAAGTAAGATTGGAATCAAATGTAAACGTCAATCAATCGGAATTTATATCTGAAAATGACCTTCTTTTGTAGACAAACGATTTCATTTTTTTCCATTCTCTTGATCGTTTGTTGAATATTCATAAAGAAAAAAAAATTGATGCCCAGTGATTTGAATTTGGTTTGATAAGAGAAACCTTGATTGATGCGCGTGAATAATAAAAGCAGTGACGAGTAAAGTATTTTTAGACCAGACAGTCTTCTAATTAAAATATGAAGCAAAATGTTAGAAACAAGCAATCATTTGTTACGAAACATAGGCAAGTAATCAATTTTCCTAGGATTTAAAAGTGAAAGAATTGTAAATCTTTAAAAATTGTTTTTCCGCTAATAACGTACATCCGCGGATGTACCCTCTAAATTGATCCCATACACTTTTTTTTCATGTAAAAGACTGCAGTTGTGATTAAATCATCCACCAATTGTAGTTTGTAAAAAAAATGTATATAAATAGTTATATAATTAACAAACTCATATTTTTTGTGGATTTTTATTCTCATTATAGGTCTAAAACTGTTGGCAACAAGTTAGTTATTGTTGCTGTTTTATTTTTAAGGCCAAACAACTACAAATGGTTATTATTGCCCTCATCACTTGAGAATATACATATTTACATTACCTAGGTAATTAAAAATATAGATTATTACAAATATACATTATTACTTAGTTTTGTTACATTATTACTTATACATTATCGTTACATTATTACTTAGTAATAAAAATATTGTTACATATAAAAATATTAACATACTATACTATATTAAACGTATAATAGAAACATATTACATATAGTAGACACATATTAACATACTAAAAATATAACAGAAACAATAGATAATAATAATAGAAACATATTACATATGGTAGAAACATATTAACATATTAAACATATAATAGAAACAATAGATAATAATAATGGAGACATATTACATATAGTAGAAACATATTAACATAGTAAACATATGTTAGAAACAATAGATAATAATAAGAGAAACATATTACATATAGTTGAAACATATTAACATATTAACATATTAAACATATAATAGAAACAATAGATAATAATAATAGAAACATATTACATATATTAGAAACATATGAACATATTAAACAGGTAATAGAAACATATTACATATAGTAGAAACATATTAACATATAATAGAAACATATTACGTATAGTAGAAACATATTAACATATAATAGAAACATATTACGTATAGTAGAAACATATTAACGTATTAAACATATAATAGAAAGATAAATCTTACTAATATTATAAATGTGAAAGTTTGTATGTTTGTCTCTCTTTCACGCAAAAACTACTGGACGGATTTGGATGAAACTTTACAGTAATATAGGTTATACATCAGAATAACACACACGCTATAGCAAGCGTGGATTTAAGTGCATGGGAGGACGTGGGCCCCAAGGGTTTCCTCTTTAATGTAATAGGGGTTAAAAAGGTTGTATAGAATCCGTCAGTTTTGAAGTTAGACATCTGATATTTTGGATGAATGAGTAACTTATATTTAAAAAAAATAATTATTTATTTAAAATGATCTTTCACGAAACATTATGTGGCAGACCAAATTCTACGCGAGCGAAGCCGCGGGCATTAGCTAGTTCTTATATAAAGTTATTCATACTAAAATAAAACGTTACACATATTTCTATATGTATAAGAACATACAAATACAACAAGTTAGTGAACTATTAAAAAAAAAGTCTTATTTATATTGTAGAGGAGTGGGGTGGCTAGTGGTAAAGTACTATGCCGCCTTGCCAAAGGTCCCGGGTTCAAATCCGGCAAATAATTTATTTCATCTCTTCACAAGCGATGATGTATCCTGTGAGATCTGGAGACTTTCCTTGGGCTCGTCCAGCCTCTATAAATTAGAGTGGTTATTTGGATAAATACAGCGATGAGTTAATACTCAGATAATTCTGGGACAAATCACGTACGTGCACAATTGTTATCCTAGAAACACTACACAACGCCCTTCATGGATTGTATTAGTACAGGTATTTTTTATTTACATTCATTATTAATATGTGGTTTTAGTATAATACATGTTAATTATACTTTTATGTACAATACCGAATTCAATAACGGTTTTTCATATGCAAGAAGGAATTAGATGATAGTGGAAGTGTAAATATTATAATAATTTATTTTATTGTTATATGATATAATTTTTTAAATATTTTATTTCAAAAGAAAAGATATGACCAGGACTGGGACTCGAACCCGGGTCTTTCACCTCTCCGTGGTGACGCCTCAACTATCTCGGCCACCCTGGCTCGCTTCCCGCTCAGTCATATCCCCTCTTATCACTGATCCTATATCTCCGTGTTCTCACAATTTGCGATGAAAAAACGGGGAGAATGTTAATTGAACATAACTTTATTTTTGGATCTTGTTGACTTTAAGTCATTAATATTATTATAATTTATTTTATTGTTATATGATATAATTTTTTAAATATTTTATTTGAAAAGAAAAGATTAAGTATGCTTAATTTCCTTTATTTTCACAGTTTATAATTTGGTTATTTTATATTTAAAATCCTGAATACGTGGTTTTTAATAAAGTTTGAAATCATTGAACCTGTGATCAATATTTGAAACAAATCATAATATTCCTCTGCATATTGTTGTTGTTTTTCTATTACGAAATATAATAATAAATGTTGATATATTTGTATATTTTAACCAATAATAATAAATAACTTTTAACCATTAATCCTTGAGCCTTAATAGTTTATTTAATTATATTAAGTAATGCTATAATTAAATAATACGTAGCAATATAAATAAATTATTACACATATATAGCAGCGTTTTACGTCACATGGGTCTTCATTTAACGAATTTTAAATAATTACTAGCTTTTGCACATGGCCTGGAATTCGGTTTGCCACATAAATTTTTGTAACAGATCATTTTAAATAAATAAATAAATTTTATGTAACTATAAGTTACTCGTACATCCGAAATTTCAGATGTCTAGCTTCAAAACTGACGGATTCCATACAATCATTGAACCCTACTATATTAAGGGAGAAACACTTGGGGGTGGAATTGTCTAAATTCCTTTCTTAGTGCTCATTTAAGCTACACAAAGAATCTATCTACAAATTTCAAGATGCTAAGTTCAGTGATTTCTGGTGTATGTTGACCGCTGGGTGCGTTAGTCAATCAGGTTACAGTTTTATATAAACTTCGTCTGTGTGTGTTGATAAATAATAGCCTATGCCCTTCCTCAGGCTTGAGATTAACCATATCAAATTTCATCACAGACAGAACAGCACAGCCGTGAAACATACATTGACACTGATCAACAAACGGGACGGACAGAAGTTACTTTCGCTTACTGTTGTTCGGGTCAGTAAAGGATTATTATGTAATGTTATTGAATTTATTGAAAAGGATTACTTAGTATAACGGTTTCACTTGTTCCATGGAAGCAGCGAGAAATGAAAACTGAAAGGATTAGAATAATGTACATATGTAGGTAATTTATCGATGTGGTGTAATTTAGCGGCATAACTTATATTACTGCAAAGTTTCATCCAAATCCGTTCAGTAGTTTTTGCGTGAAGAAGCAACAAATATACATCCATCCTCACAAACTTTCGCATTTATAAGGAGGCTACTCAGGGGAGGGGGGGTCCCTGTAGCGATACTAACAATATTTAAAATATTTAACAATTAAATTACATAACTGGGATTACGTAGTGGCCATATGTTTGGAGGTAATATTGAGAATATGTTAGAATAATCTAGAACTTTTTATTTATGATATTTATTGTTATATTATGACCAGATTACACAAAATCATTATAAACTGTTGCCTATGTGTTATTTTGATGTATAACCTACATTACTTTAAAGTTTCATCCAAATCCGTTCCGTAGTTTTTGCGTGAAAGAGAGACAAACATGCGAACTTTCGCATTTATAATGTTAGTAGGATTAAGCATACAAATTCAAAAAACATAATTTATTATCCAAATGAAAATACTAATATTTAATTGGCAATTCTCAAACATTAATCCGGACTAGTTAAAGAGGAGGTATTCGAACGTGAGCCTTTGCAGGTACGGTGAAGAGGCCGACATGGAAATCTTGTTAAAATTGAGTAGCAACTTGATCCGCCTTGATATTTCTCACTCCATTACCGGCCCGTATAAGCTGATTTTCTTCTCCATTACCGTCAAGCTTCTTTTGTGACTTAGCCATTGAATTGCTACACTTAGCTCAAAACACTCTCTTAACTCAAAACGCTTATGCTCTCTAATTTTTCATTCTAACAACTGGAGCATTGGAGCAAGCTTTGGTACTAACTTTCTTGTTCGAAATATCTGGTGTCATTAAGTTACGTGTTCCATGGTGATCCCCTTTAGATTCCCTACTGACTAATTAACGTTCGAGAATGGAAAGAACAGTAATTCAAAGTTAAAGCTTAGTGCATTTCAAAACACGCTCAGCCGGGTAGAAAAAATTATTAGATGGTCACCTAAGGTACAGTGGTTATCATAACTACTATAATTTCGGGATCACATCCCAGCAGGTGGCTTTAGGAATTTGTAAGGAAGTTGAAAATCGTTATTCATCACTAGGGATCGGATTTTTATGTATTAAAAAATGCCAAATATTTAATTAAAATATGCATTTATTTTCGTCAAATGTGTGGTTTTCTTAAAATATTTTCAGAAGCAAAATAGACATTTTTTGATGAAAATGGATTTTTTTTTTACATATTATAATGATTTATAAGAACATTTTTCCAATTTATAATAATAAAAGATGTGTTAAATTTTCAATTTCGAAAACTTCACTCTTCGAAATTGTTTGCGACCACGTGGTATTTCAAATTTTGGAACGTAAAGCGATGACGTTCTGGGCTTAGGATGGAATTGTAACGACTAAGATCGTTCAACATCTACAGATGTTATAGGTATCTTGCTGAAAGAAATATAAATATACGATGTCTAAAAATAATTTCAAGCATTTAACTAGAAAAGTAACATTATACTGGGACTAAGAGCCTTTATAATAACAATTATGTACAGAAAAAGAAACATAATACAAATCATAAAGTGTATAAAAAGTGACAAAAAATAAGAATAAAAAGTACGAATCCTGACAAGATATGAGACAATTAAAGAGAATAGATAAATCAATAAATGCTGTTAAATGCATGAGCTAACATGGATTAATTTCTATACATGATGTACATCTTAAAAAAACAAAAAAAACAAACATCAACAAAAAAATAAATTTTATTTGACAAAACACTGAATAAGTGCTAGACTTATATTTATGTGCCGACGTTTCGACCTAAAGTGTAGGTCATCTTCAGGGCGATTTGGAGAGAGAAGCCGTTGGGTGCACCGGCTGACTAACAAATCAAGTTTGTTAGTCTAGCACTTATTCAGTGTTTTGTTTGACTGCACCCCCAACTATCTCCTTTCTACAATTTATCATCCAGTCAACTATTTTCCTCTCATATATAATGGAAATTGTTTTTAATTTTCTGCTTCACTGTAGATGATTTTAAAGGAAATTTACTACGAATTACACTCGGAAATTTTCCTACCATTCATAGAGGTTCGAAAACTTTGGAAGTAAAAAAAAGAAAAGAAAAAACAATTCTATTAGCCAAAACCAATTGGTTTTTAAACAATGATCATTTATTTAGTTATTGATTTTATTTAGTTATTTATTTTATTTTTAAAAATATATGCCACTCTTTAAGACCAAGCGAAGCCTGTTTATAGTGCTGAAATATAGTCATTAAAAATAACTTATATTATTAATATGACTAAATTAAAATAAATATATCTAAATATCTTTCTTGACTCCGTGGAGTCTCCATCTTTTGTGTTAACAAATATTCGTTCACTAAATCGCTTGAGAGGAACGGAATTTGTTCTTTTCTTTATTCGGAGCCTTGAACCTTCGAAAATGTAGCAATGCAATTTCATGCTTTGTAGATGTATATTACAGGAATAAGAATTGAGTTAAAATTAGGATTAGGCATTAAAATGTTTTCAAAATTTTAATTTATCGTAGTTTTTATTTCAAAAACACTTTAACGATTATGAACTTCAGAGAAATGAAAACTTATAGTTGCGTTCATTTCAGTGTCCATCTATCTATTGCTAATGATAGCCTCTTTAAATAGGTTATCTAAATGTCAGCTCACTGACCAGGATCCTATGAATTACTTAAGAATTTTCTCCCGTTTGACAGCTTTGATATCATGTCAATTTCCATCTTATCGTCCTTGTCGTTCATTTAGATTTGACGGAACCGTGCAATAATAACACAGCTCAAAGATTTCTGCCCTATGGTTAGTTAGGTTAATCCTGTTGCGTTGAAATATAGTATTCGACAAACTAACCAGCAAAAAATAGTTAGTGGCTCTTCACTTAAAAAAAGACAATTTTATCAATGTTTAAGTGACATAGTCTACCCTTAACTTTAACATATAAATATAGGCAGTACCTGAGCAAAGCTGTACAAACTGGAATTGAAAGCAATGAAAACTGAGGCCAAGACCAAGCAAAACCTGTTTTTAGTGCTGAAATATAGTCATTAAAACTAACGTATATTATTAATATGACTAAATTAAAATAAATATATCTAAATATCTTTCTTGACTCCGTGGAGTCTCCATATTTTGTGTTAACAAATATTCGTTCACTAAATCGCTTAAGAGGAACGGTTCCACGGGGTCGTTGAACGTTCTCTAGAGGTCATCCCTCAAGCAGCAAACTGGAAGGTACGGTAATTGGGGCGAGAACCCAAGCTCATACATATCTTCTAAAGTATGCAATCAGTTATATGGAACTGGGTGCTTAAAACCGTAATTGAGAATGTGATGCAACATAGATACTGTTCTCTCATAATTGATTTGACGCTTGATTTATCTCGCATTCGCTAGTTGGCTATTGCCTTACTCTATGAATCACGGACATAATAAGAATGGCATATTAATCCTTTGCGTGAATTATTTCATAAATATGCCATAGTAGAAATCACCGTAGTAATTCCCTCGAAAGTTAAAAAAAAAAAAACGTTGTAGACGAAAATGTAATAAAATATCATGAAAACGATTGCATACAAATCAAAATCGTAAGACCTTGAAAACGGAAATACTCGGGTTTCGAACAGTTTAGCCAAGACTAAAGAAGAAGAATAGTGAGCTCATATTTAAGGAGAATCGACGAAACCACACTTAAAGTTTAAGAGAATATTTTCCCCTGGGGAAATAACTGGTGCATTTTAGCAGTGCATGAGTGTTGCATAAGAGTTCACTAAAATTTTATGATTCAGCTCCCCTACATTTGCATATAAATGAGAAGCCAGTTTTATGTTGACGTGCTATTCATTTTTCCTCTTCTCGAACCAATTTCCTGAACAAACATTGAGGCGAGATCATTCGCCTGATTAAAATAAATCTTCTTTTTTCCCGATTAATTGTGAAAACATTCGGCAACTCTTCGCTTTCCAATATTGTCCAAACAGATGAGAATATACAGTTTGATTGGATAAACGATTCTACTCTCTAATTGAATATCAACCACGTCTGCCTCGTTAATAACTCTTCTGAATTAGTGTTAATTAATAAATCTGAGTTATAGAATTGGTAATTAATCTAATCTAATGGTGGAGGTGTTACCTAAATACTCGTACTTTAGGTAAAAGTGGCAAGATTTCAATATTTGTTTTTTTTTTAGTCAATCATTCAAGTGAGTAAATTAAAACTTTTTTCCAGTCATATATTATTTTTCTTTATTTAAAAAACGTTTCAACAATTCTCAATACTCCATGGTCAATTAACAATTTTTGTTAATAGACCATGGAGTACACTGAAACTCTAAGCTTTGTAAGAAATATTTTAAATTATATGACAATCAACCAAAAAGGTTGAAAATGTACAAATTTATAAAAAAAATTTTAGAGAATATTTTTAAAATTAAATAATGTTAAAGGACTTATAAATAATGTAAATTGAGAATGACATAGAATTGTTGAAACGTTTTTTAAATAAAGAAAAATAATATATGACATGGAAAAAGGTTTTAATTTACTCATTTGAATGATTGACTAAGAAAGATGTACTCCAGTTACAAAAACAAGATAATTAAAATATTTGTTTTTTTTAACTAACCTTATTTGGATATTAATGGGCCATTACAAAAATAGAAACGTAAAAACTCATATTTTCAGGGGTGTAGAATTTAATTTTTTGGTTGTTAACCAAAAGTAGACTATTTAAACAATAAACTAAAGCATTTATATAGTGACGGAATACTTATTCTGCAACAGTTTATATTTTTTGACTATATTTATTACTGAATGGTCTATTATAAATTTCTAATGCAATATCATTCCTCAACAAAAACGCAGATAGTAATGTTGATCCTAGATTGGCCTGTGGTTTAAGTGCTATTATATGAAGCAAATCCGTCCAGTAGTCTCATAGAAATTTGTCCATCCCCCTAACAGAACATGTCATGATTGTTTTCTTTGTTCCGTTTTTTTTTCTCAGATAATGTTCTCCATATTCAGGTTTTAGCGTATTTTCATCTGAGTAGGATCTATTATAAATGTCTATAATTAAAAAAACACATATATATTTAATTAAGATGATGTATTTTGCCCGCTGCTAAGTTCTTTTATTTTTTAGATTAAATTCATTAAAATAAATAAAGTAAATTCGCTAGCTATTTTGCATTCAATTAAATGATGTCTTTAGGAGTTTTAAATTACAAAAGAAAAGAAATTGTGGATTTTTGTTTCATTTTATTTTAATCCCTATGAAGAGGAAATCGAAAATGATGAGAAATGGTAGCCATGAATGCCATTCTGGACAAAATTCTCTCTTCTCTTTTGCCATCAGGAATAAATGGAAATGGGAAAAACTACTTCGTTAGAATTCATGGACTGAAAGTGGCCCTTTACAAACCAACTGCTGTGTCCTCCTATCTTCCTCTTACCCCCCCCCCTCTTTATTTATAATTTAGTACAATATTCTATTATTGTCATTATTTCTTTTATTATTGCAAGGACCGGTTTAATTTTATAATGAGAAGTACTAGACAAGATCATTAGTCACCGTTCATAGTTAGTATTTTAATACACAAATAATATGAAGGGTTATAATAAAATAAACATTTACAACAGATTCGAGAATTACATTTATTTTATTATTGTATTTATTTAAGTTGCTCAAACCTATATAGATGTTTTATTTCTTCGGAGTATAGCTTAAGAAAATAATATTGTGATGAAGGCATGGTGGTAATGGATATAATTATAATAATAATAATAATAACCTTTATTTATTCATAAAATATAATAACCATATACAAAAACTTTCTTTCTTTTTTTCCATACCTATTTACATATGAACAAAATCAACCTTTAGTTGAGGTTTTAAGTTGCTTGTTTCATACATCACTCTAACATATTTTATACATCACTCTTGCATCCACACTAATTAATGTACCTGTCCCATTCGTTTCCACTCTTTCCTATCCACTCTTCCAGGCTGCCCCTCCGCAGCTGTTCTTCATCTCCTTGTCCCAGTCTGTCGGTGGACGTCCTCTCTTCCTCGCGTGTTCTCTTGGATACCAATCCATAAGCTGCCAGGTCCATGTTACAGCATTCCTTCTGATGGCATGTCCGGTCCAGGTCCACTTCCTTGAATGGACTTTTTCCATAATATCTGGGAGGTCAGTCCTTGATCTAATCCACTTATTTGGTTTTCGATCTCTTCTAGATATTCCGAGGAGGTATCGCTCCATACCTCTGACTGTTACTCTCAACTTGTGGCTAGTCATCTTGTCTATTATCCATGTTTCACAACCGTAGGTCATGACAGGAAGTAAATTGCTCATCCAGAGTTTCCACTTGACTTCCAAGAACTATATATATCCTTAAACTTGAAGAGTGCGCGCCATCCTTGAGTACATCGCCTGTTTATTTCTTCTATTTGCCCTTTAATAGAAATAAGATGCCCGAGGTATAGAAATGATTCTACTATCTCTATAAGATGCTCTCCTATTATTAAATCTCCGTCAACCTTCACTGTTACATATTTACACTTCTTATAGTTTATTTTAAGCCCCATGTTTTCTCCTGCTGCTATCAGTTGTTTTGCCATGATTAGGATTTCTTCTTTGCATTTTCCTATTAGTGCTTGATCATCCGCAAACTCTAAATGGTTCATCCATTCTCCAAGAATTTTGGTACTGGTAATGGTAATGGTAACTTAAAAAACTAAAATTTGAAAATTAATTTAATAGATCGTTTCTAAATTTCGTGAATTAATGGCGTGTGAGAGAGAGAATGTAAGCGTGTGTAGCTGCAATGGTATGGAAAAGCGATGCCAGATGTTAGGGAGAAAAGAGTCCCAGAGAGTAACGGAGCTGGATAAAGGAATATTGGAAGTAAGCATGTATACGGAAAGGTGTACAAAAAGAGATCTTGATGTTTAAGAGTGAACAGAAGACTTGAATTGGAGAAGGTTGTAAGTATAGGAAGGGAACCAGTTCCATGATTATTTGGTGAAGAACGGAAATTTCTTATATTTCCATTTAAAATTTTACCATACTATTTATTCTAATACGAGTACTTCTCATCTTGGCTATGAGACTTACCGGGACATCATACATACACAAACGTAATCAAATTGGGGTCAAAATCAATTATTGGTGTGGATACAGACAGAATATGACCAAAATAAAGAAAGAGTGAAGTGGTAAAATTTTAATGGCACGAGAGAATGTTCAATGAACACAATACCTAAATTTTCAACACAGTAGCAGAATGTGATATTTTCGTAATTTAGGTGAAGGCTAGGAAAGTAATTGATGTGAGAACGGATATGAAACCAACAACGCAGCGTTTATTCTCAATCCATTTAAGATTCTCAATGCGCAATTGCTCTCACCTCATATTTTTAATTAACTTTTATACGTAAGCTATTTAACAAAAATTGATGAAAGTCAGTCTATGATCATTTTCAACATTATAAATACATGGTTTACCAACCTAATCTAGAATTACAAATTTTAAGTTATAATTAAAGAAAAAACATAATCACGAACTATCAGGAGAAACGAAATTCTTCAAAATAATCTAAAAGGAAGGAAATTAGTAGTTTTGATACAATTTTGTGAAAACCTTTTCTTCCTAGGAACTGAGCGTTCTCTCCATTCATCGGAAATGATTAGAGATGTTTAAAAGAGACGCTTCAAAAGACTTCCTTTTTTAGAAATGCCAACATCCGCAGGAGGGACTTGGATCCTCATGTTCTGCATCATGTCCCCGGCCTAGCGGAGGGAAAATAAAGGTTCCATTCTGCTTTACAACTCGGTTTGGCCAGGTTTTAATCTCCGAGCTCCCCTCCTCAAAGAATTTCAATTTATGGAGTTACCTGCTCTAGAATTTCATTAACGGGGATCCACTGTTGGCCTTGCCAAACTGCTACCGTTCCACTCGTTCACTGGAAAGGAACAAAAAAAAAAAAAAAAAAAACTAAGAGGGTTATCCCCAATTTACATCCCTTTGCGAAGCAGACCGACCTGAACTTAGCCCTGAAAGTCAAAAGACAAATCGATAGACCCTTTGAAAGGGAGTCAGCTTACTTTACAAAGTAAAACACTTGTAATTAATTCCTTTTGAAGATGCATGCATTATTTATTCTAGTGTGTTTAATGGACTATTACTAATGGGAACTACATGATAAAAAACTAATAATCCCTTGAAAGAAAATAATATTCTTGTTTCAAATAAGGTGTTCTTGAAAACTATTTATTCTTGGCAGAACAGGCAAAAGGAAAAGTGCCAACAGATTGTTTTGTTGCATTATCGGTTCCTTCAGTGTTGTTTAATGTCTGTAATTGTTTTTTTTATTCATTGACCTGTCTTTTTGTTTATTAAGATTAATGGAGTGTTATTTCATCGACTGATCTTATCTTTTCTGTTTAAAGACTGCCTGAATTCGCTAAACGTTGATAACAGAATCAAGGCTTCTAACGTGTATTTATTTATTTGCATATGTCCAATAATTATATTACAACCCCATTCATTGCAAAGAGGAAGTTCCAGGTGTTAATTCACATTTATACTAAAAACCAAATTCATCAATTTGAATATGGAAAACTTCATTACGGGTTGGATGTTATGACCAAAATGTTTTGCTATCAAAATACCACAAAAAATTTATCATAATAATAGATCAAGATTTACCTAGTATAAGAAGAATGTCTTCAGCAACAGAATTTCATCATTTACCTGTAACAGAGGAAAAATGTGGCATTATCATAGGCAAACGAAAAAAATATAACTTATGGTAAAAAACCAATAGATTATTGATATTACGATTTTTACGAGCCAAGATAGCTCAATTGGTTAGAGTACCACGACGGAAACATGGATGATCCGGGTTTGAATCCCGGCCCTGGACAAATCTTTTCTCTTCAAAATAAAATTAAAAAAAAAAAATAACAATTTATACAAAAATGAAATAAAAAATAAATTATAAATAATAATATGACGTGAGTCAACAAGATACCAATTAAACTAAGGTTCAATGAAATTCCCAGTGTATATATCGCAAAATTGCGAGAATACGGGGACATAGGATCGGTGAAGAGAATGTATTTGTCTGGCCGTGCCACGAGCCAGGATAGCTCCCGTGTTCGAATCCCGGCCTGGACAAATCTTTTCTTTTCAAAATAATATATTAAAAAAATTATACAAATAAAATAAATTATAGATAGATTGTTATTTATGATTCTTTGTATTGATTCTTTTAATCACGCATTTACTGATTTATTCGGAAGAGTAATGTTGAAAAAAATGAATTCAATGAATTGAATTAGAAAATTTTTTAATTTTGAGTATCGAATTCTTCAAAAAATTAATTTTTTGACCATTCATTTCAGGAATATTGATTACAAACTCTGAATATTCTATTTCCGAACACAACAGATATTGTTTAACAGGTACACTTATAGAAGTAAATTGGCATTAAACAGGACGAATGTTGACTGTATCTTTCATTTGTTTAGGGACTAGAAGCGACTTCATTATTTCTGACAAATCATTCATAGCAGCGAGGTAAATAGATCGTAGGGGCATTTACAAAACATTCAATGTTCTCGCGAATGGTGAAATTGTAAACAACAATATTAAACTGACGAAGGAGAGTCTGCAATCACCTTAAGGTAAAAGAAAGTTTTTAAATGTGTTTATAGATCGTCACTGTCAATACCACAGCGCCTATGTTCACTTTGGGCGATTTTACTGGAGGGAAAAAACCCTACCCGAATGTAGATTTGTCAATTTTTTTCCTACCATGTTGCTGACCTTAATACGTCCCTTCCTTAGTGTGTAATTCAACCTGTAGAATGCATTACCGTTACTAACTCATTTCATAATAAGTTTTAGATAGGCGGTATTGTATTGTATGTTGACAGCGACGATTTGTTAGATCGTGGTATATATTGTATTTGTTTGTTGTAAAATAAATTTTGGAGGGTAATGAAAAAAATATCTGATATCAGTTTTATGAAGCTCTCCATTTAACGTAACGTTCCAACCTGCAATTAAATTAATTAAATATCTCTGAATACTAGCCAAATATGGACACAGAACCAATGAATTTAATTGTATTCAACAGCTTCTCAACTAAAGCTTCTTTCAATTGAGGCGTTTAGTACCAAAACCAGTTCGATCCATTTCATAAAATTTTTCAGGAGAGCCAAAAAACGTTTTGAACATTCATAACCATCTTTTGGAACATTTTATACAAATTTTCGCTTCAGACATGTCAAAAGTAGGTTGTTATTAGATCAGTAGAACTATTTTTTTTTTTTTTTGTAATTAATTAATAACCAAATTGAATACTTAGTCTAGTAATGACATAAATTTGAAGTATTTTTGATGAAATATTTTGTAAGATGAAAAATAAAACCATTTTTAAAAATAATAATTAATTTAAACCTTATTTTGGTACTTATTCCGTAGGTTGCCGGTTTTTTGTGGAAGGAGTAGTTAAAGACCACCATTTATTACGAAATATAAATAATAGCCAAGGGTATTAAACCTAATTAATATGTACTTATTTTAGTATTCGAATCTATACATATTTAAGCAGTTTATAATCTATTACAGGTTATATAAGCCTTCCCATGTAAAAGGAAATAAGCCTTCGTCATGATCGGCGCGACATCCCGCTCAGCGAATCTGAGCCTCCTCGTGAGGTTTCACAATTAGTTTAATATAAGATGAATAAAAAGCTCACTGAACCAAGCAAGTTAGAGGAACAACCTCCTCAAAGCACTCTGAAAAACTCCCCCTTCCCGGGCACGTGTGTACTATAAATGTGTGTACCGTGATCTGTGATGTAGGATGTTGTAGTGTGCTGACTGAGTGTTGATACGTATTTAAATACTCTTCCCCCAACCTGGTTACCTACAGTACTGAGATTGGTCACCTCCCTGCGCTAACTTGCGGAATAAGCACCCTTACAATATAATTTTATCTCATATTTTATACTTGAAATTGAACAGGTTTAAAAATATTATAAGCTTAATGTTTAGTAGCTCTCTCTCTCTCAAAACTGTTGATCCAACTAGGACAAAAGAACTACAACGTCCCTATAAATATTAAATGAAGAAGGGAAATCAGAGTGGCGTGGGTGGAGGATCACGAAGGTCCGAGACATGCAGGTCCTTGTCACCGCCGCCAAGGCAGGTTCGCGTCCTTGCCCACTTCATGCGCAAAACACACGCCCTACAGTCACTACATATTAATCAGATTTAAAGTGTATACGTCAATCAGTCACCTTCTTAATTAAAATATCAAGGAATATCAGTAACATTCATGTTGTTGAAAATTATTTTATAATTGATTCACGAAACTTTTAAAGTGAAACTTTTATTCGATCGCCCCAAAATTTTTGATCCATCTATCAGCATGTCGTGTTACAGCTGGAGAAGGGGTAAAGTGAAAGGCGCATGACAGAGCAGCCAAGGCCCAATATGGCGGCGCCCAGTCAGCTGGCCGTTAAATATTAATGTTTACTATTAACAAATCTCTTCAAAGACTATCAAATCCTTTTATCAGTGTGTATTAATTTTAACTTTGAACGCTTGAATTCACTTTAACTTATTCATTTGAGAAGTATTTTAATTTTTATACGGTTCATTAAATATATTTAATTTTATTTATGTCTTCAGTCATCTTCACAATACTTAAATATATGCTGTAAATTATAATATAATTATATAATTATAATTACAACGTTAGAAATGCAAGCGGCTAAAATCGGGTGCCAGTTCAAATCGAGGCACGAGCGGCAGTGATACGAGTACTTACGAGTCGAGATACAAGCATTTACTTATTTTAGTTACCATAAAATGTTAATTGCATTTATAAACTGTGAGACTCAAGGCGAAGATGAAGTTATTGTTAGAATAATTGAATTTGACAACGATTCAATGATTTAAATAAATATTGCTCTTACTTTTTAATATGCGTTTATCATATTAAAAAGTGGATTAATTATGTATTCAGTATTCTAATACACAAATTTAAATGAAATTTTATAATTGAATATTTTGTCTAAGTTACGATTAAAAAAGCAATTTAATACCCTAAATCGAACAATTTTCCAATTTATTTTAGTTAAATGCCTACAAACCAAAAAAAAGTTTCACTTGCATCGTGGTTTCATAAAACCACACAACTTTTTTTTTTAATCGAATATGTTCATGTTGGCAGTCGCCTTGTACATTTTGTAAGCAAGGTGTTATACGCTTGCCATATAATTAAGAAATATTGGATTGCTAAGTTATATGACTTACTAAGACACAGCATTGATTTTTTTTTTCTATTAGTGCTATATATATTGTGGATTTGTAGAGCATTGTGTTCCTATGAGTGAAGGAGGGACTCAGCTACACATTGCTGCGAACCAGGGTTTCCATGGCGGTTCCATACAATGGTCTTCCCATCGCTCTGTAACCACTCTCTTAGAGACTCAATGTCCTTCCCACCGATGTTCACTCGGGTTCAATAACAATAGTTACAAATCTAGATCCAAGGATTATGGCCATTCGGGGTCACATGCACACATAAACCTATAAATTTTCCCCGAAGTAGACCGCCCATTGACAAGACCTTCGTCTTTAAGACATGCAGTAAACCACAACGCTATTCCCGTTAATTGTACACGGAGTAGGGTCATAACTCGTAAGCTCGGATTTATATACGTTACACAGGGTCTTAGACTCTTCAACAATTCTCCTCCATAAAGACCTATCTTCGCCTGCCAACTAACCGTAGGTCCATCTCTGCTTCTTCTTCCTCCGGCTGAACACTCCATCATCATTTTAAGGAGTCTACCGTGATATTATTTAATTATTTTATCTTTCGTGCCCTTATTGGAAGATTATTTAGAAATCATCATATTCTGGCCCTTTTTATTACGGAAACAATGTCTGGATTCATACAGGTTCCTTATTAGCTCATTGGTCACCATCCGCCACCACTCCCCTTCCTATTTATCATACATTATTCTGAGGCTACTAAACTACATACATATAAAATACTAATGTAAAAGGTTAATAAACAGCATACAAATAAAATGCTCTCATAAAACGTTTAACTTTTATTGGATTATGAGAAGGAAAAATTTGCCTTCTCTGTTCCAATAGTTCTTTCCTGGTCTTCACCCTTACACTCAAAATAATAAGCTGCAATTTATATTTGGCACCAGAAATAACCAATCGTATAGATAAGTTTTTCGGAATGCAAAACGAATGTATAACATCATGTGTAGTTAATGTAAAATTGACTGATAAACGTAATAGGGACCGACTCGAAGTAGATGGTAGAATTTATTTAGGTCTGGGAATGAAGATTATACAATTAAAAAATGGATATTAAAGCCATAGGATCGCATAAAAAAATTTCCTATCGAAGTAACAATTTTCAAATGCATATCGCTTCGAGTCTAGCTGAAAATTAATAGCATACTACGTTAATAAACCGGCATGGAGGTTGCGCCGTTGCGAACATTGCTGATTACAGCGACTGCAATGACTAAGAATTTGCATGGGGAGGATGTGGGGGGGGGGGCGGGTAATAGAATTGATATTGGCCGGGGTGCAATTAGCCTGATGGCTGCACTAGCTTCAACACGGCCACAATATTGCAATTGTACTCCATATTAGTTCCTAGGGTTACCTCGTTACTAGACTCCTCTTACACGTTTGTATTTCCTTAACGCTGGAACAACGCTGGAAAGCTATTTTTTTTTTCAATTAGACTATTTATAAAATCATGAAATACATATACTATAATTAGATTTATTTAAATATTATGTTTGGAAATGTACGAAAATTAAAAAAATAACAATAAAGTCAGTTTTTAATAAATAGAGTCAAATGAGAGGTGATTAAAGGTATAAAATATTGAATAATTACTGAAAAATGATTAAATGTTTTGGTAGGTAAATACAGTCCCTGGCCATATTAATGTGACCACTGGATAGATTCGTTCTTGTTACATGTTTGCATTATCTTTTGTATTACGCATACAGATCTACAATGTAAATCGAGTTTAAATATTGGTTTTATGGGTAAGTTAGTTATCTGATAATAATATGAAATTGAAAAAAATAGTTTCGAAAATAAATTTTTATTTTTTTTTAATATTTTGTGGTGTCACCCTATTTACACCCTATTTTACATATAGATGAAAAAAACTATCAAAATAGTTAAAATATATGATACAAATAATAAATCAATAATAAGCTTACTGAATCCGACTTGTATTTAATGAAAAAGAAGCAATAAATCCACAAAAATTTCAAACACAAATTATGCACGTCTTCACTCGTAAAACAAAATGGCTGTACTAAAACTAATGCTGCCATTACTAAAAAAAAAATACTTTAAAATCTTATAACCGTGTTGCCATTACTTAAAAAAGAAGACACGCGAAAGTATATAAAAAAATTAGGAAAAAGCAAAAAGAAAATAATCTTTCATGGTGGTCACATTAATATGGCCAGGGACTGTATTTAAAATAGAATTAATAGGACTTTGGAAGTACCTTCCAAATTTCGAAAAAATTGGCACTGGCCAAGGGGTGGTCAACCTGTGGCCCACGATCAACATTTTTGCGACACACAGTTTTGAAAAATATATTTATTTTATAAAAGCAAACTTGTGATTAGTATTTGATGGTCATTATGACTACAATGAGGGTCTAGTATCTTAACTTTTATTTTCTCTATCATAGAGAGACACCATCATATCTCTCCTCTTGAACCGTCTATGCAGTGTGAGAAGGAATTTTGTGCAGCCCTGTTCAGTAATGGCGGCCTCAAACCAACTGTCCCCATCTATTCCACTGGAGTCCCATCTTTTCCAAATCCTTCTTCACTTCTTCTTCCCACTTCTTCCTAGACCGCCCTCCGAACTCGAAGGAGTCCAAGAGATCTCAGTTGGTTTTCCTATATACCACGCTGGCTGGATCAACATTTAGGTTCAAGCAGACAGTGGTGTTCGGGACCCGGTCTCTTCTTATTTTGCCTTTCTGAGACTCGCATTATGCTCCTCAGTTTGCATGCAATAACAACTCTGAAAACATTAACACTATGTATTTTTTTATGTTTCAATTTTTTATTCCAAAATGAATGTCTATAGTCGATCTAAATATGATCTGGGTATAAATAATTTATATGCGGCCGGGGAAGTTTGGGTAAGTTTCCTTCAGTGACCTACAAGATCATTAGGGTTTCCCACCTCTGTGTTTAACTATATTCAAAAAATTTCTAGAAAAAATGTATATGAAATAGTAAATAAAGAACTTAAAACTTAATAAATATAAGCAAAAAACTAATAATATACTATTCAACGTCAGTTCGATTGAAATATCATCGGAACAAAGCAAGATTATTGGATTATTTTGAAGGAGGAAAGATAAAATAAGCCCCTTGGATTTGAATATTCTCCTTTCCCGGGGGGGAGGGGAGGGGAGTGGGAGAAGGAGTTGAACTTTTAAACTTGGCTTCTATTGAATGATTTATATATAAATAAATATTTCTAAGAAAGGTGTTTGCACATCAGTCCCACAGATAACTTGTCGGCAAGTCCAAGATTACTTCGAAACTGGTAATTTAGAGGATTTAGGCATTCATTTACAATTCTTCATTGATTAAAAATCTTATCATTTAATTATTTTTTATGTTGAGTTTTTGCATTACTAAATAATTCTAATAGATAATTCGTATATTTCACTAAAAAAAAAAACTATCCAGTCGACATTTCGTCAACTCAGGCACCCAAAAAAATAGACTACAATAAAGAACATATGCAGCACATCTGACATCGGTAGTTCTAAAGATTCATCGACAGTTATCCCTAAATTAGTACTTGATTTTAAGTCTTGGAGTGAGGTTGTTGTGATGGATTAGCCTTTTCGGACTGCTGAAGTGAGATGTGCAGTGTTTGATTAGCATTGATAAGAAATTTCCGGTGTTGGTCGGGGCAAGAGTGCGCACGGGGTAAGAGTTCGAAGGGCGGGAATTTTTACTTTGCACTTGGAATAGTTTGTATCACTGGGTGTCTCTTTCATTGGTAAATACAGTATATTGTAGGTACTTGAAAAGCCACTTTCGCGTTTCTAAGCTCCGCTGCACAAAAGTCGTTTCTATCAAAAAAACTTGCCACCATCAAACAATCAAACTTTGATAAGTTACAACTACTTCCTTTGACGAATCCAGTCTCCATTGTAACAGTAAGATATTACCGCTGTTGTAACAAATTATGGAGAGAAATAATTCACCGTACAATGGTTATGAACTTTATGCCAGATGTCACCTAGTTCACTGGACGGTGACATTACTCGCTCTGAATGGTGTTCCCATTCACATGATAATGGGTAATAAATAACGCAATTTTAATCAATGTTATTTAATTTAAGACGAATAATTAAGTTCTTAAAATGTTATTTTAGGTTTCTAAAAATTGTCTTTAATGTGCAAAACATAACTTGAATGAATGAATTTGTAACATGTGTCAACATCCCTATTATTGGAAAAAACAACTGATTTTAGCTTTTACAAAACTGAATTAAGGGTTGTTTTTTTTGTAAAATTTAGTTTAATATATAACCCTGCTAATAATTTTTTTTTAGCAAATAATGTTTACAATTAATCCAAGATGTGCGAGCTTTTACCCCACCCACAGGGCAAATGCATTTGCATTTTTTCCGTGTATAATTGTTTCACAAGTGTTCTACCTAAGTTAATAAGGCAAATAAAACGTCATTTGTATACCAAATACCGGAACAATATTTTCTTTTAGTTTTTGGTAAGTTGAGTATCCTTTAACCTATTTATGAGAGGTTTAAAATTAAAGTGCGTCTAATTGCCCCGACCTGAGTATGTTGAGTGGTTCGTTATTTTTTACTATAAATAGACTCAATGCTTTATTTTTTTAATTTTTCTAATAATTGTTGTATGCCTCTAATTCTGATTTTTTTGTTTATTTACAATTATATTATTACTTATACATAGATGTAAAATTTTAATTAATGAGCATGTTTTAGGGAAATTGTAATTGATTTTTACGGTTTTATTTCCTACCTGATAGAAAAATATTTATAATATAACAAACAAACAGAAAATATTATTATTTATGACTATAACCAATCTTTCTAGGGACGTGCATCAAGATGATACACTTCTCCACGGTTACCTACGCTATTAGGTGGTATGTATATATATATATATATTAACTCATAACTATATTCTATTTTAATGTGAATAACAATCCTTAAATTAAGCATAAAGAATCAAATTCAAACAGCTCTTAGCTGTACAACACTTTGAGTACTTACCGAAGTTATATTCTTAGGACAATACACTAGTCTCACTCAAAACATTTTACGATGTTTTACTGTGAAATAGGTTAATACAAATGACAGGATTAATACGAAACGAGAATGATAAATTGACCTACAGGACAAGTCAGCATCCTTTTTGAAATGAATTTCTTTAGACTAAAAAAAAAAAAAAAGAAGGAATTCCTGGATATTACACCTGCCACGTTCCTTTTTACATCTGATTAATTCTTTTTCACAGTCAGCTGCCTTCTGGAATTTATAAATTCCCAAATTAATAAGAGTAATATTTCAGGTTTATGACGTGACTTATGGCTTTTAATACTGAAAGCATGGTCTACCGTTAGATTTATCGATTTTTTTTTGTCGAATTCCTACTGCAATTCTTTTATTTTGATATATTGTGAAAATAGCTACTAATAATAATAATAATTTACTAATAAATAAGTGCAATAACTCTGTATGATACATACCAATATTATTAAGTAGACAATTTTTCGGATGGTTATAAAAAGGAATTGCTTAAAGAGTGATAATAAAATGATTGGAAATCGAAGTTTTGACCGACATTGTGTGACAAGCATTACACATCTCACCCCTATACTGCATTACACAGTGACGTACATTCCAAGCTATGAACAAGACCTGGAAAGTAGTTTGAAATATCGGTGTATAAAAAATAGTTAATCACTATTTAAGGAATTATTATTACTATTTTTGTATCCCTGCCCGGGACATTTTCTTCCCCATATTTATAGGTCGATTAATTGTTATTCAAAAAAAAAATATTAGTATATTATAAAACTAAAACCTTTAAGATAAAATATACGTTCAGGCAATTCAGGCAATAGGTATCTTAAGACATACGAGGTGTGGCTATTAAATAACGAGACTGACGTTGCAATAAAATTTACCTTTATTTCATACATAATTTCTTACTAACACTTTCAATATACACACCTTCTCTATCCCTACAACGCTCCATGTGAATTTTCCATTGTTGGAAACTGTGCAGGAAGTCATCCTCTGTCAGCTCCTTCAGGACGCGTGCCGCTTTCTCTTTTACAGCTTCCACGGACTCAAATCTCGTCCGTTTTAATGAAGATTTCATCTTAAGGAACGGATAGTCACATGGTGCAAGATCTGGTGAATAAGGTGGATAGCTAACACTTGGATGCTGTACTGGACTAGGAACCTCTTGAGAGATAACGCGGAATGAGCTGGCTCATTGTCTTGGTGGAGAACATGATTTGTCCTTCCACATTTTGGGTCGTTTTTTCCTAACTCTTTCACGTAGTTTTGCAAGTACCTCAAGGTAGTAGTATTGATTAATAGTTTGACCTTCAGGAACCCATTGACAGTATACAGACCCATGTATATTGAAAGCAACATCAGTCTCGTTATTTAATAGCAACACCTCGTACATCACAAATCAAGGCCAAATATAGCACATCTCACATTAACTGTGCAATGAGAGACAAGTAACCAACGCATTAGGCCTAAAAAACAAGGTTATTAGACGAACTAACTAGTTATCTAGGCTATTGGACATACAAAATAATTCTAACGAAAAGCCCTATTTATTTGTACTATTATATTTTTAAATTATTTGTTGGTTTTTATTCTATTTCGTTTTCGTTTCTTAAATGCAATCATACAGCTGAAAATTTATTATGTTTTCCTGAGGCAGATTGTACGATTTTTTTTTAACAAAAAAATTTAATTTATTAAAAAATATAAAATTCTCTAAACAATGAATGAACTAGCGTTGCAGTTTACATTAAATTTTATATTGAAATTTCATTTGTTTTAAATAGTTCATGATTCAATAGATTAAATAGTTTTATATATACATTTAAAGGCAGCCCCGTGCCAGCTCGGGCCGCCATGTTTTTGTCTACAGTGAAAATGCATGGAACGAGAGCCACTAGCCACGACCTTCCCATTTAGGCCCCACCTTTCGGAACAAACTGCACCACCATTTGGTGAGGACATTGGTAAACACATACCCACACACACGCACACACACACGTACGCTCGCGCGTGCACACGCGAAATAAATAAAAAACACGCGTAATTTATTTAATTTTTTTAAATATTGACTAAATCAGTACCTTTTAACTAAATCAGTTGAGCACAAATATATTATTTTCTTAACAAAGCCTAACTTCATAATTTCTTTCCTGTGTGATCAAATACGTATTGCTGAATTTCATACATAACAGCAGGACCTATATTTCATTAAATAATTTATTTGTGTTAAAACTAGTTAGCGATTCAAATTTTAAATTAGTTTTCGTGAAATTTGAACTTGTAACATTAAGATAAAAATTGATGGTGATTATTAAAGAAATTTTAAATGATAAAAATATGTATTTCCCAATTTTTTAAAAGAGGTATTGAGAATTCCATGAGTTAAAAATAATAATAAATACGTGGGTATTTATTACGCAAAGCATTCCTACTGTTATGTTGTTGGTATTGAAATTCTTTTATTACCCATCAGAAGTTTTTTAAAACTTGAAACTATTTTTATTTTATTTTAATTTATTTATTTGTTATATGATATAATTTTTTTAAATATTTTAATTGAAAAGAAAAGATATTTAATTTCGATATTTAGTTCGAGTCCCAGTCCTGGTTATATCTTACTAAAAAATAAAATATTTTTTTTTTAAATTGTATGACTATTCCCATAAAACTTCATGTTCAAATATAATACGACTCAAAGTATAACGTTATTAAAAGAAAAAAAAAGTACATCTTGGACATGGAATATCAGATATGTCGTTCTTGAATTAAAATGTTTCAACCTATACAATTCCTATTGAAGGCTTGATTAAAAAACGCCAATTTTTGACTTAGGTCGTTGTTCTTAATGTGTCATTTATTTACTAAACAGTTAAGAGATGACATGATTCTGCGTCATTATAGCAATATAAAGCGGGATCTGATATGAGTTTAAATTGGCACGGCTGAAAATATATCTGAAAAATTATTTTTACTTCTGGCTCAAACAAAATTTGGGCTTGAAATAATCATCAACATTAAGCAACATCACCATTTCTATACTGTGTACATTGATTTCTCATTATTATTATTTACAAGATTATTATCATTATTTTGGCATCCATTAGTGTTTATTGTACTGATTTTGTATACCATTCTTCTATAAATTAAAATCATTATTGTCTTTCTCATACAAGACAAAAGACAAGAAACTGCTCGACGTTTTCGCCTACTTCAACATTTACTGGACAAACGCTCTAAGCTCCCAATTAATTACAAAAGACTCATTTACATGACAGTTATCAGACCTATTTGGACATACGGAGTCTTGCTTTGGGGCTCTACTAAACCATCCAATTCATCTCGTATCCAATCCTGCATCCTGGTCCTTGGCCAGCTCAACCATTTTGCCCCAGGATTGTCTATCTGCAGCTTGGACTATATTTATTCCTCCTTGCCTAATGTCTGTTAGTACATTGCTCCTCCACCGAGATCTAGGTCTTCCCCTTGGTCTGGTCCCGACTGGAGTATTTCTGTAGACTTTCGAAGGACACCTCCCATCCTCCATCCTAATAACGTGTCCAAGCCATTTTACTCTCTGCACTTTGACAAAATTAGAAAGGCTGATATCCTGGTATTCTCTATACAACTCTATATACCGACGCAAGCGCCAGTGTCCATTTTCTTTGATAGGCCCTATTATTCGTCTCAGAATCTTTCATTAGAAGCGGTCCAGCTTATGTGCATCGGACTTGTAGAGAGTCCACGTCTCACGCGCATAGAATGCTACTATGCATCCTATGCGTATTAATTTTGGCGAGGAAGAAGTACGCCCTATTTGCTATTGCCAGTCTGTTCTTTATTTCAGCCTCCTCGTTCATGTTTTCAGTTATAGTATATAGGGACAACCTGGAAGGTGTAGTTTCCTAGCGGTACTTGTTCTAGGACCGTGTATTTTCTCCTGATGCACATCATCTTTGTTTTATTCTTATTGACCATGAGACCCATGCAGCTTCTTGGTCTATCTTTATAAAAGCCTCCTATACACTGCCTAGTGATCTACCAATAATGGCTATATCATCTGCGTAAGCTAGTATTTGTACCATTCTTGTGAATGCAGTGCCGCCATGATCCAATCCTGTCCTGCTTAATATTCTATGGAGGACTAAATTAAACAGTATTAGTGCCAATGAGTCACTCTGCCTTAGTCCTGCATTGACACTGAACGGTCCACTACTCTTTCCCTTTATTCCTACTTTGCATTAGTATTCCCTTCCATAGTGCATCTCGTTAAAGTAATCAGGTTTCTAGGAATAGTCATCTCTTCCATAGTACGGTATAGCTTCTTCCTGATCAGTGAATCGTACGCTGCAGAGACCGAATTCATACATCTTTTCTCCCAGTTGACTGAGGGTTAAGATTTGGTCTATTGTTGATCTATTTGATCGGAAGCCTCCTTGATAATCACCAAAGGTGTTTTCCATGTAATGTACCACCCTGATATAATGATATGGCAACGACCTTGTAAGCAACGTTATTACAATCCCTCTGTAGTTTCTGCTTTTTTGTTTGTTCGTCTTTCCTCTTGCCATAAGCCATAATTTAAATTTATAGGTATTTAATTGTTAAATACGCATTATCAATTGTAATTTTACTGATGACATAGTAATCATCATATTTCCCAACCCAATTATATACCAAATGGCATATAATAAGCATAATTTTCTGTTATTTTAAAATTAAAATAAGTAACAAATTTTTTTATATAATTACCTGTATGTTTTCCATTCATATTATGTCATACTAGTTATTACATAATGTACCTTAATCTTTAATTTTTCTTACTAGCTTTTTATTTATCTAACTCTCTGTATTTCTTTACATTCTTATCAATTCTGTACATATATTCTGCTATTCACCCTTCGTACTGTTATCTTTTATATGGTTATTGTTTTCATGATCAACTAACATAGTTTCTTATTCCATAATAGTTTAAAATTTCGATTTTAACATTTATTTTCTTCTGGATATTTTCTTTCCGCTGAAAGGCTCTTTCGACACTAGACTGATTGACTTTCATTAACACCAGCCCTGACCTAAGAGATACTTAGCTCAACGAGGAGAGAAGTGAGTCGGAGCTAAGGAAGGAGAGATAGATCCACTCACATCACCGTGGCTTAGTGGAGTAGTGGCTCGAGATGTTCCTATCAATCCAATTACAGTTTCTTCCTTCGTATGGTACTTTTATTTTTGTATTATTTAACATTTTTCAGTGTTTTTTTACTTCACTCAATTTTGTATAATAGTCAAAAACTACTAAATTTTTATATATGATATAATCTTTTTACATAAAATGTTATACCCATTTTCTGATAACTTTCAACCTTTGCTTTTGGAAAAAAAATGTATCCCTCCTCCCTTTAATTCAAAAAGACCATTATCCATAAATAATTTTTAGAAAAATTTCTCCCTCAGCAGAGATTCGTTGATTGTTAGTTGCATATAAAGCCAAGTAGAAACCGCTAGTTCATACTAGTAATTATTTTCGACCATGTAAGTTATATTTTGTTTTTATAAACTTTATTTCCTCATTATGTCAATAAATCCAGTCAATAAAATACAGTGAGCAAAATCCATGTAAACATTTTTTGTGACTAAATATATTTTTTATAGAAGGCACAATTATAAATATACTTCCTCTCAGAGGCAAATTGACTCAAAAAGAACAAAATATAACACGGGGGTTTTAACGAGTACCTGACACAACA
Source organism: Arma custos (assembly GCA_037127475.1). Taxonomy (NCBI): domain Eukaryota; kingdom Metazoa; phylum Arthropoda; class Insecta; order Hemiptera; family Pentatomidae; genus Arma; species Arma custos. Next base: position 30,059,929 of record CM073759.1, on the reverse strand, counting down.
TACGTTGGTACTGCAATTTTACATACCTTCCGAAGGATGGCATAAACTAGGATTTTTGACTCGCTTGAATTATCAATACTGGAATTATTATGTAATGAATTAAAAATTCCGATTTTTGAACACGTCCATTTGAGCTGAAAGTCCGCAGTTCCACATTATCACGGAAGAATTTTTTAGACATTTCCCTTACGCATAACTTGCCTCCAAAGATGGCGAGACTTGCCTCTGGGGGTTTTTCCACCCTTAATTAATAAGAATTCTGGCTTTCTGATTAATCTTCAGGATGGTATCGGGCATTTTACTCCAGTTCTCCATTTATTGAAACTTTTTATTTAAATAAAATAATGAAACGTAGTGCCAATAATGCTCGTTTATATCGTTTCCCATTTTATTTGTTTGCTGAAACGGAAAATAAAATGGAAAATTATCATCCGAACTCAAAAACGTAAAAATTAGTAGATTTTTTTAGAGTTTTCCTAAATTCAGATAATAATCCCTAAAAACTTTCCGTAATCTATTTGACTCGACTTCCAATTTTGGTTAGTGTTCGTCTCAAATGAAGCTGTCTAACAAATATTCTTTAGAATCAAAAGTGTGATTAACTTCCTATTCCATAATTCTATGAAAAAGAGTTTTATATGCATTTCGTATAGTGATTGGACTTCAGGACTTGAGTAAAAACGATAAGTATTATTCACTTTAAACAAAAAATTATATGTGTATCTATTCCATTTTTTTTTTCGCAGCCTCCAAGATTTTATTTACAATACAATCCAAATTTACAATAAATACTTGAAAATGCTTCTATATAAACCGAAAGCCTTCTGTTACCTTTCGGTATTTTAAGGCGTTACAACGGGCTGAGTCCGCTGAAGGCGGTTTTTACTCGAACAGGCTCAAAGCCGCTGGCTTTACACAACAAACAAAACAGGGAGGGACCGTTCAGCGGGATCAAGAAATATATATCTATTCCATAGGTCATCGCTTCGTTTAATTTCCAAAGTAGTAAGGTCAATTTTACATCACTTATATTTTTCGGGTAGGGAAGTTCACTATTACCACTACTCCCCCTTAATGACTGACTATTTACTCATTAGAGAACCATCTACACATACATATACCACATACTGTTCAGATTATTTATTGTAAACATGCGTATTCTGCTATACACCGAAATGTTTGTTGAAACGTTAATGTCTTCATGAAATGTTATTACCGAAATATACTCATTGATGTAGCAATGACGTATCACTGGCGTTTGAACTTTAACTGAATTGAAACCTGCAGAATGAATATAATAAAGATCAAATTTTTATGAATTACCTGAATAAATTCGAATGAGTCAATTATCAGGACCTATCCGAATCTACAAATTTTAAGAGAAAATGAAGAGAGAAGCATACATAGATACAATAGATGAGACAATGTAGAATGGATAAATCCTAAACAAGGCAGGGGCTTGGGTACAGGTGCGTTGATTGAATCACCCCAATTATAATACGGGGATCCGAGCGATGCATTATTCACAGGTGGAATGACACCTGGATCCGAGGAATTTAATGTAGCGTACCAGAGCTATGTATGTCTCTGCTCCGCCATTTACATACTGATTGCTTTCTTAGCCGATCCCTCCCACTACCTAATCTCCCACTAAAGCCTGTCAATATAACTTTTAATTGACTCAAGAAGGTGCCTCTCCTTCCCGGATCCAAGTTGAGAACCGTCTTCTCGCATCGCGGCTAAACTTCCTTACGTGTTACAAGCTCTTGCAAACTATTCGGCCCTTTCTCATTATATGCTAAACATCGGTTTGCTATCAGTTTGTCAACTATCCACGTTTGCCGTCGACAAATCATGGAGGTAATAAATTGCGGTTTAATTAAGTTTTAAGGAAAATTCGCCAAACATTTCCATTTCTACCATAAAGTGTCAGGCAAGTTGTGATGAATTTAAATCAATTAATGCTCCAGATAAAATAAAGACATACGAATTATAATTTAGGAACAAATACTTTTAAGTTGTAATTACTTCTTTTGAGCAAACTGAACAATTTGAAATTATTAAATGTTATAACCCAATTTAGACTGATCTTCTATTTTCCTTTTTGACTTCTTACGTTTGGGAAATTTTGTCATCATCAGGCTGCTCATTTTTAAAAATTATTTTTATTACTACTGTTATTTTTGTTTATCATTTGTTTATTAGTTCATACATAATCTGGTCTATTTTGAGGGCTACTTTAATTCATGCCTCCATTGATCTTGAGATGGATTTGTCTGAGCACAATTATTTAATCCAGAAAATGATTCAGATAACGAACCAGTGAATAAAAAGGTCTAGTTTTAAATTAGGATAGGCTGCAACAATGCCATAGAGAAGTTGATAGCATTGCCGTGGAAAAGAAGGAATATTGCACAGCAATTTTCTTGGACGTTTCACAAGCTTTCGATAAACATGGCATATGGCAGCATGGCAATATTCTAGGCCCAGTTCTATACTCTATATACACGTACGAAATCCCACAGGCGCCAGAAACACTACTTGCCTTATATGTCGACGATACTGTTATTCTTTCGACCAGTAGTAATCCGAACATAGCTTCTCAGAACCTACAGACACATTTATATTGATTTCAAAATTGGCTCGATAAATGGCATATAAAAATTAACATACAAAAATCTAAGCAACATTTATATTTAGACATTCAGACTTTCCAATACACCATTGCACTGACAAACTCAGACAGAATACTTGAGCCTTGCAATGGACAGAAGGCTGACTTGGAAATCACACGTAACTAATTTGAAGAAAAGTCTGAATTACCGATTCCCCCTCCTAAAGCTATGTCCACACTATGAGACATTTGCTAGGCAATAGACGAGACAAACAAATAAGCAATGGTCTCAGCAACGGCCTAAGAGCAGCTGGATTAGTCTCGTCTAGCGTCCACACTACTATTTGAGTTTCTAGACCAATCTTAATCAATACACCAGGGAGAGCATTGATTTGTGCGGAATGAGTTCTTGCTTTATGCTTATTAAAAATGAAAGAACGCGAAAACGTAAACTTTGATGGTCGTGCCAACTTCTCGCTGAAGCAACACATTATTAATCCATAACCACAGATATAGTTTTCCTTACACTAGTCGGCGGAAATCGTTGGTGCCAAATACAAAAAGCTACTGTGGCGGCGTATGCCGATGACATCGCCATCGACAGTAGCTCATTGAATGCAGAGAGAGCTCTACGGCAGGCGGAGGTGGCCTGTGAGGAAATAACTAAAAGGCTGGACGGATTGAAAATTACAGTTAATCCCAAGAAGACCGACTGTATTATTCTCTCCTTCCAAAAGAATAAGCGCCCTCTACCTAAGGTTTATAGAGTAGCAGGCAAAGTTAACAAACCTGCGAATAGAATAACGTATCTCGGTGTCACCCTCGACCGGCACTTGACGTTATCCCAACATTGAAATAAGATCAGGTCGGTGAGAACCAAATCTTACAAGCTAAATCATCTTTTAACCTCACCGAACTTATCACTCCGCCTGAAAGTAATGATCTATAAGGCAGTTATTAGACCAGCACTCCTTTATGGGGCGCCTATGCTGAATAACATTTCGCCAACAATTTCAAAAAGGCTCCAACAATTTCAAAACCGTATGCTGAGGCGTATAGTAAGGCACACTTCTCAACAAAGGACGAAATCAGACATAATACACGAGACTCTCGGACTCCCGAAGGTAACGGACTTCATCACACGGAGGCATATCAAATTCTTTGATAGCCTCCAACACTGCACGAACCCACTATTCAACGCACTTACACCGACAGGCCGACCTCAGCGCTGGCAAACACACGTAAAGACACGCAACATGGACTGAGTAAACTACTAACAAACTCCAATCAGAAAGAACTAGTGAGCCCCATCACTGGATCCCCTACTCCTTCCATTTAATTAATGTTCAGAAAATCCTTCAGACAATCCTCTCTTAAAATGCACCTGGTGCAGTAAAAGAGATACAATGAATCATTAGTAATATTAATATGTTATTTTTCAAATATTAATAACAACCAAAGGGGTTAAGAAATTAAAAAAAAATAAAAAATTACATTATTACTGACATCAGGTCACACGGTTTACCATAATTAAAAATTCATTAATAAATACCAAATAAAATATTTAAACCTTTTATTGGCTGTTATTACTTACATCAATTTTCTTGAACTTCCCACAATCAACGAATATATGATATTTTTTCAAATTTCAGTGAAAAAATAACAAATGCGATCAATGAAAAGAATAGTAAAAATCAAAATCAACCTATTTTAATAAAAAAATTACAATAAAAGTTTATTTTAAAATAAACATGTTATATAGAACAGCTTTTCAAGGAACTCAGAAAAAATACAGAATTTCATTTTAGAAATTACAAGATACATAAAATTATACTTAAAAATTATTTCTAGGAATACCGGTATATCTGGAACTATATAATAATCAGTGTCACATATAATTGCATTTAGCACAGCTTTCACGTCCAAAGCTTGATTCAAATAAAAAAACTTTTATTTCCGCTATAATGACATAAAATAAGATAGTACACTGAAATAAAATAAATATTTTCAAGAAATAGAAAAGTAAAAACAGATGCAATGATTAAAGGCCGCGCTTATCTGGCATATAAAAATCTAACTTCGGTTATAGTTAAAATAATGTGCATATTCAATTTATTTGCTAGTTTAAATTACCAAAGAATTACCAATAATTAAAATTAAAATATTTCAAAAAATGTGATTGTTAAGACCCTTATCATTAAAAGATTAGTTATTTTTAAGTTTAATTAAATTCCCTTCTTTTTTTTTCCATGACGATTTAATTTACCATTGTTGGATTACAGTCGTTTTTTTTTCTTTTGTGTTTACTATTTATTGAAAGCAAATAAAAAAAAAAAAGTATTGTATTTATTACAAAAGAAAATTATCAGTTAAGCTTAGCAAAAATATTATTTGTGTGAACAAATAAGTGCCTGTTGTCTTCTGTGAACCACTGAAGTACACGCTGTAATCATTTGGGACAGTTAGTTAAAGATCAAACCACAAGTTGGATGGTTGTACGCCTCTTGCTATCACCTATTGATTATCGTCCGCATCGATCACATCATTGATATCGACTCCACCAGCTGGATTTGGTGACGATTGAGGAAGAAGACCTCGTTATTTTCACAATAAACCTGCAGGTGATTAATATTGAAGATTATTATTTTTTTACTGCATCCCCAACTATCTCCATCCTTACATTTAAAAGAATGCCTTGAATGGAAGCGCGTAATCCTGAGATACATTTTTTTTTACCTAACTCGGTCGAAAGAGGATGGAAATGAAAGTTTATTCTCAAGGAACTCAGAAAAAATTCAAATTTTCATTTTAAAAAAGACAAGCTACATAAAATTACACTTAACAATTATTTCCAGGAAAATCGCGATATCTTGATTAATTTCATGGTTATTATAACACATAATTGCATTTATCACAGCTTTCACGTCCTAAGCATTATTCAAATTAAAAATATTTGTCAACTATAATGATAGAAAATAAGATAGCACACTGAAATAAAATACAAATTTGCAGTAAATAGAAAATTAAAACAGACGCAGTGATTGAAGGTCCCGCTTATCTGACAAAAAAAAAAAAAATTAATAGTAATAGTTTGGTCTGTAATAGTCTGGATCAAGTGAAAATTCAATTTGTTTGCTTGTTTAAATTACCAATAAATTACAAATTTTAAATTGAATACTAAAAAAAAAGATTAAAAAAACTGCTTGAATTTACGTATTCCTCAGATACCCAACACTTTAACCTAACTATTTATTGTAGGAATTATTAGCCAAGACTGTGGTAGGGTCGGTTCGTGAGAAGAGGGAAATATTAAAACCGAGTAGGATCAAAGAAAGTTAAATGAACATTTCCACTACATATCTGACAGATACGCGCGCCTATCGTAATGTTAAATAAATTACGACCGGTCACTTTAATTATATTATAATTAAGATAATTGAATTATTATTATAATTTTAAGTATACACATGATAGTTATGATCTATAATTACAATAATTATTATTAAATTGTACAATAGCAATTTATAATGACAATAATAATGTTGAATATTGCTCAGACTGGACCATGTCTCGCTTCGTTGCATGAAGTCTCTCATTCGGATCGGGAGACCTTAGTCCAGCGAGTTTGGACTCTGCAACGGTCTCAGCAACGGGGATTAGTCTCAGCAGCAGCTCCTCAACCGTCTAGCGAGACCACCTTAGACCACGTTCCTAGATCAGGTCAGAGCAACTAGTGTGGACGTAGCTTAAGACGACTACTTCACCAAAAAAAAGAAACTATCGCTAAAAAACAAAATTATAATATACAACATGCTATTTAAACCAATAAGGGACCTGTGCCTTGCAAGTGTGTGGTTCATGCAAAAGATCCCACTTACAGACAATTCAAAATCTTTCAATCAAAGTTCCTTCGTTATATTACACACTGTCCCTTTTAAATTATTAATAAATCATTATACAAAGATCTCAACATACCACAAATGTATACTGACCATTATGTATACTGACACAATCAAGAAAACTATAACATATTTCATGACTCACTTGCTGGACATCCATTACTGACATACAATAGTAAAATCATTACTGACAGACACATTACGACAGAATCCGACTAAAACGTCTCTGGAGCAGGAATCTACTACAGTGGGATGAACCATGTTAGGAATGCCTTCAATGGGAGGTTTCTTCAAACACGAGAATCCCTTAGGGGAGGTTTTCAAAAGAAGATCTAAAATACCGTATGTGCCAAATAGCATTTGTATAATTTATGAAACAAACTTTTTTATTGCTATTACAATAATATTGAATGATAATTGGTGACCTTGATAATGTATGTGGAAGAAAATGGTCCGGGTAGAGGTCAATGAATTTCTCTTAGAATTTGAGAAATTCATTGTGACCTCTACCCGGACCACTTTCTTCCACATATATTACAATAATAATTATTAAAATATTTGACTATTTCCAGTAACGTTGTGTTTGAAGTATTAATCTTAGCTAGCTGGAGTGACCACAAAAAATGTATGATAGTGTGGTCTGTGGGTTATTGCAAAAAGAGAAAAGCCAACCAAAAAAAAAATTCATTATTGATTACTTGATGTGGCCAAAGATTTCAGGTGTATGATAGTAATCGACTTTAAGGCGCTGATTTATTTATTTTTTCCAAAATGATTTTTTTCACTCAAGGCAGGTAAGATATTTTGTTCAATTGTCTTTTACATTTTATTTTTAATTAGAATATAACAATAGTATTCACTTCCGATATTTTTTAATTTTCAAAGGAGCACAGAGTTCATTGAAAGTTTAGCGATTTAATTGTAAATTTTAATAAAACAATTTTAATTAACTTATTTGTATGTTATCCATACTTTTAAAGTTATTTTAATCTAACCCTTTATTAGGTACCTCATTAGTTTTAGTGACCCTAGAACAGTAACAGATGCTCGTCCTGGAATGATTTCAGAAATCCTATCGTAAGTAGAGAATTTTAAATAATGAATTAAAATGCCTATAACGATTTATAAAACCCCCAATACAATGAAAGTGCCATTGGTTAGAAGAATATATATATAAAAAAATATCGAACGAACTGGAAATTTTCAAAACCGGCTTAAATAACAATATAATAAAGTCTATAAACAAAGAAATGGATAATAGAAAATTCAATTTTAGAGATCAAAGTTATTCAAGAAATACAAATGTTTTCGAAATTGCCTTAGTAAGGAGTACTTTTCTATCCTATTATATCTCTTTACTCTAATATCATTTTTTGAATAAATATTTAAGACTTACAAAAAGTATTCTTTAGATATATTATTAACAGTAAACTAAATGACTTCGATGTCATACTTTTTTTTAAAAAATTTTGTAGGAGACAATTATTTAGGAGACACGACGTTCTGCCTTAATAAGGTGGCTCTGGCTACCTTACCAAGGGGAAAACTATAAAAAATTAATGCCTTAAAACAATAAATATATCCTTTTAGGCTTCCACGACCACTATTATTACAAAAGGCTTTGTTTATTTCTTCTGGTTTAGAACCCGTAGATAAATTTCTCGCCAACGTTTCGTCAACCATGCTGCTGACTTCCTCAGGGCTGAGATGAGAATGAGCTTTTTTTTGTTTGGTTTTTATTATATGTTCCTCTTGGTTAGTGCTTAACCAGGGGATTTGTTCGACTTTATTCCAATCTTCCTCTTTTATCCCTTGACTGAGTGATAAATGTTCTTGATATAATTTTTTTTCCAAAAACGTCAACTCCTTTCTGGTATCAGCGATCATTGCCTTTAGTATAATGACCGAACATCGGCTCTTTGCGTTTTGAACTATGTGGGATGAATTTTCTATGCCGATTCTTACGCAGTTGGGGATGATCTTGTGATCCCTACATCTTTTGAGAAAAGTTAGCCTACACATTAGACTCGTTTTCTTCTTTCTAAATTTCTCAAATGTCTTCACTCTCCGAGCAATATCCACCCCATAGAGGCTACTTAAATATTCTTTTAGGCTTCCACGACCACTATTATTAGGAAAGACTTTGTTTATTTCTTCTGGTTTAGACCGTGTAGATAAATGTCTCGCCAACGTTTCGTCAACCATGCTGCTGACTTCCTCAGGGCTGAGATGAGAATGAGCTGCTGTCATTCTCATCTCAGTCCTGAGGAAGTCAGCAGCATGCTTGACGAAACGTGGGCGAGAAATTTATCTACACGGTCTAAACCAGAAGAAATAAACAAAGTCTTTTGTAATAAATATATCCTTTCAAACTGAAAAAATGGTTGATATCTACAATATAAGAAGAGGTTAACCAAATCCATTGACTCTGCAAGTAGAGTGCTGATTTTATACTGGCCCGCACGGTCATGGAAAAAATCTTGATAAAAAAAGATGACCCTGCTTAAGAGTGCCTTCGGAGGATAATAAGGAAGAGCTGAACAAAAACATCTGCCAGAGGAACCTGATGTTATGTGCTTAATAAACTGGGTGGATATATTGAGACAGTTAGGGCTTTCGTAAAGTAAAGTGGGAATTTCATAAGATCAGAGGGAAAGGGCTTCCGTCGGAGTGAAAAAAGATAAAATGAACGGTTGATCACCTTCCATATATATAATATTTACAGGGTGTCCCATTTCAAGTGGATCAAACGTTTTTAACTTTTAAACAAAACAAAATTCAGAAAAACGATTCAGGTAAAAAACTCTTAAATAAAATAACTTAAAGCTAAATTACGTTTCCTCGTAAAGGAGGTAATTTAATTTAATTTAAGGGGCACATGCCCCCCTAAATACGCCCTTGCTGTAGCCTATGTGTTATTCTGATGTATAACCTATAACACTGTAAAGCTTCATCCAAATCCATTCAGTAGTTTTTGCGTGAAAGAGAGACAAACATACAAACTTTCGCATTTATAATATTAGTACGATATACAATAATTTATTTCATGTTTTGTCTTTCACAGATCTTTTACTCAACCTATATTTATATCATATGATAAAGTGCAATGTAACACTAGCGGAATCCCAAACAAAGAGATGGTATGTTTTCAAGTTGAACATAGGTCTTGAAAAAATAATAACTCTTCTATTGAATATTATTTATATTTGTTTAAGGATGTAATTTAACTTTTAGAATTACTCCGATTTATTATTGGTTGATTTATTGATTTCGAACTTTTCGAAGGAAGGGATGGAATAACTGATCAATAATTCCAAAGAGAGTAAATTCAATTAAAAGTAAGACAATCAATAATATCCGATGTTTCCCCTCATCCGGGATGATTAATTGCTATTGGGAGGGCCCCTGCGTCAGTTTCAATCTCCAGTATTACGAGAAGCAGAGACCCACCCGGCAACTTACTAACTTTCCAGGTAATTTATGTTAAGTTACATCAAGGAGAGCTTATTGTCAGTAGGCTAAGTCCCGTGTCTTAGCCCTAACTTATCGAGTTGAAAATTACTCATAACAGCTAAATTTCTTTGGGAGTCCATCACTTCCTGCTGCCAATTCTTAAAATTGTTTGTCAGGCGTCTTCTTCCGAGAAATACTGGAAGAGATAGCATTGTGATATTAACGAGTTAGATTCGATAGTATCTAATTAATATTATCTATATTAAAAATAATAAATGGTAGTAACATCTACTAACTTATTTCAAGTTCTTACTAAACCAATTAAAAATATTGCATATGCCCAAAACTGCTAAATTTATTACTCAGAATTTTTATTTATTTCGTATCGATTACTTCGGATCGCTTTAAAACATATTTCTTCCCTTACCTCTGCTGGATTTTTCTCTGTCTCTCTTCTTTCTTTATTTTCTTTCATGCTTCTACTGCCATGTTTCCTTTGATGCTATGACCAACATCGTCCAAACTCCTCTGGTCATTCTTCATCCTTCTACCCTTCCAGATCTCCTTCCAAATTCACATCCTTTTAATATGTAAGACTCTGTGATGTTCAACTTCTCCAAATCTTTCCTTACTTCTTTAGTCCGCGTCCAAATGTTCTTCCTCTTCCAGAACTTATCAAATTTTTGCTTGTTCATTCTGTACAAAAGTCCAAAGAATGCCAGCCAGCCTCCTCTTCCACATGGGATCTGAGTTTCCACATTCTGGTAGATTTATCTTTTTCTTAGATTCTTATTTCCAGTACTTCACGTTTTAACGAGACTATAGTTCATCGGCAATCACTGGCGATGAGGTATTCCATTTTTAGATAGTGTTATATTGTCCTATTTTGGCATTACAAGAGACGTACTTCTTGTTGTAAATGTTTGTTAATCCAAATAACCTTTCCATTTGTAGAATTCAATCTTTAACAGATATCTTACTCTCCCAGAGATAAGATTATTTTGTATCCCTTTTAATCTGACCAATCTCAATGACACAGTAAATAAATACATTTTTTTCCTTTTATTCTGGTTTGAAATTAGATATTTTAATTCTTCGAAAAATAAAAAATTCACATCATCATAAATTCTCCTATTTCTCCCTTAACATTTTGGCATCCATCATATGTTGGTAATCAAAGAGTTCATAGTTATAAGCATTATTTTTTATTTTTCAAATTTATTAATTCAATCAACTATTTTTTCCTATACTTATATTTTCAAATTTTATATTTCTGTCATTCTACGAGATACCTATTCATTTCTTTCTACATATTTCTTCTGTAATTATTCTTTGGCATCATATTTTGTATTATTTTTCATACATTTTACTTATGTAACCTCTAGGAGTCTATTATCATACATTTTATATCTGTAATTAAAGTAGTTTTTCCTAAATCCTTTATATCTCACATTTTAATCTTTTCATTTTGTATCTTTCTATTTACCTTCTCATTTTTCTTTCTCTTTATATTATGTTTACATTATTATCCTTACTTATTATCTATTCTGTATTTTATATACGTTATCTTTAATTATTATATCTGTCACTATTTTAATTTTCTACATTACATGTTACTACATTCTTGTTACTGTAACGTTTTTTATATATTTTTTGTTCTGTTTGTTTCTCTCTCATAGCCCTGAAGATGGCCTACAAGATAGGTCGAAACGTCGGCACGCATTAAATATAAGTCTTGAACTTATTTGGTGTTTTTTTTTTTACTGCACCCCTCAACTATCTCCATTCTGCAATATTTTTTTGGCAATATTCAATCTTAATTAGTATTAGGATATTAAAGTATTACAATCCCTAAATTAGTATTTCGTTTATAGTTCATTTGAACAAATAATATTTTAATTTAAGAAGTATTAAATCCTCACCTGATTAGATTATTAAATAAAACAAATAATCGGAAGAAAAAATTACCAGATCGATAAGTATGATCGGTACAGGCGTTTTAATTTTGTTATAGTAACTTGAATTTAACTTCATATTGAATAATACCTCCGGAATGAGTTCATTTTGCATTTGCCTTCCAACTTCAGTCAACTCCTCAAACTTCCGCTCCTTCGTTTAAACATAATTTCATAATCGGCGATTATTTACATATTTATTTGGGAAATGGTTAAAGTTTCATTGTAGCACTTTTCACACTCCTTACAAATTTTTGTTTTTAATTTTAAATGAGCTTAAAATTGAAAACTGAGTCACTGTTTTTTCGTGTTATTGGGTATTCTCGCTCTACCGCCATGTTTTGTCCCCCAATTAAGGGTAGCCAATTAATTGTGTATCTGACCAGAGACTGGGTGAGCCATTGGAGAGTCAGTAGATCCTAAATGGTCCATCCGCGGCTATTAAAAGATTAAACAATTTTTCTGCCACACTCCGATTTAAACCCAGAAAATTCAGCATAGTGTCTCAACTAATGTAGTTTATATATCTTAAAATTATAAGTAACATTCCCACTGGGAAAGAGATTCTTTAAATAAATCACTAAACCTGTTATAAGCTAAAAACTGATAATTTTTTCAGGTGTATACATCAGATAAATATGATGAAAAGCAGTAACTATATACAAAAATTTTATTTAATTCAACCCATGTAGAAAAAAAAAGAGGAAAAGGGGACAAAAAAGGGAATGCTGGACGAAACTAACCGTTAAAATAAATAGCAGACATAGCCGGGAGTCTCAAGTGAATAATTTATTGATGGCAAGTGAAAACGGGTCCGCCCATCCTCTAATTTTTCTCTCCAACACAGTACCCGATTTTTTCGGCTGGCATCTATGTGACAAATAATATACGGCTTAGAGTAACAGATACGTTTATAAGTAGACACGGTTATAAGTAGACTGATTAGTAGATCCACCTCTCACATTCTAAAACAATTATGGAAACTAAAAAAAAAAAAATAAGTATGAGGAATCATATTCAATGATTACTCATGACTACCCAAGTTAAAAAAATAAAAACATAAATAGCCACCTAATGGTACAGAACAAAACATTTATTGAATAGAAAATATTTATGTAGAAAACAAAATAAATGTATTGATAATCTGATATTAATAAATCCTTTTTATTTTAATAAAACATAGCAAATAATTATAAAGTCCGCACTTCAATTTAAAGGGAATGAAAAGTCACCTCCAGTTTATAACATCAGGTAATAAAGCATGAAAAGCACACCTATAGTTCACCTGATCTTAACGCTTGTCGATTCTATCCCACAAAAAATGTATGAGTTTTTGGTTAATTTGGTTTTTATTTGAATTTGGTATATATTCTTAGGCGTGTCGAGTTAAAATTAATCATAAAATCCTTTCAAGATGTCATCTTATATTATTTTCAACGTAAGATTTTTTTTTCTTCCGAGAATCATAATAATTCGAGCTATTAAAGTAAAATTACCATTTTTTACAATTTTTTTGTTAGATGTTTTAATTAATTTTAATTTTATTTTATTTTAAATTAAAACAATTAAAAAAATATAAATAGTAATATGAAGTAAGTTAACAAGATCCTAAAATTAAGTAATGTTCAATGAACATTCGTTCTCGTGTATTCATCTCAAAAATTGTTTTGATGCGGCTGGTAAGCGATTCCGGTAGCTCAATCGGTAGAGTACTGTCACGGAGAGACAGAGGACCCGGGTTAGAATCTCGGCCGGGGGCTTATCTTTTCTCTTCAAATAAAATTATCCATATTTGACTGTAAATCATGGACGATTCCGGATTTTTTATCCTAAATATGTTTCTTAGTTCAGGTTAGCGGTTTATGGCTGTCGACCGATTTGTCGGCTCACCATGTAATTCTGGTAAAAGTAGATACATTGATAAAATAAGCCAGCGAAAAGCATCGAGGAAAAATGTCCCTAATTTGTGCGCTTTTCTCCCACCTTTCATATCCCTACAAATATGATAGTCATATTTCATCTCTTTGGGAAAGAAAATAAGGGGTTAAGGATGTATCCAGCCTTTCTTCTCAAGGAAAGAAGTTTGTCATTCTTGAAATTCCAATTATTCAATAAATATCCTTAACAACTTATAGTTAAACTGATGATTTAAGATACCTAATTGGAATAACGGTGACGGATTTAAGTTGACAGAAAAACTCTTTTATAGATGAATTTGCTATTTCCTTAGATTACTGCCTAAAATTATATACATATATAAACAATCGATAAGCGAGAAGAGTATACCAAACTTCTAGAAGAAAGATTAAGAGCCATTGACTTGGAATTGGGACTCAAAGAACTCTGGAGCGAGTGTAAGTCAACAGTTCTAACAGCTGCTGCAAATGTATGTGGTTCGAAGAAGGTTAATACAAATGGAAAACGCAATAAGTGGTAGAATTATGAAGTTAGAATATCTGTGAATAAAAAGAAAGAAGCCTGGAAAGAATATCAGTCACTGTGAACAGATCAAGAATACAAGTTCAGACGGAATGAGGCCAAGATAGCTCTCCGTGAAGCTAAGAAGCAATCCTGGGAGGAATTCGGCAAATCACTAGACAAGGATTATTATGAGCATATAAACATATTTTGGAAGAAGACAATAGCCCTGAGAACCAAAAGTGTTAATAGGATAAGAAATGTAATGAGTGAGGATAATAAAATCCTTCCCAAGCCGGAAGAATTCTAGGTAGGGGGAAAGGACATTATGAAAATGTTTTTTTTCTAGAACAGATGTGATGGAACCCAACGAAACAACAATAGAAGACATTCAGGACAATGAGGGAGGAAGATGGGGAAAGAGGTACAGAAAAAATCAAGACCGGCCCAGCTGCAGGATAAGATTGCATTTCACCGGAAAATGATTGAGTATGGAAGACAGGAGATGATAAAAGTTTTACAGGCTCTATTTCAGAATGTATGGGAGAACAAAAAGATTCCGAAGGATTGGGAAATAAATGTCATATTCCCAATATAAAAAACAGCGAAGCAAAGTGACTGTAGCAACTATAGGCCAATTTGCCTCTTCTCAAGGCTGGCTTCCGTCCTGGGAGGAAAACTCAGGATAATATCGGCATTCTAAGAAAAGTCGTGGTAGAGAGGTAAGACCCCGTGCATTCTTAGACCTGCAATCCGCTTTTCCGATTCCTAGGAAATATATATATATATATGGGAAGCCCTGCAAGCAAAGAAAGTCCCCAAAAACCTTATAGATGCGATAAAATCGACCTACCAAGACCCAAAAGGGATAATAGGTATAAATGGGCAAGCATCTAAGCCATTTCTTATGGAACAGGGAGTGAAGCAAGAAGATAGGCTTAGCCCACTGCTCTTCATTATACTAATAGATGAAGTCCATAAAATTTGCAAGATGAGGACAGCATGGACAACGCTGGGAAAGTGGAATCTCACGAGAATGCTCACAAAATGTTACCTGGTTGCTGATGACATTGCCCTTTTTGCCGATACTAAAGAAAAGTTGCAACAAGCAATAGTTGGTAGGAGGAGCGTAAAGGAATGAAAATTAGCTCTACCAAGAGTAAAGTACTCGTAGTCTCTAGAGAGGAGGTAACATACGTGCATTTCTACTATACAGAGTTAGAAAGCAGTAATGACTTTACTTACCTGGAAACAATTATTTGCAAGTCTGGAAGGATAGACCAAGAAATTTCCAACAGAATAATAAAAGCTAACCAGATCTATTATCAGATTTGCAACACTATTGTGTGCAAATGACAGGTAAGTATAAATGTATAACTCCATATTATTAAAGCGGTATTTCTCCCTACCTTGATGTACGGATGTGAGAGTTGGTTCATAACGGAGAAGCTTATAAGCCGAACTACCGCAGTAGAAATGAAATAACTCAGCGGAGTCGCTGGCAAAATAAGAAGAGACCGGGTGAGAAATCTAAGAATATGGGAAGACTTGGAATCCCTGCATTAAAATGTTCCATGCGAAACGGCAGCTTAGGTGGTTTGGACACATTTCCAAATGAGTCAAGATCGAGATCCTAGAAAGGTGTTCGAAGCTACACAAGGCACAAGGCCGCGAGGAAGACCAGGAACTTCGTATAGAGAATATGTTCGCAAATTGGGAGAGGAAAAAGGTAAAATCCAGGAGCAGAAAACGATGTTGGCACGAAACCGACTGGACTAGCACAGCTGGGCAGAGGCTCCTCCAATTCACTTTATACCAACTCTCTAGGAGGAAGGGAAAGAAGAAGAAGCAAGATTTGAAACTATAGTCGACGACATGAAATTAGGCGGCTCGAAGAAAATGCGGTGTTGCCAAATCGACCTTCTTTCGGACACCCCAGGATTCTTTTATATTTCAATTATATTTATTGGTCAGGATTTAAATGCAAGGATCAAAAAAGTAATTTTTTAATAAAGATTCAGATTTAATAAACATACTATATTAGATTTAAAATAGATTATAATACAATTTTATTGATTCAAACCTTCTAATAATTTTGTTTACAATCATGAAGTATAATTGAGAATACAATTACTGTTCAACATCATCAGAAAATTTTTCGGACTCAGATGTGATTTTGTCACTTAAATTTATTAATATTTGTTCAATAATTTCATCCCTTACTATTTCTTTACCCCAATCAGCTTGTTGAAGATTTTCCGCATGCTCTACACATTTACGCCAATCTTCAGGACATAATCAAATTTATAAGTTTTATTATTATCGGCCACTTCTCTTTTAATTTGAGCCCATATCTATACGATTGGGTTATATTGGCAGTGGTACGGAGGCAATCTCAAAACATCATGCCCTGCAGCTCTTGCCAGTTCATCTATTTCATAGTAACTTCAAAAGATACACTTTTTCCCCTTAGCCATTCAATTATCTCCTGCTTCCGCCGGTTAAGTGGGCACTTTTGCAATAAAGCAGTATGATAGGGAGCATTATCTAACATTATTACACAGAGGTGGAATAACAATGAAAAAACAGAACACTAGCGTACTAAGGGTAAAAACCAAATAACTGAAACCGTGAGAACTAGGCAACAATGCTAGCACATTGTTATCAAATATTGGCAGTTTTGAGTAAAACCACGGCAACACAGCATTTTTGCTCTCCCGCCTGATTTCATGCCGTCGTCTATTATTTCAACTACTACTAATTTGTCATAAAAGGGTTCGCAATAAGTTAGGGCCAAATCAGCAGCCAATGTGACATTAAAGCCATTATGGATGACTTTATCCGTGACAAAGTAAGGAGCATTGACGATTTTAGGAAGGATTTTGTATTGTAAAGATTGGATAGGAGAGGAATTCGAAGGCTTAGCGGAGCCTCAGAGCTCTATTCCGTAATTCCAAATAGGTCATATAGTAGCCATTTATATGAGCGTTTGTAATTAGTTGGCAGCTTAGAGCGTTTGTTTAGTAACTGTTGAAAAAGCCTGAAACGGCGTGCTGTTTCTTGTCGTTTCAGTTTAGTATGAGGATTCCAAGTTAAACCTTTGTCAAGGTGTAGTGCTAAGTACCGGACCTGTTCTAATGGAATCAGTGGCATGTTATTAAACGATTATAAAATGTTATTAAAACAATAATGCTATTAAAATGTTATTAAATGGAGAACATGAAATCACTGTTTTACGACGGAGGGTAAAGGTGAATTGAATGGATTTGTGGGAATTTATTTTAATCCTCCAATTTCACACCTTTTTTCGAGTTCAGTGATATGGGATTGAAGAGTATGGGATGCTATAACTGGAGCAGTGTTGACTGATAATAGACATGTGTCATCAGCATATGTGTTAACGATAATATTGGGCTTGTTAGCTGTAATAACTATGTGAATCATTAAAAAAAAAAAAAATCTAATAATATTTAGTAATTCAAGTTAATGCTTTACTACGATCTCATCGTGAATATACCACAATAGATTGTACCCAAAACAAAACTTAAAAGTTGGCAAAGTCAGCTATTAATAATTAAGTACTAAAAGAATAATTATGAGGGCAACCAGTAGTCTAGTGGTTAGCGTAACAAACTACTAAGCCCAAGATCGCGGTTTCGTAGCCCGGCAGGTGGCCCTACTATTATTTTAAAGGGAGGAAAAATCCTTAGTTACGTCGTCCTTCGGAAGGGACGTTAAACGGGGATCCCGAGCCTGTACGATGTCAGGTACTCGTTAAAAATCCCTATCCTAATTAAACCTGGATAGACAAAATTTAGGGCTCTCACTGTAGCATCGTCCGATTAGGTATAGCAGCATAAAGTGACGTTAAATGAACAAACAAACTAGAAGAATAACCGATTGCTTAACTATATAATAGCCTTATCCAGGGCATTTGCACAATTCATGCATGATTTTTTTTATAAATCAATCTTTATTAAAATTTCAATCAATTGGCATTTTATTGTTAATTTATAAATTGTGTTGTATTAATTGATGTATAACTTTGTTAAATCTATCTAAAGCCTGCATAAAATAGTTGTGAATGAACAAAATGAAGAGTACAAGGTGACGTATCGACCACGGGACAGGTTGGAACCCATCCGCAGAGGTCAGGGGGTTACAACCGCGTTAAATAAAAACTCCATCCCAATTTATAGCGGAGGTTATCTTTCCATTTCTGAAGGCTTTCGGAGAAATTGGATCAGGGCTGCGTTTAATCTAGTCAAGTGAAGAGCTTCGCTTTCATCCCTACCTCCAGTTGCCCGCCCTGTTCCAAAATTTTATTTTCGAGAATAAACAAAGGAATTTCGTCGTATCAGCAAATATCATTATTTAGTATTGTATATCATCATCATCACACCACTTTACCAAAATGACGTTTTATGTTTATTTTTATATTTAATTCTTATTTAATTAATTTATTTATAATTATTGATTTATAATTTAATTTAATTTATTTTTTTGGTATTATCTTTCCACAATTTATCATTTATTCATTCATTATTACTCTTTACTATCTCTCTTTCATTATCATCTTTAATATTTTTACACATTTTTTTGGCTTGTCAATATAATTTTATCCATTTATTCATTTCCCCTCATTTTTTTACTCTAGTATAGTTACCTTTTTGACCGCTAGAGATCGCTCTTCCGTCTTGTTCCGTAACGTATTTTTCATTGTTGGTTAGCCGGTTCACCCAGCCGCTTCTCCCAGTCGGTACGTCTTTTCTTAATAATTTATTTATTATATCTTTTCCTCTTTAGTCTTTCTCCATTCCTAACACTATATATTTTCCTATTTCTCCATTATCATTTTGGCATACATCATATGTTGGTAATCAAGGAGTTCATATTTAGAAGCATTATTTTTAATTTTTAATTTTTCAAATTTATTAATCCAATCAACTCTCCCTATCAATTTTTTTATATTACATCCCATACTTATATTTTCAAATTTTTTACACTTCTAACTGTCATTCCACGAGATACCTATGCATTTCTTTCTACATATTCTTGTATTATTATGTTTCATACAATTTACTTATGTAAGCTCTAGATGTCCATTATCATACATTTTATGTCTTTAATTTACTATTTTTTTTCTAAATCCTTCATTTTCCACCCCTTTTATTTATATGTTAATCTTCTTATTTTGTATCTTTCGGTTTACCTCCTCATTTTTATTTCCCTTTATATTATGTTTACATTTTTATCCTTTCTGTACATTTAGTTTCTGTATTTTATTTTCGTTATCTTTAATTATTATATTATTATTATTATTATTATTATTTAATTTTTTATTTGCACCTGCGCAATTGCGCATCTAGCAAATTTGAATGAAGTTTCTTTCTCTTCGATTTTCTCCATGATCATTCAGTTAATTTGGATATATATATATATATATATATATATATATATCAATTTTTCAGTAGGTCTCTTGGCCAATGTCTTTTTAATCTTTTCTTATCAAGTCCAGGTAACAGGGAGTAGGAAAGCGGAAGAACGAGTGGGTTTGGGTGATATTGTGTCGATGAGTGGAATGTTATGTATTTGTTATGAATATATGATTTTATAGTAGGAATGTTCATGTCGTTGTGTATAGTGTGATTCGAAACATACCACGGTGCATTAATAATTTTTCTGACAATTTTGGATTGTGTTATTTGAATCTTGTGTATGTGAACTTTTTTTGCTAAACGCCAAAGTTCTGCTCCATATGTCCAAATAGGTTTTAGTATACTGTTATAGATAAGTCGTTTGTTCCTCAAGTCAAGTGAAGATCTGTAGTCCAGAAGATGTGATAGTTGTTTGTACCGTCTAGTCAGTTCTTGTCTTTTTAATTTTGTATGTACGTTCCATGTAAGTCTTTTGTCCAAGTATAGTTCTAGGTAACGTACATAATTTTTGGAAGGTACTTCGTCGTTGTCAATTTTGACTGCTGAACACGAAGCTTTGCGTAGAGAGAAGCTTACATGGCTCGATTTTGAGGCGTTTATTTTTATTTGCCAATTATAGAACCACTTTTCTAAATCAAATAAATGATTTTTAAGAGCTTATTATATCTGACAATATTTTAATTTTATTATATTCTGTCACTATTTTAATATTCGTTACCTTTAATTTTCATATCTGTCACTATTTTAATTTTCTACATTACATGTCATATATATTCTTGTTACTGTAACGTTTTTATATATTTTGTGTTCTGTTTGTTTCTCTCTCATAGCACTGAAGATGGCCTACATTGTAGGTCGAAACGTCGGCACTAACTAAATATAAGTCTGGTACTTATTTGGTGTTTTTTTTACTGCACCCCCCAACTATCTCCGATCTCCATTTTATTATCCAGTCAACTATTTTCCTCTCATATATTTAATTCTCTTTGTTTCTGTTAAATTAATGTTGCGTCAATTAAATACATATTCTATTCTTGATCCCGCTGAACGATCCCTCCCCGGCGGGTTTGAAAAAAACCGCCTTCAGCGGACTTAGCCCATTGTAACGCCTTAAAATACCGAAAGGTAACAGAAGGCTTTGGTTTATATAGAAGCACTTCCAGGAATTTCTGTAAATTTGTATCATATTGTAAATAAAATTTTTGGAGGATGAGAAAAAATAAATAAATATTTAGTAAATCAAGTTCTTGGTTCACTACGGTCCCCAAGACAAAATTTCAAAATTGGCCAGATATTAATACTTAACTCATAGAAGAATAACCGATACCGTAATCATCTACTTGCCGATCCAGGCTTTCTCACTATTCAAATTTATTTTGTACAACCCTTTTTTTCTTTTGGATTATTTTTACTCAATCCTTATTACTATTTCAAATTATCCAACAATGGCTCAAGTGCTCAACGAACAAGATCTACAGATCCATATGAGGTGATGCTTCTTCATGTCTTCATTAAGACAGGCTATCTAAAATTTTTAATAATGAATTAATTAATTGACAATTAATATCATGACGTTTTTAGCATATACATATTCCTTTTTCATTTTTTTTTGTCCTATAGGTGCGTGGTAGCTAAGCGTATAGCGTAATATAGCGGCAAGTTGCCGTTCCGGGTTCAAATCCGGCTGTGGCAGATAATTTATTTAATTTGTTAGCAGCCATTGATAGAACCAGATCTACAGATCCTCCCAGCGTTTATAATGTAATATCTGGGAGAAAACCTAGCGGTTGAGCGTTATCCAGGACAAATCACCTCCCTGCACAGCCGGTGTCCATGAAATAGTATTGTCTCAACCATATACTGAACTCAAGACTCTGAGAAGAGCTGTAACGGGACAGTATTTTTTTTTTATGCAATCTACCTTCTATGTAAAAAAGTTTTATGATTTTTCTTCACTAGGTAGTAGGTCTTCAGAAAAAAAAACATATTATTCAGTCAAATTTAATAAAAATATTCTATATAAGTAGCTTAGCGAAGTTTAGGAGTTCTACTGTAGCGTTAAATGTCTAATTTTAGATAGCTATGGTAGCGTTAAATGAATAAACAAATAAATAAATACCAAAAAACTACAGAGATCAAACATATTAGAAATGTCTTCAATGGGAGCTTTCTTCTTTCATGCTTGCACACTAATCCATTAGGGGAGGTTTTCAAAAGAAGAACACAGACACATTCTGTCACAAATTGTATTGGTATTAAATCCGTTAGTAAGTTTGGTAATTAAACGAGGGTGTTATAAGCACTTTTCTCACGTGTTAAATATTATATTTTCCTGCAACCATTTAAAAATTAAGAAATTAAATGTGAAACTTTAGATTTGTTAAAACTACACTAGCGCTATCTCTTACAATTTTCTATTACTAACCGCACATTCTTTAAAATTATGATATTTCTCTTCATATGTGACTGTGACTTTAGATTTTTTTGGTAAAAGTTGCTTTATTGCCTGTTGAGCCTGTTCTTTTAAGAATGGAGGAGTAATTTCTATGAATTCATCACTATCTATTTTCATTTTTTATTTTGTTTGTGGTCTGATCACTGTTTTAATGCTAGATCTCCAAATTTTTGATGTGTGAAGTTTCTAATGCATTTAAGGTTATATTAAATCATACTAATATTATAAATGCGAAAGTTTGTATGTTTGTCTCTCTTTCACGCAAAAACTGCTGAATGGATTTGGATGAAACTTATTGAGTAAAAAGGTTATATATCATAGGCTACAGCAAGGGCAGATTTATGTGGGGGCACGGGGGCATGTGCCCCCCCCCCGTTATAGTACATAATTAAAGGTAAATCGGGAACTTAGCATCTTGAAATTTGTAGATAGGTTCTTTGTATAATATAAGAATGAAATTTGGATAATTCTATCCCAAGGGTTTCCCCTTTAATATAATAGGGGTTCAAAGGTTGTATAGAATCCGTCAGTTTTGAAGTTAGACATCTCAAAATTTGGATGTACGAGTAACCTATATTTTAAAAAAATAATTAAATTATTTATTTAAAATGGTCTGTCATGAAACTTTATGTCCAACTCTAAGACCAAATTCTTTGCGAGTGAAGCCGCGGACAAAAGCTAGTATTTCTATAAAATAGCTTCAAAATAAATAAAATCTATCTTGATTTAAATATAAAATAGTTCTAAAATTATTTATTTTAACATTTTAGGAATATAAAATGAATAATATTATAATACCGCCATTTAACATTTAAAATAACTGAGTACTGATTGTCAAATTCGATCTAGGTGTTGGAAATGGAAAGTGTTTTCCCTCACTTGTGGGGAAAGTGGGACTTTCCACACCGGTTTTAGATGAGTAATGGATAACGTTACTCAATGGTTGCAGGAAAATATATTTTATTTCTTTATTTCACTTTCATTGGAAATAAGTTGTCTATTTTATCTCTTTACTTTCAAATTATCTTTCTAAATGATTAAGATTCGGTTTTTCTATCATTTTAAAAAATCCACAATTAACGAGCCATGGGGTCTGAAAAAAAACTTAATATTTAATGATTTTAATCATGAAAAATATCGTGTAAATTGAATACCAATCTATTTTTTATGTTCTAGCTCCATAGTTTATTATACATATTCCCTTGGGAATAATAAACATGAAAGAAAAATTTATATTAATAGTGGAATACTAGGTTTTAAAGTGTTTTTCTTCTTTAATTAATAATTAGCTCTGCAGCCTTAAAAATCTTAAAACTGCTAAACCTAATTGAAGTAAACTCTCAACTAACCTTTTACATCATATTTTATTGACCTTCAAAGCATTAAGGGATGGTTATTCTTACTTAATAGCTATTATCCCTTTTATTCTCACTTGTTTTATGTTATATAAGAAAGATGAAAAACTTTTAATTTTATCAAAGTTTATAAAACTTGACATGGTTCTCAAAGGATATTTCTCGGATGAAAGTAGATTTAAATCCGTTGAAACAAGTACTTAAATCAGTTTTAAAAATTCAGGATGGCTAAGTTGGAAGAGTACCATGAAGGAAACATGGGTGACCCGGATTTGAGTCCCGGTCCTGGACATCTCGTTTCTTTTCAAATAAAAATATTTAAAAATTATAACAACTAACAAAAAAATAAAATAAATAAATTATTATAATATATTATGACGTAAGTAAACAAGATCCTAATTAAAGTAATGTTCAAGGAACATTCTTTCCCTTGTATACATCTCAAATTGCGAGATAACGGGGATACGGGTGTAGAGAAAGGATGTGTCTGACCGAGAGTCGAACCAGGATGGCTCAGTTGGAACAGTACCAGGACGGAAACATGGGATACTCGGGTTCGAGTCCAGGTCCTGAACATATCTTTTCATTTCAAATAAAAATATTTAAAAAAATTTTTTTTCCATTATTTAAAGCAATTATGTAGACAAAAATTGAAATAAGTTACATTTTGTCTTGCAATCGTAGTTATAACTACTAAATTAAAAAAATATGATTGTACTTGAAAAAAGAAAATTCAAGTCCTACTCACGTCTCAGATCCCGCATGTGGGTATTGGATATTGACTCTCCAAGGATTTCTAGTATTCAGTAGTTTTATGAATTTTATTGGTAATGTTTTTTAAATTTTTTTTGTCCAAAATTCAATCCAGAATCAGATAATCTGATTTCAGACAGAAAGAGATAACGACGTGTTTCTTCACAGTTTGGTGACGGTATTGCCAGTAGCAATTGCTCATCACCCGGGATACGAAAACAGGTTGAATCTAATTGATTGATATAAGTGCATCGAATCGTGTTTATCTTTCTACATAAATTTGAAAACATTTTTAGCATTTTTGCCCAACTGCTTTAAAATTTATAACATTTTAATAACAAACAATTATTCCATAAATGTTATCTCCCACACAGCTTCCAATGATTGGAAAGAGCAACAAGATAATATTCTCTGGGCTTGAGTATCACATACTAAGCAACTGATGTTGAGATGGAGTACCCAATCTGTCAATTGATGTAGTTTTTAGAATCATTATTTAGCTCTTTAGTGGTAGGAGTTTCGTTTTAAAATATAACCAGTTTACGAGTGAGAGAATAGGCATAAGGTTTTTACCAAGTATTTTCACTTTCGAAATTGTTCGCTCATGCCCATTACCTACCACAGATGAGAAATATTACCGTTGTTTCTATTGTCTGTAAAAATTGTATATGGCCCATTCAGCTCATTTCTACTAAGATACTACAGACAACACATGTCTTTTCCGGTATATTTTCTTTATTTCTAACCTTACGAAATCAGTTAGGTATTTTGATTCTAAAGTTAAAGTAAAATAGAATCTATAACTTAATATATTTATTATTTCAATATATACCTTATTTAATTGACCCCTAGTTATTGTATGGCTAATCGGAGATGTTACAATTGGAGTCCTAAATTTTTCCTGTCAATGTTTACAGGTCTTTAGCGAGTAACTTTAGACAATCTCGGGAGCGCTATTTCATGTGCCCTCTGAAAGACGCCAAGAATGCTTTACTGCTGTTATTCGCCCTGTCTTTATCCGAGATTTCTTATTTAAGTTACTCAATGTACCCATTTCAAACCTAAGCTAAGCGAATCTTATGCCTGTTTTAATTATATGATCCCTAACCACGAAAGTAACAAGGTAATACTGCATATGATATACAACGAACTCAACTCTTCTGCGGGAACATAGTTCATCGATTTCAAAAGGTTTATTTTGGAATAGACCCCCACCCCCCGTGAGGCCCAAGACCAGCTTTTCTTAAGTACCTATGTATTCTTAATTGAGAGGGGAGTAGACAGCCATGGAAGGATAAGTCTAATATTGATTACGACTTTAGTGGACTTATGAAGAAGGCGATTATATGTAATGTCAAAATCGATCCTGAAGGTCCAATATGCCCATTTGTTATAAACATTGTCTCATAATAATCTCTCTAAAGCCCTTCCTTATCTTTGAGTACCATATTATTCTCTAGATTGCATTAGTATTTATTAGACTAATTAATATTAACTGTCATCGTTAGTGTTGAAATCATTATAAAAATAATCATTTAAGGACTCCCGCCTTGATAAATCGCTACTCATCAGTGCATTGAATAACGGTTGATAAATTAATGGAAAAGTGGCAATTACAGGAGTTCGTTAGCCCTGGTTAAATTGTTATTAGGCCCTAGGAAGCTTTAGGCCCTTATTGGAAGGGATGACCTACGGGCGTATAGATGAACCCCTTCTGGAGGGAAATATTTTAATTTCGGTAGGAGGGCGGGAGTGGTGGTGGAAATATGGCGGCAATAAGGGAGCTATGGGGGAGCTATAAACCACATTAGTGGAGCTGGGTCAACGCTGGCGGCCATATTGGCACGCTACGGGTAATTTGTTTACGGTACCCATCTTTAGTCCTTATGGCCACTCTTCCATCCTCAGACAATATGTCTCCCGTAGCTGATTATAAAAAAGGAGATAAAAAAGGAAGAATTATTTGATAGTCTGGTACATATTGAGGTAAATACTATCAATTCAATCAATTCATCGTAGTTTGAAATGAAGGCAATATTGCTCTTTATAATTCAAAATATTGGCCATTAGTTAGGATAGATTATACTCACTTGTAATATTCTTTATACAGATATCATCCATAGCCAAATTATTATATCTATTTTTATATAAGTTTAACTATCAGTTCTTGTTATTCGTTAAACATTCTTTTTGCGATAATTAAAGACTATTGTTCTCATACTTATGCCCTTACAATGAAATAGTAGGTTTTTAGTGAATCATATTAAATAACACACTAGCCTAAATATTAAACTGACACTTGTACGATGTTAATACATAAATCGTAATCAAATAGTGATTACAAAACGTTTACTTTTTAAGAGTGTAGCAAAGAAGTTTTAACGAATATACCACTGAATCTCTATTAGTAATTTTTTATTAATTAGGAAATATAGAATAGAATAGAAAACAAACTTTATTCAAGTCCCTTTAGAATAACATTCATGAACAAAAAAGAATATACATCTGGCTTGAAGGCTACAGGCTACATAATAATACGAATCATGAAGTAATTAAAAGTGAAAAAAACATAATAAAAATAGAAATAAGATAACTAAAAAATACGAAACTTGACAGGATTTTACTAATTGTCGAAAATAAGTATATTAATACCAACAAATTGGAGAGCTATCATTTTTTTTTTTATTTTGAAGAGAAAAGATTTGTCCTGACCGGGATTCGAACCTGGGTCTTCCGTACCTCTAGTGCGGCACTCTTCCAACTGGGCTACCAGGATCGTAATCAGGCCAGACAAATCCATTCTCCTCAACTTCAACTTCAAATCCATTCTCATTGTTAGGATTTGTGAGTCTTACAAACTCAAAACTAGTAAAGATGATAATCGGAATGTATCCTTTGAAAATCATACTCCTTTTCTGCCACCCTATTAATGTTTCATTTATTTTCTTTTATACAACTATTTTGGGTATAAATTACTAATGACATAAAAAAATTTACCTATGATAGAAAGATTTCATTTAACACCCTGATGGCAATCTGCATAGTCTAGAGAAATAGATTGATTGTAGGCACTCCAGTGCACACT
Source organism: Arma custos (assembly GCA_037127475.1). Taxonomy (NCBI): domain Eukaryota; kingdom Metazoa; phylum Arthropoda; class Insecta; order Hemiptera; family Pentatomidae; genus Arma; species Arma custos. Next base: position 30,032,504 of record CM073759.1, on the reverse strand, counting down.
TTGATGTTGGTCAGGAAGCCGAATATAACCATTTCCGCAACACATTGGCCAGGGGAAATCTTCCCCTTTTCATAAAAGGAAACCTTGTTTTCAGTTAAAATTCCGATTAATGTTAGTGAATATTTCCGTATCTATGTTTGTTGTATGACTAAAAATATAAACAGATAATAATAATTCATAATTTTTTTTTTAAATCAATGGTGTCGACCTGAACGACTGACAATTTTTAATGTATATTAAAAACAACAATCAAACACTTCACAGAAAAATTAGACATGGTATTGCCGGACAATTTAGAAACTACATTTTGCGAAATCGGAAGGGAGGTTTCTATTGATGATCGATTGCCAATGCATCATCATTTACCAATGTTATTTTCCCGAACCAAAAAATTATGAAGGGGTGCTAATGCCCTTCTCACCGATGATGAATTAATTCAGATGTAATTATAGCCTTATAATTTTCAATCATTTAATATTGTAGCTTATTTTTATTATAACCTAATATATCCACGATTGGAAAAATGACGAGTGAAGCAAACTAGGCAATGGGAGAAGAGTATAGCTTTGCTACACGCGACCGTCCTCAGCCGAATTCTGCACAGGTCGTTTTCTAAGTCAGATTGCAGAACAATATACACTATCATGATTTTTAATTATACTTACTATTCCAATCTATATTTCAATACCAATGAAATCAAATTAGTATATTTTATATTTATTATTCCTATGACGGTGATAATTTTTAAATATTTGTATCCGCTTCAAATATTTTCCTGAACTCTGGAAATTATCCATTGTAAAAATGATACCCAAACTTTAAAAAAACAAAACAGAATACCAATCCTCGTACCGTCCTATCTCTCTTTTACCTTGCATGGGTAGTACCCTAGAAAAACTCATCCTTAAACGATTGTACCCTACCCTTGATGCAAATCACAGAATACCACATGGTGATATAATGGATTCCGAGCATACCAATCCACCATTCAGCAATATCATCGTGTGGTGGATGTAGTCTCCTCTGCATTAGAACGTGGATCATATAGTCCGGGAGTCTTTCTTGACATGGAACAGGCTTTTGACCGAACCGGGCTTGCTCTGCAAACTCCGTAAATTCCTGCCACCTACATACTTTCTCATCCTCCAATCCTATTTCACAAATAGAACTTTCCAAGTAAACCATAACAATGTCTATTCGTCCCTCTTTTCCCAGTCTGCTGGTGTTCCTCAAGGTCCAATCCTTTATACAGCTGACATCCCAACTCATCCTAATACTATCCTTACCAAATATGCTGATGATACATGTGTATTATCAGTCAACACCAATCCAGTTATTGCATCCCAAAACCTCCAATCCCATATCACTGATCTTGCAGAATGGTGTCAAAACTGGAGAATTAAAATAAATTCTCAAAAATCGCATCAAATCACTTTTACCTCAGGTCGTAAACCAATGACTTCCTGCCCTTCAGTATCCTTTAATAATATCCCACTGGTGCCTGCAGGACAGATCCGATACTTAGGGTTGCACTTCGACAAACGATTAACCTGGAATCCTCATACAAGACTGAAAAGACAAGAAACCGTTCGACGTTTCAGACTACTTCAGCACTTACTAGACAAACGCTCTAAGCTCCCAATTAGCTACAAAAGACTCATCTACATGGCCATCATACGACCTATATGGACTTACGGAGTAGAGCTTTGGGGCTCCCATCCCCAAGCCATCGAATTCCTCTCGTACCCAATCCTTACAATCCAAAATCCTTCGTAAAATCCTTAATGCTCCATATTTTGTTAAGAATAAAGTCATCCATAACGACCTTAATGTCCCTTTTGTTGCTGATTTGGCCCGAACCCGGTATTTATCCTTTCATAGCAAACTTCATTACCACTCAAATTCTGTAGTTTTAAACCTAGCTTCCTCTTCGATTCCCGATAATCCTCCGAGGTGTCTGAAAAGAAGATGGCCAGATGACCTTCTTAGTTGAAGTTTGATTTGAGTACTACCAGTGGATAGTTTCTCTACTTGCCATTATCATTTCATTATGTATCACATACACTATTTACTTGTTGTATTCTTGTAATACAGTTATAAATATCAATAAATAGATTAAAAAATATATATTTTTATTTTGATGAGATAAGATTTTGAAGAGAAAATCTCTTATCTCTCCAAAATATAAATATTTTCAAAATTTTTCAAAGTTTATAAAAACGTTTTATTTATAATTAATGTACTTTAAAAAAAAAATCTAGAGTTTTAGAATTAGGAGTCTTTATAATCAGCACTAAAGAATAGATCAAAGGCTCTTTGTTCACGATTAAGTCCTCACAGAAGCAGCAGTGAGGAAAGCTTTATTTAATTCGTAAGGTAGGACCTTTACTTGTCTTACGAAGTGGAGTGGGTACTCCTCGATTTTATCCAGCGAGAGAATTATATCAAATAATTATTAATATTAAACATAAATAAAGGGTCTGCAAGAAATTCTGTAATTTCTTTTAATTCTTCTGAATTAGGTTAGTTTTAAGTTCAAATCAATCGAAAAAATTAATTACGGAGTATCAATGATAAGTAGAGCCGATGATTGGTGATTATCCTGAATGGGATTACTCAAAGAACTAGTGAGGCCTTGCAGACAATTGAGTCCTCTCGGATTATTGGTAATTCTCACGCAACACAGCTTAGGAAAACATATCGCTCCCTTGTCCCTTAATTTTAGGGGTTGGACCTAGCACGAGATCACGATCTCTACTCCTTTTGAGAGACTGAGGACCAAATGTTGAAGAAATTATTAACGTTAAAGTGGAAAATGAATTATTTCAGACAGAAAAAATTATTGATATTTTGTAGGCATCTATCAGGCATTCTTTTTTTTTATATGGCTTAACCGTTCTATACGGCGTGCCTTGATTAATTTAACCATGTATTCATCCTTAGACAAGGATTTGTTCGAATTCTCAAACATAGCTTACAATACCAGCACCATAGCACCATCAATTTTCCTTAAAACGTTGTGCTCGAAAATTTGGATCAGGTTGTTTAAGTGAATATCCATATTTGTGAACAGTAGGTAAATAATGTTTTGTAAAGCCTAGTCTTGGTGCTGCTTGACAAAATTGTACTTTAAAGAGTCTAATCTTGGCCTAATTTATCTGATAGATTCCGGCGAATAGATAATAATCGATAAAACTCTACTACTGAATGGCAGTAAAGACAAAAATATTTAAACAATATTATTTAATAAAAGTTATAGCATAATTAGTATTAAGATGCCCAAGTAGAGAAATGATAATAGTTATTAAAATATCTACCTGGGACATTTAGCAAAGGTTTTTAAGAAGTTTATGAAACTTGATAAATTTCTCACCCTGGCCGTCAGATATCCAACCAGCTGTCGTCAGGACATATATCAAATTTTGGTTGGAACTCTCATCCCACGTGTCACTATCACGTACTCAACCACACCCACACGTCCTGCAATAACTATTAACCATATGTCATTTGCCATATAAGGGCGGTCGGAGTTCTAACTACTCAAGTTGTGTAAATAAATAAGACTTTGGCAGCTCAAACCACAATTAAGAAGTCTGGATGGGGGTAGAAAAAGTTATGAAATGTTGTAAATAATTTTCAAATGCTATAAATAATTTGAAAATTTATCAATTTCGTTATATTTGTAAATAAAAGGGCAGTCATACATTCAACACACTACATAATAAATAAAAAAAGGAATAATATGCACGGAATTGCTCTCAGGCAGTGATTCCATAATCGAAATTCTGGACAACTGAAACTTCCCCTATCTCATTTATCTACTGAATAGGAATATATGTATAATTTAAAGTATGTCCGTGATCTACTCCATTTGGTCCAGGAGTAGACGGACCTTAGCTAAATGGGAAAATAAAATTGTAAAAATAAATCGAATAAGGCCAACATTTATGAGTACTGGTATGAATCATAGTGTTACGGTCGCCGGCAGGAGGACGGAAGCAAGGGGATTAGTGGCTTAAATCCGTCGGCGGAAGAAGTTAAAATAGGATTAGGACCGTTCTAGGTCGTCTCCTTTTGTCGGAAAAGGATTAAGAAGATTCCGGAATTGTCTGGCCCCTCCGTGTTCTAGAATGGTCGGCCTTGCCTATTTAAATACTTCCCTCACCTCGAGCCAGTCAGTCTTAGCCTGAGAGTAGACCACGCAAGATCTGTGATAAGTGAGTGTCAGTGTGATAAACTAGTCAGTGTTGAACCGGCCCGTGTAATAAGTGTATCAGTGAACTGTAACAGTCTCGCGAGTGTAATAAACTGTTTCTGTTTGTTACTGTGTGTCAGTTTGTGATACTTGAAGAATCTTACGGTCGGTGGACTAGTGAACTGTAAGTGTTAATTATTAGTTATAAATTGTAGTGTAATTTTATAATATTCATAGAAACTATTGTAACTAGTTAAGCTATCTAGAATTAGTAATATCTTATATTATTGTAATAATTAAATAGGAGTAAGGCCTAGATAATAAATATTTAGAATATTGTTATTATAAATTTATATTAGTTCAATAATTTAATTGTTAATAGTTTAATTGTATCCTTTTTATCATTTTGTTAATAAATATTAGTATCTTTAATTAAGCAACTGTTTAATTCATTTTAATACCCAGTAGCCCGTAACAATACACTTAGTTCAGGAATAGCTTGGAAAGTAATCTTGGCTTTTCTGAGAAATCAGTCATCAATAATTTAATTAAATAATTATGTTTTTGTTTATGTAATTGAAATAGGTATGATTTATTACTATTACAGCATTAAATCAAACTTTTTTTTTATAAATTAAAAAAAAAAAAAAAACTGTACCGCTATAACCACTGATGGGTTTTGGATTAAGTACATGTTAGAGATTGTAGGTTGTAAAGACTGAGTATAGAAACGTTAATACAACATTACTTCAAGTTGGTGATTTGTCCCCCACCCCAAATTACAGGTACCCGCTTAATAGAGAGAGAACCTCAGAAGGATTTACTGATCCCTTAGTGGCCCCCTGATCACAGCCGGATTTAAATTTGGGATCTTCACACGGCTACTAAGCGCTATACACATCGAGTTACCCAGCTCCCTAATTATTTTTTAAATCTGACAAAAATTCAAAACCTTTTTGGATATGATTTTATTAAAATATGCATAAATAAATCAATATTGTTATAATAATCCTACTCCAATCTCAGGACTACTGATTGTCATCATTTAATTATTTACTATTTTCAGTAAAAGATAATTAGACTTATCAAAACAGCAGCACGGCATGTTAAAAACACTTGCATACTGGCTTAAATAAAACCAACGTTCCACAAGCTCATAGCAAGGTTTTCAAGAAAAATTACACAGTCGCTTGTCCCACAAATAAAACAAATGGCCTCGGGTCTCATGCCTTAGGACACTATGAGGAGACTAAAAAGAACGTGGTTGAGGGATTTGTTATCGTAAGAATACTAAATCGAGCCACTCGAGATGTACCGCTGGGTAAAGTTCTTATTCTTGTCTCTCATGTCATTGAATTGTAATTTTACTGAAAGGTAAATCTACTGATAGTAAATTTGTTGTACTTGATAGGTCTGGGAGAGAAAAATAGAATCATATGCTTCGGCCCACTACTATTCTTCCCCCTTGTGTGTGTGTGTGTATTGTTACGGGCTACTGGGTGTTAATATGAATTAAACTACTCCTAAATTCAAGATACAAATATTTATTTACAAAGTGATAAAAAGAATACAATGAATTTACAAACAATTAAATTATTAATCTAATATAAATATACAATAACAATATTCTAAATATTTATTATAACCTAGGCCTATTTAATTACTAAAATAATATAAGATGTTACTACTACGAAATTACTTGACTATTTACATACATTTTTACAAATACAATAAAATTATGCTAGAGCTTATAACTACAAATTAACACTTACAGTTCACTAATTAAAGTCCACCGACCTTAAGAATCTCCAAATATAACAAACTGACACACAATAATAAACAGAAACAGTTTATTACACTCACAAACTGTCACAGTTCACTGATACACTTATTACTAGTTCATCACACTGTCTGGTCTGCTCTCTGACTGACTCCCTCCCGGCGAGGGGAGTGCTATTTATATCAAGGTAGAATGTTCTAGACAGACGGAAGTGCGGGAGACCGTTCTGGTATATTCGAGATGGTTCTAATCCAATCTTAACCTCTCCCACCGACGGGCATAAGACGTTAATCCCTTCCTTCCGTCACACCCACCCAAACAGTCATTTTCTTATCTTCACAGCACTTATTAATGTTGTTGTAGTTAATTCGTTACTAAGCCCAGCAAGTTAGCAGGCTTTGTTAGTAGCGTCTAAAGATTAATCGTGACGCTACACTACTTCAATAATATTTAAACAACGTGGCATTGTAGGTCATACATCTGTTTAATGTTTGAAATATGAATAACATAAATAGATACTTAAAATTACTAACTAGAGTAGCCTTTTTAAGGCACGGATGTAGAACTACAAATGGTCTCTAAGACACCGGAGTGATCGCTTTGTCATGGATACTAAGTTGCTCGAGAGTCTCGTTTTGTGAAAATATTCCGGGTCAACACTGACTGTAATGAGAATATTGTATGTCTGATCTCTCATCTATCTAGAAATTTTTGTTTTAGATAAGTTAATTTATTATTTTTTTAAAAATTATTTATAGAATAATTTGGTACATTTCACAAAATAAAAATGCTGTATCAATAGACCAGTCTCAAATTAAAAACAATTGTACAAATTTAAATATGTCTGTGGAGAATCATAATTTACAATGAAAGAAAAAATGTATAAAAAACTTCCAACAGAGAGAGAAAAAATGAAAAAAAATTAATAATAATAAAATAAACAACAATTATAACTATACATTCCTAGTAACTTATACAGGGTGTCCAGAATTTAAATGGCAAAACTTCAGGAACTTATAGGGGACCGAAAAACTAAGACAAAAAGTCCTTTAGAGATTTGCTCGTTTTTGCTTAGTTTTAGAGAAAATCGCAAAAAAAGAAGCTATACAAAAATTTTGCAGGTAGCTATTATCACCTTTTAAAGTACGTCAGGCTAGGCAGTGAGATATGTAAACACTTAATGTTATCCTTTACATTCTTTCATTTGTTTGCATTTTGGCTTCCTTCTAGGATTATAATCCCTAAATCAGTCTTCAGTCAGTTACTAAGATATTTTTGTGTGAATAGCATCAGCCACAATGCCGCATACATATTCTAATGTTGAATACGCTGATAAGATTTTTGTGTATAGTTTCTGTAACGGTAATGCATTAGAAGCGGTGCGGGAGTATGCGCGCCGATTTCCAAATAGAAGAGTGCCTAATCGACGAGTCCTCTCGGTAACTTTTAATACACTACGAGAGACTGGGTCATTCTTAATACATAATGAAGGCGACCAATTCCAGGCAGCAGTAAGAGCAGATTATCGGAGAAGAATTTGCGTCCAACGCCACTTCGATAACAATCTTGAGACTAGCATCCGAAGAGCATCTGCTGCATTAGCAATATCGCGGCAAGCAATATGGCGAAATTTGAAAGGTGATAATCGCTACCCATACCATCTTAAAAAATTTCAGAATTTATTACCTCAACATTATGTCAAGAGATCGAATTTAAGTAACTGGTTTCTTGAAAAAAATCGCGATGATAATATATTTCCATTAAAAATTATATGGACCGATGAAGCTACCTTTACAAGAGGAGGAATTGTTAATCAAAGAAATTATCATGTATGGGCTCTTGAAAATCCCAGAGCTATTAGAGAGAATAGGTTTCAGCATGAATTTGCTACTAACGTTTGGCTTGGAATTTGGACAGCATTACTGGTGGGACCATATTTTTTACCTGGAAGATTGAATGGTATCACATTTACACATTTTTTGGAGAACGCCTTTTCTAGTTATTTAGATGATATTCCCTTAAAATAAATTAAATTGAAATGTGGTTCCAACTCGATGGATGTCCAGCTCATTATAGTAGAGTTGCTCGAGCTTGGCTGGATATAAATTATCCACAACGATGGATTGGACATGGAGGAGTAGTACCTTGGCCACCCAGATCACCTGATATGACACCCATGGATTTCTTCGTATGATGAACCTTGAAGCAGAATGTATATTCGGTGTCAGTCAACTCAAGAGAGCAATTAAGAGACCAAATCATAGATGCAGTGAACCAAATATCATCAGAACAATGTTTAGCTGCAATTTATCAAGTGAGTGCTAGATGTAATGCTTGCATTGGTGCAAGAGGACAACATTTTGAGCAATATTTACATTAAAAAGAACATAACATAAATATAAATGTAAATAAATAAGTATAAAAATGAAAACTTGTTTTGTTTCTTTTTTTGCGATTTTCTCTAAAACTAAGCAAAAACCAGCAAATCTCTAAAGGACTTTTTGTCTTAGTTTTTCGGTCCCCTATAAGTTCCTGAAGTTTTGCCATTTAAATTCGGGACACCCTGTATAAATATATATAAAAATATCAATGAAATGAAAGAAATTGGTATCCTACAATAAATAATGTTTGGTTCGTTTAGGTACATACCGCTTTGTACCATTTTTTTTTATAGTTCTCAATATTTTTTATAAACGGGTTGTTATTGTTTAACACATTAAAATATTTGTTTACATAGTTTTTTTATAAATATTTTATTTATTTAATGTAAGGTATACTAAATTCTTTATGCTAGTAAGGTCTTAAGCAGGCTTTATATAATATTAACTTATTATCTATGCTTATTTTAGGATTTCTATTAAAGTAAGGATACATAGTACATAGAGCTCTGTTAGCTTTGTTGCTTACATAATCAGTGTGAAAAGTGAAAGTTAAACTTTTGTCCATGTTAAGCGCTAAGTATTTAATATGCGTTGCCCAAGGTACAGAAATTCTGTTTATTAGATAAGTTAAATAATGTTTTTCTATCTCCTAAATTCTTCCGATGTCTTACTTACAAGCTAGAATATATATTTGCGTGAAATTAGTGATAGTTTTTATTAAATAAAGAAATTATTTCTATTTATGTAAAATATTGAAATTTATGATTATCCATAATTGAAAAGGATTAGGAAAGTTCATATATAAACTGAAAAAAAATATGTCCTTGGGTGAAGGACTCCATGAAGGAGGGTTGTGTATTAATTTCATATTAATGGTCGGTCCATGTCCAGATAGTTTACACGAAATTTAGGCCAGCTGAGTGTATTTAGTGGAGGAGCGCTAATGGGGAGGATGCGGGAGGGCACGGGACGCAGGACTAGTGCGAGGCGGTAATGGAAGACCAATGTCACTAATTGCCAGCTAACTCCGCTCGCTATGGGGGAATATCTGCCTCATCTTCATTATCTCTTTTATTTTAAGCCTCTTCCCGCCGTGGTTCTTGCATTTCTTTAATTACAGTAATTAGCAGAGGTGTTTTAACTTTGAAATAATGGCTTCTTCACTTAGCGCGGATGAGCAGCTATAAATTCGCTGTGGAGTAGAATTTAGAAAATAGGGACCTGTTGCGGAGAGAATGACGTCCCTGAAAGGCATCGAGAAAAAAAAAATCCTAGCTTTATTATGTTCAAAGCAACTTTGAAAATATAATTATATCCAATAAAATATAGTTATACCAAAATAAAATAGGTAATTGGGACGAAGAGAGGGAGACTCATCCGAAAAACTACCTACGTCAAATAAAAGATAAGAACATTTGCTTGCATCCCTCCAAATGGCCAAATGCCAAAAGAATGCAGCATAATAAACAGTCTGAGAACCGGACATAATTTTATAAAAGATATAAGTATAAACCATACAAAAATATTTTCAAAATTTTGAACTTCATATAATGATGTCAGAGTAAATCTAGTTTCTTAAATATTTTATTTGAAAAGAAAAGATATGAACAGGACCTGGAAACGAACCCGGATAGGATCAGTGGAAAGAAGGGATATGACTGACCGGGAAACGAACGAGGATGGCCTAGATGGTTAAGGCAAGGAGAGGTGGGAGATCCGGGTTCGAGTCCCGATCCTGGCCATACCTTTTCTTATCAAATAAAATATTTAAAAAATTGTATCATATAACAATAAAATAAATTATAAATCTAGTTTCGCTCATCCTACTGGGTAGCGCGAATATATAACTGCAATACCACAATACCTGTGAACCCCTGATCTTGTGGGTGGTAGGGCGCTATAATTTGTACTATTAATTTTATCTTCCCTATGCCGTGGATGACTTGTCATTATATACATTGTGTTTTCCTAAGATAAAGCTGATATAAGGAGATGAACTCATCTTAGCCAAAATAATAATAAAATGTAAATAGCCATCGACGTTCATACTTGATGAAGATAATTGGTGTCTGAATTCTGATATCAAGTAAATCATGTCCCTCTAGAGAGAGCTGACAAATTTGTTAATAACAGAAGCATATTTAACTTAATCAAACTTTTCTTGCTAACTTCTTTCTATCTAAAATTAGTACTTAAATCAGCTTGGAGGGGTAATACCTCTCCGATATATACCGAACGTATATCTTCCTAAATTCTAATAACGGATACCCTCCACATTCAGAAGTCCTCCATGAAGTCCACCAATAATGAAGTCCGCATATATATACCCTGCTTTGTTAGAATAATACCTTAGCTCTAATAATAATAAAAAAAATTTTAACAAATATAAAAATAACCAAAAAATGAATTAAGATTAGTATTTTAAGCACAGCAAGAAGGCTTTATAAAATAATTTATATAACTAAAAACATCAATGAATAAATTATAAATACAGTACATCATGATTAGCGACAGTAATTAATAAAAAAAAATACACAAAAAGTTACAATTAAAGATATGAAAAACTTTGTAACGAGTACCTAAATTGATCTTTTTATGTCTTGGATTGTCAATCAATGCCTTTTATATAGATAGTAAGTCTGTTTTAATGTTAGAGAAAATTAAGTTTACATAATACTGTCTCAGGCCAAGTGCCTCATTTGAGTATTACGTTGTTTATCAATTTAATTCGTTGTCGGTCGTATCGTTAACAGTCATACAGGATGTGTCTGAAAGTGTGGGTCTGTCCATCTTCATCACACGCGTCTGTTCCTATAGTGTTAAACTATATAGTGTTTTATGTTTCCGTGTTCTGTTAAAAATTGTGTTAATTTGAAGTCATCATACAAGACTGAAAAGACAAGAAACTGCTCGACGTTTTCTTCTACTTCAACATTTACTGGACAAACGCTCTAAGCTCCCAATTAATTACAAAAGACTCGTTTACATGACAGTCATCAGAACTATTTGGGCATACGGAGTTGAGCTTTGGGGCTCTACTAAACCATCCAATTCATCTCGTATCCGATCCTTACAATCCAAAATCCTTCGTAAAATCCTAATTGCTCCTTATTGTGTCACAAACAACTCATCCATCATGATCTTAATATCCCATATGTTACTGATTTGGCCCAAATTAGATACCTATCCTTATATACCTAAATTCGATATCCTTCCATGAAAAGCTCCATACACACTTGAATCCGCTAGTCTCTCAACTTGCTTCCCATACTATTCCTGATAACCCTCCGAGACGTCTCAAAAGAGGATGGCCTCGAGACCATGTTTTTTTTTTTTTACAAGCATTCACCATATATACACATCTAATCCATATACATATAGAAATAGCCAAACATCTTCGTTACAGTCATGGCTTGTGATTCATCATCGTGGCTTCAAATTTCCTATTTGAATTCTCAATTTTAATTAAAGAGTAATGATCTAAAGAAGATCCTGTAGGTGATTCCAAGTGAGAGGCAAATAATAGCAGAGCTGAATGGCTAAGTACAGCAAGCCTTGAAACAAAACTGGTAAAACTGACACCGCTCATAATTCATCGCTTTGAGGAGGGAGGGAGATGTAGGCAACTGGGTCAGGGGAAAGTACAGTTCAAATCCTCTTAGTTCGATAGCAATATTCCACCTCCGGGTCGTTCTCTCTTTAAACATCTCAGAGTTGAAATGAATCATTAAGCGAGTTTACAGTTTAAATAACCTAAAGTTTCTGGTTACAGTTGACTTAATAAAGCAACTTTTTATCATCATGTCCCGCTAAATCTTAACACCTTAAGGGCTTTATGCCGTGTAAATATTGAATTGAACTCATAAAACATAATAAAAGTAGCCCTTTTCCTTACTATAATGTACATAAAAAATTATTGATATTGTACCCTTATAAACAAAATTATTATTACGAACTTATAATAAAAAAATGGGAGCGGGGTAGCTCAGTGCTGCGTTACGGTGAAGGTTTCGGGTTCAAAACCGCCAAAGGCAGATAAATTATTTATTATGTTGACTTCCATAGATACATACATGATAACCGAGAATGTAAACATAACACCGTAGCCTACTTCCTATGCAATTTCATAAATTTATCATCTAAGATTTAAGTTTGAACTTTTCAAAAAAATTTATTAAAAATTCCTCGTTTTACTTTAATGAATATATAAAAAAACACTTGTGGAGACACTACCCATTGATATCACTCCAATAAAGTTCTATGGTAGAAGGTCTCGAGGCCATCTTTTTTACAGACGCATCGGAGGGTTATCAGGAATATTATGGGAAGCAAGTTGAGAGACTAGCGGATTCAAGTGTGTTTGGAGCTATTCATGGAAGGATAGCTAGATGGTATCTAGTTTGGGCCAAATCAGGAACATATGGGATATTAAGATCATGATGCATGAGTTTATTTGTGACATAATAAGGAGCATTGAGGATTTTACGGAGGATTTTGGATTGTGAGGATCTGATACGAGATGAATTGAGAGTTGAGCCCAAAGCTCAACTCCGTATGTCCAAATAGGTCTGATAACTGTCATGTAAATGAGTCTTTTGTAATTAATTAGGAGCTTTGAACATTTGTCCAGTAAATGTTGAAGTAGGCGAAAACGCCGAGCAGTTTCTTGTCTTTTCAGTCTTGTATGAGAACCTTCTCAATTTAAGTTTGACGTTTCAAAATCAGTGCTATTAATGAAATTGATCATTTCGGGCCGATATTTAACATACTCATATCCATATGTGGTATAAAAAATATTTTCTGTTTTAACAGCTGAGAGTTGAGATGACTAAACCATGTAATTTCATAATAAAAACCGGATTGAAAAGAAACAAGGATGATAAATATCATGTTTATGAGTTTATTTATGAGTTAAAACAAAAAAGGGAAAATAAAGCATATTGGCAAAACTCACACTTTACCGCATAGTTATTAAAGCACCTCTGTGGTGTAGGAGTTATTATGGGAGATGGTTGTAATTATATTTGATGGATGACGGGAATAGCATTTCCATTGTTTAGTTTTTGACCGGTACATGCTAAAGTGTAGGCCTGCCGGTGATCAAGTGCAACCACCACCCGTTACAACCTAATGAACCTGCATACGATGCACCATCAGCAACACTTCACCGGATGCAATTGCACTTAAAACTTATATTTGACGTTAAAATTGTTTATTTCAGACGTTATTAACGTCATCTCAAAGGTATAATTAAACTTTAGCGTTCTACAATTTGGATTGGATTTACATTAATATGTAAATAGAAATGAATTTGATTGAAAAACGATACTTGTAACTATTTATGAGTAAACAGGATGCAAGTTATTCAAATAATAGTGCTATTATATACATAGCATCTTATATACGTTAATTCTTTTAAGATGTTTTATAATTTTGTTACAATAATGTAATTTGTTTATTCATTTAACGTCGCTATGCTGCTATGCCTAACATTGACGGTGCTACGTTTGGAGTTAAAAGTTGCCTGCCTAAAATTAGGATAGGGATCATTAGCGAGTACTTGATGAGGTAACCAGGATTTTACGCCACTTCCGAAGCTCGGCATAACCATAAATTTTTTACTTCCGTTTAAAAATCCTAGGGCAACCTGCCGGGCTGCGCTACCTAGAAGGTTCTTATGTTAATCAGTTTTAGCGTGGTATAAACATTACACCATTGTTTCTATGGCGTCATAAATAGTTTTCCTGAGGCATTTAAACTTAAGGATCGCTGATGAATTAAAGTTAGAAGTTAGACAATAATTATTGTTGGTATTAAAAACTTGGACACCTAAACATTATCAGCTACTAAAAATATCATTGTCATTTTATTTATTGAAAGCTAGAGCATATAAAAAATCTGATATTTGATTAAAAGAGTAATTAGGTGCAGTCGCATTAGGTCCTTTATGATGTCACATGATCACACAACTATGATACAAATGAATCCAGAATCATAAGGAATAACAGATTTCCTGTGTTATGCATAATTTGCTTATTGTACTAATCGATTTATTCAGTCGTTTAACACATTCAAAACTGCACGTTAATCATTCCAATATAACTTTAATCCTTTACTTTGATGATCATTTACTGATCCTAATCCTACTGCACTATATTGGTAAATTTGAATATAATCCTAATTGACAAACTGTACAGTATAAATACTTATATAATTAAAACGATAGAAATCCTTTTGTTAATATCGATCACTTAGTCTGTTTTGGCTTCCAATACTGAATGTAAAAATTGGGACGGAGGAAATGTTCTAATTTTGCTCCATTTATTAATGGTGTTTCATACCAATTGATATTTTCTATTAAGATATGGATATAACCATAGTATGAGAATCAGCGCACCTAAAGGTTTGAAGCCAATACCACCAATCGCAGTCAATAAACCAGACTGACTACCCAGATCACAACTCCAATCCCCTATGTCATATTCCAGTACTCTCAGTCCATATTAACTTTTGTTAGGGATCCGTTCGTTACTACGTTAATAAAAGTAGACAAGTCCCCTATTAACCTTCGCAATGCTATAACGTCCATTAACATGTTGCGTGTTCCTCATCCATGATGGGGAACCTAAATTCCTCAGTGAGCGCGAACTGGTTAAATTGCTAACTACCACGTTTCAGACTTAAAATATACAGTCTAAAGGAATTCGTTTTTTTTTTTATTTCAGGGAAGAGGTCACAAGTGGGGTAGTACTTTTAGAAATGGAATTACTAGCTTCTATAAAGTGAGGACCCTAGTGTTTGAAGGTGATCTTGGCGGTTATAATTTGTCCACATCCTGGTTCCCAATACACCTTCCCTCAACCATCTCCTGTTCATGCAATCCTCCCTGTCAAACCTCTAGCTGCCCTTACTTTTTCCATCCATCCTCCCGAGGTCTTCTACCTCTTCTCGACGGGACCATCGCCTTTCACCCATTCTCATGACGTGTCCTTAACCCCTGGAAACTTCTTTCACTGATGTCATAGAGAACGTTGAGTTTAACTCCCACTTAATTTCTTATGACCACATATGAGACCTTCTACAACCAGGAATTGGCACATCTCCAGAAATGCATTTCTAGAGTCAGTAATTTATTAGCTATATTGCTTATGTAAAGGTAATAAGACGTTACACTACATCATAATGATGACTGCTGTGGGATGTTTAACTGCGGAATCTTAATTATTGGAAATGGGATTTTTGGGAATGACTTATGGCGTATTGTAAATATAGGGAAATATATATATATATATATATATATATATATATATATATATATATATATATACAGGGTGTCCTGAATTTAAATGGCAAAACTTCAGGAACTTATAGGGGACTGAAAAACTAAGACAAAAAGTCCTTTAGAGATTTGCTCGTTTTTGCTTAGTTTTAGAGAAGATCGCAAAAAAAGAAACTACACAAGTTTTCCTTTTTATACTTATTTATTTACATTTATATTTATGTTACGTTCTTTTTAATGTAAATATTACTCAAAATGTTGTCCTCTTGCACCAATGCAAGCATTACATCTAGCACTCACTTGATAAATTGCAGCTATACGTTGTTCTGATGATGTTTGGTTCACTGCATCTATGATTCGGTCTCTTAATTGCTCTCTTGAGTTGATTGACACCGAATAAACTTTCTGCTTCAAGGTTCCCCATACGAAGAAATCCATGGGTGTCATATCAGGTGATCTGGGTGGCCAAGGTACTACTCCTCAACGTCCAATCCATCGTTGTGGATAATTTATATCCAGCCAAGCTCGAGCAACTCTGCTATAATGAGCTGGACATCCATCGAGTTGGAACCACATTTCAATCCGCTGTTGTAAGGGAATGTCATATAAATAATTAGAAAGGTCGTTCTCCAAAAAATGTGTAAATGTGATACCATTCAATCTTCCAGGTAAAAAGTATGGTCCCACCAGTAATCCGTTCCAAATTCCAAGCCATACGTTAATAGCAAATTCATGCTGAAACCTATTCTCTCTAATAGCCCTGGGATTTTCAAGAGCCCATGCATGATAATTTCTTTGATTAACAATTCCTCCTCTTGTAAAGGTAGCTTCATAGGTCCATATAATTTTTAATGGAAATAAATTATCATCGCGAATTTTTTCAAGAAACCAGTTGCTAAAATTCAAACTCTTGACATAATGTTGAGGTAATAAATTCTGAGCTTTTTGAAGATGGTATGGGTAGCGATTATCACCTTTCAAAGTTCGCCATATTGCTTGCCGCGATATTGCTAATGCAGCAGATGCTCTTCGGATGCTAGTCTCAGGATTGTTATCGAAGTGGCGTTGTACACAATTTATTCTCCGATAATCTGCTCTAACTGCTGCCTGGAATTGGTCGCCTTCATTACATAAACCAAATATTAAAAAAAATATTTAAATAATCAAAAAGAACCATAAATAAATAAAAGTATATATTGTTACGGCCACAAAGAGAAGGACGGAAACAAGGGATTAGCGGCTTAAGGCCGTCGGCGAGAGAAGTTAAGATTGGATTAGGACCTTCTGGAACGCCTCCTTTTGTCGGAAGTTATTAAGAAGGTTCTAGACATTCCCAGAATTCCCCCCCCTACTTCCGTGTTCTAGAATGTTCGGCCTTGCCTATTTAAATATTCCCCTTGCCTCGAGTGGGCCAGTCTGAGTGTAGACCAGGCACGGTGATGATCTGTAATAAGTGCGTGTCAATGTAATATACTGTAACAGTCTCGCGAGTGTAATAAACTGTTTCTGTTTACTACTGTGTGTCAGTTTGTCATACTTGAAGAATCTTACTGGTGGACTAGTGAACTGTAAGTGTTAATTAGTAGTTATAAATTGTAGTGTAATTTTATAATATTCATACAAATTTATGTAAATAGTTAAGTCATTTAGAATTATTAATATCTTATATTATTGTAATAATTAAATAGGTCTAGGTTATAATAAATATTTAGAATATTGTTATTGTAAATTTGTATTAGTCTTATAATTTAATTGTTCCATTATTTTTATCATTTTATTAATAAACTTTAGCATCTTTAATTTAGGAGTAGATTAATTCATTTTAATACCCAGTAGCCCGTAACAATATCTATGGAATGACGTATAATGAATATACGTTGCACAGATTTTTAATTTATTTACTACCAATGGGAAAGTTTTTTTTTCCCAAATGCTTAATAAAAAATTTTTAAGAAGCATTGGCTTATTACCAGTTGTGTTCCACAAAGTCACCTGGAATACTTTCCAGAACCAGCCTTGTGCTGTATTCCCATACGTAAAGCGCACTACGAAAGCCAACCGGCTCAGAATAACCATACTCTCAATTGAGCCTGTATGAAGGAGATACATGGAGATCTCTATTCAAATATTCCTAGCGTATAAGGGAGCTGGTCATTGAAAATTTATAGAATGGAGGGGGGCACCATGACGGGAGTCGTAAAACAGGCCGACCGTGGAGGCGTCTTCCTTATTCATGTCAGCCGCTCTTGCGTCATGCAAATTTAAAAACATATTACACCAACTCCGGTGTAGACTCCGGTGTAGACTAGCTCTTGTTCTATGCTAGGATTACAAGACATATTTAATTAACGAGATCTATTGTAATAAACGAAAACAAAATCCTATTTATCTTTTTTTAATTATCTTTATTCTGACAATCCTCGTTAAAGCATATTGTTTACTATTACGATGTATAGGTAAATATTTAGTAATATGTAAAAAAAATAATAATTCATGACGACGATGATGAAAAGCTATAAGAATTACTCATTACATATTTTATACATATTTTAAAGTAATAAGCGACAAGGGCGGATCCAGGATTTTTTTCTGGGGGGGGGCACAACGGACAGATGGGCAAAAAAATCAGCAATAACTTAGAAATAAACTAGTAGTATTTATAGAAAGTTTTATTAAAATACCTAACAAAAGCTTCAATTCTGTTTTTTTTGTTATTTTAACAACTATCATCACATGATTTGCCTATAAGTATGTACTGTAATGGATTCTCCACAGTATACAAAATACCGTCTGGGGGGAGCACAGGGGCACGTGCCCCCCTCTGGATCCGGCTATGATAAGAGAGAAGGAAAAGAATTGAATTTGGAATAAAATCAGATTTAAGTGGTATTACAGACTGAAAAGACAAGAAACTGCTCGTCGTTTTCGCCTATTTCGACATTTACTGGGCAAACGCTCTAAGTTCCCAATTAATTACAAAAGACTCTTTTACATGACAGTTATCAGGCCTATTTGGGCATACGGAGTTGAGCTTTGGGGCTCTATTAAACCATCCAATTAATCTCGTATCCAATCCTTGCAATCCAAAATCCTTCGTAAAATCCTCAATGCTCCTTATTATGTCACAAACAAACTCATCCATCATGTTCTTAATATCCCATATGTTACTGATTTTGCCCTAATTAGATACCTATCCTTCCATGAAAAGCTCCAAACACACTTGAATCCGCTAGTCTCTCAACTTGCTTCCCATACTATTCCTGATAACCCTCCGAGACGTCTCAAAAGAGGATGGCCTCGAGACCATCTACTATAGAACTTTATTGGAGTGCTACCGATGGGTAGTTTCTCCACAAGTGTTTTTCAAGTCATCTTGTAAATATTGGCAGATTTGCTTATTGTAATATTATTATAGTTGATAACATCAATAAATTAAATTTTAAAAAATAAACAAAAATGGTATTACATACTCCCAATAATAATAATAATAATGAAATAGAGAATTGGATGTTGATAAAAGCAGACTAAATGTATTAAAACAGTAAGGGCATGTTTCACATCCTACCACAACAGCCGAAGGGAGGAGTCTTGGTCCTCTTCCGCTGTCTATGTGCATGTTGACGACACCATTGAGATAGAGAGGACAATATCAATGTACCAACAGGCAATCAAAAGATAGATAAACCCGTCTAACCACAAAGAAGAGGAAAATACTGAGCAAAGAACACATTCTTACGAAAATACTTGCGAAAGTTCGGGCAAAATAAGGTACTCTCGTCTTATGAACCTGAGAGATTGGTGCAATAGATCAAACAATCAATTATTTATGTCGGATGGGTCAAAAGTTCGAGCCGCCTCGACTGCTAACCTTTGGAACAAAAGTGGAAGTAACGAAAAATGTTGTTTAAAGCTAAGTCCACTCTACTGTTGTCTCAGAGACGCGGTTGCGGAACCGTTGCTGAGACCAATCTGCGTTGCTGAGACCAAATCTGGTCTAAGGTCTCCCGATCCGAATGGGAGACTTCATGATTCAAGAATTTTACGAGACGAGACACGGCAAAATCTGAGCAGTATTCAACATTATTATTGTCATTATAAATTGAGATTATACATTTTAATAATAATTATTGTAATTATTGATCATAACTATCATGTACATACTTAAAATTATTATAATAATTCAGTTATGTTAATTATAATTTAATTAAAATGAATGGTCTTAATTTATTTAACATTACAATAGGCGCGCGTATCTGTCAGATATGCAGTGGAAATGTTCATTTAACTTTCTTTGATCCTTGTCGGTTTTAATATTTCCCTCTTCTCACGACCCAAGCAAACCACAGGCTTGGCCGAAAATTCCAGCAATAAATAGTTAGTTATTATAATGCAATTGGGAAAAACCACAATGCAAAGCCTTATGTTTCAAAAATACACGACCAGACGTTTCGCCTATTCAGGCATTATCATATTAGAAACGTCGACTGGTGAGTGGGTGTATTTTTGAAACATAAGGCTTTTTATTGTGGTTTTTCCCAATTGCATTATAATAAATAATAGTGTTTCTTTTTGAGTTTTTGGCTCTATTTTAGTAATAAATAGTTAGGTTTAAGTATTGTTTGTCTGATTCTTGAATTCAAGTAGATTTTTTGATCTCATTTTTAACTCTGCACTGTAAAATTTTTAATTCATTGGTAATTTAAACAAACAGATTAAATGAATTTTCACTTGACCCAAACTATTACAGACCATACTATTACTATTAGTTTTTTTTAATTTTCAGATAAGCGCGAAATTTAATCATCAGTCTTTTAATTTTCTATTTCTTGCAAATTTGTATTTTATTTCTGAGCGCTATCTTATTTTATATTATTATAGTCGAGAAATATATTTTTAATTTGAATAATGCTTAAGGCGTGAAAGCTGTGCTAAATGCAATTATACATGATAAAGTCGATGAAATTGATTAAAATATCGCGAATTTCCTGGAAATAATTATTAAGTATAATTTGATGTATATTGTCATTTTTAAAACGTAATTCTGTATTTTTTCTGAGTTCCTTAAGAAGCTGTATATAAAAAACCGTTCCATATAACGAGTTTATTTTAAAATCAAATTAAAAACAATTAAACTTTAATTGTAATTTTTTAATTTGTTTTTTTTTTAGAAACGCGAGTAAACTGCACTAGTTCTTGATGAATACACAAGATTTAAAATAGGTTGTTTTTGATTTTCACAATTTCCTTCATTTACCGCATTTGTTATTTTTTTTTTACTGAAATTCATTGATTGTGGGAAGTGCGAGAAGGTTGATATAAGTAATAAAAGCCAATAAAATGTTTAAATATTTAATTTCGTATTTATTAATGAATTTTTAAATCCGGTAATCCGTGTGACCAGGTGTCAGTACCAGTGTAAGGAAAACTATGTCAATAGTTGTGGATTAATAATGTGTTGCCGAAAGGAATCCTAATTGCCGAAAGGCATTACTTCAGCTAGAAGTTGGCACGTCCATCAACGTTTAGGTTTTCGCTTCTTTCACTTTTAATAAGCATAAAGCAAGAATTCATTCCGCACCAAGCAATGTTCTTCATGGTGTATTGACTAAGATTGGTCTAGAAACTGAAACAGTAGTTCGGAAGACGAGACTAATCCGACTGCTCCTAGACCGTAGCTGAGACAGACTAAGGTTTGTCTCGTCTATTGCCTAGCAAAAGTCTCATAGTGTGGTTGTAGCTTTAGAGTTTTCTCTTTCAACAAGTGACGCACTGTACTAATTCTACTAAATAACCTACATATGGAACCATTGAAATTGAAATGCAATTTAACAGTGTTGATTGTACGAAGCATGATTATAAAAAGTGTGATAATAAAACAAGAAGGATCTGCTATTTATTCCTTCTCTGTTTAGAAAAGAAATAAAACACGACAAGTAAGGTATTGCCTCGTGTTCGGTCTCTAACACGATTCCTCAATATTACGATTTGATATATATTAAAGCTGAATATCTTCTATAAATCCAAGAACGACCATAGACCGTTAGAAAATAATGAAAACAGATACGGAGTAGGGACGGCGCAATGGGAACGGATTTCATAAAGTACTATTTCATGGAAATGCGGCAATATATAGGTCTTACACCTCTCCACCCCCCTCCAATATCCTTCAACTAGCGGATCAGTCTCGTTTTCCGCATGACTCGGCAACGGCCTATGCAGCAGACGGGAGGCAGCCCGGTAACTTCTGCAACGTCTCAGGCGCAAGTTTTATATCAAAGTTTGCATTGGATATTGAAACGGAGTAACAGATGGCTTATTGCTTTTAGATTTGCAAGTTGACAAAGAAGAAATGATAAATTCGTTAAAAGAAAATTAGAAGATGTGCACAAATGATGATATAGAATAGAATATATATAAAATATCTGTGGAAGAAAGTGGTCCGGGTAGAGGTCAAAGAATTTCTCACATAATAGGAGAAAACTTTATTGAATAGCCAACGTTTCGACCCACCTTGCAGGTCTTCAGGGCTACATGCAGAATACAGACAATCAAGAAATGGCAAAAATATATTAAAACATAGAAACACAAGTAATCAAAAGTATAGTGAATCCAGATAATTGAAAAGAAAAAAAAAATGACAAATATTGCACAACAAGGTAAATATACAGGTTAAAATGAATGAGTGTACAGTACAAACATCGAAGTGCCAGGAAGGCACCAAAACACATAATAAGAACTAAATAACAGAATATGTTAAAAAACAAAAAATATAAGGTAATAAAGATAAAAAACGAAAACTGAATACAAATGGGAAATGCAAAAAAATGATATGGGTAAATGTATAAAATGATAAGAAATACAGTAAGAAATGAAAAATGAAAAAATTATAAAAAATCCAGAAAAATTCCCTTATAGAAAATACAGTATTAATATTGACAAGTAAAAAATTAAAGTAATGTAATTTTATATGATATAAATAATATTAAAGTAATTTTATAATATTATAATATAAAAATAATTATAATATAATATAATTATATAATTAATATTAATACATTTCATATTAATATAATTTTAATTTTACATGATATAAAATATCATATAATGTTGTAACTACTGGTAATTATGAATAATGTTTTGTTTTTTATTTATTTTTATATAACGTTGCTTCAATGCTGAAGCCATTATTGAAGAATGCTCTTCTTGAATTTTATAAAGTAGTTTTGTAGCTTTAAATACTTCAGCGTCTTCTGTATTTTATCATTTCTTTTAAACTGTAGACACTCTACAACATTCAAGTTATTTTATTTGATACTTTTTACTTTGAATTAGATACTTGGCTGTATTTTTTGTATTTCTTATGCATTCATTATGCAGTCAAATTCTTTGCCAATCTTTTGCTGGTCATATTCAAAGCTTCCTCAGGGCTTAATCTGAGACTGAAAATGTTCTTCTCTACTTCGATATTTTTATCTTCTGGGTCAGTGGGCCTGTTCCTCCTGTCCTGATCTGATTGGCTAGGTTCCGACCGTGTGGAATAAGTCTGGCTGACTACTGATTGATTTGCTTTTTATTTTAGGCTTTTTGGTTTCTTTTTGGCCACTGGTATGTTTGAGACCCACAATTCCCTTAATTTATAACAATTTTCTCGGTTGAAATTTTCGGGGTGCATTATTATTTCGATGGCTTCTGATATATTTCTGCCAGTTCTGATGTCTTGCTATCCATCTTCTTTATGCTTCTAATATGTTCTACAAGTGTTGTACATATTTGTCTTTCTGTTTGCCAAATGAACTCCTTTCCACAGGAACATGGTATGCTGGAGATTCCTGGCGTCATAGACCTAACTCATGTTTTACAATACGCAGCACCTGAATTATTTTTCTATTAATAATAATAAATTCTTTATTTATTCTGGGACAAGTCCCTTTAGAATAACGTAACTGTACATTATTATTATTATTATTATTATTATTAAAATACAAAACGTGTAAAAAAAAAAATTATATACAAGAACAATTTCATCAGATATTTAGGAGTTTTTTTTTATCGTTTGCTTTTCAAAACGCTTGAGCATAGGTCGCTGATTAAGATGGAGATTTCGACATTAAACGATTGAAAGAACATACTTGGTCTCGCCAAATGGAGAAATATTTCTATGGTTAAAGACATATAAAATCAATATTTTGTGAATTAATATTAGAAATAGGTATACTTTAACAAAATTATTTATAATTATTATTACGAAGTCCCCATAAACGCAATACGAATAACCAAAATAAAATAAAATATGTCCATGTAAATATACAGACATGCATAATTAATTTAACAATGGTTATATTATTTTTCCTTCCTTAATAAAGAATCTCCCATAATTATAGGGAGAAACATCAGAAAAATATACATAAATATCAAAATATAGGTTTTTTAACATCCCTTGCACAGGAAATTACAAAAAATGGAGTGGTTTTACTTTGGTTTCACGTTTTTCATTTTTTTTTTTTTTGTTTATTAAAACTAAAACTAAATTACTTTCTCTTTTTTTTTTACATTTGCTAAAGTGAATAACATATTAATGACACTTTCTAAAATAATTAATAGTTTTCTCACGAAAAATATTAATTGCTTACTCTTTATTATAAGAATTTTTGCATCACTTTTCCATATATTTTATAAACTGTTTATGTTAAAATGGGTTTGTGAAATATATCATAATTAGTGATGTAACTTGTCTTTATTTTTTTAATTCTTTAAGGTTTTTGCTGATTTCTCCGTAGTGCCCTTGACATATGGAATCATCACCGTTGTATTTATGTCTTCTTCTGTTTTGTCTTTTGATTATTTGTGAGTTCTTTCTTTATAATTTCTTCCTGAAAAATATTACTATAGAAGGTATTAAAAAACAAAACAATTTCTGGGCGTCCAATGAAATAAACCATAAACGTACTTTCAAATCCTTTATCGAATTTAGTAATCCTGATTTTAACTGTAAAAATTAAATGAAACGGATAAGTGTATTATAGAGAATGATGAGTTGGCGGTAGCTCTCGATTCCCTGTAGTAGTTTATATTTGTAATATTGGCAATAAGAAAAAATAGTGAGACAAACAACAACACAACTTGCAATTTGTAAGGCAATGGAACTTATAAACTCAGTTACGGAACTACCTTACTTGGTTACCAAGATAGCCTCCTGAACTGGCCAAACTCTTACCTATAGAACAGCCATTGACTCTAATGTAAACAACAAAACCCAAACAATTAATTTTTTAACAACTAATCTGTATTATAGTAGTGTATTATAGTTGTATGTCTTACGTTTCGGAGATATCAGCATCATTCTATGGGATCATTTCTAAAATTATAGGTCTTCATTAATATAAGAAATATTCTAGTTTATATCCATATTTTATCATTTTTTTCAGTCAATATATTGTTTCCTGTAATTTTATCGATATTCAACCAAGATTTGTTGATCGATTGCAAATAAGAATGTTTACTTTATGATTAAGGATCAGAATTAGTTGCTTCAAAGTATGAAATAGATCAGGGCTAGTGTGCGCACTTGCGACAGAAATTAATAAAAAATGGTGTTTTCTGAGAGCATCATTGGAATTAGACCCCGTTTTTAAGTAGAACATAGAATGGCCTTGGAAAAAATATAGGGTTGTAAGTGTTGAATTATTAGTTGGTACAGTATGCTCATTTAAATTTTAAATGTAAGAAATTGAAAATAGAACACTCATTATTCATATACCATTAACATGAGATAAATCTTAGTTATGGCCTTTATTTTTCTGTTTCACATCTGAATAATATCACTAATTCTGAAGACGAAAGACCACTTTTGATCACATTTTAAATTTCAATACAATTAGCAATAATGCTTATTTACTTCCAGTTGTTCAAATGTCTCTTGCAGACTATCGTTTAGAGGAAGGTTCAAAGTTGTGTTGAGGCGTCTTGATAGATTGCTTCGAGTTACATGTCCCGCTCATCTTAAATTGCTAAACTTTCATGAGATATTGACTGACCATTTTCTGTGAGCAGTATATATATATATATATATATATATATATATATATATATATATATATATTATGTTTTTATGCCTTCGGATAAGGAAATGCAGACTGAATTGTATTTCTCTGAATAATCAAAAGATTTATTTACAATACATATTTAAAAATCTTAAATAATTTCCAACCAAACATTCATTCACCTGAAAATGCGAAAGAAACAGCATTAAAAGCTTTTAAATCGTGTTTCCTTATATCTTTCAAGAGATAAGTTGTAATTTACTCAACACACATTATGATTTAAACAATTTATAACAGTCCATTAAAACGGTAGCCTCTCATGTCTTTCATTTATAACATCTGTTATCAAGTAGGCTGTATCGCTATCGTGGCAAACACAAAATTAAGAAAACGTTCGTACATTAGCAACGCAGTTTTCTTTACATACATAAATAGATATATACTATATATCTATACATAGTATATATGTAGTATATTCAAGATTGCCTTTAATATAAGTAAGTACATTTGTATCACCTCTTCCTTTTAGACTATACGCTTCTGTTGCGAAACCGTCTTACGTTTTACAAAGTTTTCTTCGAATATTGTCCATTTTTTTTAAAGTTTCTCAGGCTGTATCGGTTTACAGAGTAGGATAATTTTTATCGGGCTAAATATATGATGGATAAATAACTAAAAAATTATTTCATTAGGATAAGTCGAAATATTTTCGAGTTTTGGTCTAATTATATTGAACCGAAAAACTCTGAAAGATATTAATTTATTTTAAAGTGTTTTGTAATAGATTTCGAACGCAATAATAATAATTACTCGACAATAATTTAAATATAAACACTATAGGGAGTATTTAATTCATCGAAATAATCTTCGAAAGCACAAAACATTAGAAAAGAAGGAAAAGTTCGATTCCACTAACCAGGAAATTAAAACTCTGTAATCTAAAAATAAAAAAAATAAACCTTGTCCAGAATTATTTCAAAAGGAAATAAATCTCATTTTTAACCCCTTTTTGTGCTTTTTTCTTTATTTTTTTTTAGATACTATTTTTAACCCGAAAATCCTCTTCTATAGCATCATGGTTTTCCTCTTTTATATGAATACAGATCATTCTATTTAGGTAGAATATTAAAATAGTCGGATCTGTTTGTTTTCTGAGTATTATCTGAGAACTTTTTACGAAAGGGAACAAATTATTTAAATAATTACCATAATCACTTGTGACTTGTTTATAACAATCAGAGAAGACGCCATGTCTCGACAGGAGGAATCAGGGATGAGGGAGCATTGTGTAGCGGAAAAACCCATCTTTCTTGGAAGTTGTTGGGGAAAAGTTTCCATCTTAGGTAATTTAAAGGCGCTCTATCATCGAGACCGAGCGGATAAGGCCCTATAATCTCTTAACGTATTTGTCTCCATGATTACGAAATTATCCGGAAAGTTAACGCATTTACCAAGTTAAAGGATAAAAGGGGAGGGAAAAAACTTCGCCAAGTGGGAGCTCGAGGAGGCCGCGTTTGAAAAAAGTAAGCCAGCGAATCTTCCTGTTTAACATTTTCTCATGAATATGCTTTAGATTTATGATCTTGTAAGAAGGGCTTCCTTCTTTAAATATTTAATGGGATCTTGTCAGACAAGATGGCATCATGGAGAAAAAAAATTATAGCTTCGAAACGTTTCGTAGAATAATAATAATAAGTGTTAAAAAAATAAAAATACAGGTGTTAAAAAAAAAAATAAATGAGACCTTAATTTAGCGTTGGTCATTCGATAGAATTATTTCCACAATAGAATTATTTGTATTCCTTTCATCTTAGTTAACTCAAGCTTATATATTTACATAACACATATAGAGGATCCTGCAATAATGAATATATAATGAATGCTATCTAGTCTTTATCTTAAGACATTTATCTTAGTCACTATACTTCCCGATATTTTTTCGGAACCTGAATTTAAAAAAGAAAACAGCGTGTTAAAAACAAAGTTTTTAATAACTCTACAGATATAATTAATTACAAACAGACAATGGAAACGATCGAAAAATCCTTAAGATGATAAAACCCTAAGATAGTTAATTCAATTAATTATGTGAGATTGGTGGGGGCAATGGCGCTGAGAAAATATGAAAGCCCAATGAGGAGTGAATCCTTCTTGGCCCCCCTCCAAATCGGAAATGGCCGCAACTTTAGCCCACAGTTTATCAATCATTTAAATAACTGCTTTAGTCACTTTTCACTTCTAGCCTTAACCATTACCCTAAATGCTGAATTCACCAACGAAGAATTAAATTATTCAAGAAAATATAATATTGAATATAAGGTTTTGATATACAGAGGGGAGATATCCAATAAATATTTATAATAATACTGTAGACGTTGAATTACAATTTAATAATATTATTTGTTAATAATATAGGATAACAGAATAACAGAATGAATTAGAAAATCAGTGCGTTAGAATTATGAACGTTTGTAAGGTATCAGATGTTATCTGTAATTCCATCGTTAAAAAAAAAAATAAAAAAATGAATAACAGAAATGTAATTCAAAAAGATTAAAATTCGAATTTCGAAAAAATGGAACGTGAGTATTTCGTAATGTTCTGAACAGATTAACCCTCTAATGGTAAGTCTTGAGGGTGAAACGAAAATGGTAAGGCTGGGTCATTCTGACCCAATAGTAATAAATTTTCTTTTTTGAGCTATTTAATAGACTTTTGGGATAAAAAAACTCCTAAAATATATTCTAGAATATTTTTTATTTAAAATTGTTTACTAAACAGAAAAAGTACATATTATGATAGAATAAACTTAGGTATAAATATGACAAGTGTTATAAGAACTTTAATATTTTTTCGAAATCACAATTTACACAAATATATATTATAAAGTACAAGATTTATTATAAAGATAAAGATATATTATAAAGAAAACTGTATACGAAAATACATTTCGTTCAAAGGCATATAAATAAAAATATATAATGCAAGTGTTTTAGGAACTTTGATTTTTTATCACTATTCGTAAAAATATAAATGAAATGCAAGATACAAGCAAATATAATATTGAATACATACAAAGACGTGTAAATCAATAAAATAAATAATTGTGAAGTCACTATTCAGTCATCGTCATAACATTGTGTGCATAAAGCAATTTGATGCTTTCTACAAATGCATTTATGGCACTTTTTACAGAACTGGCCCCTTTTTCTGTCTTTACTTTTATCACACAGGTCACCCCTCTTTCGTTTTGATCCTTGTGGAACTTCTTCTTCTGTAGTTGTAAGTTTCATGATAGTGGTTCGAAGCTCTCTTGGGAGGAATTTGCATTGGAGCCTCCTAGCCATGAATGGTTTCGTTAACGAAAATGCTAGCTCCTTCAGAAAGTTAGATCTGGCTCAATTGGAATAGGTAGTCTAATTTTTATTCCAATTGAACAATACAAAACTGTTTACAGCGGTAATGTCGAGAATAGCAAAATATATCGCATGGGCCTCCTGCGACTTTTTCTTTTCGTTGTAACGTCATGGCAAAGCTTGTCCATAACGTACACACCACCTTTCGGCATGCTATGAAACTCTATAACTTCCGGCTTTTTTGTTTGCTTGTTGATTTCACCTGTAAAATGCATCGATGACAAGAGTAGGACGTTCATGTATTTTTTGGGCTATGTGACAGTAATGATTTGTCATACTGACATAAAAAATTGGTTGTCATAATTGGATGGAGGAATTTGTGGTTTGTTTTTCCTGAGAGTTCCGACCCGTGTCAAGTTTTTCTTTCTCAACTCTCCGGCCAATTCGTAAGAACAGAACCAGTGGTTCTTGGAAAACCTCTTCGGGAGTGGTATAAAGGCGTATTCGGTCCATAGTGGGTCTCAAAAAATTCCAAAACAAATAAATATTATAATCTTGAAACAGCAAAACTTGTTTCACTTAAGGTGAACCCACGGTAAGGGTGGGTCAAAGTGACCCAGAGTTCAAGTGCGTCATAAATTATTACGATTGAGCTTAAAATTCCACTTACCGGAGTATTTCCGCTTTGGGAACCAGACTCCTTGGGTCCCTGGAGTCTGGTGGGGTTACTGCTAAAGGATGAATGATGAGGCTTCAATGAAAGTTGCATGGCTCAATCTGACCCGAGCCTTACTATTAGAGGGTTAAGTGATGTATAAATATTGTAAGTAGGTTAAAATATTATGGGGTATTCTGAGAAACTTTTAAGTGTATATGTCAACTGATTTGGTAAAACCTACATTATATTACTATGTCCAAATGCAAATCCTTTGTTTATTTTCATTTTTCCAACTTTCTGTATTTTACTAATTAAACATAGAATATTAAGGAAGGGAATATATTAAGTCTAAATTTGCCCCCCAACTCGATATAAATTTTTAGTCTACTTAGATTAGAGTATTTCTTGGTTAGGTTTTCGAAGAAAATAGCATTTTCAAGGTCGTAAACCAACAAGCAACCTTGGTTACATTTTCAAGTCGATATAAAAAATTTCAAATTAATTTTTCTCATTAATAGTAATATTTGTCAGATTTCATAGTAATATTATTCAAGGTACGATTCCCAGGATAGTTCTTGCTTGGAGATCTTTTACTCTGAATTCCAGTCAAACCCAAATCCCAAGGTGGGGTATTATTTGCAATTCAGTAAATTAAGCCCTTGGATGACGGTGCTTTGTCCAATTTCCATTCCGAGAAATCGGTTTCTAGCTGTATTTGAGTAGCATAGTTTCAAGACAAAATTATGATTGCAAAACAATGAAATAAAAATGTAAATATATGATCTGTAATTAGTAATTAACTTTCTATTTAAATGCTTTTTTTCTATGCCATTCCATTTTATTTAAATCTTACTATTATTATAAATGTGAAAGTTTGTATGTTTGTCTCTCTTTCACACAAAAACTACTGGATGGATTTGGATAAAAATTATCGAGTAAAATAGGTTTTACATCAGAATAACACATAGGCTATAGCAAGCGCAGATTTATGGGGGGTGTACGGGGGCTCCTGCCCTCCCCCTTCCCCCCGACTGTTTTAGGTATTGTGGAGAATCCATTATAGGACATAATTAAAGGTAAATCACATGATAATAGTTGTCAAAAGAGTAGAAAGAACATGAGTGAAACCATTTGTTTTGATATCCTACTAATCTTACTAATATTATAAATGTGAAAGTTTGTATGTTTGTCTCTTTTTCACACAAAAACTACTGGATTGATTTGGATAAAAATTATCGAGTAAAATAGGTTACACATTATCGGCTACAGCAAGAGCAGATTTATGTGGGGGTACCGGCGCATGTGCCCTCTCCCCGTTATAGTACATATTTAAAGGCAAACCAGGAACTTAACATCTTGAAATTTGTAGATAGGTTCTTTGTTTAGTTTAAGAAAGAAATTTGGATAATTCCACCCCAAGGGTTTCCCGTTCATAGGTTATATAGAATCCATCAGTTTTGAAGTTAGGCATTTGAGATTTTGGATGTACGGTTAACTTATATTTAAAAAAAATAATTATATTATTTATTTTAAATTATCTTTCACAAAACTTTATGTGGCAGAGCAAATTTCACGCGAGCGAAGCCGCGGGCATAAGCTAGTAATATATATGTATCTATGTATAGGTTTGTGTATGTATGTAAGGAGTTTAAACATCCTAATGTCTGAAAATGTATTAATTAAAACAAAAAGTCAGTAACAAATAACAAAAATTAATACAAAAATACATTTAAAATAAAAATAATAATACCTGAATAAACTGAATTAATTACAGTTTTTTTTTACAATAAAACATTTAGATCTGAATTTCACTTAGCAATAACTAACTTATTTTAATGATAAATACGTTTTTCTATTGGAATCTAATTTATACATTAATGGAGATTTTTTTTCTACAATTTTAAATGATCCACTCCTAAGTTCATCTAATTTTTCCCTATTTAATTTATTACCAACATCTACAAAAACTGTGTCTCCAATATTTAAACCTTTTGACTTCTTATCTTGATCAGTCCGAAATTTGTTATCCTAATGATTTTTTACTAAATTTTCATATGCCGTTTTTCTGTCTTCTTGCAAATCACGTTCACAAAGGTCTAGAGGACAAATATTTATGTCCGCACTATATAATAAAAATGATAGTGCGAAACCCCTCATTTTATTTTATGAAATTTTAACAACATTTAGTTCGTTACAAGGTAGTATGCCTTTAATAAAATTTGCTCCAAGAAAAACTAGGAAGAATTTATAAGGAAGATATTTGTACTCAACTCGAAAATTATACATTTTCCGTTAATTATACAAATGATCATTAGAAAGGCTATTGAATTTCCAAAGAAATCATCTTTAATGATTGAAGTTGAGATGAAAAAAGGACGCAGGAAATATTTCAGCAAAAAAAAAATTGTTTTTAAGTTTATAAGAGAAAAATAAAAATATTGAAAAATACAATCTTTAATTTAAACTAAAAAAAAATAAATTTTAACAAGCTGTATAATTATTTAAATTATTCTTAAAATTATAATTATAATAAATCAAATCAATTATTCTTTTAGATAGTTTATATACCGACAGTAATAATAGCTTTTGATTCAGCATACCTGAAATAAAATATCATAAAATAATCTGCTCTTGGGGATTTTTAAAACTGCAAAATCAATATAAAAGGTTGTGTTTCCTCTTGGTTTTATCCGATATCGACATTCTTATCGTGTTATTAATGCAAGAACAGATGTATGTGTTAATTTTACAGATAGTTTTGTGTAAATTTTGTAAGACATTTTTAAGAAATAGTTTTGTAAGAAATATTGTTTCAGCTAATAACCGCATTCCTATGAGTATTTTTCTTATTAAGATATTCAATTGATACTAAATATAATAATATAACTAAGTATAAAGAAATAATAAAGAAATCTGCAAATCACACCAACTGCTGTGCTCTCTTGTCACTTAAAATCTTTATTGTTTTTTTTCATTTTGTTGATCATTATTTTCGCAGTGTTAGGCTTTTTAAGTTAACAGCTTATTAATTAGTTTAATAATTATTAGGAACAGTTTATTAATTGAAAAATGAGTAATATGTATTATCTCCTTATCATCTATCCATTTTAACAGAATAAAAACATGGTATCAGACTAAAAAAGTTTTTGTTCGTCCATAAAACACGTAGGATTAAGCAAATCCTGTAGCTCAAGGATGTTCTTAAGTTACCTACTTAAGCATTTCAGGCAGTCTTTTGAAATCTTAGCAAAAATCATAACAAATATTCTTGAAAATATTGGAAAATTGAAAATATTCTTCTTAATTGAATCATCGGCATAAAATGAGTGCATGGTCATTTGGCTTTATAAAGGTCCAACACAAAATATTTCTCTAACTACTTTGGGCCACAGATCCCTTTTCCAAAATGAGCTCATAACACCGACCTCCATTTCTTTTTTCAATTAACCTGCTAATATAAAACGTTCGACAATGACATTTTGTGTACGTATGATCTCAACATGTGTACGTAATTAGCACTTGATTACATAAGCATAATGAATGTAAAAATCTTTAACTCTCATGAAAGAAATTAGTAAATATCCATAATAATTAAGCTTGAATTTTAAAAGAGAAATGAACTCTCAATTATGTGTGAGCTTGTTTAAATTGTAAAAATCTCAGTAGCAAATTCGGTCTTGACTTGCATCTGATGTCCGTAGTGTTGAATTGAGTTACTAAGCAACTCTAAAGGTGCCCCGTAGTTTAAGATAGTACTTACCCGTTTTGGAGTTTCTCTCTATTTTCAGAGGAATCAAGAGATAGGGGTATACATATATAATCTGTGTGTACAATTGAGACCAACAAACATGGGTCGAAGAGAAAAAAAAATGTAAGAAATCTTCATTGATATAGTTTCTTTTTATGATTTTAAGTATTTTTCATTAAAACTAGATCCCGATAATGGGAGTAGGCCTCCCTGAGAAGCCCAGAGTGAGATTTAACGAAGGTTCCTGCACGCTCTGGTAAATACGCAACGACGGGTGTAGGAGCGCATAGCACACTCTGGTAATTTAGTATAATTGTGAGTGGAGAGGTCAAGTTGTTGCTAACTGCTCCCATTTCCTAGTGAATTACTATCCCCGGCCTCCGCTCTCCTGCCTCCTTCATCCCCTGCCTTTCCCCTCTCCAATATAGTCCTCGTCTCAACTGATTCACTTCTAGGGACAGAACGATTAACGAGGATAAAAAAGGCTTTTATTACTATATTTATTAAAGCTTGCCTAGTTACATCTTCTGATTATTGTTCTACCTAACGTTTCCATATCCTTCTTCCTTCTCCCACTAGCTTCTCGATTTCACCTTTTCTGGTTTATTTATGAATTGCTCTTCTGTCTGTTTCTCTTTACCTAATAGTATCTTTACAATTTTATCTGTACAGTTTCAGTCCACAACAACCATCTTTGGACTTATAACAACTTTCCGCTTTACTGGCGGTTACCAGTTTTAACCTTATACAAAAATCTGAACATCTCAAGAATCTATCTGGTGAAAGACTTAATTAAAATCATAAGAGTATCTTTTATAATATTACGGCTTGTACAAATACCATAAAATTACAACTACTACTTAACTAATTAACTACTACTAATTAACACTTACAGTTCACTGATTAAAGTCCACCGACCGTATGATTCTCCAAATATAACAAACTGACACACAGTAATGAACAGAAACGGTTTATTACACTCACAAGACTGTCACAGTCCACTGATACACTAATTACACTGGCCGGTTCAACACTGAATAGTTTATCACATTGACATTCACTAATTACAGTTCATCACAGTGCCTGGTCTACTCTCTGACTGACTCACTCGAGGCAACGGGGATATTTAAATAGGCAAGGCTGAACATTCTAGACCACGGAAGTAGGGGGGGAGACTATTCTGGGATTGTCGAGAACCTTCCGGTTTTACTATGCTCCAGAAGGTTCTAATCGAATCTTAACTTCTCCCGCCGATGGGCTTAAGACGCTAATCTCTTGTTTCCGTCCTTCTCTCTGTGGCCGTAACAATACTATTTAGTTTGTTTTTGTTCTACAACATACAAACGTCTCAGCTTTTGGTAACTGGCCATATTTTCCTCCGTCAAAATGGCGAAAGTTTCTTTATAGAATTAGTTAAATTAATTTAATGAAATAGCAAGTAAACAGGTTCACCTTTATTTGATTATATAAATAAAAATAAAACTCTTGTAATTATTTTAAAGTAATAAACCCAACATAGTACAAAGTTTGTATCCTTACAACATAGCTTTATGCATCACGTTTATCTCAAAAAACAAATGCATAAATATAAACATTGAAACTATGTCCAAAATTAGTATATGAATTGGAAATCATTTATTTATTTGTTCCAACACCGACTATATTACAGTTCCTATATATATTTCAGAATTATGACATAAGTGATACTTCAATTTAAGATAAATAATTATATTATGTTAGAAGCTCAATTTGAACTTCACAACACAATGAAATACGTTGTGCCTTACACTTGCATTTAATTCTGCCGTAATTTCAGTTATTTAAATGATTTGCCAAGAGGCTTCTATTTCATTCAATGTTAGCTTTTTTGTCGAATAATCGCTTCACCATTCAGGTCAATTATTATTATTATTCAATCGACTAATCGCCTTCCATTACGATACTCAATTTATCCAGCGAATCACTTTGTTAGAACGATGCTTTTCTTCATCAAGTGCGCATAGAATTTCGTAAAGAAACATGGACACAGTGAATAATAAAATTACTTTCATATGTAACAAGGAAAATATAAAAAAGAGCGCTTCCGCTCATTTCGTAAATACAGCGATAAAAATGAAAGTACATACTTTGAACAGTTCCTAACTTATAATAAACTTGAGTGGATGAAAAAGTCTTATAAGAGACTGGTATAGCCATTGCTATAACCAAATATATATTGTTTTTTTATCATCCCAAGAGATGTTTTCAAAGTATATTTTAAATTTGAAATATACATGTATAAGATCTTCCTATTCCTAAAATCTAATTTTTCACGTTTTTCGATATTTTAGCCAGGCAATTTTGACTAAAACGACAATTTGGCACCTTATTTGTCTGGTTTCGAAAGCATAAATCAATGAATGACTATTCCAGCTAAAATTGAGAAAAAGTCTATTTTTGTGAAGTTTTTAGTTATCCTCTTTTGACTCATTATTTGTTGTAATAAATATGACGTAAAGAGTTTTCCGGTCAAAGAGTATTTTATTAATTCTTTTTAATATTTTCCTTTTTCCACCTTCCTATATTAAAGATAGAAGTTAATTTTCTTCTGAGAATCAAGAAGAAAGCAGACAAGAACTGGTTTTGACACACTATTACCGTTCGACCGAAATAATTTAAAACACCCAAACTCAGGCATAATATAGCCGGAATAAATTTCATAATTGAAACATGAATTATCCCTAGATTTTTTCTATTTTGATAAGTAAATTTTACCTGTTTTTCAATTTACTTAATTTTGCATCATCTATTGTAATAGGGTTTAATCGATAAACTTTCATGCAAGAAAATAAATACATATTATCGCACACGACCTATGTAATATTAAAAAATATGCAAATATTTAAAACTACTGTATGGACGGTCATGTAGGGACAATATTTTTGTTGTTCGTCAACTAATTGAGAAGTCCCAGGAAACGAAGCAGGAACTTCACATGGCCTTTATAGACTTAGAACAAGCTAGTGACAATGTCCCTAGAGAGAGGTTATGGATAGCACTTGAAGACGCAGGCATCAGTAGGGGTTTGATAAAGGCGGGGAGACACTAATACAGCAACGACATATATCAGATAAAGTGCGGTAACCACCTTTCGGACACTTTTCATGGTACGAAGGGATTGAAGCAATGGTGTAGCATGTCACCCACTCTCTTCAAGATATACCTTCACGAAGCGGTGAAACCGTGGTACAAGCAATATGGGGATGTTGGACCGTTCATTGATGACGAACATCTACTATCCTCGTTCTTCGCTGACGGCCAGGTCGTGTTTGCGAGACGGAAGGTCTACCTTGAAATGATGGGATATGCCCTAAAGATGTGCTAGGAAACGGCGGGACTTCGAGAAGAACTGGGTATGGCCATTGGAGATCCTGGTGCAAATGCGCTTCTGGTGGACAGGGAGGCTTGTAAGAAAGTAAATATATTTAAGTACTTGGGATCTTATTTGAATACTACCGGGTCATCTGAATATGAAGTCAGGAAAAAGATGGAGCAAGCCCGAAAAGCTACTAGAAAAAATTGTTTATATAGTTTGTTCATAAGTATAATTATGCAAGGTATACTTAATGCTTTATGCATAATTTTAACTTTAGTGTCATATGCATAATTTCCAGCAATTTTAAGACATATGTTTTGGAATATTTGTAATTTTTTGTAATTAGTTTTATACATGTATCTAAATATTGAGCATGCGTATGTTAGTATAGGCCGTAAGCATTCCTAAATTATTTAAATTATCAACAAAGTGGGGAAACTTTTCATATATTTCAATTAAGAAGTAGGTTTAATATTAAATTGGGTACAATATTAATACATTTATAAACGCTCTAGTAATAATATAAACATGATATTGTTATGAGCTGTTATTTTAAGTCCATTTGGACTGAAAAAAATAGTTTACTGTTGTAATTACTATGCCATAATAAAATTTAAGAGGTGTATAGGGTTTAAAACATCAATCTTAGTTATGTGCTAATTGATATAACTTATCTTGTGGCCAAAATAATTCCAACCTATCTTTTTACTATTCATCGCCATTCGTTTTACTTCAATTCTTCTCCCCTTTTATCTTTTATAAATAAATATATAAAACTACATTGTTACGTAGCATATTGTATGCAACTGTTTAAATATTTCAGTAACGTTGTTTAGCCGCGAACCTGCGCTATCCGCCCGTAGGAACGAACCGATCCTTGCCTCTAATATCATCTAATCTTTACCGCCAAAATCAAGGAGAGGAGAATGACGCTTGGAGCGGCCCAGCACTTGCTGCAGGAACGCCGAGCTGGGCTGTTCGACTAGACCTTCGCAGCTACGACCGCTTGCCGCTTTCAAGCCGATATTCCTTATTGAGAACATCCAGCGTCCAGGAGGTCTTACAGCCTGTCACGCACCAGGAGCTCTGCTGAGACACCAGATTATAATTGATTATAGAGAACACACAAATCGTGAGTCCCATTTCATTATCATAAGGCCTCAAATCACCGACTAATACTGCTGCTGATAATCAACAACTCATTGTGGTTATATGATACCAAAAGGACGACTCAAGCTAATTAATCGTATTAACCCTTCAGGCCTTATTCACTTAAATTCTTCATTATATCGTTCATATTTATTTGTTATATCTTGGCCATAATGCTAGCTAGCATGGAGCAATCTCTGTGAATAATTATTACCGCTCCTATTCAATGTTAATTTTTAGTATTAGTAATTAATCATATTTGTTCATTAGATCGCTATTTTGCATGTATAGTTTATAAGTCCTTCTTGTATAGCTGCTACTATTAAGTTTGATCATTAATCACCTGTATATTTGTTTAGTTAAGAGAAAGATATTCATATGTCCTTAAAGTTAATAAACGCTATGTTAATATCTGAGATTTCTTTCAAATTCCCGTGATACTTCAATTTGCTTCCTATTTAATTTCATTCAGTCTAATCACGCCCTAACAAACGTTAAAAGGAGACAGCTATTGTCTCTCCAAATAGATACTGACACTTTACAATCGGTTATTTAGTATATAACCTTCAACAGTTCATAATGAAATTAATAAATGCATCCCTAAAAATTATTAATAAAATATTATATTATTTAATTTTCATTTGCAATTATATAAAATATAAAATAAAAATATTAATAAAATAATACGATTGGAAGAACTACGATCTGCAGGTAGTTTTTTTCAAATAATTTTATTATTATTATTATTATTATAGGCGTTCCAACATGGGTTGCCTCAACCTGTCAGAGCAGCGCTCAACACCTCTCGGTCGATCATATCCCCTTCCTGGAGACCTCTACTGGCCATCTCTTCCTGACGGCCATCTCTTCCATCCACCTGCTTCTGGGTCGTCCGCATGTTCTCCTCCCTGGTGGAACCCAATCCAGTACTCTGTTCGGCCAACATTCAAACTCCATTCTCTTCATATGACCGTACCATCTTAGGCGGCCTGCCCCGATCCTTTCATTTGTTGATATATTCACATCTATCCTCCGTCGAATTTCTTCATTTCTAAGTCTATCCAGCCTAGTGACACGGAGACACCTCCTCAGGAAATCCATTTCAACCGCCTGCACCTTTGAGTACAGAAAGAAGCTCATAGTCCAGGTTTCCGAAGAATAAGTCAGAATAGATTCTACAATGGTTGTGAAAATACGGCGTTAATTATCTGTGGATATCTCTATATTGCATAGGAACGGATGTGCAATTGATTTCCGTGGCTATAAGACGGCCTGCACACCGAAATCGAAAATAAGATTTTTCTTGAACTAATGAAATATTTAAATTACTGGAAAATAAAATTTGGCAATTTTTTACAGTATACCAAAAAATCTAAAAAAATTGTTTTTAACTTTTTACTACTTTTAAAAAAAAATTGCATTATATTCTGTTTTTTATTATTAAAAGTAAAATAATGATTTTATCTTACCTAAATATTTAGGAAATACATTTTATGTATTTTCATTTTACCTTACATTGCACACCAGGTGTTCAATCCGCTCCTAGCAAAAATTAAAAAAAATCCGAGGAGCGAGCTGCAGATCCGGTGTGCAATGATCTTATTAATGTGAATTCACTTACGAATTGGGTGATTTCCTTAATAAACATGTTTTTAAAAATTAAAAATGAACAATATAAAGAAGAAAAAAATTCGCTCCTTGGGACCGTCTTCGAAAAAAATCTTTGTCTCTAATGGGTTAAAAGCCGTTTTAATGTACTTTCAGATAAAATATAATATAACTTAACTTGTTATTTAAGAGAGTAGCTATAAAGCTTAAACAACAAAAAGGAAATAGCATGAAAAAGTTGGAGACTATTCGCATTCTGTATCAATACATTTCTTAATTAGAACTTATTAACATGTTTAGTATGTAATTAACATTTCCTACATTAAATATGTTTTATTCTGGACTTACGGAATAGTGGATATTCAATCCTTGCAATCCGAAGGATTTTGTTAACTCATCAATGCTCCTTACTTTGTTACGAACAAAATAATCCATAATGACCTTAATATCCCATTTGTTACTGATTTGGCCCGAATCCGATATCAATCGTTTGAGGATAAACTTTATTTCCACTCAAACCCATTAGTTTCAAACCTGGCAAACTCTTCAATTCCTGATAATCCTCCGAGGCGTCTGAATAGAAGATGGACTCGTGATTATCTCCCTTTATCTCTTGCCATTATTTATCTTTCATTATATTTACTCGATAAACAGTTGTTGAATAAATAACTTTCAAAAATATATGTTTTATTATAATAAAACCATTATTTGGTAATGTTTCCGAAGAAGATTTTATATGTAGAATAGAGTTGTTCATAAAACCTTGTTCCTTGAAAGTATATCAGCAACGGACAAGAAGTAAGTTATACCAGGCGGTCTAACCTCGGCTGATTAGAAGGGCTTATATATAAACACTTGAGGAAGAGCCACTTGTTCAAAGTTTGCTGGAGGGGCAGGGCCTGCAATGCAGCTTGTAACTTCTCAGCAGCTTCCGTTTCTTAATTACTAGGCCATGGCGGGCAACTCCTTACCTTGTCTGTAAGTTCTACCTCCATCGGCAGGGCGATGTAATGCGGTCCTTATGTACGTAAACTCTACCCTTTTATACATGTTTTCGCTGAACTCGAACAGTTTTCGACGAGAGAGATACAGTAAGATTATAAAATATTCGGTCTGCATGAAACCTACCTCCTTGTAGTTTGTTTGTTCATTTTACGCCGCTGTTGCTCCGGTTAGTTAGGATGCGGATTTTTAACGATTACC
The DNA here is from genome assembly GCA_037127475.1 of Arma custos. Taxonomy (NCBI): domain Eukaryota; kingdom Metazoa; phylum Arthropoda; class Insecta; order Hemiptera; family Pentatomidae; genus Arma; species Arma custos. Next base: position 29,991,752 of record CM073759.1, on the reverse strand, counting down.
CGACATCATACGAGGACGGCATAACAAAGGATTTTTCAACCCCTTTAAAAAATCCTAGGACCGATCTTGGGCATGTTGTTATGCTAACTACTACTCACAGATCACCCCCAAACCTACCTCCTTGTATAGTGTAAACTTTTCTTATCACTTTACTCATATGAGTTATTTGTGTGTACGCTATTAATTTTTTTTCTGAAACGTTTTTGGGTACTTCACTGTTAGGGGAGCTCCAATACTTATAACAGTAGAGTATGTATGGAAAAACTTCGGAGAACTAATTTATAGAATGAAGTGTTGGTAGCGAAATGTCAAAAACCAATATTAAAATAAGAATATCCTCATAAAAGACTGAAAAGACAAGAAACTGCTCGGCATTTTCGCCTACTTCAACATTTACTGGACAAGCGTCCAAAGCTCCCAATTAATTACAAAAGACTCATTTACATGACAGTTATCAGACCTATTTGGACATACGGAGTTGAGCTTTGGGGCTCTACTAAACCATCCAATTCATCTCGTATCCGATCCTTAAAATCCAAAATCCTTCGTAAAATCCTAATTGCTCCTTATTGTGTCACAAACAACTCATCCATCATGATTTTAATATCCCATGTGTTGCTGATTTGGCCCAAACTAGATACCTATCCTTCCATGAAAAGCTCCATACACACTTGAATCCGCTAGTCTCTCAACTTTTTTCCCATAATATTCCTGATAACCCTCCGAGGCGTCTGAAATGAAGATGGCCTCGAGACCTACTATAGAATTTTATTGGAGTGCTATCAATGGATAGTTCCTCCACAAGTGTTTTTTTTTATGTCCTTTGTTCATACAACAGATTTACTTGATGTAATATAATTACAGTTGTAAATATCAATAAATTATTCTATTCTAAAAAAAAATAAGAATACAAAAATAATAATTAAAAAAAGACTCTTCTGAGACATAAGAAAGGAAATATTTTTTACTTTTTTGGAGGCTGGTTCCTTTATGAACTTGAAAATAATAAACGAACAATATATCTCTTTACTTCCCAGAAAATTAACAATTTTATTAACGAAAATTTTCGGTTTTAAAATTTTACCTGAAAAATCTATTCTTATTTTTTTCCGGATCCTTCTAGGCTAGAAAGTGTTTGTATGCAATATCAGGAGTTTCCTACAGTTAGAGAGATACATTTTTTGATGGGCTGAAGGCGTGTAGCAACCTATTCTTTAGAGACATAGTTCCCCCTCCCAAACCGCAAGGCAGTGTCCCCTTGATCGACATGCTCTCATTGGCGTAGGGATGGGGTGAGGACTCCCTTGTCCAAGCCTTTCTTCCTTCCTCTTCCCCCTTTCTTCTTCCCCCGGTTTGTATGTATAGAGTCAGCGGCCTTGTGCCGGTTTAGAGAACCCGCCTTCAGCGGACTCATACTATGTATTTACTTAAAATACCTCAGGGTAGGAAAAGTATTATAATTATTTCTGTATATATATATGTATCTATGCATTGTATAATCTCTTCAAAATTAAAAAAAAAAATTTAAATAATTAAAAAAGAACCATAAATAAAAAATAAATTATGAATATAAATTTGACGTAAGTCAACGAGATCCCGATTAAAGTAATGTTCAATGAACATACTTCCCCGTGTATACCTCGAAAAATTGCGAGATCACAGGGATATAGGATCAGTGAAGAGAAAGGATTTGTCTAGCTGGAATGAGTGCCTTGGTAGCTCAGTGGTTAGAGCACCGCGCTAGAAACGCGGGCGCCCCGGGTTCGAATCCCGGCCAAGACATAATATTTTCTCTTCAAAATTAAAAAAGAACCATAAATAAAAAAAAAATATATATATATATATATATATATACATATATATATATATATATATATTTATTTATACACTTTGTATATATATAATAATTATATAATAATATATATAGTTTATAATATATATATATATATATATATATATATATATATATATATATATAAATGGAGATTTGAAACAAAAAAAAAAAAATAGAGAGATACGAAATGAGTAACAGTGATTGGCCCAACATCCGTTGCTGACACTAGTCTCGCAAGACAGCTCTTACTTCATGCTCAGTGTGTTCAATTGGGTCTCCAACAACCTAGATTTAGGTAATACCTGTATTGATTTAACGCGTACTTTTCGTATCTCAAACCTATAATTAATAAAGTTATATTGTAACACAGTAATTATTTTCTTACTTGATTTTTTTCTGAATACATAAATAATAATATTTTATATAAAAAATATTACCCATGACGTAAACGTATTCACGTACAACAGACGGCCGTGTCCATAACACAGCCATACCTCATTTTTTATTATGTCTAAACTCCTAAACAGAGGCGCTAGCATTTAAAAGTAAGGTTGAGCCATGTTATCAGTGGGGCTCCACTTACAGAGGAATAGGCTACTGCCCTACCTGTTTTTTTTTCTTGTTAATTTTGTTAGTTTTCTATTTAAATGTCTGTATTGTTTACTAAATTTAATTTGGGGTTTCTACCTAGCTCCTTCTGCGATTGCCTATTTAAAATGAGCAGAATAACACTTTGGGAAAAGCCGTCCTTAAAAGATGATGCTGTGAAATACTTCCAGAAGGTCGGTTAGATTCCAAATTCAAATATGAAATTGTGTGAAAATGTCATCAAATGAATTTTGAAAAGGATAGAACTGGGAATGTTTTAGAAAGTGTAGGGCCTCCTCTAACAGCCTACTCCGATGTTTACTGTACGTGGGCTTCAATTTCCACCACCGGACTCCCATCCTCCACATCATCTTGGCATCTTAATCATCGCTTCTTCTTTTTCCCTCGCTCACCTGGATGACCTCAGGTGATTGGGTAGTCCAAACCGATCCATCCTTCCCACATGACCAAGCCAACCCAGCCTTATCTTCTTTATGAAAGAAATAATGTCGGACTGTGGAAACAACTCAGTTAGCTCGACATTTTTTCTCAAGCGTTTGCCATCATTGACAGATTGATTTCTGCATAAACTTATATGACAGTATTAAAATAATTACTTTTAATTGTATTAGGCAAACAGAATTAAAATGGAGATCTTTTTTTATATATTCGATGGAAAATAATTACCAAGAATACTTCCCTAGGGAATCGATATTCCCAGGAGTCCAAAGTTCTGCTCTGTCCAATCTGTTGGAAATGAATCGTCAGCGTGATTCATACATGAACGAAACAATAGATAAAAAGGCGACACAACTTTGAGGTATAAGTTTGACTGTACTTGTTGTATTTTCACAGTTGAAATGACGGCTATTCTTGAGGCCCTTACAACAACAGATCAGTAAACAACAGTTTATTTTGACTCTTTGTGCACCCCCAAAGCTATCACAAAAGTTTTTTTAAGTAATTCTCTCATACAGAAAATTCATCAGGTCTTAAAACAAACAGTAGACTTATCAAGAAAAATAACTTTCTTTTGGGTCCCGAGTGACAATAGAATTGGTCGTTTCATTCACGAATACCTGATGAGAAAGTGAGATCCACCTCAGTGTAAGAACAGTTTATTGATAGTACTTTAATATTTATTAAAAATATCAAAATATTCCAGTTGATTCGAATATATTAATTTCTAAGCTAGTTCTATCTATATGTACCTATTTTTACCTGTTTATAATAACTATAAAAATAATAAATTACTAAAATAGATATTATGTAATGTCTATGTATAAATATCATTATGCATAAGTTTTTAGTAGAATATAAATTACCTGTACCACTAAAACCCATGAAGAGTCTGGGGTTCAGTACATGATAGAGACTGTACTGTATCATGGACAACGGTTCTGCAAGGAGGTGGACTAGTCCTAGGTCACGCAGATTTTCCCCCCTTAATTTGGGTACCCTATTTTTATAATATTTTGTAGAGGCTGGGTGGGCCCCAGGAGGGTCTTAGATCCCACATGATCCATCTCCCGCTGCAAACAGACTAAATAAAAATCATGGCCTGCAGCGGGATTTGAACCAGGATTTCCGACATGTCAATTCAGTGCTCTACCAATGAGCCACTCCGCTCCCTAATCATACTACTATTATAAATGTGAAAGTTTTATAAATATACGCAAAAACTACTGAACGGATTTGGATGAAACTTTATAATAATATAGGCTTCGCATCAGAATAACACATAGGCTATAGCAAGCGCGGATTGAGAAGGGGAGGGTGCACGGGGGGGGGGGGGGGCACGTCCCCCCCCACTGTTTTTTAGGTAATGTGGAGAATCCATTATAGTGCATAATTAAAGGCAAATCACATGATCATAGTTGTTAAAATAACAGAAAGAACATGAGTGAAACTATTTGTTTTGATACCCTACTAATCTTACTAATATTATAAATGTGAAAGTTTGTATGTTTGTCTCTCTTTCACGCAAAAACTACTGAACGGATTTCGATGAAACTTGACAGTAATATAGGTTATACATCAGAATTACGCCTAGAATATAGCAAGAGCTGGTTTAGGGGAGGCACACGGGGGGAGGGGAGGAGGGATATACTACTTATGTTCTTACTCATTCACGCAAAAACTACTGAACGGATTTGGATGAAAGTTATTGAGTAAAATAGGTTATACATCATAGGCTACAGCAAGGGCAGATTCATGTGGGGCCATGGGGGCATGTGCCCTCCCCTTTAGAGTACATACTTAAAGGCAAATTAGGAACTTGGCATTTTGAAATTTGTAGATAGGTTCTTTTTATAGTTTAAAAAAGAAATTTGGATAATTCCACCTCAAGGTTTTCCTCTTTAATCTAATAGGGATTCAAAGGTTGTATAGAATCCGTTAGTTTTGCAGGTGGGCATCTGAAATTTTGGATGTACGAGTAACTTATATTTAAAAGAAATAATTAAATTATTAAATAATTTTTATTTAAATTTTTTAAATAAATTTTATTTTAAATGATCTTTCACGAAACTTTATGTGGCAGACCAAATTCCACGCGAGCGAAGCCGCGGGCATAAGCTATTTGAATATAAATAAGTTTATATAAGTACTTATTAATAAAAATAAATTGAATATAAGTATGTATAAATGTTAAGTAATTAATAAGTATATTTATAAATTTTAAGTGTTCATTTATTGTATAGCTTTATGAATGATAATAATTATTAGCATGTTTGCCCTAAAATTCAAACAATGACGACACCGTGGGAAAAGTAGGTTTTTGGTTGCATTTATATTATAAATCTTAGCTTATTATTTCATTGGCTAGCTACAAAGTACATAAAAAAATAATGGAAATAAAAAATAAACTGTACTACTATAACCCACGAACGGGTCATAGGTTCAGTAAATGGCAGAGATCCGTACTGGCCATAAAATGGCTGGCACGAACAGCTACGGAGGAACATTGACAGGTCTGGTGACTCATCAAGACCAACATAATTAAGAGAAGGACAGTGGTCCTAACATCTGGGAGCAACTTGCTGACACTTAGGAAGAACTACTGTCTGAACTTCTGTCGAATAGGTAATAGGCGAGGGAAACTGGTCGGCTCCACCGTCACTTTGCTCCAATGACTGTAGAACAGATCATCGGATCTGTTCTACAGTCATTGGAGCAAAGTATCGACTTAGGTTTGCATCTCAACAAACGATTAACCTGCATTCCTCAAAACAAAACTGAAAAGACAAGAAACCGCTCGACGTTTCAAGCTACTTCAACACTTACTAGACAAACGCTCTAAGCTCCCAATTAACAACAAAAGACTCATATGCATGACCATCATATGACATATTTGGACTTACGGAGTAGAGCTTTGGGGCTCCACTAACCCATCGAATTCCTCTCGTATCCAATCCCTACAATCCAAAATCCTTCGATAAATCCTCAATGCTTCTTATTTCGTTAAGAAAACAATCATCCAAAAGGACCTAAATGTCCCATTTGTTGCTGATTTGGCCCGAACCCCGTATCTATCCTTTCATAACAAACTTCATTATCACTCAAACCCTCTAGTTTCCAACCTAGCTTCCTCTTCAATTCCCGATAATCCTCCGAGGCGTCTGAAAAGAAGATGGCCACGTGACCTTCTTAGCTGAACTTTGATTTGAGTACTACCAGTGGGAAGTTTCTCTACTTGTCATTTTCATGTCATTATGTATCTACGTAGCCGATTTACTTGTTGTAATATTGTAGTACAGTTGTAAATATCAATAAATAAATAAAAAAAAAACCATTGAGAATGAAGAAAGAAATGTATGAGAAATCAGAGTGAACCCGAAGACCGTTTGCTTAGCGATGCCACTCTAGCGTAAAATAGCGTGCCCACTTTGTTATTGTAAACGGGGATCAGCCACTGACTCCACCCTTTACCTGGGCCTAACACTGGACACCCACTCCAGTTTCCCAAGTCAGGTACAAGAATAACTGAAGCTAGGCCGGTTCAATGGGCTACCATCGGATGAAGTCACCACAATTATCTATGAGGCTGAAGCTTCAGATATATAAGGCCATCATTCGACGGATGGCGATTACTATGCGCAACTCCTGCGGCACTTCCACGAAACCACACTGCTAAGAGTGCAGGTCTACCAGAACTCCATTCTCATTGGATCATCAGAGATACTACATTCCAGAAAGCCAAGATTGATATTAATCTATGAGGCTTCTGATTCTTTGATGTTCTGAAGTCTTGTTCAGGGAAGTCGCCAAATCACCCATAACTAGGAGGAGGAAAGGAACTATCCTCTTAGTTGACGAGTATCTGAGAAGTATAGCTTGGACTCAGGAATCTTGACCTACCTATTTTTTTCCTTTGTGTGTTTGTGGTGTATCCCATTTAACCTAAGAGCAGAAAGCAAGAATGCGACAGATAAACACAGACACAGCGGTCAAAAACTAACTCTTAAAAAATAAGGAGTAATAGTTAATTATAAGTATTTTTTATATTTATATATTGTAGGCTATGAGTTGATAAAATGAAATCGGTAGCCAAAGAAAAAAATAAATTAAATATAAAAATAATAAGGATGTAGTTTAATATCTGAATGTATAAGTGTTCAGGGACGTATTTACAAAGACAGAAGTAATATAAAAGGGGTGTAAAGAGGGCCTGTTGCTTGTGTTATGTGCCTTGTTGAAATTTAATGCTCCCTACGAAAGTTGCACATGTTGCCTCGATATGAAAAGCCATCGATCCAACCTCCTCGCCCGAGTAATTTTAATAAAACGCATTTGTTTTGTCCCTCCTAAGCCTCATTATTTCTCTATCGAGGAGCAACTTTCAACTTTGATAATCATTGTTCCGCAAAGTAATATTAAACTTTTAGAGAATTCTCCTCGATTTGCTGAGTTTAACTCAACTATATCCGTAAGTATTATTATTATAATGTCTTAAGGTTTTTGAGGTACTTTTATACTTTTGGGCTTTATTACTTCACTAAGACCCTTAAAGTTACAGTAGAAAGTTGCTTAAATTTTACCATAGCTGGACTTAGATATAATTAAAGGTTTCAATAAAGAAAACAGATGAAAAGCTGTACTTGCTTTTCGTAATACTTATTTGTATATTTATCCATAATTATACGTATGATTATTGCAATGATCAATTCAATAATGCACAAACTCCGTAGATTTCTACCTCCTACATACTTTCTAATTATCCAATCCTAAACACAAATAGATCCTTCACATTAAACCATAATAATGCCTGTTCGTCTCTCTTTGCTCAATCTGCAGGAGTTCCACAAGGCAGTATCCTCGGCCTAATCTCCAACACAGTTTATACAGCTGACATCCCAACCCATCCTGATACTATCCTTACCACGTATGCTGATAACACATGTCTATTATCAGTCGACCCTAATCCAGTTATAGTACCCCATATTCATCAATAATGTAACCTTTAAAAATTATGTCAAAACAGGAGGACCTTACCGTCCATCGTACACCAACGACTTCCTGTCGTCCTGTATCGCTTAATAGCATTTTACTGATACCTGTAGAACAGGTTCGGTACTTAGGACTACACCTTGACAAAAGATTAACTTGGAATCCTCATACTGAAACGACAAGAAACAGCTTGCCGATTCAGTCTTCTTCAACTCAAAGACCCATCTGGTCTTTGGGGCTCCACTAAGCCACCGAATTCCATTTTTCTCGTATTCAATCCTTACAATCCAAAATCTTTCATAAAATCCTCGATGCTCCTTACTTTGTTACGAGTAAATAATCCATAATGATCTTAATATCCCATTTCTTGCTGATTTAGCCCGATTCCGATATCAATCTTTTCATGACAAACATTATTCCAACTCCCCACAAGTTACAAACATGGCAACCTCTTCCATTCCTGATAATCCTCCGAGGCGACCGAAATGAAGTTAGCCTCCTGAACTTCTAAGTTGAATTTCTTATTCGAGTATTACCATCGGGTAGTTCCTCTACTTGCCTTTATCTCATGCCATTATGTATCATTCTTGCCATTTACTTGATGTATTGTTCGAATACAGTTGTAAACTTCTGCTTTTGTTACTACTTTTTTCATTGAAATTATTTTATAAATACAAGGAGCATCATAACAAAAATTGTATGTACATTCATAAATATTCTATCACCATTAATAAATTTAGCTTTCAGAGATTGTAGGTCTACAGAATGTTTTGCGGCACAGAGGAAATATATTCATATTTAAATTATAATGAAATGTTCCACAAAGATCCAAAAACAACCGATTTAAATCCAATATTCTTAAACTTCCCCTTTTAAGTATTTTAACGATATTTAGAACATTATTCCCCGTCTTTAGGTTGTCAAATAAAAACACACCAGGTTTAAAGGTTTTAGGCCCAATGTCCAAATGAATAATTAAAAAAAAACCAAAAGTCCTTAGTAACAATGTTGTATTACTTCATAAATTTATCATAACATAACCAACTATTACACCATAGCATAGCACAACACCAAACGTTAATATCAGAAAATCTTAGCTACATCTTGGCTAAATAAAAAACTAATAGAGGTAAGGTATGCATACATTCACACAAGACGAAAATTCACAATATGGGTTATACATCCACTTTCTATTTGTAACGACTTTACCGTATTTAAACTTTTCTGAATGTTTAATCCGGATATTTAAATTGGTATAAACATATAAAAGATAACGTGCATATCTTCATTGCAATGAGCAGGTCGAGATTGGATGAAGCAAAAAAACGAATTTTAATGCAAGGGTTATATAATATTTTTTAAAAAAATTTTTTGTATGTGAAAATGTACAAAATAAGAAAGTATGTAAATCATATATAAATTAAGTTTAAATCAATAAGAGATGCAAACATATATTCTGGCTATGATAAGCTCTAAAATGAAAAAAAATCACCTAATATTGTACCGTTTCATGTTATAGATTTTTTTAAAACATTTCATCTTAACTTTATTAATTACCATAATTATTTAAATTGGTCAATATGGACTGAGCTGCGAGTACAAGATAATGGAACATACATTTCCATTCAATGAAGGCATCCTCAAAGAAAGTAGTCCCAATAGCTTTCTTGATAGTCGCAATAATTTCATCTGTGTTACTATGTTTTCTATGTTCTTTACAGTCTTTTGGAAAGAAAAATAGGAAATTACAGGTGGAAGTAATTGGCGGATCAATACAGTATTTGAAATGAAAAAACTATTCAAATTAATTTCGAAAATTAGTTATTCATTGCAAAGTATTTTTTGGAAGAAGTTTGATAAATCTGTTAAAGTAGTCCTTTGACGCAGAGATAAAATTACATACAATAAGTACTTATATTCAGAAAGAGGAATGAATAGCACAAAGGAAAACCTTTTATTGCGCGCAGACGTCTAAAGCTAAGCCATGGCAAAAATACTAGTGATCAACAAAGGAATACCAAACAGATTTTATTATTCAGATACAACTCCAAATACCATGGAAAACTAATGAAAAATACTTTGGTTGTAAAAAAGAATAGAAAATATTAAAAAATTACTCATCCTCCCATTTATTGTTGTTGTTTGTTCATTTAACGTCACTTTACGCTGATATTGCTAATCGAAGGATGCTATATTATTTATTATATTGGGAGCTCTAATGCCCTCTTATTCCTAGGCAATATTCCCTAGGTACATCCTTTTACCATTAAACATCAACAAACGTCCTATATCTACAGTCATCTCCTATTCAAATCCTCACTCCAGAATCATGAAGCAAGATCTCACCTTTCGGATCTCGTTCCCACAGAACCAAAACTTTCCAACAACCCCTTCTCGCCTCATCGCCCGCTCCACCACAGTGTGGAACTCAATCCCTCCTATCATCCGCCATGCTTCTTCACTATCCTCATTTAAATCCTTGCTTTTCCTACATATCATGGCTTCCCAGAAAAATGATCTCTAAGCAGGTTAGTCGTTTGCTTAAATTATTCAGTATTGAATAATTATTTCTGTTTTTTTCGTGTGAAGAAGATATACATTAAGTAAATAAATTATTACATCCTAGCTCATGTATTTAACTGTTATCAATAATTAATTTATTCTCTTTGATTGCTTAATATATGTCATGATTCGTACTTTTTATCTATTTTTTTATTTACTTTCTTGGCACTTTATGATTATGTAATTATTAAGTTTTTATTATGTAGCCTTCTGGCCAGATATATACAATTTCTCTGTTCATGTTTGTTATTCTAAAGGGACATAGTGCCAGAATATCAGAATATCAGTGTTTATTTCCAATATTAATTAAAAATGTAATTCCGTGGGTGTTTCATGAATATAACTTCTGAATTAACCCTGTTTTCATAGTTTCCATAACTTAAACAAGTAACATTATTCGTTTATATGCTATAACCATATCATAATTAAAAATAAAGAACTGCATACAAGTCCATTTCCTAACGAACTACAACAACTGAAACATGGAAAAAGGAAGAAGAAAAAGCGAAAAAAGGTATGGCTAATAAAACTATAGGTAAGAGTGATTGTCACTCTATATAAATCATATTATGCGTGATAATTTATTTATAAGTAAATGAAATTCAAGTGTCTAAAAAAACAGTGAAGCTTACGAAATTGAAAAAAATTAGACTAAATACATTTGATTGACCCAGCCGTAATAAATATATAATAGAAAACGTCTAATAAATAAATGGAAAAGTTAGACACATCGGTATCTGTCTGATTTCAAAATGGAAAACTGATTAACAATGTTATAACAAGTCGAAATATTACTTAAAACTAAACTAAATATTGCGATAAAATTTCCAATATTAAATTATTGTGGTACCACCTGATCATAATGAGCTACAGATATTACAGATATTAACATAGGCGTAACGAGGGGGTATTGGGGATGTAACCTCCTCCCCATTGCTTAGAAGAAATTAAACAAAAAAATTGAAAGTAACAATTTAAAAAAAATAAAACTTTGAAGGATTTTACTTTTTCAAAGTCAAGATTACAGAAGTAAGGGTTAACAATGCCAAAAACACAAAGAAAGTGCAAACACAGTTATTTTAATGAAGAGGTACGCTAAAATGACAATCCAAAACGTAATACTGTTTATTTACAATTAATTATATTATTATAGCGGCAGTAGTGGCATCAAGCGGCAACAATAAGATCGCAAATATGAAAAGAACAGTTTAGACAATTCTTAGAATCTAGAAGTTAAGTCTTGATGGGACTAGAAAGTTCCCTATGCAATTAAGTGTAGTAAGTTATTGTAACCAATAAATAGGGTTACTTGTATTTAAAAGCTACTTTTTGATTGCCCTTCCAAAAATAACATTTATAATTTCTGAATTATAATTTAACCCCCCCCCCCTCCCGCCATGAGTCAACTCTAGTTACACCAATGGATATTAAAGTTATATCATCTGTATAATTGGCAAAAGGAATATATCTATTTTGGAGGTTTAATTTTTAAAAAATGGAGATATCTTCTCTAGTTAGTGGACACATAAGGAATCCCAGCATAGCATTAATTTAAAAAATCTTATATAAAATAAAATATTTTAAAGGAATTTCCTTGAATTTAAGAAAAGAAGTTGGCAATGTTTTTTTAACTGTTCCCTTAAGATGAAAAATAGGAATAAGTTTCTTTATGCTTTTAATTAGGATAGATTAACTCTAAGATAAATAATTAATACGTTTGTTCAACACCAATTAATTCTTTCCATTAATAATATTAACTAAGTGTTAGTATTAAATAAAGTGTAATTAGATTTCCGGAACACTTTAGAACGTTTTTATAGCCATTTAAGTGGTCATTTGGAAACTGGAAAGACGAAAGGACTCCTAAAAGAAGTTGGGGAAGTGAAGAAGTTCCCCTCGGACGTGCCCTGCCCAAACTCGTCCGACTGCCTCAGCTTTTTTAATTCGCTCCTCGCCAGCGCTCGAGTCCGGGAGAAAACTTGTGCGGGAATTGGGACTGAAGGGCGCATGCAAAGCAGGCGACACTGTCGGAATTTCCTTTGAACTATAAGAAGAAAAGTTGGGTTCGGCCTCACTTAGGCATCTCAGACGTGGCCAGTTTACGACGTACAGGTGCAACTTCCAGGACGACATTCCTCTTTTATGTTTAATCTGGGTAATGCACTTTATATTTAAACGAGAGGGACCGCCATCATATAGAGGGTTTCATACACTTTCCGCGAACCGCTGGATATAGGTCATCTCTCTCTTAGTATCTGTTGTAGGTAACATAAATAGAAATAATCAGCAATATACAGTAATAATAATCACGCTATAAGCAAATTATTTTTAATGTAGACTAAGAATATAAGTATGACATTCAACATTACGCATAAACAATTTAAATTATATCTCTTGATGATATTGTTACGGTTACAGAGAGGAAGACGGAAACAAGGGATTAGCGTTTTAAGCCCGTCGGCGGGAGAAGTTAAGATTCGATTAGAACCTTCTCGAACATAGTAGAACCGCCTCTTCTTTGTCGGAAGAGATCAAGAAGGTTCTCGACAATCCCAGAATAGTCTCCCCCTACTTCTGTTTTCTAGAATGTTCGGCCTTGTCTATTTAAATACCCCCCTCGCCTCGAATGAGTCAGTCAGACCAACAGAAATAGAATCAATCACAGGAAATATTTTGACGCTGCCTTTTAATCACTTTTAAAACACAATGAAATCTATTGCTTATGATTGATCCCGATTTTCGAGAATTCCATGTAAACACATCTTGCCCTGTTCATAGAAATAATATCTCTTAACTAAAGAGAACTAAAGATCAGCACGAATAAAAATGAAAGATTGGAGGATAAAGTAAAGGAACCATTTTTAGACGAAAAACACGCGGCTTAACTCTCTCTTAAAAAAGGAAGGCTTGTGTGGGTGGTATTTCAACCTCCTACTTTACAAATAAACCCTACATAAATGTTTAACTTTGAATCAAAATGATAAGTATCCTTTTGCGTCATTTCATTAAAAAAATACTTGTAAATAAATGTTTAAATGCCACGATTACCGTTTTATCTAAAAATTAATACAGTAATTGTTGTAAAAATATTGTTATTATTACCGTTCCTTGCCCCGTACTGATCCTTATTATTATTATTATTAATAATACTTACTATTATTAATATTATACTTATTACATAATTTTCGTTTAAGTTCGGTTATTAGTAATAGTATGGAATAAAACACTAATGCAATTAAAATTATTAATGATTTTTTTTTCAAATTATTGAAGTTGTCGTACGTTGTCTTTAGCAAATTACTTACCAACAAATAATTATCTAATCAGAAATCATGATAATTGAAATACACCTAATCAAATTAAAATAGGCTATGAATTTCAGTAAGGACTTGTCCTACATCCTACATATGACATGTCGTTTAAAAATAAAAATATTTCGTTCTTTGTAAATATTTATGCATACATTGTCATTCCTCGTAAATATAATATACGGGGTATTTATGTTCAAGACTAAGTTAGTGTATTCTTCAACATTTCTCTAAATAATAATAATAATAAAAAGACTTAGCGAACCCTGAAAGATCGATTCCGATACCACAAATTTCCGTTTACTAACCTCCGTCCATGGAGAACCACTCAAACCCACTTTTAACGATATCCTCCCACCTACACCTCGGTCTACCCTTCAGACGCTTCCCAGTCTTTATTTATTTGTTTAAATAAATGCAATACTTTTGGCAGAGTAATAAGTATAAATATGTCGTAATGTCGCTCATCCCTCCTCCCACCAAAAAGGTCCACTTTTTATGATTATAGTAGCTGACCCTACAGACGCTGTCCTGTTCAAAGATTTTAAATCCGTAGATTACAACATTTTCAAGTAGTTTGTAAATTTGGACTGTTTTGAGGTGATGGTGTTAGTTATCAAAACTTGACATATTAATTGCTTGTAGCTTAAAGTACATATATCAGTTGCTTAAAAGTGTTAAGTATAAAGTAAAAACTCTTTTAATTTTTCTATTATAAATTTATTTTCTATTTTATAAATATATTTTCTATAATAAATACACAACGGATTAATTTAGTAAACTTTTTAAATATAAAATTAACAGAAACTTGGACGAATTTTCACTAATATAACTATTAGTATAGTTTCATAACTATTCGAAAGATTAATTAAAAAATAAAGATACCGATATCGCTACGCTGCCTTGTGGATTTAATGGAAATCAAACACATTGGGGTTATTAACAACATACAATAGAAGACCTAACTCGTTCTCGAACGCACTTGAACACCGAAAAATCACATCAAAATCGGTTTAGGTTTTATGAAACCTACAATTAGCCTAACCTGTCATTTTTTCCACCAACTCCTTATTCCACCAAATATTAAACGGTGGTCAAAAAACTCTTATTATATGATCGAGAAATAAGCTATTTTACACGAACAAGCTTTGTCGTTGACTTGATGACATTACCTGCCTAAAATTAGCCTAATCTCCTATTACATTGGCTTGGAAATTAAACAGGGCTCGCTAAAGAGAGAGACAATTGGAGATCCGGGGTGGTATCGATCAGGAGGAGTGGACGCTAAATCAAAGAGGGAGCAATTACTTTGTTAGGGGCCATTTATCTGGTCCCTGTAGCCTATCTACCTCCTCCAATATCTCCCTCCAATGGTGCCACTTTTAATTGGGTTACTGCTGGGTTCTGTCTTCGGCTAGGAATATGTCTTGAGTGATCTGTTGCCTGGCGACATGCAAGCTATAATCCGGAGGAGTGCATGTTGGTGCAAGTAAGTGGGGCAATGCAGAGACTGAAATAATTATCCATCCACAATGAAAATAGTATATACAAACTAAATTTCCTAACAAAAAACGCTTATAATACCAATAACCCGTCCATCAATGCGAAATTAAGCCACTATAATGCTCCAGAGAGGACAGTAATTATGTATAGAAGCGAATCTCCCATGCCAGGGAAGATCCTGAAAATCTTAAGGTGAATATTAAGAAGAAGTTATGGTCCAAGACATAGGGGAGCTCCAGATTTGAATCAAATAAACAAATATACGAAAGGACAGATTAATTGGAAAAACTATGAGGAAAAACCGACTAAGTTTCTGTGGGTACATGGTTAGGATGCAAGGTTGGATAGGGGAATATTCAATTCGATATACAACCTGAAAAGCCAAAGTGGTTATGCAAAGCAGATTATAGAAGAACTAAAAAGACACGGAATAATAATAAAAGAGGGCCATAGTTTGAGTACTATATGATGAAATAAAGAATCCCTAATGGTCCCTAAACTCAAATGGCTACAGTTCTAAAAAAAATTAAAAAAAATTTCGTAAATCTGATTGTGTTAAACTTTTTTTTTTTTTTTTAAATTTAATTATTGATATTTACAACTGTATTAGAATTATACAACAAGTAAATAGACTTGTGTTAAACTAAATAAAAAAAAAAGAAGACCATATTCCAAATCTGTTGGTAGAAGATTAATCTTTGTCGCGTTTGTGAAGTGTAAAAAATCTCTCAATTATTAACTGTACCAATGAAACCCATGGATGGTATAGGATTCAGTATATTGTAGAGACTATACTGTTTCTAAGACAATGGTTGTGCAGAGAGCTGATTTGGTGGAGTAGTTGGAAATATACACGATCAATTGCCAGGTTCACCCACAATTGAGAACGCCTATTTTATAGAGGCTGGATAACCCATAAGGGCCGGCAGATCCCACAGGATCAGGTATCGCTGTTTACAGACTAAATAATAAATATTTCCCAGGATCTTAAGCGTTGCTGCCCAGCGCTCTACCATTGAGCTACCCCGCACTCCTTTCACTTTTGTAATCTATAAAAAATGTTTTCGAAGTGTAATAAATATATAAATAAATAAATATAAATGGACACATATAGAGAGAGTACCCCCAAGTTTCACTACAAAAAAAAATGAACGCCACACGCTGGTCATGAGGCATGATTCAACTATGATTTTTATAATAAAATGAAAAACTTGGTCATTTTTTTTGTCACTGATTATGAAAGGGAAATGAATATTAATAATTATTAATAAAATCGCTTAATACTCATTAAGTACTAAATATGAAACACGATTTTAGAATAGAATAGAATAGAAAATAAACTTTATTCTGGGACCAAGTCCCTTTAGAATAACAATAATGAACAAATAAAAACAAACATAAAATTCATCTGGCCAGAAGGCTACATAATAACACAAATCATGAAATAATCAAGTGTGACAAAACATTGTAAAAATAGAAATAGATAAGAAAATAAATAAATAAAGTACGAAGAACTTGACTGGTTTTTAACTAATTGTCGAAAATAAATATATTGATGTTAACATAATAATATTTAATAATATTAATACAGTAGTTAATGACGAAATTGCTAACTAAAATAATTGATTAGCATAGCATGCGATAATGTACTTACAATGTCGGTATCATCGTTGTTGTTGGAAAAATAAACAAAACACAAGGGTAGCGGGATGGAGTTTACAATACTGATATATTCAAGCGGACGTTTGACCTGCTTGGAGAGCGACTTTTTGAGATGCCAAGAGATGATGGAAAAGCAGGGATTTAAATGAAGCTAGTGAAGAGGAATGGCGAATGAAAGGAGGGATTGAATTCCACACAGTGGTGGAGCGGGCGAGGAAGGAGTGCTCGAATGCCTTAGTTTTGTGGGAAGGAATGTAGAAATCGGAAAGGCGAGATCTTGTTTTGTGGTGCTGGACAGAGGATTTGAATGGGAGGAGACTATAGATATATGAAGGTTGTTGCGAGTTGATGGATTGGTATAGAAAAACGCTAAGGAAATATTGTCTACGGATGGGAGGGAAGAGCCACTTTAACTCATCATAGTGATGCGACACCCGGGATCGCCTCGGAGTACCAAGGACAAATCTTAAAACGCAGTTCATTATTCTTTTTAAGCGGCTCTCAAGCATTTTCGAGAAGCCCCCGTGTACCACACTACAGTAGTCGAAGTGGGGGAAGATGAGGGATGATACGAGCAGCTTCCGAGTAGGTTGTGTAAGGAGATGCCGAGAACGATGGAATAATTTTAGAGAACTAATTATTCTTCGGGATATTTGGGTGACATGTGGTTTCCAGGAAAGGTTTTGGTCAATGGTAATGCCTAGGCTTTTAACGGAGAAGTTGAAACTGATGGGGTGGTCGTTTAGGATTAATGTTGGAAGGGTGGGGATAGTTGAAAGGAGGGAGTTGGAACCTAGAACAATGGCCTGGGTTTTCATTGCGTTCAATTCCAGTTTGTTCAGCTTAGCCCAGGCACTGATCCTATCTAGGTCTTGCTGAATACTGGCGAACGCATATGATACCTCAGATGGAGGAAAGGATAAATAGATTTGGAAATCGTCAGCATATAGATGGTAGGAACAGTGGTAAACAGATTTAGGAAGATCATTGATGTAACAGTTGAAAGGAGAGGAGAGATGCTTGAGCCCTGTGCCACACCTAAGGATAGAGTAAGGAAAGAGGAAAGGGGTTGGTTGGGCATAGAAACCGCTTGGGACTTATCAGAGAGGAAGGATTGGAACCATAGAATAGACCTGTAGGAAAAGGACAATGACTTTAGTTTGGGGGAAAGGATAGAATGGTCCAAGGAATCGAAAGCTTTAGAAAAGTCTAGGAGGATTAGCATGGTTAGTTGTTTGTTGTCCATGGCTTTATATATGTCATTGGTGATTTTGGTAAGGGCAGATTGAGTGGAAAAACCTGGGCGAAAGCCTGATTGAAGCGGAACGAGGAGTTTGGACTGTTCGAGAAAATTTGATATTTGAGACTGGACTATTATTTCGAGAGGTTTGGAAAGGTTGGAAAGTATGGAGATTGGCCGGTAGTCCTTGGGAGATAATGGGTTTGGGGTTTTATTTATAGGATAGACTAGGGATTTTTTTCCAGGAAGTCGGGAATACTGCTTTTTGTAGTGAGAAGTTATAAATGAAAAGTAGGACAGGTAGGATATCTATGAGGCATAGTTTGACGGGTATCTCGTCTAATCCGGTAGAACTGGAGCGGGATTTAAGAACGGAGGAAATAATGTCTGCAGGTGATATGTCTAAGAAATAAAAATTGTCGGGATTGAAAGATGGCGTCAATGAAAAGACGGAGGAGGAGGATTTTGATGTGTTAATTGAGGCAGACAAAAAATATGAGTTCATTTCATCGGGAGAAGCAGGGAAGGCTCTGGAGGATGTTGGATTGCAGAGGGCGAGCTTTCGGAGGAGTTGCCATTTAGATTTAGGATCGGATAGGATTGGCTATTAGATGTAACGCATTTTTATTGTTATCTTGTTTTTTCTGTTTTCTCTCGTATCCCTGAAGATGACCTACAAAGTAAGTCGAAACGTCGGAACACTTATTTGGTGTTTCATTTGACTGCACCACCGACTATCTCTATCTTTACATTAGAAGTTCCAGTCAACTATTTTCGATTATAATTTTAGAATCACCGTCTAATGTATTCCGCGATATTTCTTAAAATTATCATTCAAACGCACATATCAATACTACGAAAATTAATATGAGAAAACAGAGAGAACAGTTATTATTTAAATCTTGGATACGTTCATTAAGCATATGTCATAATTTAAAAAAATAACAGCTTCAATGCCCTTGATAGCGTGTAGACTAGCTCAGTAGTAGTGTGTTGAGTTGGTATGCTGAGTATCCCGATTCAAATCCAGTTGTGACAGATTATATTAATTAGTTTATTATCAGCCATATGAAGTGCGGGGTAGGTGAGTGGTAGAGTCTGAGTTAACGACCCGAAAGTCCCGGGTTAAATTCGACTGTAGCAGATGAAATATTTAATCTCATAAGATGGATACTATAGAATCTGAAAACTCTCCTGGTGTTTGCCCAGCTCATATATAAAATGGGAGGAACTGTTGTCCTAAACAGTGCAGCCTTTACCAACTACTGATCCGAAGACGTTCATCATGGGCTGTAATGGTACAAGTTTTTTGTCAGCCATATATGGACCGAGTAAGATCTTCAATCCCTGCTGGGGCTCACCCAGTCTTTTTAAACAGCGTGATCTTGGGCGTCACCTCCCTGAACAACAGTTCTCTTAGAAATAGTACAGCCTTCACCATCTACTGAATGCTAAAACTTCATGGGTTGTAGTGGCATGCTTTTTAATTATTTAAGGGATTAACTCTGCTTAATTTGCTTTAGTCGTTAACGAAATTAAGATTAATGATATAAAAACTATCCTTCAGGTAGCTCCTACGTTAAGATTAAGACTAATTCTGATGATTAAGATCCTACGGAGAGACTGATTTACTCGCCTCTCCTCGAAATAACATTTAGAGAGATTTATGTCCCTAATCTGCAATAGATAAGGTATAATGAGTGTGTGATAATGAATGAGGGGCCAATCTATAATGATAAAGTTTGAAGAGGGCTTCTTGGTCATCGTTAATATTATCGCTGATTTACCGTCGCTCCCGGCTCGGCGAAAATTACCTCCACCAGATCTCAACTAAAGAAGGTTCAAGGAAGTAGGAGATAAATAAACTTTAAAAATACTTTTGGTTTTAATATAATCTTAATATTATATGAAAGGGCAGACCAATTTTCGAAAGTTAGCCTGCCCTTACGAACTATTGAACCAATCTTTACCATCATTTTTGAAGTGAAAACTGTGTTAGGAACTTTTGATAGAGAAAAACTGAATGGGTCGGCGCCACAAACATTCTCGTGACTTTTGCCCGAGACTGGTGACACCTAGCGGCCAGTGCATGAGTTATACGATTATTTTTAATGTAGTTTAGTTTAAAGTTTAGAATTCCAACAATATTTAACTAAAGTTTGTTTTATAGTTGTGCAATTGATACTGACAATAATTAATTAACAACACCAATAATTTGTTGCACTTTTCGTTAATCCTAAAAGATTTTATTTGTCATAGTTAAATTTCTTGTTCCAGGAAAAGATTGAAAGTAAAATTGATGTAAGTATTGTTGAACTAAACGATGGTAATAAACCTAAAAATGAGTTCATTAAGCTCTCGGTAAATACGAATAAATGGTATAAATTATATAACTATACACTAACTAGCTTATGCCTGCGGCTTCGCTCGCGTGAAATTTGTTCTGCTACAAAAGTTTCGTGAAAGATAATTTTAAATAAATAATTTAATTATTTTTTTAAAAATATAACTTACTCGTACATCCAAAATTTCAGATGTCTAACTTAAAAACTGACTGAGGGTTTGGGGGAAACCCTTGGGGTGGAATTATCCAAATTTCTTTCTTAAACTATACAAAGAACCTATCTACAAATTTCAAGATGCTAAGTTCCTGATTGCCTTTAATTCTGTATTATAACGGGGGGGGGGCACATGCCCCCATGTCCCCACATAAATCGGCCCTTGCTGTAGTTGTTTTGCAAATCCGTTCAGTAGTTTTTGCGTGAATGAGTAACAAACATAAATACAAACATTCGCATTTATATTATAAGTAGGATATCAAAACAATGGTTTAACTCATGTTCTTTCTGTTATTTTAATAACTATGATCATGTGATTTGCCTTGAATTATGCACTATAATGGATTCTCCACATTACCTAAAAAACTGTGGGGGAGCCACGTGGAACCGTGCACCCTTGTTATATCCTATGTGTGTATGCATGATGTGTAACCTATATTACTGTAAAGTTTCATCCAAATCCGTTTAATACTTTTGCGTGAAAGAGAGACAAACATACAAACTTTCACTTTTATAATATTAGTAAGATAATTAAATTATTGATATTTTGTATTGAGCTTATTGAGCCCATCATAAACTATATCATCCAGTATAAGTGAAAACCAGACTAATGTTAACAATTAAAATTTACAAAGTTAAAATTTAAAAAAAATAGACTATAATTAATAAAATGGAGCCAAAAAACTCAAAAAGAAACATTAATATTTATTATAATGGAATTGGAAAAACCCCAATGCAAAGACTAAGGTTTCAAACTTCTTCAGTCCTCACTCAAGAGTCTCAATTAAGCATCGAGGAATTCAGCAGCATGCCTGGCGAATTCAGAAAATTCATCGACACGTTCTAAACCAGAAGAAACAACTGAAGTTTCGTGTATTTTTATATTATTTCATCAAAACTAATCTGTTCCCAATGATTCAGATTTAAACTTAAATAGCCGTCAGTCTAGTGGCAGACCAACTCCTGCTTTTCCAGTTGTTTAATTTTTCAAATCTCTTGAACTGATAAATCAATTATTCTAATATTCCGTGTATGCTCTGTTGCGTTGATCCCGTGTTAGGAAGCTTGTATGGTAGGTGTGTATTCCTTGGTAATTCCTCCCAGCGAAGTCCGACGGATTCTCTGAACATCAATTAGAACAGGCTCCGTGAGACGGAGGTTTCAGCGCCCATTTTAAAACCTACGCATTGGTTTTAAAATGCCTTTAATGCAAATGAATTTTCAAAAGTAAATTGACAAAAGTGTAGCGAAGAAGTTCGCACTCTTCTTTATAGTGTAGTGATACACATTGATTTGCAAAGTGATATAAGTGTTAGAGAACATTATGAAAATCATGTTATTGTTCCTTGTACCTAAATAAAATAAAATTTCAATAATATGTAGTCTTAAATCAAAAATAAATTTATTTATTTCTAAATATATTTAAATTTATACATAGAGCTTACAAGTTGACAGTGATGTAGCGTTCTAAATTCACTGAACTGAGTATCACTAATTAGGTGGAAGCATTGAGGTTGTCCCTGTCACTTAATGTAATGGAACTACATCAAAGATTCAAAATGGGTGCGAAATTTTTTGCTTGAAGATTTACATCTCATAAAGAACAATGAATATAAATAAATTAATCATAGAAAGGAAGTTGATCTGAAATAGTTTAGATTGGTTTATTTATTATTTAAATGAAAAAAAAACAAGCATTAACAACATGATTAAGGTAAAATTTTCAGCCCGTCAGGTTGTCATAAGATTTTTTAAAAGGCAGTAGAAAATTCTAGGTTATGCCGTCCTTCGGAAGGGAAGTAAAAGAGGGGATCCCGAGCAGGTACGGTTCCAAGGCAAGGTTTAGATCTCTCACTGTAAAAGTGTCCAATTAGCCAGCCCTAGCAGCATAAAGTGACATTAGATGAATAAATAAACATAGTTTAATAACTAAATATATAGAGATCATTATTCAACATTACCATCATACTGCTGGTATATGTAAATATAAAGAAAAGCATAAATATTTTTTTCTTCAATCGTTTTTAAATAAACTAAATACCTAGGACTCCATTTGAACAAATGTCTCACTTGGAATCCTCATACAAGACTGAAAAGACAAGAAACTGCTCGATGTTTTCGCCTATTTCAACATTTACTGGACAAACGTTCAAAGCTCCCAATCAATTACAAAAAACAGCTATCAGACCTATTTGGACATACGGAGTTGAGCTTTGGGGCTCTACTAAACCATCCAATCCATCTCGTATCCCAATCCTTGCAATCCAAAATCCTTCGTAAAATCCTCAATGCTTCTTATTTTGTCACAAACATACTCATCCATCGTGATCTTAATATCCCATATGTTGCTGATTTCGCCCAAACTAGATGTCCATCCTTCCATGAAAAGCTCCATACACACTTGAATCCGCTGGTATCTCAAATTGCTTACCATAATATTCCTGAGGCGACCCTCTGAGGCGTCTGAAAAGAAGATGGCCTCGAGACCTTCTACTATAGAACTTTATTGGAGTGCTATCAATGGGTTCTCCACAAGTGTTTTTTTTTTTCATGTCCTTTGTTCATACAGCAGATTTACCTGATGTAATATAATTACAGTTCTAAATATCAATATATATAATTCTAAAAAAAAATAAAATAAATCATTTTTCAACCAACAATTTTGTTTACATGAAGAGAGGAAAATAGTGCAGTCAAAAACACAGGAAATAAGTCAAGACTTTTTTTCATAAGTCAAGGTGTTTTTTTACTGCACCCCCCAACTATATCTTCATCCTCCAATTTTGTTTATTTTTGTAATAGTATAATAGATGGGTCAGAATTTGTGGACAAATTCTTTCAACTGAGAAACCTGAACATGAAATTGAAATTTGAGATGTTCTAGGCCCTTTTCATTTTACGTACGTGCTTATACTTGCTTATTTAGAAAACATAGTGCTTCATTTCTAATTTTCTTCTTAAGTCAGAGCGATTATTATTTATTCTACAGGTACAAAAAAGTTTTCAATTGGCGGAGCATACATAAATTTTACATTATTATTATTATATTATTATAGCTATTATATAATCCAGCTAAAACTAAAATAGAATATGAAGACTTTTTAGCAACAAAATGTATTTATAAATACGACCCATATTTATTCCATTTCGAATACTATTCATCGGTAAAACAGAATTCAGCGGGGATTGGTTACTATACTCAGAAAAAAAACAACAGGTATTGTATGTATTTGCAAACCGAGGGACGACTATTCAAGAGCCCTTTTCCATTACAGACAAAAGGGAATTTCAGATGAAGTTCATTTACCTTCAATTGTACCTCGATCAATGGCTTCTCTAAATTGAAAAAAAGAATTTCAATCGGAAAACTGATCTTCAGCTGTCATAAGGTATATTGGATAACACTAGTGGGTGGTATATAAAACCTATAAAACAATATATACATTTTCTATCATGAAGCGGACAGCTTTAATATTTTTTTGTTTTGGTTTATTATAAGTGCAATCTTCCCATATAGTTCCAATAATAAAGATGGGCAAAATATGAATAAATTGTTTTGTATTTTTAATTCAGCCCCCTTCAGAGTAAACTGGGCCCAAAATAAAGATTTTCAAGTTTAAATAGTTTATAAAAAAATTAAGGAAGCGTTTGTCTGTGTTCTTGATCTATATAAAGCTGGCATTGCATGATATCTAACTGCAGAATAATATAGGTTCTATAAAAAATACTTTTTGAATGTTATTTTTGGTTCTGAAAAATGGATTTTCTAATTTTTCAATACCAAACTTTGCAAACCGAGTTATTTTGAATTTAGGGAAACGCTAACGGTGCAAGATTTTATGTTTTTTTAACCATTTTTCAACCCCTCAATAATAGTGTAATCACATGTAAAAAATATATTTACCCTCACACAGCTTATTGATAAGAAGTAAGCTTGCAAAAGCGAGGTGCATGTGATATTCATAGACCTCCAGAAAACCTATGATACGGTCCCATTATGCAAAATATGGGGATCACTAGAGAGCATGGGAGTAAGCAAATATTTGATAAGGGTCATCTAGTGCCATAATAGTACTAAATCTAGAACAAGACGAAGAGAAATGGACTGACGGATTGCCTATCACTAAAGGTGTCAAAAAAAGATATCCCCAACCCACATTTTTTTGCAACCTGTATGTTTATGAGGTACTAAAAACTTGGAAAAAGAAAATAAAGGGGAATGGGTATACAAGTCGGTAATAAATTTCTTTAGAACTTATAATTTGCTGAAGATCAGGTGAAAGTAGAAAATGATGATGTATATACCAGCTATATGTTAAGGAAGCTTCAGGAGGAATATGCTGCTTGGGGTCTGGAAAGGAACAGATTGAAAACTGACTACACAGCAATACATGCAAATAAATCAGCTCTATCCCTCGAAAATTCGGAAATACAAAAACCCATAAATACAAATATCTTGAAAGTTGGCTTACTGAAGATGTAAGCTCCTACAAAGACATAACTGAAAAAATAGTAAGAGACAGACAACTTATTGGCTGTCGAAACTCTGTTCTGTGGAGTAACAGGTTAACCTCCAAAAAAAATGATTCACTCATTGACGGAAAATGTTATCCTCAACGAATCTGAAACATGGGCAATAGCAAAAAAGAGGAAAGGAAGTTATTGACCGTGGAGATGGACTTCTGGAGACGTTGTTGAGCCATTTCCAGAATTCGACAAGTCCCTAACAATACAACAAGGCAACTTATAGATCAGGAAACAACGATCCTCTTTACAATAAAAACAAGAAGATTAAAATGGTATGACCACATAAAAAGAATTAGTTCAGGGTCCATGGTCCATTTTTGCACTTGATCACTATCAAGCTGAATCTTCGTGAATAGCTACGTTTCGATAAGACGCCCAACAATTTCCTAGGCAAAACTTCTCGATTATGGTAGCTAACAGAGGTAGAAAGGATAAACAATGTCGATTTGATAATTCTCAAAATTTTATTACAAACTGGGTTTTTTTTTTTGTTGAATCTCAAAATAATTATATAAATTCATACCGAATGGTAATTGTTGACCTTGATAATATCTGTGGAAGAAATTGGTCTGGGTAAGATGTCAATGAATTTCTCTTAGAATTGGAGAAATGTTTATTAAGTAGCCAACGTTTCGGCCTACTTTGTAGGTCTTCTTCGGGGCTCTATGCTAAATACAGACAATTAAGAATAAAAATGGTACAAATATATTAAAAATTATTAAATTAAATATAAATAAACAATTTATTGTTTGTTTATACTATACAATCATACTCTTCGTTTTTTATACTATACACTCATACATTTTAACCTTTATATTTACCTTGTTGTGCAATATATATCATTTTTGTTTTCAATTACCTGTATTCACCATACTTTTGTTTATTTTTATTTAATAAGTTTTAATATATTTGTGCAACTTTTATTCTTAATTGTCTGCATTTTGCATTGACCTCTACCCGGACCAATTTCTTCCAAAAAAATCATCTAAATTATTTGAAAAAATATTTTTTTTACAAAATGTATGGTTTGATCAAAGAGTCCCCCCCCCCTTCCAACATGTATCGATAACGAGGTCATCAAAAATGATGACTAACCAGCTGATTTTTTTTTTTTTACTTAGTTAATATTTATATAATTCAACAGTCATATTGTCCTACAAATTGCGTGTCCTTTTATCAAACCATACATTTTGTAGGACAAATATTTTTTCATATAATTTAGATAATTATCTCGAGATTTAACAAAAAAAAAAAAACCCAGTTAATAATAAATTTTTGAGAATCATCAAATCGACATATTTTATCCTTGGTACCTCTGTTAGCTACCACAATCGAGAATTTTCGCAAAGGAAACTGTAGGGCGTCTCATCGAAACGAAGCTATTCACGAATTCAGCTCGATAGTAATCAAGTGCAAAAATGGACCATGGATCCTGGACTAAATGTCCTAATATACAAAACATTTAAGAATTAATAAAAACAATTTTTTTTTATTATTATTGATGTTTTCATGTAATTCATATATAGCAGTATATATACGAGATAAAAGGTTTATATGAAGGGTATAGAAGAAGCAACGGCCCTTTATCAGAGCTGAGGAGGGTTGCGTAAAATTTAGTGACGCGGCCTTTTGTAAGATAGAGGAAGGCTATCTGAGCTGAGCCACATCGCGCCCTATCAATCTGCCGCTATATCAACATCCCGCTATATAATAAATATCTCTTACGGGTCCCCTCTGGCCCCTTTCAATGTTCTTCACGGGATTTTCAAAAAGAATTATATCGCGCAAAGGTGAAAAACTGATAGACATTTTTATATACGCATACCCAGAGGTAGCCCAACATCGATTTAGGAGTTTAACATAAGGTAAAACGGATGAAATAGAAGTAAGTTATCTTGAATGTTTTTATAAAGATGTGTATTTTTGTAAATTAAAATTACTAATCGAAATCTTATACATTTTAAAATTATAAAAGTTATCATAAAGACGAACCAACCTATGGATACTATTAAGCAGTGAAATGTCATGATGTGGCATGCATCACAATAAAAAACATCTATTCAAACAAAAACATTGTAAATTTTAAGACTAACGTAAAAGCTATTGTCCAGTACTATTCAAATAACACTGATTATATTGGTTTTTATTCATTATTAAAATATAGAAGCAAGCAATTACCTCAATGATTAATTTAGAACAAAATTGTATTCATGTTGGAGAGGAAAATAGTTGACTGGATGATATAATGGAGAATGGAGATAGTTGGGGGGTGCAGTCAAGAAAACACCGAATAAGTCAGGACTTATATTTTATGTAGTTCATCTTCAGGGCTATGGTAGAAAAAAAAAATATAAAAAACGTTACAGTACCAAGAATATAATAACATATAGAGTATAGAAAAGTAAAATAGTGACAGATATATAATTGAGGATGAAGAATGTAAAATAAAGAATAAATGTACAGAAGGGTGATAATGTAAACATAATACAAAGAGAAAGAAAAATGATAAAAAAGTAAAATGTATGAAAAATGAAACAATTTTACTTATGCAACCCCTAGGAGTCTATTATCATACATTTTATATTTTATCTGTAATTAAACTAGATTTTCCATATCTTTATATCTCACCTTTTTATATTTTAATATTTTTCAAATTGTATCTTTCCGTTTACCTTCTCATTTTTCTTTCTCTTTGTATTATGTTTACATTATCACCCTTCTGTACATTTATTCTTTATTTTACATTCTTCATCCTTATTTATATATCTGTCACTAATTTAATTTTCTACACTCTATATGCTATTATATTCTTGGTACTGTAACATTTTTTATATATTTTTGTTTTGTTTGTTTTTTTATCTCATAGCCCTGAAGATGACCTACAAATTAGGTCGAAACGTAGGCACACATAAAATATAAGTCTTGACTTATTTGATGTTTTCTTGACTGCATCCCCCAACTATCTCCATTCTCCAAAAAAAATTGTATATTATTCATTTGACTATAACTATAGCACTACTAGTATTTAAGTGAATGCAACTTATATGCCATGATATAAATTAATAGGTAATTATAACAGTATTCGTAATAGAAAAATTTTCTTAATACAAATAATGCTGTAAAAATATCAGTACTTAAAATAATCGTTTTACCAAGACATAGGTTTAAGAGTAGCAGGCTTTCGCAAATAATTGTTTTTTTAGATTAATTTATTGATATTTATAACTGCAATAATATTACGAATAAATATGCTAATATGAACAAATGACATTAAAACAAAAAACACTTGTGGAGAAACTACCCATCGGTAGCACTCCAATAAAGTTCTATAGTAGAAGGTCTCGAGGCCATCTTCTTTTCAGACGCCTCGGAGGGTTATTAGGAATAGTATGGGCAGCAAGTTGAGAGACTAGCGGATTCAAGAGTGTATGGAGCTTGTCTTGCAAAGATACGTATCTAGTTTGGGCCAAATCAGCAACATATGGGATATTAAGATCATGATGGATGAGTTTGTTTGTGACATAATAAGGAGGATAGAGGATTTTGCGAAGGATTTTGGATTGTAAGGATTGGATACGAGATGAATTGAATGCTTTAGTAGAGCCCCAAAGCTCAACTCCGTATTTCCAAATAGGTCTTATAACTGTCATGCAAATGAGTCCTTTGTAATATATTGGGAGCTTATAACGTTTGTCCAGTAAATGTTGAAGCAGGCGAAAATGTCGAGCAGTTTCTTGTCTTTTCAGTCTTGTATCACCAATAAAGTAAATACTCGACCCCCGGAAAATCTATTGGTTTTCGGAAAATCTCTGGTGAATAAAAAAAATCCCCTTGATGGTATCACTGGTAGTTATACAACTCATACAGCGCACTTCAAGTATTAAATGGGAAAAAAGTGGAATGCATCGATTAAAAATAAATATCTAAAATTAACTTAAACGACCTTTTCGTTGAACGCGGGGGGGGGGAGGGATTTTAAATAATATAACTAGCGAATAAGAAGTAATTTGTTGAAACCATTTATTTTAGTCTACTCATTCATCTATGTATGTATATATTGTATTACTTTATTTTATAATGATTTACTTTATATATATCGGAAATTAATTAATTAATACCCCTCAATACTACTATATTTAGGTACTTATATCCAATAAGACCAATGGTATTAAAATAAAACTAATTAAAATCGCTAGGAATGTAAACTGCATTACGGTTTAAATGAGTTGTGCCCGATTTTAAATTTGTAAGAAGTTAGACAGAGTAAGACAAACAAGAAGTGAGATGTTCCACTCCAAGTTTCAATTAACCCAACTTAAACAAAAGGTACCCGAGTTCTCATTTATGACGTGAATGTAATTTTAATATTGTAGTAATATGCCTTGATTCATCATATAAAATAAAATAAAATAAAATTAAATTAAAAATTATATTTATTATAAAAATTTCACTAGATTATGAAGTATTTTATATCTTCATATAATTGATGTTCATACAGGCATTTTTAATATTTCGATGCATTGTTTCTCTTTTTCTAATTTTTCTGGTTGTTTGAATATAAATATAAAAAGTCACATAATATTTTAACATCTTAATGTTAAAACTTTAAAAAACAATGTGATAATTTATATTCATTTAATATGTGGATGAGTAAAAGGCTAGGACTAATTATGAATAATGAATAATCCAACGATATTAGTGAGTGATTTTTTTTCGGATTTATTGATATTAAGGTCCATTAACAGATTTTCCGCATCGTGAAAATATAGTTAAATTTGGGTTAATATTCAATTGTACCAAAACTGTCTAACAGAGATATTAGACCGGGAAGTTTGAACGTTGGAACTACCCTGGTCACCTCAAATTTCTTTAAATTTTTTAGAGATTTATTTTAATTTAATATATATTTGATGATTGACATGATCCCAAATGAAATGAAAATGAATTTACAACGAAGGATGTCGTATTTTACAGATGTCAAGGTAAAAAAAAAGTATATAATTTGAAAAAAAAGAAAAGTTACCTTTATTTTTCCGGATAAAGTTTACAGTCGCTAATGAAAGAGGATCTGGAGAATCTGAAAGAAAAAATAACATTTATTAGGATTTAATTAAATAATAAACAGAAAAATACTGTATAATTAATATTATATACTGCTTTCATTAAAGTAAGTAAAACCTTTTATCCAGTCATAATTTTTCTTTATTTTAAAAACGTTTCGACTTATTAAGTCATTTTCAATTTTCTGTTCATAAATATATTTTTACTATTTCTAAGTCCATTAATATTTGAATAATTATATTTATAAATCTGTAATTTATCAACCTAAATCAAAACAACGATCTAATAAATACACAAGTTATAAAAATATGTCATAAAAAACTGAAAATAAGTATAGATACCTTTTTAATAGTTGTCAATTAAATATTTATTGCTTGGAGTTTGAACGTGGTCATTCTTAAATCTTATGAATTAAACTTAGGACTGTAATAATAATCTATCTGATTTATACTTCAATATTATTTTTAATTATTTTTTTAACATATAAACATCATGAAGAGTCAACAATAGAAATTAGCAATTATTTTATTTATAGTATATATTGATCTGTTTTCACCCTTTTTTTTTATTTATTTTAAACTGTATATAACGGTATTAATATGTATAAATAGTATGAATATTGAAAATTGGAAACAATGTTGTGAGGTTCTTGTGATAGGTTATGTTATCTCTGTTATCTATAAGTGTAGACTTCTTATTTATTTATTTCTTTTTTAACTTTAAAATCACTGATGAATACAATTTACTTATTTCGTTATATTCTTTTCTGTCACTCATATATTCATTATATACTGCTTAAAGATCGGTCGTTGACCGTGGAGAGTTATATGGAGTTCGCAATGTTAGTTAATAAATTTTATTTTAGTATTTGAGAAATCACTTTTACTGTTCCTTGGCCCATTCATATTATTTATTATGTGTAAAATCCAATGCAACCGAATTACATTAGTTTTATAATAAAAAAAATTACTTTATAATATATCATTTATAATATATTTATTAATTTTAAATTTATCTTAAAGACGAAACAAAACTATGGATACAAATAAGAGATGCAACCTAAGATATTTCAGTGGCATGATGATACACAAATTATAATAAGAATTATATATTCTTACAGAAATGTTGGAAATTTTAATTCTACGTTAAAGCTGTTGTCCAGCACTTCAAATTTCATAATTAATAAAACAGGGAGACATATAATTACGTTACTGTTTATATTAGAACGACAATAATTGTAGGTAATTACATAAAACAATTACTATAATTCCTAAGTGGCAAGTTGACTAAGAGGAGAAATCAAGAAATCAAAGTAACTAAATGGTCTCAAGAGAGAAAAGAAGCCCACAACAAAAGAATGAAAGAAGTATAACAAGAAAGAAAGACAAATGCACGGATAATATCCTTTAAGTACATTGCGGAGTCTTAAAAAGCCTTGTCGTAAATCATAATAATAATCTATAACTGTAGGAGTACTAGAGTTAAAGTGAAGTCAGCTGATAAGCGATGTTTTAAATTAGCTCATTCGAGACCGATTGCACACCGTGTGAGCAATTGATTTCCGAGGCTGTAAGACGGCCTGCACCGTGTGTGCAATAACAGTAATGTGCAATTATCAGTCATTCTTAGTGAACTAGTCGTCGAACTAATGAAATCTGTAAAGAACAGGAAAACATTTGCCATTGGTTTTACTGTATTGTTCAGCTTGTTTTTAAAAAACTTTTTACTACTTTTTAAAAATTGTCTTTGCATTATATTCTGTTTTTTTATATATAAATATTAATATAAGGAAAAAAAAAGGTTGCGCTCCTTGGGACCGTGTTAAAAAAAAATCGTCATCTCGAATGGATTAGTAGGCAATCATACCAATCTTCATACCATCATACCAATCATACCAATCTTTGAAACATTAGATAGGTTAAAAAGAAATTATTTTTCGCTAATAATGAAATGACTGGTGAAATAAATTTTATCTAGGACATGGGTATCTAAGGTATTGAGTATTGCGTATCGGATTTTTTCTTGAATTTTATTCCTAGATAGGTCACTTCGTCTGCCAGGCGCACACATTCCCTTGCCTATGTATTCATTCTTCCCGAAGCTTTATTGTACCTTTATTGTATCATGACCTGGGTATTTGAAGCAAATAAGTTTAGCTTTAATTTCTTATACCACAACACTGTTAGCACATCTTTATGTGAAGGCTATTATACTATCTTGCCACCTTTGTTGTAGCAACACATGGTCAATTTGATTTGGTGTTTTTGAATTAAGCTATGTCGTCTATAATCATAAATGGTCTCACATTAAAACTCAGTAATTTTGATCATTGATAACAAAAGCAAATAAATAATCAGTAACGGTAGAGAAATTATTATATTGATTCGAGTTCTTAGAAAATCGTTAAAAAATTCATATTCCATCACGTTAAACGGACACCATGTATGTATCAATGATTTAATAAATTAAAAAAAACAATATAAATACCGACTAAAACAAGTATTTATTTTCATACATTTTCCTTCCTATAAAACGGAATGTGACACAATGGCAATCAATGTAGTATCCAATGAAATTGGTAATAAATGTAGTTTATAGTTTATGCAAATCAATATTATTAATTAATATTATTTGCAATATAATGCAAATTTACAATAATACCTGAAAATGCTTCTATATAAATCAAAAGCCTTTCGGTATTTTAAGGGCTGAGTCCGCTGAAGGCGGTTTTTACTTAGTTTTAGGTATAGTTTATTTTAATTTAGTTTTATAGAGTTAATTCTAATGGTAATGTAATAAGTATAATTTACGGGAATTGCCATTCCAAATTGTTTTCCTCAGACGCACCTAAAAAATAAATGTATTCTTTCTATATATTTTTATGTATTCTAACAAGGACTATATATTTTTGGTGATGGAGGATTACTTTCTCTTGCTATGTTATTATTTATTAAATATTATGAGATATGAAAGGATGTCAAGCTTAACGTTGTTATGATTTACTCATATCTATGATCTAATAATGCCATCTCCTAAAGAAATATGACAAGAAAGTGTGAATTGAGCAGTTCTAAGCAATTTAATATTCAATGAAGGAACCCTCTTTTAGTTGGCAGAGTCTCAAAGAATACAGCAAGAAGTTTCCTATTCTTGTCCAAATCCTAGGCACCGGAGAATAAACCAATATTTACTTCAAGGGTAGTGCTTACGAAGAGGTAAAGTGGAAAGCATCAAAGGAAAATCTATCCTTTAAGTTAGTAATAATTAAAACTTTTAAGAAGGATCCTTTGTTCCCCGATGATAGATTAAATATATTAATAATAAATTTACAACTAACAGATATCGTGTGGTAATAATAACAATAATAAAAACCTGTAATACTGCAAGTAATGAAGGATTTTGGATTCAGTAAATTGTAGAGACTGTACTCTTACTGAGACTACGGTTGTGCAGAGAGGTGATATGTCCGAGATCAGGCACAACCGCCATGTTTTCTGCCATGAATGGTACCCACTTCATAGAGGCAGGAGGAGCCCACTTATGGCTGTTAACGGATGAAATAATTTATTTGCCTCAGCAGGAACTGAACCCGGAACTTATTTAAGTGCTAATCCGAATCCTGAATTTAATATAGACAAGTAAAAATATAATATAAACAAGTAAAAATTTAACATAGAGAATATAATTTATTATGCTCCAGTGCATAGAATGTATAACCGGAGGACAGGTAGTCAAAAAGTCAAATGTCAACAGAATAAATTCCTTAAAATATTCAAACAAAAAAGTATTTTCAATAACAATATTACTCCTAACTTATTTTAGCAGGAAACTGCAAAAGTAATTGCTATATTATATCAATGGTCATTTAATTGTAGAGTGAATCTAAATAAAATTTAGTCGTTTTCAATAAAATTTCAAATAATTAAAAATTAATACCATATATTGGCGTTTTAGGTATCTAATAAAGAAATTCTTGTTATATGATTATTCAAAGAAAAAAATATTCTTGAAGAAGTGTTTGCCACAGAAAACAATTGAGTACAACATGGTAACATGGCGTGGAAAGACCAAGACATCGTTCTCACATTTTATTCACTTTATTTTAGTCTTAATGAAGAATCTTAAAGTAACTTGGCACGCATGTGGCTTTGAAAACCTTCCATTGTATGGTGAGGTACAATATAAGTCAAGAAAAGCATAATTTATTTGCTATTCTGGATTTACTCTAGGAAACCATGAAACCACCAAATTTATTACATCGTGATTCATCCTATTTCGCATATTCTGTTTCGGAGTTGTGTTTACCAAAGAAGAAAATATCTCTAGCTACTCGAGCGAAAAAATTCCCTTTTTGAGTCAAGTCAAACGAGCCAATTTTAACAATAATTGCTCTTCATGATTTTTACTATTCAAGTAGTCAGTTTCTCCCTTTTTCTTTATGCTTTAAAACTATGGTATATTATGTGGAAGAAAGTGGTCCGGGTAGAGGTCAATGAATTTCTCTTAGGATTGGAGAAAAGTTTATGAAGTAGCCAATGTTTCGACCTACTTTGCAGGTCTTCTTCAGGGCTATATAATTTTCATTTTTATTTTCAATTGCCTATATTCACCATACTTTTCTTTATTTATATTTGCTATGTTGAAATATTCTTGTACCAGTTTTTAATTCTCTATTGTCTGTATTTTGCATATAGCGCTGAAGAAGACCTACAAAGTAGGTCGAACCGTTGGCTACTTCATAAATTTTTCTCCAATCCTAGGAGAAATCCATTGACCTCTACCCGGACCACTTTCATCCGTATATATTATCAAGGTTAACAATTATCATTCAATATGGTATATTATCCTTGTGTAAAATTGTTGCTGTTCTAATATAATTAATAATTATAAGAATGATCTCGATAATAAAATTAACGAACTATGACTCTTAGTCGTTACCAATAAAAACAAATATATTTCACGTAGACAAATACTAAACAAGAAAATCCGGATTCTTTGGCAATATTCACCAATATCCCCAGGGCCTTAGCGTAACTAACTACTAAGCCCAAGATCGCGGGTTCGTAGCCCGGTAGGTGGAGATTTTTAAAGGAGTAAAAAATCCTTAGTTACGCCGTCATTCGGAAGGGACGTTAAACGGGGGTCCCGAGCCTGTACGATGTTAGGTACTCTTTAAAAATCCCTATACTAATTAAACCTGGATAGGCGAATTTAGAGCTCCGAATGTAGTATCGTCCGATTAGCCGTAGCAGCATAAAGTGACGTTAAATGAACAAACAACAACATCCCCAGAACCAAAAAGAACTTATTTCATTGTTGTATGTTCTCGGAATTTCAGGGCTAAAAAAAAAGTTCAGGATCCTTAAAATAAATATAGACAGCGAATTTAATTTTCAATCAGTCCTTATTGATTTAATTCACTTTAAAAATAATATAGATTTTTTAGTTCTTCCGAAAACGTGTTAATCACACTGTTCATTCCTTTCAGTTTAAAAAAACAAACACAGGCTTTATTTTTAAAATTTCTGGAAAATACTTTAGTAAATTAGTTTTCCTAACATATTGTTTCTTAAATAACAATAATAAAACGATAAACAATATGTACGAATAAATCGAATAAATATTATTAAATATTGAGCATTTCCAAGATGTTTCTGATATTGCTGCGTATAAACATATCTATGTTTTTATTATAGATTATTTATTATCTATATTTATTAAAGAAGATGGCCTCGAGACCTTCTACTATAGCACTTTATTGGAGTGCTACCGATGGGTATTTTCTCCAAGTGTTTTTCATGTCATATTGTACATATTAGCAAATTTACTTATTGTAATATTATTATAGTTGTAAATATCAATTTTTAAAAAAAATATTTATTATAGATAGGACGTAATAGGAAAAAAATAAATTTTATTAAAATTAACATATCACATGATGATATGATGTCACATTAAACAAATTTTTAACATTTCATACGTTATTTAATTAAACAACAACAAAAAATTAAAAATAAAGACGACTAAAACTGTAGACTAGGATCAAACCTCAAACTAGTTCAAATAAAATAATTAAAACATTTCATTAAGTAGATAATATTATGGTACTACTTATTTTCTATTTCAAAGATACTTTGAAATTGCCTTGATAGGCTATTAATAAATTAATAGGCTTTGTTTTGGGGATTTTCCCTATTGCATCTTGTTTATAATTAATATCTCCTTTTTTTTAGTTTATTAATGATAGTGAAAATTATATTAATTAATAAATAAGGGATGTACATATATTTCACCAAAATTTTAATTTATAAATATTTTC
Organism: Arma custos; assembly: GCA_037127475.1. NCBI lineage: Eukaryota > Metazoa > Arthropoda > Insecta > Hemiptera > Pentatomidae > Arma > Arma custos. The sequence goes on along the minus strand of CM073759.1, from coordinate 29,955,142 downwards.
CAACATTTTGCCCAAATTGAACCATCCTTTTGCGATGCTGACAATCAATAAAAAGTTTTGAAGGATACTTTTCCTTTTATTTGGTTCGTACACATTTTAATAATTTATATCTTCCCTTCATCCTTCTCCACCTCCATTCTTCACACCCATTTCTCCCTTCACCTCATGGCATCCATCATATGTTGTAATAGAATCCATTATAATTTATCATAATTTTCGAACTAGGCCTTTTTATATATTTTATTTGAAAAGAAAAGATATGCCCATATCTTTTCTTTTCAAATAAAATATTTAACAAAATTATATTATATAGCAATTAAATAAATTGTAATAATATTAATGACTTAAAGTCAACAAGATCCAAAAAAAAAGTAATGTTCAATTAACATTCTCCTCGTGTATACATCCGAAATTGCGAGAACACGGAGATATAGGATCAGTGAAAGAAGAGATATGACTGACTGGGAAACGAGCCAGGGTGGCCGAGATGGTTGAGGCGTCACCACGGAAAGGTGAAATACTCGGGTTCGAGTCCCGGTCCTGGCCCTATCTTTTCTTTCCAAATAAAATATTTAAAAAAAAAATTATCATACAACAATTAAATAAATTATGGTAATGGATTTTATTTTGCAGTTTTTTATAAAAAATACTTAATGAAATTCTTCCTATTCATTTATTAATTTCATTTCCAGTATAAAAGCAACTGCTGTACTTCCAGTCGGCATTTTATTCGTTCTCTCAATCAGTTCAGTTGTAATAAAATCTTATTTTTTTCTTAGGAAAATAAATAGAAATAGGGACACAAACCACATTTCACCAACACTATTTTATGAATAGCATAAAATCGTATATCATAAACTTCATTCTATTCCGCAAAGTCATTTTCACACATTTTAAGGAAATAACGTAGGAGTGTTGCCACCGGGTAGGAAACTTTATCTGGGAAAGGCTTTATATGTATTTGACATTCAGAGGATATGAGGGGATCTGAGCCCATAACACTGACAGTCCCTTTTCCTACGAGGGATTTGTCACTCCACTGAACAAAGAAATGTTTTGTGAATTCAAAATGAATACAAATGTAAGGTAGAACAAACATTTTCCGAGATAATACGGTATTGATGTCATCATATATAGTAAATGAAAAACTTAAACTGAATAATCTATAATTTTTAATACTGCTTAGAAAATGTACTAGTGTTTAAATATTGGACAAGTTGATCAAATATAATAAATCACCCGTTCGCATATTAAAAACACCGCTATTTATCATTTTATCAAAAACATACGTTTATTTTTTTTTTTATTTTTTTTTTTTTAATATTTTGTTTTATTTTATTTTAAAATATGTACAAATTTTAAAACATTGGTGGGATAATCCCTTACAATGAAAATGAGTTCGCATTACAACGGTTACTGATTAATATGTTTTTGTTGTTGGTAAAATTTAAAAAAACCAACAGAAAAGAGAGTACATAGGATTTACTTAAGACAAAATTTATGTATAATATAATACAAAATGCATATTATTTATAATAGTATGTGTTTTGTTCGCTTGTGTCTGTATTTTTGTGTTGTTGTTTTTGTATAATTTCCTATTTCTTGTATGAGTGTGTTGTCTGAAAGTTGGCATGAGGTGAAGAATCTGAGGGTTTGTTGGTGTCTGAATTTTTGTATTGTTGGGATGTCCAGTTCTTTGTGCATTTTGGTGATTTTAGTATATATTGGATAGTTTTTTATGATTCTTAGACATTTGTTTTAAAATATCTGTATTTGGTTAATGTGTGTTTTGCTAGCTAAACTTCAGACTGGGCATGCGAAAGTTATCCTGGGCCTAATGACTCCCTTATATAATATTTTTTTTTTTTCAGATAATTTTGACTTTTTGTTAAAGTATGGATACATTTTGTATAATATTCTGCGGGCGCTATTCAGTTTATTATTGATATGATTGTTGAATAGTAGTTTGCGGTCTAGAGAAATTCCTAAATATTACGTTTATTATGTTGTATTAGTTTTACAGGAAATATATCTAGATTTCCTATCTAACCAGATATTGTAAATTCATTTTATGCTCCTTACAATAAATCGTTATAATTATATATAATATTTTAATAACATTTAAAGAATTAATACCAAAATCACCTTTAGTCAGAATATATATATATATACATAATAATATAATAATATAGCATTTGCTATATTAAGGCAAGGAGTATTTGCTGAGACACAACAATGTGGCAAAAATTGTACATCAAGAATTGTCTATTAAATAATAATGTGGACAAGACCTACCCTTGTTACAGATACAGTCCTCAGCCAATAATTGATAAAGGGCACGTCAAGTTTTATTGGGACCAGGCCATGATAACTGATCACACAGTTCCTCACAACAGGCCTGATATTTTGCTGATTCTAAAAGAAGAAAAATGTGTAAATATAATTGAAATTGCAGTACCGGCAGATGATAACCTCCACAAGGTGGTCGCCGAAAAAATTAGGAAATATCAGAACCTGGCAGAGGAAGTGAAGCAGTTATACAAGCTTGATAATGCAAAAGTGTTGCCATTGGTTATATCCACGAATGGACTGATTCCAGAAATGACATTAAGCAGCATAAAGGAATTGGACCATAATTCCAATATTCTGGATGAAATGCAAAACGCGGTCTTGCTAGGAAGTGGGATTATTGTTTGAAAAGTTATGAATATTTCTAATTAATTCTCTAGCCTAACAAATGACTTATGTCCGGGTAGGTCCATTCTCCGGTAGAAACCAAGGAAAAGAAATAACAATAATAGTAATAATATAACATAATAATAATATATATATATATATATATATATATATATATATATATATATATATTTAATTTATATTTATATATAAATATATATATAATTCCAATATCATTTCTTATTTTATTATTATTTCTTTATTTTGCTATACATATTATTTTTTCATTAATATTATATCAATATTAATAATATTGGTACGAAGTGACATTGAAATACTAGCAAATGATTAAGTAACCTCTTCTGCCGAATTACTATATTTTTTTATAGTATATCTATTTAGGACTCCATCTGGACAAACGTCTCACTTTGAATCCTCATACAAGACTGAAAAGACAAGAAACTGCTCAACGTTTTCGCCTACTTCAACATTTACTGGACAAACGTTCAAAGCTCCCAATTAATTACAAAAGATTCATTTACATGCCAATTATCAGACCTATTTGGACATACGGAGTTGAGCTTTGGGGCTCTAATAAACCATCCAATTCATCTCGTATCCAATCCTTACAATCCTAAATCTTTAGTAAAATCCTCAATGCTCCATATTATGTCACAAACAAACTCATCCATCATGATCTTAATGTCCCATATGTTGCTGATTTGGCCCAAACTATATACTTATCCTTCCCTGCAAAACTCCATACACACATGAATCCGCTAGTCTCTCAACTTGCTTCCCATGATATTCCTGATAACCTTCCGAGGCGACTGAAAAGAAGATGGCCTCGAGACCTTCTACTGTACAACTTTATTGGAGTGCTATCAATAGATAGTTTCTCCACAAGTGTTTTTTTTTTCATGTCCTTTGTTCATACAGCAGATTTACTTGATGTAATATAATTACAGTTGTAAATATCAATAAATTGTTCTGTTCTAAAAAAAAGAGTATCTATTAAAATTTGTTTTTTAATAGGGATAAATAGAACAAATATGAGTTTGAGGTGTCAGCTAGTTGTTATACCAATTAATAATTATTCTAGAAAACCAATTCAGCGAAAACACCATGTTTCTAGCTATAGAAGGCTTTGAAAATATGTTTACTCAGCAAAAACTTCATTAGTCAATTGTTTTTAATGGCTTTCACACTATCTAACTTGTTAACGATCTTATCAAAATATACCCATGATAGCCATCTCTAAAACTGATTTGTAATCATGGTACTAGCAACCACCAAGGGACCAAGGGAGAGCAAAATGAACAAGATGAAATCTCATGTTGCTACAGATACCTGCACAGTTAGAATAAGTTGCAAAATTTATTTTTTAAGTTTTATTCGTAATATGAAAAAGGATTTTGAAGAGACCCAAAGATGTATGTTGATTGAAGATCCTATATCTCCCTAGACGACAACCGTAGAGTCCGTCAAACCAAACCAAGTGCCAGAACTGCTTGTGAATGTATTGAGACCCATATGCTTCTATTCCTGGTTGGAAACACCATTCATCCTTCAACGCTAACCCTGGTAGGCGATTTTTGACAAGGGCCTTATTGTAAAGTAAATGCTACTCTTGGCACCCTTTTTATTATCGTGCCCTAAAATGCTTACTGGAATTTAAAACCTTCTACATCGTTTTCGACAATTCAAGAAGCATGCAAAGAATGTGACACTTTTGCAAAACGTTAACAGAGCAAATGATGATGAACCCGGAAAAAACATGATTTTTGAAGTAAAAAAAAAGAGCTTCACCTGTCAAAAGCAGGCAGTTTTCAGGAGGATAAAAGAGTGTTTGTGTTGGAAGCCAAACAAGGCAACTTCAACTGTTTGGTTTTTGAGGCACTTCGTGCAGAAATTCCCACTCCCTTATTTACCAACAAATATTTTGTATAACATGCGTGGAAACATGTGTTTGGAGTAAGCGATTTGGTCACAGGATAGGTTAGCATTAAAAGATGTCTGGAGAAGGAGAACACGTTCCCCACGAGGTGATATCAACATCTGCTACATTTTATCAACAGCATCCCACGTTTACAGTTGGCTCATAGATAATTGTTAAAAGTGACAATTGTTCAGTGCGAAACAAATATTCACTTCCTATCATGTTTAGTGCACATCCTTAAACTGTTTAATAAAGATAACGTAAGTATTTGATATTCATAGTTATAATTACAGTCGCAATGACGCAGATTTTGCAATAGTTTCAGCATAACGCGTCAATTTGCATGCTGCAATTTACTGGCGGCATTCCAAAAAGAATGTTTGGACACACCATCATCATACCCCCCAAATTTAAAATTTCCTATGCAATAAATTCACTTCCTGCATTTGCATCCTTACCTATATTAAAACCTTTGAAGTTACACTTCGACTAGTTGTCATTCCCAAAAATTTTGAATCTGACCTCATCTCCAGATAGGTATGAATGAAAAACAGAAAAATTCAAAAATATTATCCTACAGCTACACCTCACATGGTATCGGGTTTGAATCCAGCCGTGGTAGGTATATTAATATTTCTATATTTTCTCCTGAAAAATAGTGCTACGGGCTACTGGGTATTAAAAATGACTTAAACACTCCTTAATTAAAGATACTAATATTTATTTACAAAAGTGATAAAAGAATACAATTCAACTATTATCAATTAAATTAATAACAGAAAAATTACTAACAAATAAATTATTAACTGAAATAAATTTACAACAACAATATTTTTAGATATTTATAATCTAGGCCTAACTTCTATTTAATTATTACAATAATATAAGATATTATTATTACTAAATAGCTTAACTATTTACATAAGCTTGTACAAATCACATAAAATTACAACCGCTACTTAACTAATTAATTACTATTAATTAAAACTTACAGTTCACTAATTAAAGTCCACCGACCGTAAGAATCTCTGAATACCTATAACAAACTGACACACAATTACACTCAAACTGTCACTGACTTATTACACTGGCTTATCACTGTTTCCGATGTTAACCGTACCGTGTGCTTTAACACTCTCCCTGTACTCGCGCCAAGATGCTGTTTAAATAGAAAAAATACCAGATCTAGAACATACGGGACGGATCTCGAAGTTTCGCGAAAAGGCCTCTTTCATCTCTGCCGACAAGGGGGCTTTGTTCTCTTCCAGGAATCGCCAATTCCCGCGCCCGTAACAATAGAATTTAATGGCATTGGAAAATCCCTACTTTAATATCTAGAAAGAAAAAATCAGAAATTCCATAACAAAAGCAGCACTATTCACTCTTCATCAGTCTTTCAAATTTGTTCTTTACATCAGAACAGATCTCATAACCCCTTCCTGTTATCTCAACCTCATTTCAAATCTCAGTAGGATAGGAAAATGCTACTAATGAAAATAAAAAATAATGAGGGAAAATAAAAAACAAAAATATATCTAAACAATAATGCTTCACAAAAAAAAAATGATGCCTGAGTACAGATACAAAGAAAAAATATAAACCTCTTTATGAGCGATTTTTTTTTAATTTATAGGCAAATAATACAGAAAAGTAATGAAAAAAATAAGAAATATGTGTTGGAAACATTTACTGTCATTGTCTTTATAAATTAGAAAATAGAATCTAGAAGCAATAGGCATAATGAAGACTACAGAATATAAATGTACTTATTGTAATTGCCTAAAGCCTTCGAATTCCAAAATGGCATGGAATCATCTAAGGTTACCAATTGAAATGTTTGAAAGGGCATTACAAAAAACATTTAGTTATTACATTTTTATTACTGTTATTAAAGTGAAACTTTTATTCTATCGCCCGAATATGTTTGATCCATCTATCGCATGTCGTTACACCTAGAGAAGGGGTAATTTGAAAGGCGCATGACAGAGCAGCCAAGGCCAATATGGCGGCGCCCAGTCAGCTGACCGTAAAATGTTAATGTTTACTATAAACGAATCTCTTTCTCTATCTATCAATCTATCAAATCCTTTTATCAGTGTGTATTAATTTTAACTTTGGGTGCTTGAATTTAATTCAACTTATTTCATATGAATATTTGATGAAGTATTTTCATTTTAACCGGTTCATTCAGTATATTTAATTTTATTTAGGCCTTCAATAAATCCTCAAAATATTTAAATATATTGTATGCTATAAATTATAACTATAACGTCAGAAATGCAAGCGGCTAAATTCAGGGGCCAGTTCTATTGAAGGCACGAGCGGAAGTGATACGAGTACCTACAATATCGAGATACAAGCATTTACTTATTTTAGTTTCCATAAAATGCTAATTACATTTATTAACTGTGAGACTCGAGGCGAAGATGAAGTTATTGATAGAATAATTGAAGTTGGCAACGATTCAATAATTTAAATAAATATTCCTCTTACTTTTTAATATGCGTTTATAATCCAAATGATTAGACAGTATTCCGTACTCTAATACGCAAATTGAAATGCAATTTTATAATTGAATACTTTGTCTACTACTAATTAAGTTATGATTAAAAAACAATTTTAATACTCTAAATCGCATAATTTTCCAATTTTTTTTAGTTAAATGCCTACAAACCGAAAAAAAGATTCACTTGTATCGTGGTTTCATAAAACCAAACAACTTTTTTTTTGGCAATTGAGCAGATAATGATTATTCACAATTTTTTTAAGAAGTGCATTTGCCTTTCAATATAAGAAAAGCAAACATTTTTTATACTTTCGTTGTAGGCGTCCTTTCTTTATTAAATTCTTGTCCTTTTCTTGTGCTCAACTTGTCACTTATTAATTTTGGATTTGCAGATTACATGGTTTTATATATCCTCTGTCGCTATTCCGGTCAGATCTCTTTTCATTTTGCCAATCCATTTCATTGACTGGCCTCTTTTTTTTATTTTTTATTTATAAAATTCGGTCATTTGTTTGGTAAGTGTTTCTGAGTTTGTCCAATTGATTTGAAACCACATTCTTCCAACTATCGCTGTAAACATGAGATCATTGTCAGAATTATTGGGCCAACATTTTTTTTTTTTTATGATCTTTCCATTTTTTTTTTCTGAAAGTTTCCGACATCACTAGCTGTTTAAAATCAGTCTCTCTGATCATACAGGCATTCTTATTTTATAATTGTATTGAAATATTTTAGTTTTCATTGCTTCGCGATAGACTTCCTGTTATAAATATTTTGGCCGTCGTTTCAGGCTACTTCAACATTACCGAATAGAGCTTTGTGACTCCCCTTAGCCTTCGAATCCTCTAATGTGCAATCCTTACTATCCCAAATCCTTAATTCTCCTTACTATGTTACGCATAAAGTCATCCATAATGACCTCAATATCCCATTTGGGGCGAATCTTATTCAGTCCCTTCCCGACAAACTTTATTCTCACACTAGCCCACTAGTTTCAAACTTAGCTACTTCTTCAATCCCCGATAATCCGCAGAGCCGCCTGAACAGATGAGCCTCGGGCCCTATCAGTTGAATTTATTTTAGTACTACCATTTGTTAGTTTCCCTACTTTCCTATATCCACTATGTATCAATCATGACATTATATTTACTCCATGTATTGCTACAATATAGTTGTATTATAATTATATAACTTATGGGCGAATCGATAAGCAGTTTCCATTTTTGGCACTTATTACTGTGTTATATATTACAATACATTTGTACATGAATAAAATATTGGTTGCGATGCATCTCACCCTGCCATAACGATATATCCTACAGAATAAGCTGGTGAATTTATAACTCTAACGGAATGCAATAGAGACACAGATGGAATGCTAATCAGAAGCATGTGTCACTAATGACATCGGGATGGAGGCACGTAGCGCACTGGGCCAATAAGCTCTTCCTCTCCCTCCCCAAGCCCCCCCCCCCTAACTTGCTCAACTATCGCCGCCTTCCGATCCAAATTACACTCCTAATATTGTCTGTTGCTTACATTACCCAAAATTTAAAAAGCGGCATAACATCTTAGGAACGTACATATGTAATCATTTCGTTTTTCAAAACAAATGTATTCCTTTTATAGTGGATATTGCATCATAAAGAGAGTTCGTCAGAGACCAAAACAGATAGTAGTTTAACGATACAAGGTCCGAGCTTGAAAGGCGCGGCGGGTGGATCCAAACTTTCCAGCCAAGATCTTTTAATTTTATCGAGTCAATAAAGATATAAATGGTCTAGCATTGTCGTGATGGATGACGACACCTTTCCTATCAGTCCATGCCGGCCGAATGTTTTGAATTGCTTGCTTTGACCGCAGTAATTGTTGACAGTCCAGAGATTACAGCATCCCAACTAACAGCAGCTTTTGACAGAGCTTTCCTTATCCGATCCTCCTCCCTTTGGAACTCTATACCTTCTTCCATTCGCCGTTCCAATAATCTTCCAACCTTCAAATCCCGTATATTCCAGCACCTATTATCCCTACAATTCCCAAAAAATTGAAAATAGTAGGGGATCAGTTTTGACTTAATGTTCTCTTTATTCAATGAATGAATGATGTTTTTTGATGTACATTTGTGTATGTTATTATGTATTTATATATACGAGTGTGTGGAATTTATACCACATGCATATGTATTATTAATGTCATATAGATAGATATTAAAAAAGATGAAATGTAAATCTCTGAAGATATTGATTAATTTTTCTTCATTTTTTTTTTTGTTTTTTTCTTGGCATAAATTTGATATATATGTGACCATAAATTGTTTCTCTAATATAATTATTGTTAGCTTATTTTAATTTCTTTTCTTTCTTTTCTTCTAATCTGTTCTTAAAATGCTGTTATTATAGCTAATTCACTTTTTTTTTGTTCATTTTTTATTCTTTCTCACTTATTAAATTACTAGTATTAATTTAATCACGTATTAAATTACTATAATTAATTAAATGTAATTATTTTACACTCTAAGACATAATAGCTTACAATGCCTGTATTGTTATTCTATAGGGACTTGTTCCAGAATAAATAAAGACATTATTATTATTATTATTATAAACAATTCCTTTCCAAATACAGCATTACCTTCCTTGGTTCCAGCCGTCTGTGAAGCTAAACGTTTTTTTCTTCATATTTAAGAAGAGCAATCGTCTCTAAAGTTTCCAGCAGTCCAAGCAAAATCATACAAATTTGTATAAAAAAATTAATGAAAATCCATAAAGCAATTAAAGTGCGATGAAATATTTTCTAATATTTTTATATGATGTGAAGCATATTTAGTTAAAACGTAAGTAAGTAGAGCCTTACCAGAACAAACCTCAAAACGCAGGTTTATATCGATAGCATTATTTAAAATTTTTTTAAAAATAAACGGCCATTTAAAATATACTTATAAAGGGAAAAAGTGAAAGACTATTACACAATTGCTTTTGATTTTTTGGTTCTAAAGTCCTCTTTTGATTTTCTATTTCAAAGTTAACTAAATCAAAAAGGGAATTGTTCGGTTTGATCTTGAATTGTCTTCCAAGTTGTTTGTGACGTCTACAAAAATTCAAGAATATAATTACTTATGTATATATACCTTTCTGGAACTATATAGAAAAAAATGTATTTGATTCATTCAATAAGCATTAATTTCTAACTTTTATTTATTAGGCAGGCAACTATGTCAAGGGTGTAATGGATTGTGGAGGAACGTTGATGTAAAATCAAGCTACAAGTGCTGGTTGTGGTTACGCGGCGACTCATTCTCGTCGAAACAAACCGCCAGATCGTTAGCTGTATTTGATTCCCCTATTTACACATTAATAGTTTGGTATAAATTCTGGAGCTAAAAACTATTGTTGAGTTTCAGCTAATAAATGTTAAATACAGACTTTAATAATAATAATATCTTTATTTATTCTGGGACACGTCCCTATAGAATAACAATACAGGTATTGTATGATATTATGTCTTAGAGTGTAAAATGATTACATTTAAATAATTATTACAAGTAATTTATTAAGTGAGAAAGAATAAAAAAATAAAAAAAATATTGAACAAAAAAAAATTAGAATTATATATATAGAATTAAATAACAATATTTAAAAACAGATTAGAAGAAGAGACAGAAAAAAAATTAAAATAAGTTAACAATAATTATATAAGAGAAACAATTTATGGTTACATATATATGGAATGCCAAAAAAAAAAATGAAGAAAAATTATACAATAATATCAGATTTACATTTAATCCTTTCATGACTTTTTTTCTTTTTCTTTTTTTTTTAATATCTAACTAGATGATATGAATAATAGATATGTAATAATGATATGTATGTTTAAATTCCACACACTCCTATATATAAATACATAATCGCACACACAAATGTGCATAAAAAAAAACATTCATTCATCGAATGAAGAGAACTTTAAGTCAAAACTGATCCCCCTAATATTTTCGATTTTTTAGGAATTGTAGGGATAATAGGTGATGGAATATACGGGATTTGAAGGCTGGAAGATTATTGGAAAAACGAGTGGAAGAAGGTATAGTGTTCCAAAGGGAGGAGGATCGAAAAAGGAAAGCTCTGTCAAAAGCTGCTGTTCGGTGGTATGCTGTATATAGATCTGAGAGCCGAGAATGGGTGTTTCGGGAGAGGACTGTGGTTTTGAATTGAAGGAGATCGAAAATGTATGATGGTCGGCGGGATTGGACATCTTGGTAAAGAAAGGATGCTAGGACGTACTTACGGCGTGAAGAAGGATAGAGCCATTTCAATTCTTCATAAAATGGGGTGACCGGGACATCTCTCGGGATCCCAAAGATGAATCGAACGAAGCAATTAAGCAACCGTTTTAATTTTGCTTCGAGATCCCCAGAGATACCCGCATACACTGTACAAGCACTTTACTAGACTTTACTGTAAATATCCAAACACAATATTAATTAGAACATTTAAAAGCACGCTATAGAAAAATAAACACAGCATTCATTAAATCAGAGGCAAGTTTTCATCCTTGTATCTATACCGAAAATATTTTTGTCATTATTTTATTATACATAAACACATTTTTGTCAATTCGGATCGTTTTAATTAATTAATTTGAAAAATATATGGCTGATCACTTTAATCAATAATGAAAATTATTCTAGTTATGTTTAAATCTGATTTGACATAGCATATTTGCAACCGAATCGAAAAATTGACGAATCTAAACAATAATTTGTCTTATAAATTCGTATCAATTATTTTTTAAATGTTTTTACACTGTTAATTTCATTAATATATTTATTCATTATTATCCATCCACCTGGATCATCTGTTAAGAATATCAGAACAGGCAGCCTGTTCGGGTAACGCAAAGAGTTACTTGAACCCAGATTAGCAGTCAGTCTCGATAATGACCCTTAAATCATCCCTAACCATTCTGTCGTTACAGGTTACAGGGGGTAAATGATTCTTTCATTAAATAATTCATCTTCTGTATATCCTTTAATGGGTTGCTTAATAAAACTGGTCATTAAAGGAAGGATAAACAGGATGAAGTATTTAAATATTAATTTGTTATTATCCCGATGTAGTTATACACAATTTTTATTATGGAAAAGAGAGTGTAATTATCGGAAATCTTTATATTTCGGTAATCAATTCACCAGGAAATAATCGTCTCTACTAACACTTCAAAGTATGGTTGATGATGTATGTTCGTTGAAGCATTAATTGTTCGATGAAATGATTGTCGAAATATAAAGATTTCTCATACTTACACTCTTTTTTCGATACTTAAACTCACGATTTTTTTTTTTTTTTTTTTTTTTACTGAAAACATCTTTAGCCGCGTTGAATAATTTTCAGTCGAGGTAATATGTATGGGTTCGCGTCACCGCTTTCTTGTGTTGAGTGCGAGTGGTAACGCGTAGCGACCTATTCATGAGTTGTACGATTTAAAAAAAAAATCCTTAGTTTAAAGGTTAGAATTCGATTGATGTAAGAATAATAATATTTAACTTAAAGGTCGAATAATAATTGTTCATTTATCAACAACTAGCTAAATTTTTCGATTTCCCCAAAAGATTTAATTTATTATCGTTAAATGCGTTGTTTTATGAAAAGTTTGTAAGTAAAAATGATCTACGTATTCTGGAACTTACAATGGATAATAGTGCAAAAAACAAAAATAAAGTTCATTAACATCTTTGTAAAACCAATACATTTTTTTTTATCGATATTTACAACTGTAATTATATTACATCAAGTAAATCTGCTGTATGAACAAAAAACACTTGTGGAGAAACTATCCATTGATAGCACTCCAATAAAGCTCTATAGTAGAAGGTCTCGAGACCATCTTCTTATCAGACGCCTCGGAGGGTTATCAGGAATAGTATCGGAAGCAAGTTGAGAGACTAGCGGATTCAAGTGTGTACGGAGCTTTTCATGGAAGGTTAGGTATCTAGTTTGGGCCAAATCAGTAACATATGGGATATTACGATCATGATGTATGAGTTTGTTTGTGACATAATAAGGAGCATTGTGGGTTTTACGAAGGATTTTGGATTGTAAGGATCGGATACGAGATGAATTGGATGGTTTAGTAGAGCCCCAAAGCTCAACTCCGTATGTCCAAATAGGTCTTATAACTGTCATGTAAATGAGTCTTTTGTAATTAATTGGGAGCTTTTAACGTTTTTCCAGTAAATGTTGAAGTAGGTGAAAACGGCGAGCAGTTTCTTGTCTTTTCAGTCTTCTATGAAGAAAAACCAATACAAGTTATAAATAATATAACTGTATACTAATTATTATTTCAATTCAACTATCGATACTTTGTATTGAGCTTGTGCAGCAACATATATTTTGATTGATCAATAAACTACTAGAAAATGTAAATAATTAATCTTCGGAACGACAGGTGTGAAAACCAAACTAATGTTAAAAATTTCAATTTACAAATTATTAAATTTGAAAAATTCAGATTTAGAAATTCAAAAAATAATACAGTTATTCCAAAGTTGTAGTGAGTTTTCACTTCTTTTTGCATAGAGAAAATAATACTATTAGAAGAAAATATTTAGAAGCTTTATTCATAAATGATAAATTAGAAAATACTGTAAATAATAGAAAGGAAGCAGGAGAAATCAGTAAATTATATTCTTCTATAATTTTGAAATTGAAAAATAGTAGAACATAAGATGCCTTATACTTTGAAAACAAATCAGATAATAGTTAAAATAACCTGACCATATAACCTACTAGTAGATCTTATAAAATATTTCCATATATTTTATAATATTTCATAATTAATTAATTGATTTGATAAAATATTTTTTAAAATTATATATATATATATATATATATATATATATGAAAATAAAAATAATAATAAATAAATGTTTTAAAAAAAAAAAAAAAAAATTAGTTTTTACTTTGTATTATTTTGTTGATGTGCTGTTAGAATATATTTTGGTATTTTATATTAAAATCAAATGATTCATAGAACTGAAAAATGATCTAATAGTTCAAAGATCAAGATTTGGTCTTTTAATGCAATATTATTTTATTGACCATGGAGGACTAATGATCCCCCAAGAATTTTTAAAAGCATGACTTTCCAGATACCTATACCTATAGTATGTTATCTTTAGACATTTATGTTTAAATTATGTATAGTAATGTAATTATTGTTAATTTATTTATTGAAGTTAAAAAATGCAGGAGAATAAAAGATTGAGAATGACACCATAGTGTCGAAACGTCTTTAATAGAGTGAAAATTAAGAATAAACAATAACTGGAAAACGGTTTTATTTCTCTTACCCTGAATAAAATCAATGTAATTGATGTAAATAATTAATCTTCGGAACGACAGGTGTGAAAACCAAACTAATGTTAAAAATTTCAATTTACAAATTATTAAATTTGAAAAATTCCGATTTAGACATTCAAAAAATAATACAGTTATTCCAAAGTTGTAGTGAGTTTTCACTTCTTTTGACATCCAATTTAAAATTAAATAAAATTGAATTACTCGAAACGACAATATGCGGAACTGACACCATGATATGCATTAAAAAAGAACAGAACTACCCAAATAGATCAATACACTGTAATTACTTGTAACCTTTTGAAAATACAAAAAAAATACCTAAAGTACCCGCCGCACGCAGGCTCCTTGGCAGCCCTAGACGGGCCCCCTAGGATCTGGGTTAAGTACATAGATAATCCTAGAAGCAGTTTATCCATGCGATTAAACCTCTTATCTAAGACTGTTCCACATGAGCTTTTAGACCAATGGCTGCCTAATCAGAGTTTTAGAGGGGCGAATCACCATTTTGTGGAGGGGCTTTTAACATTTCTAGAGTAGAACTGATGGGAGCAGTAATTTTAATGGGGAGTAGATAGAGGGCTGTTAGTATTCCGGGCGACCGGCCCCTTAATGTTTTCCTTTCCGCCTCTCCTTCCGCTGGAAAACCAATGACTTCTTGTGATTCCTTAGGGTATAAGCTTAACGATTTGTAAGGCCGTTCACTACCCGTGATTAGATTTTCCTTTATTAACTTCTTCGCCCGTTTTCTTTTCCACTGAGTATGCCTGTTAATTTGTAGTTTTTGTAGACGAAGGGAGTCCGAGAATCTGCTTGATGAGATGAAGTCCGATGAGGCAGAGAGAGAAAAGAGAGAATGTAAGATTAACTATTAAGTTCCTTCTTTGCATTCAGACTTCCAAATGCACTGAATAGAAATTGTATCTTTTTAAATAAGAACATAAAACTATTACAGTAGAACCTCGATTATCCGTCAGGGTATGGGACCAAGATGGTGACGGATTATATATACGGATATATATATATATATATATATATATATATATATATATAGATTATATATATATATATATATATATATATATATATATATATATATATATATGTATATAGATATAGATATATATATAGATATATATATATATATATATATATATATATATATGTATGTATATAGATATAGATATATATATAGATATATATATAGATTATATATATAGATTATATATATATATATATATATATATATATATATATATATAGATATAGATATATATATATAGATATATATATAGATTATATATACGGATATATATATATATATATATATATATATATATATATATATCCGTATATATAATCTATATATATATCTATATATATATATATATCTATATATATATATATATATATATATATATATATATATATATATATATATATATATATATATATATATATATATATATTTTTTTTTTTTTATTTTTTTTCCCTTCACGCAGTACCCCTACGCGAAGGACGTTTATTGTTCTGCATGTTCCGTACATTTATAGTACATTACATACAATTGTACTTACATGTTGTTTACATTTTTTTTTTTTTTTTTTTTTTTTTTTATTTATATACAAAGCTAAAGGCTAAATTGAAAATACATCATTAAAAAACAAAACAAAACTTAAACATAAAAATATTGTTCATAGTACATAATAAGCCATTTGAAAAATAAAAAATAAAAAAAAGAATTAGGAAAAGCACAAAATTACAACAAAGTAATTGAAAACAAAACTAAAATTCTTGTTCACCTATAATATTGATTTTGTGTAGTGATGATTAACCACACTGCTCTAGCAAACACCTTGAATTGCTGAAAATACTTCCAGTACAAGTCCTTAACACTGATTGGCCAGCTGTCCTTCTGCGTCACATGTTTGATAAGTGTAGTCCTTGGTTCGTCGGTTAGTCTGCAGTCATATATTAAGTGTAAGTAAGTTTGTTCGATAGCAAAGTCACAAGGGCATGTCTTATTATCTGTAAGTTTAAATTTATACAAGTAGGATTTTGTGGGTCCATGTCCTGTCAGCATTTGTGTGAGGTAGAAGTCAGTTGTTATTTTGTTATTCCTAAAATATTCATGTAAGTCATTTATGTATTGTTTAAGATGTTGTCCTTTAGTTGTCGTATCCCATGTGTTTTGCCATTGATCCATATTTTTAACTGTTCGTCTGTGTTTCAAGTAAGTCTTAGTCAATTTACTGTAGAGTATTGAAAGTGAGCCGTCTTTGGCAGCTGACTTAGCAGCCTTGTCAGCTAATTCGTTACCGACGTTGCCAGAGTGCCCTCTCACCCACCTGAAGTTGATATTGTATCCTGCTTTTTGTAAGTGGAGTAAAGTAAGTCTGGTTTCTTCAATCAGCGGTTCATGAATTTTGCGATTAATGAGTTTGTATAACGTACTTTGGCTGTCAGTTAGTATGCAAATAGATGTCCTGCGGAAATTAAATGTCTGTATATATTCTAGTGTTTTCAGTATAGCGTATTGTTCAGCTTGATTGTTTGTACAATTAGGTCCAAGTCTGTATTTCTTTACATCAGTCAGTACACCGTCTTCAAACAATACCGCTGCACATCCCACATTTCCACAATCTTTGCTGCCGTCTGTATAAATTTCTGCTTCAGCATAATCTTCTTTTGTAAGTTGTTTGATTTCTGGGAAATGTGCAGGATGCTTCCAATTTTTATAGTTAATAGGTCATTCAACGTCATCGGCAAGTATCCCGTCACAGTCTTGGTTAGTCCGAAGAAAGGTATATAATGTAGTGTACTGTTGAGCGATCAAGTCGATGGGAATTAGTTTTGCAAGTACACAGGCTGCCTCATAAGATAGTGTCTTGAAACCTTTTACCATTTTGATTGCCATCAATCTCTGTACACGTCGAAGTTTCCGTAGATTGTATTTTCTCTGCAGTCCTGTGTGCCAGATGTTAATAGCGTACGTTAGTATTGGTAATATGGCTCCTTTGTACAGTATCCTTAATGCTTCAGTTTTTAGTCCCCATGTATTCCTAGCTGCTATCGTTAAGTTGTTGGTAAGTCTCAGTAGTTTAGTCTCCAGTAATTCAATATGTACGTTCCATCTTAATTTTGGGTCAAATGTTACTCCTAAATATTTTAGTTTATTTGTTTGTTGTATATATATATATATATATATATATATATATATATATATATATATATATATATATATATCTATATATATATATACAAATATACACATAAATTGAACAATATATTTCAAACATTCGACATTATATTTGTACTCGTAACTTATTTACGTACTTATACATATGCAGTAAAAATGTTTTTAAAAAATAATAATAATTACGCACATCGATGACTAGAAGCACAATCATGGTATGTCCAATTTTTCCCTCTGGAGAAATTAATATCAATTTTAAGGTGGAGTTTAGCTCTTTCCTCGTGCATTAAATGATTATATAGAAGGGACATAATCTAGGGGTCCCCGCACGTTTTATATCATTAACTGTCGTCCGAGGAATAGATTTTTGCTAAGATTGAAGCACTTTCAACTTTTCGTAAACGTTTTCCGATTTCAAACTTAAGAGCGAGATCTAAACTCTTCCTTTGTCTTTTTTTACGACATTATTGTACGTACTTTTAAGAAAACGACAAGTACCCGTAACACAAGAATGAAGACTGAAGGTAGTTCAACTGCAGAAGCTACATTAGGTAGAGATGAGGAGATAATTAATTTCTGAGAAATGTGTGCGAGAAAGCCTAGGTTTTGAGTAAATAACAGATTCTAGAAAACGAAGTTAACGTTAAAGTAATCGAACAACGATTGATTCTTAGCCGGTGTCAATGACTTTAGCAAGCAAACAATATATGTATATATATATATATATAAGATATATATATATTTATATCTTTTTTTCTTTTTTTTTTCTCAAACTGATGTGACGGTTAACAGAGAGTGAAGGATACTAGAGGTTTTATTGTACTTTATGTGGTTTGAGAAACATAAGACCATAAAGGCAGATCATGAGACAGTATGCTTCACATCACTTTGAAAACCTATAGAGATATTACATCACTCCATTAAACTTTGAGAATTATACTTATACTCTATACTCTATTTATATTTATATAGTACCATATATTCGGCATTACAGCACAGTCATAAAACCAAAGTCCTTTACGCAAGTGAAACATTGTCACTTAACAGAAAACAAGAATTAGAAGAAATCAAAAAGCAAGAGAGGAAGATCATCAGGAAAATCCTAGGGACAAGATATACCCAAGATGGTTATAGGCTACAATCAATCAAAACAATAGAAAAAGTATCAAACATTGAAATAGGCATTAGGAAAAGATGAATGAAATTCTTTGGACACCTCATGAGATTACCAGAAAATCGACTGTCAAAAAGAATATTAAGAAGAATTAAGAATTCAACTCCTTGGCTGGATAAAAGCACCTCAAAATCGCAAACATATATGCATTAGACATTTTAGAAAGAAAAACCTTCAGACGCAAAGTCAACAAGTGGGAAGTTACATCAGAGCAACCAAAGCAAAAGCAGTGCAGACCGAAGTGGTCGGAAGAACGTAGGCAAGCCTCTCAGAGAGAATGAAAGAACATTGGAAGAACAAGAAGAACCCAAAGAAAGCTTGATTGAATTGCTTGCTTGACGTCTTCCACTATTGGGAGAATACGCTGTAAAAAATTGTAAAATTATAAAAAATCCAATATACAATAAATTGGATATATTTACCATATATTTACCACGCTGTGCAATTTTTATCATTTTTATTTCCAATTGTCGGTATTCACCATACTTATGTTTATTTATATTTACTAAGTTTAAAATATTTTTGTACCACTTTTTAATTCTCAATTGTCTGTAGTTTGCATATAGCCCTGAAGAAGACCTACAAAGTAGGCCGAAACGTTGGATACTTAATAAACTTTTCTCCAATTCTAAGAGAAATTCACTGACCTCTACCCGAACCACTTTCTTCCACATATATTCTTTATTAGTAGAAGCGTTGAAAAGATGTATTTTTTATTATGTTAACAAAAAATTAAGTAAAGCATTTCAAAATACTTTATTCATTCCTTTATATTGCACTAAGAATAAGTACGGAAGCTTACTGAACTTTATTCAGAACAACCTCTCTTTAATTGAGAAGAACACAGATGATAATGAAGTGTGATGAAAAATAATTTTTATACTATACCTTCTTTGGTGAGGAACCTTATGTCAGCAACAGTAACATACGCACAATATTAAGGAGAAATTTCAGTCACAGGAATGAATGTAAATTGTGTTCGAAAACTGCAGGTACTCAAAGTAGAGACTCACAAGTATTCAATAACCCCATCAAACAAAGGTCAATTCCTAAAGAAAGCTGAGCTTTATTCATCACACATAAAATATATATAAATATATATATATATATATATATATATATATATATATAGATGCAAGTGAATGACTTCATAACTATTGGCTTGAGATCGTTGATACTTTATAAATTCTTAACGTTTTCAGAATTCAAAATGATCCTTTGTGAACTTTGATTCCCAAGCTTATACCTTTCTGTTTCCTGAGATGAAGATAAGAATGTCAGACACAAAAGTTTGCTCTCCCCATCAATTGGAGTTAATTGGCCTTGTGAATGATTCAGGAGATCACTTTTGGTCTTTGGTTGTCCTTTACCTGACCTTCAGGTAACAATGAAGAGACTTGGAACAGTTGACATGACATTATACTAGACACATTCATCGTCCTAAGTTAGTAAAACTTTCAGCAAGGAAAATTTCAGAAGAGTAGCAAAGTATAAGTCTAAGATGTAATTGATTAGAAGCTTTTACTTCTGCAACTTCTTTATGTTTGTCTATTACCTGTAAAACCAAAAATTCTAGAACTGAAAAGTCTATAACTATTATATATTTTCAACCTGCAATTTCTAAATATATAACTATGTGGTGAAATCAATTATACAATAGTTAATTTTGAGTTCTCTAACATAAAGATTAGGTAAGCCAAAAAATTACAATCGTAAATAGTCAGACTTTTTTTTTTTTTTAAACTGAAACTGTGAGCTAATATCAGTAATTTTGTTAATGAGCTGTCTAAAAGAAAAGTACTCACTTAATCGTTTTAAGTACATAAACTTCTGTGCACACTGAGTACAAAACTTAAAATTTCGGCCGTGCAGATCACTAAAAAGTGATTTTCACCTTCAATCTGGTGTTGTATTTGCACTGTAGAGATATTGCTTACTATTGGAAAGAATAAAGTAATTTTGGTTATTAGATAGGTTTATGGAACTCCTTCCTGTTAAAAGGCAGGTAATTCTCATTTTTCGGTCTGAATTCAGAAGGCATAAGATAAACCGAGAAGCAAGTAGCAGAATGGTGTTAAGGTCAATTATATTCGGGTTTAGATGATTCATGGTTCGAAGTTTGTAACCAAACCAACGACAACCAAACCAACGACAACCAAACAAACGAAGTTTGTAAAAATAGCGGATTTCCAAAACAGCGGCTCTGATAACCCAAGTAAGAAATCGAAGATCGATGAATTCCAATTAAAACCCCACTAATATACGTATACCCTTCACTACCACGCTCAACTAATTGAAGTAAGGAAGGAATACGCCTCGGGAATTATAACGATAATTCTCTTTATATAATCTGTCTCCAATAATGATATTTTGCTTTTTCGTATACAATAAATAAAAATAAAACAAATAGCGAAAGAGGGATAAATTTTTTTGATAAAATCAAATGTTTCCACGAATATTGGTGTTTATTTGGAGATAAACCGTTATTAAAGCATACACAACCATTTAATTGATTTAAATTATTAATTAACGGTTCTATGAAATTGTAACTAAACCAATTTCACCCCTCCAATAAATTACTGATCTGTGTACATTAAATTATCATTACTATTAAATTGAACATATAATCTGCTTAAGGCAAATTCAATAATTGAGCCGTTTATTTTGAAAGTGGCCTATCTCCATTTATCTTCAAATATTTAAGGGTTTGCGTTTCGATGAATTTAAAAATATACGTATAGGATACTAATGAGTCATACTGCTTAAGTGTATCTAAGGCTGTTAAATTTATGGTTCCAATTAAAATGTTAACAATTATTAAGTGAATAATGTATGTTTTCTTATCAAGAATGGAGTTAGGCAAAAATTTTAAAAACGGAGTTAGGTCACTTTCAAAATAAACGGCTCAATTGTCGTTATGGGAACCTAGTTAAGAAGAAAAACAGGTTATGGATTTTTTTTTTATTTGGCCCTTAATCTGGGTTGGCCTCTCCCTTCCATTAACCATCAGGTAGGGAAGTATATATATATATATATTTATATATATACATTTATCTAATATCTTATCATATTTATATATATTTATATCTCGTTATGCTTCATCGAAGTGAACTTTCATAGCTGACATGGAGTGCACCACTTCAGGCTCTCACATCAACACCCTAGAACGCATTTCAATTAAACATTAAGTTCAAATAGATAAATTAAATTATGTATTGCAAACGAAACTTTGTAAACGAAAAAAAGATGAAGAAATATAACTTGCAGAAATTTAGTAATTTTGGTATATTAATGTAGAATTCATTTGTGAAGATATTATTGAGAGGATGCAGCGTTCAAGAAGGTATTTGGTATCCACGGGAAGAACATAACGGTTGTGTAAAAAATAAAAATAAAGTGTTCATCATGGTGTTCAAATAAAACTGAAACATTGGAACTGAATGGTTCCAAAAATTGGAAAATAGAGTCAAGAATGTTTGGGCGGTGGCAATAATTTATTAAATATATATTAAATAATAGGCTAATTAATTGTATATTAGCCTATAAAGAAAAAGTAACTTTCTTTTTACTTCTCTCAGAAAATATCCGTTGGGCCCATAAAGTGATAACTTTTTTATGAAAGAGTAGGGACTGTAAAACATGAAGCATTCTAAGCGACAAGCATTGACGAAAGACATAAGCCGGGGTGTATTATTCAGTCCATACGACACCCAACCCTAAACTGCCGACCACAAAGTTGCTTGCCCTTTTTATAAGTGTCATTAGGCTTCTGAGTGCCTTTTTATGGCCCATACCAGGCCCTGCCTTCATATCCCTTCTTACCGAATCCTTCTTAGTGAGGATTATCTTCTTGCCCTAAAGGGTCCTTGTTCCAATCGAAAGTCTATTGCCAATATTCCATTATCCGGAGCATACGGGCAGGATATATGATAGGTTATAGGGTTGTTCGTCATAGCTCACGCCTGAGTTTAGAAAATAGCTTTAACAATATAAGACCATATAAAATATGCTTTACAAATTTACGGCATCACTAAACAGACTCACAGAAAACGACTGCAAACATTTCAGTCAAAAGTACTTAGACTTATCACTAATGCACCTTGGTACGTCAATAACAAAACTCTGCATACGGACTTAAAAATACAAACGGTTGACGAACACATAAGAACGTACTACATACGCATTCAAGAAAAACTATACGGACACCCAATCCCATTGATACAACAAATGGCCACTACTCTCATGCCTGAGAACACTAGGAGGAGACTAAAAAGGACGTGGATGAGGGATCTATTACAGTAGGAAATTAAAGCAAGCCAATGGAGAGGTAGTTGTTGGCTACTGTTCTTCGTCATGCCTTCCATGTCATTTTGTATTTTATTATTTTTATTATTTTATTAGAGGAAAAAAATAATATAACAGTAGAATATAGAAAAACAAGCGATGGAAAAAATAATGCCACTGGAACAAATAAAAAATAATTTATTTTTTATTTGAAAAGATATGGCCAGGACCGGGACTCGAACCTGCGGTTATCACCTCTCCGTGGTGACGCCTCAACCATCTCGGCCACCCTGGTATGTTTCTCGGCCAGCCTTATCAATTCTTTGATCCTATACCTCCGTGTTCTCGCAATTTGCGATGTATACACGGGGAGAATGTTAATTGAACATTACTTTATTTATGGATCTTGTTGACTAAGTCATTAATATTATTATAATTTATATAATTGTTATATGATATAATTTTTAAAAATATTTTATTTGAAAAGAAAATATATGGCCAGGACCGGGGTAGGATCAAGTGAAAAGAATTGATAAGGCTGGCCGAGAAACGTGCCAGGGGTGGCCGAGATGGTTGAGGCGTCACCACGGAGAGGTGAAAACCCGGGTTCGAGTCCCAGTCCTGGCCATATCTTTTCTTTTCAAATAAAATATTTTAAAAAATTATATCATATAACAATTAAATAAATTATAAAAAATAATATATATTGAAAACAATTACCACTAGAACCCACTTTGGATTTAAGGTAAAGTACTTGCAAGAGATCCGTTTCAGAGCCAACGGTTGCCCATGAAGATTATTTGGCCGAGATCCCCAAAAAAATCTACCATCTATTTCCCTACTAAGACCATCCAAATAATAGAGGCTGAGTAAACCAAAAAAGGGACTATAGATTCTTTACAGTCGATCCACAGTTGTTAAGAGAATTAATAATTTAACGGCAACTGCCAGATTTGAACTCGAGAAAATTTCCCACTGAGCTATCCCGCTCCTTAAAAGAAGTAATTAATATATTATATAATCTTATTTTTCCTCTGGGTATTATTGATTATGAAGATCTTAAGGAGCGTGAATTCGAACACTTCGGTCCATTATAGTATAAACAGTCGCTGGCAGGTAGTAGGAGCTCTACGGTTCACTCCATCCTTAGGTCTAGTTCGTGATAATTCAACACTATCTTATAATAGCTACTCAATTTAAATAGTGTTGAAAATAAATACTACATAAAATGAAAAATTTAAGCCGACAAAATTTTTCAGTAAAACACTCGTTTACAGATAAATAAACACACCCTCTTTTCATTGTTTCCCTTTCTTCCCTGTCGACAATAAAATCATAGAAGAAATAGCTTAGAACCTCAACCCTGTTCTGTTATCATCATTTTTCTTAAAAAAGAAAGACTATCTTCCTTATCATTGCCATTTCATTAAAGATGGATGAAATGAGTTGCTTTTTCCACCCGTCCTTGTTAAGAGATGTAAATCATTCTCTGTGGTGACGAGGAATACGATTTCCTCCAGCATTCTCTCCAGACTTTATTTTTTTTTTTTATGAATGTAATGACTTTCTTTTTTGTAATAGCTTATCTCGCCCGGTGCTGCTACCTATCGGTGTAGACTTTCAGGATTCGTAATTCCACCGTCTGTAATTCATTTGCTGGTGACCCTTCGTTCCGTTTGGATGGTTATCTTTCTTCATTTTATTTTATATTTTGTCTAAGAGTAGCTAAAAGTTTCTTTATATTAATATTTTAGTCTTTGTGGTTCAGCGGTAAGCGTCCTTTATTAGTATTTTATATATATATATATATATTTTTTTTTATATTATTTCTATATCTTATATTTTTTTAGTTGGCACTATGCTAAGTTATGTTATTTTATGCCAGGTTAGATTATATAATTAATACAATTTGATTTCTAAGGACTTGTTTTTTTTTATTTCTTCGTTTGGAACTTGGATCTAATAACTACAAACCTGGTCACAATAACAATGATTCCATCCAGTGATTGCATGTAGGATACATAAAAACTTCTTTGATGGAACGATTTAGCTAAATAAAGCAAAAGAAAAGAAATCCTGGTGTTTCTAGTAAACAATCTAGTAAAAAAAGTGAAGTAAAATGTTATAATTAAAGTATACACAGACCGAAACCCTATCTAGACTACTAAGATCAAAATCCTTTATGCATATATAATAACGGTTATATAATTTTTTATATAAAATACTATTATTTGTATTCAGGAATAAATAAAATAAACAAATAATTAATCTGTCAGAATATAACTTCTTAATTAATTAACTAATTAATTATAGGTTTGTGATACGGAAAGTACGACACAAATGGCAAACAAGATACTTTGAGATTTCTCTTCTTCTGCATTATTATTATCACTGGCTCTACAACCCAGCACGGGTCCTGGCCGCATCAAGGCATCGCCTCCACTCTTCTCTATCCTGGGCCAAGGTCTTCCAAGCTCTGGATCCAATGATGCTGCCTGCAACACTCTCGACTCCACCTGACCATCTAAGCCGTGGGCGCTCACGTTTTCCTTTTCCATCAACGAATCCAAACAACAGTCTTTTCAGGATAGCGTTGTCCTCCATTCTGGCCACATGTCCAGCCCATCTCAGCCTAGCTATTCTTATGTGCTTCACCACGTCAGGCTCCTGATACAAAAGATACAGCTCTGCATTTTGTCTGAGTCTAAATTGATCAGCAATTCTTACACCCCCAAATATCCTTCTTAATATTTTTCTTTCGAAGAGCAGTAAACTGTTGGCATCTGCCCTAGACAGAGGCCAGGCTTCCGATCCATAAGTTAAAACAGAGCTGATGATTGTTTTGTACAGCATGACCTTGGCTCTTCTTGATATCAGGTGACTTCGTAAAATTTTTGCCATCCCAAAATAACACCTATTAGCGGCCAATATTCTTCTTCTGCATACACGTCGTTAATTATGTTCAGCGGTATTGAATGCTGATGCAGAGCAATTTCGAGGCAATCTTCTTCATTCCAGAGCACTGATTTTCAAGCAAAACTCCGGTGCACTTCTGTCACACTTTAGATGTTCGATCGGATCATCATGTCATGATTTGCCACACAATAAATGAATCCTGTAATGCTTACACAATTTTTGAGCCAAGCTTTTATCACTGTCTTTTTGACGATGCCGCTCTGAAACGTAGATTTATGATCATCAATTGGACAAACGCAATAGCTGTTGTAAAATTTTGTCTACATCCACGGTACATTAGTGGCACAGTCTGATGATACTGTAGCTGCCGTCATAACGCAATCTATGTACCTGGAAGAATGGTAGTCGTGGTGGTACTAGATGTGCACTGATCGGATCTAATAAAGACAACCCGTGGTCCTTAAGTGGACACAAATCCGTTCGAACGTGACAGCAGGATCACTTCGTCCGAGTCCAGTGATTTCTACACGTACACCACGGTTTAAAGTCCGCCAATGGCTGGTCAGGGGAAGTATTACTCTGCAGCGGTAAGTGTCTTTTTTTTGTTGGCTTCAATAAGCGCAGAAACCACAGACGACCACACACATCACACTTTTGTCCGAATGGATTGTTGACAAACGTCGTAGTGAAACACGCACTAACTGCTGCCCAATGAGTCTTCATAATTGACGATTGTACACAATAGTGCATAGTCCGTTGTCGATATCGAAGCGATTTCATCATCGTCTTGCATGAATTTTTATAAGGTCTAATGTTTTAAAAATTATATATGAAGCAGTTTTCCTCCCCAAAATAATTTATGCAGTTTATGTATGGCATACAGGTATAAACGTAAAATAAATGTGAACGAACTCCAAAAGCCTTCAGAGATTGATCGCAATTAAAATTTATAAAGGGTTTAGAACACTTTCGTTTGAGGCAGCAACTATTCTTGCTAGTATAGTTCCACTCACGTTGAAAATAGAAGAAGCTGTTTCATTATTTAATTATAAAAAATGTCGAAAAAATATTTTAAATCTGGCGTACAACGAAGCAGAAAATAAAACCGACAGTTGTAATTGGTTACATCCAGCTCACTGTTCACTCATAAACTCACAGGCCAGTACTTCAATTACTAACTGTACTCACATATACACAGACGGAAGCAAATATGACGAAAATGTGAGGTGTGCATGGTTTGAAGAAAATAAATCTGGCTTAGTTATCGAAAAACTGTATAAATTGAGCTCCTGATGCTCAAACAACCAAGCAGTGAAATGCGCTGTTTTAAAGCTGTAGAATTTCTATAGGAGCATCCATCACAAACTTACACGCACATTAACATACACACTGACAACAAGAACATCGTTGATTCCATTAACAACGCCAACATACAAGACCCTTTAACAGAAAAAATTAGATTAATTTTGATAAAATTGACGGCGATAGCATAGAGGGTAATGATAGAATGGGTTAAAGCACATGCAGGGGATGAGGGCAATGAAAGAGCAGACCGTTTAGCCAAAGAGGCAGCCAACAGCGAGCTCTTGACCTCTTACAGTAAGTTCCCAATATCTTACCTCAAGAAACAGCTAACAGAAGAAACAATTAAAAAATAGAACACTGCCTGGACTTCATCGACAAAATCACCAAGTCTACACTCATACATTCCTCGCATAAAAATCGAAAATTACCAACAATTACACAGTTCAGACTTCAAATAAAAACAATTTTTAACAGAACACGGAAACACAAAACAGTATTTGAAACTATTTAACATTATATGAACAGCCGCATGTGATGGAGATGGACAGACGACCCACGCTTTCAGACACTACATACTGTATGACTGTTCACGATACGACCGACAAAGAATTAAATTGATAAAAAAACATAATACTCAAATGAGGGACTTGGCCTGAGACAGAACATTTAATTTTCTCTAAATTTAAAACTGACTTAGTATCATTTATAAAATACATTGATTTTGAAAACTCTAAGACATAAAAAGGGCAATTCACTAGTTAAATAGTTTTCCATTTTTTAATTGTAACGCTTTGTATAAATTTATATTAAGTACTGTCACTAATCACAATGTCCTAAATTTATAACTTATTCATTGATGACTTTGGTTATTTAAATCTTACTAATATTATATATGTGAAAGTTTGTATGTTTGTCTCTCTTTCACGCAAAAACTACTGAACGGATTTGGATGAAACTTTACAGTAATATAGTTTATACATCAGAATAACACATGGGCTATTGCAAGCGCGGATTTAGGGGGGCGCATGGGGGCACGTGCCCCCCGTCAGTTTTATGGGTATTGTGGAGAATCCATTATACTACATAATTAAAGGCAAATCACATGATCATAGTTGTTAAAATACCAGAAATAACATGAGTGGAACTATTTGTTTTGATATCCTACTAATCTTACTAATATTATAAATGTAAAAGTTTGCATGTTTGTCTCTCTTTGACGCAATAACTACTGAACGGATTTGGTAATATAGGTTATACATCAGAATAACACATGGGCTATAGCAAGCGCGGATTTAGGTGGGCGCATGGGGGCACGTTCCCATCCCCACCCCCGACAGTTTTAGAGGTACTGCGGAATATCCATAATTAAAGGAAAATCAGGAATTTAGCATCTTGAAATTTGCAGATAGGTCCTCTGTATGATTTAAGAAAGAAGTTTGGATAATTCCACCCTTATTATAATAAGGGTTCAAAGGTTGTTTGGAATCCGTTACTTTTGAAGTTAGACATCTGAAATTTTGTACGAGTATAGTGAAAAAAATTAAATTATTTAAATAATTAAATTATTTATTATTTTAAATTATTGTTAAAAAGCACTGTTAAGAAACTTTATGCGGTAGTCCAAATTCTATGCAAGAGAAGCCGCGGGCAAAAGCTAGTTATATTATAAAATCTTCTTGCTGTGCTTAAAATACTAATTTTGTTTCATTTTTGTTTATTTTTATATTTGTTAAATTTTATTTTTTTTATTACATAACTAGCTTTTGCCCGTGGCTCCACTCGCGTGGAATTTGGTCTGCCACATGACGTTTCGTGACAGATTATTTTGTAAATAAATTTAATATTTTTTATAACTATAAGTTACTCGTACATCAAAAATTTCAGATGTCTAACTTAAAACTGACGGATTCCATAGAATCTTTGAGCCCCTATTATGTTAAACGGTAGAATTATCCAAATTTCTTTCTTAAATTATACAAATAACCTACCTATCTGCAAATTTCAAAATGCTAAGTTCCTGATTTGCCTTTAATTATGTACTATAATGAATTCTCCACAGAACACAAAAAACTATTTGGCACGTGCCCCCGTGCCCCCCCCCCTAAATCTTTCGCATATATAATAATAGTAGGGAAAGTAGATTAGATTTGCATTTGATCATGTACTCTTATGGATCTTCCGCGGTACCTCAAAAACTGTCTGGGAGCGTATAGAGCAGGGGGCACGTGCCCCCGTGCTCCCATCATAAATCCGCCCTTGCTGTAGCCTATGTGTTATTCTGATGTATAAAGTTTAGTGTAAATCCGTTCAGTAGTTTTTACGTGAAAGAGAGACAAACATAAAAACTTTCGCATTTATAATATTAGTAGGATTTATAACTACAAATTTAGTTTTATTTTTATTCTCACATGTAAATGTAAATTATCAATTTATTCGAAAAAACATATGATCGAAGTGAAAGTGAAAATAGGTTAGTTTTATGTGTTATAAATATAACTTCGATTAATGTTTTAATATTCTCTTTTTCTTCTTAAAAAGTGTTTTATTCTGATCAGACAGGTTAGATTTAAGACCTAAATAATAAAAGTGCGGGTTTTTCCGCCAGCCATGGGTGAAGCGTTTACTTCTTCGCAGGTGGTAAGTGATATGGAAGCGGGCAGTATTAATTTAAGTACTAATAGTAATAATAATGGTTCCTGGGAGCTAGTAACTGGTCGTAAACGACCTTTACTAATTGAACCAGATTACATTAGACAGAAACGACAAGCGCCAATTCAAACACACAACAGTTTTCAAATACTAACCTTAATACCTGACGAACAACTAGAAAATAATACGAGACACGTGATAAATCAAAAACCGCCCCCCCTTTATTTAAATGGAGTAGAAAATTACTCTGCATTAATTGCATTCCTAAAAGAAAAAGCCGGACCAAACAAATTTACGGTGAAAACTACACTTAAAGGTATAACAGTTTATCCTGATACACCTGACACTTACAGAAATTTAAATGCGAGCCTGATAAGAAGCCCTTACCAATGTTCTTTGTAGATATTACAAAAGAAACTTTTAAAGAAGATATCTACGATTTAAAATATATATATATTTATATATATATACATATATATATATATATATATATGTATATATATCTACATATATGTAATATGTATATATGTATATATATACATATATACATATTACACAAAAGTAAACATCGAAGAACCACGGAAGAAAAAAGACATTCCTCAGTGTTTACCATAAGGTGCCAACGATATGGTCACACTCGTGGCTACTGCAACCACCCACCAAGGTGTGTAAGGTGTGGCGGGCACCATGACAGCAAAACTTGCAGTAAAACAAGAGAAACTCCTGCTACTTTTGCCAATTGTGGTGGCCAACATCCTGCCAACTACAAAGGCTGCCAAACACTGAGGAACTTAAGAATTCAGCGTAGCTCAAGACATTACAACCAGCGGCCTTCACCAGCTCAACCTTTTCAGTTGCCACCAGATTCACAAGAATTCCCAAATCTCAGACCTGTACAGCCCCATCTTCCAGGACATCCGGAGAACAGCGTGGAATCTTAGCAGAAGCCAAGAAGTCCACCGGTACCGAAGTCAACACCACAACACTATCATGTTCAAACAGGTATGATGAATAACAGTACCCAGCCGGTGCCCCCTTATGATACTACCCCTCCCCAACTATTTCAAATACCAACGGGTCTTAACAACCTTATTCACCCTCTTTATAATCTTCTCCAACAGTTAACTCAGGTTACACAAGCCTGGAGCCACAGCCATGCCCCCTAATTTTTCAACAGCTGGCTCCTTGTCAATTCTCCTATGGAATGCTAATGGACTGATGCAACACAGGACCGAACTTGATTTATATTTACATGAAAAAAGGAGAGACAGAGCACTCATCACTGAAACACATCTTACCTCACGATCAAAAATCTATATTTCAGACTATATTATTTACAAAACTGATCACCCTGACAAAACGGCTCACGGTGGCACCGCCAT
This sequence comes from Arma custos, assembly GCA_037127475.1. Classification (NCBI taxonomy): domain Eukaryota; kingdom Metazoa; phylum Arthropoda; class Insecta; order Hemiptera; family Pentatomidae; genus Arma; species Arma custos. Next base: position 29,923,763 of record CM073759.1, on the reverse strand, counting down.
TATTATCAAATCGTCATTAAAACATAGTCCCATTCATTTACCCATCACACCACACATACAGACAACTGGAATCACATTACATTCAAAACAGAAAAATATCACGTTCGCTGCAGTTTATTGTCCCCCTAGGTACAAGCTTACATCTTCGATGTTTTCTGAGTTTTTCAAACGGTTAGGTACATGTTTTATCGCAGGAGGTGATTTCAACGCGAAAGACCAATGTTGGGGTTCAAGATTGGGTACCCCAAGAGGTAGGAACTTGTGGTATGCTCTTCATGAACTTTCATTAGACACATCAACTCCAAATTCTCCTACTTACTGGCCTAATTCTCGACGCAAAACCCCGGACTTACTAGATTTTTTTGTTACAAAAGGCTTAAGAACAGTAAACAAGACTGTAAATACGAGCTCTGATCTTTGCTCTGATCATTCTGTAGTTCAAATGATCCTGTGCGAAGAGCCTTCTGAGGCACAAAAAAGACCTTCCCTAACACAGGGTATAATGGATTGGGATTTATACAGAAGTTATCTCAATTCTCACCTCTCAATCCCTATTTCTATAAAGAATGAAGAAGAACTAGAGAAGGCAGTGGAAAAGTTCACTACAAGCATTCAAGACGCAGCGTGGTTATCATCAAAACCCAGGGATAGAAAAACGGATAGATTACCAAGCTACCCGCAGTATATTAGAGATTTGATCAGGGCCAAGAGAAGAGCTCGTAAAACACTAGGAGGAGACTAAAAAGGGCGTGGATGAGGGATCTATTACAGTAGGAAATAAAAGAAAGCCAATGGAGAGGTAGTTGTTGGCTACTGTTCTTCGTCATGCCTTCCATGTCATTTTGTATTTTTTTTCTTCAGTCAGCCAATCTGCTGATTGTCAATTACTTGTATCTCACAGGTTTGGATGGAAATATAAAGAGAAAAAAAAAATCAATATATTCAAACTGAAAATTTTTAATTGCTTATATTGTTAACTTATGCATGCATTCTGTAATTATAACACTAAACTGAACTGTAATTATTAAAATCACATGTAATAAGTTTTTTTTTAAGCATGGAGCATGTCCTAATATTAATAAACGGTCCCCCCAAGGAAAATTTATTATCTGTGATTATATAATAGCCACGTAACTCCTACTCAGGGCTCTGTGGGCGTTGAATGAGGAGGAAAACGGAGACTTGAGGAGGTCATCGGAGGCCGTATTGGCTAGAAACTGGAGAAAGTTCAAGATCGAGTTTCAACTCGAGGTACGGGCTCGGTTTATAGATAAACTTTCATATGAGAAGAAATCTGAAGCTCCCACGAGGCACCATGATTTGGAGAACCTAATAAACCGCAGTGTGCTAGGAAATTCTCATAATGGGAAAATCCTCACGTCTCACCCGAAAGGAACATAACTTTGTTATTCTCTTCTACAATAAAATATTTTCCAATTAACGAAAATCTACTTAGTTGTTCAATTAGGAAGCTGCTTTAACAATTGTTATAAGTACATGAAAGCAATTAAATCTATTTGTTATATACAAGTTAATTTGAATTTACGATTGTAAAACAACAAAATAATATTAAAACAATCGATAGAGTTTTCAATCAAATATTATTTTTCTGATTTGTTACTTTTCCGCAGTAATAAAGTCTGAAAATTTTCGAATTCCAAAGTATTTATTCGTTTCTCAATTCCCTGGAATTACTTGGACGGGTACTAATTTTATTTAGACAATGTGACTAAAACCTAGCGCCCTATTGGCCAGTTCAAGATCACCGGGAGCCGAATTTTATTTAGAACTCATAATAGACTTTTATTTTTTTTTTAATAAAAAACGGTCTTGAATTTCAACAGTAAGGTTAAAAGTAAAAGTGAGAACACACAGTCTATTGGAAACTTATTAAAAACGAAAAACTCAATAAAATCGAAAATGTTGGTAACTTTGTTTTAAGGTATTTTCAGATGCATTTAAGCAGTTTGAAGGAAATAAGTTTTGAACAACCTTACCTAACTAAATAAGATTTATACAACATGCCTAAGATTCAAATGTCTGCAAACTGAATGTAATTGTGGGTTGATTGACTCAGTTTGTAAAAGTTATTAGCAATAAAATGTTCACATCAATTATTTTAGAATTTAATCTTTTATTTGACATGAGCTAAGATGCGGGAACCACCTTTCGGACCCTCTTCATGGTACTAAGGGATTGAAGCAAGGTTGTAGCATGTCACCCACTCTTTTCAAGATATACCTTCACGAGACTGTAATACCATGGTACAGGCAGTGTTTGAGGCAATGTTGGGCCGCTCATCCGACAACTACTGTCCTTGTTCTTCGCTGAAGTCCAGGTCGTATTTGCGAGGCAGAAGGTCTACCTAGAAATGATGGTGTATGCCCTGAAGATGTGCTACGAAACGGTGGGCTTAAAAATTGACTTCGAAAAGACCGGGTATATGGCAATCGCAGATACTGATACTGGTCCGCATCTGGTTGACAGGGAGGCCTGTAAAAAAGTAAATGTATTCGTATATATGTACCTGGGTTCTTTTATGGATGCTACCGGGTCGTCCGATCTTAACGTCAGAAGAAAGGTGGAGCAAGCCCGAAAGGCTACCAGGATGCTGTCCTCTGGAATAAAGAGAAATCTAAAGAAAACAAACGCCGTATTTTCACAGCCATAGTGGAAACCATCCTGACATATTCCTTGGAAACCAGGACTATGAGCCCCCGTCTGTACTCAAAGGTGCAGGCGATTGAGATGGATTTCTGGAGGAAGTGTCTCCGTGTCAATAGGCTGGTTTAAGTAAGAAACCAAGAAATTCGAGAGAGGATGGATGTAGTTATATCTACAAATGAAAGGATCTGTTCACGCCGCCTAAGATTGTACGTTCATGTGAAGAGAATGGCGATTGAACGTTGGCCAAACCGAGTTCTGGATTTGGTTCCGCCTGGGAGGAGAAAACGCGGACGGCCCAGAAGAAGGTGGATGGAGGGAGTCCGGGAGGAGATGGCTGGTCGTGGACTTCAAGAGGATGGTTGGATGAATCGGGAGATATGGAACTCTGCTCTGACCAGTTGAGGCAACTCTTGTCGGAACGCCTATAAAATGAAAATGATAATCATTTATTCATTATGTGAGCTACTATTTTTTAAAAATGGTATAAGTCCATTCGGATCTAAATAAAAAAAAAATTTTTTTAAATTATTTTTATGATTATTATTTCACGATAAAATTTAAATGATGTAGACAGTTTAAAAATTCACTCTTTGATAAGTCCTAAGTGGTAGTAATATTTGCGCGTTTGTTCATATTTTTAAAGTAATTCAAATGGAAACCTCTAGATATGCCGAATATGAAAAAATGGACTTATACAACATTAAAAAATAACAGCTCATAAATCACTCTTTTATAATAATGTTTCTTTTCTTTGGTAGTACAGTGTGCATGTTGATATTCTGTTTTGATTTTTTCTTTGCCTAAAGGTTTGCTCAAAATAAACGAGTTTCATTTATTTGTTTAAATTTTATTGACAGTAAACCTAGACCAGTTTCGACATAGCTAATTTTTTGTTTTTCAATATCAAGATTTAGGGAAGTACTTAAATATTGGTCATTTATGTCGGATTGAGGTTACAAATATAAACATAGCTACGTCAATTTAGTATAAAGTTGATTTTTTTCGATTTATGCCTGATTTTGATATATAACAAACAGAAAAGAGAAAGTAAAAAAAAAGTATATTTTGTGACAGAGTGAATAAAATCGAGGTTGGAACATTATTCATGATCAGCATTAAAAAAGAAATCGGAGGAATTCTCCTATTCCGTCCACTGAGGAATCTTTTTGGCCTCCGATTTCTGAGTTGTTTTTTCCTTGCGAAAAGCAGATATTTGGTTTTACGTCAGGGCATGATTAATATCAAATTCTCAATTTCAGTAAATAGCTTTTAGGGAGGTGATCCCACATGTCAGCATGAAGTTAATATAGGATTTTTTTCTATTTATTTATGTCTGATTTTCATATATTTAAAAAAAAATGTTTTATTTTCTTATTGAAAAAATCGAGGAAGTGACCATTTTCTTAGGTTTTTATTTATTTTTTATTTCTTGCAAATAGCAGACCTGAGGTTATGCGTGATTATATAACAACAAAATCTCAATTCCAATAATTAGCTATGTATACTCATTCCTCAGGGGCAGAGAGCAATGGAGTTGCCATGCAGAAGATATTAGGTTCAAATCCGACTATGGCAGATATAGTTTAATGTAGCCGGTCTTGTACCTTGGGCTCCCTCTGCTTCTATGTAGATCATAGAACAATCTCTACCAGGTACTGAAGTCGAAGGGTTCGTGATGGGAATGGACTACAGCTGTAGTTTTTTTTTAGTAATAGATTGGTTGAAAAACGATTCATGAAGAAGGACGATAACTAAGAGAAATTTTATGGGCATTTAACTATGAAAATGGAAAAGTATATTCCGGAATAAGGAGGAAACCACTAGACTGATTAGGACAAAACCCACGGCGAATGGGGAGAATTAAGAGAAGGCCGGTGAAGAAGAGCTAATGCAGCAGAAGAAGCATTAAGGATAATGAGGGCTGGATATTTGAGGCAATCAAAGGAACGGCGGAGGAAATTTGCAGGTAACAGTGGCACATTCTCCATTGTCGGGGCACAATAGCTTGTTTATTATGTCTCTCTTGTCTCTAGCCTCTCTCGGCTATTGTATCTCCTTCCAAAGTGAAATTCTAGACAACCTAGCCCCAAATAGGAGGGTTCTAAGATAGTTTCATTTTGCTGCAATTACTTCTATTAATTTGAGTGGTTAGAAAAAAAATAAATTAAGAAGCAATCACGGAGACTGCCAAAAGAACTGACTACTCAAAACTTTGGAACAACTGTTTTTTTTATGAACTTCTGAATCAATTATTGTCAGAATTATTTTAATATTATGACTTGTAATTATGATATCACATTACTTTACAATTAGTCTTGGTTTGATTACACAGGCCAACAAAAAAAACCTTTTTGAAAACTTTTTTAATTTTAATAGCTGATCTTGATAGATTTTTATGTGCTGAATCCAAATCTGCTCGTAGTTTTTATGTATCACCCTTAGTTTCCAAGCAAAATGTATTTTATTATATAGTCTAATACCCATTTACAGTATATAGGGAAATCAATGAAACACTGTAGAATCGTAAAAATGGTTTGTATTTACAGTAAAATACTTGGAATAGTAATTTTATGTGATGATACAAGGTTCACTTGTCAACTGGAATTGGTTTATATTTTCTTTCCCTTTTTTCCTTGAAGCTTCTTGTGTAGCTTTTCCTGCGATGAATAGCTTGCTGAACTTCCCGGTGAAGTGACCAACAGTAATCCCCCATCATGTTGGTATTCCAGCGGCCCTGGTAACGTTTTTCCATCACTTTAACGTCCTGGTGAAAACGCTCACCTTGCTCCTCACTAACATCTCCTAAATTTTCCGGGAAGTAATCGAGGTGGCTGCTCAAAAAGTGAACTTTCAGGCTCATCAAACATCCTAACTGTTCAAATTTTTTTAACATGTTAGCAACAATAGCCTTATATTCTGGGTCTTTTTCATTTCCCAAAAACTTGGTGACAACTTGCTTGAATGAAACCCATGCTTCCTTTTCATTTGAGGTCATTGTGGATTCAAAGTTAACGTCAAACATCATTTTTCTAATATCAGGCCCGGTAAAGACGCCTTCTTTCAGTTTAGCATCTGAAAGGTGTGGAAACTTCTGACAGAGATATTTGAAACAAAGCCCATCTTTAGGCAAAGCCTTTACAAACTGTTTCATGAGACCTAACTTAATATGTAGTGGTGGTAGGAGCACGTTTTTTGGATCTACAAGGTTTTTGCGTAAAATGTTCTTCTCGCCAGGCTTTAAAGACTCCCTAGCAGGCCAGTTCTTTCTGCACCAATGTTGATTCCGAGCTCTACTGTCCCATTCACACAAGAAACATGGAAATTTGGTAAAACCCCCTTGCTGACCAAGGAGCATGCACGTAACTTTCAAATCACCACATATCATCCAACCGTGTGCAGAATAACCTATTTTATTTAACACTATTTCTAGATTTTCGTAACTCTCTTTCATATGTACAGAATGACCGACAGGTACAGAGGCATACATGTTACCGTTGTGTGCTAAAACTGCCTTCAAACTATTTTTGGATGAATCAATAAACAACCTCCAATCTTCTGTTTTGTATTCAATTCCAAACTCCAAAAAAGTCCATTTAAGCCGCCAGCAAGTTCTTTTCTTTTAGCCTAGAGCCAAGCAGTTCAGCTTTTTCTTTTGTTAAGCCCAGATCCCTAACTAAGTCATTAAGCTCGACCTGAGTGAACAATTTAGGCTCTACATTTTCTGTAACACATTGGAATTCTTCATCGTGTTCATCTAACTCCGACTGTACATCAGAAAATACTTCTGTTTCAATAGAATTTAAGTCCTCTGGTGGTTCCGGGATTGGCAAATCTACACCGTGCCCTACTGGTCGGATGGCGGACGGAAGGTTAGGGTAGCTTATTACCTTCTTGTTCTTAGAGTTATGACCAGTAATATCTACACTGCAAAAGTAACAGTCATCGGAATGATTTTTTGGTTCCCTCCATATCATGGGAACAGCAAATTTAAAGTGTTTTTTCTCTTTTTTTGACCATTTCCTGAGGTCTTCAACACATACATAACATACCTTATGCGGTGCCCAAGGTTTATCCTGGTCTCCAAGTTTGGTTCCAAAGTATGCTAGATAAACCTTTTTCACAAAGTCTGTAATGTTTCTTTGGTGCTTTTTAATAACAAACTCACCACAAATATAACAAAAACTGTCAGCAGAGTTTTTACAGCCGCGATGAGACATTGCACTGAGCACATGTACAGGAAACGTAAAAGTGAGGTTATGTTGAAAATAAACAAAACATCAGCTGTTTAGCATGTGTTTCAGCAGTGCTGCCAACATCATCTTTGTTCATTAGACCTATTTTTTCATGTTATCTTAACTATGAAAAAGCTGTTAAATTCTAAAAATATTTCTTTATTTCATGAATTTAACTATAAAATGTGAATAAATGGTGGGTGATACAACTTTTTAAGCATCATATTTGGATTCAGCAACCTAAACAACATAAGAATAAGGTATTTTCATTAAAAAAGTTTTTTCATCGTTGGCCTGTGTTATTTATAAATCTTATTTGTATTTAAATAGATGTTAATAAACTTTATTTTCATTTTTAGGATTATTATCATCGTCAAGTTCAACAGTACTTTCAATAATACGATAAAACAAGACAATTAACAATGAAAAATAAAATCTTTTAGGGGAAGCGAAATGTTCAACAAGTTATTGCTGTTTTAAGCCATTATTAATATGAATCGCATAACTATTATTTCAGTTAAATATTTTTATTCTTATATCAATCGATAACCTATAAACTTAACTTGATTAAAAGGAATCGTATGACTCATACACAGGACGCTTCACGTAATACGCCACGAGCATGTCGAGAATGCCACTGGTGCGAATCCATTTTCCTACCAAAAATCGCTCAACGCGAGTAAAGAAGATTTCACTTTAATAAAAACGTTTAAGTAATACTACACCGCTCTTCACAAAAAACTGATGAACTCTAACGAACAAGAACTTAGATTATTTTATTTAAAGCAAATTTTAATTCCATCATTGATCTGAATAAATGTCTTATCCACCAAAGTTCAGTTACTTAGTAATGGATACATAAAAATAAAATAATAATTATTATTATTTAATTTTTATTTGCACCTGTGCAATTGCGCATCCAGTATATTTGATCGAAGTGTCTTTCTCTTCGCTTTTCTACATGATCATCCAGTTATTTTGGAAAAAAAATATATATCAATTGTTTAGTAGATCTCTTGGCTTGGGTTTGGAACATATTGAGATATGGTTTCGATAGAAGTTGCTTTATCTACATTTGGTGGCAAAACTAATTTCTTGTTAGCAGTTTTAGTAGAAGGTATTGGGTTGTCTGCTTGAATCCTTTATGAAAGATGACGGTGCTCGTTTTTTAGTTGTTACTATTTTCGGTTTTTGGCTCTTGGTAAAATTAAATAAAATAGATACTGCAAAAAACAAGTATTAACAAAATTCTAGATCTGATTTAGAACTGGTGTAATTAGGGCATTATCTAAATGCAGAATCTAGTGGTGACAAAATAAAAACCGGTGACTGGCAAACAACATACTAATTTACCTGATAAGTGGTTGGAAATAAAATATTGATTCACTGCTTAGTTATGGAAGCCTTATATTTTTTCTCAGGAAATTAGAAGATTTAGATGATAAAGAAAATATATATGAAGGAAGAGTTAAAATGTTTTTAATAAAATATAAAACTAATCATCAATAGGAAAAGGTAGTACAAATTTTACTTTCGAATGAACTTGCGACCCACCCCAGCTTTGCTTGTATAATAAGGCATATTATGCCTACATAATTTGTCTGTGTAATGTATTTTTTTCAGGAACTTCTTCCTGAAGACCGTTGCAATCCCTCGAGAAGTCCTGAGATCCTCGGCAACGCAATGGGCCAGAGAATAGTCCGCTGGTAACGAGAAGATATCCCTGTAGATTATCTGAGTTACCCTACGGGAACCTGGTACCTTAATATGTGCAACTGAGTCATTATTTCTCTCCACGTTGTTCAGTTACCTGACCTGTTGGTCTTCTTTCGGACCATGGTCTCCTTTGTATGGGGCCAGTCTATTGAAATGGACTACCTTGGGTTTTCCTTCCTGATCCTATAGATGACGTTATTTTTCCTCCTGATGATCTCAAACGGGCCATCCCAGGAATTCGGAAGTTTAGGTGAGCAGCCTCGCCTTCTTCGAGGGTCATGCCATACCAAGTCTCCAGATTGGAAGCCACCTTTCTCCGCCCTAATGTAGTAACACTGCTTCATTCTGTCACTTTCTCCCTGTGAAAACCGAAACAGACGAACGGTCAATATTCTGCAGCTCTCCTTCCTAGGTTAAATAAGATTAACGAAAAAAGTGATGGAGACGGGAGAAGAAGAGGCTTGGATGATCTTCATGACGACAGTCCTGAAGGTTCAATTGGCAAGGGACACGGGAAAGAAAGATGCCTACCCAGAGACAAGAAGTTCGTAGATAGAAATGGTAGACGCAAGTGCCCAGGATGAAGAGGAAATAGAAGAGTTGGAATCGGGATGGAATAGAGTGTCCTACCGGAGAATCTAAGTGAGAAGAAATCGACCCAGACAAGACTTGGAGAGAAGGAGAGATGGAGATTTCGGCAAAAGAGAGAAGATACCTCCAATAGAAAAGAAGCAGTGTCCAGATAGGAAATTTGGTGAAAGGAAGAGAGGAAATGTCATGGGTGTGACAAGACAGGGCATTTGGTAGCTCAGTGCCCGCGCACCCGTCCTTTAAATTCCAGAACTCTTGTGTGCCCCTCGACAATTCCCTTACATACTACGTAGAGAACCCGACCGAGAAGAGCCGATGAAGTTTAACGTTAGCCAATAGGGCCGAGGAGCAGTATACCTTCGGTGTCCGCATGATCATCGGAATCAGGATCCGAGACGGAAGGCAGCGAACCAGGCACATAAAGGAGCTACAGGAATAAGGAGCAGACGGTGGGATGCAGGAGATTGAGATATGCGACAATTCGCTGTAATTTTGTTTCTGTTAATGAGGGGGTTGGTAAACTGACAGTGGGGGGTTAAGATGGGCCTTATGATAGTATATCCACTAATTGCAAACTATATATATATATATATATATATATATATATATATATATATATATAAATATATATATATATATATATATATATATATATATATATATAATAGCTTGGGCCTAATAGCTTCGGTATAAGATTTCAAAATATTTTTTTTATTTTTCGTGATGGGGTTATTGACTCTGTGCCCAACCCCCTACCTGGAGGACCAGTTGCTGATTGCAGACAGAAATTTGGGCGATGGGCCCGCCAACTCTCTACGCCAAATATTTTAGAATAAAATATGTCGATTGCATTTGAAGATTGTATTTATCTTTATTTTAATTGTACCTAACATAAAACTATATTTTTACTTTTAAATGAAATATGTAGAAAAAGTATTGCTGTCGTAAAAAAATTCGAGTTCGAGTTATTAATGGAAATTTTATTAATGTCCCTAGTGGCCAAATAACCACCAAGCCCTGTAAAATGTCCAGTGTTTATGCGGCGGTAGTTCTAGTTCTAAAACGAAAAAGTTGTTTCAAACTGAAATTGCATATTCAAGGTTGGTTTAAGCTTGTCATGTTATAGCTTTCGACGGAATTGCCACTTCGCGTCTAAACTTTTCCACGTCTTTACAATTTTCACGTTAATGGATCCAATGATTTCGATTAAATTCGTTATATTAAAATAAAATTGAACAGTCTTTAAGATCAACAAGACTTTATCTTCCTTGTTATATTGTGACATAGAAATACAATTTTTAAAACTTCCTCCTTAAAAATACCTTTAATATTGTTCTATTAACCATTAATATAAATAACATGAAATAACTTGTCAGGGAATTGAAAACCAATTGACAGTATCCTGATTAAATATTTCAAATATGGATCAGTATCGTTATTATTATTATGGATTTATTTAAACTATAAAGAAATTTTATTAATCTTTTCGCTCTATAAAAATGTTTTAAATGATGATGCTGTGACCAGGTTATGTGTTTTCTGTCCAAGGTCCAAATTGATTAAATAAAAAAGTCCAAAACCAGTAGGTTGTATTCATAACAAAGTTCGTAATACAATTATTACATAAAGCGGTAACACCAACTAAAAATAGATAAATAACACAAGGGAACAACATTTTTGTTGCATGAAATATTTTGACTAATATTCTACTTCCTCGAGGTGCTGATTTAAGATCTGAAGTCAGTTTGTTTGTATCAGCTTTACTTTTGGGGTTATAATTATAAACTGTTTTTTAAGATGAAAATATTTTTATTAAGAAAACTATTAAAAAAATTACCACTACATATCAAAAAATTTTCTTTTGTAAGATTTTCTGGCTTGATTCGGTTCACGGGGGCTGTTTTTAATGCTCCAACAATAGTCCGCCATCATGTGAGCATTCCAGTGACCTTGGTAACGTTCCTCCATAGTTCGAATGTCCTGATGGAACCGTTCCCCTTGTTCTTCACTCAGATCACCAAGATTTTCAGGGAAACGGTCCAAATGGCTGTGGAGGAAGTGTACTTTGATGCTCATATTACAACCAAGCTGCTGGAAGTGTAACAACATTAGTTCAATATGCTCCGCATAGCTTTCTTCCTTTTTGTTTCCCAGAAAATTTTGAGCAGTCCAAACGAATTCATTCCAGGCATTTTTTTTAATATCAGTCATGTAACTAATAAAGTTTTCATCCTTTATCAACCTTCTTATTTGGGGACTATCAAAAATTCCATTTTTAATTTTTTCTTGGCTCAAATTAAAGAACTTCTTAGAGATGTATTTATAGCAATCACCACCCTTGTTCAAAGCTTTGACAAATTGTTTCATGAGCCCTAGTTTGATATGCAAAGGTGGCAGTATTATTCGATCCGTGGGCACAAGGGGCTCATTTATTACATTCAGTTGTCCCGGAACCATAGATTGCCTGGAAGGCCAATCTTTTCTAATCCAGTGCTCAGACCTAGCTCTGCTGTCCCATAAACAAATAAAACATGGATATTTTGTATATCCACCTTGTTGTCCAAGAAGAAAATTCACCATTTTTAGATCAACACTTATCAACCACTTTTGTTCGTTGTATTTGATTCTATCCATTACAGAAGCTACAGTAGCATATTCTTCTTTGACTGTAGTTGAATGTGCAATCGGTATCGAACCCAGCTTATTGCCGTTATGCATAAGTACACATTTCAGGCTACGTTTAGAGGAGTCAATAAATAAACGCCATTCATTTGGATCATACTTCTGTACTCCCATTGCTTTCAATAAACCAGGAACATCTGAACAAAACGCAAAGTCGTCATCTTTAGAAAAGAATGACAGCAATTCTGCCTCTCGGTTACGATAGTATGAAATTCTTGTTTCTGGGGTTAAAAGATTTCTTTGCTTTAATCGAGAAGCTAGAATCTCCGATGTCTTTTTAGAAAGACCAAGATCTCTGATTAATGCATTGAGGTCTTCCTGATTAAAGAGCTGGGGCTCAGAAGTAAAATCAGGGTAAGAATCACTTGTCCGACTTTCATCACTTGAAGAATAGTTTTGTTTTTCTATATCATGATCATTTTGTACAGATGAAGAAGCTTGGGGTACTGGTGCATCGCCAGAGAACAAGACTGGTCGAGTAACAGATAACAAGTTTGGATAAGACCATTTCGACCGGTTATTTTTATTAATTCCATTAATATCAATCACACAAAACTAACAATCATCTTGATGATTATTAGGTTCCCGCCAAATCATTGGTGTTTGATACTTAAAATGGGGTCTTTTCTTATTTGCCCATAATCTCAAAGACTCAACACATGTTTTACATACCATATGAGGGATCCAGTACTTGTCACGGATGTCCAAAGCGAATCCAAAGTAATCAAAATATACCTGTGTTATAAACTCTGACACACTTAGCCTACAATTTTTGAATGTATATTCACCACAAATGTTACAGAAATAGTTTGGATCGTTTCTACAGATATTTCTTAACTTGGACATTGTTATTTAACACAAGAGCACAAACTTTTTCACTAAACAACTCAGTTGAATTGAAGTTTGAATGTGACTAGTACAAATATATGTCTATCAGCTGTTTGCCAAAAACAAAAGGTGCTGGAGAAAAACTGAGGCTAGATTTGTAATCACCAACCTCTAATTAGTAAACAACAGGCCTAAAACTCCATGCAACAAAAAATTAATAAAAATTTGTTCCCTTGTGTAATTAATAAAAAACAAAGATTATATACAATTTAATTTAAAATTTTTTAATAGGATGCTTACCGCTGAGCTGCAAAGAAAATATAAGGTAATATGTAAAATTTGGCAATTACTTGGCCATAAAAACCACTGATATGCATTCGCACATAACGACAGCCCACAGTAGAGTGAGCTCACATATGTAGAGACACATGACGGACGAACTTAGCGACAAAAAAAGACACTCGTTACAATGCAATATTTAATTTTACCTTTGTAAAACAGTCCGAACATCCGAATTGAAGACACCTCACATTTTGTTCCCAGAATTATTTCCCCTTAGATTGTTTTATGTTCAACTAGCTTTTGACCGCGACTTCGTCCGCATTTATTTTGAACGGTGAGTGAATTTTGAATTCCATAAATGACTAAAAGCATTTGTGAATTCAGAAAGAAAACCAATACTTATCCCTTTGTTGATAGGTTTTAATAAACTGTCCTATTAAATATTAAATGGGATAATTAAAAAACTATGGAATATGAATAAGGTTTAATATTGATAAACACCATGTAATATCCAAAACTGTAATATCTAGGGGTTGATTTTGCAAAATCTTGAATGCAATTATTATTATGTTAAAACGTAGAGCCTGTTATTTATTTTCACACCTCTAACTTAATGTTTAATGTAACGATATAAAATGTGTCTACTGTCGAAATGTCAAGTAGCTTATGCCGTTTTGGCTCTGCGATGGTCATTTCAGTCAGGACGAACTCTTTTATATATATTGATAACATGATACGATTTCCCGTATTTTCCTTTTTTACGGATCGATTTTCAAAAAATAAAAAAACACATATTTCTTTATTTTTAATTTAGAAGCTAAATATAAAATTTCATATTGCTAGAATAAAAAATGACGTTTTTTGTTGTATATTTAAATGTTTTTCACCCTTTTCACCCTCTTAGGGGACGAATTTTTCAAAATCCTTTCTTAGTGCTCATTGGCCTTTTTAAAATATACCTACTGTCCGAATTTCAAGTCTGTAGCTTATGCAATTTTGGCTCTGTGATGGTCTTTTCAATCAAGTGGAACTCTTTTATATATATAATTTTTGGTCAACTGTTTTTATTTTTAAATATTTAATAGATTTTAAATATCTAATAGATATTTAATTTCTTAAGATTTTGAATATTTAATAGATTTGTAAATATTTTAATAGATTTTGCAAATATTTTTTTATTTTTAAATATTAAGCGCTGTCACGGAGACAGAGGATCCGGGGAATCCCAGCCGGAGACATATATTTTCTCTTTAAAATAAAAATATTTTTTATACATAGTTAACATGATACGATTTCCCGTATTTTCCTTTATTATGGATCGATTTAAAAAAAATAAAAAAAACACGTATTTCTTTATTTTTAATGCAGAAGCTAAATCTAAAATTTCAAAGTGCTAGGTTTAAAAATGACGTTATTTTTTTTTAAAACATTTTTTCACCCTGTTCACCTTCTTAGGGGTCGAATTTTCCAAAATCCTTTCTTAGTGCGTGTTTGCCTTATAAAATATACTACTGTCCGAATTTCAAGTCTGTAGCTATATATATATATATATGTATATATATATATATATATATATATATATATATATATAGATTTATTTCTGTAACTTCCCTTTGCTTTTCTATAGTAAATACAAATATTTATAGCCAACAATCGAAGAAATCATGTTCTTTGCTTTAGAACAGAGTATATACAACAGTTCTTAAAGGTATTTTACAATATGTTATAAAATTAAATAGATTTGAAAATTAAAATATTTGTTTTCTTAATCAGGAGATTAGACACTACGGGTCCGTGCAGGTTTGTACGCAGTACCATACTTCATTCCTGGCTATGAACCCATTCATTTTGAAGAAAGGTTTACAGTCATTGGTTATGAATAGAGTTTATTCAATCTGTGTTTCGAACAATACACCTTAACTATAAAAAAAACACTGATTTTTTTTATTTTACAAGTAGAAATAGTAAAAGTTAGTACCTTATAATAAAATATATTAAAGATGAATATTTTCTCCGCTGATGAACTAAGTTATAAAAGAAGTATTACACAATCAGAATTCAATTAATAATTATAGAAAATACTATTAAATCCAACTTAGTATACCAGATTGTTTGCCATTTTTTTTTTGAGCTAAAATAAAATAAATTAAAGGAGCACATGTATTTATTGGGCAAGCAAAAAAATTGATTCGTTTTAGAGTTGAAACTGTCTATTACACTATAAAATTGCTTTAATAGTTTTTTTAATATTAATTTTATAGTCAATGAACATTTAATAATCCGCTCAGAGCACAATATAAAACTTCTTAAGATACTACATTTTCAAATTTCTTAGTGATTTTAAAATATGAAAAGATTTTCTTTCGGAAAAATTAAATTTATTTACCTGAAAACTATTGAAATTGGATTAATCTGTTTAACGAAAATTTATAGACTTTATATAACATTTTAAGTATTTTTGTTCGGTTAGTTCTATAGATTCTTTGAGATCTATAGCAGTGCAATGTGGTTTCCTCGCAGATTCGTGTTACTTTCGGAAGAACATGCAGAATGGAGGACATTAGGGCCGCCCAATCTCTCGTTATACTGTGCAGTGGCGGGTTGGGTTCAAGATCCAACAGGTTAGGTCCGTAGCCGACATACATTTGGGACCTATTCACCACCGGTGTCCATTCCCACAGATATACTCGAACACGGTGAACGATCCAGATCCTCGGATTATCGGATCTGCTGATGCACTAGAATCTGAATAATTTACCAAAGTAGAGTGCACGGGATAGGCTTCTTTATGATTATGTGACGGTTTAAAGGCGTGAAAATTACATTAGTCCAATAAAACATGAACAGTGTATAATCTTGGTAATCAACAAATTGACTTTCTTCTCATTTAATCTAGCAATTTTATGCTCCTAATGTTTCAGGTTTAGAAAAGGACTAAAATCGGGAGCAAAAGGGTGGAAAGGGTCATATTAGACTAAATTTTTTGACTTTGTGAAGAATGTGAAAACGTCAATTTCGGAAATTTAGGAGTTGTTGGCTGTTTTGATCCCAAATTATTTATTCAAATAGTCATATAACTATGTTATGATATATAACTATGTTATATCAATTATCAAATTATTTATTGACTGGGTTATATTTTACTTAAAATACTGTGGTACCTATAAATTAAAAACTGTATAGGAAAAATATAAATAATTATTTATATTTAAATGTAAATAATTGACTAGATAATTCTAAGAATATTTTAAAATGGCCAGGGGGTGGATTCAATTAATTACATAAAATAAATCATTCTTATTTTGCATAATGCATCGACTGCACCCTCTGACCATTTTACATTATTCTTATAATTATTAATAATTTACTTAAAAACAATTTAAATTACTTAAAAAGAAACCGTGACACATCTCTATAAGATGAAAGCTGTAGCGGCGTATTACGATTTATATTCAATTACTAATTTAACTAAGATCCTTGGTCCCTTTAATTCCGTTTCCAGTGTCCTTTTAAAGTAGTTCTTTAAGAAGAGACCAGAGTAGTTTCTGGGAGGAATTTCATTAACGTTACGGCCATTAATTTCCATTAGAGTCCTGTTGAAAATAAGGTTAGAGTCTTGACAAAATATTTCACACCTAAAAAACAGAAGAGAGATAGTATTCTTGTGCAAGTTGGAAAATACTCGAGTTCACCAAATAGAAAATTCAATTAAGGGGGGACCATTGTAGATGAGTTGAACTGCACCGGAAAGATTTCTGGATTCTTTTGGCCTCGAGAGTTCTTGAGTGAAAACAGATATTTAATGTTTAATTTAATTGGGTGGGAAAAATATTTTGATCATCAGTATATTTTATAAAGTAATACCTTGAAAAAAAGCGGTTTCTTTTGCCCTAAGAACAGTTATACCAATTTACTATGTTGATAACCATGAATTCTGTTGCACCCAGAGCCTTAATAAAGAAATACTTGGTAACCAAATCCTCTTTTTCCATAACCATCTTAGTATCATTAAGGATATTGGCAAGTAGTGAACCCAAAACTTCTTGGGTTGGTGCGTTTCATTTTTAAAAAATGATTGATGTTTGTAAAAATTACTGTGAGATTCAACGAAGTCAAAAGATATACGATAAGAAGCTGTTTGAAATATTTATGTCTAACAAAAATTAAATAAACGTAAAGATTTTACAAATATTGAAAAATAAAAAGAGACCTTACATAAATGTTAAGACCGTGGAAAAAATTCCAACGAAAAGCCCTTAAGTCTCCAAACTAAAACAGAAATTGAAATTATCTGTCCAATATTTCGCCCATTCAGGCATCCTCAAGGTAGATAGAGAAAAAAAAACGAAAGAACAAAAACAAAACAAAACATTAATAATGCACCCAAGAAGCATCCCACCACCTCCAAGGCTCAAAAAAAAAATGTAAACATTTTACAATAAATATTTTTTTTCATTTAAAGATAGAACTATATCATTGCACACAAAGGTTTAAAATTACTTTAAATTGAAACAAATTTTTAAATTAGGCAATTTTAAAAAGACATTAGATTTTATAGCATAAAGTTGAAAGCATATTAATGCTAAAATGACTAGAAAAAATTATACTCAAATAGGTATATAGCAGATGGATGGATGGGTATTTGTCATTTACTACTATTTGTCTTATTTTTATCAATGGAGGCGGAAGAGGCGGCAGAAGTTGTATTGGAGGCGGCAGTAGTTGTATTAAAGGCGGCAGGATGCAATGTAGAATGATGTTTTTGTCTACAAATTCTACAGACATTTGTAGATGTACATTGGATGCGTGAATGGCGGCCAAGACAGTTAAAACAACATTTAGACTCTCTTAAGAATTTATATTTATCATCAATGGAAGACTGAATGAATTTAGAACAATTGCTTAATAAATGAGATTCACTACAATTAGGACATTTAATGCGCTTAACAGTAGGTGAGGGGTGTTTGGAAACAGGGTGAGGGGTAGGAGTATTCGACTCTACCATTAACATTTGAGTTTTAGAATTTTTCGGAATGAAATTATTATTACTATTAATACGTGTTGATTTGTCCGAAGGTTCATTCAACTCTAACATTCTTACCTGTTGAGTAATAAAATCGATAAGTTGTTGATAAGAGGGAATACTATCTGAACTATGTTTATTTTTAAAAGTTCGCTTTGAGGAAGCATCTAAATTTCTCCAAGTAATAGAAAAAAGTATGAAATCTGACAAATCTTCTAATGCTATAGCTTTAATTGCATTTACAGATGTATTAAAAGTATTCAACATAGCTTTTAAATTCGACAATGAAGATGACGGAATAGGTTTAAAATTTAAAATTTTATTCAAATACATGGCAGCTAAACGCCTTTTATTTTGAAATCTATCAGTTAACGCGTTGTATGCTAATTCATAATTTTCACTAGTCAATTGAAACCCAGAAATAATAGCTAATGCATCTCCTTTAATAGAAGATTTTAAGTACTGAAATTTGTGAGAATTTTGTAACGATCTGTTATTATGAACAAGAGAATCAAACAAAGAAATAAATTCAGGCCAGTCCTCTATTTTACCAGAAAAGGTAGGAATCGGCACTTTAGGAAGCATAAAGGCGGCTGATGGATGCACTAGTGGAGCAACTGAAGTTATAGTTTGTGAAGAAGATAATTCTCTTTGAGCTTCAAAATCCCTTAGGATACTTTCTATGCCAACAACAACGTCTAGAAATGAACTTTGAGTTTGAGCGGTATCAATTCTCTTTGCATCAGGAAGCAAAAAATTCAACTCTTGAATATTATTCTGAATATCTTCGAATTTTTCCTCAAATTTAGTAACCCTAGCTGTGTAACATTTTATTTTAGAAAGATCATTAATCGTTAAAGTTTTAATCACATCGTATATTCGAGTTACATTAGCAAAAATATCAGCTCGCTTGCTGCTTAAAATTTTAAATTTTTCAATAGTTTCTTGTTCAGACATTTTTATTTAAGAGTTAAAAAAATAATGCAGAAAAAGATTTATTTAAAATTAAATAAGAATTAAAAAAAATATTATATATTTTATAGTGTGCTATATATATATAGTGCATGAAATAACTCGCAATGAATAACAAAGATAAATGTATTTTATATATTTAATTAAATATTCTAATTAATATCGGGCCCGGAGGACCAAAAATTTGGGTTCATGTGGCGGCGTTTGCGCTGGTTCGGCAGCGAAATACAAAAAATATATATATAAAAAAAAATGAAAAGATAATAAATGAAATAACTTACAGATTAATAAATTCAACCTGGTATAATTTGCGTAGTACACCACTCCAGCGGCGTTCCCCCAAAAGTGGCCCCAAATTCCCAGTGTTCAACTTGGCCAAGATAAACCTAAAAATTAGGGCACTTACCTCGTGGTAGGAAGCTTTTAAAGATGTAGGTACGAGTATATTTAACATGGACTGTATTTTACTAGAATTTTCACTGATATGAACCTTTTACTATAGTTTGGAAGCACAAATAGGCGGCAGTAATATAATTTTGATAAATATAATTCTTCTTTTCAAAAATGGACTCAAATAGGCAGCTAATAATGTCGGCAGACGCGCACATTACACACTATAGTTTAAAAAAAAGTGGGGATGAGATAATACGCTCTAAGAAAAACATTAGCGCTATTAGTTATCGAGATTGATGGCAGATGTCAGCACCATACAGACTGACACATATCGTTCTAAGTTTGAATTATGATTAAACATATTTATTAGCGTGAACAATTTGACATAGATAAAACTATCTTTTCACACCATTTAGAGAGTTTATTCTTCTCATATTGTGAACAATATGAGAGAGTAAAAACGAGGCTTAGTCCATTATAGTAATTAATTAAAACATTATAATCACACACTAGTCACAATACTATAGAAGTTGTCACTTTTACTCCATAAGAGAAACATTACCAAGGCTATCAATGATCAAGGAATATTACTGTATTTCATTCCAACTAAATAAATAACGATAAGTTGTGGAAATGCCCTCAAAAGATAGTTTTAAATTTATTGGCTGAACCTCAGCCTAAACTCTCCGAGTTAATTATTGCCTAATGATGGCTGGGGATCCTATTGGAATCTGGTAGAAAACCTGGATATTAATTCCATTTTTTTTTTAATACTTGAGCAAACCTAATTTATTTGCTACAAATGGCTACTCTTGGATTTTTTTTTGTTTAACTATGAATTTATAACCTGAAAATTGAGCAATATATAAGCGAACAAGATTTTTTTTTTTTAATTTATCAGTGGACGAATTTTTACAAACCCTGCCATAATACTCATCAAGCAAATAAAAAGATTCTCGTTTTAGAAATACGACGATGATTAAGCGATTACTTTGGTGAACAAGAAATGAAGTATTTATAAGTGGCTTCATATTCATTAGTTATTTTTAAAAAACTAAACATCGTCGACATAATTCTGCGAAACATTTTCCGTATTCAGTCATTGTATTTATGTTTCAGATAGGATCCTCTGCTCGACATAGACAAACTCATTTCAATTTAAAATCCATTAAATAATTAATCAAACACTTCAACGGAACAATGCCTTGCATTTACAAGCGGCATTCCTCATAAATTACTACGACAGAGCAAGCGTCTGTATAAATAGTTGTGGCTAATATCCACTTATTTATCAGATGAAAGAAGGTCGGGATGAGATGCTGCTAAGAAGTGCTATATTTCCTGTCGGCTGGAAATAGACGTGTAGAGCCAGGGGCGCTGACAGATGGACGGAAGCGCGGGATCTCAGCTGTCAGCTCTGAGGTTTAACAGTTTCTAAATGATATCTCATCTCCGCTTTCGAAATAATTAATGCCAACAGGCTCTGTAATCGTTTAGTTAAATATTTTCAGGCCTTCCTTGAAATAAAAATGAGCAACTCTACGCAAAATTTTAGGAATTATTATCATCAAACGCATTGCAAAACTTGCGTCGTAGTTAAAATTTCCATAGCGTTGTAGAAAAGAAAAAAATGTTTAGAAAATGCAGTATTAATATTGATAAGTAAAAAGAGACATTACGTAAATGTAAAGACGTTTATTGCATAAAAGAAAATACAGTATGTTTTAAAGAAAGTAATAATAAATTAATAAAAATACATGAGATGAAAATAGTTGACTGGATGATCTAATGTAAAGGAGATAGTTGGGGGGGTGCAGTCAAAAAGAACACTGAATAAGTAATAAACTTATAATTATGTGCCGACGTTTCGACCTACAGTGTAGGTCATCTTTAGGGCTATGAGAGAGAAACAAACAGAACAAAAAATATAAAAATGTACAGTAACAATAATATGGTGACAGGTAATGTAGAAAATTAAAATAGTGGCAGATATGAAGATGAAAGATAACGAATATTAAAAAAGTGACAGAATATAATAAAATTAAGATATAGACAGATTTAAAAAAAAATAATGATAATGAAAAGAAATTAAAATAGTGACAGATATAATAAAATTAAGATAAAGACAGATATAACAAAATTAATGATAATGAAAAGAAAATGAAAATAATGACAGATATAATAAAGTAAGACAGATTTAATAAAATTAAAGAAAATGAGCAGAAATGATAAATTATAAATAACGCATATAAAATAAAATACAGAAAATAAATGTACAGAAAGGATAGTAAAGTAAAAATAATATAAAAGAAAATCAAAAAGGAGGAGGTAAACCAAAGAAACAAAATGAGAATATTTACATATACAAGAAAGGTTGGAACATGAAGAATAAAGAAAAACTAGTAAAATAAAGATATAAAATGTATGATAACGGACTTAAAGATGTTACATGTTACAGAAAAGTATGGAACTGTATGTACAATAACTAATGTGAATAATAGAAATACTATTGTACAGTAACAATAGTGTACAATGACTGTTTGAAAAATAGAAACGTCGGCACATAATTATAAGTTTATTACTTATTCAGTATTCTTTTTGACTGCACCCCCCAACTATCTCCTTTACACATAATAAAAATACAATTAGGCTATATTCGACTTAAATACATGTAAAAAGGCAAGGATATGTGGAAGAGTAAAGATAAAAGTAGTGAGTGAAGTTGAACCCGGATGAATGCCGTAAAATGATACTTAGAGGTGGGAAATAAATAAATTTATGAATAATGATTTTTTTTCTGGATTTTTATAATTATATTAAATATTATATATTAATTATAATTTCTTACCGCATTTCTGTATTTCTTATATTTTTCTACATTTACCCATATCATTTTTACGTTTCCCATTTTTTTTATTATTATTCTATTCTTCATTATGCATTTCAATACCTTCCTGGCACTTCGTTGTATGATACTATACACTCATACATTTTAACGTTTAAAGGCTCCGGGTAGAGGTCAATGAATTTTTCTTAGAATTGGAGAAATGTTTATTAAGTAGCCAACGTTTCGACATACTTTGTAGGTCTTCTTCAGGGCTTTATGCAAAATACAGACAATTAAGAATAAAAATGGTACAAATATATTAAAACTTATTATTTATTATAATGCAATTGGGAAGTGTTTCTTTTTGAGTTTTTGGCTCTATTTTAGTTAAAACTTATTAAATATAAATAAACAATTTATTGCTTGTTTATACTATACAATCAAACACTTCGTTGTTTATACTATACACTCATACACTTCCTTGTTTATACTATACACTCATACATTTTAACCTTTATATTTATCTTGCTGTGCAATATTTATCATTTTTATTTTTAATTGCCTGTATTCACCATGCTTTTGTTTATTTATATTTACTATGTTTTAATATATGTATACAATTTTTATTCTTAATTGTCTGAATTTTCCCTAGCCCTGAAGAGGTTGGCTACTTAATAAAGTTTTCTCCAATTCCAAGAGAAATTTATTGACCTCTACCCGGACCACTTTCTTCCACATATATTATAAAGGTCAACAATTGTCATTCATTAAAAAAAAAAATTCATTTGTTGACATTTAAAACTGTACAATAAATATTATTAAAGTAAATAGAAAGAAATATATACAATGGCACGAGATATAGGCTCAATCAAGTGGAGAATCTACGCTCAAGTAGTATTACTTGAATAACACAATAAATAATCAATTTAACTTACAAGGTCACGAAGCCATCTTCTTTTCAGACAGGTTTGAAACTAGTGATTTTGAGTGAGAATAAGGTATGTCATGAAAGGATTGTTATCGTGTTCAGGCCAAATCTGTAAAGAATGGTACATTAAAGTCATCATTATGGATGACTTGGTTCACAGCTTAGTAAAGAGCAGATTTTACGAAAGATTTTGGTAAGGATTAGATAAGATAGGAATTCGAGGGGTTGAGCCATTTTTTTTAATGAATAATAAAAAACAAAAACAAAAAAAAACGTACGATTCGTGAAAAAATGTTTAGAAACTAATAAACTAACTGGCAAATTCTCAACATTACATTATTTAATATGGATCCATTTAATCAAACGACTATGCTTGATTAGTGATCATCTGTCATTTGGGAAGTGAGGAAATGTTGGAAAAGCAAGGTTTTAAATGATGATTGTAAAGATGAATGTATTAAGGTGGTGCAAATTAAGGATTTTCAGTTCAGGTTTTGGAAAGATGTAGGAAAACGGTTGTGCAAAGATCTAGAAGAATTCGGCTAGGATCTCAATCAAAACGGTAAGAATACCCCAAAGTTCTTGTTGAGTATAGGCATAAAATACATTTGGAAATGTAATAAATTACACTATGAAAATTTGATATTATGTTATATATTTTTATGATATTGATACTATTCCATAACTTATAAGTTACCAAGTAGGTTTTTATTGTTCACTATTTTGAATTTTAAAAAATAAATTATTGACAATGATATGTGTAAATTTTACATTAACATAAACCCATTGTCAAATGAGGTTGTGAACGTTTGTAGGCATGAATATAATTCATTTAAGAATAAATGAAAATGGACCTTTCCAGATACAGAAGCGTCCCAAAGGTTGACAATATAACAAAAACATACCTGAGTAGAATGTCTCGTACCCACAATATAACACAATTGGCTAGAAACGACATTTTGCGAAGATAGGGAGGTGTGGTGGGGGCTGAGGATTGTTTCCTGACCTGACTGAGGGTTGGATATCTTCACTACAGGGTCAAAGGGGGTGGCCATTACAAAGTCAAATAACACTAAAAACCGAAGGAAAAGATCAAAGAAAACAAAAAAACAATAACAATAAAAATGAAGTACAAGGGTAACCATGTTGAACACAAAACATTAATAACAACTTAAGCATAATGCAAAAGTATTCATATTGGAGCAATCTATGTCACGATGAGAACAAAGGGCGATTAATACGAGATGAGTAATGGGTGAAGAGTGCGCGGGCGATTAGAAGTCGACTTTTGCGCAGGTTGTTTTCTAAATTGTCAGAATATATGACACCATTCGATAACTCCACTTTAATTTTTAAAAATACAATTAGGCTATATTGGACTAAAATACATGTAAAAAAGATAAAATATGTGAATGAGTAAAGATATAATTAAAAATAAAAATAGTGAGTGAACTTGAATCCGGATGAATGTCGTAATATGATACTTAGAGGTGGGAAATAAATAAATTTATGAATAATGATTTTTTTTCTGGATTTTTATAATTTTACAAATTTTATTTCTTACTGCATTTCTGTATTTCTTATCTTTTTCTGCATTTACCCATATCATTTTTATATTTCCCATTTTTTTTTATTACTCTATTCTTCATTATGTCATTTATTTCAGTACCTTCCTGGCACTTCGTTGTGTTATACTATACACTCATACATTTTAACCTTTATATTTACCTAGCTGTGCAATATTTATCATTTTTATTTTTAATTGCCTGTATTCACCATTCTTTTGTTTATTTATATTTACTATGATATAACTGTAACGAATGGTACATTAAAGTCATCATTATGGATGACTTGGTTCACAGCATAGTTAAGAGCAGATTTTACGAAAGATTTTGGTAAGGATTAGATAAGATAGGAATTCGAGGGGTTGAGCCATTTTTTTTAATGAATAATAAAAAACAAAAACAAAAAAAAACGTACGATTCGTGAAAAAATGTTTAGAAACTAATAAACTAACTGGCAAATTCTCAACATTACATTATTTAATATGGATCCATTTAATCAAACGACTATGCTTGATTAGTGATCATCTGTTTGGGAAGTGAGGAAATGTTGGAAAAGCAAGGTTTTAAATGATGATTGTAAAGATGAATGTATTAAGGTGGTGCAAATTAAGGATTTTCAGTTCAGGTTTTGGAAAGATGTAGGAAAACGGTTGTGCAAAGATCTAGAAGAATTCGGCCAGGATCTCAATCAAAACGGTAATACCTCAAAGTTCTTGTTGAGTATAGGCATAAAATACATTTGGAAATGTAATAAATTACACTATGAAAATTTGATATTATGTTATATATTTTTATGATATTGATACTATTCCATAACTTATAAGTTACCAAGTAGGTTTTTATTGTTCCCTATTTTGAATTTTAAAAAATAAATTATTAACAATGATATGTGTAAATTTTACATTAACATAAACCCATTGTCATATGAGGTTGTGCACGTTTGTAGGCATGAATATAATTCATTTAAGAATAAATGAAAATGGACCTTTCCAGATACAGAAGCGTCCCAAGGTTGACAATGTAACAAAAACATACCTGAGTAGCATGTCTCGTACCCAGTACAAAGATAACACAATTGGCTCCTTATTTAAGAAACGACATTTTGCGAAGACAGGGAGGTGTGGTGGGGGCTGAGGGTTGTTTCCTGACCTGACTGAGGGTTGGATATCTTCACTACAGGGTCAAAGGGGGTGGTCATTTCAAAGTCAAATAACACTAAAAACCGGAAGAAAAGCTCAAAGAAAACAAAAAAACAATAACAATAAAAATGAAGTACAAGGGTAACCATGTTGAACACAAAACATTAATAACAACTTAAGCATAATGCAAAATTATTCATTTTGGAGCAATCTATGTCACGATGAGAACAAAAGGCGATTAATACCAGATGAGTAATGGGTGAAGAGTGCGCGGCCGATTAGAAGTCGACTTTTGCGCAGGTTGTTTTCTAAATTGTCAGAATATATGACAGCAATCGATAACTCCACTTTAATTTTTTTAATAAAACCATTATTTCAGATAGATAAGTCGGCATCATCATCGATTGACTTTAATTATGTTAATGCCAAAATATATCGAAAAAAATTCCTAGTATCGCTACCGTCTTTACGGTATTACGATTATTCATTAAATAAATGATTAAATATAATGAAATTCATTTTATTAAGGAAGCGGGCTAGGTAGATGGTGGAATTTCCGTGCCGAAAATCCTCGGCTGAAATCTGGCTGTGGCAGATAATTTATTTAATCTGTAAAAAATCTGGGATGGATCCTATGAATCCCGCCTCTATCAAGTGGGCCTTAATAAGGGAAAAACTTGGTGGTTGAGCGTTATCACGGGAAAATCACCTCGCTGCGCAACTACTATCCTAGAAATAATACAGTATCTACCAATTACTGAACCCAAGACCCATAGGTCTTTTTCACCATTATATTAAGTGTCTCGTTGATATAATAGAATAACTATGTGAATTAGTTTTAATGTTGAAACATTTCAGTTAATTTGTTAATTAATTCAGTGAAAATCGAGCGTAAAATGCTTGCTAGATAAAATATAATAAATAATACTGTAAAGAAATATTTTCCCCGAGGGAACATCTATATAATAATGAGATTATTAGATGAGAAAAAAATTCACACTGGTAAAAGTTTATGTAGCGAGAGATGGAGGGGGTATATTGTGTTGAGTTGGCTGAGCGACCGGCAGATAGAATTCCTGAGGTTAGGCCAGCCGAAAAGCATTCAATCCAGCCCCCCAGGAAAATAGCGGAAAATACTCTGCATAGAATTACCAAGCTCCTCGCATTTTCGCCGTCTTTTCTTCACTTCCCGCCTCTCATTTCAAGCAGATATATGCCGAAGAAGGAAAATCTTCATAAGGTGAAATGAACCTTTTGTCTTCTGAAGTTGCAAGGTAAGTCTTATATATTGTGTTATAAGTAGGCTAGCATCTATTAAGCGTACATTGTTAAATAATCAATAGGTTCAATGTTATATTAAACTTTAATAAAACAAACAAAAACTTATAAATTAAAAAAAAAAACACATCCTACTACAACCCATGAAAGGTCTTGGGTTCAGTACGCAGTAGAGACTGTACTGTATTAAGACATGGGTTATGGAGGGCAGCAATTTGTCCGGTATAAAGTTTTTGCGCACTTATTGTATAAAGGCTGGGTAAGTCCCAGAATTGTTTTCTGTAGTTTGCACCAAGTCCATCCGATAAATATTTCTTTAGCAGATTAAATAATGTATCAGCCATAGCTGGATTTGAAACCGGGACCTTAAGTGCGACAACTTAACTCTCTGGAATACGAATTGAGACACTTCGCTCCTCTGCGATCACATTAATCCAGATCACTTCAGGAAGTTAATTCTTCAACTTTATTCATCATTCATATTGTAGATAACGAAACATATGAAATAAATCTTGAAATTCAATTCAAAGGGATATATGAGATGTTAGAACTCGTTACAGCAGACTTAGAAACTGGACAAATAAAAATTCCAACAACATATGGAGAATATAAATATATATATATATATATATATATATATATATATTCAAATTTTAATCTTAGACGCGTTCTAGGTTACTACAAATGTTTAAGAAGGTATCCGAACAAGGAACTAATGTCTGAGATATAATATGTAAGAACAAGGTATGGATAAGATAATAATATTATCTTAATAATAATAATAATAATATTATGTTTATTGACGTTAATGAGATATAATATTTTTTAATAATCACTATTAAATAATCAATAATAGAATGAATTATTGATGATCGGATTGTAAATAATTTTATTTTAATTTTGTGTATAGTTTATTTGCTAGGTTATATTGCTATTATCAATTTAATTATTCTGTTTTAGGCGTAATACAACCCATATGAGTGGCTGATGGTTTATGTTCATTGAAATTAAAATAATAATTATTCCTCAGAATACAATTTTTTAATTTCTATTTTTTCATGGATTTATAAGCAAGATGTAAATTTTACAGTTTCCGGTATTACCTAAATTTAAAAACTGTTGATGATTTAAATTTATTTTCAACTTATTTTTACCCTAAAACAAATTTCTTATATATTGTAAAGTGTGTGAAATAGATATTTCTAAATCAGTATTTTTTAAATACTGACGTATTTTTTAAATACACGTTTTTTTTTAAACGTGCAGGAACATTTTAACTCAACCATACTCAACATCCTAACAATACCCGTTGAAGATTGAAAAGTAACATTCACAATGTGCCACTATATGCCACACAATATTTAGACATCTAATTTACTGGCAACATTCCTAGCAGGTGTGACTACAAAATAAAGGTCAACAAATTTCTAATGATAGTTTGAAAAATAACAACTCCTCCATTAATTCAAAAACTTTTCTCCATGTATTTGCGAGACTCTATTACAAATCTATGTTGAATTCAATTATTAACACTAAATCTGAATAGGCAATACAATTCTCAACAGTTTGAAATAATTAATATATTGACCTAAGTTCAATTCATTCGTTGTTCAATTACTTAATTACAATAATAGTCAATACATTTTTTTTGGGGGAACGAAACGAATATTCCCCCGAACGTTTACTTAATTTATTATCAAATGCTTTACACCAACTTAATTACAGTTAAATGTGGAAAGAGAAATTGAAATAAATTCACCAATTCAAATTTATGTATATTAGTTGAGAACCTTCTGAGGTCCACTTATTTATTCATTCACCAAATTTCCACGATCTGTAATAAATATAAATAAAAGGTAGGGTCCTAGAAATTAACTTAGGAGGAGTCCTAACATAGTGTTTCATTAATTTCCCCTTATACCGTATTGGGGTTTATACTATATAATACAAAGCATATTGCTGGAAAACTAGGGTGATACAAAAAACTAAGGCCGGATTTAGATTCAGCATATACAAATCTGTAAAGATCAACTATTAAAGTTAAAAAAGTTTGTTTTGAAACAAAATTTTTTTGTTGGCCTTTGTTATTATTACGTGCCCCTTCTTCCACATATTTTTGGTCCTCCGAGCCGGATATTGTGATTTCAGTAAAATTTTCTACAAAATCTTCGGTTTCGATTTTTATTCCCATTTACAAAACTTGTTTTTTTTTCTTTTTGTTTCGTTTTTTGTATTCAGTACTCTTTTTGCTTTTGTTTAATTTAAATTTTGCCACCCGAATTTAATCAGGATGATTCAGAAGAGGTACTGGATGCTCTTAAGGATGAGTTCTGTGACTTAGCGGATGACATTGTTTACACTAAAACTGCTGGCTTATTAATAGGGACTGACTCGACTACACAACAAATTTTTACCGCTCGCATTTCCCGACTTGATAATACTTACAAAAAGTTGTCAACAATATATTCAAATTTGAGAAAGCTCACAAAAAAGGCAAAAATTCCCTTCAAAGAATTCGAGACGGTTTATAAGGAGGTTCATGGCAGCATTAACATTGGGTTCTCCTCTCGCCCCTACTGAATCCACTGGAAATAGGTCAATTATTGACAGAGGAGAAAAACATTCACAATTACGCCTTCCTTCTTATTAATTCACAGACCATTGATATTTTTTTGTTTTATTTTTTATTCATATTTATTTGATTAATTCTTTTCTATCTTTAATTTTATATATTTGGGGAAACAGCCATCCAATCAAAACTATCTGTTTTTTTATTGAATTTACAGCCGGCAAATTCGCTCGGGTAGAACGGTAGTGAATTATTATTACGAGCCCCTTCTCTACACCCATTTATTACCCCTTCTTCAAAAAAATTTAACCAAATTTATTATTTTAACTAAGATCAACTATATACTTATGAAGTGATTTCTAGCTACAAACTCTTTGAGCATGCAGAGCCCACAATATTCGTGAACGGTTTTCCCCTTTGTTAAGAGGTAACCCCCAAATTAAACCACAATACCTAATAATTTGAAGGTAGGACGTGAAGCCGAGAGTCCTCCATTCTATACCACTTCAATGCCTAACCATTGACATTCCTGCCACTCAACCTAATGAAGATGTATGCGTTTCTGAATAGGTTGAGGATAAACTGTCGTAAGGGATACATTTAATAAATATTCATGGCAATAACTAAGATACTTCACAGCTTTGTTAAAAAAAAAAAAGTCTGCAGTCATCTAAAATTTCATTTAGGTTATGACCAGGTTTATAGATTTTATGTTTATAGTCCAAATGAAGAAATAAAAAAAAAAAACAACAAAAAGTCTACAGAAACCAATTTTCATCAACGTAACATAAAATAATGTGGCATTAATAATGTGGTAAAATAATGTAGTAACAAAGCATTAATTAAGGGATAAATAACCTTAGTAAAAACAAAAAAAAAATATTATCAATACACAAACACTAATTCACCAACGACATAGGATGCTAACCACTGAGCCACAAAAACAAAAATGTTAATATTAGTATTTTTTTTTAAATTTATTTCTTGTATAAAAAAAAAAAAAAGTGCTGTACCAATAGACCAGTTTCAAATAAAAATAATTGTACACATTTAAATATATCTCTGGAGAATCATAATTTACAATGAAAGAAAAAATGTATGAAAAACTTCCAACCGAGAGAAAAAAAAAATATTAGTCTAATTTTAATTAAAGTGTTTTACTTCTTGACAAAATATAAACTAAACTGAGAAAAGTTATCCATCCCGATATAACGATAGTTCACCAAAAAATGAATTAAAGATGTTATATGTCAGGTATTTAATATTTTACCTTTTTATCCCAACATTTATTTTTAAACTACATAATACTGTGTTTATTAAATAATTATTGTTAGTTATATTATTTAGGTCCATCTATAGGAGGAAGGAACCAGCCTCCAAAAAAGTAAAAAATATTTCCTTTCTTATGTCTCAGAAGAGTCTTTTTTAAATTATTACTTTTGTATTCTTATTTTTTTTAGAATAGAATAATTTATTGATATTTACAACTGTAATTATATTACATCAAGTAAATCTGCTGTATGAACAAAGGACATAAAAAAAAAAACACTTGTGGAGGAACTATCCATTGATAGCACTCCAATAAAATTCTATAGTAGAAGGTCTCGAGGTCATCTTCTTTTAAGACGCCTCGGAGGGTTATCAGGAATATTATGGGAATCAAGTTGAATACTAGCGGATTCAAGGGTGTATGGAGCTTGTCATGGAAGGATAGGTATCTAATTTGGGCCAAATCAGCAACGTACGGGATATTAAGATCATTATGGATGAGTTTGTTTGTGACATAATAAGGAGCTTTTCATGGAAGTTTGGGCCAAATCAGCAGATGGTTTAGTAGAGCCCCAAAGCTCAACTCCGTACGTCCAAAAAGGTACGATAACTGTCATGTCAATGAGTCTTTTGTAATTAATTGGGAGCTTTGGACGTTTGTCCAGTAAATGTTAAGTAGGCGAAAACGTCGAGCAGTTTCTTGTCTTTTCAGTCTAGTATGACTTTCTTTATTAATCTAAGAAATATGTAATTTGTATATAGAGGAACCTTAAAACATTAAAGACATGGGAAAGCTGAAAGCAGAAAGTCGATCAAGGCTGTCAATTTGTAAAACACGATTCTAATTAGAGTGCATTTTGAAAAGATTATGCACCAACAATATTAGTTAATTGGTGTTGCGCTAAGCATTTTAGTTTATGGTGGAGCCATTGTTCAAGCTACAAGGTCATTATACAATAAATGTCAGTGCCATAAATTCCCAATTCGGACCAATTCCCTTCATCCAATTCTATTTCATTAACTAGACAGTGTTCTTCCTCCCGTTACGTGCTGAACGCACGCCTCATCCAACAGATTCGTATGTTTTATATTTGTATGTTGAAACAAGCATAAGTTGTGTTGTTTGTTCATTTAACGTCACTTTATGCTGCTAAGGCTAATCGGACGATGCTACATTGGGAGCTCTAAATTTTGCCTATCCAGGTTTAATTAGAATAGGGATTTTTAACGAGTACCTGACATCGTACAGGCTCGGGACCCCCGTTTAACGCCCCTTCCGAAGGACGGCGTAACTAAGGATTTTTTACTCAATTAAAAAAATCCTAGGGCCACCTGCCGGGCTACGAACCCGCGATCTTGGGTTTAGTAGTTTGTTACGCTAACCACTAAACCATAGGTGATCTTAACAAGCATAAGTAATTTATAAGATTTTTTTTTTATAAATTATAAAACTAATCATATTAAAAGTAATAGTAGCAATATTACACAATATGTTTTCAATTACAACCAGGTATTAGAGGTAATGGGTGTTTTTTTTTTTAATATTTGATAATTTTATTTTTCTCTCGGTGGAACTTGCCCGCTATGGAGCGCGTATTTCTAGGTTGCGGATTGAGGGACACCTCATGGATGGTGCGGTCCGAATATAATGATAAGGACCCGTTGAAAAGCAGGTAACCAATTCCGTGGGTATTGCCCGGCCACACTTCCTCCGAGGGGATATATATATATATATATATATATATATATATATATATATATATATATATTCGGAAGGCCAGTTGCCTTGGGCTAGTCACCCGCAAAGTAGTTCTAATTATTCAGAGTTTATTAAGTGGCCTCGGAGAGGATGGAAATCAACGGTTACGACATGGCATTCATAAGGAAATTCGACTAGCTACATGGAACATAACGGCACTTACGGCAAAGGAAGAAGAGATATCTACAGAAATGACGGCCTACCACGTAGACATTCTAGACATTAGCGAGGTGAAGAAAAAAGGTAACAGAGAGCTAAGACTGCCCAGGGACCACACCATGATATGTTCGGGAGTCCCGAAGGATACCAGAGCAAAGTAAGGATTGGCATAATCATGAAAGATAACATCTTTGCATAGATTGAAGAATGGAACCCAGTATCCTTTAGGATTATAACAATGCATACCGAAGTAACATCAAAGTGGTTAGTTTTTATTTAGGCATATGTCCCTACGGTATATGCAGACATCCTAGATAAGGAACAATTTTACGCTGAATTGGAAAGAGAAGTTGTTAAGGCACAGAATGGGAATAGAGAGATAATTATTATGGGTGATTTCAATGCGAGGACAGGAAATAATTTCAGCCGGTCCCACGGAGTGATGGGGAAACATGGAGGAGAAGAGACCAAAAATACCAATGGTCAGAGGCTGATTGAATTTTGCGTTGGCTTTGACCTACTGATTGGGAACTCCCTACTTCCCACAAGAAAGTACACAAGATTACTTTCAGCACCCAAGAAAGGAATGCAAATAGCGTTATAGACTATTTCCTCTAGAGCAGAAACGTCAGAAGACTCTTCTCAGATGTCATCAGGACCGGAAATCGGTTCAGACCATATGATGCTTATAGCCGATACACAAATTCTGAAGCCACACAGAATGCCAAAAAGACATTACACAAGAATTAATATTGAACAGCTCCAGAATCCACAATTCCAAGAAAGGATGCGGCACAACTGGAAGCAGGATTGCGGAAAATTAACGTTGATGCACCGATAGATGAGATGTGGTAAATTATCAAAGATAAGATACTGGAAAGTAGAAAGAAATATTCCTCCAAGGCGAAAAAGATCAGAATGGTGGAATGAGCGGGTGAATGCTGCTGTACAAAAGAAGAAAATTGCGTGGAAAGGATATTTAAGCAGCAAAAACGAGCAAACCTGAGAACTGTACGCCCGACGGAGGAAAGAAGCAAAATTAGTTGTGAAATAAGCTAAAAAGAAGAGCTGGGAAAGATTTGGAAAATACCTACAAACGACTACAATGAAAATATAAAAATGTTCTGGAAAACGAGAAAAAAACCTGAAAGGCAAAAAGTGTAAGCTCATAAGGAACGTGAAAAATAGCGAAGGAAAAGTTCTGACAAGTGAAAACGATATGCTGGACAGATACAGAAAGCACTTCGCACAGAAGTTCGAAGATCCTCAATGTCGAAGATCGTGAACCACGCAAGTTCTTCGAAGATAGACCAACTGGCAGAAGACCGAGTGGCAGACCAAGAATACCACGGCTGGATAATATGGCTAGAATATGGGAGAAAAGAGGAAAACTATTGGATTCCATTGGAGAAAGACCAAGACAGATGGAGCGCTTGGATTGAGGCTCCTCCACGCTGAGAGGCACTGAGGAGGAAAGATGATAATTTTTTGGTATTTTCTTTTTTAATCGCTTCCGAAGTTATAAATTATTATAGCTACAAATAGATGCCAGGTAGCACTTTAGATTTTTTTGTCTAACAGTACCGATAAATAATCGAAAAACAATTCCCGATTAAAACATTCGTAAAACAATATACTTGCAAGACTATTTACTGAAAAACGAACATAAAATAGATAGAATATGGGAAAAAAACAACAAGGTTAAGCATTAAACATAAATCGTAAGTAGATGAGATAAAGTAATGTAATCAAAGTACCACGTGAGGCCATTTGTATGTGACGAAGCTATAATTAATTTTACTGACCTTTGAACAATAATAATATTAAAACCTCTGGTTAATTGCATTCATACATTATGATTGTTGTATTGACTTATACTTAACCTGTAACCACTAAGACCCACGAACGAGTCTGGGGTTCAGTACATGGTAGAGACTGTACTGTTTCATGGACAACGGTTCTGCAAGGAGGTGACTTTTCCTAGGTTCAACCGCCAGGTTTCCCCCCGTATTTTGGGTACCCTATTTTTATAATATTTTATAGAGGCTGGGTGAGCCCCAGGAGGGTCCTAGATCCTATATGATCCATCTCCCGCCGCAAACAGACTAAATAAAAGTAACTGCCTGCAGCGGGATTTGAAAAAGGATTTTCGGCATGGCTACTCAGTGCTCTACCACTGAGCCACTCCGCTCCCTTCGCTCATATTTATTCAGTGATATCCTGTTTTCATAATTTACTATTAATTAATTTCTTATTTATAAAGTTAATATTGTCATCCATACTTTTTACAAGTATTGTTACTCATCCACTGCATAGTAGCTAACCTTTAAGGCCATATTAAAGTTTGAAATATGATATTATTAATATACTAATCATAAAGAAATATTCAATTATTTAAGTAGATAAAGAACTGATTTACAAGACACGATTTAGTCGTTCTGATATCAGGCAGGATGAAATTTCAAAATAGTAACACAGTGAAAAATCAGTTCTACAGACTGATGTATTTGTAGGTAATTGTGTATGTGAGTAAATAAGAATAACAGTCGAAACGTATTTCCAACTGATTGAAAATAATTCAATATTAAAAATAACTCTCTTCTATAATCCTAATTTAAACCTGAGGACATCACTCAGTCGCAACAGGCTGTTAAAGCCATGATAAGATTCGGTCCTTTATCTGCTTCTTATTCAGGTTCAAATTCGTGTACTTCAAAGTCAAGTCGTGTAGACAGAATTTAATTACTGGGCATAACTATGAATATATTTTATTTTAATAAACTTTAGCTTCTTTAGATTGGTAGATTACTTATTTTTTTTCTGTTGATGTACCTTACATAATTTACTTTTTAACTGTACTGTACACTGTTGTCCTTTATAAAAAATTAATTTGTTGAAATTCACAACTGATGCTGAGGATGTAAAGAAACTATTTACCATTAGTTACTCAATTTTTTTTACTTTTCATTAATTTCTTTTTTACTTTGTGTAATATATGGATTGACTAGAAACCTCTTCCCATCGATTTTAAGTGTGACAGTTTGTTTTATAATTAAACAAGCCGTTGAAAAAAAAAATCATTAAGTTTAGTTCGAATTGATTCGCACTAGAAGCTTGATTCGATTAAATTATTCTAATAGGGATAAAATTAATGGATAACATGCGGTGATTAATGATTTATCTACACCTGACAAAAAGTTGTCATCAAAGGACTACTAAATACTGTGAATTTATATGCCAGTATAGACACAAGCTTTTGCCCGCGGCTTCGCTCGCGTGGAATTTGGTCTACCACATAAAGTTTCGTGAAAGATCATTTTAAATAAATAATTTAATTTTTTTTAAACTACAAGTCACTCGTACATCCAAAATTTCAGATGTTTAACTTCAAGACTGACGGATTCTACACAGTCTTTGAACCCCTATTATATTAAAGGGGAAACCCTTGGGGGTGGAATTATCCAAATTGCTTTCCTACATTATACAAAGAACCTATCTGCAAATTTCAAGATGCTAAGTTCCTGATTTGCCTTTAATTATGTACTATAATGCTAAATAAGTTTCATCCAAACTCTTTCAGTAGTTTTTGCATGAATGAGTAACAAACATACATACAAACTTTCGCATTTATAATATTAGTAGGATCGTAGGATATCAAACCAAATAGTTTCACTCATGTTCTTTCTGTTATTTTAACAACTATTATCATGTGATTTGCCTTTAATTATGTACTATAATGGATTCTCCACAGAACCTACAAAACTGTCAGGGGGGAAGGGCATGTGCCCCCGTGCCCTCATAAATCCGCTCTTGCTGTAGCCTTTGTGTTATTCTGATGTATAACCTATATTACTGTAAAGTTTCATCCAAATCCGTTCAGTAGTTTTTGCGTGAAAGAGAGATAAACATTCAAACTTTCGCATTTATAATATTAGTAGGATGTATTGTATTTGTAAATAAGGTAGCGTTTATGCTAACATAACCACTAATGTAAAGGAGTAATGTCTATATATTTAAAAAAAAAAGACTAGAGTTATGAGCTATAATCGTAAAAAGCGAGAGGTTATGTTACGCTCAGCGTTCCTCCTTTTTTTTTTATTAAAACTGTTAACTGAAGCTGTAAAACCCCGCCTGGTATAGATTGCCCCAAGTTTTGATGAAATTTAATTTACCACCTACGTTTTTAATATATAATTTAATATCTTCAATAAGAAAACTTTTTCATTGGCGGTTCGAGTTGGTTCGAAATATTCTTTGTAGTAAAGAAGCGGGAAAATTATTTTGCTATCAATGCCTGATGAAGTACTTTAAGCTTTTACTACTCGAACTACCGGTTGTAAAAATTCCTTGTTTTTTAATCTGTGACGATTTTATCACGGCATTAAACCCATCTTCAGCGCGGTTCTTCTTTACTTTATATATTTTTCATTAAATTAAAAAATAAATAAATAAATGAGAGTAAAATAAGTATTTTTTATGCTAATAAAAGTATTTCAATTTACGATTAAAACGTCAATTCAAAACATCAAACGACAAGATGTCAAACTGACAAGACAACGAATCGGACACACACGTATCACGCATCAATGTTTGCTGACTACAAACACCTAGATCAATCTGTGGACAGTGTAACGTAGCTATGACTGTTAGACACTTACTGAGTGATTGTAGGCAATTGGCAGATACCAGATACCATATCAATAGTTGACCTTACTCATTGTACAAATTTATACCGAAATAGGTAATTATTTAAAAGTATCGCCTTCAATGTATCGATTTTTTTTTAATATAAATTTACAACCTGTATTATAACATTACAACAAGAAAAATATAACGAATGATGCATAACGATATGGATTAAGGCAGGTAGAGAAATTACCCAGTGGTAGTATTCAAATAACAAATCCTAGTAGCTATTTTGAAACTACGTAGTGGGTTTGAGTGAGAATAAAGTTTAACATGAAAAGACTGACATCAGTAAAGAATCGGGGATTGAGGTGATTATGGAGGATTTTTTTTTTGTGGCAAATTAAGGAGCAGTCAAGGATTTTGGATTGTGAGGATTGGAGAAGAGGAATTAGGTATTTTGTAATTAATTGAGAACTTAAAACGTTTGTCTAATATATACAGAAGTAGCCTGAAACGGCGAGTTTCTTGTATTTTCAGTCTAGTATAATGATAATGAACACACATGTGTTTTTAATAATATCCTTTAAAAGTGATCACTTGAGTTCAAATAACTCAATAAACAAAATTTTCAACAATAATTTAATAACCATGTAAATATAGTTGAGTATAGTGACTCCAATTTGGATTTATTTTTATTCTCAAATAACGCAACTGAATAATTAGGAACTATGTCTTTTTTCCTGTCGAGAACGTAATGAGACCCTTTGAACAGCGGTCCATCATTATCCGGAAATCTCCGGCGTATCATTTTCGTATTTCTAATCATAAGTCATGTCTCGTTAAACAGACCAAAAAAAAAAAAGCATAATAATTAAATAGGTTTTTTTTAAATTTGCATTTCATGATTATATTTGAATAAAAGAAAGCGGTGATTGACAAACACAAACAAGCAAATGTAAAAAGGAGAATATTTTAGACAATGATGGAAAATGTTATTTAATAATTTATCAAAATAAATTTGTTATCTTTAATAATCATTATTATTAAGGCATAAATATTAATTAATATTTTTAAATATTTAATGCAGTAGATCACAGTGCAGTCCTATTAAATCGCAACGAGGTGAGATAGAGCCTGTAATAATGGTAACTGCACCTGACAAGATATTTATTTAATTACTTATTTATTGAAAATTTACAATCAACACTTTATTACAATTGTAAAGAATATTTATAAAAAAATAATCAACGACTAATAAAAGACTTATGGATTCATCTGTGGTCATAATACATTAATATGTCCAAGATCGTGGATTAGCAGTCATGCAGGTGGCCTTAAGAATTTTTAGAGGAGTTTACAAATCCTTTATTATGCTGCCCTTCGGAAAGGACGTAAAATGGAGATCCCGAGCTTATGTGGTGTCAAGTATCGTTTAAAGATTCCTCTCCTAAAATGGATAATATAAATTTAGTATTCCCACTAAGCATCGTTCGATTAGCCATAGCAGCATAAATTTACGTTAAATGAATCAACAACAACCAATGACAGACTTACAACATCTTGATGACGGAATGACAATATATATATATATATATATATATATATATATATATATATATATATATATATATATTGTCTTGTC
Organism: Arma custos; assembly: GCA_037127475.1. Lineage (NCBI taxonomy): Eukaryota > Metazoa > Arthropoda > Insecta > Hemiptera > Pentatomidae > Arma > Arma custos. The sequence goes on along the minus strand of CM073759.1, from coordinate 29,884,613 downwards.
TATATATATAGATATGTCTAGCTGTAATGCGTGCCTTGGTAGCTCAGTGGTTAGAGCACCGCGATAGATATTTGTGTTTGAAATGTTTGTGGATTTATTGTATCTTTTTCATTAAATACAAGTCGGATTCGGTAAGTTTATTATTGATTTATTATTTGTATCATATATTTTAACTATTTTGATAGTTTTTTTTCATCAATATGTAAAATAGTGTGTAAATAGGGTGACACCACAAAATATTTAAAAAAATAAAGATTTTTATTCGAAACTATTTTTTTCGATTTCAGATTATTATCAGATAACTAACTTACCCATCAAACTAAAATTTAAACTCGAATATTTACATCTAATATAATATATTGAAACTAATATTTACATCATTACGCATACAAAAAGATAATGAAAACATGTAACAAGAAGGAATCTATCCAGTGGTGGCTAGGACAATATCATATTGTCATTTTATATAAGAACGCTCATTCAAAATTAGTTTTTAGGTCGAAAGATCGAAACTTCTAATGCATTCCTAGCTTGCATAGCTATAACGAAAAGAAGTGTGAGGGTAGAACAAACAGAAAACTAGAACGGAATAAGTTGGTGACGCAGGAGGCAGATAAGCCAGGGCCTACAGAAGGTGGCAACAGAAAAGCTAACAAAGTATTGCGGTTTAGCGAGCAAGATATATGCCAGATAAGAACCTCTTGGTTACACAAATCCTTAGTCCTATCCGGGTCCTTCTCTAATCTCCCTTTATTTATTTCAGATCCTAGCAATTGTGTTATGCTTTATAGCTTTTGCGAGAGATCCATCTCACGATTTCAACCCGATCCATAAATTTGAGCACTCAATAGTGCACTGCTTGTAATGAAAAACAAACATTTATTGTTTATATATCCTTTATTACCAGATCGGCTATTCATAGCCTTACATGTTTTTTTTAAATAATGAATTTTAAACTATAACAAAAGGTAAAAGTGTGGGTTTCGTCTCATGCAAGAGACAACTTGCACTGTACATTATCAGCTTATTTGCAAGAGAAGTTATAATATATAATAGGTTTTTTTTCATATAAAATAATTATAATGTAATAACAAAGAGAACTAAAGTACTATAAAATGGAAAATCTATAAGGAAACAGGAATATATTACAATTTGTTAAAACGATTGGTGAGAAAGGTAATAGAGTACACATCAGAATATCTTTCCAGAGTCTCGGTTTTAGTCTTGGGGATGAAATAGTTTCGCCTATACTGAATGCTACAGCTCCTTTAACTGCTGGTAATCCGGTCTTAAATCTGGTGTAACGCTTATTAATGAATCCTTCAATCGTCTCTAGTTCTAGCTCTCGGTGGAGATGACTGTTTTGTATAAGCCAAGGCGCGTTTACAGCGATTCGTAGGATTTTATTTTGGAAAGTTAGCAATTTTTTTCGCTTAGTTGCTGACAGTGCACCCCACACTTCACAACCGTAAATTAGTAGAGGTCTAAGAATGGTTTTATATATTAAAAAGGCTGTTTCTGGTTTTAATCAAGATTTAGAAACAAACATCAATACTAATGAATTGCATTTTCTCAAGACAATAATAAAAAAATAACTTAATAAGAGATATGAGCATATTGTAATGGAATCATGAATATTTTCGACTGGATTATTCAGTTTCTTCAAAACATTTTAAAAAATTGAAATTTTAAGAGTATTGAACTGAACATTTATTATTTCCGGAAACAAAATAATGCAACATAATATAAATAATGTATTCAGTATCAAAAGTGGATAACCGTGATATTTCAAAAATTGACTCAATGCTTTATCCTTCTAAAGCATCAAATCCTTCTAAAACTACCGGTTAAAAACCGGACTAAAACCATGAGAAATAAGGCGGATAAATGTCGTTTTAGAGAAAATTTCTAGACAAAACCTAACGAAAAGTGTTAAAAAACTGAAACTCCGCTTTTGAGCCTGAAACAATGGCGTCAAAGCCATGTCAATCAATGATCCTGCAGAGAATAGACAGCCAAATCATCATAAATAAATACTCAAAAGTATTATTCAGAATATAAATCTTCCATGTTATGTGATAATGTATCATTCATAGAGAGTACATGGTAACAGAAGACTCTTAAAGTTCATTCAAACAGCATAATTTATGGAGAAGGGATCCCGAGACAAGTCGGCGACAGACCATACATCAGGCAGCCCCTCCCTCGGACAGTGACTTTTATCAGAATCCAAGTCGGCAGAGACTGTAATTATAATGATCTGTTGGGGACTTGGGGCCGTGCAATATCGGAAATATATTTTTGGAAAGTGCCCAGCAGAGGACATAAACATGATTCTTGTCCCGGCCGGAGCAATTGTCCTTGACGCAAATGCCCGAGAGCTTCCTCTTGTTTAGACTAATAGTCTCGCCCCGCTCCATTCAGAGCAGGCCCGCCCATTATTTTATTCGACAGTCTTCCGATGGTAGCAATCCAGCTCTTTGGGTCCATGCCAAGGCGAAATCTAAATGCCACCATTTTGCTCTTATTGGACACGATTGAAGGAGGAAGATCATTCCAAATTGTCGCCACTGGTTATTTCAGATACACTATAATTAGCCTCAAATCATAAATTATCCATTGTTTAAAATCTGATGTAAATGTATCGAAAACTTCTATTAATATACTAATTGTTTTGCATTTAACATTTAATATTCACATCGATAGAGATATTTCAAAGTTTCCGAAGTTCATAAAACAAAATCTACAAAATCGTTACGTAATAATGAAAAAATAAACTATTAACTATAAACATTTTTATTCTTTAATGTTGATTACATTTTGAAGTTTTTTAAATGTATGTATAAAATGCTACCAACCATCCCCTTTTTTAAGGAGTTCAAACAATGTGTAGTACAGTATGTAAAGGAGATGGTTGGGGTGTGCAGTCAATAAGAACACCGAATAAGTGAAGTACTTATATTATGTGCCGACGTTTCGACCTACAGTGTAGGTCATCTTCAGGGCTAACAGAGAAACAAACAGAACAAAAATGTAAAAACATCAAAGTTGTACAGTAACAATACTAGTGACAAATAATGTAGAAAAATACAAAGTGGCAGATATGAAAATAGAAGATAAAGAATATTAAAAAGGAGTCAGATTATAATAAAATAAAGATATAGACAGATTTAAAAATTACTGATAATGAAAAGGCATTAAACTAGTGGTAGATATAATAAAGATCAGATAAAGACAAATATAACAAAATTATTGAAATAGTGACAGATATAATTATAGAAAATGTGATAGAATATAATAAAATTAAGATAAAGACAGATATAACAAAGATATTGATAATGGAAAGAAAATGAAAATAATGGCAGATATAATAAAGTAAGACAGATTTAATAAAATTAAAGAAAATGAGCAGACATGATAAATAATAAATAACGCATATAAAATAAATAATATAAGTACTTCACTTATTCGGTGTTCTTATTGACTGCACCCCCCAACCATCTCCTTTACATAAGATCATCCTGTCAACCATTTTCATCTCATAAATGTGTAGTACACTTCAAATAAAAAATAATGGTAAGTTGCAAGGTTTACTCTTCATCACCGTTATTTAATGGATTAAATTGGTCACGGGATTTAGTCAAAGATAACACAAAATAATTAAAACTTATTTTAATCTAAGCATATCTAACCCTGATGTAGGCCATATTGAGGGCGGAAAAAAAAACAAAATAACTATATTTATAATTCTGTTTGTATAGTCTGTTTTTCTTCCTCATTACTACAATGCTTATATAGTTATTTTATGTTTCCTTCCCTAACCCTGAAGCCTACATCTTAGGCAGAAACGTTGGAACATTAAAATAAGTTTTGGTTATTTAGTGTTATCATTGATTGCACCCCCTGACCAAATCAATCCATTATTAGAATTATCCAGACAACTATTTTCCACTTAAACAAGTTCGTTTATGGATCTGGAAACAATTTTGTCTTTCCAGCACCAATGTTGTTTCAAATCAAAATTAATAAGTGGGTAATTATGGGTTTGTAGTCTATCCAACATTATTGCTGTGGTAACCAGAGACACACGCTGATTACAAAACAAATATTGTTATGCAATAAACTTAGCATTTGTGATTGATTTCAATATGAATTTTCTAGAATTGATCACTAGAACCCAGTTATATAATATATAACTGTAATATGAAGTAACTATAATATATAATAATGAAACTATAATATAATAATAATATAATATAAAATTGTTGTTATTATATAATAATAATATAATATAAAATAATGTAACTATAATATATAACATATAACATATTATATGTTTAGTATGTTAATATGATTCTACTATATGTAATATGTTTCTTTTATTATTATCTATTGTTTCTATTATATGTTTAATAATATGTCTCTGCTATATGTAATATGTTTCTATTATTAATATCCATTGTTTCTGTTATATGTTTAATATGTTAATATGCTTCTACTATATGTAATATGTTTCTATTATTATTATCTATTGTTTCTATTATATGTTTAATATGTTAATATGCTTCTACTATATGTAATATGTTTCTTTTATTATTCTCTATTGTCTCTATTATATGTTTAATATGTTTCTATTATTATTATTATTATTGTTATTCTATTCTTGTTATTGTATGTTTCTTCTATTATTATCTATTATTATTATTATTATTATTATCTGTTGTTTCTATTATATGTTTAATATGTTTCTACGATATGTCATATGTTTCTATTATTATTATCTATTGTTTCTATTAAGTAGTTGTAATTATCTAGATAATGTAAACATGTATATTTTCTAGTGGTGAGGGCAATTATAACCATTTGTAGTTGTTAGCCCTTAAAAATAAAACAAACAAACAAACTAGAACCCAGTTCAGCCTTCCTTCTAAATTAGCTTCATTGTTTCTAATAATAGCAATAAGTTACTACCATTTACGATTTACGAGTTTGATTCTTCATATCGTTTAAACAATGATACATATATAAAACTACAAGAGACAAAATAGTAACACAAACATAAATATACAGTAAAACACATTATTTTAGCATCTATTTTATTTTTATCATTCATCTTATATTTTTATCATATATTGTTTCATCGTTTATTTCAACTATATAATTTTTGTATAACAGGTTTATGAGATTCAATTAATAAATATAAACACTTAATTTAAATTCACTAAAACCCGTTTTTTTTTTAAACATGGATATGAGAACAATTAAAAATATAGGTTTATATGTATTGAATGAACCTAATAACTAACCTTTTAAAAGTTGGGGAAAAAAACCTATGCATATGCCTATTTGTATAAAAATATATTTCCTTTTTGGATTAATTAATAACAAATTTTGAAGTTCAATAATATATTAAGGTAAGGTTATTAATATATCTGGCGTTTAAGGACCAAATATGGACAAATCTGTAATTTCAAAATTTACATTTTCCACATTTTTCACTATTTTTTGCTATTTTTTAACTGCGGTTCTAAATCTGAAGTTTCGAGAACATAAGGTATTGCTAGAATAAACTACCGAAAAATGGAAAAAATGTCAATTCGGATCCGCTTTTGATACTGAACGCCTAATATAGTAAAGTATTAATTTATAATCTATATAATAAAAATGAATCGCCAAATGTCTTGCTTACCGCAAAACTCGAGAATGGCTCGACCAATTCGGCTATTTTTTTTTTTTTTTTGCTAAGGTGCAAAGAATGTTCTTATTGAGAGAAAACCCGTAAAAATGACGAGGGAAACCTTCGGTGGCCGAAAAACCGTGAAATTTTCGGAGTTATTTCAGTTCTTGGCCGGTATATCCTAATCGGTGGGTTTTTGAAAACAAAATTATAACAATTTTTAAAGTAGATTAAATTTGATACAATTTGGCCCAACTGCAGCTCTGTAGGTCTGGCAAAGAAGGTTCTAATGAGAGAAAAAACGTAAAAATTACGATGGAAATAATAAAAACAACACTTTTCTTGATCCCTTAAAAAAATAACAGTTCATGAAGCAATAAAAAATTATTGAATATTGGTGTAAATTTTATTTTCTGTACCCTCAGGCCATTTTCAACATTGCTCAACCATGCCCTCATCAATCCACTACGTCATAATAAAGTTATACCATTTCATTCAATAGTACAACCATTTCCTCATCAAATTCATAAAGTTTATGTTTATAAGTTAACATAAAAAGATTACGTTAGATTAAATGATCATTTTATGCGTTGAAATTCTATTGATAGAAATCATTGTGGCAGGCAAATTATTTACTCTGTCAACATCCATGGTTGGACCCTATGGGTTCCACAGACCCTCTTGGGAATAAGTCTGCATCTATAAGATGGGGACCCTTATCAAACGATAACAGAAATAAACGAAATTTAAAAATAATCATCAACAAATTACTTAAATAGTTTCCATCCAAAGACTTCCAAAATAATAAAAAATCGACTTAATCAACTTTCCTATTTGATGGCCACAAAATATTTATACCTGACGTAGACTGTATAAGGTTCAAAATAAAATGGATGATGGATCGAATATCACATATTTCAAACCACGACAATGAACCGATATCTGACATGTCACTTTTTATCACGGATCTGTGTCCACGGGCTCATGTATCAGTGAAATATTCGACGCAGAAAGAAAAATTAAATTAAAATAATATCAATGCTTTTGATCTTAATTTTAAAAATAATTTATAAAACGTAATTCAAATGTACTAAAATTTGTTATGATGTTAATAAAACATGGTATAAAAGCTTTTAATGCCGCTATGTTTAAGTAAAATAACTACATAATATATAAAACATTTGTAACTAATTAAATATGCAGATAATTATTCAAAGAAATATTTCCAATCAATGTGCAAACAAAAATAAAACAAAATCAACAAACAGAGCAGTAAAAATTGTGTCTAATAAATAAATCAAGCATAAACTGGGGATAAATATATTTTGTTGATATTTGTTTAATTATAAAAACCAAAGTACAAACAATAAAAGAGATTTATCGAAAACGATAAATGCTTAGCTTACCTCGTGCCGTGTTTATTCAGGTATAAAAATCTTTAAAGCAAGCTTTATGTTGTTTTGGTTCATGTGGATATTATACCAAAAGAAAGATATTTCCATTAGATTGTATTGTATTTGATTATGGTTCTCCACAGCTTTGTTTTTGTAACGATGTAGTAAAACATTTCATATAAACTCGTCAAAAGTATTGCAACACCCATAATTCTCGAAATTTTCTTGGTTTCGAACTGAATCCGTACTTTGTTTATATTAACAGTAATATTATTTACTAAATGAGATACATTAGTTACAAGACATTTCATTCGTATTCACTGTTTACCAACAAACGATAAGATTTTGGATTATTCATTTCAAATTTCCTTTCAGTCCAAGTTTATCTTTCGTGTGACTCAAGTCTGTTTCCTCTTTTCTCTTTAGTCTAGTTGAAACAATGAATCGTTTAAGCCGCGATGATTCGGTCAAAATCATCACTCTCTCTGAAGAAGGCAAATCATTGCGTTACATCGCTAATCGCCTTGGGATTCACTATTCTTCCGTTTCAGGGACCATAAGAAGGTACAGGGAGACTGGTAGTCGTTCGAGGCGACCAACGTCAGGGCGTTACTAATCCCATAGATTGCCGCTTCATTAAAATGCAAGCTCTTCGGTAGCGTAATTCTACAGCTTCTTCCATTAAAAACTTGATCGCTGGTGTTTGAGGGATATCAATCTCGGATTCAACGGTCATTAGAAGACTGAGGGAGTCAAACCTCAGCTCAAGAATGCCAGTGAATGGTCCTCTTCTCACCACAGAACACCGCGTAAAGAGATTGAGATTTGCAATCTTGGACTGTGGAGGAGTGAAAAAAGTTGTATTCACTGATGAGACGAGAGTGGCCCTTAACAGAAAAGATGGACGTGAAAAAGTTTGGAGAAGGCCTGGAGAACGGTTTAGTCAATGCTGCACGTTAGAAACTGAGCCATTCGGAGGAGGGTCTATCATGTTCTGGGGCGGCATATTTTAGAAGGCACGTACCGAGTTAGTGCCAATCCAAGGAGGGGCCTTGATTGCTTTGAGGTATGTAGAAATGATTCTTCAAGATCATGTAGTGCCTTTTATGTCATTCATAGGCTCTGAATCGTTGCTCATGCATGACAATGCCCGCCCTCACAAGGCAAGATGTGTTTCTGAGTACCTGAACACCACAAATATCCACACCATTGATTGGCCAGCAAGATGTCCTGACCTTAACCCAATCGAGCACGTTTGGAATTATCTCAAAAGAAAGTTTCGGTCACGAGATTCACCTCCTACTACCCTTGAAATGCTAAAGGCAGCTGTTTTGGAGGAGAGGGACAATATACCCCAAGATTTTCTTCAAAACCTTTTTACAAGTATGCCAAGGCGAGTGGAAGCAGTCATTCAAGCCAGAGGGGGCAATACGTCTTATTAAATGTAAATTAAAAATTTAAATTGTGATTTAAAAGTTAAAATTGTCAGAAATTAAAAGTTTAGAAAGTAAGTTTTCCAACTTTTTTGTTTATTGGAAGAGATATTGTAATTTATTTTAATAAAACTTATTTATGTCCAGTTTAAAAATGCTTAATACAGACTTCAGAACCTTTCTTTACTATGAAAAGTAAGACGCTTTTGTAAAATTCAAATATTTCAAAGTGTTGCGATACTTTTGACGGGGAGTGTATTTTATTTTAAATTTTATATTATATATATTTTTCTCGAAGGTATGTGTTCGAAATACAAACTGAAGAAATACACCACCCCCAGTTTCTTATTTAAAACAAAAAATTAACAGTAATTTAGTTTAAATAATTCATAATACACAGGAAGGAAACTATATGAAGCGTTCGTTATCTCTTTCAATGCTAAAGTATTAGTTGCCTATATTTCAGAAGCTGGAGTCAACGAGAAAACTCTTGTATTTTTAATGTAATTAAAAGACTGAAATTATCATGATTCAGATCTGAAACCCCATATCAACCTAACCATTACTGTTCTTTCCTTAATAAAAAGTAAAACATTAAGACGTAAATTTTCCACATTTAGCTAGGAAGCTAAAATATACTACATTATAATTGTTAGTTTTATTTAATGTGGTTAATGAATTATTGTTACTGAATTTATTTAGTCATTTTTGTTCTGATAATATAAAAAAAATACATATTGCGTATTTATTAATTAATAGAAGTACCGCAGTGATCAACTAATGTAGCATTTCTGCATTGATTCAAGTTTACGTTGATTGAAGAATTTCTAGGGATCAATTAATAAGTAATAATAATAATTAATCTTTCCGTTTATAGTTGTATTATGATGACAAATAATCATCATGTCGTATCTATAAACGGTCTCACACAGGAACACTATTTTATATATATATATATATGTACACATTTATTCATTGGATATAAGTAATGTCTGTACATTTTCATAAATAAATACCAGTTTCTCTAATTAAATCAGTAAGATATATCTTCATCCCCAGTGAATAAATGGTAAAGTCGAATTTTCTTCAAAATGAGTTTCTTTGTAAGGTCTAATCTTTACAAAAATGAGTTTCTTGTACTAAGGAAAGCTGTTTAGATTTGAATTATTCTAAGTCAGCCATTGGTTTGAAAAGGAGTTATTGCTTATATTACAACTACTAATAGACGAATAACTAATCACTTATTCATCCGGGCTGAATAGACAGAAGTTTCAATTTTCAAAATCTTTTTAAATCCTATACCAACCAGATTCCCAAAATTTGACTTATGAAAAAATCCAAAACAGATGTTATTCAATTATTTCAATTAAGGTGATATTAATAAAATTGTGAATATTGCGCCGTTAATTTGTAATCCTCTGGTTCTGTTTAAATAAAGTTAATTTATCGTATTAAAAAAGATTAACATTTTATTTAACAAATCACAAACTATTTAACTATACACCTATATTATAAAAAAGAAACTAAGGCTTGCAGTCGAGAATCGAATAGAGAGTGAACATGCGAGATTTCGTCCAGGGAGGCAGATTCAAGACAACAGTTTTGTATTACGAAGCCTAGCAGAAAAATCATGGGTATGTACGAAAGTGATAATTCTTGATCTAATTAAAAGCAGCATTCAACTCTGTCCCTCGACAAGAAATGTGCGATGCTTTGGCTACTAAAAATGTGCCAGAAGATCTTATCATTGCTATTAAATCAGCATATGAGGCAGCGAAAGGAGGAGTGAGGATCAACGGGAGGAAGTCCTAGTCTTTTTCCGTAGAGAGAGGGGTGAGGCAGGGCAAAAGCTTAAGTCCGCTTCTATTTATATTGTTTACGGATGAAGTTGATAAAATCTGTAAGCCCCGTACTGCCAGTAATCAGCAAATGTTATGTTTCAAAGCCTGTTGTAGGCCGATGACATAGTATTGATTGCGGACACGAAAGAAAAGCTGCAGCCCTGGTGGAATGGGAGGAAGAACTCATCCGCAAATGAATGACAGTAAATAGCAAGCAAAGCAAAATTCTTAGTGGTATTTAGAGAGGAACAAGAAGACGTCCAGCTGATCTATAATGGGTTGAAGAATACACCTACCTGGGGATAATCATCAACAACAGAGAAAAAGTTGACAAACAGAATATCCAATGCCAACCAGGTCTATTACCCTATCTGCAACAGTTGGAGCAGAGAAGTTGGTAAGGAAGCAAAAATGCACAGACAGTTTACAAAAAAAAAAAAAAACAGTTTACCTCCCAACCCTCACTTATGGATGTGAAAGTTTTGCTGGACAAGCAAGCTACCCGTGTCATCAGCTGAGATGATGTCATGAGAACAGATGCGGTGATGAAGTTCCAGCGGAGAGTCTTTGGAAAGACCAGGAGGGATTGCATCGGGAATGAAAGCACCAGAGAAGGACTAAAAGTGACCGAGCTAAGGAATAGCATAAAAAACTAACAGCTAAAGTGGTTTGGCCACGTTTGCAGGATGGACGAAGGGAGAGAGAGACAAGGAAGGTCAGGGAAGTTAGACCCACTGAGAGGAGGCTAAAAGGCCGTCCCAGAGTTTCCTATCAGGAATGCATTCAGCGCATCGAAGGAGAGAGAGGCAAGACTCTCCAGGAAAGAGAGGAAATGATGCAGGTCAGTAGGAACCGAAAGGTATGGCTGCCTTGGGCGGAGGCTCCTCGGCGCTGTCGTAATAAGAAGACAAAGAAGAAGAAGAAACTATTGGTTTAAAAAAGAGCAGGAAAATAAATTTGATCAAATTGATAGATCTTGTTTTTTTTTTTGTCATTTACTTCGGCAGGCCCTCTTCTCCCACTCCCCAGTCTTCAGTCAGGGTGCCCCTTTTCATTTTGCGGAGAATGTTTAAGACAGTGAACCCACTACTATTACGTTATAAGAAAAACAAAAGATTGACTACAGCTGGAGTTTGAAGTTTTAACTCGATGCCCACTGTCCTCTGGCTACTATATATATTTCACGGTGTTGCGTAAACAGATGTTTTGATGACCTCCCCAATAAAAAATTATACAATCATAAGGTTTCAATTTATTATCGCTTAACAAAAACATAACATCTAGACTTATGTTAGTCACTCCACAGACTCACCATAGTTGGAACAGAAACTATTGCAAATTTCGAGAGGTATAGTATAAATTCAACAGGAAGGTAGAGAGACTGTATGTTTTTCTTTACTTTTTAAAGGATAAAACAGCGAAATTTATGTCATTTGCGTAATGTTGCAACGGAGTGGCGTCCTGAATATCAAAAGGCCATTGTTAGTCGCCCTTTTGCTAACCTATGGAGTAACAGTTGATTATGCATAAGATCGGTTATGCAACTGTTCATAAACTCCTTAACATAGAAGCCTTTAATATAATAACCTTGCAAACATTCGGTACTTGGTACGGTATTCATCATTTTAGTAAATCACTATAATTTACACTGTTATACGCTGAGTGGCATTTTTCACGCTTCGGATAGACAAAAGCTCAGGCTATTCATCAGGAAAAGATTAAATTTAAAGAATTTTGAAATGTTCCTGTAAAATAAACTTCTAAAAAAAAATAAGCCAGTTGCTAGTTCGTAACTTGAATGTTCTCTTAGGAAGCAAGGTAGGCAATAAAAATCCCAAAATCAAGAACATTTCCGGTAGAAGAGCCAAGAAAGTTAGCCCGCTGGCATTAGGGGCTTGGTAACAAATCAGATATAACTTTCACAATGAATCTGTCTCATAAATTCAAAATTTTTTCATTCAAGCAGCTCGCGAACCCAGGTAAAAAATAAAAGTCCCGCTTTTGTAACGGTCCAAGAGACAATAGACAGAATCGAGATATACCGCTCCAATTTAATGCTCAGCCTTATTTCATTTAAGTAATGAAATGTGACTTGTTTGTTCAAGGGCTAATTTTGCGGATGGAAGTTTCATTGGTTATTTGAACAGGACCCAATATGTTTCTCTGATTAGGGGAATATTGGCATTGGTCCGTATCTCATTGCACATTAAACAAATATATAGTGTCATTAGAATCGCAAGCAACAAAACTGATAAAGTTAAACAAATTCGAAAATACAGCTCCGCTAAAATATATTAGAAACAATATCGCTTCTAGTTAACAAATAATAATCAACAATAACTCTATTCAGGACTTAAAATGGTTTACATCATCTTATATTCGTCAACCATTTTAATTTATGCGAAGTTAATATACATTCTGATGTATTTTTCACATATCAGTTAGATAGAAACTCCAACCACTTACCAGGAAAAGATTAAATATAAAAATATCGAATTATTGTCATTTATATTTTTTATTAAACTGAAAAAGTTGCAATAGATTTCTAAAGGTTGACAAGTATCGTTAAAAAAAAAATAAATCCCATGGGGATATGATGCCAAATTCTATGGAAATAATATGCAACTCTTGAATAACCAATAAACATTTTTTTAAATGTAGCTGAAAAAAAAAAATCGTTCTCTAAAACTATACCCATTGTGCTTCAAAAATAATAATTTGATGATTTCGTCTTGTCTGTATGAATGATATTCGGTATGGCTAATCTCTCAAGGAATATTTAGTTATGAATATAGATTTTAACCCAGAAAGTTACGCCAATGCTGTCCCCAATGTTAACTTAATATCTACACAACCTTTATTTATAAAATATACCACCTCGAAAATATCGCAAGATAGATAGATTTAGTGAGAGAGCAGAAAGCTATGGAGGTATGAGCATTCATAGTTTAGAGTTAAGAGTTATTAATTATTTATTTAACTTCAATTGGTTTGATTAGGATAGGGATCTTACCTGATGTACAGGAACGGGCACTTCATTTTACATGCCTTCCGAAGAAGGGAATAACTAAAGATTTTTTATTCTCATTAAAAACTCCCGCCGGGCTACGTATCCGCGATCTTGAGGTTAGTAGGTTGGTAAGCTAACCACTACACCACAAGTCGCCCTTTCCAGGAAATGTTAAGGTCCGTTCATATAATACATTTTTAAATATTAATATGGGATGCCACCCTGAGATCATTACAACTGAAGTAAAGTAATTCTATACCATAAATATAAGAATCAATGGTAAGTATTGTAAATAAAGCATCCTACCTGAATTTTTATTTAAAGAATTGGAAATGAGGTGTTGGTGAACGGTCTTTCAACCATATTATGCATACGCCTTTTAAATTTCATTACAAATTAAATATATCAATTAACATTAATAAGGTTGAAAAACCTGGCTGATTTAATTATTTCGGAATTCCACTAAGAAGGGAATCAAACAGGATGGGCTCCTCGACAAAGAATCAGATAAGAAGAAGTGGATTACAAAACGAGGAGGAAGTCAAGAAAGCGTTAATTATAAGCGAGCTAAAACCCCCGGGCACAAACTTAATTCTAGCACTAATTGCTTCCTCCAGGGAGGGGGGGGGAGGAACCATCCCCACTATTAATTACAATTACCTTTTTACGGGGACTTCATATTTTCATTTCCCCCCTACTATCCCCTCCCCCTTCATAACTCATAGTTAATCTGCTTCCTATCATCGAGATGAACTCCGGCCTTCCCGCAACCCCTAAAAACTCCTTTTCCTCAAAATAAAACTTCAACGGTCCCTTTAAAAAACTTCAAACTTTTAACCGTAAGAAGGAGGAACTAATAGAATCTAGATCTTATTTGTTAGGCCGCGATATCCGAACTTCTTTTGCAACTGTTCGAAATTCTCTATAGTATTTCATGAATTTATAAATAGTTTTTTTTTTAATAGACTTTTTAATCAGTAAATGATTCAAATGAATGAAATAGGGCAACTTTTGAAAATGGAGTTTCACTGAAGGAAAGAAACTAAAATGTTTTCTTATTAATAACAATATAAACTTATAATCAACATATTTGTATGTTATATATTTGTATGTTACCCCCTTTCTTCTTCCTATCACCTAATCCCGTAAAGCGGTCTCTCCCTGCTTTGTACATATGTATAGAGTCAGCGGCCTTGTGCCGGTTTAGAGGACTCGCCTTCAGCGGACTCATACTATGCATTTGCTTAAAATACCTTATATATATATATTTATTTATTTATTTATTGTGTATATATATTGTAAATATTTTTTTAATATGAATAAATGGAGATTTGAAACATAAAAAAAAAAAATAATAAATTGTATGTTAGATAGGTAGAAATTTCATTAGATAAGCATTATCTAAAAGGAATTTAAACGTTACTTTTAAATGACCACGCCCGTCCTAAAAAAAATCGAATAGCTTGGGAAGCATCTGAAAAGTCTAGAATTCAATGAATTTCTTTTAGAAACACTTATTTGCATAGATCTTTGCATATTTGATATTTACACGAACTTTAGTCGGAATAGATACATATTTGAATTTTGTATATATTCATCAACTTCGTAATTGAGACATGCCACGTTCTTTCCCAGAACCCTTCAATCGTAAATTCGTAGACAATATCATTATTTGCAACAAAATATGTGCATAAATAATCAGTTTTATCCGATAGTTTTTATATTACTTGTTACAAAAAAAAAAATATGAATTACTATTTCATTCGTTTGATACGCTCTATCATTTTAAGTTTTTATCTTAGTATCTTTTAATATTTAAAAAAATGTAGGTTTATTGTTCTTTTTTTTTAATTTATCGTTAAAAATACTGTCTACGTTTCTCAAATTTCATAGTAGCTGATCTGGATGATAATAATTACTCACAGAATATGACTGGACGTATAAATTAAATAATATACACTTTATAATGAGATGCTATGATGTCCTTCCTAGCCCAAACAATGATCCCAGGAAGTTAAGATCCATTGATCTAATTTATTTCAAATATTAATATGGAATGATAATAATGAATTAAAACCCTGAGATATTAGCAACTTAGGTACAGCAATTCTATATGATTTTTTTATGGAAATCCCTATCTTTTCCAAAGGTGAACGAGGTTGATCGATAGAGGGATGTAGTAATAAATAAAGATCCTTTTACATCAGATAAAATAACTTTACTTTTAATGTATTGTCACCATGGTTACAAAAATATATTTTTACGTATAGTATACCCCTTTTCGTTACATGTTAGTGCTTAATTCTGAAAATTGCTTCACGAGTTTTCCGTCATCTGTCTCGATTTAGGCTTTCCCCCCGCCAAGCATACAATTGTCCTACGAGTGTCTCTATTTTTCAGGTACAGACCCTGGGAGACTTACTTTACCTTCTCACCAAGCTTCACTGGTCTATTTAAATAATCATTACATTCTAAAAAGTGTCACATATAACACATCATTGTTATTATATTTATAATTACATAAATTAAAGTAAAGTATTGAGCATAAAATATTGAGAACGACCTGCATAATCATGACCACTGTTAATTATGAGGGAAGAAAGACATTTTATTATAAATAAATACAATTACACTCCGGTGAATAAGTGGTTTAGTCAATTTTTAATCAAAATGATTTAATGGTATTGAGGGATATGTAGACGGTAAAGAAGGCAAGTTCAGCACATGTATATATACATGTGTGTTTGTACATATATATATGCATATGTAATTTGTAAATTTGTAAATAAAGGAGGGTCAGAAAAAAAGAGAAATGTGGAATCGTGATTATGAGTGGCAAACTGGATAGAAACTGAGTTATTGCGATGTGCGTTTTTATCCATCTTCTGATTGGAAGACCATAGAGGATTAAGTCGAGTTAAATGAATATGCACAGATGTTTCAATTTGTAAACAACTTTCCATGTTGTTGTTGTGTTAATCAATTATTCACGTCAAATCCAATGTGTTTAAGCCGAGTTAACTACTTATGTACGAACAATCAATCAAACATACAAACCTGTCATGCCTTTAACACTAGTTTCCTACAAAATTATGCCTTTGAAACCAGTTGGTTAAACCTAGATTACTACATAAACATAGCCAATTCTCGGTTGCGGTGGAGTATTTCTCATAATATTTAAAAGCGTTTATCAAACATCACCACTATCACTTACCAGTAACATGAGTAACGACTTTTTCTGGCTTTTCTTGCATCTTCCTGAGTTCGTTCATAGAATTTTCTTACTGAACGAATCCATAGAACGATATGAGTATTCGGTCTAAATCGCCATAATTTCAGTGAAGTTCTCATCTTTAGTAGGTGAGGAGACTGCAAATGCTTTCACGACGTCAGTGTTCAGGGGTCTAATAAAAAACAAGGGTTAGGGCCACATTATAAAAGAATGATATACCTTTGAAAGACTAAAAATTTTACTCAAGGAACATAACACAATTAAACGAAAATTCTTAGAAGCTTTATACAGAAATTACAACTTAAATAATACAGTGAATGACAAAAAAGAGACAGGATAGATAGGTAAACTTTATTCATCTATTCTTTTAAAACTTAAAAAACAATAATACAAATGTAATTTAACTTTAATAACAATTAAAATAAAGAGAAATGATAACGTAACCAAGTAATCTACTCACATTTTCTATCTCTTCATTAATTTCATAAAATATCTTATAATGATGATGTAATTGAATAAAAACTTCAAGAATTATTCTAGTTAATTTATACATTTAATGCATAAGGATTTTAAACTATAGTAAAATTATATTAACCCTCTTCATATTGCATATTTCAAAGTCTCTAATCATTCCTTAAACTTGCATTAGACCATGGGGGATAAATATTCCCTAGGTGAAGAAAATTGTTTAAACTAATATAAAAATGCATTTTAGAGGAGTATCTATCCTTTATTTCACTAATTGTTGGCACAAAAAATGTTTTAATGTATAGGGTGGCGGTAATTTCACAGCCTCCACATTTATATATATATATATATATATATATATATATATATATATATATATATATATATATATATATATATATATATATATATTACATGTTATTATTATAATAAAAGATCAATAATTTATAGAACTACATTAATACATTTAGGTAAAAGTTAAAAATATAGGAAATCAAAAATTGTAATCATAAATTATATAATAAAGAAATTAACATTAAAAAATAAGAAATATACAAATAAATAATAATAAATATTTCAAGCACGGCAAGAGGGTTTTTATACAATAATTTTAGTTTCTAAAACATTAATGAATAACTTATAAACATAGAAAATCAAGTTTAAAGATAATAAATTACAAAATATTATGCACAAATAAAAGTTACAATTAATCACATGAAAATCTAACTGTGTCACTAGCCAATTGCCTTTCATTTATTATTAGTTCATTTAACGTCACTTTATGCTGCTATGGCTAATCGGACGATGCTACAGAGGGAGCTCTAAATTTTGCCTATCCAGGTTTAATTAGGATAGGGATTTTTAACGAGTACCTGATATCGTACAGGCTCGGGATCCCCGTTTAACGTCCCTTCCGAAAGACGGCGTAACTAAGGATTTTTTACTCCCTTAAAAAAATCCTAGGGCCACCTGCCGGGCTACGAACCCGCAATCTTGGGCTTAGTAGTTTGTTACGCTAACCACTAGACCACAGGTGACCCTTATTGCCTTTCATTGGTTGAACTGTTGATAAAAGTTAATGTATTTTTTTCGATATTATTGATATAATATTTATTTGATATGTGTTTTTTCTTGATATTCGGCCAGTGCCCCTCATTCATCGCCGGTGCTGCTGCCTCGTTTCATTCCCGATCTCAGCTTTGGTTTTGAAAATCTGCGTGAGTACCTCAGTTTCATCCTGAGAACACCCTCCTAGGATCTTAAATCTTTGATCTCCTAATTTTCCGATTGATTAGTGACTTTTTATAAATTATTATACACCGTGATTTCCAGTCAACTAAATAATATTGTGAGAGTGAACATTGAGGACAAACGGAGACTAGATAGGAGCTAGGAGAGATGATAATTGTGGAGTAATGACAAAGACCAGCGGGCGACCGCCAGTGTAATAGGCAGGGGGTCAGCCCGGCTTTGACAGATTTGACTTGGAGATGGCCGGCCGCCCTAATGAGCTATCCCCCCCCTTCTGTTTGTACACCGCTGGTCACCCTTCCGCCCTTCCACCAACCAATATTAACTAGTTGTAGTCTCAGACAGTGGTTATTTTTGTATCCGAAGACAATGGCAGCTGTGTCATTATTGAAAACGACCAGCTACGACGAGTTTTAAGTAATTTTAGGAAAAATGTCAAAGTTTTAATAGAGTGTTGCTTAAGGCCTGATGCTGTGGTTAATTACTTCCTTACTATGTCATATTTATATGTATGATCATATTTACTTTGTTGAGGTTGCCACTTTGAAGCAAGTAGTGAAGGCTGGGAGGCTGAAGAGGAATGGGAGTAAGAGAACTCATATTATATTATATAGGATCATTCACATTGAATTAGGTGAATGAATTTATAAAACTAAGAAGCTATATGAATATAGATGGCGAGGTAATGGTATAAATTAAAACAAGTATTGCTGCTTCTAAAAGGCATTGTTATGACATTGGAAGGAATTTGAAGAGCGATTTCCCTGCCAATGGTATCAAGCTTCTCCTACATAAAGCACTAATCCGTCCAGTCTTAATTTATGACTCAGAGACACGGAACTTGACCAAGAAAAACGAACTAGCCCTCCTAAATCATGAGCGCAAAATTATCCACATCTATGCTCCAAGGACCAATACTAAATAAAATTCTCTCTTAAACTAGGCTGATATAGTCATGGTTGAACGTCTGGCAAGGTATAGATGGGCTGGTCAATTGATGAGGATGGAAGAATGGAAGCGCAACCCCCAAAAAATTATTAACGGAGCGCTTGTATAGTACAGGGCGTGTTGGTTTCCCAAGTCTGGGGGACGACAAGAAGACAATGCACGAAAGCTACTGAATGTCCGGAGCTGGGAGGCCTCAACTCTGAATCGAGACAACTGGCGAATAATAATAAAAGAGGCTCTGACTCGGTGTAAGTAAGTTAGCAAGTAGCATATTATTTGTTAGTTACATTGACTTTGGGTAGATTTTTAGTAAATGTAATTTATTTTTCCACTGCTTAAGAAGATGACAGATTCCATGCATTCAGTTGGGGATTTAAATGCCCATTATGTTAAAATAAAAAGTTGTAGAAAGAGACCTATTAGTATTAAAATATAAAAAGCAATGACTCAAGATTTGGTAAAGCTTGGGATAAGCAAGGAGTGAAAGAAAAGGCGAGTCTTGAACATAAACATCAAGAAAAAGCAGGCAGAAAATGAAGGTCATGCTGTTGATGTTGTTTTGTTTTATAATGCAAATTATTGTTCACCATGGTTTCGTCCTCAAGGGTAAACAGTCGCTTCTCTGACTCTTTCCTCTTTCCAATATGCAATATGGCGATGAAGGGACGCCACTGGAAGGATGTGGAAACAATAAAACAAGAAGCGAAGAGGAAACTAAAAAGTGTAACTGCCAGGGGTGCTTTGAAAAGTAAAAAAGATGGGGCAAGTTCCTAGAATGGAGAAAGGGGAGTGCTCTAAAGGGGGCAAAATTAATGTAGATAAAATTTCGTAAAATAAAGTTTTTAAGACCCTAGTTCGCTTATTTATCTGACACATCATGTACATATTTAAGTAATTACTTTAAAACTTTATCATTTTTGGAAGTCATTTAAACAGTTAATCATGAGGATTCCTCCAATAAGAAAAGAATATGTCCCATTTTTTCTATTTTTTTTTTTTATATCAACTAGTATATAGTGAAGAGTAAAAAACTTTGGAATTCTTGGAGAAACTAGCTTATTACATGACAAAACATGTACTATTGTTATTCTTCATCCCATTAGTAAAAAAAAACTATCGTGAGACACAAAAATTTTGTTGTACAGTAAAATTTCATCAAGTTTATTAATATATATGCCATTTGATGTCAATATATTTTCTTTCAAAAATTAATATGTTAAATTAGCATGTAAACTATAGACATTGGTCGATAACATTTTTTAAAATTTAGTTATACTTTAAATAACCGATTTCAATTTTAAATTGTTGTTATTTATTAAATTGTAGGTTATCTTTTATGAATTCCATTTAGCATTTTTATAGATGAAGCTGAAAATTCGGTTGCTTGATTAAATTTTTTATTTCTAATCCATAGGGTAACTTAGGGTATGGTTAGAACTAAGTAAACATCAGTTAAAAAACTAAACGAAAAAACGTTTTAATAGGATACAAAACTAAAAAGAGAAAATTATTTTCAATAAGTTTAAAATAATTCATTTTAAATGCGGCTAGATTTAAATAGAATTTTAATGCAGTTTATTTTTTACGATATTTTCATAATGACTACTTTAATCAAAAATACTGTTAGCCAGTAAAATATTTATAATAATTAATATAAAGCACCCCACGCCTTTTCACGCCAAGCACGCCCACGGAAAAATGATTTTTTTTTATTCTTTCCCCTATCCGTAATTTACACTCATTGAAAATTAGTTTCTACTTTTTAGTTATGTATCCTATTAAAGCCAGTTTTTTCAATGTTTTAACTATTATTAATTTTTTACTTTTTAGTTGGGCTGGCTATAAAAGTTTTTTATTTATAATCTTTTTTTTTGTGCAAAATATTGGAATCTCTCTAGTTTATTCTTCCAGTAGCTCAGAGATTGACCTATGCATACATTTTAATAATTAAGGCAGACCTTAGCACACTGCTTAGTACGTGGATATAATATCCAGCTAATCCTGACTAGGCTAGTCAAGATAATGAGATAAACTTGTATAATTAATGTATTGCCATCAGTAATGGAGAAGTGGGTAAAGTTTCAAATTAATTCGACTCTTCGAAATGTCCGAAAATAGAGTTTAAAGATCCCGTTACACGCACCCGCAAAACAATTTAAAAAAAAGGTCATTATTCTAGAATATTTTAGAGAAATAAAAAGTAAAATTACCTACGAGGAAATAATAAAATTTGGTAAACAGTTTTAAAACATTAAGTGCACACGAAAGAATAGTAAATTACAAAAAAATTAAAGGTGATTGGAGCGAATCCCATGGCTTTCTTTATTATATGACATGAAATAAATCATAGTCATTAATAGATAAGTGAAATAAAATATTCTACAAACTTTCCAAAAAAAAATTACATATAAAATTTCCTCCATCCTGAGACTAGGAAGACAGGACGATAACTATCGTATAATAAAAAACAGAGCTACAATAAAACATCGAAAATCCAAGAGAAGAAAAATTGTTGCCGGTTATATTTCTCTCAAATTCCATAGACTGAGTGTGGGACTGTATCCGTCCTCATTGGAGGTTGAGTGCTGTTGAAAAGGTTTCGTTCCCAGAGGGGACATTTGCCGCCTATTGTGTTCTTTGTTGTGCCTTTTCCTCCCTCCTAGGCTACATTTTTATGTAATCTACTGCATCATCACTGACCTCAAATGAGCTAAGCAAGCCGCAAAGGGTAAGCTACTCAATTATCATTCTTCCAGTTTTAGACAAACATTGAGTAATTCTTTTATACTTAGCAATAATATGCCACCGTATTTTTTATAGAGATCTAAATTGAGAAGTAAGATTTTCCTGTCCTCGTTCTTGAATTTTAAAAATGTTAGACATTATTACGAATGGAAAACATTTTTTAAGGAATCAGGATAGCTTCTGGTCTTCCAGGTTGGAGGAAAGTTACACTCACATAAACACAGTACACTGCAAAAGCAAACTACACTTATCCATACACTACAGACAATGGTCATTAACAGTATACACCCTAGGGCAACCTACCCTATCAAGCAGCCAAGGATGGGGTGCATGTCTGCTGGCATAATGGTGGCAGCCACACCAGCAGACTAGGGTACGCGAGAGGGTTGATAGCCCCGCTGCCTGAAATGAATTATTTCTTAATTATTAATTGATCAGATTTAAAGAAAATAGACCCGGAATCCCTAAAAGTATTTTTGATTTTGGATATTGGAACGTACTATCTTTTTACAGACCTGGAGCACTTCAACTGCTCCCAGATCAAATAGACCAATGAGGGCTTGACCTTATAGCCATACAGGAAGTGGGCTGGACAGGAAGTGGTATCTTGCAGAAGCATAAACAATCTGTCTACTGCGGCTGCGACGATATGCTACACGAGCTTCATACTGGGTTTGCGGTGAGAGGTTTGAACAGGCAGCTTGTAATTGGATTTAAGCCCATCAGCCCAAGAATTTGTATGATCCGTATGCGCAGTAGATTTTATAATTACAAAATTTTGATCGTTCAGGCCCCAACGGAAGTAGCAGATGAGGAGGAGAAAAACCTCTTTTATGATCTCCAAGAAAGATCCCTCGACGCCTGTCCAGGAAGGATATGACATGAAGATAATCGCTGGAGACTTCAATGCCAAAGTCGGAAGGGAGGACATCTACGCTCCAAGTATCGGAAAACACAGCCTCCATGGAGCTAACAACGATAACGGTGTTGTCAGAGGCAGTACTCGTTTTCCCCACGAGGAAAGTCATGAAGGTACGTGGATCACTCCAGATCGATCAGTGGTTAATCAAATCGACCACATATTGATCGGAGGCACCAGTCAAATCTCCTCAATGCGAGGGTGTTTTGAGGAGCCAATGTGGACTCAGACCTTTCTATTGTACAAGATAGATACAGCCAAGATTTCGAGACCTAAACCGAACAGCGGGAGGCATACGAGTAAAAGATTAAACCTGGAGATATTCAAAGACCCAGCCGTAATGAACCAGTGCTTCGTTGATTTTAACCAAGCATTACAATCGTGAAGCATTCATTGGGTGTGGTTCGGTGGATGATCAATGGAAGGCCTGCTCCATAGCTTTGGACAAGGCGGCAGCTTTGACCCTGGGGCCAGCTCCAAAGGGGTCCCGCTCCCCGTGATTTGATGAGGACTTCAAGGAAGCCCTCAGCAAGCTGAAGAACCACAAGGCTCCCGGGTATGACGGAGTCCCTGAGGATCTGTTGAAATACAGAGATGGTGAAGTAGTAAAGGTAAAGGATCTTCTAGCATCGGTATGGACCGATCTAGTGATGCCCTCTTATTATGTGGACCATCCACAAGAAAGGTGACCGCTTGGTATGCGCCAACTACAGAGGCATATCCTTGTTTACTTCCGGATACAAAGTCTTCTTGAATCTCCTGTTTTCTCGCCTGATTCTCTATACGAATGGCCGTTGACCCCTACCAATGTGGATTTCGACACGGGAAATCAACTACCAACCAGATCTTCAGCTTGAGTAGGTGTAGAGAGGACATGAATATAAGCTGAAGACGCACCATGTCTTAATCGATTTCAAGTCAGCATTTGACAGCATCGATCGCGAAGAGCATTACCATACTCTGGTGAGGCTGACGATGAATGGGGTGATGTGCTCGGTGTGCGTCAGTAGAAATCTGTCTGGAGTATTCCTAAGGGGCTACGGCAGGGAGAGATGCAGTCGCTTGCTTTCTTTTCAATATTGCTTTAGAGAAGGCTGTGAGGGATTCTGGCGTGCAGGTTGGATGTACTATCTTTAACCGGAATGTACAAATCTTAGCCTACGCGGATGATATATATATATATATATATATATATATATATATATATATATATATATATATATATATATCAAATGTGCTCTCTACAGGCTGTCAGGGAGGCATTCTTGGCGATGGTGGGTCCTGCGAGGAGACTTGAGCTCGACGTAAACCAGGCAAAGACCAAGTACTTGGTGACAGAAGAGACACCAAGGCGGGGTGAGATGGTGTCCTTTGGGGAATAATACGTGTATATGTTTGAACAGGTCTCTGATTTTGTATATTTAGGCTGAATGGTTACCCAGAGTAACCAAATAGATATTGAAATAACAAGCAGAATCGTCTCTGCCAACCGGTGCTAATTTGGTCAGAGGAAACAGCTTGGTAGCCGCATATTCTCTCGGCAAACAATGTTGCACCTATAAAAGACTATCATTCGTCCAGTCCAGATGTCTCGGAAGCCTGGACAACAACTAATGCCTGCGAACAACACCTCCTCCAATTTGAGGGGAAAATCCTTCGCAGGATATCTGGAGGAGTGCTGTTTGATGGAAACTGGAGGAAGCGCAAGTGCCAGGAGCTATATTACTGGGCCGATTGTGGTGGGCAGGGCATGTGGCTCATGGGCGTGAGTGAGGAAGATTTGCCCAGAAAGCTGCTGGCAGAGCCTCTATACAGGACAAGAAGACGAGGAAGACCCAGGGTTAGGTGGAGTGACGGAGTATCGGCTGATGCAGGGAACATCCTTGATGTACGCAGCTGGATGGCAGCTGCTCAGAACCGCGACGATTGGCGGAAGCTGCTGGTAGAGGACAGGACTCATGACTGGGGTGTTGGGCCGAATTAGCTAGTTAGTTAAGGCATCAGGATGAATTCCTTGAAATTGGATGTTGTCGAAATATCAGTTCAGCTTAAAAAGAAACCACTTTCTACGAGCTTTTCATTCCCATTTCAACCTCTACCTTGGCGTTACTCTGGTAGTCATCTCTTTCTCGCCTTCTCGAGTCGCGTTAGGGATAGGCTGATGCTGGTCCGACAGAAGTCCCGTAGCCTCTATTACTTCGTTAAAAACACTGCAGAGCTTCCAGAATTTAATCCTTCGGTGGAGAATCTGAGGCACCTTGTCTCCAAAATTGAAGGGCCTACAATACAGTTATACACGAGAAGCGCCAGCTACCTACGGTGCCAGAATACATCTGACGGAGGTAGAAGTCATGGGCCAACCCAGTTTAGAAACAGCACCACTGCCAGAGACTCGGGACAGGCAAGAGTCCTCTTGTTCTACGTACTCGTTAATTGAAGGGGTCTGGGCTCTGCAG
Organism: Arma custos; assembly: GCA_037127475.1. NCBI lineage: Eukaryota > Metazoa > Arthropoda > Insecta > Hemiptera > Pentatomidae > Arma > Arma custos. Next base: position 29,859,239 of record CM073759.1, on the reverse strand, counting down.
TATAAACCCATTCCATATTATCCTTCTTCGATATCCTGTTTAATGATCCCTCCCATTATCTAATTATCCCCTGTAAAAATAGATGACATAAGCATGGCTTGTAAATACTTTGTAAACATCCATAGAAACTTAAAATACCCAAGGGTAACACAAGGCGATGATGAAGTTGTATGTTGTAGTTATTAATAATGACAATAGTCTTCCAATATAAACGAAAACAACCATGGTCAAAGCTCTCGCTAATTATCAACTCGTTCTTTAAGGGAAAATACTTCGTAAACTTGAAAATATTTTAATGCTTTCTTTCTCAAACCGTTCGAATGATGATGATTCGAATGATAATCTCAGAATTTCAGATACACAGATGTCAAATGAAGTGCAACACAGTAAGGATAGGCCTTGGAAAAAGGTGGCTGAACGGAGGATATGTGTATGTATATCATTCAAATCCTGAGCTGAACAGCAGTCACTAAGATCGATTTAGGCTTTGGAGATGTGTGGAGACAAAGTGATAGATTGCCGTGGCTAATATGTTGATGATAATTCAAAGCAGTATTTCGTGAAATTTTAATCGTTTTCTTCACGTTCATATCAATAATTATTTTCATTCGTATCATAAAAAAAGTTTAAGTGATATAATTAGTTACATGATTACATTTAAATAATGACATACACTAATAATATAATATATACAGCGACTAAGACCAAATTTCGAATTTATTTAGAATTAGGGAGGACGAGTATTTCCATTGAAAAATCCTAATGTTTTGACTTTCTTTTAAGTAGGTATTAACTTTAATGTGAATGATACTTTAACCATAGTGTTTTTAACGCCAGTTGTATTAAATAGGAGCGGAGTGGCTCAGTAATATCCCACTGCTTGGCTTACTTTTGCTTAATCAGTAAGCAGTCGTAAACGAATGCTAATGGATCTTAGACCCTCCTGGGATTTACCCAGCCGCTATAAAGTGGGTACCCGAAATAGGTGTAAAAATCTGGCAGTTCAGCGATGTCCAGCACAAATAACATACCAGTACAATTGTTGTCCAGTTAGCAGTACAGTCTCTAACACGTACTGAACCCAAGACACTATATTCAGCTCTCGTTTTTTTTTTTTAAATATTAGACAAAAACTTACGCATTAACTCTAATTATTTCATGGACCATCAGAATACTAACAAATTAAAACAAGAAAGGGATATGCGCAGAACGACATGTTATACGATACGAAAATAATAAAGTAGAGACAATTTACAAAAAAATAAACTAGGGAAGATGGAAAAAAAATAACGACAATAAAAAAACTCCTATTACTTAGAGAGACAGACTCCTAAAGCTGATACAGTAGCCGACATGAAGACCCTGAATATTTCTCTAGGGAAATCAGAGTATTGCTTCGAAGCTGGATAAAGCTCCTTCAGCCAGAAACCACCGCTATCAACCTTTAATTACGACGAATATATTTGGCCAACATGCTAGTGCCCGCTTTTCCTCTGAGACCGCTGAGAAGGAAATATTGGAAAACGGGGGCTCTATTATATCCGGAGTCCCTTCAACAATGGCAACTCTCAATGACTCTCATCTTGATAACTTTTCAAAGTAAGGATTTGATAACGGATGGCTGTTTCCTTGATATAGCTTACCGAACCGGGTCATCAGCCAATTTTCAGAGTTTGTAAAGAGAAATTTTTTCAGGAAAAAAAGTAAGAAGAACTTTCAAGTCCTATTAAGAGGTAAATGAGTTTAAATACCGGTGCTTAATTATAATAAATATTTACAAAGACCGTGAAAAATTCCAAAGAAAAGCCCATAAGTCTCCAAACTAAAACAGAAATTGAAAATATCTGTCCAATATTTCGCCTATTCAGGTATCATCAGGGTAGATAGAGAAAAAAGAACAAAAACCAAAATAAAACATGAATAATGCACCCAAGAAGCATCCCACCCCCTCCAAGGCTCAAATGCAACTAATGAATCATAAGGAAGGTCACTCGACCCCGGTTGGGTAAGGTTAGATAGAAACAGCTGATAAATTCTGGAGAATTTGAAAATTCAACATACACTCACTCATCAAACTAAAAAAAGCACAACAGGGAAAATAAAATAGAAAAAATAGTCTGTCCAGATATTTTCAATTTCTGTTTTAGTCTGGAGACTTATGGGGCTTTTCGTAGGAATTTTTTCCACGGTCTAAACATTTATGTAAGGTTTCTTTTAATTTTTCATTAATATATTTTGTGGAAAAGCCATAAATCCACTGGTGTCTTGATAATGTTTTTCTTTGCAATTTTACTTTAATTTTTTCATATGGTTTTGGTCTTATGTTTTGTTGTTGTTTACCATTATTTATTTTATTTTTTCCTGTTGTGCTTTTTTTAGTTTGATGAGTGAGTGTATGTTGAATTTTCAAATTCTCCAGTATTTATCAGCTGTTTTTACCTAACCTTATCCAGATGGGGTCGAGGATCCTTCTTTATGATTCATTAGTTGCATTTAAGCTTTGGAGGTGGTGGGATGCTTCTTGGGTGCATTATTAATGTTTTGTTTTGTTTTTGTTTTTTTTCTCTATCTACCCTGATGATGCCTGAATAGGCGAAATATTGGACAGATATTTTCAATTTCTGTTTTAGTCTGGAGACTTATGGGCTTTTCGTTGGATTTTTTTCCACAGTCATTTATGTTCAGCATTTATGTAAGGTCTTTTTATTTTTCAATAAATATTTACTAATTAATATTAATCGTACCTTTACTGGTTTGAGACACAATTATTCCATAAGGATTATCTAAATTATGTAATGCATTATTACCTAAAAACATGCATTAAATGCGGATTCTAGTACTGAAATTAATCGATGCATATATGAAAACGTTTTATTTTATTAGGAGTATATGAGGAGTTCAGGATCAAAAGCGGATAAAGTTCAAAAATTGTATTTTCGGTTTTTTCACTAGTTTAGTGGAGTTTTATGCTTCTGAAACTTCTGATACTGAACTGGACTAAAACCATGATAAACAAGATGGAAAGGTGTCTTGTTGGACAAAATTGCTTAACGAAACGAGAGAGAAATGAGATATGTCAATTATTGAAATTTCGGAGATATCTGATTTTGATGCTGGACGCCTCCTATGAATATGTAATTAAAACAATACATATTTACAATTTATTAAACCTCATTAATCTTAGGTTTAAGCAGCGCATTGGGCCATGTTCTATATACAAACTTAAAAACGTATGACACTGATTGCCAAATACTGAACTCTAGATCCCATTACATAGTTTATATTAGATTGATTTAAGTTTTTTTATTATATGTAAAATTATAAATGAAATCATATCTTAAACTTAATGAATAATCACTAAAGCTATGGGTTCCGTATAAAGCACACAAATCAGTAGTATAATATCTACTAACTTTATTAATAATATTTAATTAATTGTAATAAATAAGATATTATTAAATATATTTATTTTGAAGATAAAATAAAAATAATCGCCCGCGTCTCTAGCGTGGTGCTCTAACCAACTGAGCTAACCTGGCTCGTAACACGGGCAGACAAATCCATTCTCTTCACCGATCCTATATCCCCGTGTTCTCGCAATTTTTGCGATGAATACAAGGGAAAGAATGTTCATTGAACATTACTTTAATAAGGATCCCGTTGACTTGCGTCCATTTTATATTATAATTTATTTTATATATATATATATATATATATATATATATATATATTATTCTTATGATGGTGATGATTTTTAAATCTTTTCTCTTCAAAATAAAAATATTTAAAAATAATCACCATCATAAGAATAATAAATGAGCCGTTTATTTTGAAAGTGACCTAACTCCGTTTTTAAAATTTTTGCCTAACTCCATTCTTGATAAGAAAACATACATTATTCACTTAATAATTGTTAACATTTTAATTGGAACCATAAATTTAACAGCCTTAGATACACTTAAGCAGTATGACTCATTAGTATCCTATACGTATATTTTTAAATTCATCGAAACGCAAACCCTTAAATATTTGAAGATAAATGGAGGTAGGCCACTTTCAAAATAAACGGCTCAAGTATAAAATAAATTAAAATAAGATATTAATTTGTAATTATAAATATTTATTTATTTGGAATCGAGACATTTCCAGGAACACCATGCCTGTCGGTTATCAATAGCTATTTTTTATTTATTTGATTTTATTTTTGTTTTTTATTTTATTTCCAAACGAATATTTTATTGTATTAAAAGCCAGATGTTATTGCTTGTTATATAATTCTAATAATAATAAAATTTATTAAAAAGAAACAAAAGAATTCAAAGAGTAGTTTTAAAAACATATGTTTTAATATTAAGTGTAATGTGCGAAAAAACAGAACAAGATCAGTCTCAAGACAGTTGCCCTGTGAGAAGGTTGCTTGCTACTCTACACTTCATTTTGTCGCTGCACTCTCCATCTTCTTCATCTTGAACTTTGTCACATCTCACCAGTTCTCAGAGCCACTTCTCGCTATTTTCACCTAATTTTGGACTTTTAATTTTAATTAAAAGATATTTAATTTTTCTACTCATCAACTCATCGCTATCAAGAACTCAACACTTTTCAAGAACTCAGTTCATTTCTCAGATTTTATTGATTCACAGACACACAGTAATATTTTTGTTTTAAGACTCATCTCTCGTTAGTGAATAAGTTAATTTAATTTTTTATGTAAATAATTGTCGATAATAGCTTAGTGCATTTTCTTTTTTTCATAACTTTTTTATTTAGTTTTAAATAACTTTCTTTGTATTTTCTTAGGTTTAGTTGTGCACATTAATATTTTTGTAATTGTTCTTTTTTCTATATTTACATTATATATATCATTTACTAATTTTTGGATGTTTTTATTTGTAATTACTTGATGAATTTCTTTTCTTTCCTTTTATAGCTTCATTTATATGTCTTTGGGGAAATAGTCACCCCATCAAACTATCAGGTTTTCTTATTGAATTAACAACCGGCAAATTCGCTCGGATAGAAGGTTAGCGAATTATTATTAGGAGCCCCTTCTTCCACAATGCCCATACATAATCATGGACATCAGTTTTCAAAAATCGGAGTGAACTATGTCCATCCATAACCTCATACTAACATTATGCAACGTTAGCTCAACTGTTCATCAAGTTAATTAGTGATTACAATAACCTTATTCAGCCCCTATTGTTCATGTTCAACCACAGTAAATGGTTACCTAAGCTTTATACCATAGATTTAAAACTACATTACCGGTTGTCAACACAACCCACATCTCCACCCCCACATTCTAATTATAAATCTAGAAAGGGTCACTTGAGTATTCATGCTACTGCACTAATATTCGGTCCATCATGTGACATCAATATTTAGTGTTCCACCAATAAAATATTAAAATTGTTATATCATATTTTTTTCAAGGTAGTACATTTTATAATATTCAGTGATAATACTTGTTCACTTGACTCACTAAGCAAAATAAGACAAAGGTCAAAATTTAATATTTCAATAATATTAAAAGGGAACAATTGGACAGGGTTCATTCAATTCATTGATATTATTGGTTTTGAAAATTTGACATCAAGATGAGAATATATATAATATATGTACAATGAATCTATAGATATAAAATGCACAGCCTAAGGCGCTGATCAAAGAGACCTGAAACTTGGAGGATGTGTTCTCTGTATGGCGAAGATAGGCATCTGAAAAGAAAGGATTTTCGGAAATTATTAATTAATTAAAAAAAGGGGCAGAGTTTGTATGCTTGCTCACATGTTTCTTACTCGCAAAATCTACATATTTTCACTGAACAAAACAAATCAAGTAACATAGTTCACTTCTCCGTCTAAGAGTTCATGATGTCTTCCTGTTCACTTCAGAGTGTGAGCAGGAAACCTCTACTGAAGACTTTTACCAAGGATAGGAGATTATCTACTTCAATCCTATACCTTGGCGTCATATTTGATAGACATCTCACTTTCTCAAAGCACGTTCAGGCAAGATTGAAGTTGGCACTACAGAAATACCACAGGCTATACCTTCTGCTCTCGTCGCCGCAGCTCTCACTGAGATTAAAATTACAAATCTATAAGCCAATCAAAAGACCTACGTTGCTCTATGGTGCACCACTACTGAGACACCTCTACAAAACAACGCTGAAGTTCCTGCAGCATTACCAGAATTCCATCCTTAGGAAGATCGTAAGCGGTACATCGCTCGAGGGAGGAGCATCCGGGAGGATCTTCGGCTTCCCTCGGTGTCCGAGTTTATAGGTCGGAGGCAAATCAAATTTTTTGATGGGCTGAAGACCTTTACGAACCCCCTATTTAGGGACTTAAAACCACCCCCCAGACCTGGGAGATGGCAGGGCAGTGTTCCCTTGGTCGATGTGTTTACATTTGATCTAGGGATGGGGTAAGTACTCCCTTGTCCTTATCCTTCCTTCCTTTTCCTTCTTCCTTCCTCCCCTTTCTTCTTTCTACAACTATTTCTTGATCCCGCTAAACGGTCCCTCCCTGTTTTGAATTGTATAACGTCAGCGGCCTTGAGCCGGTTCGAATAAAAACCGCCTTCAGCGGACTCAACCGATTGTAACGCCTTAAAATATCGAAAGGTAACAGAAGGCTTTTGTTTACATAGAATAAGTAATCCATTCAATAACGAACATACAAATCCTTTACTGACATGAACAACAGAAACTTCTTTCCATCCTGTTTGTTAATCAGTGTCAATGTGTGTTTCACGCCTGTGCTGATCCGTTTGTGATGAAATTTGATGTAGATAATCTCAAGCCTGGGGAAGGTCATAGGCTACTTTTTATCAACACACTATACAGGCGAAGTTTATATAAAACTGTAGCCTGATTGACTAACACACCCAGCGGTCAGCGAACAGCAGAAACCACTGAACTTATCATCTTGAAATTCTCAGATAAAGCTTTGTAAAGCTTAAATGAGCACTAACAAAGGGATTTGGACAATTCCAACCTCCAAGGGTTTCCCGCTTAATAAAATAGGAGCTCAAAGATTGTATGGAATCTGTCGGTATTGAAGTTAGACATTTGAAATTTTGGATGTACGAGTGACTTATAGTAAAAAAAAATTAAATTATTTATTTAAAATGATCTGTCGCGAAACTTTATGTGGCAGACCAAATACCACGTGAGCGAAGCCTTGGGCAAAAACTAGTAAAAATATATAAAGAAAACTGTTTTTAATAATATTTTTGAAAGTATTTGTACAACTTTTATAAACAGTAATAGGAAATAAGTTATAATGCTATTTTTTTAAGGTGTATTTAATGATTTCACTTTTTAAATAAGTAATTGAAAGGCGTATAATACACTGCAGTATAGATTGTGCAAATAAATAAACGGCTCTTTTAAAAAAAAAATAAAAAAAATGTTATAATATTTCTTTAAAACGTAGACAAAATTGAGATATTTTTTAAAACAATAGGTAAGAAGTTCAGGGGTCCATATGATACAAATACTTTCAAAATTTAGCCCAAAATCATTATTTACTATCTTTAGGCGATATCTTCTTTAATATTGTTTTCGTCTAATAGACAATTAAGATCCACAGATAATAATGAACAGTAACGAAATAAATCATCCTTTTATATTATTAAATTGTAGAAACAATAAAAAATTGTAAAGTATCTTGTACCATACCCTCTCAGGAAAGTTGTCTCAAAAAGAAGAGAATTAAAAAGTAATTTTTCACTCTTACGCTATAAATCAAAGAAGAGATGTCCAATAAAAATTCATATTTATCCTTGAGGTCGCAGAGCAACGTGTAAACAAATATATTCAGTACATCTCAACTGCACACAGCAGATAAGACAGAGTCGGAATAAAATAAATAATAAATTCTGCCTTAATAACAGTACTTTTCATACATACTACTATCAGTGTTGCAGATATTTTATAAAATTAGTAAAAATGGTTTTTATTTAATAAATTAATAATAATAATAATAATAATAAGCTTTATTTTTCCTCTTTCTTCTATGTACAATTTTTACATGGTTTTTATTTACAAGTTTTTTTTTTTTTTTAAAAAAGAAAAAAAGGCCCTTCTTTGGGCATAAGCCTCTCCCAATTTACCCCAGCTACGTCTGTTCCAAGCCGAACGGTGCCATAATACTCCTATGAAGTTTTGTATGTCGTCCCGCCATCTCGTAGCTGGTCTCCCTCTTCTCCTAGTGCGGTGTATTGGATACCAATCCGTTGTTGCCTTAGCCCGATGTGTTGGTGCCATTCTTGCAATGTGTCCAGCCCACTGCCATTTAAGATCAGATACTGTCCTGAGAATATCGCGCGTACCAGTCAGCTTCCGTAGTTCTGTCTTCTTTATTTTTTCCCTTCTACTTTTCCTTAACATACTTCGCTCCATTGCACGCTGAGTGATTGCTAGGGATTTAGATGTATCATTATTTAGGCTCCAAGTTTGGCATCCATAAGTTAAAGAGGGAATGATGCAAGCATTAAAAACTTTTCTCTTGTGATGTATGGCCATGTTGCTTTTAAAAATATTTTTGTGTGACCAAAATTTGGGCCATCCTATTTTAATTCTTCTATTCACCTCTTTCTTGGATTTATCTGCAAATGATATGAGTTGCCCTAGGTATATTGTTTCTTTAACCCATTGGAGTTTGCTGGTACCGAGAAATATTTCTTCTTCTTCGGCATTTGTCATTAAGAGTGATTTGTTAAAATTTATCTCCAGCCCAGCCTCATTTCCTACTAGGACTAGCTCTTCTAGCATTTTCTTCAGTTCAGATGGTGAGTGTGAAATGAGAAGTACATCATCGGCGAATCTCAGATTTGACAGTTTGTTACCATTAATGTCTATCCCAAAATTCTCCCAGTGAAGGTTTCTGAAAACATCTTCCAAGACCGCGTTGAATAGATCAGGTGATAAAGGATCGCCCTGACGAATCCCTCTTTCGATTGGAAAATCCTCTCCATTTAAGTCCAGAACTACTCTCGCTTGGCTGTTGGTATACCAACATTGAAGAATATCCAAAATCTGTTTATTAATGCCTTGGCGTTTTAGACTGTTGATAAGAAATGAGTGCTTGACTGTATCAAAAGCTTTACTGAAGTCAATAAATGCAAAATATATTGAGATTTGGTATTCATTCGATTTCTCAATGATTTGGTTAACGGCATGGAGATTATCTATTGTAGAAAGGCCCTTTCGAAAGCCAGCTTGTTCTATTTGTTGGTTCTCATCGAAGAATCTTTTTAAGCGGGTTTTGAGAGCTTTTGAGAAAACCTTGGCGAAGATAGGGATCAGACTTATGGGACGGTAATTATCTAATTTCGATGGGCTACCTTTCTTAAAAATCAAAACAATGTCTGAATTTAACCACTGGTCGGGTATTTCCCTAGTTTTCATAATTACATTGAACAGTTTGGTTAATATAGGAGCAATTAGTTCTGAAGCTGTGATAATTAATTCTGCAGTTATGATATCGCGTCCAGGCATTTTGTCTCTTTTGAGCTCCTTTATTATTTTTGTTATTTCCTCTTCCAGAAAATCTTCAAACACCTCGTTATTATCTTCATTTCCGCTGGTTGGTCTAATTCTGTTTGGATACTTTTCAGAATATAACTGTTTATAGAATTTTGTAGCAGTATGGATTATTGCAGTTCTACTAGTTTGAATTTCTCCTTTTTCGTTATTAAGTTTTAAAAGCCAGTTTTTTCCGGGAGTTATCAACTTCCTGCCTTTTTTAAGGGATGTATTTTTTTGAATCAAGTTTTCGACAATGGCCTGGTTATGTCTTTCGAGGTCAGAACGAAGTTTATATTTCACAAGTTTGCATATAAGATTGTAATCTATTTTTTCATCTTTTGACTTATTTCTTTTCTGTTATTCTGGTAACAGAAGGCTTTTGTTTACATAGAATAAGTAATCCATTCAATAACGAACATACAAATCCTTTACTGACATGAACAACAGAAACTTCTGTCCATCCTGTTTGTTAATCAGTGTCAATGTGTGTTTCACGCCTGTGCTGATCCGTTTGTGATGAAATTTGATGTAGATAATCTCAAGCCTGGGGAAGGTCATAGGCTACTTTTTATCAACACACTATACAGGCGAAGTTTATATAAAACTGTAGCCTGATTGACTAACACACCCAGCGGTCAGCGAACAGCAGAAACCACTGAACTTATCATCTTGAAATTCTCAGATAAAGCTTTGTAAAGCTTAAATGAGCACTAACAAAGGGATTTGGACAATTCCAACCTCCAAGGGTTTCCCGCTTAATAAAATAGGAGCTCAAAGATTGTATGGAATCTGTCGGTATTGAAGTTAGACATTTGAAATTTTGGATGTACGAGTGACTTATAGTAAAAAAAAAATTAAATTATTTATTTAAAATGATCTGTCGCGAAACTTTATGTGGCAGACCAAATACCACGTGAGCGAAGCCTTGGGCAAAAACTAGTAAAAATATATAAAGAAAACTGTTTTTAATAATATTTTTGAAAGTATTTGTACAACTTTTATAAACAGTAATAGGAAATAAGTTATAATGCTATTTTTTTAAGGTGTATTTAATGATTTCACTTTTTAAATAAGTAATTGAAAGGCGTATAATACACTGCAGTATAGATTGTGCAAATAAATAAACGGCTCTTTTAAAAAAAAAATAAAAAAAATGTTATAATATTTCTTTAAAACGTAGACAAAATTGAGATATTTTTTAAAACAATAGGTAAGAAGTTCAGGGGTCCATATGATACAAATACTTTCAAAATTTAGCCCAAAATCATTATTTACTATCTTTAGGCGATATCTTCTTTAATATTGTTTTCGTCTAATAGACAATTAAGATCCACAGATAATAATGAACAGTAACGAAATAAATCATCCTTTTATATTATTAAATTGTAGAAACAATAAAAAATTGTAAAGTATCTTGTACCATACCCTCTCAGGAAAGTTGTCTCAAAAAGAAGAGAATTAAAAAGTAATTTTTCACTCTTACGCTATAAATCAAAGAAGAGATGTCCAATAAAAATTCATATTTATCCTTGAGGTCGCAGAGCAACGTGTAAACAAATATATTCAGTACATCTCAACTGCACACAGCAGATAAGACAGAGTCGGAATAAAATAAATAATAAATTCTGCCTTAATAACAGTACTTTTCATACATACTACTATCAGTGTTGCAGATATTTTATAAAATTAGTAAAAATGGTTTTTATTTAATAAATTACTGTAATATAATTCCATTATATAAAAAAAAGATATATATATATATATATATATATACTATTTATTTCTGATAACAAACAATAAAAACTCGCCGTTTTTATTATCGGTCTTTATGCCTCTATGATTATTTTTTCCTGTTACCTACACCTCGATGTACCTTCAAAAATATTTACTGTGTAAATATAACGCATTCCAGTTTTGTGTTGCCGCGTTTATTTTTTGCCTATTAGTCTTTCTTTGGTGGTTGGATACAACTGAATATGAAATTTGTTTTTAATCAGATAAATGCTGAATTTTTTTTAAAGATTAATTTATTGATATTTACAACTGTAATGATATTACAACAAGTAAATTTGCTAATATGAACAAAAAAAAAACACTTGTTAAACTTGTTCCTTGAAACTACCCATCGGTAGCACTCCAATAAAGTTCTATATATTCTATAGTAGAAGGTCCTGAGGCAATCTTCTTTTCAGACGCCTCAGAGGGTTATCAGGAATAGTATGAGAAGTTGATAGACTAGCGGATTCAGGTTTGCATGGAAGGTATCTAGTTTGGGCCAAATCAGCAACATATGGGATATTAAGATCATGATAGATGAGTTTGTTTGTGACATAATAAGGAGCATTGAGAATTATTTTTTATGTGTGACTATTGGTTATTACTATGCACTTCGGCCTAAAAAGGCCCATTGTGCTTGAGTCCTAAAGATTCCTACCCTAGGTCTAGACCTCTGAGAAATTTTAGATAGTCTTTGAATCTACAGTGCCCAGTGATGGTTTCAACCATACTTTTGAGGTCGGTTCTCGACAAGTGAGCGGTTTCTTTCTTGATTTTCTTAGAAAGATTATCATTGGGATCCTTTATAAAAAGTTTAGTATGCCTTATCTTGGCTCTATCCCAACGTGAATTTATCTTCCTCTTGGCTAGTTTGTTAATTGTATCCTTAGCCAGGGGAAGGAGAACCCCGCACCATGGTTCTGGTCCAATTGGACCAATAATCCTTTCTTCGCCAATTCGTCGGTCCTTTCATTTCCTGGTATATTACTGTGCCCAGGGATCCAAAATATGTTAACTCTGTTATGTACAGCTAGTTCATCTAGTCTTAGACAGCATTCCTTGCATAGAGGATTATACGAAGGATTTTGAATTGTAAGGATTGGATACCAGATGAATTGGATGGTTTAGTAGAGCCCCAAAGCTGAACTCCGTATGTCTAAATCGGTCTGATAACTGTCATTTAAATGAGTCTTTTGTAATTAATTGGGAGCTTTGAACATTTTTCCTGTAAATGTTCAAGTAGGCGAAATCGTCGAGATCTTTCTTGTCTTTTCAGTTTTGTATGAGGATTACTCAGTTCAAAGTTGGATAAATATTCGAACCAATATACTAATGTGGTATTTTATTTTATCTTTGTTAGCAAAAGTCTCAATAAAACTGTAGAATTGTAACCGAATAATGGTTATATATTATCAAGACAAAACCAAAAAAAAAAATTAGAATTTCATAACAAGTTATAGTTTGTTTTTATTCATGAAAACAGACCTGAGGTGCGATGCTTTAATGTTCCAAATTACAGTCAATGTACCCTCGGATCTGAAAAAAATGAAGGTATTAATATATTATAAATATGCAAAACATTGTAAGGTAAATTATATGGAATTGTTGTCACTAGTTGAAAAAAAAGGTCTGTAGCATGCTACAAGTAATAGCGAGGGTAAATATAATAAAAATCAGCTAGAGTCGTCCCGCTGGTCTCACCAGTACTCAACACAAAAAAACATAATATAAATCATTATGTGGAAGAAAGTGGTCCGGGTAGAGGTCACAATGAATTTCTTGTAGAATTTGAGAAAAACTTTATTTAGAGTCTGTGTTTCAAGCTAGTGTGGACCTAACCTCCCAGCCCTCCCCCCCACAGCCCTGAAGAAGACCTACAAAGTAGGTCGAAACGTTGGCTAATCAATAAAGTTTTTCTCAAATTCTACGAGAAATTATAAAGTTTTTCTATAAAGAAATTCTCAAATTTGACTAAGGTCAAATTCATTGTGACATCTACCCGGACCACTTTCTTCCACATATATTATCAAGGTCAGCAATTACCATTCAATATGAAATCATAAATTAGTGTATATAAGGAAGAAATAGTTGGGGGTGCAGTCAATAAAAACACCTAAATAAGTGTAACTTATTTAGGTGTTTTTATTGACTGCACCCCCAACTATTTCTTCCTTATATTAGAAGATACAGTCGACCAATTCTTCTCTAACATAAATTAGTTTAACTTGTTTTATAACTACTTTCCAACTAAGAATTACTTGTTTGCTTTAGCTGATCAAGAAAATTAAACCTACACATCCGTGTATTACAATTTTCTTAATTTTATTTAAAATTTTTCAAACCAGTTTTTTGAAATCACTACCAGTGTCACTTCACGCAAAAACAGAAATATATCTCTATTTACAAATATAAAAGGAACCAACGCAACTAAATAAAAAAATAACATACAAAATAAAGGATCAATTGAAAACGCCTTTTTGTAAACTTATTGCTCATTAAAAAACATTAAGTCAACATTATTCAGTAATCTATCCGATTACTTTTTTAACAACCAGATTTTCGATAAACGCTTTCTGACCCAACATTTCAAAGGTTAGCTAGTCAATATATTTTTTTAAATGTAATAATTAAACATATTAAACATCATCATAGTAAAATCTAGTAGAATGTCCATACTATACCGACATTTTATCAACAAGCAAAGATTTAAAAAATTGTTAATCCGATAAAAATTTAATATCACAAAAATGGCGTGAATAAAGATAATATTTGCCATCAGTCTAAAATCTTAACTTCTACCTGATTGGAATCTAAAGATTATTAATAGTTTTTGTATATTCAAATAAATATATTTATTATTCTGTTATATATTCTAAGGGTATTTTATTGTTTTTAGTTCGATGTCTTCTTCGGGATTTATAAAACATCTGACTATTCTATCTGTATTAAATATTAATACAGGCTCAATGAGTAACATTAAAGCCATTCAAATTTCACAATTGAATATGTTTGAGAATTTCAATTGCCTTTGCTGTAAATTGTTCGAATAACACTTGATAAATAACTTGCTAAGTAAGATTGATCACGACAACGAGATGCGGGCATTGTCTTAAGTTGTGTAACTTAAGCCTTATAAATTCGATTAAGGAAATGGGTAGAGATAATCTTATAGTCTAAAAAAAATAATATTACTAACTACTTTAGTAAATTCATTTAGTGTTAAGTAGGCTGGACATAACTAGTTGTATTTAATAAATTTATACATGTTTTAAAACATTTTTTAAAATTAAATCTAAAAATATACGGACTAGATGACTATTCGGCTGTTTTTTCGATTTATTTATTTTGTACATGTATGTTTCATGTGAAATTATTTCGAATAAATGTACAGTAGTTATGAACATATACTTGATGGATATTTTAAGTGATTTTTGACTTGCCCCATCTAAATGTAAGAACTACAATTAATTGAGCTGTTAATTTTTAAAATTTTTAAAAGTCCATTTCATCATGTTCGTTATATCTAAGGGTTACCATTTTAATTAGTTTAAAAATATGGGCAAAAGAGAAAAGGTTATTATCACTTAAAACTTACGAAAGAGTGAAGTTTTTAACCATCTCCGACTTTACAAAATTTTTATGAAATAACATTCATTAAACTCATTTTTAAAAAAGATATTATTTTTTTAGATCCAAATGAACTTATATCACTTTCAAAAATAACAGTTCAATTTATGTTTTTTATAGAATATGAGATTAATTGTTTTATAGAGATTGATATATTTTTTTATGTTATAACTGAGATTGAAATGTTATTTAATCTGAACGGTTCACTGAATGAAAATGAAATATACCTCGCGATAATTATCGCAATAATACTATAGAAGAAATAAATTGTGTTTCTTGGAAAATGGACATGACAGAAAACTTTAATATTTATTAAACATTATAAAATCCTATCAAGTTACAAAAGGAAATTTATAAAGTCTATTTATAAATTAACAAAGGCAAAACTAGTTTAGACTAAGGTAAATTGTAAATCCCGATTATAATCATCTTCATGTAACGAATTGTAGCAGTTGTAAATATTATGTATACAGCGTATAGAGAAAACCGTTTTATAAATTAATAATGCTTATTTATGAAATAGCATACAATTTATAAAATTTTATGGGTTCTATTGAATTTTAAAAATACTAGTACAAAGTATAACAAAAATATCATTAAGTAAACTATATCTTTAAGCCAAATTAAATAACGTTTTCTGTTTTATTTCAGTGACACAGTTATTAATAAATTGCAAATAATTAATGAAATATCGATTGTAATTTATACAGAAATAAAACGAAATAATGTTTCTATTATAAAATATAAACAAATATATAAAAAATATTATATATTAAAATCGTTGGTATCCTATAAACGTTAACGCAAAAAATTTAGTACATTTAAGTTAACAAATCGCTACCTTAGTATTATTGGTGTATGTTACAAAATTGAGAAATCAGAGATTTTGATATCTAATGGTTCTATGGGTTGAAAACTGTGGAGCATAGATCTTCAAAATATCAAAAAAAAAAAAAAAAAAAAGAGCATCATCCAAATACAAAAATTCCAACGGTGTATGTCGTGAAGATTTTATATCGGAGTCACATAGTCCTATGGTCCACATAGAGCTTTGTTATTATAAAAAATATACGAATACGGAAGCACATGGGTTTAAGTTACAGCATGAACCTATGTAATCTGTCAAACGTCCGAATGTTTATCCTAAGTACAACCAAAATGAGTAATCCACAAAAAAAGAGAGGAAGAAAAACAAAGAGAAAGAAAAAAAACATTAAAAATAGTTTTAATGCTTTTTGCTATTGATTAATAATCGAGTTCAGGCATGCGGATTATTCTACACGGGATCACTACGAATACGCCTGAAATCCATATATACTGTTCAAAAGCATGCAACCGAAACGAATAATTTTCAAAATAGTACGCAAGGAAAACATGAAAAAATTATACTACAGATTATGCAGCAGATCTGGTACTACAGCATATCAATGTTTTCCGACATCGAGAGTCAATATTGTCGATCTGATACTAAAAAGGAGTTTATCGAAAGTGATCAGTCCATTCAATAATGTACGATCTATGTCTAATCTAATAGTTTGCAATGAGTATAAATTTTCTTTCAAAAAACCGTTGAAAAAGTTATGTGATATGTTTGTGGAAGTAGATCTTATAAAAAAAAAAAAATACTTTAAGCAAAGAAAAGAACAGTATATTAGAGCAGCACCTAATTGATAAGAGATGCATTGATGAGTTGGTAATGTTATTGCTAGCTCAATAAATAAAATTTTAAATATTTTATTTGAAAAGAAAAGAAAAGAAAGAAAAAATTCCCCTTCCAGGTCCTGGTCATATCTTTTCCAAAAATAAAGTAATGTTCAATTAACATTCTCCCCGCTTATTCATCGCAAATTGCGAGAACACGGAGACATAGGATCAGTGGAAAGAAGGGATATGACTGACCAAGAAGCGAACCAGGATGGCCTAGATGGTTGAGGCACCACCACGGACAGGTGGGAGACCCGGGTTCGAGTCCCGGTCCTATTCATGTCTTTCCTTTTCAAATGAAATATTTAAAAAATTACATCATATAACAATAAAACAAATTATTACAAAATTTTAAGTTTGCTAACAAAAGATTTTCCCTTATTCCCCCCTTTCCTTCCCTTAAGATTATGGAGTGATATCTGTGTTCTACAAGATCGCTATATTTTGATGAGCTTTTACATTGCTCATCTTCTAAGTCCAAATTTGAAAATATTTACTATCGAAATTTCTATACCCGGGCATTCATGCATTTAGGAGGTGCAATTGATCGGAGCTTGAGACAATCGGAATCTACCTCACTTTTGAGAGTATTATTAAAGATGAATACGAAAAATCATTACAGAATACTTCTGGATCTCAGCGAGTATTTTTCCAAAATACAATATAATGCAGTTCAAAAGTCGTATCCCTAGAATTCAGTAAATCATTTAACGAAGTGAAGTGCCGAACGCCCTCTGAAGCAACGAAATCTGAGAACAGTAACAACAGAAAGCGATGGAATACCTCTGATTAATAAAATTAATGATGTAATAGCTGTCTCCAATATTCCAGTATTTCTCCAAAATAAGATAAATACTCTGATGTCCATATACGAGTGTATGCCAGGATACACAATATGTATATAAACTTATGCATAAACCTACAATGGTTCTAACAAAGATCTATGTTATTTTATTTCTTAAGTAAATATCTTTCATCCATTCTTTCATTTTTTATTTTTAGTTTTTATGGGATTCTTTGCCTGCTGTTCAACGTCAACCAATTGCATTGAAATAAAACTATAATAATCCATAACCTAAAGAATCCGATGGTCTGAATCTTTGACTTTGTTTTTCTCATTATCATATCTGTATATCACAGAACTTTGTAATACTAAGGTAGCAAAATGTTAACTGATATATATCAAATAATCATTTCAAATGAAGAGATGAAGAATGGTAATAAAGCAGAAACTGTTCCTGGACCACTACAACCCGTGAAACCAGAATCAAATTGTTTGTTTGTTTGGGTTTGTAAGGCATAAAACCATACAACGCCTGTACCAGAATCAAATTTAATATCAATAATGAATGAAAATTTTTAAAAACTAAGGTTGGTTTTATGGTATAAATATATGGGATATATTACTAATACACATGGGATAATTAAATTTAATATGTTAAGTTTATAAATTAATATTAAATAAGAAAGAACAGCTTCTTAATGAGACTCATCATTCATCTTGTTTTAAAGAGGGAATGGTGTGACGTAAAAAAACACAACAAGTTTATAACTCCCTACATTAAATGTCAGTGTTCAAATTTAAAAAAGTTACTTCAATGTTCTTTGCAACTACTGACAGTAATATAATTATTTTTTCAACAATATTCTCATTTAATTATATTTTTTGTCAGTCGCTATCTGTTTTCCGTGTTCTTTAACTGAAACGAGTTAGGAATGAATAAATAAATATTACGTAGGGTTTAAAACAGTAGGATTGCTCCCCACTCACTTCTGTAGGAAACTATATTAGTTTAACACATTAATTCCGAATGTATCTGCAATGCAGTTAGCTTTGCACTAGCATGACTGAACAACACTCTAAGGATTGTCCGCTAACATTATCCACCATTGATCCTATTTTAAAATAGCATAGATTAAAAAATAATAATTAATTATAATAATGATAATAATAAACTGTATTTATAATTATGTTTATTATTATTTTAAATACAACTTAATTAGACAAGTTTAGCTGTTCGTTGTGAGTTCCTAAATACACAAATGAAACACAATCACGTAACTCAAACATTTCGAAGCAAACATTCTAAAGTGTTGAAGGATCGGAAGTTAGTTTAACTAGTTGTAGGTGTGGAACACGTATTTTAGCTTAGGTTCTTCATAATGGAATTTAAAACATTATTCCTTTTTTTATCATAATTACTTTTAAATATGGATCACTTCATTATTTTTAGTTTCATAAATAAATAAGTACGACTGCTATCAGTTTTCAATATATATAAATATATTGTTTATAATTTTTGATCGTAATTCGTTCTCGTGTATTCATCGCAAAAATTACGAGAACACGGGGATCAATCAAGAGAACAGATTTATCCCCGGCTGGTAAGCGATTCCGGTAGCTCAATTGGTAAATTGCTGTCACGGAGTATTCGAATCTCGGCCGGAGGCATATCTATTCTCTTCAAATAAAAATAGTTAAAAAAAAAAAATTAACAAAAAATTATAAATAGTAATATGACGTAAGTCAACAAGATCCTAAAATTAAGTAATGTTCAAAGAACATTCGTTCTTGGGTATAGGTCGAAAAAATTGCGAGAACACAGGGACATAGGATCAGATAAGCGAACAGATATGTCCCCGGTTGTTAAGCCACTCCGGTAGCTCAATTGGTGGAGTACTGTCACAGAAAGACAGAAGACCCGGGTTCGAATCCCGACCGGAGGCATATCTTTTCTCTTCAAATATATTTCTTATATCTATATATTTAAATATATAGTTCCACAAGAAATCTGCGATAGTTTTCGTTTAGTCCTAAATATCTTGATAAATACTGTTGCAAGGAATTTATTGAGAACTCTATATGAAATTAAAATTAATTTACATAATATTACGTATTTATATTTATCATTCCCTACTTGCAAAGAGAAAAACCGGAAAACTAAAACAAATTTGAATTATTGCATTAGATAAATTATAACATTAATTCAATTTTTAATTAAATTGGTTGACTTGCCCCAGAAATTCTGTGAGTGAGGAATAAGATCATAACCATGAATTGGATAGTATTCATAGGAGGAAATAGTACCATCTTGGAAACTTATAACATATCGTTGATACAGATAGCAAAGTATCGGATTTGAAAAAAACTTATTTTTCATTTTTGTTTTCGAACTGTAGCGACTAATTTAGGATTTATAATTGATATAAAAAATATATATATGGTCATCTAGAAGGCACATGATCACGTATGAAGATATATCGCTCCTTCAAAAGAAAGACAAAACTCAATAATTGGCATTTTTGAATTGATGACTATTTTTTTTGGAATAATCTCATATTTTGAGCAGTATCATTTTAATATTTCAAGTTTTATGGGAATAATGTCATAAATTAAAATTAAAAATTCAAACTGAATGATAATTGTTGACCTTGATAATATATGAAAGAAAGTGGTTCGGGTTAAGTGTTTCAAGCTAGTGTAGGACCTAACACCACCAGGTCCCCTCTCCCCCCCCCCCCTACAGCCCTGAAGAAGACCTACAAAGTAGGTCGAAATGTTGGCTAATCAATAAAGTTTTCATAATGCAATTCTACGAGAAATTCATTATGACCTCTACCCAGACCACTTTCTTCCACATAAAAAAACTCAAGCATTTATTAATTTTCTACTGATCAATAAAAGAATTTCAATGTCATCATTACAATAGGAATGCTTTACATTACCAAGTTCCAATTTCGTATTCTTTTAACCCTTCTGGTTTAATTTCGATAAGACTTGGGACTTTCAAATACCTTTATTTAAAAATTAGTTGTTTTTTCAAATTACGAAATTGTTATTTGTAAGTAGCGATAAGTAAAATATGTTCTGATGATAAGCACTGTTTGAATGAAATTTGAAACATTTTTGTTCAATCTCTTGAAAAGTTGTGATTTTCACTTTCAATTCTTTGCATTTATATCGCCAACCAATTTTTAAAAAATTAATAATATAATAATAAAAATATTTATTTGAGAAATCATACCAATGCCATTTGGCACATATTGTATTTTCGATCTTCTTTTGAAAACCTCCCCTATGTGTATGGAGAAATCTCCCATTGAAGGCACTCCCAGCGTGGTTCATCTCTCTGTAGTAGATCCCTGCTCCAGTCTCCTTGTCAGATTCAGTGGTAATGTGTCTGTTAGTAATGATTGTACCAGTAAGTAAGTCATGAAATTTTTTGTAGTTTTTCTTGATTGTGTTAGTCACGAGTGGTATGTTGAGATTTGTGTAATGATTTATTAGTAATGTAAAAGGGGCAATGTGTAATGTAACAAAGGAATTTTTCTATATTAGATTAATTTATTGATATTTACAACTGTAATAATATTACAACAAGTAAATCGGCTGTATGAACAAAGAACATGAAAAAAAAACACTTGAGGAGAAACTACCCATCGGTAGCACTCCAATAAAGTTCTATAGTAGAAGCTCTCGAGGCCATCTTCTTATCAGCCACCTCGGAGGGTTATCAGGAAGAGTATGGGAAGTAAGTTGAGACTCTAGCGGATTCGAGGGTGTATGGAGCGTTTCATGGAAGGATAGGTATCTAGTTTGGGCCAAATCAGCAACATATGGGATATTAAGATCATGATGGATGAGTTTGTTTGTGACATAATAAGGAGCATTGAGGATTTTACGAAGGATTGAGGATTTTGGAATGTAAGGATGGGATACGAGATGAATTGGATGGTTTAGTAGAGCCCCAAAGCTCAACTCCGTATGTCCAAATTGGTCTGATAACTGTCATGTAAATGAGGTTTTTATAATTAATTTTGAGCTTAGAGCGATTGTCCAATAAATGTTGAAGTAGGCGAAAACGTAGAGCAGCTTCTAGTCTTTTCAGTCTTGTATGAGGATTCCAAGTGAGACGTTTGTCCAGTCGAAGGAATTTTGATTGAAAGATTAGTATGGTCTGTAATTTGGATTTTTTTAATGAGCCCCACCCATGCGAGGCATAGGTCCATATTGGTTTAAGCAGCTTTTTTTATATCATAATTAGGTTTGTTAGTGATAGTTTTTGTATCGAAGTAGTCGTCTTAGGAGTGAGATTCGTTGATGAAATTTTTTCTTCAAATTTGTTACGTTACGTTAAGGCCCAAGTAATTTGCCTGTGTTTGCCTGGACAATGGTGTATTGTAAAAGCAAATAAATAAATAAAATATGAAATAGATACAATTTTCATCTATAGGAGGTACGGACACCCAATAAGATATCAGACTGTCCGCCGTGCTGTTGGGGTTGGCCAAACCGCTCCCAAGTCCTCGCCTTTATCAAGATCCATCTCAGCGGAACTCGGCTCCGCTACCACTAGTGAATCTCAACTTAACAAACTTTCCATTTAAACTGTTATATTTAGTTAGAGATAGTTTGTATAAGTTAACTTGATAATTGTATTAGCCAGGACCTCTTTATACTACGGTATTATTTAACTCAAGGGCTCGACTAAGTTGATTGCATTTCATGTTATAAGCAAAGTGTATAATCGACCGCTCTGATAAAGTTATTAATTTAATCAGTCTATGTTTTACAGCAAGTTTTTTTATTATATATATTATAAATTATTTAATTAATTATTTATTTTCTCATCCATTAACGGTATTTAAAATTTTAAACACTACTTAAAAATAAATATCTCTGATATACTAAAATGTTCTAAGTGAAGTAATATTTTATCGGTATTGCCTAACAACGAATCAAGACATTACTTTTTGTTTAGTCTTTTTTCGTGCTCAATTAGTAAAATTATAAATATTTCGAAAAACTGGCAAATTTAAAGACCACTACGTGTCTTCTTTAAGGAGTAAAACTAAATATAGCACTATTTTTTAATATTTTTTTTCTATTTTTTAATTTAATTAGGAAGAATTGAATGCATCGATTTAAAAAAGAAAACCTTTTACACATTATTCCAATATCTCGATTTTAGGATTGCTATTTCAATTCAGAAGATAAAGTAAAACAAGATTAGGATCCACCTTAGACGTAGTCTTCTTCGTTTCCACTTTCCTCCTGATCTTCCATAGAGCATTTTCTTGGAGAGTCTGCTTGGCTCCATCCTTTCCACAAGCTCAAGCCATCTCAACTTTCCCTGTTTTATTTTATTAACAATGGAGCGTTACTGATATAAGTTTTAGAGTTCTATATTTTTCCCTATCCACCAATGTCCATTCTCCGGTATTGGCCAATATATCTTTTTTAATATCTTTATTTCCGTCTAGGTAAGTATATATACTTATTTCAATAAACTTTTTATTGATGAGGATAGCTTGGAAAAACATCAACTAGTACTTAACCAAAGAGTTCTTCCACAATGTTCACGCCATTTGGCGTTCTTTTTGTGAATAAATTATTAAAATACTTAAAAAATATGTAAAGTATCAAATACATCTTAAAATAGCACACTACACTCTCTAGCGGATGTTTGAAACAACTAACGCTTCAATAATTGACATAATCACAGCCAGAGCGCGATATACGGGTGCTCTCTTCAGCTGTGGCACTATTTTTAATCATGGGTTCAGGTGCATTTACAAAAAACAGACACGGTCATCACTTATACCCCCAGCTATCCAGCTCAATTTTAGCGAGTCTAGTTCTTGACCAGTTCTCTACTTTTCGTTGTATCATCCTTTCATGTTTTTTACAAGTAATGTCCGATTCACCTGGAAGTAAGTGTGAATTCCCTATGAGGATTTTTAGACCATAGGGACCCCAGCTAGAAGGACGCTACAAGCTTCTTTTGGTCGTTTGAGCGCGCTCGAGGGGCCAAGGAGGTTTTATCGACGAAGCTGCCCGGCCTGCGTCTTGGGTAAGTAACTTTTATTTCAATGGTTTAGATTTCTTCATATTATTTCTCTATTGTTGCGAACTCTTTTCAAATTACGCCATACAGTCCACACCCAGAGCGAGATTTGATTCAGACGAAACCTACGCTTCCTTTTAAGAAATTTATAACCGAACTTACGAGCTTTGTCTCAACACACTTTATTTTTATAAATGCCTTGTATCATTGATTATCCATTGTTGCTTTATATTCAATGTTTTCCGCGATCAAATCCAGTTACAAGAGAATCTCTGGGATTATGAATTTAATCCTTTAAGAAATATTACAAAGTTTTATTGGCAGAGTTTATATTTATAAGTATCTAGTTTCTTAGTATACTTATGTGTAGTTTTAGACTAATAATGTTGCTTTAGCTTGCGCATAAATTATCTACGTCATTTTGATTATTTCATTCAGAGCACCTTTATAGCCCCACCCTTTACCTCTGTCTATTCAAAACCATCGATTTTCGTTTTATCATGCGCTGTTCAATTAATGCATTTTAAACACTTCTGTTCGTATTAATATTTTGTTAAATTAATAAGCCTTTTTGGAAAATTTATTGTTATGGACCTCGTTTGTTTCTGACCCCCCTTTAACAAGTCCATGGTTTTCCGCCATAAATAACAAAATATTCCTGACCTGAAGAGTACGAAACTTCCCTCAAACGGGCTTTGGAACAAAGCGTTGCCGAATTATCCAGTGTGTAGTTATTTAGCCAAATTGTGGAATGCTGTGAATACACTGTACACTTTACACTGTATACCGAGGTTCCTAAGGCTTTCACTGCACCACACCTGGCTTCAGTGTACACTGAGCTAATTCCATTGTTGCCTTATCTTCATTGTTTTCCACCATCAAATCCAGATACAAGAGAAACTCTGTGATTGGCCAAAATAATCTGTTATTTTTTATTATCCATTAGATGTATTATGAATTTTTTTTTAGAATAGAATAATTTATTGATATTTACAACTGTAATTATATTAGATCAAGTAAAACTGCTGTATGACCAAAGGGCGTGAAAAAAAAAACACTTGTGGAGAAAATATCCATTGATAGCACTCCAATAAAGTTCTATAGTAGAAGGTCTCGAAACTATCTTCTTTTCAGACGCCAGGGAGGATTATCAGGAATATTATATGGAAGTATCAGGAAGGAATATGGAAAGCAAGTTGAGAGACTAGGGGATTCAAGT
This sequence comes from Arma custos, assembly GCA_037127475.1. NCBI lineage: Eukaryota > Metazoa > Arthropoda > Insecta > Hemiptera > Pentatomidae > Arma > Arma custos. The sequence goes on along the minus strand of CM073759.1, from coordinate 29,834,524 downwards.
GTGTATGGAGCTTGTCATGGAAGGATAGGTATCTAGTTTGGGCCAAATCAGCAACATATGGGATATTAAGATCATGATGGATGAGTTTGTTTGTGACATAATAAGGAGCATTGAGGATTTTACGAAGGATTTTGGATTGTAAGGATTGGATACGAGATGAATAGGTCTGATAACTGTCATGTAAATGAGTCTTTTGTAATTAATTGGGAGCTTTGAACGTTTGTCTAGTAAATGTTGAAGTAGGCGAAAACGTCGAGCATTTCTTGTCTTTTCAGTCTTGTATGATGATTATGAATTTAATCTAAGAAATATTACAAGGATTTTTCGTTCTCTTGACCTAATTAACGTTATTGATTTAGCGTAATGAGATGAAATATATTACCAAATGCCATTGTAGATTCATCTTCCGGGCGAGAGGTGAAGGAATGATCAGCAAAGTTAAGATTGTTCCTCATTTTACCTCTCACCCAATCATTAAATCATCTTCCACCTACATCTGCAACGTTGGCGACCACCGTATCAAAGGTCTCACGGCCCTTTGCCACGTGTAAATATTCTGTATTTCCTTATTCATGTTCATTATTCATGTTCGATCCTAGAAATTCTGAGGAATATAATTGACGAGCGGATCTACGGAAATGAGGTAGATAGATGGAGTCAGTGATGATGCGAAATCGCTCCTGAGACTGGAGAATCGCAGCTGAAACAAGAGAAGATTAATGTACTATGGTAGATGAGGCCCACGCAAGGGTTGTAGCTCCACGTATGTAGGTACTTTTTAGTTTTTTTTTAGTCGCAATCTGGAATGTTTTTTTGTTTATCTTCTTCTTCTGTTTTTTTAACTGTTAATTAGCTGCAAGATTAAGAATTCTCCTCAACACTTGTCCCAAATAATATATTGTCCTATATTCAACAGTCCTTAGCGATTCATTATCATATCATTCTTCCCTTCTTGGTTACATTTACGTTCTATCCTTGATATTTTAAGCATTCATTTCGTATCTATATTTCTTTGTATGTGTCTAATCATAGGTAACCTCAATTTCAATGCTTCCTCTCCATACAACAGCACCAACTATATATAGCACTTACTTACACTTAGGACCGGTACTCGGTAGAAAGAATTTAGAAAGAGGTATATGACTGACCAAGAAACGAACCAGGATGGCCGAGATGGTTAAGGCACCGCCACGGAGAGGTGGGAGAACCGGGTTCGAGTCCCGGTCCTGGTCATAACTTTTCTTTTCAAATAAAATATTTTAATTTTTCGTTTGGGTATCGACATTTTTAATTTTTAATGCTTTTATGCGGTTCGTTACTGACAAAACTAAGGTTCATGCTTCGAATCGACACAATGTATATTAATGCATACATAACCAACCAAATTAAATACTTAATTATTCTTAGTGAGACAGTCCTATACAGAGAAATGATCTCCTTTTCACTACTAAAAACAAATATGAATGCTCGTTCATGTATTTATTGTTGTAAATATTAAGTTTCGAATCTAAAATCGAAAGAGTAAAATATTGAGTCCTTAGATAAAAATATTGAGAGCATAGAATGTTTAAACAGTTTTAACAATAAGTCCTTGGCCGGCTCAAAGCCTAGCTAAACTATTAATTTGTCACAAAGCTCCAATCCCCTGGCTGCAATATATTTCCCGGGGCATTGGGAGCGATGCAGGCTTCATTTGTTAGCGCTGCACCAGCGGGAATCCACTAAACTTCAACGAATACCCTCCCGCTCCTATCCGGAAAAGTATTATTGTTGGTAATTGGAAGTTCTGTAACTGAATTCTTTATTCATTCCCGGTTTAATTAAATAAATTCCGACCCGATGACCTGAAAAAAATGGCCCTAAAATTAGCATCGTGATCAGCTAAAGCATCCCAACTCTTTAACGATTATATAAAAATATTTTCACAAAAACTTAATTAAGAGATTTTCTGAGAGATAAACGCTTCATTATCCCTGTGATGCTGTATTAATACATTAAACTTTTAAAAGAAATAGTCTAATTTATTTATTTCAATTGCCTGTTTGCTTATTAATAGTATTATTTGTTACACATATTTAATTTATTTTACATATTTAAGTTCATAGCATATTTAATCCATGTTTTATAATTTTAAGTCGAATGAACTACATAATCGAGATGTTATCAAGTAATACAACATCATTAGTCAGTTCATCAACTAAACTTGGTTATGTAATTGAAGAAATCTAAAAAAAAAAAATCATGTTATGATTAAATAAAATTAAACCAAAATATAACTAGAGCTGATAAATACTCAGACAATCATTAGAAATAAATAATAAAAAGTTTTTTGTATTAATTAATTCATTGAAATTTACAACAATAAAAAGTAAAATAACAGAATACAAACGTTATTAATTCTATGAGAGTGCCATCCGACCATCTAGCAATTGAGCAAGGCCCATTGCTCCAGTAGTATAATTGATAATAGTTTGGGATCAAAAGCGGCTAACTCCAAAATTTCAAAAATCTACTTTTTCATATTTTTCGCAAGCTTCGTCAAGTATTTTTGTATACTAGCACGGTATTTTATCACCTTACTCAGGAGAGGTTTAGTCCGCTTCTGAACCTAGAGTTTCTGGAGCACTAAATTGCTTGAATAAATGAGGGAAAATGTTGTTTGGGCGTTGTTCTTCAGTCAAAATAAATTATTTACGTTCTCTTTTAATTTTATTACCGATTTATAATGCTTTTTTATATAACAGAGTGATAAATATAATAATAAATAATTTAAAATAATAATAAGTAATAAAGTTAAAAAATATATAATTTATTTTTGTATTAATTGTTATAATTTTAATTATTTTATTTTGACTAGTTGAGAAAAGATATACCCAGGGCCGTATTCAAACCCGGGGTAAATAATTGCAAAAGAAGTATTAAAAAAGTAAAAAGAACCAATTAGTATTGTTCATAATATATCTCCTCCTGCCATCTTGTCTTTGTATTCGGTGTTAATAGTTCGTGTTTTGGGAGTTTTGGATTTTGGAGTTAGCCGCTTTTGATCCCAAATTATACTGTTATCTATACTACTGGAACAATGAGCCTTGTTCAATTGCTAAATGGTCGGATGGCACTCTCATAGAATAATTAACGTTTGTATTCTGTTATTTTACTTTTTATTATTTATTGAGAACTACCATTGGGTAGTTTCTCTATTTGGCTTTAACCATGACATTATATTTACTTGTTTTATTATTTATTTCTTATGATTGTCATAATTATTCATTTTTCAGTTTATATCATGTGATAGGATTTTTATTAAAAACATATCTCCCAGTCTGGTTGTTTGATTTCCAGGGAGGGAAATGTTTTTAATCGATAATGATATAGTATAACTGTACCTCTGTTGAAATGATCTCAGGGTGGCATACCATATTATTAATTAAAAATTATTCATATTAAGGATAATTTAGGATCATAACTTCTTCCTGAGATCATTGTTTGGAGAGTGAAGCCAACATACATAGCTATCCCTATCCTGATATATCATATAGGATAGGCAAAGTTTAGTATTTCCACTGTGGCATCATCCGATAAGCCACAGAAGCATAAAGTGACGTTAAATGAATAAACGAATAAGGTAGTGATTGCTTATCGCATATATAACACTGAATCAAAGACCCGTTATCTTCTATTAACCTTGCATTTATCATAAATGTTTTACCTTCTTTTCAAGGAAGATATCCTTTCCTATCTAATTTATTTACTCCTTTTTTAATTGAAAAATTAATTAATTGAAAAAATTAAAGGGGGGGCGGGTCTCTTTCACATTAGGGTCGTGATATTTTGATAAAATTGATACTGGTAAGCTATAACTAGGAAAGAGTATAGGATTTAATGGATGAATGAGAAATACAATATCACTGATTGCTTTTAGTAGAGAGCACTAGCCGCCATTAATGAAGCATAGCGAGCGGTGATGTGTTAGTAAATGCCTCTTAACCTCTCTCTCTCACTCTCTCTCTCTCTCTCTCTCTCTCTCTCTCTCTCTCTCTCTCTCTTCACACACACACTCCCCCTTCCTATGCAGAGCTAATGCGGGCTAACAATGCCCTATCCTTTATGCCGAATGGACCTGATGCACCACTCAGCTGATAATAGACTGCAAGTCCACAACTCCTCGATAATGTCCCTCCATGGTTACTAATAGTACTCATCCTCCTTTCATCCCTTACTGACATATCTACAGTAGCTATTTCCCAATCATTTAGCACTATCACTTTAAGAAAAATCGTATTATATTTAGCATTAGTATTATGTGTAACCAACTATTTACAGTGGCTTACAGTCAAAATGAAACACCTGGATATATTGATAGAAATCTTTGACTAAATAAATAATAATAATAACAGTTCAACATATCACTGGTGAATATGAAGTTTTAGCTGCTACCGAGTATCTGCAGAGAAATAACTTCATAATTTAAGATATTCATTTCACCTTCTTATACTAGCTAAATAGAATTAGGATTTTTAAGCTTGCCCCCCCCCCATCTCTGTTTTTAGCCCTCAAATGCGAGAAAAAATAGATGATTATGATAATAATAATATTTATTTAAAAAATTATACAAAAGCCATTTGGCACATATTGTATATGTGATCTTTTGAAAACCTCTCCTAAGGGATTCTCGTGGAAACGCATACGGAGAAACCTCACATTGAAGACTCTCCTAACGTGGTTCATCTCTCTGTAGTAGATCCCTGCTCCAGAGACATTGAATAAATAAGTAGTTAAAATTATATTACATTAAAAACCAATAATTTATTACCATATTACTAGCATGTTAAAGTAATATGTTATTTTTTTAAATTAATGTAAAACTGGACTATAAAACTTTTGATTTTTATATATTGGGAAAAAACATTCTCCAGTCATCTTAACTTTTAATTTATATAATTCCTTAAAACGATTCGACAACTACACTCGCGGGCAAAAAAACCGGCGCACCTACATTTTTACGTAAAAAATGAATACAAACAGGTAAACGGTCAAACTTTTCTTACCTTTTTATCAGAAATATATTCTCAAAGAAGAATAAACGATAAAAAAGCACAACTTCAATAGACAACGAAGCCTTTAATCGAAAATAAAGAAGAAAGTTCACTTAAATTCACTGTTAACAAAAAAAAAAAGACTGTATTGTTCGATATCCAAGTCTTTTATATCGAGTATTGCCTCCTATTGCTCGAATGGCATCCTAGACTCTTCTAGGCATGCTTCTAATGAGGTCGGCTATCTTGAGGGATCTGATCCCATTCGCGTACAAGAGCCGTCCTCAGCTCTTGGAGGTACTTGGCGGGTTCAATTGTCGCCGGATCGATGTCCCAATTTAGTCCCAAAGATGTTCAATCGGGTTGAGCTCGGGGCTGCGAGCTGGCCAGTCCAAGATACCGACCTCGTTCAGGAAGTCCCACGGCCACACGTTGTACACGTGGTACGGGCATTATCGTACATTAAAAGGAATTTGGGGCCGATGAACGAGTCAAATGGTACCACACATTCCTCTTGAATGCCGGTAATGTACGTGTCTGCATCAAGGGTTGGCTTCCGGAACACATGGAGCTCTGTCATAGCCTCTAAAGAAATCCTTCCCCAAACCATCACGGAGCCTCCTCCGAACACCACTCTTCCCGTTATGTTACACTGAGCAAATCGCTCTCTTCGTCTTCTCCACACTCTAACTCGGCCATCTGCACCATATAGGCTGTCCTTGGACTCATATGAAAAAAGAACAGAGGCCCAGTCGTCCACAGTCCAAGCACCATGTTCGCGACAGAAGTTGAGGCAAAACCATTTTTACTCTTAAAAAAGTTATTGGAAGAATATTGCCGTAGGAAAGAGTAACCACTGGATAGTGAGTCTCAAAAGTCACCCGAAGAGTAACTGAATTGAACTCCATGCCTTATCTTTCAGTTATAATCCCCAATCCTCGAGAGAATTAAGACCTCTTGTGTAAATGTATAAAGTATAGTAATCTGCTTTGACCTGGCTAACTGTAGTTATCACTTCACGCACCAGAAAAATACTCTAATCTGCATTTTTCACGTAGAATTCTAGGTGCGCCGTTTTTTTGTATTTTCCTTTTGTTTAGATCTCGGGTCGAAAGTGTATGATTCTTTTTTAAAGTAAGTTCCACAAAATCTACAGAATATTTGAACTGTTTTCAATAATGGGAGTACACTCAAACTTTAAAGAACGAGAGCTAGTCTTTCATGATTTTAATGAAAAGATACCTTTGCATCAGAAAGCCGTTCAACTGACCAGCATATAGTGTGGAGATTCAAAAAGGAAAACCTCATTGCCAGAAAAAAAATGTGCAAAACAAATTATAAGTGATAGGGTTGATACTTGGAAGGTCAGAGAAACAAAACAAATTCCACATTTGAGTGCCCTAAACAAAGTATAACCTACAGAGTATTGAACTAAATTAATATTTAACTAATAAAAAAAGTAAAAATTAATAGTATCCAAAAGTTAATAAGAAGTAAGGTGTTACGAAATTATTCATTTATTTTTTAAAAATAATCAGAGTTGAATATTTTAGTTTCATTATCGGTATATATTTAAATTTACATTACAAATAAATGTGGTAAAATGTTGCTGGTTTTGATTCTTGTTAACATTTACATTTTCTTTTTTCTACAGAGAGTATCAATTTCACTGTGAGCCATTGTATTTATTATTATTTTCTTTTATGTTCTTTTTGCATTTGCGCTGTATGAGGTTGCTTATGGACACTCAACATCAAGGGTCTTCAGTGTCCGTCCTTCAATCTAAATTATTTCTTTGTTTCTTTATTCTTTATATTCTTAACCATTTTTTAAATTTTGTTAAAAAGATTATATTTTTTTAGAAATTTGATGACTGTGTCTATATTTTTGTTATTATCACCAAGAATAGTTGGGAGGTATCTTTGTAATTGAGCTTCCTGAAAATAACTATCCCAGAGGGGGCAGTCCTCCAGTATTTGTTTAATTGTTAATTGTGTGTTATTACATGTTGTGCACTTCGGTGGACCGTCTTTTGTTATAAGGTAACCATGGGTAAGTCGGGTGTGCCCTATTCTGAGTCTTGTTGTCTTCTTGACGTGGAACAGGGTTTTGACCGAGTCTGGCATCCGGGCTTGCTCTACAAACTCCGTAAATTCCTACCCCCTACATACTTTCTCATCCTTCAATCCTATCTCACAAATAGAACTTTCCAAGTAAACCATAATAGTGTCTATTCATCGCTCTTTTCCCAATCTGCTGGTGTTCCTCAAGGTAGTATCCTTGGCCCAATCCTTTATACAGTTTTTACAGCTGACATCCCAACTCATCCTAATACTATCCTTACCACGTATGCTTATGATACATGTGTATTATCAGTCTACACCAATCCAGTTATTGCATCCCAAAGCCTCCAATCCCATGTCACTGATCTTGAAGAATGGTGTCAAAACTGGGGAACTAAAATAAATTCTCAATGATCGCATCAAATCACTTTTACCTTACGTCGTAAACCAATGACTTCCTGCCCTTCAGTATCCTTTAATAATATCCCTCTGGTGCCTGTGGAACAGATCCGATACTTAGGGTTGCATCTCGACAAACGATTAACCTGGAATCATACAAGACTGAAAAGACAAGAAACCGCTCGACGTTTCAGGCTTCTTCAACACTTACTAGACAAACGCTCTAAGCTCCCAATTAACTACAAAAGACTCATCTTCATGACCATCATACGACCTATTTGGACTTACGGAGTAGAACATTGGGACTCCTCTAAAATATCGAATTCCTCTCGTATCCAATCTTTACAAATCAAAATCCTTTGTAAAATCCTCAATGCTCCTTATTTTGTTACGAACAAAGTTATTACATACATAAGGTTACATAATGACCTTAATCTCCTGTTTGTTGCTGATTTGGTCCGAACCCGGTATTTATCCTTTTATTATGTATCGCTTTTCCTATTTACTTGTTGTATTATTGCAATACAGTTGTAAATATCAATAAATAAATTTAAAAAAAAATTATAATCTATTTATTTAATTTGAAATTACATGATATAATACACATTATATCTATATTACGAGACATATTTTTTGAAGGGAGTAATATGTTGGAGTGGTTGACTGGTGGGGATTAACCCCCCATGAGTCAACTGTAGTTACGCCAATGATCTCAGTGATATTTTCTTCTTGATTAGCAGAGATATGAAATTTATGATAATTGATTAATGGTTTTTGACATTCTCTAGGCCATTGTCTTCTTAATCTTTTTACTGGAAATCCAAATAATAGAGAAGAGGAAAGAGAAAGAACAAGAGGATCTTGACCAGTAAAATGTGTGTTTGCCGAGAACATATGATTTTACAGCGAGAATTTTTATGCTGTTGTGTAAAGTGTTATTCACAATAAACAAATTGCATTTGCAATGTCTTAAAAATATTTTATAAAATAGTATTTACATAATGTAAGGTCTTATGAACCAATATTCCTAGGAACTGTTAATTGTAATTTTATTTTATTAGTACATTTTGGATGGATTAACAATATATTACATTAATATGTTAATTAATTTTACTATCAACAAGTAATTTTACTGTCAAGAAAATTGTTGTATTAACGGTAGTAAGTACTGATTGAGTATCGATTTAGATAAACAGTATCGACATGTATATTAACCAAAGCGTACATAAATCCAAAACTGTCGTTACTAGTAATTATTAATGACTAAGGTTAAAATTCATCTACACGCCGAACAACAATTAAGTTGAAAGCCTGGAAAATAAAATAGCGTATATACGTTTTTCAGTTTATACATGAATACAGAACTTTATAGAAATGGAAGTAAAGTTTCAATATTTACAATTTTACTGTATATACAATTTAAGATAATTTTTATTTTAAAATTTTGAAAATTCGGAACACTAGGATCGTTGAGAAGAATGAGAGTCCAAGGATAAGACCCCCTTAACCTGGAGTCTCCCGACAGAAGAGGCTTTGAGCAGCGGAGTAGAACAGATTTGCTTAAGCCTAAGGTTGGAATAGTTAGGAACTTCGATTATAGTCCGCTAGAAGCTTAGGAAGACCTGCTTAAAATTCTCAGCAGTCGGAAGCCTGTTAGGATATCAAGTCCTCAAAGCCCTCGATAGAGTCCTGTTGTCTTCGGCGGCTAAACTGCTTTGTATCGAGCAGGCACTGCACTTCTAGGTTTAGTGTGCAATTACAGCAGCTGCAAATGGCAATGACGGGATGAAACGTAAAGCGTTACAGAAGTTAGTCCTTTTTATTTAAGGACGTCTCTTAGAATTATCTCTTGGTATCTTCTTGAATGGCGTTCTTAATTAAACTGGGAGTAATGTAATTTATTTTTTAATACATTTTTAAATCATAAGATCCTTATCAGTTTGGAGGATTTTTAATTTAAACCCATCACCGTCTTAACTTTTTATCTGTTGCTATTATTAGCTCAATTTTGTTAAATAAATTTAAAAGACTTTAAGCCAATTGTTTAATTCATTCTTATACAAATAATAATTAAGTTACATAAAAATTATTCAATGAAATAGATTAGGTATATTATATTCAATTTTGATCGGTTTTATGTTTGTTAAACTTTGACTATGACTTTATCTACAGCCCCGGTAAGTGGTTAAATCTTATTTTCTCCAAAAATTCTTTAATTCTTAAGTTTCTTGTACTTAAGGAAGCGGAATCAAGTTATTTTCGTAGTGAATAAGAAGCTAAGGCATTGGCTTGAAAAGGAGGTCAAACCAAAAACTAAGAGAATGATATGATTCCGGTTATCTGAAAGCAGTTAACTCTCTCTAGACAAATTCCGACTTAATCACTTATTCACCCGAGCCGTAGATATGTTTAAAAAATAAAATACAATTAAAAACTAAATAGACTATTACAGATCGAGACTTTCTAGCAGACTACGTTTTTAAGGATAGGAGTTGTAACTTTTTTATTTTTAATTCGGAAAAAAATTGGAAACAAGTAACAGTAAAATAATTTCTTTCTTGACCGTTTATAACTTAGGCACTTTCTGTCAAGATCATACTGAATATCAAGACAACTTTAAATTTAAGGCCACAGTGGCGAGAGAAACAAAAATTTTAGGCAAAAAATTATATATAATAATTTATTACGATTGAAGCTTTAGCCTTCTTTATTTTATTTTATGATTTCTTTTTAGTATAGGCTGATAGAGCATTAAATTTTTCTCATCGTAGATTTTTTTTAAATACAGTTTTTCAGAATTTTATTGTGAATATTGGCTGACTTGAAGATTTGCCTACCGTTCAAGATGTTTGATACTGCATCTCGATCTGGAACGCACTAAAGGTCTTGAGCTTTTTAAATATATATTTTTAATATTCATGGTTTTAGGTTCTGGACTTGAAATTTAATTTTATTTTATTTTGTTTTATATATACAAAACCCTTTTATTTGTCCAAGTTATATTTTATTATTTATTTCTTTAACAAGTATACGTTTCGACCCTTTGTGGTCATTCTCAATACATGTTTTTTATTTTTTATATTTTTTATCATCATTCAGTAGTTGAATTCAATCCGTAAAAATATTCAACTGGTCTCTGTTGTAGATCAATTCTTTCCTGAACTGTTTTATAAGATCTTCCACTTTATTCTGTGTCATTTTCATAAGGTGCTTGATTGACAAATTGATCTACAACAATATTTTGTTGAATATTTTTACGGATTGAATTCAACTACTGAATGATGATAAAAAATATAAAAAATAAAAAACATGATGACCACAAAGGGTCGAAACGTATACTTGTTAAAGAAATAAATAATAAAAGATAACTTGGACAAATAAAAGGGTTTTGTATATATAAAACAAAATAAAATAAAAACATATATTTTTTTAAATATACCTATGTTAAAGAACAGTTATTGAAAGAAAAATTGTAAAATATTATTTTAAAATAAGATTAGTTTTGGAAACATTACAGAAAAATGTGACTTCTGTGGGTTGAAAATTTAAATTTAATTATTTTTATAATAGAACCTTTAATAGTGTATTAAATAATGGATTAAAAAAAAACACGTAAAAAGAGAAAGCTGAGTGGGTCTTAGAGCAAACCCCGACCGTGGCAGTAAATATCAATTATAAAAATTAAAAATTCAATTGCAGTTTATACCGTTTTCTAGACCGTACCTCCTGTTTGTATTTTATTTAATCTTGGAAAATTATTGTAATTATTCATTGATGATGGATACGAAAATTTTGTGCTTCCAGGACTCAATGGCTGGAGAAATTTTTATAATAAGGTTTTTATTTCAAGTAAATAAAAAAATTAATCTTAGATATCGATGAATCGGGGTGATTAAGATTTTACCCGTAAATACCATATAGTTCTTCAATAACTATAGCGATCGCTAAACTGACTTCATTAAATCATTTTGAGAGAAAATATTGTTGGGAAACCTATGAACTCTATGTTGTCATCAGTTTAAATTCAATGCTATCTTATTTTTAATTCACCTTTGATTGATGGGATGCCTTTTGTTTAAATGTAATAATAGACCCAAGAATGGAGGTACAGACATTTTCTCAGACAAGTCTCAGAAGATTTCGGTTGAGTAACGTTAAAAACTTTTGACAAACGAAGATTTAACTAACACCCTACTTGAATATTAAATTTGTTTCTTAATTGCAATCTCAATGTCGATCAACTTCATAGTTAGAGGCAAAACATATCCTGAGACCATTTTCCCACTAAGGCGATATATGGTAAAGAATATATGGCGACGACTTATTGCTATGAAGGCTCAATAACAGTAGCCGATATTTGGGAAAAATCTGGACTATAAAAATTTGTTGGGTACACTATTTTTGCCGCTTGAGCAAACAGGCTATGGAAAATATGAAAGTAATTTCCGAATTACCTTCTCTTTATCTCGTAATATTCACAGCTCGGAACGTAGGACGATAATTATCTTTGAGAAGACCAAAAAGTTTGATTGTGCAACGTGTAGCATATAAAATGTCTCTGAAAGTACTTTATATGCTACACGTTGCACAATCTTGCGGGTTTGAATCTATGTTATCGTATCATTTTAGATTTCATGAAATTGCCTGTGCGTCTCGCGGATCGTATATCGCCTACGGTATACAACTGACCTTGCATAGTCCCCACCAGATCAAGGAGAAGAAGTTATGGAATCTCACAGCGGGGTTTAGAAGGAAATGGATAAGAGATAGGAATTATCATCTTTCTTTAATCCCATGAGGACAAATAATATTATTCTTAAAATATTATAAGAATATAAGCTGGTATCCCTAAATCTGCATGTATAATATTTTAGAATCGGGTGAATTCAACCAGTAATGCAAAAGTAGGTAATCGGAGGCAAAGTATCAGGTGAGAGGGCCAATCATTAAGACTTGAGCCCTTCCTCCACCTTAGGGAAAGTTCAGCCCGACACGGAAGGTTTCCTAATCCGTTAAAACTTTCAGCTACACCGTTACCCAATTAGTAGAAATTATTCGATTAGCGAGGGTCTTACAGATTAAAGTTAATTCAACGGAAAATATACAGTTCTTCTAGAAGGACTTAAGGCGCAAGGATAGATTGTGAAAATAATCAACGGGAATCGAATTGGAGACAAGTGTAGAGTCGTCATAACCACTCATAAAAGGCTTAACGAATCTCTTCCGCCATGTAGCCAGTTAATGTTCGGGACTGTTAAGTTGAGAACTTGGTGATATTAATGTGGATGATAAAGATTATTAAGATAGGACAGAATGATTCTTTTAATACTTATTCATTTTCTATAATAGTTAACGCTTGAATTAAGAAGAAAGTACAAGTAGTTTCTTTCTTTGTGACCAACATCGAGAATTGTGAAGCTTTCCCGAGGGATTAATGCCCTAAATAAAAGTGGCCTAATCTAGTGGTACAAACAGCTCTTCTCTTGGACTTCGTGGACACCTGAAAAACGCTGGATGGGGAAACAAGGTATAGTCTAAGACACATAAGTAAATTTGGTAAGGAAATGAGTCCAAACATCCTCATATCAAAAATAAAAATCAAGTATATTAAACAAAAATAATATAAAATTACACCTAATGTCTAATATTAGTCCTAAAGGCATAATTCCATCTTAGAACAAGATTCATCTTCAATAACCACAATCCCAAAACCACTAATAAAAATAACCATTTCAATTAAAAACAAGTTACCTCATCCTTAACCATAATCCTATAGGCACTAATACTAGTAACAATTTAAATAAAACATCTCTCAACAGTTTTGTGATCGAAACGTTACAAATGGAAGAAGATAAATAAAATATTTAATTTTGAAATTTGATTGGCTCTATCAACACACTACTATTTGCCTACACCCCAATTCAGACTACAGAAAAATAGAGATTCCTACCTTGACCTTGGCTGTACCAGTTCTCAACTTTGACTTATGGGGAAATACGAACGGTCTTAAAAAAGGCTCATTCCATCTAAGATAAACATGTTTACCCCCATGACCAGGATGTGTTGCCTCCTAGCGGACAGAGTTATCTAAATTTTTTTCTCGGTCCTGGGAATAATTGAAAAAAATCCTTTACTAGTGCCCGGTGTCTGTTGACAAAGCTGAACATGGGAAATGAATTGTTAGCTCGTCTCGACCACAGATGAGAGCCTTAACAATATAATTTCTTAATCTAAATTACCATTTAATTTATCTTTTTTTTTATTTAGTTTAGTACACTAGACTTTCCCAGAAGTTCGATGTACGTCTAGAAGACTACGCCCTATCCCTATAACCCTAACTACTCAAGTAGACCTTGGGTACTGCTTCCCTGATACAAATATTAATCTAATAATATAAACTCTTTCTATATATTTATATTGATTGATATTCTATTATAAATATTGAGTTTATACATAATGTAAACTGCTGCTACCCATACAAATATGTGTGTGTGTACAAGAGAAGCGTCAAACTTCTAGATAGGTTTGAAAGAGAAATCATGAGACGAATTCTAGGTACTGTATGTGTGAATGGTCAGTGGTGGCGGAGGAAAATCAGCGAACTATTCCAGCTCTACCAAGAAATATGGGTAATAAGGACCCATGTCATGGAATAAGGATGGATGAAGAAAGAGAGTCCAGATAATTGTAAACGGGGTTGTTGAAACATAGACTGGATAATGGTAGGGATGGTTAGGGATGGTTAGGATGGTTAGGAGGATGTTGTGGGGTAGGATCTGTGCCTACTGAAGATCACTGTTACCCTTGCAGGAACCAGAGAGATGGTCAGTAATTGTTGATAAAGCCAGGGGCAGCTTCATGCGCCTGCTGTTCCGATCGAAGAAGAAGACTTTTTCCGAATTTATAGAATAGTATTGTGGACCCCACAAATAAAGGGTCCAATGGCATTCGAAAAGTCCTAAAAGAAAGATCGTCACCTCAGTTACGAATTAAACCCTACGTAGTCATTTATTCTTAAATGGAAATTGATTTCGATTTATTTTAAGTAATGAGGGAGTAAAAAGAACTTACATTAAAGTCGAGATTCAATAGTAACATGCAGAGAGGAAATTTATAATCAGGCCATGTAATTTTTTTTTAACTACTTTTTTCGTAAAATGATTGTTGGTTCCACTTTATACATCACTTAGAAATAGAAAACCTATATCTTCAGAAGTATTATACAGCACACTTTAGTACACAAATTTAATACAACGTAACAAAAAAAAAAGGCAGACCTCGGAGAGCGGAAAATTAAAATTGGAAATTCAAAAGAGTGATAAAAAAAAATAAAATAAAGAATACCAGTTTTATTTAATTCACTGAAAGAAAAATCTACGGGCAACTGTCTATTGATGGCGGATAAAAGCAACTCAAAGAGGCCATAAAAAAAAAAAAAATGGAGGAGTAAAAGGAATATCATATTAACATAAAGGTTATTTTAATAAAGCTGTATTAGTTCCTTTGTATGTTTTAGGACATTCATAAAACCAAATAAACTGACTAAATCAGGCCAATCGCCTACTTTCCACTACTATTTATCAAATACATACCAACTGAGGCAATGAGTATTCTAATAGAAATATTTAAAATATGACATGACATAGATTTAAAATGTGAAGATCCAAAAAAAATTACATCCGCTGATCACATATAAAAAAATAATAATACAAATATTTATATAGAAATTATACAAATGCCATTTGGCAGATATTGTATTTTCAATTTTCTTTTGGTAAACCTCTCCTAAGGGATTCTCCTGGAAGCGAGTTTGAAGAAACCTCCCATTGAAGGCACTCCTAACGCGGATACTGCAGTGATTAATTTCAACTGAAATCGATGTTAATTGAATTTCGGGTAAGGCCGTCATTTGTAAAGGATGGTGATATAATGTACGTTTCACAATTACCGCAGACCCACCACGGGCAGCACCGCTTGGATGGTCCGTACGGTATACGACATACCCCTGAAGTAAAATTTTATGTTATGGGAAAAATGGGTTTCGGTACGGAGTGTTTTGTCTACGTAATTTTAATGTAAGTATATGTCAAGTTCGTTTCTTCGATGTAGGGCTCCATTTGAATACCAAATAAGAAGTTTTAGAGATTGATTTGAAGTGGAATTGCGGACTGGCATTAGGAGTGAATTTAGTAACAAGCGCGTTAGGTAATGTGATTAGGGGGTTTATCTGGAGTACAAGATTGTGGATGTGGCATGGGGTATTTAGGAACTGCGTTTGAATGATGAGTGTTATGGAATTGTGGATATTGTTGTATTGAAGGATGGAGTGTTATACTCATAACTTGAGGTGCTGTATTTTGATGAGTTCTATATTGGGGGTTGTGTTCTGAGGTGTTGTGTATTGGGGTGTGGTATATTGAGATGTTGTGTGTTGTGGTGTTTTGTACTCAAATATCGGGTTGGTACATGTAGGATATGGTTGTTGCGAGATAGTAGTGGGGTTAGTAAGTCGGTCACGGTCCGTCTCTGGTGGCAGGGGATCTACTAAATCACGAAGATAAGTTACCTCTCTTCGGACGTGCAGTCTTCTTTCAAGTTCGAGATGAACTGTCCATCCTCTATAATCCGCTGGATGATCTTTGCCACATAGAGCACAGGTAGGCGGCTCTTCATGTTTTCTGGCATCCGTCACCAGGATGATCTTGGTTGGTGTCGAAAAAATGCTGTGATATGTCCATATTCCTGGCACCTCATACATTGGACAATGTCCCTTCTTTTATGAGAAGATTTCTAATCACAAATCGGTAGGCTTGTTCTTCTTTCGGTGGAAATGTATGAAAAAAGTAGTTTTTAAATTCTAAATATTTTATGCAGGCTCTATATGCATCACTGGTTTTAGTTTTTAATGTGATCACTTCTTTATTGGAAAAACATTCAAGATTATTCTCTCCTAAAAGATCTGATAAGTCTGTGCATAAGTTTTGAAAGTTGTTGATTCCTTTAATTTTTATTGGAGGTGGTAAATGGACTACGGGTGGTTCCTCTTCCATTTAGACAAATTGTGGTGCAAAAATATTACTTACAGGAATGTTAGGAAAATTGTTTAGAGTAGGAATATTCATAGAATTATGATCAGTAGGTTGAGTTACTTTATAAGACTCTTGTCCGGCCTGTATTAACTTATGCCTCGCAGACCTGGACCATTTCCAAGCACGACGAAAGGGATCTGATGATCTTTGAAAGGAAAGTTCTACGTCGTATTATTGGACCAGTCAGGGATGCGGCTGAATGGAGAATAAGGAAGAACAAGGAGCTATATGGCATTTATGGTGAACCGGATGTGGTTGAGTTTGTGAAGTTAGGAAGGCTTGGTTGGGCAGGCCATTTGGCCAGAATGAATGAGCAAGAAATCCCGAGGGAGGTACTTGAGGAGACATTGCATCGAACCCGAAGAGCTGGAAGGCCCAGGCTGAGGTGGGCCGATGGTGTGGCAGCTGATGCTCGAAGCCTGCTTGGAATCAGGAACTGGAAGGCGGTCGCACAAGATAGAGCCGAATGGCGGCGGCTCATTGAGGAACCCAAACCCCACCCAGGGTTGTAGCGCCAAAGAAGTAGAAGAAGAAGGTTGAGTTATTGGTTGTGGCATAGATTGAGATTATCTATCGTCACCTGTTATTTAAACATTTTCTGAATTAATATTATCATTTCAATTACCACGTGGTTTTGGTATGTTAGATTTTTTAAATAATGTTTTCATTTTTGAATCTTCAGAATTCATCCTTTTTTTGTCAATTTGACTATCAGTTAAGGAAATATTAGATTTATTCCCTGCCTTTCTCTTCAAAATAGTAGATATGACGGCTTTATAGTCTTTCCTACTCGTTCCGGCAATTTTATTGTCTTTCATCAGAGAAGTGTCTTTTTTCTCTAAATTAAGCTACAAATCACTCTAAGAAACGATACTTCACTATAACACACATCAAAAATACATGAATTCAATTAATTCAAAAATATAAAGATAACTTCAGCAACTTCACAGTAAGAGGCATAACAGATATTTATAATGTCACTGATACCATATAATATCAAATTAGGAAAAGTTTGTTCTCTCAAAAATTGTTATTTCTCAATCTCCGGCAATTGGTATTTCATACTAACAGAAATGTCGATATTCAGATATGTTGTATAGATTATTTTTTATGTTTTTTGAATTCCTCCTTTAAGAGTGTTTTGCCTACTTGAAGGAAATTCAATTTTTTTTTCATAATAACATGCATTTAAAAAAGAGATTGGAAAGAAACATCCTTGCCTAAGTTATTACCAGCAAAACTGAAACTTATTTTTTATTTATTTATTTTTTTGTGACCCGGAAACTTTTAAGAATTCTTTTGTCTTTACGTTTTATTCGCTATCTAAATGTTCGGGTTTCGATAGTCAGATTGATGAGCGAACTTTATGTTACGTTGGCTCAAAGCTTGTAAAAAGGATGATAATAAAACTTTATAGTTTTAGATGAATTGAAATATAGTTTAATTTTTAATATTTGTTTCTAAAAATTGGCCATACCACCAAGCTCTGCTTACAAACTTCTGTCAACGGATCACTATCCAAACCCAAATCCACCTAATCACTCTTAGCGCAACATTCCTACCTACGCCTCGGTCTACCCCCGAGACACTTCCCAGTCGGCACAGGGCTTATTAACATCTTAGGAATTCGTTCGTTACTAAGCCCAGCCACTTTATATACCCTTCTTAATCTTCGCGATGCTAACACTTCAATAATATTTACCGGGTGCATGTTTCGCTATTCCGAGTTGTGTAATCTCCTATATTCCCCAGTGGTCTCATCCTTTTTAGACCGAATATTCTAGGTAACACCTTATTTTCGAATACCTGAAGACGTTCTTCATCCTTCAGCATTATCCGTGAAGAAGTGTTGAAAGGATGGTGATTTTATAAATTCTGATTTTTAGATTTCGGGACAGAAGTAAAGAGCGAAGTAATGTCGAGACCGAATAATAACCAGCATTCCGCCTTTAATCGAGCCTTTGTTTCCTCTCGAATTTCGTCTTAAACTCCTTTTAAATTTTATTATGAAATAATAATCGTTAAATCCATTTAAAACAATAAACGATTTTTTAAGATACAAATGGACTTACACCACTTTCAAATATAACTGCTCAAATATAGTTTCATTTATTTAAAAAATGGCTGTTAATAAAATCATAATAATTCAGTATTCAGTATGGCCCCAAAATGTAAATGTATGTGTTATTTTATAACACAATAAATAGTTATATTTATTGGAGCTGAGATTCAGATATAATTTATACTTGTAAATAACATTAGGGTTCGACGATATACGAACGGAATAAACTTCAGATAAATCACAACAAATGGCTTTAGCGGCGATTCGGATTGACCTGGCTCTGTTTTTCAGGAAACAGAAAGGTGATTCCCCTCGACCGGACTGTGGAGAGGATGCTCCGGTAGTGGACGGAGAGGGGGAGGGGGGATCCGGCCGAAGCAGTGGGCCGACCCTCAGATGGGAAATGGAAATGCAGGGACTCCGTGAAATAACCAGCGGGGTTATTGGCAAACTCTCAACTTGAATAAGAGACATGGTAGAGGCCGCCTCCGATGACAAGGAATTGGGTTTAGAGTTCTGACAGATCTCCGGCTCGCTGGGGAAATGTCCCACTTCCCTAGGGTCACTCTATGTCGGGGGCTGCACGTGCTGTGGGCGACCTCAGCGAGGGAAAACCTCCCTCAACAAGAGGAGTCAAAACCTTGTGATGTTGCATGACGTGTAAAAAATCATAAAACCAATTTAGTATCGTAATAAAAAAATACAGATTGAGAAATGGAGTGAAAAAAATGATCTTACATTTGCTATGATTTATAGAAGTACTTTTTTCGTTTTATTTTTGAGGAAATATAACATTTTAATTCATAATACCTATTAAATAAAAATAATATACATAAAACATTGATAAACAATAACAAATTCATTTAAGAATTTTAAAAAATACCACAGAGAGGGGGGAGAGATAGAGATAAGAAAGAGAGAAAGAAAGACTAAATATTTTCATCGACTCAAATATTTTCATGTTCAAAAACCTTTTATTGGAATATTGTAAACGATTGTTCAAAACCTAAAAATCCAATATTTGTTTATGCCTGGCACACTTCATCTGGTCAATAACAGAATCCAAGGTCATGAATGCATAGAAATAGACTTAATCAGTTGAATTCAAAGCTTCATTTTAAAAGAACAAAATTATAATGTTACTAATTTTATATGAATCAATTGTTGAATATCGATAGTATATGTACCCATAGGTGCTATTTTTTCCCAATTAAAAAAATCTTATGATAATCTAAGTGTATCAATTTTTTTTTTTTAATTCCATGACGGATTTTTCCTCATTTTGAAACTTTCAAGATATGAGATTGATTTGTATCCGGATGTATCCGGTCTAAATTTTATATATTTCATGACTGCATCTCTCCCATTAATAATAAGATGCATTATAGCCTGCGCACTCGAGTACAACATTCTTTTTTAAATTCTAGAATACTTATTTTCGAGATAGTTTTTTTTTTTAGAATGGTAGAAATCCCATTGCTGTCTTATTTTATTGTTCTTTTCGGCCAAATTAGATGTTGGAAACCTTGCAGAGGACTCTGAAAGGAAAATTAAAACAAGATTGGCTAACTATTCCTCCAAAATTTCTTATAAATGGCCGGAAAATCAAAGCAGCGCGCAGCGTTTCGATTTGTACAAGCTAGGTTAAAAGCCATGTTTAGAAATCTGAAATGTGGTGTTGGAATATTGTAAACAATCCTTCAAAACATGGTAATCTACAGTTTGTTTAAGCCTGACACACGTCATAGCTTGAATCTTAAGGTCCAAAGTAATTTTAGCAATAGAATATATCAGTGGAATTCAAGCCATTATTTCAACCTAAAAACTTTATTGTTCAACTAATTTTATCGAACCAATCGTTGAATATGGATATTAATTGTACTGGTGAGTGCTATTTTTTCGAAATAAAAAGTCTTCTGATAATCAGACTATATTAATTTTTTTTTTAAATGGCCGAAGAATTTTTCCTTATTTTGAAAACTTTAAAGTGACCAAAATGCCTTTTACCCATTTGTATCCGGGCTATTTTTTCTATATTTAATAGCTTCACCTTTCCTATGAATAAGACAAATCTTAGCCTGCACACTCAAGTACAATATCTTTTTAAAGTACTTAATTTCGAGATGATATTTTGAGGAAGAATTGTTGATGCACCCAAAGGAAGAAAGAAACTCTTATTTCTAAGAGTTTTTTGCGGCCAAAATTAATTTTGAAAACATTACAGAGGACTCTGAAAGGAAAATAAAAATATTCTTATTTTTTATTTTTTAAAGAGAAAAGATAGACCCTCGACTGGGATTTGAACCCGGAACCTTTGTCTTCTTCCAATTTATTATATATATTATTTACCATTTATTTTCCACGAAACAACTGTAAATAGTTTTATGTTTACAATTTTTGGGTTGGCTGAATTATGAGCAGTAGTAAATATATATATATGTAGATATATAAATTATAAGTACAAAATAGACGCTAAACATAAATAGTATGTAAGTATAGAATTAAGGATTGTTATTATGACTTTGTAAACATTATAGACTATATATATGAGAGGTACGAGAAATAAATTTTAGTTGTTATCTTGAACTTGTGTCGTTACTATGCCCAAAACCCTATTTTTTTCAGTCTGTGTTTCAGTCTAATTATAACTTATATATATATATATATATATATATATATATATATATATATATATATATATATGTAGATATGTAAGGGAGTATATATAAATACACACACACTTATTTTTAAATTAATTATATTTTTTTTGCTTCTTTAATTTCTTAAAATATTTTGTTGTTTTATTTTCCATTAAACTTGTATGTATGTAAATATTAATATTTTTCTTTCTTTATAATTATTGTTATCGTATTTATCCATTTTATTTCATTTAATTCGTTATTACGCGCTAACCCCTAATTTATATTCATTAATTTTTTATTTGTATTTATTAATTAAATTGTAGTTGTTTTCTACTCTAAGACATTACAGTTTAGATTTTATTTTCCGTATCACTATTCTAAAGGAACTTGTCCCAGAATAAATACGGAATTTTATCAGTTTTATTATTGTATAATATCTTAATTATACATTTTTTTTTTCTAATTATTATCTTAGCAATCCTCTAAAATTCAGTTCGTAATTTATTCGAATTAGTCGAAAGAAATGCAAAAATGCAGAAAAATAATTTTGTCCAGCTAGCTCCTACGAACCGAAACACTTATTATACTAAAAGATGGCAGTTAACCAAGATTTCTATTTTTCTATTTAAGGAAAATTTTTTTTTCCTTCATTTGGACCATTTTCTTCTCCCTATGATATATAAATGTATTAGTTACATAGACACAAATATAGTTACATAGCTATATATGTATTTCAGTTTTTAATATATTCAATAAATATAAATGAATATTTAACTATTAATATGTAACTTATAAAAAAATGAATAAATATATAAAATGAAACTTCATTTCAGGTTACAATAAAAGCCTTAGGAGTTAATAAAATATATTGAGCTTAATTTCTGGCAGGAAACTGTGCAGAGCATACTCAATGTATTGTCGATGTTCAGTTCAATTTATGTGTACATTGAAAACAGGTATAATTTTGAAGATATGATTAAATCACTTTGGCGGGTACAATGCTTAGCGCGGAAAATTCAATACCTGATCACTTATGCTATCATTAAATTATGCTTGACGAGTTGCCTGGGGATATTATATGGAATACATTATGAGGCAGAGCAACCTAATTAAGCAAGCCATTCTAATGCCACGCTCTTCGACTCGGCTCCAGTTTCCACAAACTATACATTACCTCTATCAATATCCTTCGAAGGCATTTGAGATGCTGGCTTTTGGAGTTGCTGTTCTGGTAATTAATAAAAGTAATATCGAATGCACCCCGCTGTCCCGAATGTTCCTAAGTTTTTATTTAGATTATTAAATGATTTTGTCTTTAGAAATTTAATAAAATATGTCAGTCCTTATTTCATCAACTTTCGACAAAAAAAAAAAGAAAAGAAATGATTGTGAATTCGATATGAATCTTGCTATGCTAATAGGTAATAGCTCCGGAAATTGAAATATATTTGAAATAACCAAAAAAATTCCCAAAATTTGCCCTCTGACGTCATCTAATCTAAATTTTAAGGTGACATACAACTTGAGTGAACTCTGTTATAGTTCCTGATAAATGAACAAAGTAGAAAGAAATGCATTTGCATCAAACCATATCACCTTCTGTTTACAAACGCGGAAACCTAACAAAAAATATAATCAATAATTATCTTCGTTGTATCTAGAACTAAGGTAATGTCTCAAGCCATGGACCAGAACATTGTTAGTCAAAGGAATATCAATTCAAAACATTAGTTCAAGTGTCGTTCTGTTAAGGACATGTGCTACCTTCGTAGTTGTGAGTTGTAATAGATGATGAAAAATACTTACTAAACATTCATCTTACACAAAATCGCATGTAAGTAATATATATAAGTGATAAAATGTTTAGAACGTAACACATTCACAAAATGCGAAACTATCTACTGCGGCCTTGAGTAAATCATACGATAAGCAAATCGTTTAGAGATATCATAATTAACAAAGCACGAAACTATGCAGTCAACGAATACACAAAATAAGAATGTATTATTTTGGGTAATCATTGATTCAACCCCCTGGAATTCCATAGTACCCTTAGAATTATCCAGCCAATGATTTTCCACTTAAATAGAAACTAGTATAAATCTAGGGCATTTGTGATTGAGGAAGTGTATCTGTTCTTCAAGTAAAAGAAACGCGTATTCAATATCACTCATCACTCGTTCAAATTTCATTTCATTTATGGAGTATATATAACAACGTTGTTGCTTGATTCGATGAAATGAAAAAATCACAAGATCAAAGCAGCCCGGCAGCTTTTCTTAGATTTTTGAAAGACAGTAAAAAAACCATGGCACCTTCGTTGTAAGGCTCATAAGATGGTGGTGCTGAAATTGTGTAGTTCCCGTTAAGGATCCCTAAGATGATTATTCCAGGACAAGTATAATTTAGGACACCCGCTGTATTATAGTCTGATTAGTTATAGCATCATAAAGTAACATTAAATCAATACACAAAAAAAAAAATACGATTTAGGTCGTCAGTCTTAGCTACAGTTGAGATTGGTAGCCTCTCTGAATGAAATGCCGTTGTGGGCATGTAGGCTAAGGGTAGGGTAGGGTAGGAATTGAGTTGGCCTTCTTTTGAATAGGACTCGTCCCGAAGCGCAGATCGGATCCGTATTGATCAATGTATTTCTCTCTATTCAACTTCTGCAAATGTAAACCAACAAAAAGAAAAAAAAATCTTTCTGTTTAACACAAGCTGGCAATATTGGACTCTAATCCAACTGAAGAAGATAGAATTTCTTCTTCTTTAGGTGTGATAGAAAAAATGAAAGTGCTTAAAAGAAATGATTAAAATGTTATTTATTTACTTACACGTCGCATCCAGAATGAAATGAATAGAGGTTGGATTCTATAAAGAATGCTCTATGTTAGCGAAAATAAAAGCTTATTACACACGGCCTATTACACACCTTTAATTTCATGTACATGAAGTACATCTCTGCACAATACAATAGTACATTCGAATAATTATTTAGAATACAGTAATCAATATAGTTAATAACAAACTATGCTAAGATTGAAAAGTAAAAAGAGACCTTACATAAATGTTAAGACCGTGGAAAAATTCCAACGAAAAGCCCTTAAGTCTCCAAACTAAAACAGAAATAGAAATTATCTGACCAATATTTCACCCATTCAGGCATCCTCAGGGTAGAAAGAGAATAACAGCAAAATAAAATATGAATAATGCACCCAAGAAACGTTCCAACACCAAATTCTCTTTCTTACCCTGAATGGGCGAAATGTTGGACAGATAATTTCTATTTCTGTTTTAGTTCGGAGACTTAAGGGCTTTTAGTTGGAATTTTTCCACGGTCTTAAACTATATTAAGGGATTAATGGAATTTTTTTCTTTTTTTTAATCTTCCTCTTGAGGTGCTCCTTTCTGTAAGTGATCATTATTCATTGCAACTTGTTGACTGCTCTTGTTTATTGTTTATTCTGATGTTTGATTTTATTATTCCTCATACAAGACTGAAAAGACAAGAAACTGCTCGGCATTTTCGCCTACTTCAGCATTTACTGGACAAACGTTCAAAGCTCCTAATTAATTACAAAAGACTCATTTACATGACAGTTATCAGACCAATTTGGACATACGAAGTTAAGCTTTGGGGCTTAACTAAACCTTCCAATTCATCTAGTATCCAATCCTTACAATCCAAAATCCTTTTTAAAATCCTCAATGCACCTTATTATGTCACTAACAAACTCATCCATCATGATCTTAATATCCCACATATTGCTGATTTGGCCCAAACTAGATACTTGGCTATTCTTCCATGAAAAGCTTCTTACACATTTGAATCCACTAGTCTCTCAGCTTGCTTCCCGTAATATTCCTGATAAACCTCCGAGGCGTCTGAAAAGAAGATGGCCTCGAGACCTTCTACTAAAGAACATTATTGGAGTGCTATCAATTGATAGTTTCTCCAAAAGTGTTTTTTTTTTGGTCATGTCCTTTGTTCATACAGCAGATTTACTTGATGTAATATTATAAGTTCCCTATAATTATTATTACTCCTTTTTTTTTGTAATATTCTATAATTAAAAGCATCTTCTAATAATTCTACTCAATAATTTAATCTACAAAAAAAATAATTTTTAATGACCATTCTTAACGACTTGGACAAAGGATAAACAGTATAGACAGTGCTCTAAAACAGAGAGGAAAAGGAAACAGATTCAAATGGCAAACATACGGACACATCAGACACACACAACGGAAAGTAGATTGTGAACTGGGAGAGGAGATATAGCCAGGGATGGCGAGAGCAGATATAAATTGTTCCGGAATGAGACAATTGATGAGGCTAAGTTGGCAGGACGAAATGAATACAAGAGCTGGGGGAGTTATGCGTTTGATAGAGATTAATCGGAAGTATAAACATGTTTGGTGAGGGCAACGATTGTGGTCATTAGGGCCAGGATACGTTACAAATCTCTTCTATAATCTGTCCACCCATCTCGCTTTAATTTTCCTTCTCGTGGACGGTAGTTTCTGCTTTTTGACATATGGTGGGTTTCACTGAGATTACTATCATTTTAAGTTTATCTAGCTAGAGTCATGGGTGTAAATGAAGCATTGTAAACTTCATTGGCATTACTCTTTACAAAATATTGTTCAGTGAATTATATTCAGAACTCCAAATTAATCTTCATTCCATTTGGATTTTTCTTAAAGCGTAAAAAATCACAATGATTTTTAACTTCACCAATTGTTATTTTCTGTTGACCAAGTCTACATAGCACAGGACAAAGGTGACGAAGAATATATGTGCGCGAAACTCATGGAAGAATATAATAGGAGGAGAATGAAGATGGACTTTGAAAAGAGTCACTGTGGAGTAATAAGTTCTAAAACCTAAAAAAAGAATTTTGTCACATCCTCCAAACTTTTATTTACAATATATTACAAATTTACAATGAATACATGCAAATGCTTACATATGTAAAGGCCTTCTGTTACCTTTCGGTATTTTAAGGCGAAAATCATTAGCATTAGCATGAAAAATCATTCTTTTTTTTTTTGTTTAAATTATAAATGACTGGATCCATTATATCATGCAGTAACTATTTTCCTCTCTAACCTTATATTTTGAAGATTAGAGAGGAAAATAGTTACTGCATGATATAATGGATCCAGTCATTTATAATTTTTTTTTAAAAATGATTTTTCATGCTATTATAATGGCTAAATGTTATATGGCTGTGAAACATAGAAATTGGGAAAGGGAAGCAAAGGGAAACTTCCAGTTGCGGAGATGGACTTCTGGAGAAGGGCAGCCGGAATTTCTTGGCGTGATAGGATACCCAATTCAGTAGTCCGAGAGATAATAAGTACTCACAATACTATTCTCGAAGAAATCACAATTAGCGATTAGAGTGGTTTTGACACCTACTGAGGATGGAGAGTAATGACCATGCACTGAAGCCCTCAAGGAAGAAGAAGAAGAGGCCGACCAAGAACTTCATGGGTGAACCAAGTCCGGGAAGACATGGTAGGAATCTTAATGAATGGTAACCTTAATGAAGAAAATGCATTAGACAGGAAGACCTGGAAATGTAATTATAATATTTGGTTGGAAGAAAGCCTGAACCACGAAGAAACTCTTAATAAATAAAAAATAAAAAAAAATAGTCGAGTTAGAAGCTGGGAAAATATACGCCATATAATATCGAACTATTTTTAACCAACTTAGAGTTAAACTGCATATTATAGCATTGCTCTTTTTTTACGTATATTTGACGAAGTTAGGCCATCTCCAATTCCATTCTCACTTATGGCAACAATTATGAAGAAAGTTTAGTGGCAAATTTGAGTCAGCTGACTTCGCTCGTTTTTTGAACAACCGTCTAAATTATGCGGTTAAGCACTGTTTTAGGGTCATATCGTCCCTACCATTTCCAACTATCGAATGTGAAAAAAACATAGTTTTCGTTTTCAACTTATAGCAGTTGCTGTAGGATTAATAATTGATATAAA
The DNA here is from genome assembly GCA_037127475.1 of Arma custos. Classification (NCBI taxonomy): domain Eukaryota; kingdom Metazoa; phylum Arthropoda; class Insecta; order Hemiptera; family Pentatomidae; genus Arma; species Arma custos. Next base: position 29,807,224 of record CM073759.1, on the reverse strand, counting down.
ATTCATAAAGGGGCATCTATCAGTTTTTGATTGTCGGCACTAATATTTTATTGAGCCTTTAAACTGTTTTTTTTTTTTTTTTAATTCTCCTCAAAAGTACCGATTTTCACATTCGATAGTTGGAAATGGTAGGGACGATATGCCTATAGAAATAAGCACGACTATTATTTTAATAAACTAAGTCTTTGCATTTCAAATTATTCCTTTTGCTGGAAAAAAAAATTCCAGGGCGTCAAACAAAAAATAGGCTAAAATGAAACTACATTTACTACAAACCTTTCACTTATTATAAATCTTCAACATCAGATCATGCATTTGTTTAGCTTCATCTTCCTTTTAAAATTTTTAAATATTTAGACTGTACTGCATGGAATTAAATTCTTATCATTTTGTTATAGCTTTTTACAAAACAAAAAAAAAACTCAATGAACTATAAACTTTATCATTCGCTTCCAGTCGGGTGGCGCATCAGGAAACCTTTAATGCCATCTCATCTTGAACATAGGCCCCATCGAAATGAATTTTTTTTTTTCGAATTTTCAGAATTGTTAAAAAGACAACATCGCCCTATCTTATGGAATATTTCATAGCAGTCATGAATATGTCCCAAATGTTTATATTATATTGATCTAATTATACCTCATTATTTTTATATCATTCATTTAAAATTAATTCAATAAAAAAAAACCTCTACCGCTACAACCCGTGAAGGGTCTGGGGTTCAGTACAAGGTAGAGAGTATACTGTTTTATGGACAACAGTTCTGCAAGGAGGTGACTTGTCCTAGGTCACAGGATTTTCCCCCTTATTTCGGGTATCCTATTTTTATAATATTTTACAGAGACTGGGTGAGCCTCAGAAGGGTCCTAGATCCCATATGATCCATCTCCGGTTGCAAACAGACTAAATAAAAGTACTGTCTTGCAGCGGGATTTGAACCGGATTTCCTGCATGGCAACTCAGTGCTCTACCACTGAGCCACTCCGCTCCCCTCATCGCTACAATAACCTTCAGATATTCAAATCCCAAATAATTAATCACGTCATATCCACACAAATCTCCGAAGATTGGAAATAGCTGTTCAGTTGTGCAATCAAAATTTTTATATAGATTGGTGAAAGAAGCGATGTAATGTAATGACTTTTTCATTCCTGCTTTTCACACATTTGGTTTCATCGGTTCGTAAATCAATTAAAAAATTTGTAAATAGATGTTTCTTTTTTTCATTTCTTCAAACAAATTTTATAAATTTAAATTTTTAATTATTTTAAACTACTTTTCTTCTCTTTATTAAAACATGTTATGAGAAATCAATTCATAAATTACTTTCATTTAATTATTGAATTAAAGTATATCTTTCATTAAATCACATAATGAATTTATTATAAATTATTAATCTAAAAAAAAATACGTCAATTTAAGCTAAATAAGACCTGCATTTCAACCGCAAGAGTTTCCAAGTTCCCGATATACAACTCTAATTTTTCCAATAATTGAAAAAAAAAACATTAGCACAGGAATATTAGTTTTACTACAGTACACTTTCCTATTCCTGGTATTTCTTAACTAGCAGAAAAACACTTATAAACAGGACTTTAAAGATAATTTTAGCTTAAAAGTTACAAAAACTTCGTTACAGAAAATGTAAACTTTTATTTGTGATTAATTTTAGATAAATCCATATTTCTATAAAAAAAGAAAATGCATCATGTTTTTATTTATCTCTGAATAACGAAAACATTAATATAATCGTTAATATATATTTTTTTAGAATACTTTATTGATATTTACAACTGTAATTATATTACATCAAGTAAATCTGCTGTATGACCAAAGGGCGTGAAAAAAAAAACCTTGTGGAGAAACTATCTATTGATTGCACTCCAATAAAGTTCTATAGTAGGTCTTGAGGCCATCTTCTTTTCAGACGTCTCGGAGGATTATCAGGAATATTTTTGGAAGCAACTTGAGATACTAGCGGATTCAAGTGTGTATAGAGCTTGTCATGGAAGGATAGATATCTAGTTTGGGCAAAATCAGCAACATATGGGATATTAAGATCATGATGGATGAGTTTGTTTGTGACATAATAAGGAGCTTTGAGGATATTACGAAGGATTTTGGATTGTAAGGATTGGATACGAGATGAATTGGATGGTTTAGTAGAGCCCCAAAGCTCAACTCCGTATGTCCAAATAGGTCAGATAACTGTCATGTAAATTAGTCTTTTGTAATTATTTGGGAGCTTTGAACTTCGGCTGTTGAGGACACTCTTCTGCTAGGAGATGATCTACTCCAGCCTAAGGTTTATTTCTTCAAATATGTTTCTTAGGTTTTTCTAGGTTACAAAGAACAGCATCGTTATAATATGTATAACTAATATATATTGATTAATCAAGAAAAAATAAATCTGTAAAAAAAAAACTACCACAACAACCCACTAAGGGACACGAAAAGATTGAACTGTTCCAAAGGTACAGTAGAGGATGAGTGAGCCATAGAGAGGTTTGCAAATCCCACAGGATGTCTGTTAAATGACAAACATTAAATACTAATTAACCCCACCTTTATGTAAAGCTATGAACGGTGTTATCATTCTTTTATCAAAAAATATCTTATTTCTTTAGCAGTGATGCTATATCATAATGTCTTAAATCGATTTGTAACATAAAAGATAGATTATGTTAATTATTTAAACTATCAAGTTTTAAAAACTTTACGGGTGTAATGAAAGTACTAAACTGTGTCTTTTTATTACTTTGGAATATAAAAGTTAGAGTAAGTAGGAGCTGAGAGAAACATTTTAGGGAGCAATTTGAGATAGGTTGAGGAGTCGGTGGTGGTCCAGCGTCATCAATCATTCAATCCCAGACCCCCTTCCTCTAATTCACCATAGCCCACAATAAATTACTTTATTTTCAATATCCATACATTCACTTCTCGCTTACCTATATTTCACCCTCATGGCAGTCTTTTAGATTCTCGTAGTTTTGCTTCTTTTTTTAATTTTATTTTGATCGAGGGGATAGTTTTAAGTTATTATACTCTTTATTTGCCTATGATTGTTATAATTATTACATTATAGAGCTTTAGAATATTGAATATTAAGGTCAAGAGTAATAAATATGTTTATGCCATTCTCTGCTTAAGAAAAAAACTTATAGAGTGGGAAATAGTTGACTGGATAATTCTGATGGATTGAATTGGCCAGAGGGTGGAGTCAAAGATAACACAAAATAAGCAGAAAAATTATTTTTTAATTTTTCCAACGCTTCGGCATACGATGTAGGCCAACTTCAGGGCAAGGAACGGACGTGGTGGCTAGCCAAACTACACCTGACCAACATCAAACTACTCCTGACCAATTCAATCCATCATTAAAAATACTTTTTGTATTATACTTTTGTATTTAGAGTCAGGTTCAGTTCGAGGTACTGTTTTGTCGGTGATCAGCTCAATCGCATTTCCACCCACTTTATAGAGGCTAGGTTTGCCCCAGGAAGGTCTCCAGATTCTGAAGGATTCATCCTCAGCTGTAAGTTGTGTCCAATATAAAACGATTATCCTTAATCTCTTTTTGTTCAATATTTTTTCAACAGAGGCAGATAATAATAATTATAAGCCCATGTGCTCTAAACATTACTATCTTGTATCACTTTAACATGGAGTAGAACACCTCAGCAAGTAGCCCGCAGGGTTAGGAGGTAACCAATAACCACAAAAAAGAATGAAATATCAACATGCCAAGATCAAAGATGTGTCATAACCAAGTTTCCTTAGATCCATTATAAGCTATAATTTACAAAGCCTTTTTTTTCATCATCAATCTTTTAATCTAATATACAGTCTACAAAACCAGAGCGGGAATGTACCAAATCGTCTAAAAGGGATAGTATGTTTTCAATTTGAACAAGCAGATTAAATAAATGATCAGTCACAGCCGGATTTGAACCCGGGACAATTGTTTAATCATTGGAAAGTGCAATGTACAATTGTTTCTTGAATATTTTCCTATCTATACAAAGTTTAAAAAAATATAAATTCAATTGTATCTTCCAAATTAATTTAATATTTACTTATAAATTATTATTATTATTATTTAATTTTCATTTGCACCTGCGCAATTGCGCATCTAGCAAATTTGATTGAAGTGTCTTTCTCTTCGTTTTTCTCCATGATCATCCAGTTATTTTGGAAAAAAAATATATCAATTGTTGAGTAGGTCTCTTGGCCAATGTCTTTTTAATCTTTTTTTATCAAGTCCAGGTAACAGGGGGTAGGAAAGCGGAAGAACGAGTGGGTTTGGGTGATATTATGTCGATGAGTGGAATTTTATGTATTTGTTATGAATATATGATTTTATAGTGGGAATGTTCATGTCGTTGTGTATAGTATAGTGTGATTCGAAACATACCATGGTGCATTAATAATTTTTCTGAGAATTTTGGATTGTGTTGTTTGTATCTTGTGTATGTGAACTTTTTTTGCTGAACCCCAAAGTTCTGCTCCATATGTCCGAATAGGTTTTAGTATACTATTATAGATAAGTCGTTTGTTCCTCAAGTCAAGTGATGAGCTGTAGTCTAGAAGATGTGATAGTTGTTTGTACCATCTAGTCAGTTTTTGTCTTTTTAACTTATAAATTGTAATAAAAAATTGAATCGACTGGGAAAAAATAAAATGTGACACGATCACGATTACTAAACACTTTATTTATATAAAAAAGATTTATCTCAAATACTTTCAGAAATTTTTTTTTAGCTTCCTGGATTAAAACTTGGGTAAACATTTGTAATTGTTATTTCCTCAATAATCCACATTTGAAATATAACATTAACCACTCATGCTTTAAGTTGACAATTTGATATTTAAATAATTTCTAAATAAATATTTCTGAAGATAAATCAAGATCAATTGATTCATTCTCTCCCAACTTATGACTGGTGATTTAATAGGATATTCAGTCATACACATTATTTTTTCTCTATGATTTCTTCGGATGGGTAAATTTCCTGCTACTAATCTTAAGACGATGTAAATTCGTCTTAATCAAATTAATGATTCTTTTTCTTTCTTTTTTCTTTCTGGACTGCTCTAGATATTTGTAGGCTAAAACTTCCAGCTCTTATATCTTCAAAAGCAAGCCCTTCAGGTAAAAACGCGAGATAGAGGTCTACCACACCATAACTCCCTTGATCGTAACGGGACCCATTTTTGAGTTTTGTTTTCTCGGGACTCATTTGTGTTAATGCTTTCCAATCCTTCATCTTCTTCTTCCAATGGCTTAAAAGATCATAACTGTTCTCCTCTTTTTTTCATGGATTCTTAATAGTGTCGTTTAAGAGGAGGGGGTAATAGCCCAGCTCTCCCCAACTCAGGTGGTTGGGCTGTTTCCAAGAACCCTGTTTTATCCAACCTAAAAGAGACTGTCTGCAGTAAAGAGATCAGGGGATGAGGCTCCCTACACCATATGCCTTTTGTTCCAATGCTTTTCAGTCTTTAGACAATAAGTTATTAAACCTGTGCTGACATACAGTTCTGAGAAGTTGTTGAAGTTATAATCCTTTCAATCTACTACGGAAGCATTAATATGATTTATTATATTTTTCACACGAAATTCATGTACATTTCATCCTAATCGTACATATTACTTAGCATCCGCGTACCATTATAAACCGACACTATATATTTCAATCTTCTTCCAAAATGTGCTCGTAAAAATTGAAATAATATCCTTCTGAATGTGCTGATGTTGGAGCAGCCTGTTTGAAAGTTTCAAACAGTTCCCAATTTAAAACATTTACTGGGCTATTAGCAAGAGCCCTCTAATCAATGACAGCACTGATCAGGTTTCCCTGCATCATTAATGACACAGGACCGTCTGATTCTCACTGAGTGCAAGCTAGGAATTCCAACAATTTAAAACTTTTTTGTAATTTTTATGTTTAGATATTAAATTTTTTAAGACCAAGTTAGTATTAATTATCAAAATTCTCGGATTCAATTGTAACTGCATAAGTCTCTTTTTGAATGTTAGGAATAGATTCACTCTTCCTGGTTCATTAACTTTATTCTACTTTACATTTTTAGTAATATTGCTAAAGTATTGAAAATCAATGATTATTTGGCGTGGGTGTTTATTAATAACAAACATTCATCAACTTTTATTGATATTTTTTAATAGCTGATTGAGTTGCGAACATTGGAGGGAACTCATTGAAACCAATAATATCTTCTAAATGGTCTAAGTTTATTTCAATATTTAATGGAGTAGAAGGTGGAGGGCAAAAGTGATATAATCAAATGTCAAAAATCATGGTACGTGAAATTATATCATATTATATTTGATATCTTCAACGGCTTATTATGCAATTGGTTTTATCACGAAATTATTTTCTTTGCTGAAACTACTGTCACTACAGTTATCAGATAGTTTCTTGGATGATGACCGTTGCTCTAGGGCAGCGGTTTCCAAACTGGGGGGCGCGAGACAAGTTGAACATTAAATTAAATTTAACTAGTCTTTCTAAAATTCTAAATTAACCATGATGTTTAGAAAATTGACCACTTTGATATAATGGACAAACCTTCATTTTGGTTAAAATATTTCAAAGTGTATCCTAGCTCTTCGTTTATATTTGTCTTTTTCAAGCACCTATTTGTGCGAAAAAGCATTTTCAACACTTGTGGCAATTAAAAAAAAGTATAGGAATAAACTTGATGTTGCTAGTGACTTGCGTTGTGCACTTAGTAAAACTCATCCACGAATAGGCAAACTAGTAAGAAAAATGCAAACCCATCCATCTCACTAACCAACCTAATCTATTTTTCTCTTATTAATAATTTTTGTATTTTATGAAAACTGATATTGTTGTAGCTTATGGCAGTATAAATAAATGTTTTGTTTTCGATGTAATACTTATTTGTTTTTGTTTTGTTCCTAGGCCCACACAATTTATTGTTAAGGGGGTGCGAGAAGCTTTCATCTCAACAAAGGGGGGGGGGGGGGCGTGGTACAAAAATGTTTGGGAAACCCTGCTCTAGGGATTCGTTGCTGTAGATGAAAGCATCATGGCAACTGACTAAGGTTGTTTTATGATAATACTGTAAGAAAACGAAATAGTTATGAGAATAAATCAATAATACTTAATTTCAGGATGAACACTGGATAAATCAGAAATTTGAAAATATAGACTTTTTTTGTATCCTCCCAAAACTCCAGGTTCAGAACTGGGCTAAAACCACGATAAAAAAGGTAGGAAACGGACTTTTAAAAATTTTGTAGAAATTATAGAAGTTATCCGCTTTTGATCTATTTAACTTTATCCATTCATCTTTCTACTTAATATGAATAAAATAAATATGAATCATTATGCGGTTCTTAAAATGACTCCTTAAAATTAAAACAAGAGAGAATGTCTTAAGTGAAAAAATAATCGATAATGAAGATCATCTTGCTTTGTAAGGAGTTGCGGAGGGAATTCACTAAGGCGGTCGGGTAGAATGTAAACTTGTCTTCGGGAACTGAGAACATGGGCCAATCTTGGATCTCGGCACCGGGCTTGAGATAGTCCACGGACCAAACTAACTTAACTACTACTACTACTAATAAATAAATCAACGGTCAATAAGTATTAATCTTTAAAATATCTATGAAGTGCTAATTTATTACTACTGAAACTGGCATCTGTTCCGCAGGTTGTCGCTTCGAGGGAAGTCACAACAAGATTTAATTTTTCATTCGATTCCTGTTTAGTATTACCGTGAATAAAATTAAACGCGCGATATAATATGGAAAAAGAGTGTGAGTATGGGAATTTGCATATTTCGGTAATCAATATATATTATAAAAAAAAAGTGTACAATATAGCCCATCTATTGTGACTTACTGGTATACAACTTTTACATGTTTATTTCAATACCAACTATGTTCTCCTTTCTCGCCATTTCTTACGACTTATTACACATTGTACTACATCAATCATTTATAATATTTCATGAACATTTTGTATACATCTTCGTCCTCCATTAGCAGTTAACAGTATCCCTCACTTCCATTACTCATCATCATTGTTTCTTATGAACAATTTCATTTATATTACACTATGCCTATTTATTTCATTGCCTATGCCTATTTATTTTTATTACTTAATTTATTTATTACATACTGGATTTTTTTATAATTTTTCTGATTTTTTTATAATTTTATAATTTTTTATTTCTTATTATTTTCTATTTTTAATTTTATTTTACTGATACCTGATACCTAAGAGACCTGATACCCAGGTATTTTAACTTTAACATTTACCCATTTTAATATTCAATGTTTAATTTTTATCTTTATCACCTTATTCTTTAATTTTTAACAAATTCTGTTATATTCTTATTTTATTCTTTATTATGTATTTTACTACCATCCAGGCACTTCGTTGCTTATACTATACACTCCTAAATTTTAACCTTTTTATTTACTATGCTGTGCAATTTTTATCATTTTTTAATTTTCAATTGCCTCTTTTTTATTTTACTTTTATTATTTATATTTACCATGTTTAAAAAAATTCTGTTCTGCTTTTTAATTCTCAGCTGTCTATATTTTTCATGTAGGCCTGAAGAAGACCTATAAAGTAGGTCGAAACGTTGGCTAATTAATAAACATTTCTCCAATTCTAAGAGAAATTCATTGACCTCTACCCGGAACACTTTGTTCCACATATACTATCAAGGTCAACTATTATCATTCAATAAAAATAAAAAAAATTTAAAAATGATTTATGTTTGTATCAAAATTATTTTCGAACAATATAATGTGTTTTCTCAATGGTGTTCAGTTTTCAATCTTCCTTTTGGCGTCTCACCTACTCAAATAGAAAATAAGGTGATTCAATAGTTTTAAAAACATGTTTGTTACCAAAGACTAGACATTTCAAATCCAGTGCATAATTAACTATACCAACTACCATTTGTAACAACTATTAATTATAAATAGCAGTTATAAATACTGTTTTCGTGACTAACACGTTAGGAGACTAATGGGTTGAGAATCAACAATTTTTTTTAATACCTCAGGCCATATCAGGGCTTCCATCCAGACTGTATTCCAATCTCGAGGATAGCCTAGTATTTTTCACATTGCTGGCAATATATTTTGGGTTCAACATTTACTGAACAAACTTTCAAAGCTCCCAATTAATTACAAAAGACTCATTTACATAACAATTATCAGACCTATTTGGACATACGGAATTGAGCTTTTGGGGCTCTACTAAACCATCCAATTCATCTCGTATCCAATCCTTACAATGCAAAATCCTTCGTAAAATCCTCAATGCTCCTTATTATGTCACAAACAAACTCATCCATCATGATCTAAATATCCCTATAAAAGATACCTATCCTTCCATGAAAAGCTTCAAACGCACTTGAATCCGCTAGTCTCTCAACTTGCTTCCCATAATATTCCTGATAACCCTCCGAGGCGTCTGAAAAGAAGATGGCCTCGAGACCTTCTACTATAGAACTTTATTGGAGTGTTATCAATGGATAGTTTCTCTACAAGTGTTTTTTTTTTTCATGTCCTTTGTTCATACAGCCGATTTACTTGACGTAATATAATTACAGTTGTAAAAATCAATAAATTATTCTATTCTAAAAAAAAAAAATAAAAGGATTATTGACTTCTAGCTAACAGGCAACTCGAAAGTACCTTACTAAAAATGTACGCCGATGAAAGTTAATATACGCCGATAACAAGGTTGAAACTGATAGACCGTAGGTGTTAATGCTTTCCAATCCTTCATCTTCTTCTTCCAATGGCTTAAAAGATCATAACTGTTCTTTTTTTTTTCATGGATTCATAATAATTTCGTTTAAGAGGAGGGGGTATTAGCCCAGCTGTCACCAACTCAGGTGGTTGGGCTGCTTCCAAGAAGCCATCAGACTGGCTTTCCTATTCTGGGAGATTACCAAGAAAAGTAGACCTTTTGGGTGTGTTATTGACCTTGGTCTGTAGTTTGTGGAGAGTGTATTGTGCTTTAACTAATGTATTTGTAGGAGCATTAGTGCATTCCCCAGTTTTTTAAAGGAAGATCCTCAGAAAAATGACTGGTAGTGATGTAAAATTTGAAAAATATTATAATGGGATGTAATATAAATTTAGTTGATAGTATTACAATAAATTTGAAAAGTAAAAATTAAAAAATAATGCTTATAATTATAAACAAAATATAATATTTTTTAATTTTTAATTTTAAAATTTATTATAATACTATCGACTACATTTATATTATATCCCATTCTTATTTTTTTCAAATTTTACATCACTACCTGTCATTCAACGAGATACCTAGTCATTACTTTCTATATATTTCTTCGGTATTTATTCTTTGGCATCATATTTTGTATCATTTTTCAGACATTTTACTTATGTAACCTATGTAATATTCTTTCTGTAATTAAACTAGGATTTCCATAACTTTATACTCACCTATTTATATTTTAATCTTTTTCATTTTGTATCTTTCCGTTTACCTTTTCATTTTTCTTTCTCTCTGTATTATGTTTACATTATCATCCTTCTGTACATTTATTCTGTAATTTTATATTCTTTATCCTTTATTATATATCTGTCACTATTTTACTTTTCTTCACTGAATATGTTATTATATTCTTGGTAATATAATGTTTTTATATTTTTTTGTTTTCTTTGTTTTTTCTCTCATAGCCCTGAAGATGACCTACAAAGTAGGTTGAAACGCCGGCACAAATATGAATAAGTCTTGACTTATTTGGTGTTTTCTTGACTGCACCCCCAACTATCTCCATTTTCCATAATAACATCCAGTCAAATATTTTCCTCTCTAGCATAAATCATTAACGTTTGCATAGAACTTATATAGCGTGCATGATCATGTTCTTTCCGGAATTAAATTCCGCCATTCCATTTTTTTCTCTGATATAAGAAAAAATAATCTTCTCTAAAAAATGTTTATTTAGAAGGCGGTTTCTTTGTATAAGTAATTACTTATGTATAAATATTTGTGCATAATAAATGGCTATTTTCATTTTATTTCACTTTGAACAAAAAAAAATGTAGTTAAGACATTTTTGCCTATTGCCTATTGTTAAGAAAAAAACATAGCAGAAACTGAAAATCGAGGTTATTTTCGAACTCAAGCACTCTCTACCGTCTAAAGCTTGTGTGATTATTTTACCTTACATCTCGAAAACATTTAAATTTTATCGTGTATTTTTTATTATTAATTTAAATAAACCAATTCAATAGCCAACCTGATCGTTAAAATTACTGAATTAAATGGATTCGAGGCAATTTCGGTTTATAAATATTATAATTTAAAAAAAGATATATATAAATCGACCTCGGTGGGTTGTACATTTGAAGATACTCGTGCAGCCATTACTTAACGTTCATTTGCCACGCAATTTTAAATAAAATGTGTAAGTAAAAATTTAATCTTTTGAATGTTCCATTTCATTTTTATGGAATTATTTATATTGCCAAAATAGTAATTTACATGCACTATCACAAAAAAAAAACTATTAGTTTACACCATTTATTCCAATTTCAATTATGTACATTCTACGAATGTTTATTTTAGACAATATTTTTATACTATTTCATTATCGTTTCTGTCTATGTTACTATTGTCATTTTTGGATTTTTTTTTTCAATTAAGAAAACATTTTACTTTTATCTTTTTTTTTTTAAATTGTTATATTCTTTCATAGTCTTAACGATACGTTTTTAATAAGACAAAGAAAGATTTATTATTTATATGTATGTGAGTTCAATCAAAATCGTAGACCTTCAACGATTATTACGAAACTCATTATTTATCTCAGAGCTAAAAATCCTTGTTTTTTCTTTTAGTAAATAAGTCCCAGATATTTAAATATTGTCCAAGGCATCAGCTAATTGATATACAATCATGACTTGTGAAATAAAATTCGTAAGGTTATTTCTACATTTAAATCAAATATCGTATGCCCAAATATGTATTAGTTGAATCAAAATATTTATTTTTCGAATATTTTCCATATTTCCGTTTATATATATTTCGAATCCCGGCCAAGACATTATCTTTTCTCTTCAAAATTAAAAAAAAAAAAAGTTTAAATAATTAAAAAGAACCATAAATAAATAAAAAATATATATATATATATATATATATATATATATATATATATATATATATATATATATGCAGAGTACTGCGTATAAAAAGTGTGTAATTTTTTCAGGATGTGAAAATTCACAGGTATCAAAATTTCGGAGTTCATGGATAAAGAACATTTGATCACGAATAGTATTGATAAAAATACTATCTATTTTAAGTTAGCAAGCTTGCGTGACTGTTTATTCGATCTTTTTAGGGTTCTTCTTCTTTTTTTCCTTCGTTCTTATTAAAAATAAAAATAATAACTGAAATGAAGAGCATCAACTTTTGCATCATTGCCAGCCACCTTAACAGCCTCGACAACTTCGACCGTAACAATCAATTTTATTTCCATGAACTACCTGACTATTGTGATCTCTCTAACAATGACCTGGCAATAAGTGATCAACAATAGAAAAATGTATGGCTCCTAAGGACCCCTGTCTCCTAAATGTGAATCATGTTAACTCTATTTAACTAATATGCCGATGATCGGGAGGTCACCAATTTAAAGAGTATATGTATTTTTTTGTTCAAGAGATGCAATACATTTTGTCTATGTCTTTTTTATCTTTAGTAATACTTTTTATGAAATTATGTTTTGTTGGCCGAGGTTATTGTCCTTACCGCTAAACCATACAAATATATTGTGGTACAAATTACACTCAGAATTAATTTTCCCAACTGTATATGCCGTAGTTTTCACAAGGATCATCCTATTACGATTTTATGGATATTGAGTCGTTTCATTTGTAATATCCGTAGTATTACTTTTATATTTCAAGTAGAAATTAGTGGACTTTTTTATCGTTTACTACGTTTATGTTTACAGATTGTAATTATCTGGTATTAGTCCTCCCTGTTATGATAATATTTATAAGACTTTAGGGAAAAAACGAGGTAACTCGGTTATTTTCTCAAAATTTGTTAATAGCTGTTTCTCATCGATCTTTTAATGGCTATGACGATGTTTTGGTCAAAACATAAATACATACATACATATATATATATATATATATATATATATATATATATATATATATATATATATTTATATGTATATATATATTATAAATATATTATATCCAATATATAAATATTATATCCAATATTATAAATATATTATATCCAAATGGTGGATTTCAATACAAAACTTATCGATAGTTCTGTAATTATGCCATTTAATATTTGATAGGTGCAACAATAGTTTATTGAAATCTATTACCAAAGGGTATTGGTTAGCTAGCATTGGTAAGCATTGGTAGGCTGGCTGAATTCACAAATGCTATAAGTCATTGTTTGGAGTTCAATTATTGAATTCAAAATTCACTCTCCGTTTAAACTCAACATAGATTTCTATCTAAAATAAACGCGGACAAACTAGCGGGCAAAAGCTAGTTTAGTAAAAATAATGAAACCGCGGTGATTTTGCTTTCCCAAGCATTTAGGAAAAAGTTAGTTACATCGTTTTTCCTCTGTAGTAATTATTTACTATTAACGGACGGAAATTGTGTACTATGCTATTAAATAAAACAATTCGTGTAATTTTTTTATGAGTGTAAACTTGGACACTCGGTAGACAAAATAATTACCACCGCATTCTGGACAAGGTGTTGGTACGAACCGTCCACTCGTTGTTTGTTTTAGAAATTTTCAGATGGTCAAACTGATTTATTCATAATTGTTTAATTAATTTTTTCTTTATACCTAAATGGGAAATCATCAAATCCACATTGTACTCCAAAGATATTAACATAATGCAACAAAAACTTATCAAAGATACTTTTATACGACAACGCCAGATCTCATGTTTCACGACAGACAGTTTTTTTAAGAAGTCCTCCTATACCCACCTTGTTCACCAGAGTTGTCTCCAACAGATTTCCAACTTTTCAGCAATTTGGATAACTTCTTTATGGATAAAATTTTCGAAAATGATCCGCAAGCCAAAAACGAATTTTCAAGCTTTATTTCATCATTAAACCCTTGTAACGGCAGTGTGTTGATAACCTAAGGATAGTGAAGGTTACAAACAACTGGGTGATCAAAGAGGTTTGTATAAAATGGAGTTGCCACTGCCTCATCCACTTAATTTATTTTATTTCATTCAATATTTAATACCTGCCCGTTTATTAATTAATATTATATTTTTTTAGTCCATTATTGTACAGCTTTCATTTATTTATATTACAGTGGCAAATCCATGCGTAACCTGTCCCCAGCAGTCCTGTTCTGTTGAGTTGCTTGCGGAGTACTGCACTCCTTTACTGGACTCCAAGTCTCATATCCATAATAATCTCATACACGTTGAGGGACGTATTAAAAAGTATTAATGCCAAAACATGTTCCGACGAAACAATACATTTACTCCTAATCCTCTTCATATTCAAGAGAGACCCGGATGGGAAGCGAAGCCTACTTCTTCCTTTTTTCGGCTAATGGAGCCAGGGACCAGTGTAAGTCGGCTACCAATATTTGCCACTAAACAGCAAACACCGGGATGGATTATTGATCAGGCTAAGTGGCTGGGCCTGGGGTACTTCCCCTAATGGGGCCATGTTTGCCACGGTACCTCAGGTCCGCGCTATGTACCCAGTCCTTCTATGAATTCACTTTACCATCTACCATCTCGTCATCTTTGTCTTTTCTAGTCATTTATAAATATAACATCGGAGTAACTCAAATCCAGCAAGCTAGCGAAATCCAAAATCTCTACTCACCCAAACGTGTCTACTGATTTTTTATGTAAATGAATCTAACGAGCTTTCATGTAAAGTGCTTGACTTTGGCAGGCATACCAAATTTTTAGAATATTTTGTTGATCCTTTTTATCCCAATTATAACAGCTATTGAGTAAATTTCTTAACCCGTTTACAAGATGGTAAAATGGGCAAAATTAATGAGACGTCGATAAAATATATTGCCTCCCAGAGGAGCATTCCACACACAAATCAAGAAATAATAGTAATCCATTTCCTGGATTTTAGCAGATATTAAATTTCGAAAGGTATAGTCGCATTTATCCTTCCATTCATACTGCTACAGTATTACAGAATAAATCTACAATTTTGAACTTCTTGGCCACTGTGTGCTTTGTTAGCAGAATCCAAGGACATTTTTTTAAGCCTAAAAAATTCTACCATAATGTTATTCATATAATGAACATTTGTTTTGTCAGATTCTCAGTGTATTTTATTCATACCGTAGAATTACTCATCCATTAAAAGTAGTTGTATGAAAAGAAGCTTGTAATAGTTCATTAATTAAAATAAAATTTGTTTTTTAAACAAAAAATAAATAATCTTTGTTTCATAATGAATATAATATTCCTTTGTAGGTATTATCAAATTAAATTATCAGAATTTAATATTTTCAATATTACAACAAACAATTTTCTAGGCAGGTTTTATAAGAGTTAGCCATTATAATAGTAGGTGAAATATGTTGAAATATGGTTTAGAACTCATGTTTCTAAAAATAGTCATAATTAAAAAAAATCTATTATTTCCCATTAATAAATTTTATTCTACTATTAATATGTCTTAATAATTTTTTTAGAATGGAGTTTTGAAGGAAACTAGAATAGTATTTAGATTATTTTAATTTAAACAATAATTTTTAAGATTTATACTGCACGTTCTCAGTAAGATTTGTGGTAGTGGCACAAAGAAAGTTGTAAGTGTTTTTAGTATGTTTTTAGTATTCTCCAATTTGGACTTCATCTTCGTGGCATCTATCTGATTCTTGTAAGTGCATTTGTAAATACAAAGTAATAGTTCTAGGATATGAAGTTCCTGTAATAATAGTTCCTTGTATCATTCGGATAAACCACGCTCCAGAGCTATTAGAGCTTTTCGTACGACCAATAGTTTCTTAACATTGCTGCGAGCTTATATTTAGCTGTCTCTCTGATATTCAGAGGTAATAAGATAAAAGCATGTCTACAATGTTGACTGTATCCTGTCCAATGATGGTCTCATTTTAATAATTTTATGTGGGTTTTTTATTTGTAGAAAAATTAATTACCTCTCAAAAATCATTTCAATAAGCAACAGGTATGTATATTTATATGTATTTATTAGCAAACGCGATAAATTTATGAGGGCATATATTTTTAAATAGTATTCAGTCAATAATTATAAATGTTTTCGTCAGCCAGTTCGGCGCTCTAGTGTATATAGTATAAATGAGAACATGTAAAAGTGTTTTTCAATTCCGAATCTGTGCCTTTCCTACCCCTTTTTCGTTACGACACCGATGTATGTATTGTAGGAAAAGCATTTATAAATCCTTTATACAAATACTTCAGAAACCATTATTTTTTTCCCAAGCATATATTCCGTCGATAAAATACTGAAAAATAACAGTAAACGGATTGACCTAAAAAAAGAAAAGCGGGGAGGTGTCGAACAACAGCGTTGTTTACCCCGGGGATGTTTTCCTCAACTTGAGCGCCCCTTCCACCCTCATTATCGTCTTAGCTTTTCTCTCCAAGATTCTTTTTCTCCACAGTTTTCTCTTTATTTCTTTCAAAAAAGTTTCAACACTCTAGCATCTTCCTTAAAAATAACAGTGATTTACTACCAGGTAAGCAGTTAGTTAAAATGAGTTCCGATGTTGACGGTAGCTTAGAGTATTCACTGAATTATGGACGGGTTAGTTTTTAGTTTTATCTTTTCCATCCTTCAACTCTCCCACAGCAAAGAGTTTTATTATGATTTGGGATAGCTAATTATGAGCACTCTTAGAACGTCTCATTATTTGTTTATATATCACAAATAAACATTTAATTTCATAACTAATTAAGGTGAAAGACCACCCGACATCCCTATTATAATTACACCTGAATAAGTAAAATATAAGATTTGCCATCACAGTAGATGTATATTAATAAAGCAAACAAAGCGAAGGACTTTCCCAAATTTTCGTTCCATGACAATTTTTGTAACATGAATGTTTTTAACAAGATTTAAAATTGTACATGAAATCAACATTCACAACATGAACTAAATTATCTTCATTAATTATCACTGGCTATACAACCCAGCACGGGCCCTGGCCGCATCAAGGCGTCGCCTCCACTCTTCTCTGTCCTGCGTCAAGATCTTCCAAGCTCTGGATCCAATGATGCTGCCTGCATCACTCTCGACTTCATCTGACCATCTAAGTCGTGGACGCCCACATTTTCTTTTTCTGTCAACGAATCCAAACAGCTGTCTTTTCAGGGTAGCGTCGTCCTCCATTCTGGCCCCATGTCCAGCCCATCTCAGTCTAGCTATTCTTATGTGCTTCACCACGTCAGGCTCCTGATACATCAGATACAGTTCTGCATTTTGTCTGAGTCTAAAGTTATCTCCAACCCTTACAGCTCCAAACACCATTCTTAGTATTTTTCTTTCGAAGAGCAGTAAACTGTTGGCATCAGTCCAGGACAGAGGCTAGGTTTCCGATCCAAAAGCTTAAACAGGGCCTGATGATTGTTTTGTTCAGCATGACCTTGGTTCTTCTTGATATCAGACGACTTAATAAAATTTTCGCCATCCCAAAATAACATATATTAGCGGCCGAAACTCTTCATTGAACTTCTGGGCTGGTTGAGCTATCTGCTTTGACCAGAGAACCGTGGTAGACAAAACTATCGACACTTTCGAACACTATCGAACAACACTATCGAGTTGTAAGTATAGAACGTTGTATTCCGCTGATAAGAACATGGTCAATCTGGTTTCTGGAGTTATTTTCTGGAAAAACCCATTTTGCCTTGTAGATATCTATATCTAATCATTAGTTGCATTTGAGCCTTGGAGGTGGTGGGATGCTTCTTGGGTGCATTATTCATATTCTGTTTTGTTTTTGTTCTTTTGTTTTTTTTCTCTATCTACCCTGAGGATGCCTGAATGGGCAAAATATTGGACAGATAATTTCAATTTCTGTTTTAGTTTGGAGACTAAGGGCTTTTCGTTGGAATTTTTCCACGGTCTTAATAAAATGATGTATAATGATCGTACATTCCATGTGGCTAATTTAAAATCCTTGAGTGCGCCGGGTCGATTCCTTGAAGGCTGTCCAAATCCGAGGCTAATTCCTTGATGTTTCATAGCATAATAAGTTTTCTGAGGATGGGGTAGCTGGCCCCTTCGCTCAACCACCAACCTGGAGGACCAGTAACTGATTGTGACCCTAGGGCCGGGCGATAGGGTCGCAACTTCCCTTCGCCAGAAAATTATCTTACTTAAATTATTTATTTTAAAAATTATCTGGACCACTACAACCCATGGAGGGTCTTACACTCAGTATATGGTAAAGACTGTACTGTTTTTAGGACAACGGTTCTGCAGAGAGGTGATTTGTCCGAGATCGCGTTCAAAAGTTAAGTTTTCCCCCTAATTTAGAGTACCCAATATATTAAAACTGGGTGAGAACCCCAGGAAGGTCAGCAGATTCCACAGGGTCCATATGTAACTTTTAACAGATTAACTGATTTATTTCTCATTGCAGGATTTGGACACGGGACCAATGGCACAATCAAACAGCAATTCAACACTCTAGACACAGAGCTACACTGCTCTCTTGCTTTAATTACATAAATAATTACTGAATACATATATACTTTAAAAGGATAACAATCCATAAAATGGCTTAGATATTTTTAAAAATTATTTCGACTCCATTAATTTTAAGTTATCATTAAGTTATGTCAATAACATGTTGATGCAGAATATGAAAATTACCTGAAGAAATTTCCCTAAATAGTGTGTCAAGGAAAAGTAATACTGGGTCCATTTTTGCAATAGAGAACGACAAAATACAAGTGGATATCTAACATATTCTAATAAATTAGTGAGACGTTATTGTCTTCTCCTAAATCAACCACAGTTTTTGCATTGTAGTCTGGATCCCGCAAAAGCCAATTCAGGAGGTATAAGGAAGGAGGAATTTGTGTGATTCCTGCCAGAATTCCTTGCCTCCTTAAGGGAAAATCGCATTTGGAGTCAACTTTAAAGGAAAATAATGAAGATTTTTTTTTAATTTACTGCTATTTAATTTACAATCGCAGAAACTTTTGTAATATAATAAAAAAAATGAAATAAAAGGCTGTTAACTAAAGCAAATATTTTAAATATTTTATTTGAAAAGAGAAGATATGGCCAGGACCGGGACTCGAACCCGGGACCTTCACCTCTCCGTGGTGACGTCTCAACCATCTCGGCCATCCTGGATTCGCTTCACGGCCAGTCATATCCCCTCTTTTCACTTGATCCTACTTCTCCGTGTTCTCGCAATTTGCGATGTTTACACGGAGAGAATGTTGATTGAACATTACTTTATTTTGGATCTAGTTGACTTAGTTGACTGGCCGTGAAGCGAAGCCAGGATGGCCGAGATGGTTGAGGCGTCACCACGGAGAGGTGAAGGTCCCGAGTTCGAGTCCCGGTCCTGGCCATATCTTTTCTTTTCGAATAAAATATTTAAAAAATTATATCATATAAAAATAAAATAAATTATAATAAAACAAATATTATTTGGTTAAGAAGAATGTTCTAACAAGGTCAGCTATATCTTCGCTTGGAATTAAAATGTTTCCTTCTTGTTTTTCAATTTCAATCTAACTGTCATTTAAAGTAAATTGCCTATTTTTAAAATGCTAAATATAACTTAAGCGCTTACAATTAAGGTTTAATAAAAAATTATATTTTAGGGCATATACTTTTAAACATATATTTTTAAATTATTTCCAATACTGAATCGTAATTTAATAAATATTTATTTTAGTAATTGATTAAAGTTCATCCATGAAATACTATTACATTTTTAAGTACCAAATATATAAATGTCTTAAATGTCATGTCCGTTTCTAATACTAACGGATGGTTTCTGATTCAATGATTAATTACATAAAAAAAAAACCAACAGTAAAATTTTTTATTGATAATTTTATCAGTAGCTTTATGTATTTTTTACTTCAAATGCGTCAAATAATCAATGAGTATCTTTTGTTTGAATCAATTTTTACTAGCAAGTAGCTTCAATTTTTGTTGATTTTTGTTTTATATTTTCTACTTTATCGATTTAACCTTCAGATACTACTCCAGTTATATAAATGTATAATGTAATATAAATATATTTGCATTTGAAGTAAAATATGTTTTAGTAGTTACTATAATCGAATATAATAAACGGAATTCAATGGCATTCGGGCAACTCTATATTATTCGGCATGCTATCTTACCATTATGCTCGAGTCAGAAATATGGCTAGTCCATTGAATGGCGGATTCAGGATTTTTTTCTGGGGGGGAAGCACAACGGGCAGACTGGTAAAAAATCAGTAATAACTTAGAAATAAACTTGTAGTATTTATAGAAAGGTTTCAAAGGTTTATTAAAATGTCTAAACAATAGTTTCACTCATGTTATTTCTGCTATTTTATTCATATATTTAAACAAACAATCATCACATGATTTGCCTATAAGTATGTTCTGTAATGGATTCTCCACAGTACACAAAAACCGTCTGGAGAGGCACATGCCCCCATGCCCCCTCTTCCCCTGGATCCGCCTACGAGTCCATTGTAAGTACCACCGTATTTTACATTAACGGACGAAATGGCGCTGTCTATGTTAAGTTGGTATAATTTTTCTTTGATATTACCCGAACTAATATTGTCGGGCTGAAAAGACAAGAAACTGCTCGACGTTTTCGCCTACATCAACATTTACTGGGCAAACGTTAAAAGCTCCCAATTAATTACAAAAGGCTCATTTACATGACAGTTATCGGACCTATTTGGACACACGGAGTTGAGCTTTGGGGCTCTACTAAATCATCCAATTCATCTCTTATCCAATCCGTACAATCCAAAATCCTTCGTAAAATCCTCAATGCTCCTTATTATGTCACAAACAAACTCATCCATCTTAATATCCCATATGTTGCTAATTTGGCCCAAACTAGATACCTATCCTTCTATGAAAAGCTTCATACACACTTGAATCCGCTAGTCCCTCAACTTGTTTTCCATAATATTCCTGATAACACTCCGAGGCGTCTGAAAAGAAGATGGCCTCGAGACCTTCTACTATAGAACTTTATTGGAGTGCTATCAATGGGTAGTTTCTCCACAAGTTTTTTTTTCATGTCCTTTGTTCATACAGCAGATTTATTTGATGTAATATAATTACAGTTGTAAATATCAATAAATTATTCTAAACAAAAAAAAATATTGGGTGTATAATATATAATCAATAGTTCAGACAATCGAAATTCATTTTGGAAAAGTCATGTCACTTAATCAGCTGCACAACTGTTTTTAATAACAAACTATTGAACGTCTCATCAAACTGGACACAAAGAAAAAATAACAAATCATCGTACTGCTAATAGCGAAATTACGACGAAACAACAAACCAATGTATAATGTAAAATAATTAATTTAATATCAAATAAAAAGCTTATTTATTTCTATAAATGGCAATGTTAACTTATCTTATAATTGAACGTTCAGCTAATTGACGTTCGGATAATCGACTATTTACAGTAAATGAAACTTGATAAAATTGTCATGAAGCCAATTTTAGTTATCGAACACAATCGACAGTGGAAAATGTACGAAGTGCGAGTGCAGTCGGATTACTTGCTCTTCTTTATAGCCTTAGAGGGAGTTGTCCGAAACTCTGGCATACAAACGACAAGTCTTTCTTAGAATGGTTCAATTGCTTGGATATGCGGATGATTCAGATATCATTGCAAGATCCTTTGCAGCTCTACAGAGTGCCTTTCTTGTTCTGCAGAGATCTGCACTAGCGATGGGTCTCATCGTGGACGAGAAAAAAAAATATATGGTCACAGGAGTCGAGAGAGAATCGTTTTACCGAATAAGTGACTCGGAAAACAGATTACTACTTTATGTGATATTTGAGCTTGCTTAAGTACATGCTAGCTAATACCATAGTCTCGGCTGAATAAAACCCTCAGTCAGTACACCAGTCATGGTCTGTGACGAGGATCGTTAAGAGGGGTCTGAGACTCGTGGAAAAGTAGGACAAATCTGGAGCTCTATGCTATACTCACTGATATTGATGTGGTTAGATTAACCCCATGATATTGAGCTGGGCGAGCCATGACTCAAGGGTGTGCGAAACAGAGATTCCGAGAAAAGTCTTTAGTGAGGTTCTGCATCGCACTAGGATAGCCGGGCGTCCTGTCTACGTTGGATGGATGGGATGGCAGCTGATGCAGTACAACAGTATAACTGCTTGGGGCAGGGGCTGACTAGAGAGTCCAAAGGCGAAGGAGGCATATCACGGGTTGTAGTGTCACAGAAACGAGTAAATAAGTTCATTGCTAATTATAATAAATAATTCCATATTTAACTATAAGGCGTTATGGTTGGTACATGAATTGACACCTTCCTTTTAAGTATAAACGTAAAAAATGAGTGGAAATTTTCAATTTCGAGGAGATAAAATATATCTACAATAGCGAAAGGGAAAATCAAAGTAAATTGTAAAGTTACGTATATAAGCAACTACTTCTTAAAAAATTATTAAAAAATATTTTTTTAAAATCTCATGACAAAATGAAAAAAAAGGGAGTAAAATAGGTCGATAAAATCTATACTTTCTTCTCACTGAAGGAAGCAATTAGGAATGATTTGAATAAGGTCGTCAAAAGAGACGGCATCAGTATTTAAAAATATATAAAAGGATTCAGATTATTTTAAGAGAATCTTCAAAAGCTGATGGTGAAGGAAGGGCAGAGGAAAATCCTCAAAGGGTTCATTAAAGTACTTAAAATATATTGGTCGCACCTACTGATTACAGAATCTTTACATATCTTTAAATCACGTGTTTAAAAATAAAGTATGAGAACATCAGAATAACGATTTTACAGCTTTTATGGAATTAAAACGAGACTAGTCTATATGTTGTTCATAATTATGGTGAAAAAGTATTAAATATAATATCGTGAAATCAGGCCATCATTTGCCGAGATCTGGGCTCATTCTGGGGCTAAGTTATATAATGGACCCCAGCCACTTAATAATTTATGTTTTTTTTTAATAACATTATTATGTGAATTAACCTAATTAAGTAAACATTCCTCTAAAACACAAAAATACTAGAGAACTACTTAATAATAACGGAATTGTTAGTACACCTAGTTGTAATATGTCAAGCTTTGCCCATTGTTCATCATTCAATAATTATTTAAAATAATGTTGTTATCATCTTGAAACTAATACAATCGTTAATTTTTATTAAAATAGCATACAGGCATTTAACGGCTAAAAAGTTATATGCGTAATAAAACACTCGTTATTAATAAAATACGAGTACGGAATACATAATTAATACAATTATTTAGATGATAAACGCAAATTAAAAAGTAAGAACAACATTATATAAGAGGGATATTCACAATAAAGTGTTTGTTTATAATTATATATTGATGTATTTTATATATCATTGATGTATTTTATCATTATACAAACTCTAGCCTAAACCCTTGACTTTTGTCCGGGTTGGTCCATTCTCTGATAGAAACCGAGAAAAAGAACAAGATATTAATAATTATAATGTCTTTATTTAATTTGGGACAAATCCCTTTAGAATAACAATACAGGTGTTATAAGCTATTATGCTTTAGAGTATAAAAATAATTACATATATTATTATACATCAAAAGTAAAATTAATACACACTGAAAAAAGGAGTTGATAGTCTTTGAAGAGATTTGTTATTAGTAAACAATTCGTTTTTATTTATTTAATTTTATTTAAAGTTAATGAACCTTAATACATTTACGATAAAGTAAATAAAGGCATTTGCATTAATACACAGATCAAAACCCCGAAATACCGCGGAACACTTGCAGGAATAAGTGAGAATATAAATGCTACACGGTGAGCTGGCTGGACGCCGCCATATTGGCCTAGGCTGTCCTGTCATGCGCCTTTCACTTTATCCCTTCTCCAGCTGTAGCCCGACA
Source organism: Arma custos (assembly GCA_037127475.1). Classification (NCBI taxonomy): domain Eukaryota; kingdom Metazoa; phylum Arthropoda; class Insecta; order Hemiptera; family Pentatomidae; genus Arma; species Arma custos. Next base: position 29,783,058 of record CM073759.1, on the reverse strand, counting down.
TGCTGATAGATGGGCGAAAAATTTTGGGGCGATAGAATAAAAGTTTCACTTTAATAACTTAAATGCTAGACAAAGTAAATACTAAAAATTTGCAAACTGGAGGTGATTGAAAACAAAAATCATCGAAATAGGACCGTTGTTAACCAAGATACAGTGAACATGGTAAAGTTATAGCGTAATATTTTTGTTTACACTTGTTGCTATTTTAACAAATTATTAATCAGAAAGCACAGTAGAGTTCGAGACATTGCCATTCCTATAAAATAAGTTTGGGGAGTATTTTCTCTAAAATTTGATTTCCCGGAACTATTACTTAACATTTTCTATAACACTTAAAAGAATTAGAGATTTAGCTGCTATTGAGAAATAGTAAAAATTGGAGCAATCTTATTTCACAACTTTACTTTTTGTAATTGTCACAAACCTATGCTAATACATAATTTTTTAACTACTTATATATATATATATATATATATGTATATATATATTTTTTTTTTTTTTTTGTGGAGTTGAATGGAGTGGCTATGTGAAGAGGTAGAGCATTGACTTGCCATGCAAAAAAATCCTGGTTAAAATCCCGCTGCTGGCGTGACATTTATTTAGTCTGTTAACAGCCGGAGATGGATCATATGAGATCTTGGACTCTCCTGGGCCTCACCAATCCTCTGTAAAGTGGGTACCCAAAATAAGGGAGAAAATCTGGCGGTTGAGCGTGATCTAGGACAAATCACCTCCCTACACAACCAATGAAACAGCACAGTCTATCATGTACTGAACCCCAGAGACCCGTACACGAGTTGTAGTTGTACAGGTTTTTTTAATACTTTTTTTTAGATACATACAACACAATCATTTTTTTTTATATACAAACGTTGTTTTGATCAGCATTTTCCTTCCTTAAAGAGAGTTTTTATTATCCAATCTTTTGATCATTCGAATCACATCTCACGACGCTCCGGATAGTTGACGCTCTACTGTTCTGATTCTTAATCTCATATTTTAACTCATATTTAATCTCATATTTAATAATTTAGGTATAATTCTCGATTAAGTTTATGAATCGATAGTGAAACAACGCCAGTCTATTTCAGTGCTAATTAACCATAAAAAGCTGCTCATAAAATAATTCCATTAAATGAATACCTCAAATACTAACAAAAACCTACTGGATATTGATGGGATTCATTCATAAAAGAAAACAGATTATTTCAATTATAATTTGATTTATTATAAATATACCATTACATACAAAATTATGTAGCGTGTAAGTACATCTTGTGGTAGGTTTATAATGTATATCACGTTTTTTTTCTCACAAATTCGCGAGTAATTTAGTGTATACAGATATTATTGCAATCCAATTTTATTTTGTTTTTCCGTTAGCACACTTCCAAGGGAATACATATTCATGAAATTTATATCGCTTCGTGTAGGAGAATGTGTTTGTCATAACAATATTTCGATAACGAGAATAGCAATGCCTTCTGAATCCGAGCGCCTCCACAAGTTACCTCTTGCCCCATTTCTCTGCCATTGTGATCGTATTTTCCTGTTTACTCCCTCGTCACGTGCTGTCAAGAGCCTGTTGGCGAAGATATTATCCCTCACATAACTGTGTTTCAGTGCCTTCTACCATCATCTATTTTTCATGGGAAGATATATCAGAGCCGTATCCAGAATAATGTAAAATGGAACTATCATATATTATATTTTATAAAAGTATGTTAGCTAATATATACTTATTTAATTAGATTTATTAAAGTATATAGATTTATTTTGAGAATCAGGGAAGGAGGGGGTGTCTCATTGGTGGAGAGCTTAGTTGTTGTGCCCAAGGTCCAGGATTCAAATCTGGCTCCGGAAGTTCAATTTTTTAACTGTTAACAGCCACGGATGGATCCTGTGTTGGATCTGGATATCATCCTGGAGCTTACCCATCCTCTATAAAGTAGGTACTTAAAATTGAGAGTATTATAAAAAATACTACAAATACCGTAACAATAATTCACGATATCGAAAGTTGCTCATTCTATTTCATACAATTGTGAAAACATTTTATGGAACAATAGAGATAGGTCTAGACTAATTTTAAGTTTACAATAATTTTGACTAGATTTTAAAATTTTATAATATAGATTTAATTTTCCCCACAATATTATAAAACAGTGTTCTTCTACCGCCGGTCCGCGAAAATATTGGCCAAATCGTAAATCACCTTGACGTATCATGTATAAAACTATACAAATACAATGTATAATAACAATATAATGGCGGACATGTTCAGTCTGCTTAATGAAGTTAATATTTCTCTGCAGGGTTCATATACAAATATTTTTACTTTAAGAAATAAAATGGATGCGTTCAAAAAGAAGAAATAGTCGCTTCCAACAGGAAGAAGTAGAAATGTTTTCTCTTTTGGATGAATTTTTGATTGCTGCTGATGTGAACACGAAAGTCATATTTAACACAATAAAGCAACATTTAAGAGCATTAGCTGAAAATTTGAATAAGCATTTAACCTCTGGATTAATAATCCATTCTTGGAAGATATAAACTCATGTGCACTTGATCTTCATGAAAAAGAAAAGCTGATCGAGTTGTCTTCTGATGTCACTCTGGTCTCCAGACATAAAATGCTTTCATGGCCTCAATTTCGGATATCGCTAGGAAATGAATATATAACTTCGAGTTATAAAGCTATCAAATTATTAGTAAATTTTCTACTTCCTATTTATGTGAAAAGACTTTTTTAGCCATGTCTGTAATAAAAACCAAACAGAGAAATCGAATAGATGGTTATGCAGCGCTTCGTCTCTCAGAAACAACGCTGAAGCCTCGAAAATCAACTGTTATATCAAAGTAGCATCAGCAGATATGGCACTAATACATGTAATTGGATAACATATTCTGTAATAAAAAATATTATCTACAAGCAGATTAGTTTTTATTTGTCTTAGCTTTCAGTTGGTCCGCGAAATATTTATCCTATTTTTACCGGTCCGAGGGTGCAAAAAGGTTGAAGAACACTGTTATAAAATACTTTCATTTTAAAACAGACAAATTGCATGATCTGTTAAATACAAAATAAGGATCCGGTGGCATCTACACAATCTGTTTGGGCTCACCCAGCCTTTATATCCATGTTAAAACGGGATTTAACTTTATGTTTTATGCGTGGTCTTGGACAAATCACCTCCCTGCCCAACCGTTGTCCTAGGAACAGTACAGACTGTTCTATGTACTGAACCCAAGGCACTTCTAGGGTTAAAGCGGTACAGGTTTTTCTATAGATATATTAAACTAATGATTATAATGATAACATATTAAGAAGAACGGTCATTTCCCTGTCCCTTCTTTCCACTGATCCTATATATCCGTGCGATCAGTGGAAAGAAGGGATATGACTGACCAAGAAGCGAACCAGGATGGCCGAGATGGTTAAGGCGCCACCACGGAGAGGTGGGAGACCCGGGTTCGAGTCCCGGTCCTGGTCATATCTTTTCTTTTCAAATAAAATATTTAAAAAATTTTATCATATAACAATAAAATAAATTATAAAAAAGATTTCTCATCTTGCAAACAGGGTTTGTCAGTGCGTTAGTCTCTTATTTCAAATAGTTTTATTAAAAATACTTTCTATCACGGGGTTTAGTGTTGGTAATAATTTGTTTACTAATTTTTAATGTTTAAGGATACATATCTTACGGGGAATTTTAATAGCAAACTATATCTTTTGGCACATGCGAAACCAAACCTATACCAACCTCATAAATTTATTTATCTTGGATTTATGTTAGTCAATTTGTTTCGAAGAAGTGGAATTTATCTAGTTTTTATTAAATGGAAGCATTGATAAATCAAAGCTTGATGTAAACTTCAACCAATCGGATCATGGTCCAGAATTAGTTACATCATAAACATTAAAAATTTTATTTTTTAAGTAATAAAAATGCTAACTATATGTTGAATTAAATAATTATAATGCTTTTTCAATCAAAAAATCAAGACTTAATCTAATTTGGGAGCTAAAATTAGGAAAAATCGATTTTCAACTATTTTCTAGTTTGGCAGCTAGACGGAGTAAATAAGATCTAACCCCAGCTGGTGGAATCTGCCAACATTGGCACGGTTAAAAGGTTCGATCCACCGAGTTGCCAAGAGCGAGATAGAAACCCGAGGAAAGAAAATGGTTGAGCAGGTAGGCAGTAGGCAGTATCTGTGTAGGGTGAGTGAAGACCTTCTCTGATAGCAGAACCAGAGATAGTGGAATCAATATTCGATAATACACCGTCTACATTAGCTATCTCCTTATCTCAATATACTTTAATACCTCTTCCTTACTAGTATTTTTAATTTTCATTATTTATTTTTTATTTATGAACCATCTCCACCTCGTATACTTTCGTCCCTTTGAATTGATAATTGATTGTCCCTTGAGAAAATGAATATCTTGTAATTTATTAATATTTTTCCTGGTACTTTGACTTAAAAAACTTTTTATTTTATAATCAAACCATAGTCCGTAATGGGTTCCACTATAAAAATAAACATGGAAAAACATTTTTAACATTTACGTACCGCACAAAAATGAATAGGGATGTTGCTAATTTTGTAGTATATACTTTACCTAGCATTTATATTATTTTATATTTAATAATATCATTAATATTTAATGTAGTATAATTTATAATAAATATTAATGCTTTTTACAATAAAAATAATATTTAAATGCTAGGCAAAGTAAATACAACAAAACTAGTGGTATCCATATTCATTTTTCCGCAGTTTATATTAAACTTAATTAGGGATCCACAACCTTATTTCGCAACGAGTCAAAATTAACCAAAATACTCACATTAAAATGACGTGTGGGTCAGTGATAATTTTTTTTTTTTACACAGTGTTTTAGTAAATAATAATAAATTTGTAATTAGAAAGTAAATAAAAACATAGTTAAATAAACTGTATTTTTAAATGTTCTCCTTGATATCGATGCTAATGTTTTATAATTTATTTTTACATAGTATACTTTATTTTCGGAACTAAAGTAGATTACTAGAAATTATAATTATTTTATTTTAGTAGATAGATTTAGATTTTTTTTAAAATAGTTTTATAATAACAAAAAATGATCTTATAAATAACAACAATCATAACTATCGATAATCCAAAGATAAAGACGATATCCAATGCTGCATGAACCTCTCTCGCAATTACTTATTTTGAAGCACTGTTTTTATATCTTCAAAATATCCACGAGTTCTCATGAGAATCTTAACGTTGCAAAAAACAAGAAACTATAACAACAAAAATGGAATAATTAATGAAATATATAATAACATGTGCGAATCATCTTTTCATTTGTATAGAACATTGGAATGAATACAGACTGGCATCATAATCATTCACAAAAAGAAAATTACCATTTTCAATTTTTTATCTTGCCAAACTAGGGTGAAGTTATTTTTATCGATAGGTTTGACAATGCTATAGAAATATAATGTGTTCATGTAATAAACTTTATTATTAGGATCAGAGTATGAATGTGTACAGTATATTTCTTTTATGTTTTATTTATTATTATTATTTTTTTTTATTATATATATATATATATATATATATATATATATATATATATATTTTTACTTTATTTTTGTATATATTTTTTCGCTTGTATATATTTATTTATGCATTTATTTCGTTTATATCATTGATTTTTTTATGGAATGATTGTAAGCTACATAGCACCATTACTTATTGCCCACAACAGGCAGATTGTAATGCTTTAATAAAGTGTTTTTCTTCTCTCTCAATAAAAAACAATTATTAGCATCACTTATAAACATGTTCTAGTTTTTCCTAGACAAATAAAAAATACACATGCATTTTGCTTTATAAAAGTTTTATTTATAAACCGATTGTATCAAAATTTAGTAAATTCACTTAATTTTAATTACTCAGTTCTTTGGTGCAATAAGGAAAATAATCACTGGCAAGGTCCACCTGAATTGGATCAGGGTATTTAGTTGGTTCATTTGTAAGCGGAAATAATGGAAAATATAACTTCCATTTCCTTGAAAAATGTTTGAGGCATTTTTTGATTGATTGATCATTGATCCTAAGAAAATCAAACTAGAACTTTCTTTTTTTTTCTGTTTATATATGTATCGACACCTGTCAAATGAAAACAATGACAATCAGCAGATTGGCTGAATGTAAAGTAAAGTACAATGTCATGAGAGGCATGAAGAAGAACAGTAGCAAGCGGTACCTCTCCCTTGGCTTGGTTCAATTATCTACAGTAATAGATCCCTCCTCCACGTTCTTTTTAGTCTCCTAGTGTTCTCAGGCATGAGAGTAGTGGTCATTTGTTCTATCAATGGGTTTGGATATCCGTGTAGTTTTTATTGAAAGCGTTTGTAGTATATTCCTATGCGTTCGTGAACCGTTGGTATTTTTAAGTCAGTATGCAGAGTTTTGTTATTGACGTACTAAGGTGCTTTGGTGATAAGTCTAAGTACTTTTGACTGAAAAGCTTGCAGTCGTTTTCTGTGAGACTGTAATGTAAAATATTTATATGTATACAAATTGGTAATGCATATGTCTAAACTGGTTTTAGTAAGTAAGTATACGCGTTTAATTTCTGTCTTAAATCGAATTTGGAGTTTTTCCAGAATAGCGAATACATTAAATCGAGATTGTAGTTTAGTAACTGGCGTTTCATCCTAACCTGAGGACCCCATGTCATTCTCCTATCAAACGTTAGTCCAAGGTATTGCACTTCATCAGGCTGTGGGATGGGTGAGTTAATAAGGTAAATGGGAGGGCATGTTTCACGTTTAAGAGTGAAAGTGATGTGTTGTGGCTTTTCGTGGTTCACTCTGATTTTCAATAGATGGCATGATTTTTTGTAAGTTTTTTGAGGCCTGTATCGAGTCTTGATGTTTGGTGATTATGGCAGTTTCGTCAGCGTAGGTTGGTGCCAGTATGTCAGGACTTTGTGGAATGTCGTTTGTAAATGTTATCTACAATAACAACGGCACCCCGGCTAAGATCGGTCTTATTGAAAATAGCTCTGAGCCCTGTCGGACTGAGAAAAATCTGTCTGCAAGGATGAGTGAAGAATTAGATAATAAGTGTATCGTAGAACAGTCTTGAGCTTAAAGAGAAGTCGCCGGTGCCAGATCTTATCGAATGATTGGGTGACATCCAGAAATACTACTGTTGCATATAACTTCTGCTCTAGTGCTGTCCATATGTAGAACTTTCTTTAAAAAAAAAATAATAAAATAAAATAGAGCAATGAAAAAAATTATGAAATGTGAATACCCGTAAAATATGTTTTCTTTATGATTACGATTTTTTTTTTCTAGATGAAAACACTCTTTTTATTTGCAGAATCAGAATATTATTTAGTGAATCTTACCTGTGGTGTTAATATTTGTAATGCTAATAAACTTTAATTTTTCGAATTCTATTTTTAATGATTACATTTTCAAGCATATTAACTGTAATAAATGATATTACCGTCAAGTGAAATTTAATAAATAATTTTTAATTTTTCTATTTTGACAAATCACTAGACGGGGTACAGCTCGTCATTTAAAAAATGGAATTTTATCAAGGTATTGTTTATTTTTATATATCATTTGTAAAAATCTTAGGGTCCAATAGGTAGCCTTCCAAATTTGTCCATCCTGACAAACCGGCAACAATGATAAAATTAAATACTAAGTCGTACTAAGGCATATACATGGCTTAATCATTGAAAGAAGCATATGATGACTGCCTGGAGTTTCGTATATTTTGCAACAAAACAACTAATAAAACATGCTTTAATTTGAAACAGACTTCACATTCTTATGGAACAAAAGATTAGTCTTATCGTAAAATCACGTGGGGTGCTTGATGAAATATTTTATTGTCTGATTCAGGTAATGTAGAGTCCTTGTGAAAATATCTTTATAAAACCCCACGCTTTTTAACGATAAAATGGATTTTTTTGTTCAACACTCTATTAATTTTTTTAACGTATGGAAAATGATTTCATACTTTTCGAGTTTTGATTGATATTAGAGATTGTATTTGGTTTTGTATGCTGTTACTTATTTTTTATGTTTAATTACCTCCAAAATTATCAATTCGCCACCAAAGAACATTACATTTTTTTAAAAAATATAAACAGCTATTACATGATAGATAGATATTATTTAACAGTAGTCACTGTGTATTAAAGGTAATCATTTCCATTATAGAAATATCAGTCGTGATCATTAGTTGCTGTGGAACAGAATATTTAATAGGACAGTTAATTAATTTTATCCCATGGAGAACTAGTTGGAGAACAGACGGCACATGTTGGTAGAAGCCATTTCTATTGTGGGATTTAGGCGGGGGGGGGGGTGCCATTAAGGGAGAGTTGAGGAAGACGTTTACTTGGAAGTAGGCAAAGTTCTTAGCCGGGGTCTTACTTCTGAGTCCCTCCTGCTAAGTATAAGATCCTTTATGGGGCGACCCCTGCCCAGTTCATAAAGCCATGACCACAGATTAAAAGTTACTATTTCCTTCTGAGTTGCTTTTGCATTATGCGAATAACCGTTCCGTGTTAGCACCGCATAAATCATGCACAAAGATATAAAAAAAATAATGTTAATAATTCTATTTATCAAATAAAAAAAAATCTGGGTCAAGAATTAGCGTAGCTGTAAGAATGGAACAGATAAAACACTGAAAATCTTCGATGGTATAAAAATACATTAAAATAAGTTGGTCTTACCGTTTCAGTTTTAGTACTACTAAACAGATTCTTCAAATACCCAATTAATTACAAAAGACTCATATACATTGCTATTATCAGACCTATTTGAACTTACGGAGTAGAGCTTTGGGGCTCCACTAAGCCACGAATTCCTCTCGTATCCAATCGAAAATCCTCAAAATACCTAGTTTGTTACGAATAAAATCATGCATAATAAACTTAATTTCATATTAATTGTTCCTCTCCAATTCCCGATAATCCTCCGAGACACATGAAAAGAAGTCGTGAACATTTAACTGAAATCTGTTATTTGATTACTACCAGTAGTTATTTTCCCTACTTGCCTGTCCTTTGTTTCCAAGTATATCATTAATATTACCTAATCTATTATTTAACGGTTATTATTATTAATATTAATTAAGAGCTCAGCTGTTAAATATGCTTTTCATAATTCGATAAATTAATCAATATTTATTAAAATTAAAAAACTACAACAATTTTAATCCATTTCATTCCTACAACATCCATTGAAGACAATAATTGTGTACTTCAATGTTTGATAGGCCAGTTCATCTATATCACTACCGACTACTAATGGTAGTAGATTTAATACATGGCACAGTCTGTTTCGTTTATAAGCCAACGACTGTACAGGGAGGTGTTTTGCGGATGCCACGCACAACTACAGGTTTTTCCTCAATTAACCCACCTTTCATAGGATAGGCAATTAACAGGAGGGTCAGTCTATCGAACCATGTAGACCCACGCCTATTAATAGAACAAATAATTTACCTACCATAGCCGGTTTAACATAGTAGTCATATAATCGAGTCTTTGGTCAGGTCAAGTATATTTGAATTTCGAATTATTCTTATAGAAAATAGCTGAATAACATTTATTATATTTTCAGGATTCCTATGTATATCAGGATCAGAAAGGACACAACACAATGAAATAAAATAATCAAAAAGATGGAAACTAGCTTTTCCCTAGTTTCAGCCCTTGGGAAAAGAATAGAAAAAAAATATGGCGACTCTCAATAGTTACAGTTTAGCATATTTTGTATTTAGTATATGTAGTATACTATTAGTAATAAAATATGAAGATCCGTATTTCGAGTAAGCTTTCTTATTTCAAAATCTCCGTTAATTCATAAGATATTTACACACAATACTAGCTGACCCAGCCACGCGTTGCTGTGGCTGCTATAATAGTTTTAAAAAATATTGCTTTAAAATTTGAATTTTAAAGAAATAATGAATGAATGAAAAAATGAATTAATTGATTTTTGATTTTACATTTTATTCATCTTATATCTAACTATAGTATATAATAAATAAATAATATACAAAATTCATAACTGATAAAATATAAACATTAGTTTAATGAATGAGGTATATAATGGTTGATTTTTAATTATGGCTAGTAATATTATTTTTAATTTTAAATATTTATTTCAATTTAATTGCTCGCTAATCGATGCACAATATTTTTTGTTAATCTGTCCTTTGCTAATAAAAACATATTAGATTGTTTACTAACACGTAAGCATGCAACATATAATTTCCCATGGGAGAAAAATGGACTTTGTCTGGCCTTGAGACTTGTTAATGGTCATAGCAAAAAACAAGCGCATAACAAATTGAAGTATTTTGAATAGTATTATGGGTTCATTGGAATACGTGGCAACAGGACGAATTCTTCTTTAAAGATTCCAGTCAACATGGCTGCTTCAAAAACATTAGGTGAACCGATATTCAACCGAATATGGTGTGGTGGCATTCCTGGGATATTGAGAGAATTTAAAAATTCAGTTGGATAATTTACAGCTTGGTTTTCATCAACAATAGTATCGATTGATTTGAACTTCATTAAATCACCTGATAATAACTGTTTTATTTGAAAGTTAATTTCGCCAATATCAGCATTTTTCGCTTCAAAAATAACACGATTACTGAGCCAATTATGGTCCATGTAATTATTTAGTTCATCCGGGAAGACACTCCTAATTAATTAAATTTTGTCTAAGCAATAGCGCTATTATTATATGTTATTATTATGTGCTGAAATATTCTGGCAATTCGATGGATTGTGTATTTAGATTCAGTTCTATTTCACCATGAAAATGATTGTTTTAAACATGCGTTAATCTCATCGGCAAAAGTAGAGCGAGGAATGACTGGCAATGTCTGTCGGAAATCAACAGATAGTAATAAAATAGCACCACTGAATAGCTTGTCATTGTAGTTCAAATCTTTCATGGTTCTATTTTAATTAATTAATAATTACACAGCACAATGAAAAAATTAATTAATATTAAATTTTAAATAAGTAAATTCCAGTTGTTATATGATAGGAATTGAACTCAGAATCTACGCGACGTACAGATTTGCGGTTGGGCTCAAATTATAGCAAATTTAATCTGCTTTAAAAATATTTACCTAGGTAGGCACCGATTAGGAGATACATGCCAAAAACTTAAAAACTCCTAAAATATCGAGGTTTTTGGCCACCACAAGTTTTCCCATCCGTTTTTTCGGTTGCAAACTTGGATTTGCACTACTCAGACATGCCCTTACAACATATAAAAATGCAGCAGGTTAGAAAAAAATATAATTTTGCCAATAAATATCGCGGTCATCAATCGAAATGAAATATAGCCTATATTTTAAGTTGAAAAATGTCATTAAAATCGGTCCAGTAGTTCTCGAGATTAGTCCGAACAAACATCGTGACAGGATATTTTATATACGAATTTATATATTTATATAGATATATACGAATATATGCAGCAATAATTGCAATTTACTTGTACTAACCGGAGGTATTTTAAGTATTTACAGGGCTGAGTCCGCAGAAGGCGAGTGAGCCAGCAAGTTTTTTTGTTTTTTTAATAAGTGAAATTTAATAATTCATCGAGTAAATGAGATACAGGCAAGTAGATAAACTAGCCTATAATTGGTTTCAGGATCAGATAAATTCTTAAACCAATTTGTTGTCAAATTTTTTTTTTTAGAATATTAAAAAATATTAATTATGCTTATGGTATATTTATAATATTATATATAATATATTTATAAAAGCCCAAATTATAAGTTTGTTTTGACTAAAAGTTTTTGCTAATATTATTAAAAATTAATTTTACTTATGGTTTTTACTTTGTTTATTTTTTAAAGCATAGAAGGTCATAAGGCCATGTCGTTTTCAGAAGTGTTGGAGGATTATTGGAAATTGAATAAGTTTCCTAGATTTGGAACTAGTGGGATTGAATAGGAATAAAGTTCGTCATGAAAGGATTTATATCGGATTCGTGCCAAATCCGAAACTTATGAGACGTTCAGGTTATTGTGGATGACATGATTTATAACAATGTAAGGGTCATTTATGATTTTAGGATGGATATTTGATAGTAATGATTGGTAGGAAATGAATTCGATAGGTTAGTAGTAACCCAAAGCTATCCTTCGTCTTACAACAGTCTAGTATAAGAGAATTTTGTAATAAATTGGGAGCTATGAGCGTTTGTTTAGTAAGTGTTTATGTATCCTGAAACTGCAAGCATTTTCTTTCTTTTTTTCCAGTATGAGGATTCGAAGTTAAACTTTTGTCAAGATATAGTCTTAAGTAGCGGATTTGGTGTCAGTGTTGCGGATTGAGAAGTCAGTGGGATTTTATTAAACTATACAAGTGGGCAAGAAGAAATATGTTTAAAAGGAAGGGTAAAGGAGATTTGACACGATTTGTGGGAACTTGTGGCTATTGGTAGCTCTGAATAGATACAATTTAGCGTATTCCACTATTATGAATAAAATATTATGGGCAATGTATTTATAGTAAGATTAAAATTTGAAAAAAAGAATGTTGACATTTTATTATAAAACTAAGAAAGATTCAGAATTTATTATTATTATTATTTAATTTTCATTTGCACATGCGCAACTGCGCATCCACCAAATTTGATCCAGGTGTTTTTCTCTTTGCTATTGTACAGGAACATCGAGTTTTGAAATGAAATATCAATATTTAAGTAGGTCCTTTGTTTGTACCGTCTAGTCAGTTCTTGTCTTTATAATTTTGTATGTACGTTCCATGTAAGTCTTTTGTCCAAGTATAGTTCGAGATAACGCACATAATTTTTGGAAGGTACTTCCAACTTATTTAACCTGTACAAAGTTCTTTCTGAGATAAATCGAAGAATCTGATGTGATTAAAGATATAAGGATATAATTAAGTATTGATTATAATTAAAAAGTTGGTAAATTAAAATTTATGGATATTCTCAATTATGAGTACTGAGAAAATTAAAAATTCTTCTGGATTAACGAATATAATCCTTGTTATAAAGGACAAAGAGTCCTTTTCTTTCATAACCCTTCCGAAAGGAAAATGATCGTTGATTGAAGAGAGAGGTTGAGTGCACCAGGGAAAAACAAAATGAGTTAGAAGAAGAGAAAGACTAAGGTTAAAAGGGGAGAGGAGGCTTTGAAAGAGAAGCAAGGCAAGTTTGTTGTCTTTGGTAATTTAATTAGACCACTTTGGAACAGGCTAGGGCAACACATAGGCCTCCTGCCCTTTTCCATTACCTCACAGATTTCGTCTTGTCTTAAACTCCTATTTCTTATTCCAAGGATTTCACATATGCTTCAAAAAGAAATAAAACATATTTCACTGACTCAAACGTACATTTCACATTATTAAAGAGAGTCCTCACGTTGAAGGACGCCTTGAGTTCAAATCGGAACGAAGGATCGATAACAATCGCTAGGAAATATTTTAATCACTTTTACCAAAAATTGATCAATACACTAGGACTTCCTTCTTTAATTCTTTAAACAAGGAGAACTTTGCCGGTCACTGATGGGAGGTTATAAATACGTCGGGTAATAAATATCTTGAATTATAAAAATGTAGAGTCATTGTAGGTTTTAGCCATTGACATTAAATCGATTTGATCCTGAGGCCGACTGAGATGACATTGATATCATCCGTTCGGATGTTGGTTATCCAGATATTTTTTTAATACAATAAACGAAGAAGATGTGCATTTAAATTAATTATTAAAAGTAGAAACATTAGTTTAAAAAATAGAAAATAGAAACATTACTTTGTTATTAAAGTTTTTTTTTTATATACATAACTGAAGAGTGCAATTGAATTTATCTATACATATAAAAAAAAGTCCTCTATCGCGTCGGTCTGTTCGCGGTAAACTCAGTGACTACAGCAGGGATTTTAATGCGGATTTCACCAATAAATAGAGTGATTCACGAGAAAGGTTTTGGTAAAGGTTTTTTGTAAATTTGTTGAAATATAACGATAATTGTTGGAAGTGTAGGAAAGAAGTATAGCCTTCAGGGAGGTTACATCGATGATACTGCCTAATCTCTTTGAGATATAAAGAAACATTGCATGATGGTAATATTTCTCTTTTAAAGATCTAGAAAAAAGTCATGGATAGCATACATCTATCTTTTAAGGATAGCTTACTATGCCTATTTTATCTTCTAAAAAGTTGATAACGTACAATGCGGTGTTTGGAAAGCTTTTTAGACGGATATAGTATTAATCCTTATCAACTTAAATACTTTAGTTGCCTTAAGCATTTAATGCGCATTATTAGAATATTTTATATCATATAATTTAAATGAGTATCATATGGAGTTATCGCCAAAACTAAACGGGCATGAAATTAAATTCGTATATGAAGAAGTATTTTGTTTTGTTCTCATGTTTATAATAGCTTCCAGACCCTCTTGTTCAGACACGGACTGAAGTCAAGAGATATAATAACAAACTGACGTGTTAGATAAAATTACCTGCCAAACTAGCGAAAATAGGAAATTTTTATTTTTTTTTATTTTAGAGATTCAGCTTTTGATCCTGATTGCCTAATATAAAACACATAATGTCTAATGTGATATAAAATAATATGCGGTCTGCTTTACATCTATCTTTATGACCGAGGAGAGTTGTAAAGAAATAGTTTTACTCTTTTGCGGTATGGATCATTAGCCCATGCCTCCAATAATCTTATTATTCAACTTTATTCGTTCTCTAAATAAGAATCCTCATGTAAAACGTTATACTTAGTAAAATAAGCCATTAATACAAATATTAATTGGCGATTAATCCAAAACACGTTCGATACAACCAAAACTCTAGTAAATTAGATCATATGATATGCTTTCCTATTACTTCTGTTACTGCGATCAATTGCTATTATTTTATTTTTTTAAATATTCATTCCTTCTTCATTTATTGTTTTCGAGAAATGTGTGGATTACCAATGTCCTGAAGGGATGGGATCAAGGTCATCCCAGTCATCCTCAGGACTAAACGTAAATCGATTTAACGTCAATGGCTAAAACCTACAATGACTCTACATTTTTATAATTCGAGATATTTATTTCACGACGTATTTATAACCCCCCACCAGAGACCGGCAAAGTTTCTCCTTGTTTAAGAATTAATGAAGGAAGTCCTAGTGTATTGGTCAATTTTTGGTAAAAGTGATTATAATATTTTCTGACGATTATTATCGATCCTTCGTTCCAATTTGAACTTGAGGATCGATGTGAAGACTCTTTAATAATGTAAAATGTACGTTTGAGGAGTGATGTATGTTATTTCTTTTTGAAGCACAAGTGAAATCCTTGGAATAAGTAATAGGAATTTAAGACCCTTTAAAACAAGGATTATATTCGTAAATTCAGACGAATTTTGAATTTTTTAAGTACTCATAATTGATAATATCCATAAACTTTTATTTACCAACTTTTTAATTATAATCAATACTTAATTATATCCTTATATCTTTAATCATATCAGATTCTTCGATTTATCTCAGAAAGAACTTTGTACAGGTTAAATAAGTTGGAAGTATCTTCCAAAAATTATGTATGTTATCTCAGACTATACTTGGACAAAAGACTTACATGGAACGTACATACAAAATTAAAAATACAAGAACTGACTAGACGGTACAAACAACTATCACATCTTCTGGACTACACATCTTCACTTGACTTGAGAAACAAACGACTTATCTATAACAGTATACTAAAACCTATTTGGACTTATGGAGCAGAACTTTGGGGTTCAGCAAAAAAAGTTCACATACACAAGACACAAACAACACAGTCCAAAATTCTCAGAAAAATTATTAATATTAATATTAATATTATTGGTATATTTCGAATCACACTATACACAATGATATGAAAATTCCCACTATAAAATCATATATACGTAACAAATACAAAACATTCCACTCATCGACACAATATCACCCAAACCCACTGGTTCTTCCGCTTTCCTACTCCCTGTTACCTGGACTTGATAAAAAAAAGATTAAAAAGATATTGGCCAAGAGACCTACTCAAATAATTGATATTTCATTCCAAAACTCGATGTTCCTGTACAATAGCAAGGAGAAAAACACCCGGATCAAATTTGCTGGATGCGCAATTGCGTAAGTGGAAATGAAAATTAAATAATAATAATACATTCTGAATCTTTCTTAGTTTCTTAATGAAATATCAACATTTTTTTTTTTCATTTTTTAAGCTTACTATAATAAATACATTGCCAATAATATTTTATTCATAATCGTGGAATACGCTAAATTGTATCCATTGAGAGCTACCAATAGCCACAAATTCCCACAATAATGGTAAACAACACCAAAACATAAGATAAAAACCATATGAAAAAATTAAAGTAAAATTGCAATGAAAAAAACAAAACAAAAAACACAACATTACACCACTGGTGTTTTGATAATGTTGTCTTTGTTCTGTTTTTTCATAGCAATTTTACTTTCATTTTTTCATATGTTGTTTTTCTTATGTTTTGGTGTTGTTTACCATTATTTTTTTTCCTCTTGTGGTTTTTGTAGTTTGATGAGTATATGTTGAATTTTCAAATTCTCCAGTATTTATCAGCTGTTTTTATCTAACCTTACCCAGCCGGGGTCGAGTAACCTTCCTTATGATTCATTAGTTGCATTTGAGCCTTGGAGGTGGTGGGATGCTTTTTGGGTGCATTATTCATGTTTTGTTTTGTTTTGGGGTTTTTTTCTATATCTACCCTGAGGATGCCTGAATGGGTGAAATATTGGACAGATAATTTCAATTTCTGTTTTAGTTTGGAGACTTAAGGGCTTATCGTTGGAATTTTGTCCACGGTCTTAACATTTATGTAAGGTCTCTTTTTATTTTTCAATATTAATTAAATACTTTGAAATGTATATGTATTTTTAAGTTGACTCGAATAAAAGATTTTATAAGCTATAGATAACTTCAGTAACTTGCTACTTATTAGGGCTAGTATAAATTCAAGAGATCAAACTTCTCGTAGTAAAGATTTCTATTAGTAATACAACTTATCTAAATCTTATATATTCAGAAGATAAAGAGTAGAATCTCTTTCAATCTTTTACATAAATACATCGCTCCTTCAGAACGAATACATAACTAAAAATTTGGAATTTTCGAGTCAAACCTTCAATAGCAACTGTATTGGTAGAAGCTTTTTAATTCAGGAACGATCTATCTGGTATTCCATTTCCAATATATATATTTTTTTTTTAAATCAAAAAGTCATATTTTGAGTTGTATCGTGTTTGAACATTGTATGGGACAAATGGCATAAGTTGTATGGGACTAATGACATGCGTTATAATAAAAAAAGTATCAAGGTTTTAAATAATTTTTAGTTGGTAATATAATAGTTTCAATACCATCATTGCAATAGAAATTCTTTGCTTTATCAATACCCAAATTTTTGTTTTTAAAATTCAAATGGAACTTTCAAATAAGTCCATTGGAAAATTAGGTTATTTCAAATATGATTTTTTTCAGTTTTGTTCTTTTAAAGCAGCAATATGTGCAGTACTCCAAACCATCATAGGTGTAACGAGGGGTGTTATTGGGGATGTAACCCTCTCCCCTTTGCTTAAAAAAAATTTAAAAAGAAATTGTAAGTAACAATTTAAAAGAAATAAAAATTTGAAGGATTTTACTTTTTCAAAGTTATTATTGTGGGAATACAGAAGTAAGGGTCAATAATGTCAAAAACACAACAAAGAAAGTGCAAACACAGTTATTTTAATGAATAAAATGACAAACCAAAACGTAATACTGTTTATTTACAATTAATTATATTATTATAGTGGCAATAGTGTCATCTAGTGGCAACAATAAGATCGCAAATGTGAGAAGAACAGTTTAGACAATTCTTAGAATCTAGAAGTAAAGTCTGGATAGGTCTAGAAAGTTCCCTATGCAATTAACTGTAGTAAGTTATTTTATATATGAATTTGTATATCTAGGTACCCAGGTAAATGTCAACAATAAAATGCAACCGGAAATCCAAAGAAGAATAATGGCGGCAATAGATGCTTTTTTGGGTTGCAAAAGTACCTCAGAAGTAAAGTCTTATCCCGGACAACAAAGATAAGAATATATAAAACTCTGATAAGGCCTGTACTGACATTTGATTCGGAGTGTTGGACTCTCACAAAGGCACAAGAGCTCGCTATCATGAGGTTTGAGCGAAAAATACTATGGTGAATCTATGGAGCAGTGTTTTATGATAACACGTGGAGGCAACGGTCGAACTTAGAAATAGCCGGACTGTACAAAGATGCCAACATTATCAGGTTTATAAAGGTGAACAGGGTACGATAGGCAGGACACATCGCACGTATGGGAACAGATGAAGTCTGTAAAAAATTACTTCAAGAAAAAGTGCATGGAACAAGAAGGGTTGGAAGACCGAGGCTCCGATGGGCGGATGGTTTGGCTGCGAACGGTCGGACCATCTTAAGCACCCGTAACTGGAGCTATGAACAGAGATGACTGGCGGTTGATGTTGCGGGAGGCCTTGTCCCCAAGTGGGATGTAGAGCCATCTATTGAATTGAAGATATTGTAACCTATAAATAAGGTTACTTATATTTAAAAGCTATTTCTTGATTGCCCTTCCAAAAATAACATTTATAATGAAAATATCATTTATATTGAAAATAACATTTATAATTTCCAAAATAACATTTATAAAAAATTATATTATATTTATTTAATTTGAAGCTACATGATTATAGTATAATATAAATTATACCTATATTACGAGGCATCTTTTTTGAAGGGAGTGATACTGTTGGAGTGGTTACCTGGTGGGGGTTAACCCCCCCCCCCCCATGAGTCAACTCTAGTTACGTTAATGCAAACCATTATCTTGATTTTCCGTTATTCTTTCGAAATTCGAAATCTCGATTATTTATCAGTTTCAGTTGTAATAAAGAAGCACTAAATAGCCATTGGAAAGAATGATATTTATCTACCTTAGAGAAGTTTAATAGTTTAATATCTAAAAATACTTTCTAAATAATTGTGGTAATTTAGCTTAATTTAAGCAAACAATAATACATTTTAGATGATATGTTATAATCATGGTTTTTATTTTATTTTTAAGTTAAGGACATTGTGAACATTCCGGCTTCCAAGCAGGTCGACGTTTTTAATTCAGTGTAAAATTATTGTGGGCTTCTCAAAGAAAGGAACTTTAGGAAGATAGAGGGAGGGAGCAGAGCAACCCTTTGCCTTTTCCTCATCCTTTTTAAAAATATCATTTCCTTTCTCCCCCCCGCGGAAGGTTACTTTTTTCTTTTACTTTTTCTACGGCAGTTTCGGCCCTATTCTTCTTTATACTTTACTTTGGCCCAAGATAATTCTTTAATTTTACTTTCTTTTTCCGCCCCTCCTAGGTGTTATTCCCTACCTCCAATTCCTTCCTTTAAACGGTTGGATCTTATTTTCGTAGGATGGGGTTCGAACTAAATTTCAATTTACCTTGGCAGAGTCCAGAAAACGTGTTCCTCGATATATCACCCAGGGAAGAATTTGGCCCTTTTCCAGGCGGAGTTTGAATTCAGTCTTGTAGCCCTTCCTTTACGGCGGAAGCTGAATGAATCGAATGTATCCCAAAATAATAAATCCTGAATCTTAATTAATTACACTACATATTGATGACAGTTGTTTCCTCTCGTTCGCAGATTAATTTAATTTATTTAAATATAACTAAAGAGGTATGGTAACATAATTATTATTACCTTAATCAGTATAGGACGTAAAAAAAAAATCATCACTTTTGAAATAGTTTTTTAAAATTTATTTATTCAAACTGGCAACTAGTAATACAATATGCTAACAATTAAATCCTTTTCATTCTTGAGGTTTTGAACAGAACATTGATTAAGATATGAAATTGAGCTATTTGTTAATTATTTTATTCTGTTATAATTTAAGTAGTTTTTCAAAAGAATTTGGAAAACCGTTTCTTAACAAATGATAAACAGTTTTTTTTTAGAATAATTTATTGATATTTACAACTGTAATTAATTATATTACATCAAGTTAATCTGCTGTATGAACAAAGGACATGAAAAAAAAACGCTTGTGGAGAATCTACCCATTGATAGCACTCCAATAAAGTTCTACAGTAGAAGGTCTCGAGGCCATCTTCTTTTCAGACGCCTCGGAGGGTTATCAGGAATAGTATGGGAAGCAAGTTGAGAGACTTGCGGATTCAAGTGTGTATGGAGCTTGTCATGGAAGGATAGGTATCTAGTTTGGGCCAAATCAGCAACATATGGTGTATTAAGATCATGATGTATGAGTTTGTTTGTGACATAATAAGGAGAATTGAGGATTTTACGAAGGATATTGGATTGTAAGGAATGTATACGAGATGAATTGGATGGTTTAGTAGAGCCCCAAAGCTCAACTCCGTATGTCCAAATAGGTCTGATAATTGTCATGTAAATGAGTCCTTTGTAATTAATTGGGAGCTTTGAACGTTTGTCCAGTGAATGTTGAAGTAGGCGAAAACGTCGAGCAGTTTCTTATCTTTTCAGTCTTGTATGAGGAATGATAAACAGTAAATCCGAAAATAATATGAGGTTAACTAAAATTGTTCACATCAAAAGGTAAATAAAATTACTAGCCGATAGAAAAACTTACTCATAATGATCTGCCGTTAAGAGGTTTATCTGTATTTACCGATGAATTAAATTAATATTACGGTTACAGAGAGAATGACGGGTGCAAGGAATTAACGATCCTATAAGGGATTAAGCCCCTTTGTGGCAGAAATCAAAGAGATCGTTCTCGTATGTTCCAGATTTCTCCACTCCGTGTCCTTGCTATTTAAATACCCTCTCGGCGCAAGTGGAGGCAGTGTATTAAACCAAGCGGTGTGATGAACATCTGAACCAGTAATAAGTGTATCAGGAACTGTGGACAGTTTGTGAGTGCAATTGTGTGTCAGTTTGTTATAATTGGAGAATCTTACGGTCGGTGGATTTTAATTAGTGAACTGTAAGTGTTAATTAGTAGTAGTTAATTAGTTAAGTAGTAATTGTAATTTTATGGTATTCGCACAAATTTATGTAAGTAGTTACGCTATTTAGGATTAGTAATATTTTATATTATTGCAATAATTAAATAGGAGTTAGACCTAGATAATAAATACTTAAAATATTGTTATTGTAAATTTATATCTGTTCAATAATTTAATTGTATTCTTTTTGTCCTTTGTTAATAAATATTAGTGTATTTAACTAAGGAATAGTTTAATTCATTTTAATACCCAGTAGCCCGTAACATTAATTATTTTTGTTTATTTCCACTTTAATTCAGTTTAATTAATAATCTTAAAACTGAAAAAGTCCTGAGCTACTATTTCCTAACCCTAGTTTGGAAGCAACTCTTGGAAGTATATCTTAGTTTAATCATTTAGCATCCCTAAATGCTGCTATTTGTAATAGGACTATGCTACGGCGGGTTTGTTAAATTTAGCCTTTCCCAGTATAATTAGGTTTAGGGATCTTTAACGAGTACCTGACACCGCAGAGGCTCGAGACCCCAATCATCCGTTAATACGTCCTTTCCTAAGGGCGATAGAGCCAAGGATTTTTTATCCCGTTAAAATATTCTAAAGCCTCCCACAGGGCTGCGAACCTGGGATCTCAAATGTCCTCTTTGTTTCTTAATACATAAAGGTATAACAGTTATCTCATATAACTCATATAATAATATATCACGATCCATATAATTGTCTGGCCATCTTCCTTTTTGGAACGCTTTCATCTTGAATCCTGGCGACATGTCCAGCCCATCCAAACCGCGCATGACTCTCATGACGTCCGGTTCTCCTGTCAGTGCGTAGAGCTCCAAGTTACTCCTCGGCTTCTAGATCTCCCCTGCTTTCACTCGGGCATAGATTCGATGTAAAATTTTCCTCTCCAAAACAAGAAGCCTTTGCTCATCTGATCTTGAGACGGCCCAAGTCCAAAAAACTTCTGTTTGCAAGTACTATTCTCCTTCTTATCAACACTGCCTGGGAGCCCAGATGGACAAATTCTTCGACCTTTTCAAAACTATTGGTTCATATGGAGACCCTTTCCTTGTGGTTGACACTCGATATCATGAATTTTGCCTTTCCTTCGTTGATTTTCAGGCATGGTATGCTTCCTGGAACTTCTAAAGCCATGAATGCATCTTTGGCCAACTGACAGGATTTTCCCACAATGCCGATGTCATCAGCATCGGCCAGGAACTGGATAGTTCTGGTGAAAATAGTAGCATTCTTCTGTATACCAGATTACCTTACCACCCGTTCCAGTGCAAGATTAAAAAGCAGCCATGCGAAGGCATCACCCTGTCTCACCCATAATCTGGGAACAAACGGCACTGAGAGTCCTTCTGGGATACCGATCTTGCATCCAACACCAGCCATCGTCAGTTGTCCAAGGCGGATGAGCTTTCTTTGAATGCTTAGATCTTCTATGGCCTTGTATAGTACCGGTATTTTTAGACTATCATATGCCGCTTTGAAATTTACAAACAGATGGTATATTTATACCTGATACTCTCTCTTTATCTCAAGAATCTGCCTTAGAGACAATATTTGATCGAAGGGTACCTTTCTCTCTCCGGAAACCGCTCATATATGAACCGATTTCTCGTCCTGCATAGTTTTCAGCATCTGAAAGAGAATGTTAGGTACCCCTACGATTCTGACACGCCAGCTGGCTTCCCTTCTTGTGTATGGGACAGATGAGTCTTCTGCCCGGCCCAGGGCATTACTCCCTCTATCCATATGCCAATTATCAGTTCATGGCTAGCTTTCTTGAGGACCTCACCACCGAACTTGAAGAACTCTGAAGGCCGACTATAGTATCCAGGTGCCTTATTATTTTTAAAGTTCAGTATTTCCTCAGATATCTCTTCTTCATCAGGAGGTTCAATCTCATCGTCTGCAGAATTCGGCATGGTGAACTTTCTCATCAGTTTGTTGGCCAGCGTTAAGCAAGTATTAAAATGTTGTCTCCATCTTTCGATTACTTGCGAGTTTTAAAAATAAAATTCACACTTACTATATATTTTTTTCTAATTATTCTATTTCAATTATTCGTTCTAGTGTATTCATCGCAAAAATTGCGAGAGCACGAGGACATGGGATCGGATGAGAGAAAAGATTTTTCGTAGGATGGGTAGCCGTCAGGCGGCCTTGGGTAGCTCAAATGGTAGAGCAATGCCACGGTGAGACAAAGGTTCCGGGTTCAAATCCCGGCCGAGGGCCTATCTTTTCTCTTTAAAAATAAATATTTTTTTTCCTTTGTGTTTAATTTCTCTAATTTAAAGACATAGTTAGAATCAAAAATGTTATTATTAAAAACATAAAAAAAGGGAAGATAGATTCATCTTGAATGATAATAATTTACCTTGTATATATATGTGGAAGAAAATGGTCCAGGTTGAGGTCAATAAATTTCTCTCAAATAGGGAGGAATGTTTATTAAGGAGCCAACGTTTTGACTCACATTGCAGGTCTTCTTCAAGGCTATCAAGGAGAGTGAGGGGAGGAGGGTTGGTGTGAATTCGCCAATAACGATCATATAAACCTCCCCCCGCCGCCTTCTCGACAGCCCTGAAGAAGAACTGCAATGTGGGTCGAAACGTTGGCTCTTTAGTAAACATTTCTCCCTATTAAAGAGAAATTTATTGACCGTTCGTGTTTTCGTTCGTAATTCGTGCAAGTTATCCATGAAACACTTCAGACGAGGATTCACGACAAATCTGTATTGAAGAAAGATATGTAGCCGAAGGAGTGTTCCGCTGAGACGCCGTACGTGATTCAGGTCGGAGGTTTTTGTGGTGTTAGAAGCTGAAAACTCAATAGTGATCCTTTCAGTGGACTAAGGACAATGGGCAGAAACAAAGTGGGCAAGGGGACAAAGCGACCACAATGCGGCCCCGAACCTCCTCCAGCTTCCCTGTTAAACATTGCATTGCTGTCCCTCTCAACTCCTTATTAAATCAAGGCTCTGACATGGCATACAACAGGCGAGTTGGAAGTATTAACGTAGAAGCAGACATATTCGTGTCATATAAAAAGCTTGAAATAAATATTGCAAACTGAACAGTTCTCATTTTCAAAAAGACAATGAGATCTACAAAGACGAAAATAACACTACAGATGTTAATCATATCGTTAGTAACATAAAACTGTAAGTATACCAATTGTAATAACCAAAATAATATCATCTACATCCAAAGGAAATTAAATATTTTTATTTTGAAGAGAAAAGATTTGTCTAGGCCGGGTTTTGAACCCGTGTCGCCCGCGCGGTGCTCTAACCAACTGAGCTAGCTTGGCCCATAAACAGACAAATCCATTCTCTTGACAGATCCTATATCCTCGTGTTCTCACAATTTTTTCGATGTATGCAAGGGGAATAATGTTCATTGAACATTTCTTTAATTAGGATCTCGTTGACTTACATAAATTTTATGTTATATTTATTATTCTTATGATGGTGATAATTTTAATACTTTTTCTATTAAGAGAAAATATTTTTTCTGGCCGGGATTCGAACCCGAGTTGCCCTCGTCTCTAGAGCGGTGTTCTAACCAACTGAGCTAACCTGGCTCATAACACGGCCAGACAAATCTATTCTTTTCACCGATCCTATATTCCCATATTCTCGCAATTTTCGCGATGTATACATGGGGAAGAAGGTTCGCATCATAAGAATAATAAAGTATAATATAAAATTGACGTAAGTTATGTTCAATGAGCATACTTCTCCTTGTATACATCGCAAAAATTGTGAGATCACATACATATAGGATCTGTGAAGAAAATGGATGAGCCATGTTAGCTCAGTTGGTTAGAGCACCGCGCTAGTGACGCGGGCGACCCGGGTTCAAATCCCGGCCTGGACAAATCTTTTCTCTTCAAAATATTGAAAAATGACCACCATCATAAGAATAATAAATATAAAATAAATACAAAATTAAAAATTTAAATTATAAATTGTTTTTGAATGTCCATTGGGTCCACAGGGTTTGAAAATGCGGCACTTCATACCCTTTTAGATGTAATTATAAGTTTCTTAAGTTGGGCAGGTTGTTTAGGCATTAGTTCGTGCCTCGTGCCTTTACAACCTCTTCGGGTCAGGACATGGAAAAAATACTAATTTTTGGAAAACGCTTGCTTGAGATCACACTCAACCCCAAGTTTTTACCCTTATTAAGAGTACCTTATTAAGAGTAGTATATAGAGGCTGGTTGAGACTAAGGAGAGTCTGTAGATCCGACAGGGTCCATGAGTGTACCATGTTACCTTATCAGTTCTAATAATTTATCTTTCACAGCTGAACTCGGAACTTTCAGCATAGTATCCCTTCTCTCAAGGAATTAATTATAAAACTATTTTTAAAAAAACATAAATTTTCGAAATATTCAACTTCTCAAAAAGAATAATGAAATCGTTAGGTAAGATTATACAATATCTTATTAAACAGAACTACTTGTATTCTCAAATGTTCCGAGATCCGGCTCAACCGTCGGATTTTTCCTTTAATTAACAATTCCCACGTTATAGAGGCTTGGTGAGCTTCTATCAGGACTCAGGACGTCGCGCAGGCCCCACAGGCTGATTAAATGCTGTATCTGCCACAGCTGGATTCGAAACTGGAACCTTCATTACAGCCCAGCAGCTCTCTATAAACTGAACTATTCCCGCTCCATAGCAAAGGGTATATGAGACGTTTAGTACCAAAACCAGTCCGATCCTATTTTTATCAAAAAAATTTTGTTAATGTGTTTTGAAAGTTTAAAAGGTATTCTAAAAGAGTGTATAACCGTATGGACCTAAAGCAGTTCCATCCCATACAATATTGGCCACAAAGTAGGTGTTGTGCAACAAAATCAGTTCGATCCAAGCTTACTCAGTTTGCCGCGGCGAGCGTTAATCAAAAACGGACTACAACCCACTGTTGAAGATAGCGAAAATGAAGACATTTAAACTGAAAATAATTTTATTTTTCTTGCTATTATATAATTTTATAAAATAGCAATTCAATTGATTTTTATTTTAATATTTTAATAATAAATACTTTGATGATTTTTTCACTAAACCATGTGTTATTATTTTCACAGTCACCTTACTTTGGGAAACTGATTTAAATCCGCAGTATAAAAAAAAAATCTGTTTTCAATCTATAATAATTAACATTAATTATTATTTTTAAAACCGGTTTCAAATTTTGCATATTGGAGAATCCCCAATATCTGTTTTTCATCTTACAAAATAATTTCATCAAAAATACGGCAAATTTATGTCATTAGTTGACTAAGCATTCAATTTGGTTATTAATTAATTAAAATTTTTAATACATTATGCACCCCGCGAATCGGCTAAAATAGTTCTACTGATCTAATAGCAACCTACTTTTGATATGTCTGAAGCAAAAATTTGTATAAAATGTTCCAAAAGAATTTTTAAAACGTTTTTTGGCTCTCCTGAAAAATTTTATGAAATGGATCGAACTGGTTTTGATACTAAACGCCTCTTATACTGGTTAAATAGTTCAATTGGCCATTACTTTTAACCTACATGTAACTGTTTTTTACAAAAAGTCGTAATTATTATGTAAATATCTAATAAAGATATTAACGGAAATTAATTGCTCACCATTTTATTGTCACTTAACGATCTTGGCAAGGAAGCTTGTAATATTTATCAATCAAGATTTTTTTCGATATTAAAAAAAAAAGAGAGACATAAAAGTGTGTTATTTATCCCTTAGAAATTGGAGGATAAGTCGTGGAATCGATTCTACAAAGAGGCCCAGAGAAGAGGCGCTTAATGACAAGATCGTTCTAACAGTTGAGAAGGTTGATGGAATCGCTTTCACAAGGCCTATAGAGGCTTAATAATTTTATAGGGGCCTCCCCTGGCCTCTATAAAATATTAATAACCAACGATTCATTACTCGTTTCCTAGATTCCTTTCTTTTTTTTCGATATTAAGTATTTTCTAGTCTTTAGAGTTCTTTCATCGGTTCTCGTATCAGTTATTCTGTAATTTTATTTTTCTTGAAGTATAAATTTAGATGATCTGAAATACTGTATGCATAGATTTCAAAGCAGTTTTGGTAAATCATAATCTATCTGAAGCTGGGGTCGAAGATTCACTCCCAAAGAATCGTTCCTAATCGATCTCATTCAAATCGTTCGGAGCAGGAGCAATATTTTATAAGGAAAATCATTCCGATCTGGACTGGAACGATATCATTTTATTATAAAACAACCGCTCCCGAACGGAACAGAATCCGCCAGAAGCGATATTTTTGGATCTCTTGAGGAAAAAATATCGAACCCACATGTTTCATTCTGAACCTTGATTTACTCCTTATTTACCTACCTACACACGAAAATACCAAACCGGAATGAAAAAAATGTGCCTAGAGAGGCATAGTACTTTCTCATCCTTGAAAAATAAAAGTTCTGAGAACTAAAATATTTTTTTTTTACTACATTAAACTTAACCGATCCTTATCGGTTCTTATTTAGGATCAACAAGACCATAAACCAAGCAGTTAGGAAAAAACCTGGTTGAAATCCGATTTGTAGTTTCCGAGCATTGGTTGGAACAAAATTTTTCGGACGGACGGACCGACACCACTGAGATTTTGTTTTTTGGATTCTACACCCTATGAAACGTCAAGAAACATTAAAATATCCAAATCGATTTTTTTTGGTGATTTCAATACTTTCTTCATCTGAAGGATGAGAGAGTAAAAACGAATAAAATCGATATTTATTGTTCCGGCCCAGATCGAATCCTCACAGGATGGAAAAATTTCGCTCCGGTCGGGATTGAATCAAACTTGGAGCAGAATAAAAGATTCTTTTGCGGATAGGATTCGAAATAGAGCATTTTCGGAAAGAAAGTTATTTTTTCTACCTTAATTAATTAATACCTCATTCAGAGCAGCAAAAATATAAATATATCGGTTTCATCCCCTGATCTGAAGTAATCAGGAAATAAAGTTAAGAAAGAAACAACTGAAACAAGATATACATATTCTTCATTATTCCCGAATAATAGATATCTGAAATATGTTTTTTTTAATAATTAAAAGTAAAAAGAGACCTAATATAAATGTTAAGGCCGTGGGAAAATTCCAACGAAAAGCCCTTAAGTCTCAAAACTAAAAGAGAAAATGAAATTATCTCTCCGATATTTCGGCCATCAAAGCATCCTCATGGTAGAAAGAGAATAACAACAAAACAAAAAATGAATAATGCACCCAAGAAACATCCCACCACCTCCAAGGCTCAAATGCAACTTATGGATCATAAGGAAGGTTACTCGACCCCGGCTGGATAAGGTTAGATAAAAACAGCTGATAAATACTGGAGAATTTGAAAATACAACATACACTCATCAAACTAAAAAAAGCACAATAGGAAAAAAAATAATGGTAAACAACACCAAAACATAAGACAAAAACTATATGAAAAAATAAAAGTAAAAATTTAAGAGAAATAAAAGAACATTATCAAGAAACCAGTGGACTTAGGGCTATTCCACAAAATATATTAACAATTTTCTTTCGTTAATGTTTCTTGGGTGCATTATTCATTTTTTTTTGTTGTTATTCTCTTTCTACCCTGGATGCCTGAATAGGCGAAATATCGGACAGATAATTTCATTTTCTGTTTTAGTTTTGAGACTTAAGGGCTTTTCCTTGGAATTTTCCCTCGGTCTTTATATTTTTTTTAGATATCTTATTACCTAAATTAGAACTTACAGAATCGAATGAGAGTACTTAGATGTTACGTGTGTTCAGTGTTATCATACGGATCAGAGCCATGTGCACATAGGGTTGCTTCAAATGAACGTCTGCAAGCATTCAAGATTTGGTGTTGTCTGTGTATGCTCTGAGTTTCTTGGGTGGACCATGCCAGAAACGAAAGCCTACGGAAGCCTACTAGCAATGAATACCGATGCCCCTCGAGATATTGGACATCAAAAGATATAAATAAATCATACAGGGCACCAATGAATTAGAGGTCCAGGTCGCAGGCATCACTTCTGGTTGAAAAACTCCAGGCGATGGACTGGATTTACATCGAAAAACTTGTTTCCTGCAATAAAATATGCTGGGCTGTTATAATTACCAACATCCTAAAGAGATAGGCGCTTTTAGAAGAAGAAAAATCTTATAATGTTTTAATTACTTTTTGTTATTATGATTATCGATTAATCAAAATCTAATCTCGAAAAAAAAATCAAGGTAATAATTGACGTATACTTATTTACTTAATTATAAAATATAAGTATCAATTGATACATATTAATTGAAGACCTATAGCTTTAAGTCAGAGATCATATAACTTTGAGAGCATAGAAACTTAATATTATTTGAGTACATAGATGTTCCTCTGCTAAGTGCAATCACCACCTTTGCTTAGATTGTTCGTTTACTATGTTAATGGGAGTGGTGTGGTTTGAGGATATGTATGTATGTACTAAAAGTATATAAGCAGTAGGGTACATACAGATTGGTTACATACCTGTAGGGTATGTACTATCTATTATTAAGCTTTTCTACTTTAAAATCATTCGATCGGGGTGCTTTGATTAGTTATTTGTAACAGTCAGAGAGATTTTAGATATAAACAATACAGGTGATATAATACAGGTGAATTAAATGTTAATTCAATTTCATAGCGATGTGTTATACATCACCATTCCCTTTAATTCGTAAGAACGGGTTATGAATCTTTAAAAAAAAGAGGAGAAAAGAGGAAGGAATCGCTTTGAATTCATAAGGCAGTTCTTTTCCTAAATGCTCAATCGCCCCAAGCATCAGAAATATAGCTTTTGTTGCATTGTTCCGTTCCGAATAATGGAAAAGGGAAGGAATAAAAAAAAAGTAAAAAAAAAGCAGGATAAGTAGGTGGATCTCGATAGGACAGAGGGAAAATTTTCACTATTTACATTATTCTAGTTAAAAGTTTGAGCTGACAGGGGGGCGATCATCGGGGTAACTGCCCCCAGCAACCCCTCCCTTCTTGCCTTTCTTCTCAACTCACGTAGCGGGCCAGGAATTATATTTCTGCTGGCTCTGGAGCAACTTTTGTCCTTTCACACTCCTGCCATCCTCGCGAATACAAACTTAAATCAATACATATCTGTATTCTATACAGGGAGCCTCCTCTCCTTTGGGGCTTAATTTGAATGAAAATGGTCCGAATAAACTAGCCCGCTATGTGTCCTATATAACACAGATAAATAGTCTTTATTATTTATTCATATCTATATTTCCGTTTGATACTTAATTGCTTATGTATTTTTTATGCAACAATGGTCGTGCTATAAAATAAAATATAATGGAATTGATTGAGCTTTCTTTCTTGACTTAACTGATTAATATTGAAGATTAAAAGCTCAAAAGAGGCATAAAGTCCTTGTTAAAAAGTTAGCGGTAAAATTTCAATCAAATAGCCTTAAATCACTAAACTTTTTTTTTTTTTTTTTTAACACTTTATTCAGACATTACAATCTGCCACTTGTGGGCAATAAGTAATGGTGCTATGAAGCTAAAACCATTCCATAACAAAACAAAAAAAGTGGTATAAACAAAATAAAATAAGTCTAGATAAAAATAATAAAAATAAAAATAAATAAAATAATGCACACATTCAAACCCTATTTACAATTTGCCTGGGTCCCCGAACTAAGCTTCTTCCCCAGGAATGAGGGCAAAGCAGGAGTTCAGAAGGCCCTTGCCCCCTTTTTCCAGCCGCGTCACTGGAATAAACTCCAATGGAAGCTGGTTAAGGGCGCTTCACACACACACACACAGGTCGTGAGTGGAGAATCTGGCCAGTGCCAGTACTCCAAATAGCATTATTATAACAAGTCCATTGCCGGTTTAGGCGGCGGGGTGGATTGTATGGATGTGTGGA
This sequence comes from Arma custos, assembly GCA_037127475.1. Classification (NCBI taxonomy): domain Eukaryota; kingdom Metazoa; phylum Arthropoda; class Insecta; order Hemiptera; family Pentatomidae; genus Arma; species Arma custos. Next base: position 29,751,967 of record CM073759.1, on the reverse strand, counting down.
ACTGGATAATGACTGAGCCAGGGGATTGGGATGACAGACAAGGTTTTGGTGAAAGTTTGAGAATTTAGTAGGGATGAGGTCGAGGACAAAAGGAATGTTGAGATCATTATGGAGGGTTTTGTTGGAGACATAATAAGGAGCGTTGACAATAGTTCTCAGGACTTTGGATTGAAAGGATTGAATGCGTCTGATATTCGATTTTTTTGCGGTCCCCCACAGTTCCAGTCCAAATCACTAAACTAAAAACCGGAAACAGAAATAGCTATTGAGGTATCTTTAGGACAGAAAAAGAAAGAAAAGAAGCTCAGGAAAAAAACGAGTAAAATAAATTCTATCCTCAATATACGGCAAGCTGCTAACTAAAGTAAACACCCGACCTTCTCTAAGGTCCAAATGCAACTCTGAATCATAAGGAAGGTTACCAGACGACAGCTTTTATCTGGAGCCCCTTGGTGAGAAATAGTTCAGTCCAATTTTGATCAGACTGAGTTAACTGTACTGAATAAACGGAATCATGTCATTCTTGCCGTTTTGGGCTTGAAATAGAGCTCGTTTTTTCACCGGATATTTTGCATTTTTCTTCCCTCTTTTTATTTAAGAGACTTTTTGGTTGGATTTTTTCCTCTAATGTCTTAATAATTATACATTAATTAATGTCACAAGTGTTTTATGTCTCTTTTGAGCATTTTCTTTTCTATACTAAAGTTTTATATGGAATAATTCTCTGAGACTTTGATTTTTTCAGTGATATCTTTATTAAAAACTCCTATCCTACCATTCACTTTGTTGTTGAACATCTAGTCATCAATAATAACATCAGAGGCCTTCTCTCGAAGTTGGCCGAAGTTGAAATCCTCCTACAGCAGCACCGTCCATCGGTGGTGGCGCTGAAGGACACCATGCTATCCTCCTCTGCTCGAATAAATTTCCATGGTTACACAGTGTACAGGGAGACCTGTGCACTGGGGACCAAGGCAGGCGTCGCCATCCTCATCCGAAATGATATAACTTCTAGGAGGGTTCCTAGTCCAGTGTGTTCAACTGCCGGCACTCATATGGTCACTGTTAGCGTGCGATTCACGGTCCGCTTCAATTTCAGCTGCGTCTATAGGAGGCCGAGAGCTGTTCATAAAGCTGTGAGATTGTTGTTGCTACACGCCTAGTCAGTCAGTTGATATATTGTCCTTGGTGACTTCAATGCCAAACATCCTGCCTGGCTAGGTATCAACCATGACCCACTGGGGACGTACATTACCAAGACTGGATTAGTCACCTAACACCCCGAGGTTCATACCTTTCGGCATGATTCCCTGTACCTCAACTCTAGACCTCCTCCTAACCAGGAATCTTCACACCATAACGGGCTGTTCTGGCGACTCGTCAAAACCTACGTAACTAAAAAGAGGACAATGCACCTGACTTCCGGAGACGAAATGATGACGCTGGGGGGACAGGCTGAACGTTTGGCGAAGGCATACGAGGCGAGCGATGCTGCTCGGCTGGTAAATGCTTCTCCGATCCCTGAGGGACCACTTCCGTGCCCCAATGAGAAACCCATTTTTTCCACCTTCAAAGGTCTTGAATCGGTCTGAACTACGGCGCACTAAAGCTAAAAAATCCTCTGGGCTAGACAACATCCCTTATGCCATGTTGAAGATGCTCCCTAGAAAAGGTAAAGCCTTCCTATTGAACATCTTCAACACCTGTATGAGAATCTCATACTTTCCTGAAGCATGGAAAAAAGCCGTAGTAGTACCGCTACATAAGCCGGGGAAGTCTGGTAAACTACCTGATCACTACCGGCCGATCAGCTTGCTCTGTCATATGAGAAAAATTTTCGAGATGCTGGTCCACCCCAAGTTGCTGACCCATTGTAGGAAGGAAAACATTATCCCCCAGAACAGACTGGTTTCCTTAGAGGTGTTTAACCCCATAGGGCAAATAAACTTGAACAATGCCACGGCCTTTATATCCCTAGATTCTACTCAGGCCTTTGACAGTGAGTCTCACACACTGTTACTCCGACGATTGGAAGAGTATAACTTCCCAGTCTCGTTATGCCGTTTAATCCGAAACTATCCTATACCTATGGCTAACCAAAGATCCTTCGTCGTGCGAGTCGGGGAAAGTTACTCGACTTCTAGCAACACCGCCTGTGGAGTACCACAAGGGTCTGAACTGGGATCACTGTTGTTTGTGATATTCACTGCACCCGTGGTCTCGGTTAAGCATGAAGGAGCGGTAGTATCGGCCTATGTGGACGACATAGGGATTTATGCTTCAACTGCCAACGCCCGCCATACACTTAAAAAGGCACAAAAGTCTACAGCAGTTCCTGAACTCCATCCTTAGGCGTATAGTTAAAGGCACGTCGCTCCAAAGGGCGCGTAATACTAAATCTATGAGGAGCTGAAGCTCCCGTCTATACCAGACTATATTAGCCGGAGGCACATCAAATTGTTTGATGGGCTAAAGGCGTGTAGCAACCCACTCTTTTTACATAGTTCCCCCTCCCAGACCCAGGCAAGCCAGTATCCCCTTGGTCGAAGTGCTCTCATTGGCCTAGGGATGGGGTGAGGACTCCCTTGTCCAAACCTTTCTTCCTTTCTTTCTTCCTCTCCCCCCTTTCTTCTTCCATCACCTAATCCTGTAAATATTCAATGACGGTATTTACAAATAGGTCGATTTCAACAAGTTTTGTTTTCAGAACATTTAACCCGAAAAAAACATATCATACACAAACTATTTGTGTTTCTCTTTCTTGTCTATTAATTAAAAAAGGGTACTTGTGGGTTAACGCAGCCCTGGTTACTTTTGCCTACTTGTTCGCATGCGCGAGCAGTTACATTTTTTATCAGTTACATTTCTAACAGTTACCTTCTATTTATTGGGGTAAAAAAATTATCAACAATTAGAAATCAAAAGAATTTATTGAAAAATGGAATATAATAATAATAAACAATGAACAATTAAGAAATAAAATTGTTTTATTTAACCACCCCTAACCACAATACAATTTCATTTCATGGGAATTGCTACATTTTCTTTGCTTTGGTAAAAAATTTTACCAAAATATAACAAACTAGCAAACGAACAATAAAGAACAAAGAACGAACAATAAACAACAAATAACAAGCAATAAGAAACAATAAATCAGCAATAATCAAAACTCATTAAGCAAGAAGAAACATAAAATAAATCAGCTGTTAGAAATATAACTGTTACAAAATGTAACTGCTCGTGCATGCGAACAACTAGGCAAAAGTAACCAGGGCTGCGTAAACCCACAAGTACCTAAAAAAGTTCTAGTTATATATTGAAAAAAATTAAGGTTATAGTACACTCTCACACCTAATTGATTGGTTGATTTGTGATAACTGTACGCGTGATACCATCAGGTATTTTAATGAAGTTTATATCACATTGAAACTGCAGGGGAAAAACGAGGTAACTCACTTTTCCTTATATATTCAGTACCACGAAATATAATTGTCTTCATTTTTATTAAATTCCATTGAAAGCTAGACCTATCATTCCGGCAATAAAGAAGAAGAAGAAAATTTATATAAAATGAATAAACAATATAAATATATGTAAGGATATTGTGTGCCGACGTTTCGACCTACATTGTAGGTCATCTTCAGGGCTGTGAGAGAAAACAGACAAAATAAAATTACATTGTTTTGTCTGTTCTCTTTTACACCCTGAAGATGACCTACAATGAAGGTCGACACGTCGGCACACAATAAATAAGTATGCACTTATTATGGTGTTTCATTTGACTGCACCCCCAACTATCTCTATCATTACATTAGAAGTTCCAGTCAACTAATTTCTTCTCTAATATAAATATATATATATTAATCTTATAGATTTATTCGATTTAAATATATTGAAAAATAATATTAAAGTAATTAAGAGCACTAAGAGGCCACTGAAGAGTTAGCTCAGACCTCTATTGACGGTTCTAATATTTTCAAATTTGTCACAAATTCTTGAAGAATAAAAAGATGAAAAATACGATAAACAAACAAGTCCATGGGAATATCAGAACAAGTAAACATTACAGATGGCTAAAGAAGATGCAAGTTGCTTATGATACAGTTTCAACAGCTTTGATTTGGAGGATGATAAAAACATCGAGGTTACAAATAGTAGTTAATTAGCTTTCCGTTAAAAATCACAAAGATAAAATGAAGCCTCTAAAAGGTGATTTGGAGTAAGCAATAAGAGCGGTACCTTCGCAACTCCCGCGCTCGCTTGTTTACGAGGAGGCCACGGTTGCGGCAAACACAAATTTCTGGTCGGTGCCTTTGCCCCGAGCCAATCAGCTAATTGCCAATCCAGTTCCTCTTATTGTAATTCACTTCTCGGCCAATTAGATTCGATAAACCCCTTTATAGCCCCCCGAGAATAATTAAATTTCCCTCCTCCAAATGCGGCATTATTTCGTTTATATTATTTTTTTTTTAAGCCTGCTCCCCTTCTTTTGTCTTCTGAGTGGCTTAGTCCCTGAAAAGGGGAAGCAACTACCAAAATCTGTCATTAAACATTGACCAATTAGGTAAATTGTTTTTAACTCAGATTTAATTTCCCATCGTTCTTCGTCTTCTTTTTTTTTTTAGTACTCTTAAAGAAGAAAACAATCTGCTTGTTTTTTCTCGAGATTTTTCCTTATGTATTTCTTTCCCTTGGCTCATAACCAAAGTAGATATTTAATTTTTGTTCCGTTAAGTAAAATGATGTCTATTATATCGTTAAGTCATATTTTACCGAGTTCACATTTTGTTTACCTACAGAATTTTTAGAACTTATCTAGCTTATGCCCGCGACTTCGCCCGCGTGGAATTTGGTCTGCCACATAAAGTTTCGTGAAAGATCATTTTAAAATAAATAATTTAATTATTTTTTTAAAATATAAGTTACTCGTACATCCAAAATTTCAGATGTCTAACTTCAAAACTGACGGATTCTATACAACCTTTGAACCCCTTTATTATAGTCATATTAAAGGGGAAACCCTTGGGGTGGAATTATACAAATTTCTTTCTTAAACTATACAAAGAACCTATCTACAAATTTCAAGATGCTAAGTTCCTGATTTGCCTTTAATTATGTACTATAACGAGGGAGGGCATATGCCCCCGTGCCCCCACATAAATCTGCCCTTCCTGTAGCCTATGATGTATAATCTATTTTACTCAATAAATTTCATCCAAATCCGTTCAGTAGTTTTTGCGTGAATGAGTAACAAACATAAATACAAACATTCGCATTTATAATATTAGTAGGATATCAAAACAAATAGTTTCACTCATGTTTTAACTCACTCATTTTAACAACTATGATCATGTGAATTGCCTTTAATTATGTACTATAATGGATTCTCCACAGTACCTAAAAAACTTTCGGGGAGGGCACGTGCCCCCGTGCGCCCCCTCACTAAATCCGCGCTTGCTATAGCCTATGTGTTATTCTGATGTATAATCTATATTACTGCAAAGTTTCATCCTAATCAGTTCAGTAGTTGTTGCGTGAAAGAGAGACAAACATACAAACTTTCACATTTATAATATTAGTAAGATAATGGCATTAACATCAAAGTGATAATACATTTTTTAATGCAGTTTACGATACTCGAGTTATTTCATGGATAGCCTGCAGTCTTAAACTAATTGAGATACTGAAAAAATGAAATGGCAAAGTGATATGTGTTATTAAGAATCTGTATTGGAATACACTTGCAAATGTAAAAATTGGAAATTATCTTACCAGCGTGGAATGAATTAAAATGAATGCTTAAGATAATGCTTTATTCTAACCGAGACATTATTCTGCATCTATTCAAGTGGTATAATTCTCAATAATGTGAGATACACGTATGTGAGTGATACTGCAAGTCAGTCTGGCAGCATTGAAGGTCTTCAGACCATGCTTGTATACAAAGTGGGGAAAGAAATGGGCATCAAAATAAATGTGAATAAAACCCAATTCTTAGTATGTAGTCGCAAATAACAAGAGGGTGCTGGACTTCAATTATATTAACCTGTATTGAGGGGTCATCAAATCAGATCAGCTAGAACCAGAAATAAAAATTAAACTAAAAAATTTAAATTTAAAAAAAGAATGGTTAAGTGATTTTAAATGTCGGTGCTTTTTTTTTTTTTAGTAGAAATATGGACATCAAAGCTGTCTACAATGAGCAATACTGAGCATTAGAAATTTGGATACATAATATTTAGAATATATTTGACTGCAAATGCAGGTAAACTTGAAATAAATAAATAAATAAAAAAGCCAAAAAGGATCGGGAGTTATTAAAAACTGTTAAATACAGGAAAATGTCCTAGTGGGGCCAAAAATTTGGAGGGAAATCGATATCTTGCAGCTGATTGTAAGTCGGAAGTCGAGGTATAAAAACAAAAACGATTTGAGATTGGACTGGACTACAAATACCGGATAACGGTTGAATTGAGTAGAGTAATAAGGACTCTTCTATATTTCTAATTGCTTGATTCGGTTGAAATTTGACTTATCAATAGTTGCCTCTAATCAATGAAAGCTATGTGTTTGGAGCCGTTAAATTCTCTGTATTTATCAATTATTCGGCATACAGTAGTGTCATTGTCCAAGCAAGATCTTCGCTGCCTCAATCCGTTTTTTCCTTCAGCAAGAAACATTTCTGTACGAGTCATTATTTCTTGTTGTCAGTCCAAATTTAAGGTGGGGTCCAGATTAGTATTTAAGCAGTCAAACTAGTACGAATGAATTAAGAACCTATTTAAACCGGTTGAATAAATAACAAAACAGTTTCTACTTTCCTAGGACACGTAAGTCTTCTTTCTTGACAAGTTATTAACATAGACATTTACATTTCATACAGCCAAGGACCTACCATTTGATGAGACGATAAGAACATCACATTACAAGTATTAATCATCCAGCGGTGCATAGTGTGCTTGACAAGCGAGGTAAGGAATTAGAATCAAGGTCCATCTATATAATTATTTTGATAACAAGAAGTTAAAATTAGATGCATGTAGGTATCTGTCATAGAAAATGGATGTATTGGAAAGTATTGGAAGTCTGTACATCCTTAATCCATTCAAATAGTACTTAAGAAATGGACTGTTTGGAATGATAAGGTGTAGAGTGCGATTTTATTTTTTGCGAGCTGTCATAGCTTTATTTATTTCTTAACAATAATCTTACCATCTCCTGAATTAATACGAACCTAGAACATACCCACTTTAAATAAATTTTAACTAAAAATAATAAATGTTAAGACCGTGGAAAAAATCCCAACGAAAAGCCATTTAGTCTCCAAGCTAAAACAGAAATTGAAATTATCCCTCCAGTATGTCGCCTATTCAGGCATCCTCAGGGTAGATAGAGAAAAAAAAACAAAAGAACAAAAACACAACAAAATATGAATAATGCACCCAAGAAGCATCCCACCACCTCCAAGGCTCAAATGCAACTAATGAATCATGGAAGGTTACTCGACCCCGGCTGGATATGGTTAGATAAAAACAGCTGATAAATACTGGAGAATTTGAAAATTCAACATACACTCATCAAACTACAAAAAGCGCAACAGGAAAAACTAAATAATTGTAAACAACACCAAAATATAAGACAAAAACCATATGAAAAAATGAAAGTAAGATTGCAATGAAAAGAAAAATAACATTATCAAGACACCAGTGGATTTATGGCTATTCCACAAATTATATAAATATTGAAAAATAATAAATTATAAAAAATATATAATGTGATCACTGGAGGTCGCCAAGATCATATAAATAGTTCTAGGTTGGTAAGAGATAGAAAGAAACATTCAGTAAATGAACTGGAAAGGTCTTGCAGTAGATCCTGGCCATCAAATTATTAGTTGTCTTTGGTTTAGCACTTGTATATCGTTTATAAGCCAATACTGTTGCAGGTTCTATATCCGCGAACTCGGAGGTTTTTCTCCATTTAAGTATAACCAATTAATAGAGGGTGAGCTGCTGAAAGAAGGATCCATAGTTATTCAAACTAAGCATTAAAAATTACATGGCAATCACAGACAATTGTGGTCCACGCGTGATAGCTTATATTCTTCTTAACGAATCTCCACCCCGAAAAAAAAAAATGAGTACGGTATCGAAAAAAGTTTCACAATAAGCATGAATATAAATTTTGTTCTCATAACTCCTTTATAATCATGGGTTTTAATCGCTCTAACCCAATACGCGTTATACTGAAATTCTGAAACCAGGAGGAACTTTGTGAACTACCCACCCCACAGACTACCACATCCATCACCCCTGTGCTCATCAAGTTTAAAAGGGTCTTCTAATATCTTTAAGTGTCTAAATATTATCCTTATTGTCCGAAGGTAGGGTGGCCCTACTATTTCCAGAGTAATTTTCTGAGTATATATTGTCCTCCCATTAAAGTGATTAAAATAATAAAAAAATGGTGTAATGCTTGTCAAATTTTAATTGTTTTATATATAGCCCTTTTCCTACTTGCATAAAACGAAATGAAAATAATATCGAGTGACTTATTGTCAAATGAAATAAAATAATAAATTCCGGTTAAAATTATTCCAATAAAAATACAGCAATAATTTTATTAAATGATTGAAAGAGAAATAAATAATAAGTTAAGACCGTGGAAAAATTCCAACGAAAAGCCTTAAGTCTCCAAACTAAAACAGAAATAGAAATTATCTGTTTTAAATAAATAAATAAATTTTTCAATTTTTTGAAAGTGATGAGATAATTATAATAAGAAATAAAGAACATAGAAATGGGCTGTAGATATAATGTATTAACTAGTAACAAGTAGGTGTATTGTAATTCAATTCATTATTAACAATAAAAATTATTCAGTCATTCCTTTACATTAATAATTAACATAATAATAAATAAATAAATAAATCTTATTCTGACCAATGATGTTACTCGATCTCATATGTCAATTTTATTCCGTAACTAATAGTAAAAGACAGTAATAATTTCTGTCATTGTTGGGTGTTTGACTCAAAGATTTTGTAGTTGTCATAAATCGCTTAGGTTAATGATCTACAGTTCCTAATAATTAAAACCTAAGGTACTTAATTAATCAATATTGGCGTTTTCTAAAAAAAAAAAAAATTTCTGAAATCAATTTTCTTTATTAGGATTGATAACGATGAGAAGCTCTCTATTCAAGAAACTTCTTGTTCAGTTTTTATTGTAAAAAAGAGATATAACTAAATATTCCATTCAGTTAAAAAATTATCCCACTTATGAAAAACACATTTTTTACCAATTTTGAAAGCAAATTTCGGCCCTGCTATATTTCTTCCAAATCATTTTCCCCTATATCTATATTTTTCTCATTCGAAATTACTACTTTATAAATTTATACACCATATATTACATAAAATGTTTTTTTTTTCATGTGCATAGCATATTAATAGGGTTGAAAAAAAGTTTAATGTTTCTAATGATTGTAATTTTACAGCAGCTCAAATTATCTATTGAGCGAATCAGAAATACCTAAAGATGATCAAATTTATCTTGAGTAATTCATCAATTTTCTTTTTGTAATTTTTATATTATCGATGGTATAATTTGCATATTTATTATCATTAATTATTACCTCCCTAATTTATCTGCTACCGCTACCCACGTATTCGTCAGAGTTGATATGTTCACATTTCCTCGTCCATGGTTTTCATATTTTGCAGGAGTAATCTTAAAATCTCGTATTTGCTTACGTATGCCAAAATAGTTAAATAATTTCCTTTTATATTTGGATTCTTGGCCTCATTTTGAGTAAAATGTGTGATTTTTGAAACTTCTATCTCTAATCGCGTTATCAAGTTATATTTCTGGCTAAATAATATATCTTTTACATAATTTCATATAAGCTTTTTTTGTGGAAATGGTCTGAAGAAACTTCGGGCTTATACTGAATTTGGGCTTCGTCTCTGTCCTTATATTCTCTTACAAATATTTCACCTCGTGGTATATTTCTGAAACACTGAAGACAAGAAACGTCACAATCTCAAGCTCCTTTAGGGGACACTAAGAGATCGCTCATAATACTCCCACTATTCTTCATAATCCGAAATACATGCAATTTCCCAGAGATAAGCGTGGATCCGTGTTAGCTGTCTCAGTAAATGACTGATAGGCAATGTTGCTAAAAATGTTTACTAAGGCTTTGTATTTCAAGGTAGACCGATATAAAAATATGAAAGATATGGGTAATAATATAAACGATAAATAATAAGATACATTGCTAATATAATAGAGGTAGAATTTATAATACTTAATGAGTATTTAAAAATAAATAATTTGGTTTATACTGATATATGACTGTTATTAAGATGCAAAATAAATGACATTTTTCTTAAACGGGATCTTAACTAGCAAATGGCAATGAATATTTATTAATTTTTCGATATATTTACACAATTGTATGAATAACAATTTTTCTAGTTTCATCCACCTGTTAAGTTCTTTCTTAGATTAGTTTCGATTCCGCTCACCTGAAAAGAAAAAAAAAATATTATTTTTTTTAATTAACCACATATTACAACAAATAGTTATTATAATAAATTAGATTTGTAAATATATACAATGACCCATTTATACAAATAAATTAATTGAAAAATTATATAAGTACAAAGTTTTGTATACAAATGTTGTTATTTGTTATATTTTACTGTCAACGTCTGGAAATCGGAAGTAACACATCTACTGCAGCACGTTCTTTTTTCTTGAATATTTATTTTACACTCATATCTTATAGTAACATTTACAGTCATTATTAGCTATAGTAACTGAATATGCATGCAAGAAATGAATGTCCCCCAAGAATTGATAAGCCTCACTGAGCTGATGATGAGTGGATCAAGAAGTCAGGTCAAGATCCAAGGTGACTTATCCGAATCATTTAAGACCACTAGGGACCTGAGACAAGGGGATGGACTTTCCTGCCTGTTGTTCAACTTTGCTCTCGAGAAGGTGATTAGGGATTCAGGAATACAGGTGAACGGTACAATTCTGACCAAATCCATTCAAGTTCTTGCCTATGCGGACGACATTGATATAGTGGGAAGGTCAGAGAGAGATTTGGAACAGGCATTTCTTGCCTTAGAGCAAGCAGGACGACGCATGGGACTCCAAGTAAACCAGTCCAAGACTAAATACATGGTGGCTAACCCTCCAAGACCACCAGCACCTCATATCAACTTTGGTGACTATACTTTTGAGGGTGTTGATGGTTTTCAGTATCTTGGTTCACTGATCAAATCGAACAACATGATCGGCCCAGAAGTACAGAAATGAATATTAGCTGCAAATCAGTGTTATTTTAGATTGGCCAAGACATTGAGAAGTCGTCTATTATCAAGAAAGACCAAGGCTACACTGTACAAAACGCTTATTAGATCTGTTTTAACGTATGCCTCAGAAACCTGGCCTTTGTCAAAATCTGACGCTAACAGTTTACTGCTCTTTGAAAGGGAAGTGTTAAGAAGAATGTTTGGAGCGGTAAGAGTAGGTGACCACTTCAGGCTTAGGCATAATGCAGAGCTGTACGAGATTTATCAGGAGCCCAATATGGACAGCACATAAGAATTTCCAGGCTGAGATGGGCTGGCATGTGGCTAGGATGGACGAAAACGCTACTCAGAAGAAACTTCTCTTTGGGTATGTAGATGGGAGAAGGAGACGTGGAAGACCGCGACTGAGATGGGTGGACGAGGTCGAGAGGGATTCTTGTGTCCTCGTTGGATCATGAACTTGGCGGACCCTGGCACAGGACAGAGAGGAGTGGAGGAGGCGTCTTGATGCGGCCAAGACCCGTACTGGGTTGTAGAGCCCTTGTTGATTGATTGAACTGACTGTGGGATAGAACACACCCAGCTTATTTCAAATATTCAGGCTATTAATCTACAAAAAAAAATAGAGCTTTTATACCGTTTTTGAGTGATGATGAAAGCTAAATATTGAAAATGACCAGTTTGGGTCGAAACGTTTATAAAGAATAGATGAAACAAATGAATCTTGGACTAAAGGGTTTTGTTTTTTTTATACACCCAAAGAAAAATATAATTTTAAAGTCCAGTACCCTAGACGATTAATATTGAGTCATATCTTAGATCATAAGTCAAAGATCATGAATATTTCAAACTTTTATTGATGTCAAAAAATACTCTGTAATACAATTAATTAAGACTTATCATTCAATAATTCTACTTTATGCCAATGGAATAAAGTCACACAGGATTTTGCAGAGATGTTCTCCGAAGGTGTTATTGTCTTTCCCAAGTATGACACCACAAGAACCCGGATATATTTTCTTTCTTAGTCTCCCTTTCTCTATCATTGTTTCATGGCGTCTAATTTATTTTCCTAGTTTCTATATGTGCAGCTATGATTACTTCTTAAACTGAACTATGACCTTATCAGAGAGGTCAATAGTTCTTATATAATAATTCTCGTCAATTAAATTTATAGCTTCCCAATCTGTTTGTTTCTATTTACAACCCTTTCAACAGGTATTATCATGAGTCCATCTGATGATTATGTTTGGCGAGTTCATCTGAATCAGTCATTCTTACGAGTAGAAACTTGCCAACTCTTTTCAAAACAAAAAATAATCGTAATTAATTTAGGAATTACTTACGTAACGGCACAAATAATTATTTGGTTTCGGCACCAGTTATAATTAGACTGATTTGCTCTTATTACGGGTAGTTTTGAGTCAGAATTATATTTAAATCAATAGTACAACAATACACTTTTTATTTTAGAACTACTACTTTTTACAGATCGGAAAAACATATAATCTTTTACTTTACAAAGTAATGGAGGTTATACAATTGTTAATATTGCGAGTCTATACACTGATAAATTATATATATAAACAATACTAAAGATGAGATGGCTCGACAGGTGCCTGAAGCTGCCCTTGGCCCTCTCAACCGCCTTTTCTCACTCATTTCGGTCTGCAGCACGTCTGCTGGACACTCCAATCATCCTCAAGTCCTCAGCCACTGCGTCCTTCCATCTTCCTTTCGGTCTTCCACGTGGCCTGGCTCCATGCGGAGTTCCATAATATAATTTCTTTGCTGCTCTCCCATCATCCATTCTGACAAGGTGTCCCAGCCATTTGAAGCTCTGAATTCGCACGAAATGGGAAACTCGGAGATCGTTGTATAATTCGTAGATCTCTTTGTTCTTTCTTAAACGGTATACACCGTTTTGTCTAACAGGCCCCATGATGCGCCTCAACACTTTCCTTTCAAACCTGTCAATCTTTTCATCCAGGATCTTTCGTAGGGTCCAGGTTGCACAGGCTTAGGTCAGTACAGGTCGGATGATTGCTTTATAGAGCTTTATTTTGGTACTCCGACTTAGTAGTTTACTACAAAGTAAACTTCTTAGGGCAAAAAATGCTTTGTTAGCCCCCATCATGCGATTTTGACTTTCTTCTTCTTCGTCCACCCGATTATTTACTACGGAGCCGAGGTATTTAAAACTGAAAACGCATTGGAATGCGTACTGTCTCACAACATATTGCTTTGGCGGGTTTATAGGCGTTTTCTTTCTAAGCACCACAAGTTTTGTTTTATCTTCGTTTATGGATAGCTCCATTCTTCCAGCTTCCCCTTGCAATCTTTCACAGGCCTCCTTGATCGCTTTGAGGGATAGTCCAATCAATGCCACATCATCAGCATAACCAAGCACTTGGGCTGTCTTAGTAAAAATTGTGCTGGACTGATTAATCTCGGCTCTGTTCACCATCACCTGGAGGGCAATATTAAATAGAAGAGGGGAAAATAGAGAAATTTGAACTATAATCATACAAAAAAGGAATTACTAGGAACCCATGTTGCAAAAAAAGACAAAAAAAACTTCTTGCTGTGCTTACAATGTTAATTTTATTTATTATTTATGTTTGTTTAGTGTGACTATTATTTTATTTTATTTTGAAATTATGATGACAATCCTAATTTTACTTGAACATAGAAATTATTAATTTAGTTCACTTGTAAATTTTTCGTTTTTTATATTGTTGCATTTTTGTGTAATTTTATAAATTGATCTGTAAATATAAATAATATGTAAAGACATTTAATATGCTTGGTTAAGCATGGTGCATGTCCTAATCTTAATAAATGGTTACTCCATTGGGTTACCCTTACATAATAATAAAAAATATTTCAGAAGGAAACTAACGAGAAGGATATGTTAGAATAGTTTTAAAATTTATCATACTAAGAAATAATGGTTCGTCATAAACTATTTAAACTGGTTTCAACAGTCGGTTGGAGCTTACCATAAATCTGGCCGATATAAAACTTGTGCCTTATAAATTTCCTGGAAAGGTTTCCCTTCTAGGAACTTGGGTGGAGGCTATTGCCTCAGGTAATATGCAGTTTGGATGCAGCGCAGTGCAGCAGTGCCCTATAAAGGGGGCGTATATAAGGTGAGCTAAGGGCCTCCTGATCCCACCAACCCCAAGGTGGCCCTTAGGCTATCACCGACCCCAATGGATTAGTGACCTTCTTGGCGAAGGTTCCAATTTCAAGAGGTGGTTGGCACCTTATGGCAAAGGAGTTTATATAACGGTTATCTTATCTACGCCAACGTTGACTATGAGCTCCACAGGGGTCTCGAGCTGTGTAGTAAAAAACAAATTAGATTTCATCTGTAAAGAAATTCTTGTTTGAAATTCTCCAAATCTGCTTTCTAATGATCACCACGTCATAACTAAGATATCTGGGGTTGACAATTATAACATCCTTGTGAACCTACAAAACTAAAAATCTACGAGTCGATAAATAATTATGTAAAAATTTACAGCGTCCAGTATTGAGCAACCGGTTCGGACTCTGAATAGGAACGCAGCACGATGGATGGATCTAACTATATAAATTAAATCAGTAGGCTAAAAATCGCTCATTAACTTGAAACCGATCGAAGAAGATGGCTTTTATTTTTTAAAAAGGATAATAGCTAATAATAATAAATACGATGACATTAATTTCCGATTAATCTTTAGTCGTGTTTGCTTCTAATTCTTCAAATTACATGAATATAAACGAATGATATTTCCTTTTTACTTTTCGGCGATTGAAATGGCAGAAGTTCCGAGGAATTTTCTAAAAATGTACATTTAGACTAGCTTTTGCCCACGGCTTCGCTCGCGTGGAATTTGGTCTGCCACATAAAGTTTCGTGAAATAAATAATTTAATTATTTCTTTAACTATAAGTTAGTCGTTAATCCAAAATTTCAGATGTCTAACTTCAAAACTGACGGATTCCATACAATCTTTGAGCCCCTATTATATTAAGGGGAAACCCCTTGGGGTGGAATTATCCAAATTTCTTTGTTAAATTATACAGAGAATTTATCTGCTAATTTCAAGATGCTAAGTTCCTGATTTGCCTTTAATTATGTACTATAATGTATTCTCCACAGAACACAAAAAACTGTTTGGGGGGCACATCCCCCCGTGCTCCCCCTACCTCTGCCCTTGCTGTAGCCTACGTGTTTTTGTGATTTATAACCTATATTACCGTAAAGTTTATCCGTCAAATCCGTTCAGTAGTTTTTGCGTGAAAGAGAGACAAACATACAAACTTTCGCATTTATAATATTAGTAGGAAGTAGGATTCGTAGGATATCAAAACAATAGCTTCACTCATGTTCTTTCTATTTGTTTCACAGCTATTATCATGTGATTTCTTTTAATTATGTACAATAATGGATTCTCCACAGTACCTAAAAAACTGTCGGGGAGGAACGTGCCCCCTTTCCCCTAAATCCTTCCTTGCTGTAGCCTATGTATTATTCTGATGTATAACCTATATTACTTTAATGTTTCATCCAAATCCATTCAGTAGTTATTGCGTGAAAGAGAGACAAACATACAAACTTTCGCATTTATAATATTAGTAGGATTCCAAAACTTTTTTCCCGTACTTCTGTGGCTATAATGTCTCCATTATCTACAAAAAAGCCAGTGACTCCAGATTTTATAGAATTCAATTTATCTCTTGAATAAGTGGAGTAAGTAATTTTGGTTGTATGCTTTCGGATCACGTGTATAATTATAGCTATGATATCTCGCATATCTATTTCACTAAATTCACTTTCATTGCTGTATCTTCAATCTGTTTAATTAGTTATAGCTTTATTTTATTTTTAATGAAATCATAAACGACTAACCTAGCTGATAGAGATAACACAAATGTTTTGAAACTGCATGCTATTTATCTGTCCACCGTTAAATAGTGGTATCGGTAGTGTTAAAACCAAACGAGATAGGGAAAGTTATGTGACGTGTTTTGTTTTGGGAAATCAGCAAAACTAGTTGAAAATGATAAGCCCATATTTCATTGAAATATCAGGCGCTCGCATCGCATCTCGCTATTTCCAAAAGAGGAATGGAGTCAGTAGAATCCAGAATGAGGGAGGATGTATAATGTATGTATAGATAAAGCATGGCGTGAAATGCGAACGCTGACGGAGCATCTAAGAATTACCAGGGAGGGACGAAGGAGAATAAATGAAACATGACAGGTGGAAAGAAAAGAAGAGAAGGCTGTGGAATATGCCCTAATACATGCTAATGCTCTCTACCTTAGGCCAGTGCGCTTCCCTTACGAGGGCTATCATTAACTTTTCTCTTTCTTACAATATGTACATTTGTATATTGTATATATTGTATGTATATGTACATAACAGGCTCTCCCGTATTCGATAAGTGCCAGAATTATCTTAATTTAATTAATAATACGTTATTGAAATATTTTATTTTTCATCTCCGTATAAACTTGTATTCAAACGTCGTAATTTTACTTTAGGTAACCTGGAGACTGGGGTAATCAAAGGAGGTTATACAGATCCCAAATGATCCATCCCTTGCTGTTGACAGAATAAATTACCATAATACATCAATGAAATTTTTAAACTAAGGAGTTCAACTACGCATTAAGAATATATTATTTTTAGAATAGAATAATTTATTGATATTTACAACTGTAATTATATTACATTATTATTATTATAATATTACATCAAATAAATCTGCTGTATGAACAAATATGAACAAGGACATAAAAAAAAAAACACACTTGTGGAGAAACTATCCACTTAATAGCACTCCAATAAAGTTCTATAGTAGAAGGTCTCGAGGCCATCTTCTTTTCAGACGCCTCGAAGGGTTATCAGGAATATTATGGGAAGCAAGTTGAGAGACTAGCGGATTCAAGTGTGTATGGAGCTTTTCATGGAAGGATAGGTATCTAGCTTGGGCAAAATCAGCAATATATGGGATATTAAGATCATGATGGATGAGTTTGTTTGTGACATAATAAGGAGCATTGAGGATTTTACGAAGGATTTTAGATTGTAAGCATTGGATACGTGATGATTTGGATGGTTTAGTAGAGCCCCAAAGCTCAACTCCGTATGACCACATAGGTCTGATAACTGTCATGTAAATGAGTCTTTTGTTGGGAGCTTTGAACGTTTGTCCAGTAGTAGTTAGAAACAACGGATTGTGCAAACGGGGTCAGTAGCTAAAGGTCATTGTAGGGCGGGGGGGTGATTACTGAAGGCGGGAGGGGGTGACCTTGGGCTAGTGACTGGTGTTTGTGTGCACAATGTGGCAACACTGTAAGGAATATATTAGATCTGGCAACGTCGCATTTGTTTACATTGGTGGGGGTGATTGAACTATAACGGTTCATCAGGAGGTCGTTTCATTCATGGAGTGGTTTGACCTTGGATGACGTTGTCTTTTACTGGTCTTATATTTGTTTACTTCCGCGTCGACGCGGCCGGTTTCCTCTGTGAGATCACCTTCAGGGCTGCTTTAAGTGGTATAATTTATCATCGGTAGTTAACCTGGTGCATTTGTTTGCAATGGTGGGGGTGATTGAACTTTGTACCGGTCGTGTGAGATGGGTGTGACGTAATTTCATTAAAAGAAAAAACACTTATCCTTGTATATTTACTGCCGCATTGACAAGTATTCCCGTGTCTTAGGGTATTTTGTTTACATTGATGTGGGGGTATAGAACCCTGTACGTGAACTGGTTGTCGGCCTGTGAGATCGCCGCTTCGAGGGGGTCATTAGGCATGTTTTAGTTTAATGACCTAATGCATACCCGTTCGTCGCAGGGTGTCGAGGTAATTATAAATTTGCTCCTTCGTCAATTGCCCTTACTTGTTAGTTTATCATGGGACGTTTGACAAGTAGGAACTTGAGGTATGAGAAAGACCGTCTGTCGACATTTGTCGGCTGGACGTCACCAGTGAGTCCTTTGAGGTTAGCGTCTGCGGGATTTTATTATTTAAAAGTCTCTGACCGAACAAGGTGTCCATTTTGCGGAGTAATAGTGCACGAATGGGAAGAGTTTGACGATCCTTTATTAGATCATAAGAAATGGTCTGAAAATTGTGCATTTATCAAGTATTTGGATCAACTGGAAAGCTTGCCGTTAAAAATAGGTGATGTAATTGATGGTGAAGAAGAAAATAAAGAAAAAAGATATGGATGTTGCTGATACTCGCAGGAGACTATGTATTTTTCTACGTCAACTCAACGACTTGAAAAACTGGATATCATTGTATGAAAAAAAATTAGAGATAAATCATTTAATAAAAAATTTAGAAAAACTTCATCTTCCCACCTCCAACGTTTAAAATCTCTCAGTGTCGACGTTGTAGCCTTGCGAGATGGTTGTTTCACGTCGATTGGAATTAGTAACTGATTATCCCATCACTAGGAGCAAAATAGTTCGAGTCGGTGTGTGCGATTATGTGCCTACAATCGCCGTTATGGATAAGAAAACAGTTGTTTATATGGATGCAGAAGAGTGGAAATTCGTTGAAGCGCAGATTCCTAGGATGCTGTCTCTATTACAAAACAGACGTAACAAGAAGGTGGATGCCGATGAGCGAGTAAGATGTAAAAATGTACTTTGTTTATATTCTACGAGGGGTAGAAACAGAGTAATGAAAATAGAACAGGTTTTTCATTGTTTATCAATGTTTAACCAAAGTCCATCGACTCTTGAGTCTGTTTCAGCATGTTTTAACAGGATAGAAACGACTAAGCTATGTACGAACATTAAGAAAATCAATGACTCGCTGGTCTTGATAACCAAGATGGTCGATCTATACCAGAAAAATGAAAAATGTCAACTCACCGAACCTGCGGAATGTGTGCCGATTGATTTTAGTATTAATACCAATACCCTTTTTTATAATTTAAACGAACTTAACGATATATGTAATAATAATTAATGGAATAAAAAGTGTAATTGTATCGATATGAAAAAATATATAATTGTTTTCTATATTTCGTTGCATTTATTATTACCCAACACCCTTCCTATAAATTAAAAAAATAAGGTATAATAAAATAATAAACTAAAATGTGCATTGTTTATTCATAACAATAAAATAATGTAAACAAATAAAACAAAATTTCAAAAATACATATAGTACAATTAATAATAAGTAGAGTCTCCATCAATGTAGGAAAGTCTTCGTTTCTGGATAAATTCCTCGTCATGTTGCCATTCCTCAGGTAAGTTGTCCCAGATATAATCCAATGTACAGTCCAAAACGTACAAAAGCAACGAGCGGGGTAAAATTCTCAATTCTTCAGTAGTTAGAGTTTCTATGCCTTCTTCTCCCAAGCGACGTATTACAGCCTCCATTCTGTCCATTATCAAAGTGATACAAGGTCCTTCCTGTCATTTTTATAAATACTCCTTTTCAAACCACAAACACTGAGGACGACTCGCCTTATGGTACTTGAGAGGATTGATTAGTGATTTGGAATCATAGACCAGTCCGCAGTATACACATTTAACACTATCCTTGACTCCGCGTATAAATCCTGCAAACGACAGCAGATGATGAGGCGAGTCAATGTTTCTAAATGATTGCTTACGTACCTCTTCTTTATTGAAATTTAAAGCCTCAGAATTTTTTCTGACCCATGCAGCCAATCGATGGGCTTGATTTAATGAGCAGACAAAGGAAGTGTTCAAATGAAAACTACATGCAATCTTATCATTTTCTAAAATTTTCAAGTTTGGACAGCCGAAATCATGAAGATCGTAGACTGGTTTATCGATAAGTTCTTCTATGAAATTGCATTTTTCCATTCCTTTTCCCCATAATGTGTCATAGTCTTCCGTGATGGATAGTAAGAAATATCTCATATCCTCATATGGTACATCACCATAGTTCCATTCCAGTCCGTGAATATGTTTCTTTACCCAAAGATTTGTTTTCGACTCACCCACTTCTCCGCCATCTCGAGGTGGTTTGAAAAACCAATGCCACGATGAACCATGGCTGATGGAGATTACAGATAGTTCTTTAACGATCAATGAATTAGAAGCCGAGCGATAGCCCTGAAAATCAATGAACGCCGAACGCATTATATGCTTCAGTCAATGTCCTACGGTGAAGTGATATTTTTTGCAGTCGATCTAAGCTCTATATATACATGTTGTTTCAGTACATTTTACGGACCAAACCGGTTCCCACCTCATATTCTACAATTTTATCGTGAAGAATAAGACAGTATGCCTTAGTATTTGGCGGAAAGTTCTCACTCGCCTCTAGTAATACACGAATATCAATAGTCGTACTTTTTATTGCTTCAGATTGTTTAGAACAATCTATGATGGCTATAGGTGCGAATGTCTCAAAATCAGATCGTGACAGTAGAGGCTGAGAATGTCTACTATTATAATAACTCTCTTGAAACTCTACATACATTTCGTAGAGGAGAGCCACTTTTCCTTGTGCAAAATCTAAATTCAGATCGTCATAAGGATATTGTTCGCTATTCAGATAGAGTTTCAAATTTTTCAATTTGCAACTATCAAACTGACTGCTGTCTTTGGTAGCGTTTCTCGTTCGATCAGTCTGGAATGCGATAATAACATACCGCGGCTTTTCTAAATTTGTCGATGTTTTGACAGTCCAATTTTCCTGCTGTGTTGCAGGCAAACTAGGGTATTCGTAAAGATCCCATGATCGAAACGGAATTGATATGACCTTGTTTTTGTCAACCATCTTCAGCAATCTAAGACGTTCTTGATCAGAAACACGAATATGAGGCATCCTCCAAACCACTTTGTCCAATTTTATTTGGACGTTATCATCGTTACCCTTCACACAGTTCAAGTCCGTACTAGATCGAATCAAAACGAGTTCCTGCTTAAGATTTATTAAAATTTTTCTATAGTCCTCACTTATTCCTAAAAGAATATCCAGGGGCAGGCATGCGCTGAAAAATCCGTTTTTGTCTAAGGAAAGAGTATTGTTAACACCGGGCATCGTCCATCCCGCATTTTCTAGTCCTTTGACATGAGTAGGTGAAAATGATGCATGACCTTTAAGCGTTGTAGTTATTCCAGGATTTCTCACTCTATCAACTTCAATGCCATTCAATTCATATCTAATCTCGTCAAACAAAAACGCAAATGCGTTATTAGTCAATTTTGAAGTAGCTCCAGGAGTACCATCTTTTTTTAAAATTCGTCCTTCAAGATAAACATAACTTAATGAAGGAAACGTGTAGACATCTTGTTGATGTATAGGTATTCTGATTTCATCGGACCTGTTAAAGGTGTTCCCCGCATACGGCTGATGTGAATGATACTGGAATTGCGTAAGGGAATCATCAAATTTTATATCTGATGTAATGTTGAGTATGTTATTCATTTTTTCTTATTTTGTAACCGAAAACCGCACTGTTTCAAAAAGTTAGCGTTTGCAGTTGTTAACTGTCTCGTCAATTTAGGATTACTAATTCTTAACATGGCTTGCTCTCTCCTTTTATAACGAGCTACACTATTATTCTGCACACCATCCATCGTAAAATCAATCCCCATTTTTCTTCAAATGTATTCTCAATGTAACAGTTTCTCCCCTAAAGTCAATAAGTTCTCCGTCTTGATCCACTAACCGAACGGTAATATTGTCAACAGTCCTCACGTTAGTAGGAAAGTAAATGACAGGATTCGGGGTTTCTATTATTTTATATTCTGGTTCTACAGCCGGAAAGAATTGGTGTATGCTATGATCCGGATCTCCATTGACGTAAGACCCTACTGCGATGTTACAATGAATCGAAATAGTGTTTACAGAAAGAATTTTCACAATACCATCCGATTCGCTGTACCGATGCACTGGGTTGATGACATGATTTGGACGATGAAAACCCAACAGTGGACCAATCGAATGGGGCTTGTCGGGGAAGTTGAAGTAGACCGGCTTCGTTGTTCTAAGTTCAGCCTTTAAAGTATTCTGATTTCCTCGCAGCATAAACCCCGCACCAGGTTCCTGGTGAGCAATTTCTTCGCGAAGAAAAGAATTTAGTGCATCGATATCATACGATCCTTCAGGTATCTGGATCGTCGAATTTCCAAAATAAAACTTATCGTTAACATCCTTTCTTATATTCGGAATAGTATTGTATGTGTCAAAAGATAATAAACCAACTGTATAACTTGAGCCTAATTCCAGCGGAGGTAAAAAGTTTGCATGAAGAACACTAGAATTTCCCGTAAACGTTACTGTATAGCTCATGATTATGAATGATCAAAATTTATGAGAAACATCAGCTAAATACTTTAAGCAGAGATGTCCGCAAATCTGAGTATTCCACTTCTGATAACGACGTCTGTTGTAAGTTATTTTTGAACCCTTGAAATAGTCAAGTAGCTGTGGTGGTGGTTTCAAATTTCCAAAGGAATCAAAGTATTTCACAAGATTATCTTTTTTCACATAACACACCCAATGAGAACCAGGTTCTGAACTTGTTTGCAAGTTTATAATAGCTGTCTCATATTTATTCGGATATTTAGGGAGATTATCGATCATAAATACTCCACGAAAATTTTGAATATTTAAATCTTTAGCCATATAATTTAATTCAAGATCAGTCAACGGTTTATTTGGTAGTCATATTTTTCTAGGTCTTTTTTGTCGGCTTATAAACAGACCGTAACCATCCCTGTGGGGCTTCAAATAAAGTCCATCACCAACTTTCTGACCTTCCATTGCAATGTTATGTCTCTTTTGCTCGTCTAATTTAAGTTTGGCCTCTTTCGTCTCATTGATCGCTTTTGCCACACTCGCAGCTCCTCCTGCCAAAGATCCTACAGCGGAAAGTCCTGCCATCAACGGTACAAGAAATTGGAGAAAGCCTCCCTCCTTTGGTAGCGGTAGAATTCTAGGCGGTAAAGGATTCACCTTACCGCGTAAATGTTTTTTAGCCTTCTTATACGCCACTTTCGATGCGTTCAGAATTGATGATACATCATCAACCTTTGACGATTTAACCAAATCCATAAAACTTATCTTCCCTTTCTTTTTCTTATTTTTTAAACCTGAACCAGTTTTCCCTTTCGCCTTCATGACATTTGTAACTAGCCAAGCTGCAGCTTTTTCTCCCCATGACGAATCTGAAGCTTTAACTCGTTTCCAAGCATTATCAGCTAGGATCTTGTCCGCTTGTTTGCGACTATCCATATTCGTATGTTTGCGATAAGCTATATCGTGTTCTTTACAAGCTCTATCAAGTTTGTTTATTCCACTATCACCCGCAATTAAACGTTTTTCTAATTTCGTACCCGGCCCGCAATACTGATATCCCGGAAGGTGTAATTCAATTGGTAACTTGTTAATAACACTGTTCAGCAAGCCTCTTCCTTTGCGAGTCCTACGAACCATACTGTACTTGGAAAATAAAGAACTGAGATATATATATATATATATATATATACAGAGGAAAGATGATGTTGTTTGCATTCAGAATGAAATTAGTTAGACAAGGACAACGTTTCTCTACTACTGACTTCTCCCCTGTTAAGTGGGATTCAGAGAGGAGGCACAGTTCATTATTACCAAGCACCATTAGGGCATCGATTTGTGGACCAAGCGGATGCGGAAAGACTAATATCATGATTGGACTTTTATTAAATCCGAATGGCTTAAAATTTAAAAATGTGTATCTTTTCGGAAAAACTTTACATCAACCGAAATATCAATATTTAAAAAGTATCATAAATCTAGTTCCTGAAATAGGATTATTCGAATTTGAAGATGCAAAAGAATTGCCTCAAGAAGTTGAATCCAATTCGGTCTGTATATTCGATGATGTGACTATGGAAGATCAGGATATAATTAAACGATATTTTAGTTATGGTCGTCACATGAACCTTGATTGCTTTTATTTAACACAAAGTTATGTTTGTATCCCGAGACACCTTATCAGATGTAACTTTAATTTTTTAATAGTATTTCCTCAAGATGAGTTAAATTTGAAACATATTTACGAAGAACATGTAAGCACTCCAGATTTAAGTTTTTCACTTTTTAAAGATATGTGTTCGTTATGTTGGAAAGATTCTTTTAGTTATCTCGTCATTGACAAAAGTAGAGACCTGAACAATGGGCGTTTTAGAAAAGGAATCGATACATTCATTGTGGATATATAAAGAGCATTCATGGGGGGTGTAACGGCAGTCATGGACCCAAGAGTCACTCGTGAGATTATAAAAACTAGCGAGATTTTGAAAAACAAATATCAGTCTTTGAAGCGTAGTCTCCAAGATATTGAAAAAGGTCGACAAGAATTCTTTACACCCGTGCTTCAACCTCTAGAAGACATTAAACAATCAGTACAATTGTACCAGGCCAAACCGGAACTTGCATCGACGCCCAAAAGAATAAAAAGAAGAGAGAGTGATGTTTGGGGCGAATCCCCTGATAAAAGTGAGATAAAGTCTGTTAATATTTACAGAAAATCAACATTAGTGCCAAAAACATCTTATTACAAAAGAGCTACAAACATTTCATCCGATGATACAAAAACTAGTACAATGCAAACACCTTTATCTCACTCAACGATTCCCGTTCGTGAAATTATGTCTTCAGAAGAGGTGGGCGAGTATGTTACAGACGATCCAATTTCAGAACAAGTCAAAGAATATGCTAAAACGCCAAAGGGAGAAGCCGAAGTTACGGAGCACCTCGCCGCATTTGGAAACCTGCAAAGGGAATACTTGGATAAGATGTTGAAAGGTGATAAGACACATGACTCTCGTTACGGCATTAGAGTCATGCCTTCTGGGGGATTAGCCATTGGCGACTCGACCGATGTTCAGCTTTTCGAGAACAGTGATGATATGTCTATAAACGGTGTGGTTTATGAAGGAACACCGGGGCTGCTGCAGCTACTCTACTTGAAAAATCCCGAAGGTTATAGCGAGTCCGACTTGGATAATTATAAGAATATTTTACTCTCGACCAATGGTCACAAGAGAGGCTATAGTGAGGAACAGGGGGTATTAGGAAATAGATCTGATAAATATAGAAATATAATATCGAAGTTATTCCTAACACAATCTTTAAAACAACGGCCCCCTTCTTCCGCTTCATCAGCTTCGAGCAGGCTAACTTCACTCCGTTCTCACACTTACAAACGGGGCACTGGCCTTATGAGAGCCAATAAACCCTTGTACGAGTATTGGAACGACCCTAACGAACTTGTCGATCGACTAAGGCTGTTAATGTCTTCAACTCATGCCGGGCATGAAGGACACCAAAACGAAATAGAATCAATAATTGAAGAGCTGCGAGAAGAAAATATCATATATTAACGCCAATACTTTTATATTTAGTTTCAGTATAAACATGACGATAAACAAGTTCGGAACCCACATAGCGAAAAAGCATTCAAAGTACAAAACAGCTTATTTTCCATATAACTTATTAAGGTCTGAAAAGGATATCGATGCAAGTCAGTTACGAATAATCAATATTGCAAATCCACTCGCTGCACACGATGCTGCCAATAAAGTATATTGCGATACTCTAGCAGCTACCTACACTGATTTAAAAAATTGGCCTGGTAATTATATAGACGGAAAGAGAAAAAGACTTGTAAACTTTGCACCGCCTATAAATAAATATGATGTTGTCACCAAAGAATTCTTAAGCAGTGTTGCCTTAAGTTTAGTTGGAAATATATATGACTCTCTTGACAAGAGAATAACAAACGTAGGTGAGCCTAAGAAGGAATCTGATGCGGTCACACTCGGTTATCTTAACGAAATACTCAAAGAGAAGTTATAGATGGAATCATCAATATTAAAAAGAACTGTTGTAGATGAATTGCATAAGCCAGCTCGGAGGATATATCCCAGACGTAAGACAGTTTTGAAAGGAATAGATGACTTGTGGCAAATAGATCTAGTAGAAATGATACCTTATGCTCGAGAAAATAAAGGGCACAAATATTTATTGACAGTTATAGACTGCTTTTCCAAATATGCTTGGGCAGTGCCTCTAAAGCAGAAATCAGCAGACAATGTGACTAAAGCGATGGAGAGTGTGTTTCGGTCAAATAAGCAGACTCCGAAAAATATTCAAAGTGATCAAGGGAAAGAATTTTACAACTCAAAGTTTAATTCTCTGATGAAAAAATACTCTATTAATCATTATTCTACTTTTTCCTCAATGAAGGCTTCCATTGTAGAAAGGTTTAATAGAACATTGAAAGCGAAAATGTGGAAAGCATTCAGCTTACTAGGAAATTACAAATTTTTAGATATTTTACCCCAGATTCTACATGAGTATAATTCATCCTTTCATTCAACTATAGGTATGAAACCGATTGATGCTCGTAATAAAAAAACGGAAAAGTACTTGCAAAGCAATGTATATTCTTTGGTGCCTAAATGGAAAGGACGAATACAAAAATTTATTGAAGACGATTTTGTGAGAATATCTAAACAAAAATCGGTATTTTCGAAAGGATATTTTTCAAATTGGTCAAGTGAAATTTTTAAAATAGTCAAGGTTCAGAAGACATATCCATACACATATTTGTTAGAAGACCTGAAAGGACAGCCAATCAGTGGTGCATTTTATGAACAGGAGTTACAAAAGGTTAAATATCCAGATGTATATCTTGTAGAAAAGGTTTTGAAGAGAAAAGGAAACAAGTTGTACGTGAAGTGGTTGGGATTGGAAGAACGCAGCTGGATTGACAGAAAGGATATAGCATAATGTTGTGAAAGAAAAAAACACTCTTATATTAGACATTTATTTTTTTTTTAATCCTGTTACAACAAAACGTTTATTAAAAACATTCCTAAAATATAAAATAGGATTTTTTTATTGACTTGTTGCTGCTATAACATGTAAAATAAATCTAG
This sequence comes from Arma custos, assembly GCA_037127475.1. Classification (NCBI taxonomy): domain Eukaryota; kingdom Metazoa; phylum Arthropoda; class Insecta; order Hemiptera; family Pentatomidae; genus Arma; species Arma custos. The sequence goes on along the minus strand of CM073759.1, from coordinate 29,724,703 downwards.
TGATTGATAATTAATGTTCTTGTTTTTTTTTTTTTAACCTACACTTCTATGATTTAAGTAATCATTTATTTATTCATTTATTAATGTTTTAGAATTTATTTATTACAACTATTATATACTTATAACTACAATTACATATAACAATTAACAATTATATAACTAATGCAATGAATAATGGCCGTAAGGTAGCGTATCTGTATTGTTAATTGCTGTATGGCGTTTATCATCATATGGGGAAAGAGACTTTTTATTTATTAATACTGTTTGCACTTGATGTCTTTTTGATTGTATAATTTGAAATTGACTGTACATCGACTCGTAATTTCTTATAGTATTTAAATAATCTTGAAATGTGAATTCACGAACTGCACATTTTTTAATCCCTTTGGATCGTTTTATAAGTAAACCATGTTTAGTTATAAATGAATACATTTTTGGTCTTAAGCCAACGTATTCAACAATTGGATCTCCAGCTGTTTCATCTTTGAGCATTCCTACAATTTTTTTGTTTTTGTCAGAATAAGAACGATGCTCTGTCGGATAATTACTTGTATCGAAATAGTCTTTTAAATTGTTACTTATGTCGTCGTATATATCTTCTGTATTAATAAGGTATAGAAGTGAATCGGTGTCTATATAGCACAGGTTTATATTTTGCGGACCATAAGCTTTTAAGAATACGTCATAATGTAATTTGTACATTAAAACCTTTGAAAGTTCCAGTATGCTAAAACCGACATAAAGGGGCTTATCAAATACAATTTTTTCCTTCTCTAACTGGACGGATACTACATTTTCAGTGAAAATTATTCTCTCTTTGAAATTTGGCTTTTTAACTAGTTTGTTTAACGATCTTTTATTTGTTACAATTTTTAGGTCTATTCGTTTTCTAACGTTTTCCATAAATTTCCCAAAACAGGAGTTGTTCATGAGTTTGAAAAAATCTGACTCAAAAGGATTGGTAGACTTAGCTCTATGTTTGCTATTTAAATTAATGTATGGAGCCAACCAATTCTTTTGGTTAAATTTTAAAACTCTATGTATTTTTTTCAATTTAATCCCGAGATTTATAGCTTGTTTCAAGTTAACATAATGCACGATATAACGGGTTTTTGGTGTGAGTGTCGTTAGTAACTTTTCTGTAGTTTTATTGCAAGGGGGTTTTAATCTTTCGGGTAATAAAGGTAGTTGACAGTGCAAATCGTGTATGGCTTTAGGGTAATCAATGTCTACATCAAGTATGTACCCAACTTCAGAGTCATCGGGAACGTTTAACACGTCTAAATCTTCATTATGCCATTTAAAATCACTATATGGAAGGAAACAGTTCATTGCATAACCATACAAATTATTTACATCAGCATACATTAGGTAGCTAATGGGCAGATTTGGATCATAATCATCTACGTAACAATTATTTGCTTTGGCATAACGCTTGACAACTTGTGTAATACCTCCTCGAATTCCTTTTTCGATAAATAATACCATATCTAGGTCTTTTATAATGTCTAGCTCAATGTTTGTAGTTTTTAACATTGCTTCATAGCTAAGGCCCGGAAGAGACATAAAATAGGCTGGATCTAAGCGATATATATCTATACAGAGTTTACGAAATTTTTCAAAGACTTCGCATAATAAAATTACATCTGTTTTTATATACATTTCGGTATACTCTTTTAAGTTCTTTATATTGAAGGTTTTCCAAATGTTTTGAGCATGTTGATAATCAGAATTAGAAATATTTTCTAAAGTTAAATTGTTGTAAAATTTCTCTATTGCAGGTAACTTAGTTTCCTCCAACCGCGCGAAAGAATTTATGTAAGAATACGGGTAAATTCCTTTTTTTGTCAGCAATTCAACTTTGGTTTCTTCAGAAAATAACTGGTACAAATGAGGGAATGTGATTGAATGATTCACAGAACCTTTCTTCATGTTTTGTACTAGGGTGTCTAGGCTAGCTGCTAAAAATTTATAACTGTCTACGAACCTTATTTTAGTTTTACAATTTTTAAATGTTTTAGTGAAACTTATGTATTTTTCTGTGTTACTTGGAATTACAGTAACATCTCCTTCATGGTCGGCTAAAAAAGGAACAATAAAGTGCGAGTCATAACCCTGAAAGTTATGCATAAATACCGGAATAAAATTGGGAGTTTTTGCTTGTAAATTGCAATTGGAATGAGCCGCTCCAATAAACTTAGATGTTACATGATCGTGATGACGTACTTTCTCATCGTTATTTAAAGTTTTCTGGCATATAACGCATAAATCAGTAGATTGATAAATTAACTTTTCTTGCTCGGTCATTTCAGCCATAGGTTCGACATTTCCATATATTTTATCAGCTCTTTTAGCCAATTCATGTAATGCTTCCATAAACATTGACATACAGTTTTCACCGGTGAAAATTGATGGTTGTTGTTGATTAAATAATGGTATATCCGCTTTGACCATAAGTGATGCACAAAAGATTTTATGATTTTGAACTGATTTTGTCCAAGAAATTGATGGATTTTGTGAAGGACCCTCAATTGGTTCCAGATAGGATTCAAAGTCTGCATATGCTACAATTTTAATTTTTTGTGTGCATTCGAATTTTTTAAATTTGATTTTATCAGCAACTGGAAAATCCGATCTCACTGGTTTATGCGTACCGCAAAATAATAAATGCTCCTTTAATCTTTCTTCCGCGTTTTTTCCGCTTTTTGTTTTATATCCCCAGGAAATAGATGTTAAACATCTGTGACAAATTTCTTTGGCAGATTTGTCATCGGATATTTGTCTACTAACAAGCCGGCTTAAATTTGTGATGTAACAATAGTGCGAATTTCTTTCATTTTGAAGAAACAAAAGGTCAAATCTCTCCTTGTAGGTTTCTCTTTTGCTTATTCTTAAAGGAAATATATCATTTTTTTCATCTAAACCGTAAACATTAATTAAAACATTGTTTACATTTTCAAATTTTTTAATGTCTTTCATGGAAGTGGGATATGTAATACAATCGAAATTATAATTATTATCAAAATGTTCATACGACTTAGGATTGCTCGAACCAATAGTTTTGCTTAATATTGCTAATCGAAAACAATCATTGTTTACGTTTTTTACATTAATTACGGCATGCTTGTTTTCTATAACTTTTGGCAATTTAATAAATTGTTTCCCGCTGAGAGGTTTATATTTAGTTAAATGCAAGTATAGAAAGTTACATGATACAAATGTCCAACCAGAACCTTTAGCTTCAAAAGAATCTAATTCCAAGACTATTTTTTCGAATGATTCTCTAATATATTCGTCCAAATCGGTTGAAGAATCTATAACTTGCTGACTAGTCTTAAAATTCATATCGGACTTTTCCTCATTATTTTGACTCATTTTTTTATATGTACAGTCTAACTGTAGATTAACTTTAAATATATTCCATTGAGCCAAATATGATTTTAAAATCTTAATCAATTTTTCTTTGTTTACTTCTAAAAATGTTTTCGGAATTATGTTTTTATCCCGATTTTCAATATAAAAATCTAAAACTGTATTACCAAATGCAGCCTTTTTAATGCCTTGTTCATACGTGATTAAGCTACTGAGTTGTTCCTTATGATAAAGTTTATATTTCTTAGGAGAACTAATTCCTTTTTCTGCACTATTAACACTGGAGAAAGATGGTATGTTTGAATGTGTCCGTTTTTTAAATGGTAAATGAAGTTGAGATTGTTTCAAAGATGACCCAGCAAGAGTTTGGAAATTTTCCATTGCTAACGATTGGCTACTGTGGCCCACGAACGCTTGAAGGGAACTGATGCGCTTTTTTTTCTCACATACAATTTTATGTCGTGAACAGCTAAAATTTGATTTAAATTCGCGACTGCAATTTGTGCACGAATGAAATTCCCATTTACATATATGAGAACTTAAATTTTGTAATAAGAGCCCACATTTTGTACATAAAACATCCATACCTTATGACACAGATACTTCCCCTAGGCCGATATTCACGCTTTTCTTATTTACTAAAACTTAAGATGTATGTATTTTTGCACTTCCCTCCGTATTTCATCTTCAATAATCCTAAAAATAAAAAAATCTTACTTTTTTATTCTGAAAATTAAGTATTAATAACATTGATCGCAATAAAAATTAATGATATGAAAACTCACCGTCATACTGCTCTATCTCCTCATCGGTGAAACATTCGCGGTACCTCTTTGGAAGAAAGGTTCGGATGAGTTCTCCTTCCTCTCCCTCTATGATGGCCTGCAGTGATTGGCCGTATTCAGTATTTTTTAAATTGAGTTTAAGTATTTTATATACCGCTCCCTCTTCTAATTCTCCTATTGTCTTATAGGCTGTAAGGCCGTTCAATTTTTTTAATAATAATGACATCTGTAATATTTATAACCATAAGATTGCTATCACTATGCTAGGATTAGTTCATACTAATAGTTATACTGATATATAGATAGTTATACTGACTTACTTTTAAGCAAGGTTGGTGCTGTGAGGTTGAGCGAAGAGTAAAAGTAAAGAATGTTTTAAAGCTCATAAGAGTACCTCTTATATACCATTTATAGAGAGGGGTAGAGGAGGAGGAGAGAAGCGTTGCAATTAATTATTTTATTCGCTCTAGACGTATTCAGAAAAAGACACAGATCTAAGCAAAAAAATGGCGATATTTATAGTGACAATTACCTCGTATCGATGAATATCACATTCTCGCTGCTGATGACATGTACTTGGATTTTAAATTTTTGTTTGTTTTTAGATTAATAGCCATCCGTGAGAAAAACTTACTTTTCTTATTTGCTCTGATCGTTTCGCACTTGTAGTAATTTAAATGATACCTGGAACATTTTAAGCTAAGCGCACATTAATACCACAGATAACGCTATTGATTTCTTTTAATAACCAATAAATCAAGAATAGTTATCTATCCGTGAGAAAAACTTACTTTTCTTATTTTTATGCCTGGTCGTCTTGCACCTGCAGTAATTTAAAATACCAAGCTGAGAGCACATTAATACCACAGACAACGCCATTATTTTCTTTTAATAACCAATAAATCAAGAAAAGTTATCTAACCGTGAGAAATACTTACTTTTCTTATTTTTTTTGTCTGGCCGTCTTGCACCTGCAGTAATTTAAAATACCACCTGGGACATTTCAAGTTCAAGGCACATTAGCATTCGAACTAAGCGAGGCGTGACGTAACTCACGTAAGGTCGAAAATAAAACTTGATTCATGTCAAGAACACATAAACAAACGAGTATGTCGACGACTGCACAGCTGATTAACAGGTTAACTACCGATGATAAATTATAAACCACTTAAACAGGTCCTCAAGGTTCTCTTACCGAGGAAACCGGCCGCGTCAACGCGGAAGTAAACAAATATAGGCCATAAGACCAGTCCAGCCGAAGTCAACGTCATCCAAGTTCAAACCACTCCATGAATGAAACGACCTCCTGATGAACCGTTATAGTTCAATCACCCCCACCAATGTAAACAAATGCGACGTTGCCAGATCTAATAAATTCCTTACAGTGTTGCCACATTGTGCACACAAACACCAGTCACTAGCCCAAGGTCACCCCCTCCCGCCTTCAGTAATCACCCCCCCGCCCTACAATGACCTTTAGTTACTGACCCCGTTTGCACAATCCGTTGTTTCTAACTACTTCCAGTAAATGTTGAAGTAGGCGAAAACGTCGAGCGGTTTCTTGTATTTTCAGTCTTGTATGAGGATTAAGAATATGTGAAATTATTTTAAGAGATCAATGATGAAAGTTTCAGAAGTTAATTTTCGTCACATTTTGCTGTTTTGCTCCCGAAATGAGGATCCTGTAGTGAAGGCCTATCGACAATTGTGTGGCGTTTATTGTGCTGATGCAGCAAGTAGAGATCGGATTACCAATTATTACCAGCCTACGGCACGAATAAATGAGTATCATATTTTATTCATCCTTCCATGTGCTCTCTAAATTTAAAGGACAATTATTTTTAAAATGCTTTTTGTAAAGTAAAAAAATAGGAGTATTTCTTAATTAAATTAATTATAAAATTAAAATATGGTCCAAACAGAGTAAAAAATTTAGGTTTATGATGCTCATTGCTTAAGTCAGTGTTATTATTGGCTTCCTCGTTTTCGTTCCCGAAATTAGGACGTAAAGATGAACGTCATCTTGGCTGGCCAATTGTTGAAATTTGATGAAAACCTTCGAAAAATTAATGTAGACAGGCATATTTCTAGGAAACAAATAATTCAGATTTGAACCATTACAAAAATTGAATGCCAAAAGGCCAATAATGCTTTCACAGGAATTTATAGTGAAAAATTTAACCTATCGAGTTTCCATTAGTCCATTGCTGCAGTTAAAACGAAACGAAATCTAACAAGGCGAAACAAATTATTTCGGGAAATGAAAAGTAAATCGCGTACCACAATAATGTGCGAAAATGATCGTGGTCGAAGCTTTCCAAAAAAAAATTGGTGGGTTTGGATAGGAATTGTGCAACATGTCAGCTCGGACTTGATCTAACCATTAATTCAACTCCCTTAAGTCAACAACTATTGCGATTGAAGCAGCCGATTCATAAACACATGGCTGCAATGTATCATAGATAAAAAGTTGTCTTTCGACACTACAACTAAACTATATCTTTAGTGACTCAAGATGAGAGAGCATGACAGGGAAGTTTTGATGCATTCACCGTACAGCCTTGGCCAACCCCCGTCTCTTTCTCTCTTTAAGTCGTGCAAAGTTTGCTTCAAAAGAGACTTATGAAAATCTCTTGCTTTAGTTTTCGACCAGAAACCTCAGACGTATACACGTAATTATAGTTTTACCTAAAAATATAAAAAAAGGCATCAATCAAAACGGAACAAACATCGTAGTGTGTTTGAAATTTGAATAAACCAGTTTGCTTTGAAAAAACCTGAATTCAATTGAGATTACATTTTATAAATTAAAGCTGAATAGTTTTGTTTCAGTATAAGATTCAAGAACAACAAAATAGTAGTAAAGTCCTCTACAACCTACAATTTACTGATGACCAGGTGATAGTCACAAGTGATGATGATGCCAGAGCAAACTTCAGGAGGAATATGCTGCTTGGGGTCTGGAAATGAACAGGAAGAAAACAGAGTACATGGCGATACATGCAAATACAACCTTATCTCTCGAAAATTTGGAAATTGAAAAATCCCATGAATGTCAATATCTAGGCAGATGGCTAACAGACGATGGAAGCTCCAATAAAGATATAACAGATAAAATTGTAAAAAGTGGAAAAATTATTGGGTGCCTTAACCCTGTTCTGTGGAGTAAACAGGTTAACCTCAAAACAAAAAAATTGTTCTACTCGTTGATTGAAAATTGTATGCTCTGCGGATTCAAAACGAGGAGAATTACAAAAAAGGATGAAAGGAAGTTGCTGACCGTTGAGATGGACTTCTGGAGACGCTGCTATGCTACTTCCAGAATTTAGCACGTCCCTAATAGAACAATTAGGCAACTGGTGGATCAGGAAAAAACGATCCTATTCGCAATAGAAACAAGAAGATTGAAATGGTATGGCCACTTAAAAAGAATGACAGAGGAATAATGGCCAAAAATAATCTTTGAATATGGCCCTACGGAAAGGAGGAAAAGAGGACGACCAAAACAAAAGGTGGTTGCATGATGTGAGCATGGCAGAGAGGAGTCTTAGAAAAAGAGACGGGCTGAATCGAGATTCAGGAGATACCTTTTAGAAACGTAAAACAACCTGTTTTACAAGGTTACAACAAGTTGTAAAAAATCGTTAACAAAAAAAAAAAGATGCAACGTATACGTATTATTAAACAAAGTCCTCGGTCGCGTTTGTTCGTGGTAAACTCAATAACTACTGCACGGATTTTCATGCGGTTTTCACCAATAGATAGAGTGATTCACCAGGAAGGTTTAGGTATATAATTTGTCGAGTTTTTGTGTAAATGGGTTGGAATATCGATGGGTTTGATAGAAGACGCTACCTAATCCCCTGCGATTATATAACATGCAAGATAATAAATTCGTATATAAAGGAATATTTGATTTTGTTTTTAATTTTCTATTTTTATTAATTTCTATATAATAAAGTACATTAGCTGAAATGGGAAGAAAGAAAATAAAGACTCGCAAAGAAGCCTAACCAATGATATTCCCATGGTCCTTAGTGGCCGGTACGTGATAAAAAAAAATACATTACAGAGACAAATAACGTAGGCATAAAATGCCTTATTGCCCGAGCAAAGTTGGGGTGGGTTGCTAGTTATACATAAATGAAAATAACATTAAGCAGAAGGTAGATATGTAAAAAAATTTATCGGAAAGCGAAAAACACCATACCTGAAGAGAATTATCGAATCCCAAAAAACATTGTAAAAATCAACATCTAAAAAGTTGCTTATCGATGCAGCCAAAGTAATTAAACTACCTAAGGAACCTATTCATAAAAATTAACGAAGAAAAATAATATTGGAAAAGGTGAGGTAAGGATAACGAAATAAATGGGTCACCTGCGGTGTAGTGGTCAGCATAATAATCATTTATAGCCAAGGTCACGTTTTCGCAGCCCGGCAGATGGCCCTAGGATTTTTAAATCCTTATTTATAGAATAAAACATAGGATTTAAAAAATGTATTTCATTTATTTTTTAATTAGTGATAATACTTGAAGTAGAATAAGAAATTAGAATTTCTGAGGAAACTTTATTAAAAAAAACTAATCTTCAAGAAAGGAAAACATCTTCTGTGAATTTACCGAAATTAAAATACGGATCTGATAACGTTAGTAATGAATACAATGAAAAGTGCAACTCAAGTTCTAAGACAACGGGAATGCTGGATGTTCTCTGAAAAACTCAAATCACAGAAATTAAACTAATTAACAAAGAAAAAGAACGACGACAATCGATGTATTAAAGAAACGAAATAAACATGAATATTAAATTAGAAGCGATGGAATTAAAAGCTGAGAAATATAAAAAAATTAAGAAAAAGATATCTCGAAAAAAAGATTCCGGTATAGTTTATTTTCAATGAAAAGCAGGTATTTTATGAAAGTGTACCGTTATCCTGATTTATTAATCAAGTATGTTTATTATCTTTAAAAAAAAATAATAGACATCGGTAGCTGAGCCCTAGGTTTTTATTTAATTACTGATTTATGATCACTGTTTGAGCAATCGATTAATAGTTTAATTGGTATACAATAAAGTGTGATATCTTATATTTTTATTTTAGTGCATAGGTTTGTTTTTATTTTTATTCCATCTTTAGTTAGTAAAAATTTGTTAAAGACAGTGTCTATATAAGTTGATCAAAGCTGCTAACTCTGAACTTCTAGAAAATGACTTTTATAGTTGTATTCGAATTAATGCAGGAGTACCTCAGGGCAGTATTCTAGGTCCAGTTTTGTACTCTATGTACACCTACGACATCCCACAGACACCAGAAACACTACTTGCTACATATGCGGACGATACTATAATACTTTCGACCAGACTAACCCCAATATAGCTTCTCAGAACCTACAGACACACTTAAATTCATTAGAAAATTGGCTCCATAAGTGACGTATAAAAATTAACATACCGAAATCGAACCAAGTAACATTTACACTCAGACATTCAGACTGTCCCTCGCTAACACTTTACAATACACCATTGCCCCGACAAACACAGACAAAATACTTGGGCCTTACCATGGACAGAAGACTGACTTGGAAATCACACGTAATTAATATGAAGAAAAAATTGATTCACCGACTCTCAGTTCTAAGACGACTACTTCACCACAAAAATAAACTATCACTAACAAACAAAATTATAATATACAACATGCTAATTAAACCAATATGGACCTACGCCTTTCAAGTATGGAGGTCATGCAAAAAATCCCAAATACAGACCATTCAAATTTTTCAATCGAAATTCCTTGATTAATATTTCTATCAAAATAGTCCCTTTTACATAACTAATAAAACATTACACAAAGATCTAAACGTGTCATTCGTGGCTGACACAATCAAGAACAACTACAAAAAATTTATAGCCTGTATCACTTCAACGAATGAAAGTTTTGGGTTCAATACATAGTAGGGAATACACTGTTTCTGGTTGTGCACGGAGGTGATTTGTTCGAAATCACGCTCAACCTGACTTCCTGTCATGTGAACACCCAGTCCTTGCCCACCCATTGTGACGAATTCCATCATCATTTTACCCAAAACGTTTTCCATACCACTGGAATTTCTGAAACATGGCTAAAACTCCACATCCCTTGCTCAGTTATACCCTTAACAGACTATTCATTTCTCCGCCACGATCGGGTGAAATGCGATGGTGGAGCTGTAGGTCTTTGTTGAAATGTCTTGCAATTCAAATCATCTCGTGTATGTCGTAGTTCTTTGGTCCCTGTTGATTCCTCCTTTGAATCGATACTAAATTACATGTCCCTCTCTATAACCACATCATAACCTCCGGTGATGTTAATACCAATCTCCTTGTCCCTCTAATGATAGGCTATAACTTGAAAAGCTCTTCTCCATAGTTCCATTTTCTCCCACACATCAGTCTTCTATCTTACACCTGGTTGACTTCTTTGTCACTGATTCGCCACTGAAACTACTTTCCTCTTCTCAATTACCCGTTCCATTTCTAAGTCAATGATCTAATCCAAATTTCATACCAACTTATATATATCTAAACTCCAGAGATCTTACCTAAAACTATAACCTTTCGCAACCTAGGTGCATCTCACCTTCCCTCGAAATCCTGAATTGAAACCAAATTTATTCCAGTACCACCATCTATTAAATGGCTGACATACTGCCAATCTCAAAAGCATCCAGGATACCCATACCTCACTCAAAACTTTAACCTTCCATCATCATCCCGGTCCCTGGATTTGTCAAAAAATTAAAGACCTGCAAAGGAAGCGTGATGCTGTCCATACACACTTAACACGTACACTGATAACTGATGACTATCATGCGTTCAGGGCTCTCCGCAATTTGACACAGTCTACAATCAGACAGGTAAAATCCAAAAACTTCCATGAAGGGCTGCTCCTAATCATAAATCTAAATGGCCACTCTCTGTAATTCATCTTTCTCTAGATGCTGTCCAGCCTTTCCCGATGGATTAAACTTGTATTTTTAGTCTACCTGAATTAATACTTCAAATTTACTCTTTTCTGACTTTTCACTAGCGCCATCATTAAACCCTGACAACTTTTACTTTTCAGGCATTTCACCTACCGACATTATTTTCTCCTTCATGAAACCCCAGTCTAACTCCACGGGCTTTGATGGGATTCCCGTAAAACTGCTAAAATTATGCCTTATCCATATTCTACCTCTCCTATTCTTCATATATAATGTTTCATCATAAAACGAAGTATTCCAAACATCTTGGAAAAATACTGTAGTCCATCCTATAAACAAAATCTCTAACCCTATATCTCTCAAAGACTACTGCCCAGTCAAAACTCCTTGATCCACTTCAATCAGGTTTCCGTCACACACCGCTATGGACGACAAAACCTAACTGCGTGTATGTAAAAAAAACCTACTTGAATTTTCTAAAGCTTTTGATTCCTTGGTTCATTCTATCCTTTTCACTAAACTAAAATCATTGTCTTTTTCTGACAGTTCTATTCGATGGTCTATAATCTTTCCTCTCTGACAGATCTCAAGCATATAGCAAACATATTTCCTTACCTAATCAATCCCATTCCACTTTCCTCACTCTGTCCTCAGGAGTAGCACAGGGCTCATGCATCTCTCTCACCTCTTCTTTTCAACTGCTACATCTATGGTCTTCCTAAATCTGTTCACCACTGTTCGTATCATCTATATGCTGGCAACTTCCAAATCTATTTGTCCTTTCCTCATTCGTTCGCCAGTATTCAGAAAGACCTAGATAGGGTCAGTGCCTGCCCCAAACTGAACAAACTGGAATTGAACGCAATGAAAACTCAGGCCACTGCTTTAGGTTCCAATTCCCTCCTTACACCCATGCACACCCTCCCAACATTAATCGTAAACGATCACCCTATCACTTTCAGCTCCTCTGTCAAAAACTTAGACATTACTAACGACCAAAACCTTTCCTGGAAACTCCATATCACCCAAATACCCCAACAGTCGATAAGTTCCCTAAAGTTATTCCATCGTTCTCGACATCACCTTACACAACCATCCCGTAAGCTTACCTAACCATCTCTCATCTTCCTCCAGTTTGACTACTGTAGTGATGTATACGGGAACCTTTCCGAAATGCTTGAGGACCGATTTAAGCGAATAATTAGAACTCCTTTTTAAGATTTGTTCTTGGTACCCCGAAGCGGTCCCGTGTGTCATACCTTTATGCCGAGTTAAGTTTGCTCTAATCTCCCATTCGCAGACAATATTTTCTCAGTTCTATCTTACCAATACCAATACATTAACCCTCAACACCCTTTATATATCTACAGACTGTATTGATATGAATTGAGACTCCTCCAATTCCAATCCTCAATCCAACACCATAAAACAAGATCCCGCCTACCCGATCACTATATTCGTTCCCTCCAAACCAAAGCATTCGAACTTTCCTTTCTCGCCAGCTCCACAGTTTGGAACTCAATCCCTCCTAACATCCGTCATAGTTCCTCACTATCGTCATTTAAATCCTTGCTTTTCCAGCATCTCCTGGGTTCCCAAAAAGATGCTCTCTAAGCAGGTTAGTCATTTTCTTAGAATGAAATGTATTGAATAATTTATTTTGTTGTTTAGTTGTTTTAACTTTGTTTCTTTAAGATTATATATATCGTGTAAAGAAATTATAACACGCTAACTGATGCATTTAACAGTTTTTATTGATTTATCTATTCTCTTTAATTGCTTAATATCTTGTCAGGATTCCTACTTTTTGTTTACTTATTATCATTATTAGCGAATTCTGCTCAGAAATGGAAGACGTTAAGCAAGTAACTCGATCAATTTTTCTTTGGGTTCTTCCAATAGGCTCACATTCTTTCCGAAAAGCCTTCTTTACGCTCTTCCGACCACTTTGGTCTGTACTGGTTTTGTTTTGGTTGCTCTGATACAACTTCCGATTTGTCTACCTTGTGTCTGAAGGTGTCTCTTTCTAAAATGTCGGCTAGTCTTATGTTTGTATTTTTGAGGTCTTTTCGAATTTCATCTAGCCAGGGTGTGGAATTCTTAACTGAAGTTATATAATCTATTATTCTTTTCGTCAATCAATTTTCTGGTAGTTGGCTGAGATGACCAAAGAATTTCATTCGCCTTTTCCTAATATCAATTTCGATGTTTGCAAACTTTTCTGTTGTTTTAATTGTGTGTAGCCTAAACCGTCTTGGGTTTTGATTAAAGGTAACATCAGTTTGAGAAAACCCTAAGGAAAAAAAATAATAATATTTTCTATGTTCGCTTTAAAAAATTTCTCATATCTAAATTTAAAAAAAAAATTATCACCACAAAAAAGATGCTAAAAAATAAAAATGGGAAGGGTGTGGGACTTTTATCTTAACTGTTGCGAATAATTAGAGCGTAAATTCTGAATAGTCCTTATTACTTATTCACAGGAGAGTCCTTTATATTAAATCACAGACAACACACTGGTGTAAGAGGACATTTTTATCTTTTTAGGTGGTATATTCTCGTATCTGAGTTAAAATTGATATCAGGTCAGATCATTCGCTGATTTTCTCAATTTCATAAACAAGTTTGAATTTTTAGTACTTGTCCCTATTGTGTCATGAAACACTGATTAGGTAGCTAATTACACTTAGAATTTGAGAGAAAAACTATTGGAGGAGGTGAAAATTCAATAAATCGATAAAAATCATTAGTGCTTTCTGAATAAATACAATATTCTGCATTTTATTTATTTATTTGTAAGTTTGTTTGATAACAGATCCTAGAGTTGAATGGATGAGAGTTAATAATATAATGGTCGATAAAAGATGAACAATTTTATCAAAATTAACTTTAATATCGTATGGCAAAAAGTCGCATAAATTGTTGAATTCGAATATCCACTATAATAAGCTTTTAAATTTTTATACAATTCCGTGGGAGAAGATGATCCGTAGATAGGAAGCCGAAGAAATAATTCTTATTTTTAGAATAGAATAATTTATTGATATTTACAACTGTAATTATATTACATCAAGTAAATCTGCTGTATAAACAAAGGCCATGAAAAAAAAAAAAAAAACACTTGTGGAGAAACTAGCCATTGATAGCCATCCAATAAAATTCTGTAGTAGAAGGTCTCGAGGCCATCTTCTTTTCAGACGCCTCGGAGGCTTATCAGGAATATTATGGGAAGCAAGTTGAGAGACTAGCGGATTCAAGTGTGTATATGGAGCTTTTCATGGAAGGATAGGTACCTAGTTTGGGCCAAAGCAGCAACATATGGGATATTAAGATCATGATGGATGAGTTTGTTCGTGACATAATAAGGAGCATTGAGGATTTTACGTCGGATTTTGGATTGTAAGGATTGGATACGAGATGAATTGGATGGTTTAGTAGACCCCCAAAGCTCAACTCCGTATGTCCAAATAGGTCTGATAACTGTCATGTAAATGAGTCTTTTTTAATTAATTGGGAGCTTTGAACGTTTGTCTAGTAAATTTTGAAGTAGGCGAAAACGTCGAGCAGTTTCTTGTCTTTTCAGTCTTGTATGTATAATTCTTAAATAGATATAACATAATTATTTGAAATCGACGCTTTGACTCAAATTGTATATATTCTGCAGGGCTGAATAAAAAAGATAAAAGAAATTAAGATTAAATAATTGGTAAAATTAAAATAAATAAAAAAAAGTAAAAAGAAAAAAAGTAAAATAAAATAATATATATGCATGAAATTATTGGAGTAAATCAGATACAAAAGTAGAAATAATTTAAATATTTTCATCTAAAACAATGGATTCTGAGTTTCTGATTATAATGATCAGTAACCCATTAGTATTCAGTAACTCAAAATTTTAAATCATAAATTTATAATTTAAATTATTCTTACTTTTGTATATATTATTTTATTCTTCTTTTTATATCCATTTCCATTATTTCATTTTAATATGTTTACATGTTGTATATTTGTATATCAGCCATGAATTATACTTCCAATGTGGGTCATAACATCGGTTTCCTGGAAATAATATATCTCTGTTTAAGGAATTATTTCTCTGATTTTCACCCCACCATCTTCTTCCCCATATATATATAAGGTAAGACTAATATTATTCAAGTTAAACAATTTATTAAAAGCAAGTTGTATAAAGAAGAATAAGAAGAACTTATAAAGAAATCAAAGGGACAGAGCTGGGTGAAATTCCAATGTGAAATGACAGAATAGATTGTCCCACTTGGGGAACCATTTCTCAGGGAAACAAAAGAGCAGTGAAACAAACTGGGATGGGTGCCCTCACCTTTTTTATTTCGGCAAATTTTATGGATGCTCATGGATTTTGCAAGGGGTTGCCCCCCTATCGGATAAATTTACAATCGGGTCTACCTCCGTGACTACGATATAGGTCACGTTAAAACGATCAGCACAAAAATAAAAGCTATCTCTGCTCCTTCTCCTAGGTCCGTGTCTTTCTAACTCTCTTTTATCCATTTTAGCATTTGAGTCGAAGTCGATGATTCAAATTTTAATCATAAATAGAACATAGTCCAATGTAAAATAGGTAGTTGTAAAGATAATTCCAAAGTACAGCGCTGACGAATTCTTATCCAACATATTGAATATGAGTTTACGAAAATAGCCAGTATTTATTCCCTCAACTATGCAATGTCGAGAGATAATAGCGATGGAAAATTAAAATTCCTTCTAGTTGGTTGCTGATTCAAAGCCTGGCAGGTGGCTCAAGGATTTTTTAAAAAGGTAGTAAAAATCCTTGGTTATGCTGTCGTTCGGAAAGTACGTATTGGAGTTCCAGAGCCTATATGATGTCAACCAATCTTTAAGGATAGGGCTAAATATAAAATAGAGAATGGAGATAGTTGGGGGGTGCAGTAAAAAAAAAAAACACCAAATAAGTACAAGACTTATTAAGACGAAGACAAGATTTAAGAATTATTACAGAAGAAATATGTAGAAAGAAATGATTAGGTATCTCGTAGAATGACAGTAGAAATGTAAAATTTGAAAATATAAGTATGGGATGTAATATAAAAATAGTTGATAGGATTAATAAATTTGAAAAAAAAAACCTATTTCCAGTAAAAAAAATTTTTATTCCTTATTTATCGATATAAGTTTCGGCCTACATTATATATTATTAAATTACTATAGAGGACATGGTTCCCTCTGAATTAAAAAAAATTTAAATAGAATAAAACCACTTAAATTGAGATGAATGACTTATGGTCGAATGGTTAACCATATAATAGGGAGAAAAAATGAAACAATTTAAACAGAAGATTGAGAATGGCCTAGGCCGAAACGTATATCGATAAATAAGAATAAAATTTTTTTTTACTGGAAATAGGTTTTTTTCTCCAATTTAAAGAATAAATTATATGATTGAGTCCAGTTGACCTTTTTTCAAATTTATTAATTCTATCAACTATTTTTATATTACATCCCATACTTATATTTTCAAATTTTACAATTCAACTCTCATTCAACAAGATACATATTCATTTCTTTCTACGTATTTCTTCTGTAATTATTCTTTGGCATCATATTTTGTATTATTTTTCATACATTTTACTTATGTAACCTCTAGGAGTCTATTACCATACATTTTATATCTTTAATTAAACTATTTTTTTCTAAATCCTTTATATCTCACCTTTTTATATTTTAATCTTTTCATTTTGTATCTTTCTGTTTACCTTCTCATTTTTCTTTCCCTTTATATTATGTTTACATTATTATCCTTTCTGTACATTTATTCTGTATTTGATATTCGTTATGTTTAATTATTATATCTGTCACTATTTTAATTTTCTACATTACATGTCACTATATTCATGTTACTGTAACGTTTTTTATATATTTTTTGTTCTGTTTGTTTCTCTCTCATAGCCCTTGTCTTGTGCTTATCTGGTGTTGGTTGTTTGACTGCACCTCCTTCCCTCCACCCAACTATCTCCATTCTCCATTCTATCATCCAGTCAACTATTTTCCTCTAATAAATATAAAATACTATTGCACTACAACCCATAAAGCGTGATGAGTTAAGTGAATGGAGGATACTTAAGTGTTTCTGAACCAACAGTTGTTCAGGGAGGTGATTTAGCTAAGATCAAGCTTAACCGCAAGGGCACACACTTTACACTGGGTTAGCCCCAAGAGGGTATACAGATCTAACAGGATCCATCTCCGGTTGCTAACAGATTAAATAATTTCTCTGATACACAACGAATTGAACCCAGGACCTTTAGAACATGCGCTTTACACATTGAGCTACCACGCTCACTAAAACTAAAAGCCTCTTTGAAAAAACAGAAATAGACAGCTAATGTAAAATTGATTGTAACATGAAAATTGAGATAAAAACAAACTTTAATAAGCGTTCACTGCTTGCTTAATCAAATATGAAGATAGACTGTAATGAAATTAAAAAATATATATATTTTAATACTTCTCAGGATGTTTTTCCCTGTCCGAGTATTAATTCATTCCCTCGGGAAAATTAATATAAGTGAAAAATCCTTTAAATCTATATTAGGTAATTTAAAATTTGCAATTTGTTCATTTTTTCATAATGGAAATAAATGTATTTTTACCAGCCCTCAACAGTCTTTTTTTCTTTAAAATTAATGTTAATTTTAACATTCAGCGAAAATTCATAAAAAATTTACTATAATTTATTAAAGGATTTAATTAAGGTTATAACGGTTACTATATTTTGTGATTGTTATAGAATAAAACAAATCATAATTCATACAAAAAAGAAATGTGTCCAAACCCCCTCGAATAGCTGTCAGCTACAGTTAATTCGAGCTCAGCATTTACCTCATGAATGAATGTTATCCAACCTGGTGATTTCGAAAAAATACCCATTTTCATAAATTTACGGGGAATTATATTGTTTGTTTTTCTATTTGGCTCTTACCGTTTCTTCCCATCTTTTTTTAAGCCTGTAGATAGTTATTTCTGCGCCCAGAATGTCAGGTTTTTCAACCTCTTTGTGGGTCAAGATCCTCCTCTTGGTCCGTGTCCTCTTCGTTTGTGTGGCTGCCATGGTTTAGAAATTTCTAGAAATGTTTTTTCCAGATGTTTAATAATTCTACTTTGGATGCCGTAAGTTTTCCATATTTTTCTTGCATTTGAGTACTCGCTCTATATCCAGCCCTTTCCTTCCTAACATCTGCGTATATTTCCAGCCTGCCAGTTATCCTCAATTTTTTTTAGTCTTTTCTTGAAGAAATCTCTTTTTGATTTTCTTATTATTTTATTTGTTTTTCTCTTGGTGGCTGAGTATTTTTCCAGTTTATCTGGATCAGCTTTGACTGAGTAGAGGACCTTCGCTTTTTTTTCTTTCCTTGAGAGCTTTTTCGCATTCCTCCGTGAACCATATTTTGAGTTTCCGTTTTCCCTGAATCCCGATTATTTCTGTTTCTTTTAATTCGGACTCTATTATCTCCCAATGTTGATTAATTGTGAGATTCTCTAATTCCAGGCTTGGAATTTATTTTTCAGCCCGATTTGGAGTATTTTTTAGGTTAGGATTTTTCAAGTTTTGGACTTCAAACTTTCTCCTTTTCATTTGGTCCCCTATTTTATGGATTTGCTTTAGTCTCTGATATATTTTGGTCGTGATCAGAGAATGGTCCGAATCACAGTCTGCTCCATGATAGCTCCTTATGTCTTGGATAGAGCTCCGATGTCTCTGATCTATCTGCACGTGGTCAATTTGGTTTCTAGCCCCTTTCGGGCTAACCCCATATATATTTCCAAAGGAGCGGAAAATAACGTGTTTTGTTTGTTCAGGATTGAATTATAGATGAGATTAAGAAATATAATAAGGGATATAGATTGTCTGGGGGTGCAGTCAAAATGAAACACTAAATAAGTTTGTCTTATATCCGACATTAGAACTTTATTAGTTAGAACATTAGAACCAGTCAACAGTTTTCCTCTCAATCAAGAAATATATTAGGTCTCTCATCTCTCCGTGGTGGCACCTCAGCCATCTAAGCCATCCTGGCTCGCTTCTCGGTCAGTCATATCCCTTCCTTCCACTGATCCTATATCTCCGTGTTCTCACAAAAAGAAATATAATAGTTTTTCTCTTGCTATTTCTCTTTCCTGCTCTCAGTTATCTAGACTTCCTAAGAGGAGATTAAAAATAAAGCACTGCTAAAAACATATTAATCAGTTATATAAATTCATATTCATATCTCTGCAAATCGAAGAAAAAAAAGCATTGATCATTTGCATCAAAAGCATCAAATTTGCAGTTGTGATATGTGAAATATAACTTAAAACATAATTTTATTTATTTTATAATTTATTCATTATGTAATCAATTTTGAGTCATTGTATTGTATTATGCATATGCTCTTATGGGTCATAAAGAGGTCAGGGCATATTATTAACCCCCATTGACTTTAGAACTTTTATCCAGTATCCGCTGGATGAGGAGGGGTATCGAGCCAGTTCCTCGGCAAAGGGGGTAAGAAACTAGAGTGTACAGGAAGGGAAAATTAGACGGGAGGAGACAAAAAAGGCTGAAGAGGAGAAGGGGTGAAATAGTGATCGTTAGGGGAGAGCAAATAACTACCCCTGGCTCTGGGACTCCCGCACTCTTCTCCAAACACGCTCAATTTATATAATGAAATAAAAGCTCCTTTCCTTCCTACTAGAGAACTCTCCGGCTAAAAGGCAGCGTCCTTGTCCCCCCCTCCCCCCCGCTACTCGAGGATCATACTACACTCAAACTTCACATTTCATTTTAGCAATCCCGTGTTGGGTTTACGGGTCTGCACGTTCGACTTCCCGAAAGGATTCGAATATATTTAAAGCAATCAATGCCTGCCTACCGAAACAAACATATGAAAGAAAAGTACACTTATAAATAATACGGGCTTCCCTTAGAGCCGTGTTCTTCAACCGCCGGTCCGCGGCCCAGTACGGGGCAGTAGAAATTTCCTGCAGGTCCGCGAAAAATTTTGGTCAAATCGTAAATCGCCGTGGCGTATCATGTATAAAACTATACAAATACAATGTATAATAACAATATATTGGCGGGCATATTCAGTCTGCTTAATGAAGTTAACATTTCTCTGTAGGGTTCATATACAAATATGAGAGGTGATCAAAAAGTTCCAGGACTGATTTTTTATTAATTTATTTAAAAAATCTACAGGCTATTGGACGTCGTCCCCTTCAAAGTACTCTCCTTGGGAAGCTATACATTTTTCCCAACGATGTTTCCACTGTGTGAAGGACTTTAAGAAATCATCTTGTGAAATGGTGTGTAGCTGCTCCAGCGATTTTTTTTGAATGTCATCTACGGACTCAAATCTCTTTCCCTTCATGGGTCTCTTAAGTTTTGGAAACAAGAAAAAGTCTGTAGGGGCAAGGTCAGGTGAATATGGAGGCTGGGGAATGACCGTCATTCCATTTTTGGTGCAGTAGTCGCGAATGAGCAGTGCGGAATGAACAGGCGCATTGTCATGATGCAGCACCCACTCACCGCTCCGCCACAACTCTGGTCTCTTCCTCCTTATTGCCTCGCGCAAATTTCTCAGGGTTTGAAGATAACGAAAGCGGTTAATGGTTTCACCTCGTGGAAGAAATTCATGGTAAACAACACCCTTCCAGTCGAAAAAAACAGTAAGCATGACCTTGACGTTTGATTTGACCTGACGTGCTTTTTTGGGGGTTGGGGAGGATTTTGTCTTCCATTGTGATGACTGGACCTTCGTTTCCACGTCGTAGCCATAAACCCACGTTCCATCTCCAGTAATGACTTGTTTTAAGAAGTTTTCATTGGCATTTGCCATTTCAAGAAGTTCCTGACAAACTTGAACTCTGTGTTCTTTCTGCTGCTCAGTCAACAGTCTCGGAACAAACTTTGCAGCCACCCTTCTCATCTGCAAATTTTCTGTTAAAATCTGTTGACACGAACCAAATGAAATGTTCAATTCTTCAGCCATCTTACGAATGGTTAGTCGACGATTAGAACGCACGAGACTGTTCAATCTTGCAACATGATCGTCGTCAGTCGAAGTTGATGGGCGCCCTGAACGAGAATCATCTTCACACGATGTCCGGCCTTCCTTGAACCTTTTGTACCACACATGACACCTTGACCGACTCAGACATTCATCACCGAAAGCCACTTGCAACATTTGAAAAGTTTCAGTAAACATTTTACCCAACTTCACACAAAACTTTACGCAAACGCGTTGCTCTTCCTTTACATTCATTTCACAAAATCGCCGAACACAAAAAACTTTTTTTTACGAAAACAGCAGTAACTTTGCAATGAAGAAGGTTATCAACAAACTGAATAAACAGCTGAGCTCAGGAAGAGTCACGCTAAACAATGCTGCCAACCGCACTGCTCTATGACACTCCATTGCCGCGCAATCTCAACAGTCCTGGAACTTTTTGATCACCCCTCGTATTTTTATTTTAAGAAATAAAATAGATGCGTTCAAAAAGAAGCTAGCTCTTTGGAATAGTCGCTTACAAGAGGAAGATGTAGAAATGTTTTCTCTTTTGGATTTGAATTTCCGATTGCTGCTGATGTGAACACGAAAGTTATATTTAACATAATAAAGCAACATTTATGAGCATTAACTGAAAATTTGAATAAGTATTTCCCAGAAAATGAAGATCCTCGTAAAGGTAACCTCTGGATTAATAATCCATTCTTGAAAGACATAAACTCATGTGCACTTTTCTTTTTGATCTACATGAAAAAGAAAAACTGATCGAGTTGTCTTCTGATGTCACTCTGGTCTCCAGATATAAAGCATTCATTGCCTCAATTTTGGATATCGCTAGAAAAAGAAAATCCAACTTTGAGTTATAAATCTATCAAATTATTAGTAAATTTTTCGACTTCCTATTTATGTGAAAATACTTTTTCAGCCATGTCTGTAATAAAAACCAAACAGAGAAACCGAATAGATGTTAATGCAGCGCTTCGTCTCTCAGAAACAACGCAGAAGCCTCGAATATCAACTGTTATATCAAAGCAGCATCAGCAGATATCGCACTAATAAATGTAATTGGATAACATATTCTATAATAAAAAATAATATCTACATGCTTATTGGTTTTTATTTGTTTTAGCTTTCAGTTGGCCCGCGAAATATATTTATCCTATTTTTACCGGTCCGCAGGTGCAAAACGGTTGAAGAACACTGCCTTAGAGTATTTTCAAAAGGCTGATAGAACCAAGAATTATTCCAAAGAGAAATCGTATTCTAGGGAAATATTGTCGTGGAATTAGTTGGAGAAAATTGAAAATCGGGAAGTTCCTTGTGGTAAGCATAACCAAGATCCAAGCATAACCAATACCTACGCCCAAGATCGCGAGTTCGCAACCTGGCAGGAGACCTGAGAATATTATAAAAGGAATTAAATGTCCTTAATTATGCTACCCATTGGAGGGAACGTAAAATGGTAGTTCCGAGCCTGTATTATAATAATTTATTTTATGTTATATGATATATTTTTTTAAAATTATTTTATTTGAAAAGAAAAGATATCGCCTGGACCGGGACTCGAACCCGGGTATTTCACCTCCCCGTGGTGACGCCTCAACCATCTCGGTCACCCTGGTACGTTTCTCGGCCAGCCTTATCAATTTTTTTCACCGATCCTATATCTCCGATATCTCTGGCCGAGATGTTTGATTATATCATATAACAATTAAATAAATTATAATAATATTAATGACTTAAAGTCAACAAGATCCAAAAACAAAGTAATGTTCAATTAACATTCTCCCCGTGTATACATCGCAAATTGCGAGAACACGGAGATGCAGGATCGGTGAAAAGAATTGATAGGGCTGGCCGAGAAACGTGCCAGGGTGGCCGAGATGGTTGAGGCGTCACCACGGAGAGGTGAAATACCCGGGTTCGAGTCCCGGTCCTGGCCATATCTTTTCTTTTCAAATAAAATATTTAAAAAAGATTCTCATTATACATTGATAGGCAAAATTTAAGATTCCTATAGTATGATCGTCCGATTAGCCATATCAGCATAAGTTGACATTAAACGAAACAAAAAAACAGAAGAGGTTCATATATAAAAAAGGCGGGGTTATCTTAATAGTACTTTTGAAAGCATGATCGAATCACGATATAATCAAAAGTGATATCGACTTGCTTGGAAGATATTGTTGGAATACGTGGGCAACAATTTTTAAAAATTAGTGAAAGTAAAACTAAAAAGTAGAAGTTCTATGAAGTACTATAAAATGGATGTTTCATTTGACGTCTCTTTATGATTCTCATCGGGCATAATTTATAATTATGATAGAGGTCTTTAACGAGTACCTGATACCGAAAAGGCTCTGGGTCTCTATTTTATGTCCCTTCCGAAGGACAGCATAAGCAAGGGTTTTTCTTTATTTAACTAAAATTATAAGGGCACCTGCAATATTGGTAATAGTAGATTACTATGCAAACCACTACACCACAGGTGACTCTTTTATGTAATAATAGGAAATAAAAAAGATGTTCCAACGATTTAATTGTTCTTTTTGATATTCTTACTTATTTATATTCCCTTACCCATTACTTCATAATATTATTTTATTATTTCATATTCAAGTTATTTTATTTCTGTGTTATTTTATTTTTTTTTTACACTTATCCATTGAGCTTCTAGTACTATCGTTCCTATAAATTGTATTACATCAGCGGTCCATAGTGGATTTTGTATTCAGACTAACATCTATGATAGTCAAATTCCAAGCAAGAATATAATTTACAAGAACTATAAACCGAAGAGGATACAAAATGGTGTGCCACCAAAAACCAGAGATAGCTCAGCATTTTTTTACGATTCTAGACAACTTATTTACAATTAAATAATGTAAGCTATGTTTTTAGGCGTGAGACTTGTTTGTTTATTCATTTAACGTCACTTTATACTGCTATGGCTAATCGAACAATGCTACAGTGGGAGCTCTCAATTTAGCCTATCCAGGTTTAATTAGAATAGGGATTTTTAACGAGTACCTGACATTGTACAGGCTCGGGACCCCCGTTTAACGTCCCTCCCGAAGGATGGCGTAACTAAGGATTTTTTACTCCCTTAAAAAAATCCTAGGGCCACCTGCCGGGCTACGAATCCACGATCTTGGGCTTAGTAGTTTGGGCTTTGCGTGTGACTTGAAAAATAGTGAAAAAAGCCTCACTGAATATCATCAATGAAGTCTCGGGCAAGGTTGAATTTACTTCGATTGCACCCTGGTTCGATACAGATTGCATTTCTGCATTAAGAAAATTCTTCAATTTTGGAAATGAAGAAGTCGCCGTGAGCAGTAAGTCCGAATAGCGTCTTTATGCCAATAGACTAGTTTACTAATAATAAAAAGGTTTTTAGAAACAATTCAAAAGAAAGAACAAAGAATAAACATTCATAATGGTAAATCGACTTAACAATCCCTCTCATATTTTCCAATTTACACTAAAAAACAATTACCATCAGTTAATAGCAAAGGCTTTGTAAATAATTAACATTTTTTTTAAGTTAGTATTAGTTATGTTATTAACTAAATTAGGATAATGGACCAAAAATGGCTCTCGTATTTTCATCCGTTTATTGTATATGTTATTCACAATGTTAGAGCTAATGGATGAACCTTATAAGCCATTCATTGGTAATCTGATAAATTAAAAAAAGTTAATTTCGTTTCAGTCATTCACAAAGGTGCTTGTAGCGATACTATCAAGATTGATCAATAAATTAAATAACCGCGATTATCGATATATCGATCAACGGTATGTTGGAACGTTATAGTGAGGTACGGTTGTGGATAGTGTACTATAGTCGGGACGACAAGAGAAGGTGCACGGGGAGTGGGGAGGCCTGAAGCTGTTCCTTCCCCCCTCCCCTAACCTGACTCCGCCTGGAGCCGACAATTGTACTACAGCTCTTACTCGCTTTTCATTCTTTATAGACCAGCAGCCAGGGCCCAAAGTAATGTATCATTTTAAGACAATTTGTATTACGAAACATTGAAAATATCCACAATAGTCACTGGATAGTTGGCCCGAGAGGGGTGGAGGGGAAGTGGGACTAGGGTGGGGGAAAGAGGGCGGAGCTCGTGGAGAGGCGTGGAGGGGGATGCTCCGTGCACCTTCTCTTGTCGTCCCGACTATAGTGTGGAACGCTTCTGTGTATTACCTTTGTAATTGTTAGTGTAATTAAAAAGGAATAGAGTTGTAAAGTTAATAAAAGTGTTTAATTGAAATAATTTAACTTATTTTGCCCGACGAGGTAACATGCTCAATTTTGCTCCAATGTTGAACACAGTTGAATTCAATAAAATTCTCTGGTGAATTGATATAGACCGCATAGAGTTATATTCCAGACAAACATCAACTATTTAAATATTTTATTTACTAATGGACAAGCCAAAGTTAAAACGAGAAAACTCTGTCTGAAATATTTACGAGTACCAATAGAATCCAAAGTAATAAAAAAAAAATGTTTTCATGGAAACGTGGTTATACTGATATGTTAAAATCAATCATAACGTAAAATTTTAAAGCTATTAATTAATAATTATCACTGAATACTTTTGCTCTGTACAGATCCATTTTTGATTGGAGCCTATTGTCTGATACGGCAGCTTGAATTTCTGTGGAAAATAGAAAAAAAAACATCAACAAATGAAAAGAGAATATCATCAATATTCAACTCCGTGTAAGCAAAACATGAATTATAACCGATATTTCACATAAAGCTAGTACCAAAAGTTTTAATGGATCCAGGAAATATCTCGGAATCTATCCAATATCACGAAGTTGGCTCAAAACTAGTTGTTGTATTTTTTATTTGAATCAACGCTAACTTCATGTTTATTTTTATGCTATTTATGGTTTCACATCCCAGTAGACGCCATTAGGATTTTTAAAGGAAGACAAAAATCCTTAGTTATGTCGTCCTTAGTTAGTTATTAGATCAGATTCAAACATCAGGCACATGTGCTTAATTTTCAAATCTCTCATTCAATTTACGATGGAGTATATAAACCTAAGGCTCTGAAGGATACCAGGCATAGTCTCCTGATTAAAAACAAAAAAGAGAATAATTAATTCGAATAAAAAAAAATGGTTTACATAGAATAGATGTAAAATGTCCTATTATTTTGATTTATAATCAATAATATATATATTTTTTTTAGTTAAAAAAAGGAGTTCTTGATGATGTACATTCATAAGCCGTAAATTCCAATTGATGCTGGATTAGGTCCGTTGTATAATTCATAACAGGGAAATGTTTATTGCTAAAAGATATAACAGGGATAAAACAGTTTAAAGATTAGTAATAATATATATAATTAAAATCTATTAATTCAATTAAAACAGTGGTGTTCGTTAGGCTTTCCTATTAACGTGGAATAAATAGGTCGGGTGTAGGCAAAAAAACATTGAGTTATAAATTGACGTTTGATTCTTCTCAAAGCCCTAAAGAAGACCTGTAACGTGGGTCGAAACGTTGGCTTTCCAATAAACAGTTCTCCCAACGTAAGTCAATTTTTTGTTACCTCCACCCGGACCATTTTCTTCTTTATATATAACAGATCAACTATTATTATTCAAGATGCATTCCTATTCGCATTTAAATTTAATGTTAAGTTTTAATTAACGTTTAGCGTTATCTAGGGAGATGTAATGATTTATTTCTCCATTCAATAAGGGATAATAATACCGCAAGTTACCCCACTCTATAATCCCCAGCGCGAACTATCTTTGAGAGTTGTTTCATTGAGTAAAGGTGAGATATGACTAAGAATATGGCGCTTATAAAAACCGTTGGAGCTGAAACATCTGCCTCAGGCCGATTAGAAGAGGTGGAAAAACAGGTCTAAGGAAATGTTCTATGAAACCGATATCGGTAATTTATTTCAGGAGAGTTATCTTCTTCTGGTTTAGAGAAAGGAATTTATCTTCCAGTTGCCGTGGCGAGTCGCACCCTACCCCGCCTTATCAAGTATTTTACATCCGTGATATATTAGAAACCCTTTCTTTCCTAGATCCGTTGTGATAAATTATCGGCGATCTATAGGCAATATCTTGGGAGCTCCTTATCACACGGCTAGTACTGAAGTAATGCATGGACACCCTCTTTCTCTGATATAAGGAGCTTTTCAATATAGATAATATAGCCGATTCATGATGCAACTATTTTTATCTGCATTAATGGACTGATTGATTGACTAGTCTTTCATAAAACGACAAGTAAACGAATTTAAAAAGCTATAGCTGTGCAAAAGTAAAGATGTTTCTAATCTAATCTAAAAGGTGATTCTGTTGGAATTCGGAATAAATATTTTTAAAAAGCTGTACCATTAAAACCCAATAATGGTCTTGGGCTCAGTATGTGGTAGAGACCGTACCGTTTCCAGGACAAAGTTGGTGCAGCGAGGCTCAACGGCCATGTTATTCTCCATATTAAAGTTACCCACTTTATCTAGGCCGGGTGAGCTTCAGGGGGTCTCCAGATCCATCCCCATAAGAAACTGGTGAAAAAATACAAGTTCAACAATTAAAAATCCTTCAGACAAACCATTATGCATTATATCAACGTAAAGCTACACTAGGCTTCCAATTGTAGACCATCAATAAATCAATAAGGACCTACAACTAAACGATTCGCAATGTTGATAGCTTGGTTGGTCTACATCCCACCGCTGTAGCCGTAGGGATGTGGTTGTCCTTGCCCACTTGCGACTGGGCCTCACATGGGCAATGAGTGAGCCATGTGACATGTCTATTATTACTAAAAAACTTCACGTATTACGTACGTATTATTCACGTATTACTAAAAAACTGCCATCTCCTTCAGACCAATGTTATACCCCTAATAACAATAGATAACTAGGACTAGGCACTTGATGACAACGAAGCTACCATTGAGTTTGTATTTCAGTTATTATAGATATTTTTTTCTTCTTCCAGTATGTTATTTATCTACAATTTATACATACCAAAATTACTTATATAAAGAGTAACATAAACAGAAACGTTCAAAAAAGGTGACGATCGGTAATGGTTTATCATATATGGCAGTCATGCTCAGGATTCACATTAATTTAGAGTTTCTGTCAGTTTATTTTGAAAAATATTAATCTTTACTTATTAAAATTTTTCAAAATCAGATAATTTTTGAGGGATAATTTACAATTTGACAATAAAATAAAATAAGAATATCATACCTTTCTTAAAAGCTATAATAGAAGAAAATTTACAGTTAAAATTAAAATGAAATTACAGTAATTATGGATTTATTTGTGATGAAATAGTTTGAAGAAATTAAATATATTTGGGCTAATATTTATAAAGCTTTGGTTGTTTTCGACGTAAATTTATGCTTATGTAAGTATAATAAGCATTTTTACCATTTCCTGATATTTTATTGGGACTATATAACGAGGAGTAACATTCGGTATTCCTCCAGAATCTGAATTATAGTCAAGGGAAGGCAGCCTGCCAAAAATTGACTTATTAGGGTTGGCATGATATTTTGGCAGAGCTTTGGCCTCAGTCACTGCCAGAATTATAGTAGTAATTCTAATAAATAAACATTAAAACTTCATTTTTTATGAGATAATGAGGATCATTTCTTGACTCCAGGGATTTTTTTTTTAATAAATCTGTTACTAAATAACACAATAAATGTCACTAAAGATAACCACGAGAAAAATACGAGAAAAATCCTTAAATGCATTATATAGTTGTATCTTTTTATAGATATTGTTAAAATAGGTTTAAAAAAATACATCCGAATACTTCATTGTTACTAATTTGTTGTACGTCAAAATATTTTTTAAAAATATTTCTGGCCTGAAGCTCAATAAGAAATTTGTTTTCATATTTAGATTTAGATTAAGATATGAACAATCCTCACACAAGACTGAAAAGACAAGAAACTGCTCGACGTTTTCGCCTACTTCAACATTTACTGGACAAACGTTCAAAGCTCCCAATTAATTACAAAAGACTCATTTACATGACAGTTATCAGACCTATTTGGACATACGGGGCTCCACTAAACCATCGAATTAATCTCTTATTCAATCCTTCCAATCCAAAATCCTTCGTAAAATCCTCAATGTTCCTTATTATATCACAAACAAACTCATCCATCATGATCTAAAAATCCCATATGTTGCTGATTTGGCCCAAACTAGATACCTATCCTTCCATGAAAAGCTCCATACACACATGAATCCGCTAGTCTCTCAACTTGCTTCCCATAATATTCCTGATAACCCTCCGAGGCGTCTGAAAAGAAGATGGCCTCGTGACCTTCAACTATAGAACTTTATTGGAATGCTATCAATGGGTAGTTTCTCCACAAGTGTATTTTTTTCATGTCTTTTTTTCATAAAGCAGATTTACTTGATGTAATATAATTACAGTTGTAAATATCAATAAATTATTCTAAAAAAAAAAAAGATAAGAACAAAACCTATGCAAACAGGGTTACTCTAACATAGTTTTATCTTTAGTCATTATAAAAGGTTAGTCTTAAGAGCTCTAAAATTACTTAACAATAAAAAAAAAACCTGTAGCACTACAACCAATGAACGTGTCTGGTGTCCAGTACATGGTAGAGACTGTACTGTTTCATGGTCAACGGTTACTTAACAATAAAGTTTATATATTAATTCTAAACACATTATAAGCAGTTGATTTATTTTCTATGAAATAGAACATAAAATAAAGGTACATAGAACAGAATTCCTCCAAAATCAAACAACTTTTTGTCATTTACAAACTTTTATGCATAAAGTCAACAAAAACATTACCTGGCATTTTAAAACAATGATTAGAATGGTTATATGTTAATGATGTTCAATTGAAAACTGCATAGGGATCAATATACTTATATTATATAAACAGACAGTACAAGCAAAGATACAAATTTTCATCAAAATTTTCATGTACGTCAAAATCGGCAATTTCTGCGAAACTAAACTTTTTGTAAAGGCAACAATTATTTTCAAGAAATGTAAAAAAATATATTTTATATCCATGGCGGATACTTTACTGTTTCAAAGACTGCAGGGAGTTGATTTATTTGAAATGTAGGCTGAGTGTACCCTAGGAGGGTCTCCAGATCTAGGAGGGTCCATCTGTGACTGTAAACAGATCAAACCACTTATCTGTCCCAGGTGGATTCGAGCTCGGGAACTTTAGCACAACAACTTAGCTCCCTACTCATTGACTCGCTTACTCTCGATAAGTATGACTGAGCTCATTAAAATTCCCTCACAATGAGATTGAAAAAATGTTTCAGAAAACTAAGTGGACTACAGTACAGGTTCTCAAAATTCAGTCCGCGAGACAATATTGAATTAACTTTAGCCTAAATTAGCTCAAAATTAAACTTTTAATAAAAGCCATACATGGATAAGACTGTTATTATAATTTTGAAGTTATTCAAGTTCAACTGTCAGCAAACTATAATATTACATGTTTGTTTATTCATTTAACGGAACTTTATGCTGCTATAGAACTAATCGGACGATAAATGGGATTCTTAAAGTTGGCCTATCCAGGCGTAATTGGGATAGGGTTGTCTAACGAGTTTCTGACACAACACAGGCTCTGAACTTTTATTTTACTCCCCTTCCAAAGGACTGCATGATCAACTATTTTTTATTTTCATTTAAACCCAAGGGCCTCTTGCCTTTCTGCGATTTTGGCCAGAGGAATTTTCCAGGTACAGAAAACCACTACACCACAGATAAGGTAAGTTTAAGAGCAATATGTGATTCAGTCAATGCTGCTCATTCATTAT
Source organism: Arma custos (assembly GCA_037127475.1). NCBI lineage: Eukaryota > Metazoa > Arthropoda > Insecta > Hemiptera > Pentatomidae > Arma > Arma custos. Next base: position 29,693,701 of record CM073759.1, on the reverse strand, counting down.
TCATTATATTAAAAAAAAAAACAATGCCATGTTGCTGAAAATGTTAACAGTCGATCTCCTTCAGATGTGGATTTGCAATAAGCTTATATTTTAAATAAATGGTAACTTTACTGGATTACAATAAATAATGTGAATTTTTCGCATTTTACATTTTCCAAGACGTCATCTGTACATGGTAGAACGTTGAATTTATTTTTTAATCGTGTTTTGAGAGTATATACATTATAATTTATTAAGCTTAAATCTACGCATTATATCGTTTTGTTATATAACTAGGTTTAGCAGGCGGTACAGCCATTGCAGAACCCAGAGTGAGACGGTATTGTGTGGCGCACTGCAACACAATATTACTGGGCCATCTTGGTCAGAGGGAGCTGGAAATAAACACAGCATAATATAATAAAATAGCATAATAAACTGGAGTAGGTTCGAAAATTATTTAAACAACAAAATCACCCTTAATACTAACATACGTACAGCCGATGACCTGGACAATGATGTTAATCACTTGACCGAATGTATTCAAAACGCAGTTTGGCATTCCACAACACCAAAGACGATTTTACCAAAACCTTATTCCTACCTACCTCAGCCAATACGAAATCTTATTAAAGAAAAACGTAGAACCAGAGCTATATGGCAAAGAACAAGATATCTTTCATACAAAATAGAACTCAACAAACTAATCCGAAAACTACAACAAGAATTATTAAAATTTACAGAAAACAGTTACAAGGACTATATAAATTCTATAAATAACAGAAACAGACCAGTATGGACAGCTACAAGAAGTATACTAAAGCAAAAGGTGGTACAATACCCTCTTAAACGTACAGACAACACTTGCGTGATGACGAGCGAAAAAAAAGCTAACGAATTCGCAAAACATCTTGCTCCTATATTCAAGGCAAACGAAATTCAGAATAATACTCTCACTGACAAAATAGATGGCGACTTGATAACAGCACTACCTTTATCACTCCCTCCTCCGGCATTTCATACAAAAGAAATCTATCAAGTACAATGTATGAATATGTGGGATGGTATCTAAAGTATAAGATTCATAAAAATAAATTAATTACTTTTTTTTTAAAATAAATTGCAAGAACAAGTGTGCTTGTCCTTATTCCTGGGTAAGAAGCTCAGTTCGGGGACCCCAAGTAAATTGTAAATAGGTATGGATGTGTACATTTTATTTTATTATTATTATTATTATTTTATTTTTTTTTACTTTATTTTATTATCGCATTAATTTCTTTTTATTACCACATGTATATACATATTTATTTATTTTATTTTGATTATATTATTGTTTTATCATGGAATGACTGTAACCTACATAGCACCACTTATTGCCCACAAGTGGCAGATTGTAATATATCAATAAAGTGTTTAAATAAAAAAAAAAAACAAGTGTAATCTAAATATCAATGTAATTTGTACAAAAAAAACCTTCGATTCAAATTCAAATCCTAAGCACCTTCAGACATCTGAAGGTCTTAATCATCATTTACGTTTATATGTATTATAAATTTCAAGTTTTTATAACCGTGCTATTTTTAGGTTTCATTATAGAATTCACATTGTTCGAAGCAAATATTTATAAATTAAAAAAAAATAAAGAAGAAAAACGTCGATAAAAAAAAAAAGGTTGAAGCTTGTAAAGGTAAGGAAATATTCGTTAGCTGAATGGAAAGGGGGAAGGGTTTAAATTGCTTGAATAGCTTAGGGCTGCTTGAGATAGTGCCCTCACACGTTCTTGCTGAGTTTGTATCTTCAATTAACAAGTCTTCATCTTAACCCTTTATTAAATATTGTCATTAATCTGCCTTCCTCCCTTCAGCTAACGGAAGAATCCGTTCATAACCTAATGATAGCTGAATTTATGGAGCAATTCCCCTAGCCCGATGTCTTCATAAACTATAAATGCCCAAAATTTTTAGAGATATAATTGTTTAGGAACAATTACCACTGTCAAAGAGAAACAGCAGACACTTTTTTAGACTGAGTACTTTCAGTATGTAACGAACATCGAAGTAGCTCAATTAAAATTCTTAAAATACCTATATTATTGGCCGAAATGCACTCCAAATTATATTGTACGTCTAGAAACAGGTCGTAACCCACTTATGAAAATTGTTAACTTCTGCCTAAAAATACTGTCTATCCCTGATTATAGATTACCCGGTAAATGTTTCGATAGACTTGTGGTGACAGATAAGAAAAAACAGGACTTGACTTTTAACTGGTTTTCAAAACTTAAAATGCTAGCTGCAACCCATCACATTGAAGGATATTTTGCAGATTTTCATAGCCCCAATGTTTTATTAGCTAAAAAACATGTTATTCTTGAAAAAGTAACAAATCATTTACTGTCGAAGGATATTGATAGAGCTCTTAACTCAAATTACAATCCAATATACAGAACTATTTGCACCTATACCAACCCTGAACCAGAAAGCTATTTAAAATTCAACATAAACATAGAAAAATTAAGGACCGTGAGTCAAATAAGAAGTTCAAACCCTGAATGCTTGAAAATATTTTATAGAAACAACAATTGTATTCTCAGAACTGATGAAAAATGTCAGTGGTGCCATGGGACCATATTCAATCGTTTGAAGCATATAATATTGCATTGTAAATGTTTTGTTAACACACGGAAACAATTTATGCAAAACTATATTGTCCAGCATGATGATGAATTATCACTGCAAAATGTACTCACTATGAACAGCGTGGAAAAATTAAACATTTTTTTCTATCTTCAGTTTATATGTAAAATTCGGAATCCAGGCTTTAATTGTGGTTTATGGCTTCGGGTATTTCTACAATATCTTGATTGTAACGTATAGCAAGAATAAGATAACTGTTACAATAAAGTATTTGCGGGTTAGTACCTAAATACTTTTCTATTTCCTTAGGTATATGCCTTATTTGCGTTATTTGTTTGGAAGATTGTAATTCTGTTGTTATAATTGACACTATTCTGAAAATATTGTTTATTTATTTATTAAACCAGTGTTGATTGTTTAAATAACTGTAATTAAGTGACGATCTTGACGATCTGATGAAAGATCTTGAACGGTGTTAAGTTAATGACTAATTTGTTATCCAATTTTCTGATAAGCTTCATTCTTGTTACTACTGACAAGCATGCAGTCACAGTTTCTTCAACTACAAATTATTGAAAACAGAGAATTAATACCTACTGATTTTCATTGGAATGAATGCTGCCTTCCGATCCATCTGTTTGCATAATTAGTATATAATTATGGTTGGCTTCGACGTTAATTAACTATATCATAACAGTATATGAAATTCCTACAAATTAGATTGAGCATTGATTGACATAATGATAATGACGAGTTTAATCAAAAACAATATTTTGGAGTTTCCAACGTGTAAAATCTCAATTCTCAAGTTCATTATTCTTCTTCCGCTAGCATAAGTGTAAAAAGGTATTGGGTTGACCAATCGCAGGCAACCATCTTTGAATGAGTATGAATATACACATTTTCAAATTTCCGAGCTCGCTCCGCACGAAGTCTTTCCACTGGTTCTTAGGTTACCTTCAAGGTCAGAGGTTTCCAAACATTTTTCTACCATGTCTATTGTTGAAATCAAAACCTTCCCATCCCCTTGCACAAAATAGTATAGGTATATGAAAAAAAAAACAAGTATTACATTGAAAATAAAATGGTACTGTGTATATTATTATAGTACTTGTTACGCAGCCCTGGTTATTTTTGCCTACTTCTTCGCATGCGCGAGCAGTTACATTTTGTAACAGTCATATTTCTAACAGCTGATTTGTTCTATGTTTCTTCTTGCTTACTGAGTTTTGATTATTGCTGATTTATTGTTTGTTATTTATTGTTCGTTATTTGTTGTTTATTGTCTGTTTGCTAGTTTGTTATAGATTTTTCGTTGTTATTATTTTAGTTATTTATTTAATTAGTGTAAAATGCGTATTTGGGATTTGCCGACAACAGAAGAAGCTATTATTTTTTTGCAGGAGCGAAATATTTAACCAAAACAAAGAAATGTAGCAATTCCCATGAAATGAAATTGTATTGTGGTGAAGGTTTCTTTTGGAAATGCAATTTAAATCTTGGTATTGAAGTGTATTTCGACGAATTTTCCATCTAAATGCGATTATCAAATGTTTGTCAATAAACTATTGTGATTTTTCATAACTTGTTTGTTTGAATGGTGATTTTTTATTATTTGTATTTTTTAATTGTTCTTTGTCCATTCTTGTTTTATTAATTGTTCATCATAATAATTATTTTACATTATTGTGATTTTTCATTACCTTTATTTTTTAATTGTTCATTGTTGTTTAATTAATTATTCATTATTATTATTATATTCCATTTTTCAATAAATCCTTTTGATTTCTGATTGTTGATAATTTTTTAACCTCAATAAATAGAAGGTAGCTGTTAGAAATATAACTGTTACAAAATGTAACTGATCGCGCATGCGAAGAAGTAGAGAAAAATAACCAGGGCTGCGTTAAGACACAAGTGCCAATAAAACTTTTATTTTTACTCTAACAAGAGACAGCATTATAAGGTTTATAATTTTTGTTTTAATTTCCAACTGGTCTCGAGTCCCCCGTTTTTTTCGTTTTTTTTAATTCGAGCCAGCTGTTGTTAAGTAAAATAATAAAAAAAATGCTCTACTGAATTTCATCCTATTAGGATAACACGGTCAAATTCAATATATCTAAATGCATTTATAGACACAATACCTAGTAGTAGGGGTTAATGAGCAATTAAAAGGCTATAAAAAGAAGACTTCATCAAAAAGTTAACCATAATGATCATTAATCATAATGAAATTCTCGGGAGTAATAAACAAAGTAATGGTTCAAAAGTTTCGTTCTTATTATTGGGCACTTATTCCTCGGGCGTGGTAATGGTATGTTTTTTTTATGTCATGTGTTTTACTCGGGCAAACTGAAAATAAAAATATTGTTTGCAAACTTTTTAGCAACATATAGTAATCAATGTAAATTGATTTATATGAAATATTTTCATAAGATGAAATAATACAGCATAGTAATAAACTCAGGAAAGGTATCGACTAACTTAAAGTTATAAATAACTTGTAATATTCACCATAATTGAAGTTTCTTATCCCCCGGAGACATCCATCAGCGAAGGGCGACAATTACTTATGAAAGAAAAAAATTCCCTCAGCTCTGAAGTTTTAAAGGCTCTACCTTACCTTGACTTTTTTTCTTTTCTTGAAAACGAATTATGAAAGAACAATGTTGGGAAGGTAAATAAACATACTTAGGCATTGACAAAAATAAATTATTATGCAGATTATTATCATTTAGGAGTGGAAATAAATGGCATTACCATCTAATGTAAGCCAGGAACCAAAAAAATAAAATCATTTCTATCTTATGTAGGCTTCAGAAGAGAAAAAAATTGAATAGGACAATGCTTGTTAATGACATCAACGTGAACGGGAAAAGTTAGCGAAGTAACTAATCATATTTCGGCATTAAAAAAATATATTTTTTATTAGGGTAAGAGAAATGAAAACCATTTTCCAGTAAATGTTTTTTCCCGACTTTCAATCTATTCGAGACGTTTCGACACTATGGTGTCATTTTCAATCTTTTTTCTCTGCATCTTTTAAAAAAACCTTTTAAAATTTTATACATAGTCAACAAGTCTGGAAAGTCATATTTTTTAAAAAAATTCTTGGAGGATCATTTGTCCTCCATGGTCAATAATATAATATTACATTAAAATACCAAATCATGATCTTTGAACTATTAGATCCTTTTTCAGTTCTATGAAAACATTTAACTTTAATATAATATATCAAGATTTGGTATTTTAATGTAATATTATTTTATTGACCATGGAGGAAAAACGATCCCCCCAGAATTTTTTTTTATAATATGACTTTCCAGACTTGTTGACTATGTATAAAATTTTAAAAGAATTTTTTAAAAGATGCAGAGAAAAAAAGATTGAAAACGACACCATAGTGTCGAAACGTCTCGAATAGATTGGAAGTTGAGAATAAACATTGACTGGAAAATGGTTTTATTTCTCTTACCCTAATAAAGAAAAATTAAGTCCAGTTTAAAAAATAAACAAAATTTATAAGAATAAAAAATATATTCTGATCCAGAATTTTCTCATGTAGGAGTAGAAATAAATGCCATTACCACCATACACATCTATGTAAGAAACAAAATAAGTGTGGAACATTGTTCGGTAATGGGATTTTAGTATCTTAAGTAACCATAAAATATTTTATTTTTTTAATATTTTCATTTTCAGTTAATACATAGAAAAGTTTTGTCACCGCGGGCAAGACTTTTATTTAGTCTGATAGAAGCCGCAGATGGACCACATAGGATCTAGGACCATAGTGGAGCTCACCCAGCCTGTATAAAATATTATAAAAATAGGGTGCCCAAAATAAGGGGGGGGGAATCTGGCGGTTGAGCGTGACCTAGGACAAGTCACCTCCTTGCAGAACCGTTGTCCATGAAACAGTATAGTCTCTACCACGTACTCAACCCCAGACCCGTTCATGGATTGTAGTGGTACAGGTCTTTTTTTGTCACCGTATAGCAGCAGAAAAATCAGAATAGACTTACCTGATTAAGTTTTTATGAACTGATAATCGTACATAAGCATATATAAAGACCTAAAGAAAGGATTTTATTTACCAACCTGTAAATATATTCTCTCACTAGATGTTTTCTTAGAACCTCATCCACCATGAGTTTTTTAAATAGGGATTTGAATTAATAATTTTATTTTCTAGCCCCAATACTCTCGTTGCGATAAGCGTGTGGGACAAAACCGCTATATCTATATTTCAAAAAGAATTGAAATTCATGAGAAGGCTTTATGTCATGAAAATTTTCCAATTCTTTTAATAAGATACTGTTTATAAGATCATTTTCCCCAGAAATTAGGTTTTCTTTGTTATGTAAATATCTTTTCGCATAGTCCTATTCTGCGAGGCCCTTATCCCCAGCCATTATTCATAAACATTTATATGTGGTTTTTCAGCTTTACTTTTTTAGGGAATATAAAAATGTACCAGGCACTGGTCAGTTCATTGTGTAGAGCATCATCGTATTAACGGAAATACCGAATAAGATTACTTCTATTAAACTTGGAAATTTTCCGTGATTTTAAAATTAAAGATAGTATTTTGGAAAAAAATGTATAATCATATTAAACATTTTTTATTTTCATGAGAAAAGATTTGTCCAGTACCGGGATTCGAACCCGGGTCTCCCACGTATCAATCGTGGTGCTTTGCCATCTGAGCTAGCCTGGCTCCTACCTCGGTCAGACAAATCCATTCTCTTCACAGATCCCTCATCCCCGCGCTCTCGCAATATTGCGATGTATACAAGAGGAAGAATGTTCATTGAACATTACTTTAATTAGGATCTTGTTTATTATATTATTTACAATTTATTTTATTTTATTTTTTTATTGATTGTTATAATTTTTAAATGTTTTTTATTTTGAAGAGAAAAGATTTGTCCAGGGCCGAGATTCGAACCCGAGTCTCCCATATATTCATCCACACCACGACGGATCTTGAGGGACCAGTACTTATTGCTGAGAACAGTAATAACTTTTATTGCCATTCAAAGAAGCATAAATTGTCAGCCGAATGTTTACGGTTGCCAAATACCTGGTTAAAGAAGTATTCTGACTAATAATTGATTCTGATGATTGTGATACGAAGCATGGCATCTGACTCGTTGGATTAACGCCGACGTTTTTATATGTCCTCAGTTGAACAGTGTATTAAAAAATATATTAATATAAATATTTGCGACTGTACATAAATAATATTAATTTACATATTGTATTGTTTTAAATTTGTGTACATATACATTAAGAGATAATAACTAGATATTTTAAATATTTCAATGAAGAATATGCCAAATAAATTATGTGTTATTTAGGTGAAGGGGAACAATTTTCTTTTTATAGACAATGGATTTAAGTTATATTGAGTTCTTGTGAACTTTTTCAGAATAAAAAGTCAATAAGTCAAAGGAACACTATCGAATTTATGAACCCATTTTAGTGACTAATAACCTTTTTCAAAGAAGTAAAGTTCATTAAAATTATTTTCCATAAAATATTTGTCCCAAGAAATATTTTGTACCTTTTTATTCTAACACTAAAGACTTCATTAAGCAATAATAATTGAGCTCAGTGCCTTTAGTATGTACTAATTATTGGAGTTTAATATTCATTTAAAAATTATTTCTCTAAGGTTATAAATCAGTTACTTGAAAGAGTGTCAGTAAAGGAGTTAACCCCGGTCAAGGCAGCCAAGCATTCACTTGCATCATTGTATCATTTACAGCTTTAGTCATTAATCATAATCATAATTTTATTAAATTAATACATGTAACCGATTAAATCTACAGTCAATAAAAGCTTAATTTTATAACCTGGTCTATATAATAGGCTTATCATTAAAATATTTTTCATTTTATATACATAACTATTCATTTTATTAACTAAATTACTGTTCATAAAGCATACAATATGATTATATTGCAAGTGTAAATTACTTAAAAGTCTCCTACGCTGGTAATGGATACTCGAACTACAACCAATAAAGACGTTGTTGATATAAGATAATGTATTTTTAATTGGTTGATTAAGGAATTGCTTACAAAACTTTTACTGCACCTCAGAAGTGATATTGGGGGCTCAAGAATTGGGCTGGGTACAAGATTATCTCATCTAACTACTTGAAATAAATAACTTTAAAAACCAAACCAGGCGAACTTAATTCAAGGAAAAACATATGGGAAAAGAAGTTGTAAAAAATGAATATGGCCATTAGATAATAACATATTTGACATTATGTAGTTCTTATGAGTTATTATGAGACCATATGTTGTCTCTCCATCCTGGTCCATAACCTCTTGCGATATTTCTTTGATATTGCGATAATTATGCATACTTTGCACAATTTAGGAATTTAGCAAGGAAATGAGGATATAAGATATAAATATAAAAGAAAAGAAATTATTTAATTTCTCGGATAACCTAAATGAACAAGTTGATTATTGTTTAAGTATTTTATATATATATATATATATATATATATATATATATATATATATATATATATATGGCAACAAAATATGTGTAAATGTTATATATAACGAAATGCATAAGGGTCTTATTGTGTTATTTATATGGAGTCAAAACTTTACGTGTCGATCTGGCTTAATGCCGAGGAAGACAATGGGGTGGAGAAGTAGATAAAAGTATCATCCGCACAATTTGTTTATCATTAGTTGCAATTTTTTTCTCCTTCTGAAGAACACTTACTCTTCAACTTACAAACGGAAATCGATAGATATTTACAATAATTCAAGACATCAAAAAACCTGAAGTTCGATCAATATCCCGGTCATAATTACAAAACAAGTTGATCAATATATGATTTTCGTTAGGGAGTTTCATCCTTTAGGGTATAAAGACTAAAGCTTTTTTCCTTACATTACTAAAACCGGAAATATTAAAATTAACTCTAATATGTGGCTCCACTAATTTTAAACATTTAATGCGTTCAGGATAAAAAGCTGAAGATGAAAGTTTCAAAAATTTACTTTTTGATATTTTTTGCTCGTTTTGTCAAGCAACGTTTTATGCCCTAGGAACTTCTGTCTCAGAAACTGGCTAAACCAAAAGAAGTAAGGTGACAAAGTGTAGCCTTTGACAAAAATGCTAAACCGAACTAGCAAAAAATGTGACAAAATAATATTTTTAAATTTCTTAGTCACCCGTTTTGGATGGTGGTACTCCTCATAAGTGAGCAGTTGTTAATTGGGCTTTAAGTGAAAATTGCAGTGTATAAATGGGAAGGCTAGTTATTAATGATTAAATTTTCAAAAACATAAGAAATAAAATAAAATCAATAAATATAGAACAATTAGGTTTTAAATAGTGATTTTAAATAGAAATCTATGTTGAGTTTAAACGGAGAGTGAATTTTGAATTCCATAAATGAACTCCATATTATAAACAATGACTTAGAGCATTTGTGAATTGAGCCAGCCTACCAATGCTTTATGTCTTTGTTGATAGATTTTAATAAACTGTCCTATTAAATATTAAATGGCATAATTACAGAACTATCGATAACTTTTCTATTGAAATCCACCATATAATATCAAAAAATGTAATATTTAGGGGATTATTTTGCAAAATCATTATTACAATTATTAGTATGTTAAAATGTAAAGCTTGCTTACTAAATTCAAATATCTAACTTAACATAACAATTTTTCGTATTTTAGACTTTTCAGGGTCGATTTTCAAAAAATAAAAAACACGTATTTCTTTTTTTCTAGTTCATAAAAATATCTAATTAGCATGAAACATAGCTGATCTTGGTATTGAATGAAACCTGGACATAAGATATCACTTTTCTAGGATAGGCATAAGAGAATTCAAAATATCATACTTAATAAAGATATCTCAACAAACTATTATTATTTTGTTAATAATTTCTAACAATGGGCATATAGTTGCCTTAGTTCACGAATATATTAAGTGTAAATTTTTCAAAAATGGGTTTTGTTATATAAATAATATTGTAAAGTTGTCATCAGGAAATCATACGTTGATATAAAATTAATAGAGAAGTTGTGAAGGTTACAAAAATATTTTGGGTGCTTAAACTTGAACTGTGTTTCTTGTGTTAAATTATCATCAAATTTGATTCCTGTAATATCTTGTTTTCGGCACTTAACACATATGTGAACAAAGGCATCGATATATTCTGCTGACTTTATTCTAAAGATTCTAGCAAGTTTTAAGATAAAAAAACATTGAAAGGTTTTGAGATAAGTGAACTCCAATAAATTAAAGTAAATTTAAGTAAGGAATCTTATCTCTTCATAACATAAGAAATATTTTTTACAGTATTTTGTCATATATTACTATCTTCAGGTAGTTCCTATCTTTCTATATTATAGTTCTATCTACAGGTAGTTCCGAACATGGGGTTTACTAACTACACCTGGGCAATTCAGTACTGAACCTTCCTAAACATTCAAATTGCCGAGTTTGAACTGACCTTTCCTGTTCAAAGCATTCCGACCCCAATTCCGACTTCCCAAGACTACCTGATAGGTTTGTTATTCTAGAACAATTTTAAATTATTTATTCCTTCAACAAATTTTAAAGTTTTATTATTCAATTAGCTTTTCTATTTTAGATGTAATTTTAATAATTTCAATTAAGCGATCCTTTTTTTTGTTTGTTTCATTTTTTTGTAATTGTAGGAATGGTTTCGAATAACGGTCGTTTTAAAAATTTATATCTTTCGTGACCAGAAGTTTCATTTACGGCTAAATTACGTTGTAGAAATAAAAGTTCGATAAGGCTATTAAAATAAATAATAAAAGTGGAGGCATTTTTAAAATAATTTATTAATAAATTGTGAAAGAGGAAGTTTTTATTATTACCTTTACACTTGTGAGTCAACTCAAGTTACGCCAATGTAGACATCATAGTAAAGACTCCATAATTTCCAAGTAGCCTTTGAGCCTTAATTTTACAGAGGTAAACAAATATAATTGTTTGAAATAGGATGATGAAAAGCCAAAAGTCCAACACCTACAGCTTGCTTGTCATTTGAAGGACTATTTCAAAGAAAACATAAAGTCCTGCATTATTTACCAAACAACCGAATAATATTCCCTTCTTGATCCCTACAATCGTACTAGAAAACCGGAATATACCTGATAACAAATATAACAAGATCTCCTTGAACATCTTTATTAAAATCCAACGTTTATCATTAAGGAGAAGATGGCGAAGAAAAAAAAGAGAGATAGACGATAAAAAATAAGAGACAGGCACCAGCTCATGTGAATCGGGCGCTAAAGACCAATTAGGCTGACTCATCCTTATTGGTGACTTTTTCCCCTAACGAGAGGAGGCAGTCGCATAAACTCGCCCTCTCCCTTCAGGATTTATTCATGAGGATTGTTAGCGATAGTACTGCTAATTCTATCAAACTCTCATCGGCTTGTTAGCCAGTTAACCTTTCCTCTACCCGTCATATTTTCCGCATCTTCCATGACGTTTCCTTTAGGAGGTTTCCATTATGACATAGCTGCTCAAAGGATATGACTCATAACCGTATTAATCAATTATTCGATAAGAAGTAGATATTTAAAACAAAAGGTTATACGACTAGCTGTGGATTGAAACTAATAACAATATCGAGAGACGCGATAATTGTTAAGAATTATTTGAAGAGTCATATAAATTAGGCTTTTAGGGAGTAACAAATAAAAATTTATGTCTGAAGGAGTCATATTCTCAAAAAAAAGGAACATAAACACTGCTGTGAAAATAAGCATTTAAAGAAATTCATCTAAAGAATAACTACTTCCCTACTCTCTACATTCTTTTAAAAGTTAAAAACATAACTTTTGCACATATTTTAAAATTAATTCAGATGATAAACGTTAATTATATCGATGAATGACAAAATGGACACACCAATTTCAAATATAACACTTCATGACAATATTTAATGAAATAAAGTGGAATGGATCTGTTATAAAATATAACTCACAAGATGCAGATAAACAAAAACCTGTGTATGTGTGCATACATGGTTCTTAAACAAAATAAAACCATCTTTTTTAAAATTTTCTGTAGTGAATTTGAGGCCGTCCAAAAGTATGAATAAAATATATTAAGGATTTATATTTTGGTATATACCATATCTCCTAAAATTTTATTGCCATCAAAATTGTTTCTGTTCTGTTATAAAAACCGCAATATCAACCTATGATGACTTGAGGATAAGAAGAGATTTTCCATATACGATGGACAAACAGTATTACACAAGCAGATTAAGTAATTAAGTATATGGATGCCATCATCCAAGAGGATGAAATAGAAGGAGTACTGGCTAGAATGAAGCTGGGAAGGGATGCTATCTACCTGAATTTATTAAGTTTGGAGCAGAGAAAATAGAGTGTACACTAAAAAATTCAAAACAGCATATTCCCTATCTACAAGAAAGAAAATCCGAGTGAGTGCGATGAAAGAACTTAAAGAAGACTTCGACAGACAATTGGTAATGAGCTGGAACAAGAACAGGCTGCCTTCGGAACGAAGAGGCAGATTCTGGTTCAAATCACCGAGGAACAAGCTGGGAGATGGACCAAGGCTCCATAGAATAGATAGAGTTGGAGAAAAAAGAAGAAGATTATATGAGAATTTAAGTATAAAAGGAAAGGTAAATTTCTTAATCATAAAGGTTTTATTAAAAATATCAGAAATACCGTTAGGGATAAGTAAAATAGTGTATTCATAAAGTCATAAAGCTACAGATTCCCTAAACAGTCCGCAGAATTAAGTATACCAGCTAAAAATATAAATGTACAATCTTACTAATATTATAATATAATATTACTTATATTATGTGAAAGTTTGTATGTTTGCCTCTCATTCACGCAAAAACTACTGAACGGATTTGGATGAAACTTTCCAGTAATATAGGTTACACATCAGAATAACACATGGGCTATAGCAAGCGCGGATTTAGGGGGGTGCATTTGTAGATAGGTTCTTTGTATTGTTTAAGAAAGAAATTTGGATAATTCTACCCCCAAGGGCTTCTCCCTGAATATCATAGGGGGTTAAAAAATTGTATGGAATCCGTCAGTTTTGAAGTTAGACATCTGAAATTTTGGATATACGAGTAACTTATATTTTTAAAAAATAATTAAATTATTTATTTAAAATGATCTTTCACGAAACTTTATGTGACTGACCAAATTACACGCGAGCAAAGCCGCGGGCATAAGCTAGTATTTCAATAATCGTGATATAGGACTTGGAATCGTGACAAAGATGAAGATTTTTCACTACCATTTTCAGTAAACCATAGGTAGCTATGGTTTTTATTTGATCTAACCCCCTATGAGATCAAATAAAATTTGGTCCAATTTTATTTTCCCTCCTTCAATTAGGGAAGAGAAATATCGGCCACTCTTTGTAAAAAAATGATATGACTTATAACTGAACCTAAATGGTAGGTTAGAAACATAATCCTGCACTCTGTCTATTTATACATAAACATGCTCAGCATTTTACAATACGAGGAAGTTATAACACCAGGTTTTGCCAGGAAAATTAGTTTTATGTTCGTTCTAAAGGTTCAACAACTTACCCTTAATTACTAGCGGCCAAGACTTATTTTTTTATTTTACTAAATAAAAAGGCGTTTTAAAGTTAATTTTGTTTTAAATTTAGAGAGCGGATAAGAAGGCTGAAGATAATATGATATTCAATTACTTCGTACCGTTGGCATGGAATAATTGGAAATCCGATCTCTTCCTGCTGTATCATGTTTATATTTATTAATGCTGGTTATATATATTACATCATACACATATAATGATATTTTATAAATTTTAATGGTTGTATGCCTTTGGATATAGAAATGAAGACGGAATTGTTTCTCTGAAAAAAACACAAAGATTTATTTACAATACATTCATATTTACTTGAATAATTACAATAATTTTCGACTAAACATTCCCTCACCTGAAAAAACAATGACTCAGCCTACAATGCCTTTACTTCGTATTTTTTTCAAAATTCAATTTTAACTCAATACACTCTAACTGTACATTAAAACTATTCCCTGAAGTTACATCCTTTTCGTCATCTCCTTACACAATCTTCCCGTAAGCTTCTCGTATCTTCTCTCATCTTCCCCCACTTTGACTATTGTAGCGTGATATAAGGAGGCCTTTCTAAAATGCTTGAAGAGGGACTAAAGAGAATAATGAATTGCTCTCTAAGGTTTGTGCTTGGCACTCCTAGGCGATCGCGCGTGTCCCACCTTTATGATGAGTTAAAGTTACTCTTCCCTCACTTCCAAAGACAATTTTTCCTCCGTTCATTCTTAAACCAATCAATTTACTCTCAACTCCCTTCATATATTTACAGTCTCCTCCAATTCAAATCCTCAGTCCAACGCCATAAAACAAGATCTTGCCTTTCCAATCTCTGTATTCGTTCCCACAGAACCAAAGCATTCGAACGTTCCTTTCGTGCCCACTCCACTACTCAGGGGAACTCAATCCCTCCTAATATCCGTCATAGTCCCTCACTATCGTCATTTAAATCCTTGCTTTTCCAACACCTCCTAGCTTCCCAAAAAGATGCTCTCAAAGCAGGTTAGTCATTTGCTTAGACTGCAATGTATAGAATAATTCATTGTGTTATTTATCTATTTCAATTTTTTTTTAAGAAGCTGTTCATCATGTAAAGTAATTATTGCATTCTAGCTTATGCATCTAACAAAAGCTATGGATTTATCAATTCTCTTTAATTGCTTAATATCTTGTCAAGATTTGTACTGTTTATTTACTTATTGTTAAATATTTCTTTTTAAATAGTTTTTGTCAGTTTTTCCACGCTTTATGATTTGTAACATTTAACCTTCTGGCCATATAAATAAATTATTGGAGAATTGGAATAATATGGTTTCCATCTTTTGCATATAGGCTGACTATTCTGTAAGATATTATTTTCTCTATTCAAGTTTTACTAAATCAAAAAAAAATAGATTTCTTATAAACTCCTTGGGATTGGTCTAATCTTGAAAATATAATAATGTCTTTCACCACACCGGTATTGTAAATCCATTAGCCACTTGCCATATCTCGTATGTATTATACTTCTGATGTCCTAAAAAAAAATCCTAAAATTTCCTTTAAAGTAATTAAATATTTTATTTTGAAAGAAGCAACCAAAACAACACATTAGGTATTAATAGCTGTCATAAGAGATAACTAATTAAGAATTATTTCAAACAGATTATAGCGGCCAGAGAAATAAAATTTAAAAAATCGACTTTATGATATTTGTATAAATACGACTTTCTATTATTATTATTTTTTTTTATAGGTTATTTCCTAAAATCATTTCCGGTAAAAACTGGAAACGGCGCTGAGTAGCTACAACACCCGCAATACGTAATCATTTCGTCTACTTAGATGCTTAGTAGATACATTGAAAAGCTCTGACCGAATTGAAACAGTAGATTTAGATTGAAAATCACAACAATTCCACCTAGAATAGAGCAATACTTGGCTATTAACGCTTTAAATGTGGATATCAGCAAAGTTGAAAAACCCCGAATACGTCAATGGATATATCTGTACACTTACAACTAACGTTGAAATCCCAAATTTGCAAGTGATGAAAAACTAATAAAAACAAAATAACTGCCTTCATACATAATAAGTTTTTTATAATGAATTGAAGAAGAATTTAAGATATAAGGGCATATATAATATAAGTAATTTAATGACAATTAGTTGTTATTATTCGTTCATTATTTTTTATTTTATTGTTACAGTGTTAGATATAATCCCTGAGGATGAGACATAATGCTTTTAAACGTAATGCACTAAGCAAAAAGTATGAAAGATATATATGTAATAATTGGCCAATTCCAAATTTAAGATTTTTTTATTTATTTATTTATTGATATTTACAACTGTTATATTACATCAAGTAAATCTGCTGTATGAACAAAGGACATGAAAAAAAAACACTTGTGGAGAAACTACCCATTGATAGCACTCCAATAAAGTTCTATAGTAGAAGGTCTCGAGGCCATCTTCTTTTCAGAAGCCTCGGAGGGTTATCAGGAATATTATGGGAAGAAAGTTGAGAGACTAGCGGATTCAAGTTTGTATGGAGCTTTTCATGAAAGGATAGGTATATAGTTTGGGCAAAATCAGTAACATATGGGATATTAAGATCATGATGGATGAGTTTGTTTGTGACATAATAAGAAGCATTCAGGATTTTACGAAGAATTTTGGATTGTAAGGATTGGATACGAGATGAATTGGATGGTTTAGTAGAGCCCCAAAGCTCAACTCCGTATGTACAAATAGGTCCTGATAATGTAAATCAGTCTTTTGTACTAAATTGGGAGCTTTGAACGTTTGTCCAGTAAATGTTGAAGTAAGCGAAAACGTCGAGCAGTTTCTTGTCTTTTCATTCTTGTATGAAGAAAATTTAAGATCTAAAAAATTATTTTCATGATGAATTTTTTAATTAATAAATTAATTTATTGAACTAATACATTCTACTGAGTAGAAAAAAATTACAACGAATTTTTCTACATAAAATTTATGCGAATAAAATAAAATGAAATAATAAAATAAAAACCGTCTTTGTCATAGGTAGCTCCACACATCTACTACATCGTCAAGTCCTTTATTTGGAGGAAGCAAAACTTTGGGCACATTAAGAAAGTAGCTTGAAACTGATTATAAATTTCAACTAATTGAGTAAATCTAACGACTACTAATTGAACAATCAGCTGTATCATTACATTTTTCACTTAAATTCAACTGTATCTTTTAAATTAATTTATATATATTTGTCATTTTTTTTCAAATTAACATTTATAGTAAAAATCTTTGGAAGACCGTTGAAACTCACAGTGATCGAAAGGTCCCAGGTTCAAATCCACGTGTGGTAGACAGATTATTTAATTTGTTATCATCCATTGGTGAGACCTGTTAACCGTTGGCTAGGAACAGTTCTGTGTCTACCATGTACTGAACCCTTGACACTTCGTCGATTATAGCGGGATTGTTATTTTTTATTTTGATTCTTATCTAATAAACTGGACTGCAATACTAGGTAATTATTATCTTTGAAAAAAAAAAAACAGCTTCTAGTCAATTCATTTATTCTTTTGATAAATGACGTTTCGACACTTATATGTCATTTTCAATATTTTCTAAAGCATCAATATCCTATAAGTTGATTAGCAGGAGAAATAGGCAAACTATACTATCCGTCGTTTTAAAATCAAAAAACAATAATACATAAAGGAGTTTAACTTGAAAGCGAGGCCAGTAAGAATACTTATAACCTGACCCAATAACCTAAAAAAAAAACCTGTACCACTACAACCCGTGAACGGGTTTGGGGTTCGGTACATGTTAGAGACTGTACTGTTTCATGGACAACGGTTCTGCAAGGTGACTTGTCCTAGGTCACGCTCAACAGCCAGATTTTCCCCCATATTTTGGGTACCCTATTTTTATAATATTTTATAGAGGCTGGGGGAGCCCCAGGAGGGTACTAGATCCTATATGATCCATCTCCGGCTGCAAACAGAGTAAATAAAAGTACTAACTGCAGCGGGAGTTGAACCAGAAATTTCGGCATGGCAACTCAGTTCTCTACCACTGAGCCACTTCACTCCTCTGACCCAATAACCTACCAATAGTTTTCTCATATCTTAACTGTTCCCATATAATTTTTTGTAAATATCATATTATGATTGAACTTATTAAATAAAAAACAACAAATTTAAAAATTATTTATTTTTTGTTGTTGTTTAATTTATTTAAAATAATTTGATACATAAAGAATTTAAACAACAGTAAAATATAAATAACATAATCATATAAAAATCACTTTTCACTTAAAAGATCAAAGTTTAACCATTTGTAACTAATCATTGACCATGGAGGCTGGTTGATCTCCAAGAAAATTAAAAAAAAATTAAATTAGTAACAATACATTTTTATGAGGTATCTATGCTTGGTTTTTTCTAACTGTTTAGGTTAGGTTTTTTTGTTTTGTTTTTAGATTTGTGTAACTGATTTGTTGTTTTTTGCAGAATTTTGACTTGTAACTTTTTAAAATTTATATAGGATGTTGATGCTTTTTAAAATATTGAAAACGACATTTTGTGAGAATAGAATAATTTATTGATATATATATATATATATATATATATATATATATATATATATATATATATATATATATAACAGTAATTATATTACATCAAGTAAATCTGCTGTATGAACAAAAGACATGGAAAAAAAAAACACTTGTGGAGAAACTATCCATTGATAGCACTCCAATAAAGTTCTATAGTAGAAGGTCAAGAGGCCATCTTCTTTTCAGACGCTTAGAAGGTTATCAGGAATATTATGGGAAGCAAGTTGAGAGACTAGCGGATTCAAGTGTGTAGGGAGCTTTTCATGGAAGGATCTCTAGTTTGCGCCAAATCAGCAACATATGGGATACTAAGATCATGATGGATGAGTTTGTTTGTAACATAATAAGGAGCATTGAGGAGGATTTTGGATTGCAAGGATTGGATACGAGATGCATTGGATGGTTTAGTAGAGCCCCAAAGCTCAACCTCGTATGTCCAAATAGGTCTGATAATTGTCATGTAAATGAGTATTTTGTAATTAATTGGGAGCTTTGAACGTTTGTTGAAATGTTGAAGTAGGTGAAAACGTCGAGCAGTTTCTTGTCTTTTCAGTCTTATATGAGTAAAACGACATTTAAGTATCGAAATATCATTGTTTAAAAGAATAAATGAATAGACTGGAAGCTGTTTTATTCAATGATAATAATTATTGTTTATATGTATGTTTATATTTATTTTGTTAATATGTTACCCATTAAAATAGCATGTGAATATATATATATATATATATATATATATATATATATATATATATATATATATATATGTATATATATACATATAATCCGGAATAAGGAATATAATTCTGAAATCATAACTCAAATCTATACTTACTGGCTCTTAAAATCTTTTCGTTTTTACTTACTACAAGGCTTAATTTTTCCCAGATTAATAATAAGTAAAAAATTTAAGTTAGCTATTTGGCTCATTTCGACTTAAGAACATTAATGAGTTGTATTTGTGCAGGTTTTACATAAAAATAATCTTTAATGAAAAATCAATGCATAATAATAATGATAATAATAATAATAATTGCAACTATATCTTTGACTTGATACCCCATGAACCAATACTTGTTATAAAACTTATTGAAAGGCATCAGTTCCGCAGGTTGTAGCTTTACCTTAAAGTTTCACCATTCATTCGTTACCTTTTTAATATTCTATATTAAAGTAAAACGAATTTTGTTATTGACAGTACATAGCAACTGTTACTGACTGTATACAGGTTAGGTACAGATTATTGAAAGGCATCAGTTCCGCAGGTTGTAGCTTTACCTTAAAGTTTCACCATTCATTCGTTACCTTTTTAATATTCTATATTAAAGTAAAACGAATTTTGTTATTGACAGTACATAGCAACTGTTACTGACTGTATACAGATTAGGTAACCGACTTATAAACACAGTTTAGGTTTTATTATCGTCAATACTTCGAAACGTTTGTTGAAGCGTTCACATCTTCATGAAATGATCTGAATGAAATGAACCGAAATATATAAATTTCCTGTAATTACACTCTTTCCTTCCATACTAAAACTCACGATTATTTTAATTTCTGAGAATATTAAAAAGGAAAAAATTAAAAGTTAAAACATGTTTGTGAATTACATTGAAGCTAAAACAAGTGTAACTGTTTGAAACTCATATATTATTATTGATAAATTTTGCAATATTTTTTATAACCGTATTAGTATTTTTACTTTAATTGCTTATATTTTTTACAGATTATTATCGTTAGGCTTCCACGGTCTGCGGTATTGTCCATATGTTCTTTTTCCGGGATGGACCGTGTGGTGTTGGTTTTGTTTGCCAAGATTTCGCTCATCATTAAAATCATTTTACTGACTAGCCCTGAGGAAGCTCACAACACGATGAGCGAAATCTTGGCAAACAAAACCAACACCACACGGTCCATCCCGGAAAAAGAACATATGGACAAGATTTATTATTATCTCGGATGAGTACTAATTCTTGTTTGAAATTAGATCCGTTTATGAAACTTAACATTGACAGACTTAGTTAAGTCCCTGGCTGTTGGGAAGGGAAAAGGACCGACCTGTTTTTGTTCCATCAGGCAGCTTTATAAGTCGCGGTATGTTACCACAGGTCTCTAATTATGACCGGCTAAAGATCCTTTGTGGTCAAATATTAAACCAAACCATACATTTATTCGTCCCTCCATCGCCGCTCACAATCGGTATAATACGTTATCTTTGTTTACTGAAGGCAAACATAGCTGAACCTTTAGAGGAAATAGGGATAAAATGGAGGAATTTACTTTATTATGTCAAAATTAAGATTCAACTTACTTTAGCCAAAATTATGTATAATTCACAAAGTTAAAAAATATGATTTACTTCAAATATATTTTTTTTTTCAAAGTGGATTTGCATACAGTTAACATAGAAGAAGTTGCCTTCCTTGTATGAATAGAAATAAAAATTAATTTAAATGAAAAATTAAAATAAAATTTTCTTAAATGGATGCCTCAATTGAACCTTACATTATCCACCCATCTACATTTAATAGGCACGAAGTTTCCAGCAACGATTATCCGCATAACCAGAATTAGTTCGTTACCACTTCCTACATTTTTACTATCGCATTATTCCTCTTAATTCAATTTTGTATTTCACGCGAAAAAGAAGCACATATTGCAATCTCTAAAGAACAATGCTTTGCATATTTTTATTTTGGAAAGAAAAATGATCACCATCATAAGATTAATAAATGTATTTAAAAAAAATTACTTTACGTGTTCTTTTTTTAATTCCTACCATAATGTGCATTAAAATATGGCAAAAATTAAAAAACCTAAGCAGGAAAACCATCTACCACATAACGAAAATATTTAATTCAATATTAAGATTTAATTACTTTCCCTCATCATGGAAACTTTCCAAAAAAAATCGTCATCCCAAATCCTAATATAAACACCCAAATAATTTTACAAGTTACAGACCACTTAGCCTGCTAAACATTTTATCCATAATCCTGGAACGCTTGCTTTTAAAACGATATCTTAAGCATGTAAATCAGAACAAACTGATCAAAGATAAATAGTTCGGTTTTCGAGTACACCACTCCACTGTCGACAAACTAGCTCGTCTTACCTACTTCATAACACAAGGATTCAACGATGAAAAACATACATGCATTTTGTTTGGCTGGACTTCCTCAGACTCCTGCCTATCCCCAATCCTACTCAACCTGTTCATATCAGATCTCCCAAAACACACAAAAGTAACCACATCGCTTTACACAGACAACACCGCTTTGTGCACATCATCATACCGAATCGATAC
The DNA here is from genome assembly GCA_037127475.1 of Arma custos. NCBI lineage: Eukaryota > Metazoa > Arthropoda > Insecta > Hemiptera > Pentatomidae > Arma > Arma custos. The sequence continues at coordinate 29,671,546 of CM073759.1, read as the reverse complement.
AATGGTAAAACCGATTACAACAATCTTTTAAAAAATCCATAAAATTTGTCAAATGTGGATACTAAAAATCAATCCAATAAAATCGGCAGCCATAATCTTCACAAAACGCAGACCTAACGTAGATCAGCTCATCGTCTTAAATTCTGAACATATCACCTGGGCTAAATCCGTAACATACCTCGGTTTAATTCTAGATAAGTCATTAACATTCTTAGAGCACATCAACAGGAAAACCGAAAAAGAGAAAAAATCTACAAAATGTTTCCCTATTTTAATAAAAAATCCAGGCTAAGCCCCCAAAACAAACTAATCATTTAAAAAACAGTAATCCACTCATTGATAACCTATGCCTCACCTGTCTGGTGTTCAACCTGCGCCACAAATTACAGAAAGTTTGAAAGCGTACAAAACCTATGCATGAGGAGTATTAATATTTATCCCTGCTGCATGAAAATGTCGATTATGCTTAGAGATCTTTAACTTCCCGCTATAAAACAATATGTTTCAGCCCAAACAAAAGCATACTTCGAAAAAACTCCAGCTTCCGAAAACCCATTAATCCGAGAAATCGGTAACTACGATAAGCATTCGCTACGACGGTACACGCACAAAAGAACAAAACATAACAAATCACTATTTGCAGGTATTGTAATCTAGTTATCTGTATTTAATTTTATATTTATTTTTAATTGTTTATTTATTTTCTATTTAATTATTATAATTATATTTATTTACTTTTATTTTTCTCAAAGATTTCTCTGGCGCAAAATTCACACCCCGGAATTCAAAATTCAAGAGAAGTGTAAATGTTTTACTGATTTAAGAATTTTCTAAAAATTCTGCAGGTGTCCAACAGAACTGCCTTTTGTGCCAATTTTAATTTTTCGAAATGGAGGCCAAGGTCTTCTGTATTCTACCTTGTGCTTTTTAATATCAGACCATTCGAGAAAATGACTATTGGAGTTATGAGCACTTTCTCCTAATGATAAAGTGATTTTAACCCAGTAGACAGTTCTTGGTATTATTTACTTTATTACTATTATTTTTATTTACTTATTTATTTTTATTATTATTATTTATTTATTTTTTTATGCGGCTGTTTTCCACATTTTTTCTACTACTGTAAAAATTATTTATAAAAGATAACTTTAATTAATTAAAATCATTGTTCGTGAAACATGTAAAGGAAGCTCTGAGAACATTTATTTACACTTATGCTGCTTGTAAATGTAAAATTGCAATTAAAGTTGTTGTTTTTTTTTTTGAATATGGCGAAAAGTCGTTTTTTAAGGCTTGATTTTTGAAAATTAATTCAGAGATATTTTTCAGATCTATGGGCAGTGGAAATAAGAGAGGACCTCTGAAGAACGTTATAACCAAAAACAAAAAACCATTCAAGATGGATCACATACACCTACTATAATAATCATTCCATTAATTTTAATGTATTTGCTAATGATGTTTTTTAAAAATTAAATATTAATATAAAAATGTCGAAGAAATTGGTCTGGGTTGAGGTCACTGAATGAAATTCTCAAGTAATTTGAGAAAATCTTTATTGATAGCCAACGTTTCGACCTACGCTGTAGGTCTTCTTCAGGGCTATATGCAAAAAAAGATTTTCTCAAATTACTTGAGATATTCATTCAGTGACCTCTACCCGGACCAATTTCTTCAACATACATTATCATAGGTCAACAATTATCATCAATATTAATATAAAAATCATTGGAGGAGTAGATTAGGCCGCTGAGTTTTGTTGCTGAAGTTTACGGGGTCAATTCAAACTGTGACAGATACATTATTTAGCTTGTTATGGTTGTTAAGCAGAAGGTCCAAAGTGATCTCAGCTAAATTTCCCCTCTGCGAAACCGTTAGCTTTGAAACAGAACAGTCTTAACCATGTACTGATCCCATGACACTTGGGACATAATGAAATTATTTTTATTAAATATTTATATTTAATACTTTTGCTTGATAATTTGTCACACATCAAGATATCAGATGTATAGAATCCAGAGTATCCTTCTGAAATCATAACTTAAGATCTATTCATGAACTCTTCAATTGTTCGTTGTATTATGTTTTTACATGCTGAAGGGCGCGTAAATTTCCTTTGTTAGTCATTTTCCCTTTATTTTTTCGATATATTAATGCATTATAAGTTTATTGCTGTTGAATCAAAGTTCGTAGGTTCACTATTTCTAATTCAAAACGAAACGTGATTTCGTCTGAATTAAATCACGCTCTTGGTAGGACTGTATGATAAGAAGAAATCTGAAACAGTTAAATAAAATTGACTTACCCAAGACGCAGGTCCGTCAGTTTCGCCGATAAAACCTCTCTGAGTCCCCGAGTGCACTCGTGAAACCAGAAAAAGCTCATGGCACCCTTCCAGATGTGAAACCTGATAGTTGAGAAATTTTCGGGGTGAACTTACACCTAATCGCAAGTGAACTGTACATAAGACGTTTATGCAAACCATAAATGAAAAAAAGGAAGGCAACAGCCTTGAACTATTACGGAAGGCAAGGGCCTTGAACAAAGATAAAAACACATGTAGTATGACCGGAAGCTGGACATGTAAGAAAAAAAAAGGTATTAAGCATAACAACAGGTGGGGGAAGAAATAAGTAGAACGCAATATTTACGTCTAATAATTGAAGTTTTAGTTACTACAAATAACCACTAGAGAGTGTAATGCGCGATTTCAACATTTATTTCACATTTTACCTTTTTTTAAGTATAAAATTAATTTATTTACACAAAGAACGCCTAATGGCGTGAACAATTGTAAAAGAAAGAAATTAACCGGAAACTGAATGTATTTGTTGTTAATTAGCTATTTGACTCAATTCAATCCATGTCCCACTATGGACAGTAGTTGTGGGAGTTTTATTCTTTTATTTTTATACAAATCTTTAATGGATCAATCCATATAATAATAATTGCAACTTTATCTTTTGCCTAAATACCTCACGAACTAATACCTCAGTAATACTTATTATTATTGATACTTATTATTATCATAATATTATTGAAATTCATAAATTGACTTACCAATAAGGAAACATGGTAAGCTAATATGTTTTTTCAAGTAATTAGTTATGTTACAATATTTTTTATTAGCATATTAGTATTTACACTAATAAAATACATATTCTGAAATCATAACTCAAGATCTATACTTACTCAATCTTCAAACGTTCTTTTTATTTATTTTTTTTAATTTACTAAAAGGCTCATAAATTTCCTTCAATACTATTTTTTCCTTAGTCATTAATTTCTTAAAATTCAAAAATTTAACAGAAACTGAATGCATCCGATGTAAAAATGTCTAAAAGCAATCAAGAACGATTGTAGCTCAACGGATACTATTCTTTTTTGTCAAATTAGGTGATGAGGTTCATATCTTTCTGTTCATACAATTCTGTAGGACACATGAATTGTCTTTTTCCTTAGTTATTAATGCATAATAATTTTATTGCTTATTAAAAAAAATTCCGGCATTTGTAGACTGAACCTTTTTATAGAGATGAGGTCACCTTCTTTCACGCTCAACCGTACTCCTTTTTCAAGGTTTGGGACTAGATTGGGTACACACATTGTGGAGTAACCTGTAAACTGTTTTCATTGTAAACTCATTCATCCTATATTACACAACCATGAACGACACTGTTGCTCAACGGATCTTCTATGATGATATTTACCAAAAACACAGTCATGAGCATCAATTTTGAGAATATTTGCAGCCTCGCTAACCATCGCAATAGAGATGACTCAGTGAGCTATCAAGAGGACGGACGGGTGCTATGTCAGAGCGAACAGAAGCGGTAAAGTTCTAGCCTCCGGTGGTGAAACGCTTTCCGCCGCGACGGGCCATTATGAGATGAAGGCGAGAGACGAGAGGACTCCACAGCCTAATTGCCGGGGCCGGGATATTTTGAATGGCTGTTGGCTGCGGCCCAGCTCCATTCAGCTACCTCTTCTATATTTAGCTAAGGCGAGCGCTCTAAGGAGTTCTAGACTGGTGTGTCTCGTCTTATTTTATGGCTCCGAATACTGATAATGTTTATAGGTGGAAAATTAATATGTGACAGATGCTTATACGAAGTGTTCAGGTTCAAAGCGGACAAATCCGAAATTTCACTGTCTTTTTCACAGTTTTCTTAAAGTAAAATGTTTAATAAATTGGTTTTGTAACAAGGAACTTTAAATAGATGCTTACGTTTTGTCAGCAATGTATACTTCCTTGAGCTAACCACTTCTTTTATATATATATATATATATATATATATATATATATATATATACTGGATTGGAAAGTAGAGTAGAGTAGACAGGATATGTAGTAGTTAGCTTATTATACTTATAAACAGTAGTGACTAATAGAAGTATTCCCTAGTCATATATATTCATATACACACATACATATATACACACATATATATATTAATATTAATAAATGATAGAAAATTGTCAATATTCATTGACCTACATATATAGTAACCTAGTTAGTATATCCAATGTGTTCAATATCACTATAACTATTCCTCTTTCTTACAAATCGTCCACCGTCTGTTAAGTGATAGTTAAAACTCGAAACTTTTGAAAAATGTTCTTTTTTGAATTTCTAAATCAATTATGGTCTGAATTATTTAAACATCAAGTGAGTGAGTGTAAATTAGTAACACTAATCTGGTTTTCACATACACTGACACTCCGAACAATAATTATATACATTTTCAAGTACTTTATTTATAAATCAAACCATACGATTGACTGGCCATATTAACTGGCCATAACATAGGCTGCCAAGCCCAATACAAAGTACCAATACAGCTTATTGAATTAATAAAAATAATTAAACGAAAAGTAAAGTTTGGGTAAGTGTGGTTAGCTGGTCACCATAGACTTTTTTTATAACTTTAATAGCAATATAACTGAACACTGATAGCACCTACCTTCTTATTTTAATTTTCATATTAATGAAAATTAAAATATGCAAAATTTAAAAGTATGTTCCTCATTCTATACACCTCTAGTAACGTTCCTTTTCTTATTGAAATGTTTTTCCTACAGTTTTCACAACATCTCTATTTCTCTTTGATAACTTTTTGGCATAATTTGAACTTAGGAATTATTCTTGCCCTACTGTATCCTTTAATAATATTCCACTGAACCGTGTCGAACAGATATGTTACCAAGGACTCCATCTGGACAAACGTCTCACTTGGAATCCCCATAAAAGACTGAAAAGACAAGAAACTGCTCGTCGTTTTCGCCTACTTCAACATTTATTGGACAAACGCTCTAAGCTCCCAATTAATTACAAAAGACTCATTTACATGACAGTTATCACGCCTATTTGGACATACAGAGTTGAGCTTTGGGGCTCTACTAAACCATCCAATTCATCTCGTATCCAATCCTTACAATCCTCAATGCTCCTTATTATGTCACAAACAAACTCATCCATCATGATCTTAATATCCCATATGTTACAGATTTGGCCCAAACTATATACCCATCCTTCCATGAAAAGCTGTATGAATGACACTTGAATCTGCTAGTCTCTCAACTTGCTTCCCATACTATTCCTGATAACTCTCCGAGGCGTCTCAAAAGAAGATGGCCTCGAGACCATCTACTATAGAACTTTATTGGAATGCTACCGATGGATAGTTCTTTCAGTGTTTTTCATGTCATATTGTACATATTAGCAGATTTACTTATTGTAATATTATTATAGTTGTAAATTTCAATAAATTCAATTTTAAAAAAAAGGAATTATTCTGAACTTCTGGAAGTAACTTATGAACTCTTCAGATATTCTGTTAATTTTAAATAGACAATAAACCATATTAGCAAGACGGAGAAACTAAAAAAAAAATATAAGGAAAATAATTTAATAACGCCCACAAAAATAATTCAAATAAGACGACGAAGGATGCGCAAGATAAGGAAGTACGTTTCATGGCGTCCTGCTAAGCCACAAATACCCCATTTTGTGTAACATGACACTTTGCCAACATATTCCACATGGTTTTGGTCCAGTTCTGAACCTGAACTTTTGGCAGCATAAAGCGTTGTTGCTACATTATTTTTGACACATTTTGTTTTAATAGTTTCCAATAAAATAGGAGTTGAAGAAAAAGGGAAAAAAGAGTTTTTGTTAAATTCAACACGATATATTGTGGGGTTGCACCAAGTCAAAAACATGATTTTCATAAAACGCTGGTGAAAAGGCTTTATGTTACTACAAAACACCAAAAACAAAAAAATAAATAATAGTATGAGTGAAAAATAAAAAGAGACCTTACATAAATGTTAAGACCGTGGAAAAATTCCAACGAAAAGCCCTAAGTCTCCAAACTAAAACAGAAATAGAAATTATCTGTAGAGTTCCATTTGAGCCTTGGAGGTGGTGGGTGCATTATTCATGTTTTGTTTTGTTTTTGTTCTTTTGTTTTTTTGTTGTTTTTTTTTGTCTCTATCTACCCTGAGGATGCCTGAATGGGCGAAATATTGGACAGATAATTTCTATGTCTGTTTTAGTTTGGAGACTTAGGGCTTTTCGTTGGACATATATGTAAGGTCTCTTTTTATTTTTCAATATTTATATATTTTTTGGAATAGCCATAAATCCACTGGTGTCATGATAATGTTGTTTTTCTTTTCATTGCAATCTTACTTTTATTTTTTCATATAGCTTTTTGTCTAATGTTTTGGTGTTGTTTACAATTATTTATTTTTTCCTGTTGTGCTTTTTGTAGTTTGATGAGTGTATGTTGAATTTTCAAATTCTCCAGTATTTATCAGCTGTTTTTATCTAACCTTAACCAGCCGGGGTCGAGTAACCTTCCTTATGATTCAATAGTTGCATTTGACCCTTGGAGGTGGTGGGATGCTTCTTGGTTGCATTATTCATGTTTTGTTTTGTTTTTGTTCTTTTGTTGTTGTTTTTTGTCTCTATCTACACTGAGGATGACTGAATGGGCGAAATATTGGACAGACAATTTCTATTTCTGTTTTAGTTTGGAGACTTAGGGCTTTTCGTTGGAATTTTTCCACGGTCTTAATAATATGAGTGAGTTTCATCAGTAGAAACCTCTCGTATTAAGTATTCTAGCGTTTCCATCAGGGTATTTTAAAAATCGTTGCTAGACTTAGTATATTTTATTTGTAACCCCACGATATGAGAAATATATATTTTTCTACTGGAACTTTCTGCCCCCGTACGTGGCAACTATAAATCGATTTCTTCTTATAGTGCAAAAACTATAAATTACGGAAAATTGGGGTGATGAGGGCTGAAATCAGGTAGCAATTTTAATAAAATCCGGGACAGCTGAGGATGGCGAAGAGTGGGGCGCCGGGAGGCGAAAACGATAAAAGATTTCCTAAGCCCGGCAACAACTAGCTCCGTGAAGTCATCACCATTTGGCGTTCAAGGGAAATGCTGGCTCCTGACTGGAATAAAAATGATAGCCCTGAATGGAAAATGGGCTGTGAGGTCCCGTTTTCCGTGAGCGAACTAATGATAAGCAGATTTTCCGGTCTCTCTCCAACCTGCCTTCTAAATAACTGTATCGTTTTTCATAACTTCTCTCATCAAAATTCATAGGGGAGAGCACCCTTAGAGGCGCCTCCGGGGGCAGTGGCTAATTCTCCCTCCTTCCCTTTTTGCAGGGACACTTGAATTATATCGGGACGGAGGGGTCGGCTCATTTGCAAATGTCTGATTCGCTTCCCCTTTAACCTGTCTAGTCAATAATGCAACATCTTAAATAGTATAACCAAAAAAATCTAGAAACTATATATAAATCATCTTTAAAGCTCTTATTCATGCCAAATGTACTAATTCTTTAACGGTAATGTTGAATAGAACAATCCCAATGTCCGATATCCGAAAGTACTTCAGTGCTTAGTATCTTGTTTACGTTAGCACTGCAATGATGGATTTTCAAGGCAAAAAATTCTTTCCCCTATTAATGAAAACTCAGAATGAATACAGAATATTATAAAGAGAACACCAAAATTCTTACGGGATTTTATTTTAATAAACAATATACAAATATATATAAACCAAAATATATATATTGTTACGGCCATGGAGAGAAAGACGGACGCGAGGGATTAACGTTCTTGCAATGGATTAAGCCCATTTGTCGGCAGAGATCAAAGAGACTGTTCTGGGATGTCCCAGATCCCACCACTCCGTGTCGGCCTTGCCTATTTAAATACCCTCTCGGCTCGAGTGTGTGAGAGAGTATTTAACCAGACGGTGTGATGAGCATCTGAATCATTAATAAGTGTATCAGGAACTGTGGACAGTTTGTGAGTGTAATTGTGTGTCAGTGTGTTATATTTGGAGAATCTTACGGTCGGTGGACTTTAATTAGTGAACTGTAAGTGTTAATTAGTTAAGTACTAGTTGCAATTTTATGGTATTCGTACAAATTTATGTAAATAGTTAAGCTATTTAAAATTAGTAATATCTCATATTATTGTAATAATTAAATATGAGTTAGGCCTAGATAATAAATATTTAAAATATTGTTATTGTAAATTTATATCTGTTTAATAATTTAATAGTATTATTTTTGTCACTTTGTTAATAAATATTAGTATCTTTAATTAAGGAATAGTTTAATTCATTTTAATACTTAGTAGCCGGATATATATATAATCCATGTTATATAAACCTTTTATTACACGATAGTATTTTAAGGCCTCTATACCCCTATATGTGGATGATTATTTTATTTGGTGTGGCATTTTGCTTTGGGTGCAGTCGGAAGGGACTATTCGACGGGTCTACGAAATAAGGAAAATTATGGTTTCAAACTGCAGAGTATGGACCCCTTCACTCGTCGATGTGTTGGATCAAATCATCCGGGGTAATGTACGTTACCACCTGCCAGGCCTAGGCAGTTGACATCTGGAGCGTGGTTTCCATTAAAAACCCGCCATGCATCGTTAGTTGAATATATTTGAAGATTCAGTTTCAGATAAAACTGCGGTGACGTCAACGTGTGTCAGAGTCTATTTACTTTGACCCGGTCCAGCATGAGTCTCTTTCATACGCGGCTGGAGAAGGTGAGGTGCCTATTCTGTGTTTGCTCCCTAATAGAGGATGGAATTGGGAAATTTGTCGTTCACCCCTTCCACTGTGAATTGTGTGGACAATGCCTTTGACGAATATTAAGTAACGAGAATAAAGAAAACGTGAGAGTTGTTTTGTTGTTGACGTAATTTGCAGCTTCTGTTGTTAGTCTTAATATTATGGACTGAAAAGCTTGTAACGTTGGTAAATTTGTCTTATTATTATTTGAGATTTTCTAGAACGTAAACATGTAAACATTGTGTAATGTGTATTGTAAACGTAAACGAAGTGTAGAAGTGTAACACTCCAGAAGATAAATCGAGCCTAATGAAATTTCTAGGAATGGTAAATTAAGCTGTATCGTCCCGAATTCGGTGAAATAAACATTCGTTCTGCGATGTTTGTTAAAACCTAATCCATAGTAGTAATATCAACCTCATTATTTTTAAACAATTAAAATTACAGGTGGATTAAAAAATAGGATGAGGGCAGAAATTCTTCAATACGAGAAAGTAATGGCGTATTCTGCTAAGGTGTTTTCGCCAGCGCAACTGAACACATCTAAATTGGGAATAAGATGTACGCAGTGATACTCTGATATACGAAATTCAGGCAATACAATATCAGATCCAATTCCCTATTGTCTCCGATTCCTAAGTACCCTATTAGCTAATGCTCCTATCAGATTATATGCTGCTCCAGTTGCTGGGTTATAACATGGATTGGCACATAAATCAAAAATTACATTTTGCTTATGATTATTTTGTAAAATTGTTATTTTTGCTATTTTATCGGCCTAATATAATTATCTAATATATATTTCCTTAGATACGCAATTTTATTACATATCAAATCCGTTCTTTAATGGAAAAGTTTTTGATCGATTGACTCAAATGTAGATTTCTTCAGTAGATTGGCTACCTCTAAAATTTAAGTAGCTTTCTTTGCAAAGCACCAGTAGAAGGAATACATATTGTTCTACGTTTATAGCGTGCCCAAGCAACGACAAGATACTAGATCAAGAGGTGAAGTATATCAGCGGATGTAAAAGTAAATAACCGAATAAACAATATTTTAAATGTCCTTTGTATAAACGTCCGAACTCTAAGGATCCCATGGAACCGCCATGAAACATGATCCTAAGATAGCGCCTAGTGTGTGGAGTATACGAGTATTTATAAGGAAAATTGGCACTTCTACTCGAATCATATTTTCGACACACATTTCCCATAGTTCAAAAATTCATAATTATAACATAACAGTCCCAAAAAAACATTCCTAATGCTAATCAAATATTTGTCATAAAATTGGTTCAACATTCTCAAACTGTAGCAACCAAATAAATTATGCTTGCAAAAGTCAATACAATCTCTATTCTAGAATCAGATTCAGCCAATTGCTTCTAGACCGATAAATAGGAACCTCAGAGAAATGATTGTGGTTTTTGAAAATATTCGGATTTATGGCAAGGCCCACCAATTCCTGTGGGTATCCTGAAAAAACATACTCGCTGAAATTTTCAGGAGCTTGACTTCCATAGTTACAAAAGTAAAAGGTATAGATATTTTATTTGAAAAACCTATATCATATAACAATAAAATAAATTATAATAATATTAATGACTTATAGTCAACAAGATCCAAAATAAAGTAATGTTCAATTAACATTCTCCCCGTGTATACATCGCAAATTGCGAGAACACGGAGATATATGATCAGTGGAAAGAGGGGATCTGACTGACCGAGAAGCGAACCAGGATGGCCGAGATGGTTGAAGCACCACCACGAATAGGTGGGACCGGTCCATGTCATATCTTTTCATTTCAAATGAAATATTTTAAAAATTATATCATATAGCAATAAAATAAATTATAGTAAAATTTTTATATTTGAACTGTACCATAAATGTGACCGATGCAGCGACATATCTGGAGAGCGGAACAGGAGGGACTTAGGGAAACCTTTTAGTTAAATCCAATTTGCTGAAAACTCGCGCTCTATTAACTAAAGATACCGAATCCTCTACACCGGGTATCGGAAATCGTTTTCTGGTTATTGCCCTATTGGGAGCTTTCACAATTATATAATCGGTAACCCCCCCCCCCCCCCTGCATTGAAAATATTCCGAGAAGCCGTGTAAGAAAAAATCATTAGCTGAACATAGCATTTTTAACTTTAAAAAATCGTAATAAAAAATACAATCCACTTCTACCAGAGCGAATTAACTCAATAAAGATTGTTGGTGTGAAAGTGTTTGAATATTTCCACCCAACGAGATTCTTTGTGAACTTTTAAATTATAAATAAATTAAATTATAAATTCCATTCGGTAATTTTTTGTTAAGTGACGTAATTTAAAATTAATTTAAATTCGTCAAGTAATTCTGCATCTTTATTTCTGTCAATATATCTCTTTTCAATCAATGCATCCAATGCTTTTTGTACGTCTTCCCATCCAGGTCCATTAAAATATCTCTATTTCTTCCGTAAGAAAGTCTATTCTTCTAGATATCCACGGCTTGTTTTATAAAATTCTGTAGCTGCTCTTTTCACAAAATCTTAATCAATTTTAGTGCCATTATCTTTTAGTTTTACAATAAAATTAAGAACAGTAAATGGAAGAAACTGGTTGTTTTTTTTTCTAAATCAAAATGTCTTTGAGATAATTGATTTCTTTTGCAGCTTCAATTGCCGATAAAGTTCGACTTTCAACCTTCAAAACAGCTTGCTGAAAACTTGTTGACTGAGCGTATAAAAAACAAAGCCACAATTCAGATGTGGGATCTTCAAAAAAGTCTTTTGATGATTTGGGGCATTTCTCAATTGATCAAAAAATAGTCCTTTAATGGCTGGTAAATTTTCAAAACTCTCCCCAAAGCAGGCATAAGCACAATGCAGCTTTTGTTCCTTTATGGCAAATATTTCAAATATTTTAGCTTAAGCTCAATTCTTTGAACCAATTTGGTAGACTATTTCTGATTTTGGCTTGAGGAAACAAATTTCTCCAATAACTAGTAGCAAGGAATCCTATATTGTTATAAATATTTTCAAATAAAATATTTAAAAAAATATAACATCTAACAATAAAATAAAAGTAAGTCAACAAGAGCAGAAAATAAAAGTAATGCTTAATGAACATTCTCCCCGTGTATACATCGCGAATTGCGAGAACACGGAGATATAGGATCAGTGGAAAGAAGGGATATGTCCGAACCGAGAAGCGAACCAGGATGGCTGAGTTGGCAAAGTACCACGATGGATACGTGGGAGACCCGGGTTCGGGTCCCGGTCCTGGTCGTATCTTTTCTTTTCAAATAAAATATTTAAAAAATTATAACATCTAACAATAAAGTAAAATAAATAAAACTATATTGTTACAATTTTCTTACCGGTATAATATTTATGAAAGTATCAGAAAACAGGCGCGATTGCATTACATAATGGACTAATGTTGTTAATGTACATTCACTGCAAATTATCATAGGAAAGATAACAACTAAGAGAGAATAAAAGCCAAATGATAGAGCTAGGCCTAAAACTTCCACAACCCAAAGGATCTATAACCACCTGGCCTTGCGTGGCGAGGGAAGATCTCGGTTCTGTTTGCAGAGTTATCAGCGCCTTATCACGGAAGATTGGACCAGGTCAGGAAACATTATCATCTAGTTAATATCCAGTTCTCTAATTAGCAATATTATGAAGGCTCAATCAACTGTATCAAATGGTTTGTAGGAAACATTGGCGTTTCATTAGTATTTAGTTTATCTTACTAATATTATAAATGTGAAAGTTTGTATGTTTGTCTCTCTTTCACGCAAAAACTACTGAACGGATTTGGATGAAACTTTACAGTAATATAGGTTATACATCAGAATAACACATGGGCTATAGCAAGCGCGGATTTAGAGGGGGCGCATGGGGGCAGGTGCCCCCACGACAGTTTTATAGGAACTGTGGAAAATCCATTATAGTACATAATTAAAGGAAAATAACATGATCATAGTTGTTAAAATATCAGAAAGAACAAGAGTGAAACTATTTGTTTTGATATACTACTAATCTTACTAATATTATAAATGTGAAAGTTTGTGTGTTTGTCTCTCTTTCACACACAATCCCCCCTGACTACTGAACGGATTTGGATGAAACTTTACAGTAATATAGCTTATACATCAGAATAACACATGGGCTATAGCAAGCGCGGATTTAGGGGGGCGCACGGGGGCACGTGCCCCTCCCCACCCCCGACAGTTTTAGAGGTACTGTGGAGAATCCATTATAGTACATAATTAAAGGTAAATCAGGAATTTAGCATCTTGAAATTTGCAGATAGGTCCTTTGTATGATTTAAGAAAGAAATTTGGATAATTCCACCCTTAATATAATAAGGGTTCAAAGGTAGTAGGAATCCGTCAGTTTTGAAGTTAGACATCTGAATTTTTGTACGAGTTGCCTATAGTGAAAAAAATTAAATTATTTATTATTTTAAATTATTGTTAAAAAGCACTGTCAAGAAACTATATGTGCTAGTACTATATAATTATTTAAATAAACTCCATTATTTTTATCTAAAATAATTATTTTGAAAAAAAAAGCTTTTTTATTATTTAGTATATAATTTTACTTTAACCATCAAAGAATCAAAATTTACTTGTATATATATTTAAGTCATATTTTTAAATAATGCACATAGAAAGAGTTACTTTATGTAATTATTCTTAAGGACTATTGTTATTATTTCTAATATTTAAAGTAAATAATTTAAGAGTATGTAAATACCATAGAATTCTCTCTCTCACTTCACTACTTAATATATAAAAAATATTTTATTGGCTTTGCCTAGGAATCGAGGAACTATTTATTGTTTATTCTTTATCGTTCTCAGTCAGTTCAATTATAAATATTTTTGTAAAAATGGACAAACCACAAAGCCTCTATTCCTCACATCTTTAAGCCCTTACACTAAATATTGCATTGTTTTTAAGTTTAACTAGGAAATGCATCAATTTAAAAAAAATAATTTAATTTAAAGAATGAGCATCATAATTTTTAAATTTATCTCCTTTCCCGACTGGAACTTTATATCTTTGTGTCTATATGTTTCTTCTGCAGTTACATCATATTATGTATTTGTATTTCCCATACTTATATTTTAAAATGTTTACATCTCTACCTGTCATGCAACGAGATTCCTATTTATTATTTTCTGCATATTTCTTCTGTATTTATTCTTTGGCATCATATTCTGTATAATTTTTCATACATTGTACTTATGTAACACTCTAGGAGTCTATTGCCACACATTTTATATTTTATCTGTAATCAAACTAGGTTTTCCATACTTTTATATCTCACTTTTTTTTTAATGTTTATTCTTTTTCATCTTTCAGTTTACCTTCTCATTTTTCTTTCTCTCTGTATTTTGTTTACATTATCACCCTTCTGTACACTTATTCTGTAATTTATTTTATTCATTATCCTTAATAATATATCCCTCACTATTTTTTACTTTTATATTACTCTATATGTTATTATATTCTTGGTACTGTAATGTTTTATATCGTTATTTTTGTTTTTTAAATATTTTATTTGAAATGAAAAGATATGGCCAGGACCGGGACTCGAACCCGGGACCTTCACCTCTCCGTGGTGACGCCTTATCCATCTCGGCTATCCCGGCTTCGCTTCACGGCCAGCCAATTATATTTAATTATACCAAATTATATAATACAAAGATAAAATAAATTATAATTATTTTTGTTTTATTTGTTTTTTCTCTCATAGCCCTGAAGATGACCTACAAACTTAGGCACAAATAAAAAAATAAGTCTTCACTTATTTGGTGTTCTTTATGACTACACTCCCCAACTAATTCCATCCTCCCTCTAAAAAAAAAATCAGACAAGCTATATATTATTCCAATATTTCAATTTTAGGAATCTTTACTTCAATACAGAGAATGCAGTGAATTATGTGTGAGACATTTTTCTTATAAACTACATATTTTTTAATCTACAAAATGAATATAAAATAAACTAAAATTTCATTATTTTACGTAATGCAATATCTTAAAACAATATTGACCAGGTATACTTATGTTCCAATAGGATCACTAGGGTACATAATTACTAAACCGAGCTATAATTTCTAGAAAAATATCGGAGTATCTCTACTAAAATGTTAAGTAGGCACTGAAGTACGTTTAAATAAACAGTTATATAATTTGTTAATTAGGGATTGGTCACTGTTCGTCGGATAGTAGTGGAATGTTTCATTTGTTAGGTTGTACTGTTTACTTGTCCTCGTCCGCGCTTCTCGTTGAGTGATATTTTCATGGGTGGTTTGCGTTGGCAGTCTTTTGTTATAAGATTTTGTCATAATTCTTGATTTTTCAATTCGTTCATTCCGTTATTCTTCGGTTTTTCTACTTCTCACAGTTCGTACTGGTACGTAAGGAACGTAAACGTGCATCGCGCTCTTCGACTGTTTCGTTATTTCGCTGTTCTTTACGTTTTCGCCGTTTTGTTACGGAACGGGCAAGATCTATTTTCGATGTATATTCAGGTACTGTATCACTTTGATTACTCACACTTCACTGTTTGTTTTTATTCATTCGCTGCACTTCACTGGTGAGAAACTGACGTTCGAGCCCACCACGGGGGATATTCGATCTGGGATATTCTCGAACATTCCAGAATATTCTAGAACGTTCGAACCCTCGACAGATCGTGCTTTATACACTTCTATCAATAGGTACATACTTTTTACACTTCACCAATAGAGTCTTCAAATGGTCCACAATATTCCAGAATATTTCACAACATTCGAGAGTGTTCCACAATGATCTGGGATATTCCCGAACATTCAGGACTGTTCTAGAACGTTTGAACCCACGACAGATCGTGCTTTATACACTTCTATCAATAGGTACATACTTTTTACACTTCACCAATAGAGTCTTCAAATGGTCCACAATATTCCAGAATATTTCGCAACATTCGAGAGTGTTCCACAATGATCTGGGATATTCCCGAACATTCAGGACTGTTCTAGAACGTTTGAACCCACGACAGATCGTGCTTTATACACTTCTATCAATAGGTACATACTTTTTACACTTCGCCAATAGAGTCTTCAAATGGTCCACAATATTCCAGAATATTTCACAACATTCTAGAGTGTTCCACAATGATCTGGGATATTCCCGAACATTCATGAATGTTCTAGAACGTTTGAACCCACGACAGATCTTGCTTTATATACTCCTCTCAATAGGTAGCTTCACTCATACAAAAAAGTCTTTTGCATGGTCCACAATGTTCTATAACTTTCCACAACATTTGAGAGTGTTCTGGAATGTTCCACGATAATGTGGTATATGCCCAGATCATTGTGGAACATTCTAGAACACTCTCGAATGTTGTGGAATACTTTGGAATATTGTGGAACATTTGAAGACTCTATTGGTGAAGTGTATAAACTATGTACCTATTGATAGAAGTGTATGAAGCACGATCTGTTGTGAACGTTCCAGAATATTCGAACGTTCTAGAATATTCTGGAATGTTCGGGAATAGACTAGAATGTTCAGGAATATCCCAGATCATTGTGGAACCTTCAAGAACACTCTCGAATGTTCCACAATAATGTGGTTTATTCCAGAATATTCTGAACTTTAGGATTTACGACATATCTTACTTTATATACTCCTATCAATAGGTAGCTTCACTTATACAAAAAAGTCTTTCGAATTGTCCATAATATTCCAAAATATTCCACAACATTCGAGAGTGTTCTGAAATATTCCACAATTATCTGGGATGTTCCCGAACATTCCATAATGATGCGGAATGCCCTCGAATACTCTCGAATGTTCTGGACTGCTCTAGAAATTTCCAGAGGGCGAAAACTTCCAGCCCTTATATCTTCCAAAGTACGCCCTTTAGGTGAAAACCGGAACCTTCTTCATGGACGGGAGATAGAGTTTTATGTGGTAATCCCTTGATCGTACCGGGACTCATTTCTGAGCTTTAGTGGCACTCAGATTGTACACTTTCTTTTATAATATATATATATTGATTATAAATGATCTCAAGGCTACGATGGGCGGGGCATGTTGGAAGAATGGACGGGGACGCACCTATCAAGAGGCTACTCTTTGGGATTGGAGGAGAAGGAGAGGACGGCCACGACTGAGATGGGCAGATGAAGTCAAAGCCGACACAAAGAAGCTCCTCAACACCAGAGCTTGGCAGACAATGGCGCTAGACAGAGATGAGTGGAGGTATCGTCTTGATGCGGCGAAGACCCGCATCGGGTTGTAGTGCCAGTGAAGATGATGATTATAAATGATTTGATTCTAAAAATAAGATTCAATTAATAAAAACAATAGCATATAACCATTTATATTCAGTGTGTGTGTATATTAATAAACTAATGTTCCTTTCCCATAATAAATGCATTTATATGGGTAAAAATAATCGCTAATCGCCAGTGAAGCAATATCCCACGCCTACAATAACAAGATAGATGAGACACTCTGAGTACGAGAAAGCCGATCCTACGACAACAAGGTGGTGTCGTTAAGAACCAGGCTTCGACAGTGTCTCGACAGTGGTTTCGTGAACTAGACCTGACATCTATCTTCATGTATTTTCAGTAGGGCATCGCTTCACTGTTGGTAGTGGTTACGCAAGAATATGTCTATGTATGTGTTTAGTAATTTTAGTATTACCTATTAGGTTTGCTACATACGCTACCTATTTCTACATACTTTCTTCATCATTTGGCTATTTACTACCGTATGAGTTAATAATACTATTATCATAAGGAGCTATTGAAGAAAAAAGTAGCATTTTGTATATACGTAACTCCTATAGTTCAGAATCATTTTCCATTTAATTGATTTTCCAATCTCCATTCCTTTATATTGTCAATTTATGCCATTTAATTGAATAATTTATTCAAAATTTATGTACATGTTTATTCCAAATGCATTTAGCTGTAGCTAAAGTTGTGTTTTTAAAAACAGATTTACAGTGTCAACATAAAAAAAAAAAAAATTAAGCAACGTTATTTCACTGGACAAAAATATAATTTCAATATCCAATAAAATCATTCCGGATCAAATACTGGATTAAGTTATTGCTCGACTGGATTGAGAAGCCTCAGGGTTATACAAACAGCCCGTACCTGCTCGATTCATTTCCTTGCGTTAGGGATTCAGTGCTTTTGAATGTTAACACATTTATCTACAGCTTTCAATATCCTCGTTCGCAACACCATTTCAATTCCGTTTGCTCCTGATAGATGTTGAGTACTTTGATGCAATTGATTCCACTTTTTAGCAGTGGCTGCCTCTGATTTTAATCAATAAGCTTCTCGACAGATATGAAACTGGCGTGCGTTATTGCAATATTCTCTTTCATGATACGGTTTAATATATTTGTTTTTGTTATTATTTTGAATTACTAATTTTTTCTGCATATTCCACAATGTCTTTGAAATGAATTACGACTATCATCAAAAATACTTCAGCTTACGATGAGGTACGAATAATCTATTTATATTAAATGTGTTACTACTTTATGTTTACTATCGTTTTCTATTGTTTCATTAATAATTTTACAGTTTCTCTTCATCCTATAATTGTTCTACATAATAAAATGTATATAAAGGTTTCGCTATATTTATGTAATTCTGTAATCTTTATCACCCCTTATCATGTAACTCAAGTTATTGTAATTATTAACATGTAAATATGAATGTATTGTAAATAAAACTTTGTTTTTTCAGAGAAACAATTCTGTCTTTAATTCATTATACAAAGACATAAAAACATAAAATCATTATAAAACAGCAATTACATGTAAAAAAATGGAAAAATTACGATGTGACTTTGTTGTGAAGTCGTCGGGCAGATGAGAGATCTAACCTTGTATGCACAGCATCTATAGCAATACCTCATGGACAGATTTCCGAAATTCCACCCGAATCACAAGCTGTAAACTTCATTCCAGAAATTATGAAAGCATCAAACTTTGCTAAGGTAAGATAATCGTTAATTAAAAGACACCATAGTAGGAAAGTATGGATAACCTTAACGGACGAGATTTCAAAAATATATTTAGATAAAGAAAAAAAACGTATAATTTAATGACATTTACTTAGACAAAATAATTGAAACAACAGACACTTAAGAATCAAAACCAGGCCTAAGTCAAATGTTAGAAGTTCCTTGAGGTTAAAAAATCAAAATCCGAAGCTCAAAATTTAGGGATTATTACAAATACATTTATTTTAGAGAATTTCAATGGAAGAAGCTCAAATGCTAACCAATGGATTAAAGATTTTAACAAAGAATGTGAACGTTTCCAAATAAACGAAGACAAAAAGAAAATTGAAATTTTAAAACATTTCTTGGAATCTTCCAGTGTAGATTGGTACAGCTGCATGCTTATGAAATTCACCGTAGAATCACAATGGGACACATGGGAGACAAAGTTCTGAAGTACATTTGGGAACAAAGGATGGTCACCCACTGGATATGCTCTCGCGTTTAAAAACCAGTAAGCTTTTAAAAAAGAAAAATTATTACACTATGTTAGACAAACAATTGATGCTGGGACACTTTAGACGTTATAACTTTGGCTTACCAAATTATGTGACTGATAAAATTGACCGACAAATTTTACAAGGAACGGAAGACCTTTACAATGAAATAGGGAAATTGGAATATCTTGTTGGGAAAAATATGTACTGACACATTCAGGGAAGACCAGCTGGGTCTTCTGAAATCTAGGGACAGATATGACTGTTGATGAGGATCAGGTCAACAAAAGACTCAAGCTAGGGAAAAATAATAAAGGACAGATGGAATTAATCTCCAACTTTTAAAGTATGGAGGAGAAAAATAGGAAAAAATATCAACAAAAACGTATAATAGAATACTGGGTGGTAACGCAATACCAAAAGAAATGAAGATCGGTTACATTAGCTCAATCTATAAAAAAGAGGACAGAAAAATATGTAAAAACTACAGAGGAATCTGTGCTACTAACCCTTTTGCCAAAATATTCATAGTTATAAATTATCAATAATTAATAATTAAGTATAGGATATCGAACATTAATCAATATATATATATATATATATATATATATATATATATATATATAAAAGAAAGTGTGAGTGCCGCTAAACTCAGAAATGAGTCTCGGTACGATATGGTGTGGTAGCCTTCAGTCTCCCGTCCATGAAGAAGATTTCCATTTTTACCTGAAGGGCGTGTTTTTGAAGATATAAGGGCTGGAAGTTTTCGGCCTCTAGAAATTTCTCCAGAACACTCTTGAATGTTGTGGAAAATTGTAGAACATTATGGACCATTCAAAAGACTTTTTTGTATGAGTGAAGCTATCTTTTGATAGGAGTATATAAAGCAAGATATGTCGTGGGTTCGAACGTTTTAGAACATTCTGGATTACTCGGGAAAATAGCACATTGTTGGGGAACATCCTAGAACACTCTCGAATGTTCTGGAATATTTTGGAACATTGTGGACCACTCGAAGACGTTTTTTATGAGTGAAGCTACCTATTGATAGGAGTATATAAAGTAAGATATGTCGTGGGTCCGAACGTTTTAGAATATTCTGGAATGTTCGGGAATATACCAGATTATTGTGGAACATTCCAGAATAATCTCGAATGTTGTGGAATATTTTGGAACATTATGGACAATTCGAAAGACTTTTTTGTATAAGTGAGTATATAAAGTAAGATATGTCGTGGATCCGAACGTTTTAGAATATTCGGGAATCGTTCGAACCCACGACAGATCGTGCTTTATACCCTTCTATCAATAGGTACATAGTTTATACACTTCACCAATAGATTCTTCAATTGGTCCACAATGTTCCAAAATATTCCACAACATTCGAGAGTTTTCTAGAATGTTCCACAATGATCTGGGAATATACCACATTATTGTGGAACATTCCAGAACACTCTCAAATGTTGTGGAAAATTCTTGAACATTGTGGACCATTGGAAAGACTTTTTTGTATGAGTGAAGCTACCTATTGAGAGGAGTATATAAAGCAAGATCTGTCGTGGGTTCAAACGTTCTAGAACATTCCTGAATGTTCGGGAATATACCACATTATTGTGGAATACATTCGAGAGTGTTGTGGAATATTTTAGAATATTGTAGACCATTATCTACTGATAGGGGTATACAAAGCAAGACCCGTCGTGGTTTTGAACGTTCCAGAACATTCTGGTATGTTAATAGCTTGACACGATGGCAAATGTTGAAAAATGTGTCAACTTCTCTATGGAATTTTTAAATTCTTTGCAAGTACCAGGAATGCCATTACATTGCCTTGGACTGAAAATTGAGTCTCCGATCGTACTAATGAGAAATTTCAACTCGCCAAAAATATGTACAACAACAAACAACAAGGAAATGGTCGTTAAACAACTACCGAAACAGCGAACAAGGATGGTCATTAAACAGATATCGAAACAACGAACAACGATGGTCATTAAACAGCTATCGAAGAACATCATCGAAGCCGAACTTATGACTGGGGAGGACAAAGGACACACACTATTTATCCCCATATCTGATCTCTATTCAACTACCATTCCAATTTAAAGGACTACAATCCCCATTCAGACTATAGTTTTACAATTAACAAAGCGCAAGAACAAACTTGCGGCATCATCCTCAAAGACTATATGTTGCTTGCTCTCGAGTAGGAAATTCGAAAAATTTATACATATATACTCCAGATAACAAAATGAAAAATGTTATTTAAAAACAAGTATTGTAAAAAGAAAAATTGTAGTTAGAATATATTTTCAATAAAAAAATTTGTAGCTCATATATTTTAAAGTTTAATCTTTTGTTCCAACTACCACACAATCTCATTTCAACTCCCTGAGCGAAGCCGGGTACCCCAGCTAGTATTTACATATTTGGGTAAATTAAATTTAACATATATATTTCTAGATTGTCAATATTTAGTTTTAGATATCCAGCATTCATATTTATAAATTAACAATAATTATTAATTACATGTACGTTATATAACATTAATATTCACATATTTGGGTAAATTTAATTTAATATAAATATTCCTAAATTATCAATAATTAGTTTTAGATATTGATATATTTAACATTCATATTTATAAATTATCAATAAATAACATTCTGAAATCCCTATTATAGTCCCAATTGATTTTATTTAAGCCAATTTCTAATTCCGTTAATCTGTCTTCAGTTAACAGAGTCCTCGCTTTGGTCGTCCCTATAAAGAGCTCTCTTCTTTCCTTGCGCTATGGTTTCTGCCCGGTGTTTAACCTATCTCTACTGCTATCCTTTGAAGAGTTGTTTCCATTTCGATTCGTTTTGGGGTAGTATCTATCCAGAATGTTGCCTCATTGTTTCTTTGGTTTATTTTTCTGTGTCTTCTTTACGGTTTTTTCAGGTTACTGCTTATCATTTATATTTAGCTGAACTTCTGGTGAGCTTTCTTCACTACATTGTCTCTTGGTTTTGGTATTTTCTAACGTTTCCAGTGCTTCAAATGTGTGAATTTATCCATCTCATTAGTACCCGTGAACCTCGACCTTTATATTGCAAATGGTATTTAAACAAATTCCGCCTCGTCTCTCTTACATCCTTAGGCAAATCTCCCTATATTTTAATAGTTTCGTAATCAGGAATTTCTGATAAGTTGCAATAGTTTTTAAGTATATCGATTGTTAATATATTTGAGACAAGATTTATTTTAACTTGATTTTCTTCACATAGGCTATTAACTATTTGAATTCTTTTAATATCATATTTTCTAATATTTAATTCGATGGAGTTGCATAATTTAGTAAAAAAACTCTGCTATATCCGGCTTTTTTTTCTTATAATGCCAAAAACAATAACATTTTTCATTCAATTGTTATATTCGTTCATCCGCTTTTGGTTATTCCCTTCTTCTATAATTGATTTTAGTTCGGTTTTAATGGTTTTCACGTCTCCATCAATTTTATTTTCTAGAGTTTCTAGTTTGAAATCCAGATTACACATTTTTGCTTCTAGTATGTCAATTTTATTGACTTTATCTAAAATTGCGGACAATTTTGCATTTATTTCTGGTGTTGACATTCTGCTGGGCTGAGTTTGTTAACTTCTAAAATTAGGTAGTGTGGACATACTATTGTGTTTTATATTATATTAATTACGTAGGAAAGTATATTTACAAGCGCTCAACTGTTATAAAGATAAGTTACCCGAGTGACCGTCTGAGATGTGGTGGGGGGCAGCCTGATCAAGCCAGCAATCTTGATAATCAGAGCAAGGACCCGATATTCGACAAAAAAGTCCACTGTCAGTGTGAGACGACCTTTCGTTAAATTTTAACGAAACTTTGCTAATCACTGCACTATCACTTAAACTTTCACAGTGACAAATATCTTTTGTGTAACAGTGTTATATATATTTATATATATGAGGTGAGTAACATCCTCTCCACGTTCCTCGATTGTAAGAAATATAACAGTTACACAAAATATATTTGTCACTGTGAAAGTTTAAGCGATAGTGCGGCGATTAGCAAAGTTTGGTGTATATATATACTACTTTGCTACTACTAGTATATATACTTTCCGTCATCTCCAATATATAAAATATTAAACTAGAAGTTTGAATTAATTTTTATCTCTGTTCCTAATTGTCACAGGGACCCAAGATTACAAAAAAGTTCTTTAAATAATTCCACCGCCTTTTTCATGCAAACAAAACTTTTAAATGGGTCTAGCAACTGACAGGGAGCTTTTTCTTACAAGAACGGAATAAATAAACACAGAATAAAGAGTGGGTAGAAAAAAAAATTAAAAGAATAAAGTTGACCGCAAAGGGACGGTGCAAAATGGACAGCCGGAGTGTACTCCATTAATTAAGACTTTTCTTTTAATCTCAGTTGGGGAGGAGGTGGGGTTTCTTCTGTATGGATTAGTTGTGGAATACCACAGCAAGGTTTAACCTGGTATTCCCAAAAAAATACCACTATTACTATTTTGTACATTACTCTGTAAAAAGTATAATAAAAGTATTGTATCTTATTTACTTTTCAAATTACATTTAAGAACTTACTCACTGAACCATATCACTTATGTACCCTAAATTGGGGGAATTGCATGGCGGTTGATAGTAATCGCGTACAAATCATCTCCCTGCACAACCGTTGTCCAGGGTCTCTTCGATGTATTGCACGTACTGAATGCAAGACCCTTCATACTTTTTTAACTCTCCAATGGTACGGTGAGCTGGGAGGACATAAATGGTACGGCGGGGTCCTCACATACCCCAACTTTATTTTTAAGGTTTGAGGTGCTATGGTATTCCCGATGAGCTGTTCAAAAATGCTGGAATCGAGCTAGATAAAGAACTCCACGAGCTTATAGCTCAGATCTGGAAAGAATAAACAATACCCATGGATTGGTGCGAAGGCATCATAGTACCAGTATACAAGAGAAAGGGCGACCCCTCGATATGCTCTAACAACAGAGAAATAACACTCCTCTGTACGGCATACAAGGTGTTTTCAACAGGAGTGTACAATCGACTGCCATATGTGGAGAGGAAGCTGGGGGATTACTAAGGAGGCTTTAGAAGTAACAGGTCGACCACTGATCAGATATGGACCTTAAAAAATATCTGCGAGAAAATGAAGGAGTACGACCAGACAATGTGGATGCTGTTCATAGATTTTAAATCAGCATATGACTCAATTACAAGGGAAGAATTGTTCTGAGTCATGCAGGAGATGGAGATCCCTGAGACTAATACGACTCATACAGTGCTCGATGAAAAACACATACTGGCGGGCATTACCTAGTATTAAGGACAATCTGCAAAGGCTTGAGTCGGAAGCAGAAAAGTTAGGGTTAAAAATAAATAAGGGAAAAATGAAACTGATGGTGCTGAGAAGAGAAAGGCATATCAGCAAATTCGCCGGCAACAACTCTACGTAATGGGAACACATACCTTCGAGGTGGTGAACAGCTTTTAATTCCTTGGCTCTGTAATCAAAGACAAACTAGACGAAAAAGAAGAAATCAGAAGAAGAGTACTGGCTGGGAATCGGGCATACTTTGTCATTGCCAGTTTGCTGAAAAGCAAAAATGTCGACCTCAAAACTAAGATCAATCTCTATAAATCGCTGATTCGGTCAATAGTGACATATGCTTGCGATACATGGACAAGAAGGATGCATGCACATCTAGTGGGTAGATTCGAAAGGGTTACCCTTACGTAGGGCCCGTCCAGGAAAACGGTGTATGGCGCAGAAGAAAAAACAGAGAGTTATATGAACCCTATGATGACACGGCAATCTCCTCTTTTGCCCGGTTACAGAGGATGAAGTGGCTGGGTCACCTGCTGAGAATGGGAGAACTGCTAGAAGAGTGTACGCTAACTGCCCTGATGGAGTGAGGCGTAGAGGGAGGCCCAGGGGCAGGTGGAAGGATTGCGTCCTGGGAGATCTCGAGAAACTGAGAATAAGTTCCTCACATGATGCACAGGACCGAAGCAGATGGAGCTTGGAGATTGAGCAGGCCAAGGATCGCTTTAAGCATCTGTCGCGCCACTAAATGAAGATGAAGGAGGGGCTATGGTATAAGTGCCTCTCTACCCATCAATAAGAAAATAATTCTAATATTGTAACATTACTTTATTCTTCATAAAAATACATTTTCAAAGCATCCTTGGAAAATACTGTGCATTGTAACATTGTAAACAGATATAGTAAAAATATGCTGAAAGTAATGTTACTTTTTTATTTTGATTGAACTATATAATGGAAGGAGGTGTCGTATTAATTGTTCAAAATCAACCTTAGTAAGACAGGACAAGTGCTTGCCAAAAAATATTTCAAGTTGTATTTGTGTAAAACTCTTATAAGTTATTTTTACGATAGATCGATAGCATAAAGCGGTTATGAAACTTAAGAATTCTGGCAGACTATTTTATGTTTAATAGGTTGTATTTAGAGGAGAACTGAAGTAGCTCATGGTTTGGTTCCAAGATCTTGGACAATTATTCAAATTTGGTTTGGACATTAATTCACTTAGCGTAAACATGAGTTACTGGTGAGAAAAAGACACGCCAATTCATGTACCTAGTTTTTAAAATTAACTACTAGCCATGAGGCTGAAAATGTTTAGTATTTGTAACACCTCCTTACATTTGTTTGTTTTTATCAATACGTTTTAATCCATTTATATTTGTTTTTATCACTGCTACAGCGATGACATACTCGTGAAATATGAAATTATCACATATGTCAATATCACATCAAACACGAAGTAATATTTAAATCAGAAGCTTTTTTTTTTACGTAATTTACTTATTGAAATTCACAACTATAAAATAATAATTATACAACCCAAACATTTGAATGAAATAAGTTACATCACAAAAACGCAAGTAGAGAAACTACCCTGGTAGTAATCTAATGACAGATTTTAGTCATAAGGTCCCAAAGTGATCTTCTTTTCAGACGGCTCGGAGGATTGTCAGCTACTAAGTTTAGAAGTATTGGTTTTAAAAGAGAATAAAGTTTGTCATGAAAGTATTATTATCGAGTTTATGCCAATTCCTTAACAAACGGAACATTAAGATCATCACGGATGAATTTATATGTTACAAAGTGGATTATGATGATTGAATAAGTTGATCAGTTTGGTGGAGCCCAATGAAACCAACCCTCAAGCTCTAAATAGGTCTTATGACAGACATGTAAATGAGTTTTTTAATTAACTAAAAGTTCAGAGAATTTGTCTAGTTAGTGCTGAAGTAGCCTGAAACGACGAGCATTTTCTTGTCGTTTCGGTCTTTGATGACGATCCAAGATAAACGTCTTTCAAGATGGAGTCCTTAGTGCCGGATATGCTACAGGAATCAATTACGTCTAAAAGTAAAGGTGGTTTAACAGAGTTTCGGATTTATTAATTGTAATGTAACAGAACCGTGGCGGGACTGGCCGTAAATAAGTTTAATTAAATCATTTAGTCGAGCGATCGTGGGGCTGAGATCGTCAAGGATGCTGAGCTTGCGTCTAGACGGTGGCCAGCGTGGGAGAGGGAGATCGCGATCGCTCGGAAGGGGTCAGTCTGTCCCGTGTGCAAAGAGGTGTAACGTCGCAGTGTGAGAGGTTGGAGACAAGTGGTGTGGGATTACTGCGGAACCGATCAGATGGGAGGATCGCTACACGTTATACAAGGTACATGTGAACAATTTAATTTCTGGGGATAGACTCATTGATTACCGTGGAGTATCAGGCTATAATTTTTGTTCTGAGACTTATAATATTCCCTTATTGTTTTTTTTTTATTTTCTTGTCCTAGCAAATAAGTGGGGGAACTGGTTGTACCAGTAGTGTAGTAATTACAGAATTTTTAACCATTCTAATATTTTTCAACAGTTTGGTTTTATTATTAATTTATTAAACATTTTTTTTTTCTTTATATTTGTCAATAATTTGGTTTTATTATTAAATAAAAATAAATATAGTCATTTTATTTATATTGCTTAGTTCTTAGTAAGAGTACGTTCTCCTAATTTTCTTTATTCTTCTTATGTGTTACTATTCTTTCCTTCCTTTCACCACCCCATTCCCTTCCAAATAAGCCGGGGGTGTTACAGTGGTGTCAGGTGTGGGGTGGTTGCAACAATACCACAAACTAAATTCACGTTTTTAAAATGACGGCTGAGAGTCAATTAAGGGCTAAATTGGATGAGGTGTTAAAACTAAACGAGGAGTTTCAAAAGCGGGAGGGGGAACTCAAGCAGCAGATTGTAGAGCTAGAGACAAATCAACCAGATGCTAAACTGGTTGTTAAACCACCTCGCAGAGATCTATCGTTACAGTCACTAGTGAAGCCATGGGGAGGGGAAGCGACTGCGCGGCCAGTGGAGGAGTTTTTGGACTACCTGGAGGAGGTAGCGGCTTGTGGGGCTTGGGATGACGGAGATAGAGTGAGGATATGTCGGTTAAAACTTCAGGGACAAGCGGCGACGTTCGTAAGGGGCGCTGAAGAGCTTAGGGGTGAGGTTACGTTCCAGCGACTTTCGGAGGTATTGAAGGAGCGGTTTGGCGATCCAAACACCTTCGAATATTACGGCAGAGTGCTGCAGGACATGAGCCAACAGTCTAAGGAGAAGATACAAGAGTTTGCCGACCGATGTATTACGGTGGGTGGAAAGATGGCCAGGCCAACCTTAGCCGGAGACGAGGGAACGTGGTGGGCGAGGGAGGTAGAAAGGAAGGTGTTAGAGGCGTTCACTAGGGGTTTGACTGGGGAGGTAGGTAAGCAAGTCTTGTTCGGCCGCCCACAGACCTTAAGGGAAGCCCAGAAAATGGCGTTGGAGCTGGAACAGGCCCTACAGGAGCATCAACGGGAAAAAAACATATATGTAGTAAGAGAACCACAGGTAGAGCCGATGACGGGCGCACAAGAGGTGCAACCACCCGTATGTGTTTGCGCAAACTACCGGCAGCCCGGAAGGAACGAGGGGCGGGTAAACGCTCGGCCACCACTTTCGGAGGTCCAATGTTTTAACTGTGCTAAGAGGGGGCATTTGTCGAGAAATTGCCCTAACAGAGTTGGCCAGACCCCACAGCGAACCAGGAGACGACCAGACTACCCTGGAGCTTGTTTCAGATGTGGAAGAATAGGACACTTCGCTTCCCATTGTACCACCGCCGCTCAAAATGGGAGTGACCCAAAAGCCTAAGGCCGCCCTTTTGCCCCGAAGGGAGGCCCCAGGAGAACAAAAGGGGTAAGCTTGGTTTAATTCCCTGTATATCTGGCCAGGAGAACGACGGGTTAAGTCTTGAGGTTGTGATAGCCGGGCAAAAGAAAATTCTGCTGGTGGATACGGGGGCTCAGATCTCCTTGTTAAGGGAACCGGTCCAAGGTCATAAGGTGAGATGGTCAGACCTGAAGGCCAGGGGAGTAACGGGAAGGGCCCTGCGTATAAGAGGGGAACAGGAGGTTGAATGCCAAATAAAAGGGAGAAAAGTAAGCCATCGGTTTACAGTCGCGGACATTGAAATGGCGTACGACGGGATATTGGGGCTGGACCTTATGAAGAAGGTCGATATAGAAATTCACGCTCGGTCTAACACTGTACTGGTTAGAGGGGTGACGGCTGAGGCAGTCAAGCGTCAGACAGGGAAGAAGTGTCATCGGGGGAAGCCAAGTCCTAATGAGTCAGAACCGCTTCAGAAGCCACAGCAGGAATACACTGTACGGGCCGTTACGAGGATCTATTGGAGGGCAAGTCTGGTGCCAGCAGCCGCGGTAATTCCAGCTCCAATAGCGTATATTAAAGTTGTTGCGGTTAAAAAGCTCGTAGTTGGTTCTGCAAGAAAGTAATTCTAATGTTAAACGACAGTGTTCGCAGGATGGCTGGTGCTGCAGTTGGCCCTGGGACACAGCGGTGTGAGGTTTTTGGATGAAAGGGACGTAGTAGTGAGCAGTGAGCGATGGCGGGTAATAGTGGAAGTGAACGTGACTCGCTTGTGTGGTGAAGCACTACGGATGAGGGAAGTAATAGAGGAAATAGAAGCTGAGTACCGACGGACACTGAACCATATCCCTGAACTTAGGGGGTACTGGGATGAGGTGGAGAGGACCAAGGAGATGGTCGCAGAAGTGGATGAAGCTGTTTTGTCCATCAGGAATCTGCTACCGGTTCAACGAGGGAGTAGAGGGCTGCTAAACATTGGAGGGAAGGTGATTAAAGCGGTGTTTGGTAATCCGGATGCTGACGACTTAGAAGGGATAAGGGACGATCTGGGGAAGCTAACAATGCAACAAGGGCGATTGGTCCACTTGGCCACGGAGCACCTCACAGTCACACGGAATTTGGGACAACGAACCGAGGAGAATACGAGGAACCTAGTACGCTTCGCAGGAATGTTGAAGAAGGAAATGGAAGCTACCCACCGGCGGATGTTAACCCTAGAGACACAAGTAGACCGGCTTTCCCTTTATACTAACCTATCCTTAACCTTGATATCCAACCTCCGAAATATGGAGGTGACGGCTCTGAAAGCCAGTGGTGATTTGAGGGAATTGTATTTGGGATTAGAGAGGGTATCATGGGGGGCAGTGAGTCAGGCCCTTCTGTCTCCCCACTCCTTGAGTGAGATTCTCCAAACGGTGGTCAATGTACTGCCCTCAGGAATTGGTTTGTTCACAGGTACTCGTCCCGAGGATGCCCACCATTATTACCAGGCCGCTGCAGTCCATGGAGTGGCCACATCCACTTCGGTGCATGTTGTTATAGATCTCCCTTTGATTAGGTCAGGTCAAGCCTTCAAGCTCTATAGGGTACAACCTATGCCGATACGGAGTGTGGATGTGCCGCACAAGGTGGTATTAGAGACGTCAGTGGACAGTTTTCTTGTGTCAGTGGATAGACAATATTATGCACTTCTGCAGAAAGGGGACCTGTCACGGTGCCGGACATCCCAGCCGTGGGTGTGCCCCGCGCTGTTTCCGTTGATGGAGCGGAGACGAGTGACCTGCTTAAGCACTCTCTTCTTTGGGGATGAGCAGAGTGGTCAACCGCTGTGTAAATGGAGGGCACTACGTGACCCGCAACTGGATACTTGGATTTGGGACGAGGCGAGAGAGAAATGGCTCTTTAGTGTCAACGAGCCAACCAAGGCAACGATAAATTGCAGAAATCAGCAACCCAGAGAGATTATTTTGGACGGTGATGGAGAATGGGAGGCAACAGAGTCTTGTACACTGAAAACAGCAGATTACTGGCTGCTCCCCCGCTCCAGAGGGACGACGTACACGACGTTGGAGAAGGAAATACAGATCGTGGACCCTATATCTCTACACATAGGGTCCGAAAAAACGACAATTAGGAGGGAAGACCTACCAGAGGCTTGGAAGTCCTTGGAGCAGCAAGGAGACCTGGGAGCGGGTCAGTGGGCCGCTGATGAAGTTCGGGTCTTGGCCCTTCGGCGTGCGCTTGAAAGGATACAGGAAGAACGGGTTAACCGAAGATGGTGGACGTGGAGTGCCACAACGACCTTGGCGCTATTGTTGCTGGGTGTCCTTGGAACCTGGGGCCTACGCAAGTGGCTGGGAAACAGACAGTCCGAGGCTACTCAACGAATACAAGATGCCAGAGCTCTGGAAGAATTGACAACCAGGACCATACATCGACCCGGTGGGCGCACAGAAGCCAGCACCAACTGACAGGAGTGTATATAGTGGCAGTGTATACAGTGTAGTGTAGGATTAAGTTTCAGCCACCATTGGTACTCCACGGCGTATTGTATGAGTGGACCCCGTGGTTCCACTCTTTTGTAAAGGGGAGGGTGATGTAACAGAACCGTGGCGGGACTGGCCGTAAATAAGTTTAATTAAATCATTTAGTCGAGCGATCGTGGGGCTGAGATCGTCAAGGATGCTGAGCTTGCGTCTAGACGGTGGCCAGCGTGGGAGAGGGAGATCGCGATCGCTCGGAAGGGGTCAGTCTGTCCCGTGTGCAAAGAGGTGTAACGTCGCAGTGTGAGAGGTTGGAGACAAGTGGTGTGGGATTACTGCGGAACCGATCAGATGGGAGGATCGCTACACGTTATACAAGGTACATGTGAACAATTTAATTTCTGGGGATAGACTCATTGATTACCGTGGAGTATCAGGCTATAATTTTTGTTCTGAGACTTATAATATTCCCTTATTGTTTTTTTTTTATTTTCTTGTCCTAGCAAATAAGTGGGGGAACTGGTTGTACCAGTAGTGTAGTAATTACAGAATTTTTAACCATTCTAATATTTTTCAACAGTTTGGTTTTATTATTAATTTATTAAACATTTTTTTTTTCTTTATATTTGTCAATAATTTGGTTTTATTATTAAATAAAAATAAATATAGTCATTTTATTTATATTGCTTAGTTCTTAGTAAGAGTACGTTCTCCTAATTTTCTTTATTCTTCTTATGTGTTACTATTCTTTCCTTCCTTTCACCACCCCATTCCCTTCCAAATAAGCCGGGGGTGTTACAGTAAAATTAATTATATATTTATTCTATGGTATAACTCATATATTATCAATAAAATTATTCTATTACAATACTGTACAAGTATGAAGAATTTCATCGCAACAGAGTTATTATTGTGTTAGATATATCCGAAGGAGGCGCTGGTTCCGAGATAGTCAACCAGGCGGACATGATCTAATACACTTAGCGAATGATTTAAGATCTCGTGATTCAGTGGCTTGATCCTTAAAGCCTATGTGATACGTTCTAACCTGGGTTGTTTTTGCCTGTCACCAGATATCTCCCTAATATTATTAACGAATATATTACACTAGTACAGTAACATTAGTGAGAATAGTAGAACAGTGAAAATCGTTTTAACCAGATCATGCAAGTTTTCTTCCGTAAACTGGTCAAGTTTTTTAAGAGTCTAGTATCTGTGGCACCTGTGCACAGTGGGCTAAGTCGAATTTTTTTGAATTTCAAGCTATCTACATAGAATCGTAATGTTTCTGAACTTAATTAAGTTCAAGATTGGAGTATCAGCCCATGATTCACAAAGGAATATCCTTCATTGCAATGGATGGAACACTTAGCGTGTTAGACACAAGGAAAGAGAAAACAATTACTATTCTAAGTAGATAGCTTGAAATTCACAAAATTCGACTTAGCCCACTGTGCACTGGTGCCACAGATATATTTATAGTAGAAAATATATTTCTGTGTAAAGTGAGATTCCTATTGTCTTGTTTTGTTAATTAAACATAATAAATGACTCGAGGTTTCAATAAAACCATAACAACTGGAATTTCTTAGTCGAACTTAGGCCCCATTTTTTCCACTTCATCATATCCTGACCTCCTGATTACGCATTACAGAAGGAAATGTTTATTAAATCTCTCAATTATGACGCTTATGATCACGTTTACAGACCAGGTAATACAGCTCTAAATTTGAACAGGATCATTTCTATAATCACGCATTGCACGAAGCTAATAAGTTCTCCAACGTCTGTTGAGAATTTAAGTTCTTCAACGATCGATTTTAGTTACATTGGTAGACTGACTGTGTTGATTGTTCGGCAGGTTGTCGCTTCGAGTTGAGTCACATGATTCGCTTCGCTTCTGTGGAGGCAATAGAGAAGGCAACAACAGCATAATTTTTTAATTTTAGTGATTTAGTCTAAGTAGGTTATACCTCTTTGGCCATAATCATCGATTTAACAGCTGTTAGAGAGTCTTGAAAAATATACTTTAAGAATAATATATGCTAGGTTATATTGTCTTGGTTGGCCCCAGATTGTTTGTTAGCAAAGACCCTTGCGCAAGTATTTGTAAATAATCAATATTTTGTAAGTTAATCTTTTGTACTTAGTTTTTTATTTTCAATATTGGTTACTTTATCTATGTTATTTGTTTCGCTAGTAAGTTTAATGTAAAATATTGTGCACCTAGTAAAGGTTAAGGATTATTGATTTGTACATTGAGTATTAGAAGATTTCTCTGTATATTATTTTGAATTAAGTGAAAAATCAACAAAGAATAAAAATACATAACATTATAAATGAAATAGAGTTGTTATTTATACGTTTATTCTTTATGAATACACCACGAGGTTACACTTCTCTTTTAATATTTTCCAAAAATACAGGAAAATGAAACAAATAGACAGTTAAAGCTTGTCTGTTTAAACTCGCAGCGACAACCTGCGGAAAAGACACCTCTATTTTCTATTGATCATTTAAAGAAGTTATACCTATCATTAATCTACTAATGGTTTATAAATATGTATCTACTATCTTATGCATCTACGAAAATGCTGTTACTGGCGTAAACCTACATCTACATTTTCATGTGATTACATGTGAGATATTATTATCTTCTCGATAGTGAAGATGAAGAGTGTGGGCAATAGTCCATCCCTTTTCCTGAGACATATTTTAACTCAAAAGGCTTCAAATAAATCCCCTCGGATTTGGACTCTGCATTCAAGACTATTTGTTCTCTCCCTTTGTCTCACATATTTTGAGGGAACGCATAACTCAGTGATGATCATCCAAAATCATTCCCACAGGCAGAAAACTTAGGTTACTTTGAAATCAACAAATAAGACATGAAATCTTTGTCAATTTATAATTAATTTTGAGTTGCAGATTTAGGATGCAAATCTAGTCACACGTGTTTCTTATGTACATTAGGTATGCTAGTACATCCTCGAATATTATCACAAGCTTAGAAAGGAAACACCTGGTTGTTTTAATTTAACATCACTTATTCTGCTATGATTAATCTGATTATAATACACTTATTTCCTGAATTTTACCTGTCCAGATTTAATTAGGATAGGTATTTTTAACGAGTACCTGACACCGCGCATGCACGGGATCGCCATTTTATGTCCCCTCAAAAGGACGGCATAACCAAAAATATTTTTACTCCATTTAAAAAATATTAATGCCATCTGCCTGTCTGCGAACTTGGGATCTTGAGGTAGAAGGTTGTTATACTAACCACTTATGAATGTTGGTAATATTTTTCAATAGAAATGATTCATAAATGCATGAAAATTTAGTTTTCTAAAGAAATTTAAATAGAAATAAAATCCATTGTTTCCATTCAATCTTTTTAACCTTTCAAGTGCGAGCTACTCTTCACCCAAAGAGTGCACGCGTTCGGCACCTACTATGTGTACTATTACGCTTTGGACTAAATTCTTTTAGCTTGTAATAGCTCTACAGGTGGGTTGAAAGTTGAAGGTGCGACTGCTGAATTGTTATGGCATTTCTTTTTGATATATAGTATCTGATATAAAATAAGAGAACTTTATTTTCAAGCATCATATATTGAAATGAGTAAAATCTGTATTGTCATAGCACAAAAATAAATAACCCTAAAATGATTAATAGCTTATTTATCATTCATAAAAATCATTTAACTCATTGTATGTTTGATGGGAGTAGATAAAGGTTCAATATGATAATGTTATAATATAGTACATTTTATTATAATTAGAACGATAGCGATAGTGATAATGTTGCCGATAACTATCGATAAGAGATAATAATACAAAATACAACTTTATTGTTATTGAACATAAATTTAAAGCACCGTTAATTTGTCTTTGTTAGTTTTAGGGTTAAATTATTTTTAAATCGATTCTGGTAACAGCATAGTTCTGTATCAATTATTCAATTACTGAATGGTTAGGTTCAATCATTACTGATATTCTAAATGTGAAAGTTTGTATGTTTGTCTCTCTTTCACGCAAAAACTGCTGAACGGATTTGGATGAAACTTTACAGTAATATAGGTTATACATCAGAATAACACATAAACCATAGCAAGCGCGGATTTAAGGGGGGGGGAGTGCACGGAGGCACGTGCTCCCCCGACAGTTTTTTAGGTACTGGGGAGAATCCATGATTGTACATAATTAAAGGCAAATTGCATGATCATAGTTGTTAAAATAACAGAAATAACATGAGTGAAACTATTTCTTTTGATATCCAACTAATCTTACAAATATTATAAATGTGAAAGTTTGTATGTTTGTCTCTCTTTCACGCAAAAACTACTGAACGAATTTGGATGAAACTTATTGAGTAATCTTGGTTAAACATCATAGGCTACAGCAAGAGCAGATTTCTGTGGGGGCATGCGCCCCCGCCCCCTTCCCGTTATAGTACATAATTAAAGGCAAATCAGGAACTTAGCATCTTGAAATTTGTATTTAGGTTCTTTGCATAGCTTAAGAAAGAAATTTGGATAATTCCACCCCAAGGGTTTCCCCTTTAATATAGCAGGGGTTCAACGGTTTTGCCAGTTTTGATGTTAGACATCTGAAATTTTGGATGTACGAGTAACTTATATTTTTTAAAAAATAATTAAATTATTTATTTAGAATGGTCTTTCACGAAACTTTATGTGGCAGACCAAATTCCACGCGAGCGAAGCCGCGGGCATAAGCTAGTCTAACATAAATTTTGGATGTATAGTGATTTTTAACTTATAGTTAAAAAAAATTAAAGTATTTATTTAAAATGATTTTTCACGAAACTTTATGTTGCAGACCAAATTCCACGCGAGTGAAGCCGCGGGCAAAAGCTAGTGTTAAATAATTCATAAAATAATTATCTTAAGGTTATATCAATTGTATATTATAATAATTTAATCAGAAATTATAACAGTGCTTTTATTATACTAGTATAAGTAGAAAATAGGTATTGTAAATTTTATAGTACATTTAACGACTTTTTCCTATCGCTCATCTCGTCCTTCCGGTGCAGCTACCGATCGGAGTATAGCTAAGGGATTCTGAAGCCACCATTTTTTTTTATTTGATTTTTTTTTGTTTTCTTTATTTGGGTCTTTGGACCAAAATGTTATAAACACACCTTGTCACAGTATTATAAACAATAAATTGTAATGGTT
Source organism: Arma custos (assembly GCA_037127475.1). Classification (NCBI taxonomy): domain Eukaryota; kingdom Metazoa; phylum Arthropoda; class Insecta; order Hemiptera; family Pentatomidae; genus Arma; species Arma custos. The sequence continues at coordinate 29,634,933 of CM073759.1, read as the reverse complement.
TTAAAAAAAATGTAAGGGACTGAGGTTCAGTACATGGTAGAGACGGTACTGTTTCATGGACAATGGTTCTGCAGGTAGGTGATTTGTCTTAGATCAGGCTCAACGGCCAAAAGGGTCCTAGATATCATATGATTCATCTCCAGCTGCAAACAGACTAAATAAAAGTATTGCCTGCAGCGGGATTTTAACTAGGATTTACGGCATGGCAACTCAGTGCTCTACCACTGCCCATTCCCCATTCCCCGACCTCCGTAATGGTTTTATTTAAAGAAAATAGTATAGCTGCAAGTTACTGATGTATTATTCTGTCACAGCAAGAACTTGTGGTATAGGCTAAAACCTGTCAGGACCAATTTAGATCTATCTGGAAAAACAAAAATACTAAAAAAACTTGTCAGATTTCGGCGGAGAAGAGCCAAAACAGAAAACAATATCTTCCAAAGCCCCCGAGAACCAAAGTTGTTCCCAAGCTCCTAAATAAGTTGATCGTGGCCAAGTGAAGCGGTGATTGATTCGCCTAAAGGTACAGTGAAGTTGTAGCACCTGAGCCTGGCCTTCGGCGAGATAATGAAGTTAGTATACTTTTGGTAGTCCACAAAAGATTTACTTCTTACCGATCTCTATCTGAGTGAGAATAAGAAACTTTTAGGAGTCGTTTCAGGAAACAGCAGGCAAAATATAAATATTTTTTAGCACAATGAGTGACATATTTAAAATACTAAAACAGCAAATCATTTTTATCTGTACAGTTTGACTATTCATTTCGTTAAAAATAAAAACCTCTGCTCTCCAAATATTGGATGGGCTAGTTCAGTTATCAAGCTCAGAATTAAAATAGAATAGATATCAATTTGATATTTTATTTTATAAACTATTAGTCTGCCTCCTTAAATCGTATTTATTATTTTTCATATATACTTCTTTTTAAATAATAATATCTGCTCGTTTATTCATTTAATATAAGGGAATTTTTTCTTTTTTTTTGCAAAACCTGAAACCATTCTGATCTATGAGGAAGATAATTTTCCAGAGGGATCAATAAAAATTCTCTTAAATAGTAAGAACAGTTTATTGGAAACCCAACATTTCGGCCCACTTTGCATCTCTTCTTCAGGGCTCATAATGGGGCCAAGTGTTATGTGATCTGTAATATGGGACGAAACGTTGGCTTTCCAATAAATAGGTTTCCCTACTCAAGAGAATTTTTGTTTACCTCAAACCGGACCTATATAAAGCTAAAATATTATTCATTCTGAACTATGTTCGAAAATTGTTTATAGTTTCTGACTAACATACATACATACAATTTGTCTATGGAAAATTTGTTAACACTAGTAACAAATATTTTATCCTTCAATTTTTGTAGTTCGAAAATACAACAATTACGAGAAAAAAACAAACGCTTTTTCTCCTGTTGTTTTAATTAATTATGTTGATCTAATCGCATTGGTATTACAGTTAACACGGAAGCTAATCTGGACTCAGTTCAACAATGATCATCGAATAATTTGTGCTTCATGAATTTAGCTAACACCTAAAACACAAATTACATCTCAAAATATGTTGTATTCACTTTAGGTTATAAACTATAATACGGTACTCAGGAATGAGATTCGGGTGTGTAATAGAGGAACAAGTATACTCAGGCAATTAAGTAAGCAATCTGTCAAAAACGTCAGGTGATTGAGAAGGGTTTTCATTTCTGACTAATTTACCTTTGATATCCATTTATTTATTCATCAATATATATTTATTTATTTATCGATTTTGGATCTTGTTATTGTTATTGTGTTTTAGAGTCGGCTTTTTAATTGGACTCAGTCAGTTTTTCAGTGTTATATGACCCTTCGTGTTATATGACCCTTCTTTGACTGCCCTACTCAGGTAGGTCGAGACTTCCTTCTCCGATGTACAGCCCCCGGTCCTGTCCTGGCAAATTGGCTGGCTATAAATCAAAAAACATTCAAGGATATACAGACAAAGGTGACCTCCGGAAAGTTCTGCAGGTAAAACGGGGTCCATTTATGACTAATAGCAGATAAAACTTCAGCCAGGCGCTAGTACCCAGTAGTAAAACACCACCTGGTGGTACAAGACTACCAACGTGTTGGTAATTTTGAGACCGTTGCAACGGTTGGAAAACGTACAACCTTTGTTCTCTTTCATATCCCCAATAACACATACTGCTGATTTTATTTGTTGAAGTTATATCATTGTCCATTCTTATTTGATAAAAGAAAATATACATAAAAAAATATTTTATTTTTAGTTTATTTAACTCAAGGTAGTATCCTTGGTCCAATCCTTTATACAGTTTATACAGCTGACATCCCGACTCATCCTAATACTATACTTACCACGTGTATACATGTGTATTATTAGTCAACACCAATCCAGTTATTGCATCCCAAAGCCTCCAATCCCAAATCACTGATCTTGAAGAATGGTGCCAAAACTGGAGGATTAAAATAAATTCTCAAAAATCGCATCAAATCACTATTATCTTACGTCGTAAACCAATGACTTCCTGCCCTTCAGTATCCTTTAATAATATCCACTGGTTCCTGTAGAACAGATCCGATACTTAGGGTTGCACCTTGACAAACGATTGACCTGGAATCCTCATACTAGACTGAAAGGACAAGAAACCGCTCGACGTTTCAGGCTACTTCAACACTTACTTGACAAACGCTCTAAGCACCCAATTAACTACAAAAGACTCATCTACATGACCATCATACGACCTATTTGGACTTACGGAGTAGAGCCTTGGGGCTCCAGTAAGCCATCGAATTCCTCTCGTACCCAATCCTTACAATCCAAAATCCTTCGTAAAATCCTCAATGTTCCTTATTTTGTTAAAAATCAAGTCATCCATAACGACCTTAAAGTCCCTTTTGTTGCTGATTTGGCCCGAACCCGGTATCTATACTTTCATAACAAACTTCATTAACACTCAAACCCTCTAGTTTCAAACTTAGCTTCCTCTTCCATTCCCGATAATCCTCCGAGGCGTCTGAAAAGAAGATGGCCACGGGACCTTCTTAGTTGAACTTTGTTTTAAGCACTACCAGTGGGTAGTTTCTCTTCTTGTCATTCTCATATAATTATGTATCACGTATCCTATTTACTTGTCTTTTCATTTGATCCTACATCTTATACATATATATGAGGAAGAAAATGGTCCGGGTGGAGGTCAGAAAAAATTCTCTTTAGTAAGACGAATTGTTTATATTACAGCCAACGTTTCGGCAAACATTCTTCAGGGCTAAATATACAACATACATATAAATTATACGGTCACCTGTGGTCTAGTGGTTATCGTAACAAACTACTAAACCCAAGATCGCGGGTTCGCAACCCGGCAGGTGGCCCTAGATTTTTTTTAAAGGAGTGAAAAATCCTTAGTTACACCGTCCTTCGGAAGGCACGTTAAACGGGGGTCACGAGCCTCTGTACGATGTTAGGTACCCGTTAAAAATCCCTATCGTAATTAAACCTGGATAGGCAAAATTTAGACCTCCAACAGTAGCATCGTCCGATTAGCCATAGCAGCAGAAAGTGAATTAATGAACAAACCAAACCAAACCATATAAATTAAAATAATATATAGAGTAAATAATAACAATAAATATAAGGCATCCTTGGATAAGCAAATATACATAGATAAATGGGGAACTCTGTAGGTAGATTTAACTAAAAAAAGAGAGAGAATACGTATAGAAAATTATCGAAAAGTACTGAGGTATAACATGATAATTGTCTTATTCGATAATTCTCCATAACTATTCCCTCTGTTCTTTATATATATTTTTTATCACCCATACCCTTAGATGACTATTATTTTTTACCTATATCCCTAGCCTTTATAGATATTATTATTTACAATATATCATTTTACTTTATATGTATCTTGCTTACAGCCAACCGGCTGTAAAACAAACAGTTCTTCTTACTAAAGAGAATTTTTTCTGATCTCCACCCGGTCCATTTTCTTCCTCATAATATATTATAATATACTAAATAGTAATAACAATATATCTGGATAATAAGATTTTATCTACTGACGGCAGACCACAACGTTTTCACTTCTTTGCTTTGTCTTTAGCGGCTGAAGATTAATTTTATCCTCTGAGTATAAGGGAGCACGGCTGATAAAGGATTGGGCCAAGGATATACAATTACTTGAGAAACACCAGCAGATTGGGAAAAGAGGGATGAATAGACATTAATATTGTTTACTTGGAAAGTTCTATTTGTGAGTGAAAGTAATGTAGAGGGTAGGAATTTACGGAGTTGGTAGAGCAAGCCCTGATGCCAATCAGGCCAAAGGTCAAAAGCCTGTTCCATGTCGGGAAAGACTTTTCTAGGAACTTTGAATGGCTTTTCTAGGAAGGTGTTTTAAGATATGAGGTCGTGCCCAGGAGCTTTGTCGGTAGGTAATATTTGTGCAGGATGGAATGCTTTGGGTGGAAGGGACATTTGGAGGGGAACATATAACGCTTCTTTTGTATATTCAATGTGAGTTAATTATATCACGATGTGGATGAAACATTTTGTAAAGGTATTGACCAAATAACAGTGATTTTTCTCCGTCAGATCTTGTCCAGTTATTTGATTCAGTAAGGAGTGGTTGATTAAATTCTTTATGAGTTTTTTGGTGGTCATCCATAATGTTTTGTCGGTGGTTGTAAGATTTTCAGTCCAGGTAACTAATTTTGAATTTTGAACTTCTTGATTTCTGCTTTTAGTTTGTTAGTTAGGTTTGTATAGATAGTTTTATATGCTGGATATCGAGTTCTATGCCCCTTCAATCTTGCTCTGAGTTTTTCTCTTAATAAGATACGAATATGCTGTGGCAAATCAGTCTGTTGATAGTTATTAATTGTATGATTTGTGATGATATCATGTAAACTGCTTTTCATTGATGTTGTAAGTTTCTCTATATCTTGGTTTGTCTTAATTTAAATTTTTAAGTCTAGTTTGTCCTAGAAGTCATAACAAAAATCGTCCCAGTTGACACGTCCTCAATGTGGAGGGGAAGGCTTGGGAGCAAAACTTGAGTGCAAGAAAAGGAGGACTGGACTATGATCTGATGAAAGGTTGTCCAAGGATTCAATATTGGCTTGTGCGGGGGAAATCTGGGATGTAACAAATATGCCAAGAGTGTCGGGTCATTTTTTGAGGGGTGTAGGCCAATAGGTAGGATTTTTTGGTGCAAGGATAGAGTAACTCTTTGAGGATGTGAGAGAACTGGCCAAGAGTAAAATAATTTATTTGCACCTAAAATATTCGAACCCGGGAATAGCAAATCACCACTGCTTCAAGATGCTTTAAACACATTTTGAACATACTATCATTTTAAAGCTTTGATAGCACATGAGGCTATGTTTTAACAGATGTGTTGCGAGGAATTGTCAAGAAACATCTGGGAAAAATTAGTAGTAAGGTTCTCCTTGATTTGAATACAAGAACGAAACTGTTCAGGGGCCGTTGATCTTGTTCCATACTATCATGGGAATTAAAATAACAGAGGAAAAGAGAAAAAATTTTCAAAGAATAAAATCATAATAAAGAATGAATATTACATCCATATTAAATAATATATATATATATATATATGTATACTACTTTTAAATGTAATTATAAAAATGCGAATTAGGTAACCATCCATAATGTGAGTATTATAGAGACCTTTGGGTTCAGAGATTATATTTTTTTTCGTAAGTGGGTATGTTACTTGAAATGACTTTGTGGGTTTCTTAAAATTATCTAAAGGGTTGCGGAACAAAGGTTGATGACCCATGGCGTATAATGCGAGTGAAAGCTTAAAATTCAAGAGATATGTGAAAATGATTAAAAAAAAAAAACCTACGAAGTGTCTCGGGTAGCTGTACTATTATAAGCCAATGGTTGAGCAATGAGGTGATTTGACCCAGATTATGCTCAACCTCCATATATTTTTCTCCTACATATACCACGTTATAGAGGCTGGAGTTAATGTCTGCATAATCCCCAGATTCGTATTTGGCTGATAACAGATTAGATAATTCTTTATTTGAAAATGAAAATATTTTATAATAGAATTAAGAAAATTAAAATGCCCTCTATATAGTTGGAAAATCAAACGTTTCACTTGGAATCCTCATACAAGATTGAAAAGACAAGAAACTGTTCGATGTTTTCGCCTACATCAACATTTACTGAACAAACGCTCAAAGCTCCCAATTAATTACAAAAGACTCATTTACATGACAGTTATCAGACCTATTTGGACATACGGAATTGAGTTATGGGGCTCTACTAAACCATACGATTCATCTCGTATCCAATCCTTACAGTCCAAAATCCTTCGTAAAATCCTCAATACTCCTTATTTTGTTAAGAATAAACTCATCCATAACGACCTTAATGTCCCTTTTGTTGCTGATTTGGCCCGAACCCGGTATCTATCCTTTCATAACAAACTTCATTACCACTCAAACCCTCTTGTTTCAAACAAGTAGCTTCCTCTTCAATTCCCGATAATCCGCCGAGGCGTCTGAAAAGAAGATGGCCACGTGACCTCCTTACTTGAACATTGATTTGAGTACTACCAGTGGGTAGTTTCTCTACTTGTCATTATCATGTCATTATATATCACTTAGCCTATTTACTTGTTGTATTATTGTTACAGTTGTAGATATCAATAAATAAATTTAAAAAAAAAACGTTGAGATCATACTCCGGAGTTCTAAGGACCGTTTATGGACTGTTAAAACTGTAGAGACTCTATACCGTGTAGAGAAACTTAAAAGAGAAAGTGCGTTACTTTTATTTTTATTTACTTATTTAATGTTTTTTAAATTGTATACATAAAGAAATTATAAAGGATATTTGTGTTGCAAAATAGATTCTAAAAAAAAAATGAATTAAATTTCTTGGAATGCTCCTTATTATGTCACAAACAAACTCATCCATCATGCTCTTAATATCCCAAATGTTGCTGATTTGGCCCAAACTAGATACCTATCCTTCCATGAAAAGTTCTATACACACTTGAATCCGCTACTCTCTCAACTTGCTTCCCATAATATTCCTGATAAACCTCCGAGGCGTCTGAAAAGAAGATGGCCTCGAGACCTCCTGCTATAGAACTTTATTGGAGTGCTATCAATGCATAGTTTCTCCACAAGTGTTTTTTTTTTTTTTTCATGTCCTTTGTTCAAACAGCAGATTTACTTGATGCTGATAATTACAGTTGTAAATATGAATAAATTATTCTATTCTAAAAAATAAAATATATTTTTCCAAGTTAGTATTCATATATGGGATCGGTGTGGCAGAAGTTTAGGTCAAGGGTTCCAGGCAATACTTAACAGATAATTATTTGTTCTATTATCAGTTATTCAGTCGGTTTAACAGTCTTATTTAATCAATCACAGTCATTATATCAGCTTAATGAGGACCAAATTGGAGTCATAAAAAAAAGTTGAAAGAGCTAGGTGAGCGGAGGAGAAGGCCTACTCGTTACTCATAAAGACAGGAAAGCTCATCTCCGGTGATTTTCCGAGTAATTAAAGACAAGTTGGAAATCTCTTTTCATCTCCCCGCCTCGGGGATCCGCGCGGCCTGCCCTGGTTAGGTCTCTTCTATTTTAATTGCTTCTGCTGGGAAATGTACTCCCGAGCTATCTTATCGAATTGCGACGTCACAATAGGAGATCTCTCTTGGAGATTTCGGGAGTTCCGTTATCATTATAATTTTTTTAACTAATTATTATTGTATTACATATGTTCAAAGTAAAAATATTCTGTTCCTATTTATACATACTCGCTATGGTATTGTGTAATGAATTTAAACGTATATATAAAAGATAAAATATTGGGTTGTCCTGACAATACCTCTCCAAATAGTAAACTGTATCTAATGGTTGGAATTTGGACTTTTATAAATGGAAACGCTTACTGATCCTTATTGAAATGAAAAATTTTGTTTACTCCTGTAACATTTTGCTCCTTTTGAAATAAATAATTGAATAATTCAGTCTTTACTAAGATGTAAATCATGATTTTTTAATATGTATTTTTTTTTTAGTTCAAGCTCGGCCAGAACGGGGCTCAAACGGCCAAAAATATCAGCAAAGGTAGTATAAGTGAGTGAACTTCCACGGCCTTCTTTGTCTTGAAGGCTCATGTCTTCCTCTCGAAGTCTCTGGTACCACCGTTGAATAGTACACTCACTGAGTTCTAATGCCTACGATTTAGACTTTATTGATATTTCTGGCCGTTTGGGCCCAGTTCTCGCTGTTGAACTTGTAAAACAAAACAAAAAAAAGCAAAACAAAAAAATTGTTTCCAAGTATATAAATCTGATCAAGTATATATACAAAAATGATTCAACAATTAACTAAAACTGCTGTTCCTAAAAATGATTACTTACTCATTGATCATAGCTATTACAATATAAACATTTTATGCTATATTGCGAAGTTACTCATTAATTATAAACTGATCTATTCTTTGGAACTTGTAAGTTCACCCTATCTATTATTATACATATGTCTTACATATGTCATTTTATATTTATTTTAGTGTGCTATTTAATGTTTTTAGTAAAAGCTCATTTTTTCAATGTCAGGGCATGAGTATGAGATTAATGTCACCTAAGAAGTTCAAGAATACTGAAACTCGAGAACTAAAACACAATATATATATATATATATATATATATATATATATATATATATATATATATATATATATATATATTGAAAATTAATATTAATAAATTAATAATAAAATATAGCAATATATTACAATCCATATTTGTATATGTATGCTCTCCAATCAAAAACCTTTTCTAACCCCAACAGCATTACGATTAACATAATATCGAACAACAGATTAATTATAGTTCACGTAAATTTGTAAATCGAATATTTAATTAATTTTTATTATTAATATAATTTTAAAAATGTGTATGTAAATATCTAATCTTATCTTTCATGTGTTAATAGTAATCACATTATAATGTTTGTTAATTGTTTTAATTTTTAAATATTTTTTATTTTGAGGAGAAAAGATTTGCCCCGGCCGGGAATCGAACCCGGGTTGTCCGTCTCTCCGTGACAGCACTCAACTAATTGAGCTACCGGAGTCGCCTTCTAGCTGAGACAAATCTGTTCTCTTATCTGACCCTATGTCCTCGTGCTCTCGCAATTTTTGCGATGTATACACGAGAACGAATGTTCTTTGAACATTACTTTTTAATATAAGGATCTTGTTGACTTACGTCATATTACTATTTATAATTTTTTGTTAACTGCTTTAATATTTAAATATTTTTATTTTGAAGAGAAAAATTTGCTCCGGCCGGGATTTAAAAACATGATAGTATCTATCAATCCATTAGTTGAAAAACTAAGAATAATGTGCAATCTCTCTCAAAAATGTTCATGAAACTTGTACGAAACCACCCTAAGGTTTGTTTTTTGTTTTAAAGAGCGTAAAACATAGTAAATTAAGTCAGGTCATCATCATCTATAGTAAACTAACCCTATGTTATATAAAACTCTGATATAATTATTGATAAAAAACACATACATACAGGTTGGATGATGGAGAAAATTAAGACCACCCAAAAGGTGTAACTTGTTGTTAACTCCCATATATCTATAAGGACAATTAAATTCGGTTTAAACATGGCGATGTTATAAGGTTACATATATTAAAAAAGTTAATTGCTCACCTCTATTCACGTAAAACAAAAATATTCGAATCACTAAAAAAGTGACGGTTTTTTCTGTTGATAGGGGTTTTTAGAGATTAGGTTAAGGAACATTTTAGTAACTCTTGAAATCCCAGGATTATATTGTTGTTAGTGAGCATGGGGGAATTCAGGTTCCAATATTGGCCGGCGCACAGTGGAGTATTAGCCCTTAAAACCTGGCCAAAACTAGATTTATCATATTTATCTAGACTTATCTGAAACCATAGTTGAACAGATGTTTTCGACGACGTGACGGATCACTCAGTATGCTTTTTATGTTCAATATAATTAGTTATATTGTAGTTTGTATGGTTTAATTGACCAGTGATATATTTTCCTCAGTTGTTTGCGAAGTAAGTAACTAATGTTTTCATAGTTTATTGGAAATTAATATCAGCACTTAATTCCCATATTTTACTGTTTTTTGTATAATCAAGCAGTAAAATATTTATTTAAGGTAAGGTTTTAATCATGTTCCGAGTCTGTCCGGGATAATTTTTTGGTACCATATTATTCTACTTTTAACACTTAAATAATTTATGCAGTAAAATCTTCCACATTTAGTTGCCATTTTTGTATAAATGAGTTTAAAAAATCATATTTTTAATGGGGTTTGAAGAACAGAAGCTCAAATAGCTTTATGTTTTTCAACATTTTCGACCTGTTTACACTTAAATCTTGTGATTAGTGGCACTGATTTAAAGGTTTGGCAATTTTAGAAGTGCGTTACAAATTTTTTAATTCGAAACCAGCTTGTTTATCACTTTATTCTAAAATAAAAAATAAAAATTTAATTTTTAAAATTTATATTATTTTTATATATTTAGGGTTGAAAATGGAGCGAGAATTAACTCGCTTACAATTTTTTGAGCTTAGAAAAAAATACAAGAAACTTTATTGTAATGAGTTGGTATTTTTACGAGTTCTAACCCAAATATATATTGAGATAAATTAGTAGTGTTTTTTTTATTTTCAAATAGATTAATAACAACTGTCCAGATCGTTATGTTTGATATCATTCTTTATCATTGTGGTTGAGAAAGAGAATTAAACTCCGAATTTTGCACTAAATGGTTTGAATAACTACAGTAGGCTATATACATTTATATATATACATATATATATATATATATATATATATATATATATATATATATATATATGTAATATATACATAGAATTATACATATACCTACATAAAAAAGGATGCTATAAATAATTTTGAAAACTACTAAAAATTAGTTGAAAGATTGATAATGATTTGATTAACAACCTACCCTGAGATTTTTATCAAGGAAATTGAAGTTAAATAGGAATAGTATTATTAATAATAACGTTTTAGTCTCTTTAGCTGTAAAACTCTGTTGAGGCTTAAAAATACCCTTAAATATATAAATAAGCATAAATAAACTTATTTCACCACTTAAATAACAGGTATCGACAAATAAATACTTTTGGCCAGGTGTTAAGGGCTAATACTCCACTGTGTGGCGGGAGTATTATTAGCTTGGTGACATTACAGCCTTAGCATAATGCAGCTATACACATGTCCCGTATACGGCTTCCAAATAATTCCATTCTGTATTTATACAAGCCTATCAAATATAATTTAGATAATTAATTATTTCCTTTGACCAAAATGCAATTTATATATCAGATGAGTAAAAAAAATCTCAATACTTACAAATAAATTTAAATAATTTATTGTTCTTTTATAAAAAAAAAGGTAATATATTTGGAAAAATCAATGAACCACGACGTCAGTATTCAAAAGGTTTATACAGAAAATTTTTAAATTATGATGTAGCAGAGGAGATATTTCTTTAAAATTCTAAAAATAAATATGCAAATCTGAATAATAATATTAAAGATAAAATGAAACTCCATAAATACTCTGGAAAAGGTTTATCAAAATTGGCTGTCTAAATTCTTCAGGCATTATAGCAAAAATGGCCTATATACCAATGATGAACATATTTACTAAATGCCCAGAATTATTACTTAGCTACTTAATTAGTAGTAGTAATGAGAAATGGAAGTCATAGTAACTACAGTCAATTTGGATAGTTAGTGAATTTCAAAACGGATTCTTCTTACATGCATAGCTAAGCCCTACGCAATTATAATTCCTATCCTATTTAAACTATTAGGTAAATATTGAAAAATACTGGACAGATAATTTCTATTTCTGTTTTAGTTTGGAGACTTAGGGCTTTTCGTTGGAATTTTTCCACGGTCTTAACTATTAGGTAAATTTTAATTTTATTGTTCCGATAAGCTCCCTTTACTACGGTGCTAAAATAGAACCATTTCAAACAGAAAAATTGACGTAGAAAGAAGATGAGAGGTGGTTTGATCTTAAACCATTTAGAGAATAATTTTTTATAATTATTGGTCATTTTTTTTGAGTTTTAAATATTTTTATTTTTTAAAGAGAATTCTATCTTTTCTCCTTAAAAAATAAAAACATTTAGAGAATAAATTGATTATTATGCATATTCATAATTTTTTTAAAAATAAATATAAAATTTATATTTTATATGTTATGTTATTTGATATTATATAATATATTAATACATTTGATATTGTTATGGAGAATGCATGGAGGTTTAATTGTAAATTATTAATGTTATTAATGGTTATATACTGATGGGGAATGTTGAAGTTGTAATTATTAGTGCATAGAACAATTGTTATGGGTTTGATGATTGTTATATATGATGGAACTTGTTTTATTATTATTTTTAGTGTATTTAGGGACTATGAGTATTGATGGAGAATCAGGTGTATGAATCTCGTTCATATGTTATTATTAAGTACTATTATTGAGGGTGATTCTTATGTTAAATTAAAGTTTTATTTTCATTATGCTAAATGTAACTTTTATTTCAATATACTAGTGTTTGTTTGTTGATAGATAAATCTTTTAGGGTTTATTTCTTCACCCAGTTTGCCCATGTGTTCTCCCTCCAAGGTATCCTTTAATTTAATATTTAATGCCTTAATTTTAGAAAAACCATCACTCCATCATTATGTTGATGTCCCGGTCAATAACGGTCCACCGCGCCTGAATTGGTATGCCAAACTGTATTGATGCATATTTACATTCCATGTTTTATTCCATCATCAACAAAATTCTTTGGGACATTTAACTCTGAACCACTAAGTGTCAAATTTTATGTCAAAACCCATTTACGTAGCCTGAATTCGCGGCAGTACGACGAATAATAATAAACTATGACTGTAACTGTGTAAAGACTATAACTTTTATTATCAAACAAATATTACCTAATCATTGCCTTAGCTTTTGAATTGCCTTAGTAACTAATTTTTATTATATTAACTAGTAAAATCATGAGTTAAGAACAATTTTTTTTTTAAATTTATTTATTGATATTTACAACTGTATTACAATAATACAACAAGTAAATAGGGTACGTGATACATAATGATATGAGAATGACAAGTAGAGAAACTACCCACTGGTAGTGCTTAAAACAAAGTTCAACTAAGTAGGTCACGTGGCCATCTTCTTTTCAGACGCCTCGGAGGATTATCGGGAATTGAAGAAGAAGCTAGGTTTGAAACTAGAGGGTTTGAGTGGGAATGAAGTTTGTTATGAAAGGATAGATACCGGGTTCGGGCCAAATCAGCACCAAAAGGGACATTAAGGTCGTTATGGATGGCTTTATTCTTAACAAAATAAGGAGCATTGAGGATTTTACGAAGGATTTTGGATTGGAAGGATTGGATACGAGAGGAATTCGATGGCTTGGTGGAGCCCCAAAGCTCTACTCCGTAAGAACAAATTAAAGTCCAATTTAAGAGTAATAACTGAGAAGAAGAAGTACAATGGACCCATTGGAAGATGAAGATTGTATCTTTAGAATAGAAGAGAAAAACTGAATCTACTACTATAACATGAGTTTTCTATAAGAGTTTATTTTTCTGAGTTTATGTAATATCCATCTATCATAGGCTAAATAAATACAAATTGGATAACGATAATATATTCAGTTACAGTAAACAGAACTGGCCTTAAATAAAACAAATCGAACCCAATTTTATCATATTTTACAATATAAATGAATAAAAGGCAATAAGAATGAAAAAATGTGTAAGAGGTTCAAATCTAATAATTCACGATTTTTTTTGTTCTATTGAACAAGCTGTTACCGGAAACTTAGAGAAACTTCAAAGAGGCAGTGAAGTAGTGCTATGCCGGTGCAAGTTATATAAATGTTTTTTTTTTAATGTTTCTTTCCACATTTGTTGTCGGTGATTCGAAATTATTATTTATGCTACTTTGCTTAATTCAGATATTATCACATAAAGATCATCTCAAATGAGCACTCTGTAATAGAATAATTATAATCTGAAATACGATTCATAAACTCGAAAATCGTATTTCGTTCATACAAAATGGCTTTACATGTCAGTTATTTGGTCTTGGCCTGTCTGTCATCCCCAAAACCAATTGAGCGCCCTTAGTCAGCTTCCATCGGAGTTTAATTCAAGTGACGGGCTGGGAAAGGGGGCAGGGGCCTCCCGTACTCCCGCTTTGCCCTGATTCCTGGGGAAGAAGCTTAGTTCGGGGACCCAGGCAAATTGTAAATAGGGTTTAAATGTGTGCATTTTTTTTTATTGTTTTATTTATTTATTTTTAATCTAGATTTAATTTAATTTTATTATCATTTTTGCATTTATTTCCTTTTATTACCGCATGTATATATTTTCCATATACATATATTTTATTACATTCACTTATTTTATTTTGTTTATATCATCTTTTGTTTTGTTATGGAATGGTTGTAGCTACATAGCACCATTACTTATTGCCCACAAGTGGCAGATTGTAATGTTTTATAATAAAGTGTTAAAAAAAAAAAAATTGATAAACACTTTAGATCTTGTTATAGATTGTCTTGTTTCAATATCTCCTAGAACTCTGTTTCAACTTAATTCAATAAAATTGTCCTTATTTTCAGTAGTCTGAAAGAAAAGAAATGCCTTAACATTTTGTTGAAGCAGAAGACACTCTCACAAACTGAAGATTGATGTCGCGTACACAGTTACAGTTCGCCACAATGCATCTCCACGTATTTTGTAAAGTTTCTGTTATTTCCTCAGTAAACACTTTTATTAGGTTTACACATCTGACATCAATCAACGTGACTCAATTTCAGCTGACTTTCGATTATCCAATAAAGGTACAAATATATAATACTGAAGACTATCCACGATTATGCAACCAGTCAAATGGTCTAAAAAAAAATCAGCTGTTCACAACAAATATGCTGATTTCGATTGTAACATTCTTTAATATCTGCTAATGTTTTCATGGATCTTTAAAACGAAACCGCTTATTTTAACCAATCGTTCCATTGTCACTTCTTATAAACTTCCCAAAGTGTATATATAAAGAGAAGAGACTATAGTAGGAGATTAGTCACTAAGTTAAGATGGAAAACCTATTGACCATCAACGCTTAAATAGTATCAGACATTCAGCTTTTTACATCGATATAGCATCAATCGATTCGGCAATAAATATATTTTCATTTTACAAGCAAATCTCTGTTGGTTAACTATACGATTCATAATGTTAAAAACATTTTTTGTATGATTTGTACAGTTAATATATTTTTTTCATTTAACACTTGAATAAAAATGCGATATTATTGTGAATTCTACCGGGATAGATACATTAGATAAACATGTTTTTCATCGCTCGTTTAACATTACAAATATTGATTGAGTTGGAACACGATACGGTTCAACCACCATCGTTTACCTCGTAAGACGATAACCCCAATTAGAATCGTAATGGGCAAATGAGAGGGAAGGCTGGACGGATGAGATTCCCAAGTAACTGGGTTTCCAATAACGCGTCAGAGGTATAGGTGCAATATTTCAGGTTCGAAGTAGGACAAACTGTGGTATCAGGTTATCACAAAATGGTTTATAGCGGTTAGGGTGAAGTCATAGAAAAAAAATATAATTGCACAGAGAATATTTTTAATCAAGAATTCAAACATACTTTTGTACCCAACATAAAGGCTACATATTTATTAGAAAAAAAACCTGTACTACAACAAACGTAGTGTTTCTAGGACATTGATTGTTCATTACACAGTTGTGTACAACACATAGGGAGGTGATTTGTCGTAGATCACGCTCAACCGACAGAATTTTCTCCCTTACTCTTGGTTCCCACCTTATAGAGGCTAGGCGAGTAAAAGAAGAGTCCTAGATCCCATAGGGTTCGTCTTACAGACTAAATAAAATAGTCTCCGTCCACTTACAGATTAAATAAAAGTATGCCAGCGAGGGACTTAAACCCAAAACCTTGGGCCTAGTAACTCTACCTCCGTTCCCAACATGTCTATTAAGCTACGTCCACACTACTTGACCGTTGCTTAGACCAGGTCTCAGTGACGTGGTCTAAGCTTGTCTCGCAAGATGGTTGCGGAGCCATTGCTAAGACTAACCAAGCGGAGCCGTGGCTGAACCAAAAATTGCTGGTTTAAATTCTCCCGACCTGAATGGGAGACTTCATGCAATGAGACGAGATACGGCCAGTTTGAGCAATATTCATCATTATTATTGTCATTATAAATTGCGACTATACATTTTAATAATAATTATTGTAATTATAGATAATAACTATCATGTATACCTAAAATTATTATAAAAATTAAATTATGTTAATAATACTATAATTAAATGATCAGTCCTAATTTATTTAATAATACTAATAATACGTTAGGCGCGCGTATCTGTTAGATATGCAGTGGAAATGTTCATTTAATTTTCTTTGATCCTTGCTCGTTTTCTTTGATATTGCCTTCTTCTTTCAACTCAAATATATTTTGACATAGCTTGTCGTTTTTATAACGTAAATTTGTATTTTTTCTGAGTTCCTTGAAAATAAACTTTTATTTCCCCCTTCTTTCGACCCAATCCTATGGCAATCTTGACCGAAAATTCCTATAATAAATAGGAATAAATAAAAAGTGTTTAGGTAGAAATAAATAGGTTAGGTAAAACTAAAGTGTTTGCATTTCAGGAATACTCGCGACAATTCATTTTTTAAATGCTTTAGTCATTTTTTAAATATATTTTATTTTTAATTAATTAATATAAAATTTTTAATCCATTGGTAATTTAAACTAGCATATAAATTGAATTCGCACTTTATATAGCGAACTTTAATCATTGCATCAGTTTTTACTTTTATATTTTTTGCACATATTTGTATAATTTTGTCATTATTGGCGAAAAAAAATGTTTTTTAATTTGAATAATGGTGTGGACGTGAAAGCTGAGCTAAACGCACTTATGTGTGATACCGACTATGATATTGTTCAAAATAAAGCGACATTATCATAGAAAAGGTTTTAAAGTACAATTTTATTTATCTTGTAATTTTTAAAATGTGATTTTGTATTTATTCTAAGTTCCTTGAGAAGGAGCATAAAAAAAAAAAAAAAAAAAAAAAAAAAAAAAAAAAAAAAAAAACGTTCTGTATAACATGTTTAGTTTCAAATAAACTTTTGTAGTCATTTTTTAATTTTTTTTTTTTAGAAAGTAAACTGCACTAATAAATTAATAGAATATTAATATACAATAATAAAGCATAGAATATTAAACACACATAAATAAACAAATATATATATAGCATATAAATATATATGTTTATTATTATACATAGGTATAAGTTGGGCAATTATACCTTCGAATAAAATTGGAACCGATTACCCAAGACTCGCCACATACATATATATTTATATTTTATAAACGCTATAAGCTCGTACAAATCCAAAAAGGTGACCGGATTAATTATTTTTTTAATGGAGGGATATTCATATCAAATTTCACAAAAAGCTCCGTTAAGGTATGGTCCTCTTCCCTCCTATGGAACTTGTCTTACTTGAGAAATTTCGAGATTTAAGCACTGGTCAGTTATTTCATTGAGAATAAGTCGAGTTCTTAAAGACTATTCTATTATAAATTTATCTGAGTTTATACATTTTTTTGTTGAGTTTTTTGAGTGAATAATGAAATTTCGTTTTGAATTACGACTATAGTTAGTTACATAAGCAATTGCAAAACTGGTCCTATTTAGTTATTTATACATTTATGCTTAATGAGAATTTTATTTCATGTACTATAATGATGTTCATAATTTTTCATATTTTTCGAATTGCGAATGCGAAAATACAGTTTTGTTTTAGTCAAAAATCCCCAGCGTTTTCTCAGCTATACATTGACTGTATGAGAAATTAAATGTGTTTATGAAGATTACTTTTCAAAAGTTTTTTTTCCGCATCGTACGAGACATTTAAAAATATTGTTTTAAATAAAATATACAATCGAGTGCTTCCGATTAGTCGATATTGACAAAAGGATACATTGTAATTGGCATATACCAGGAACACATAAAGCACATTTCATATTTACCCTCACATACCTTTTTGCGAGATTCATCCTCATTATTTATAATTGGGTAAAAAATATCGCTTATTCCAGTTCTCAGTAGAGACGGATTCAGATGAAGAAGTATAAAACAAAAAGAAAGAATTCACGAAAAAGAGGCGAATCTTTATTTAATTCTTAAATAAAAGGTGAAAAACAGGAAGGTTTCGAAATTCCGACGGTTTCGACTCGAATGGAACCAGGACAGTTGGCGTTTTTTAGGGTTGTAGATTGATTTGTTTTTCAGGCGCGACATCAAGATTTATTTATTGGACTCTACTTATAACAACCAATTACTTATAAAAATAATATGTTATTCTCATGTATTATCAAATGTCCTATGGAAAATCCCGTTTTCAGAGAGAATATGGAATCGTGTAATAAGCGAAAAAAAATTTCTTTAATAGAATTTTTTTCTATCGGTGGGCGAATGTAGATGAAATCGTTGTGGATACTTTTTAATTCGTCAAAACACATACTTTGTACAGCATGTTTATATAAATAGTTACAAGATGACCATAATATTTTTTTATTATTATAAATATATAATATAAAAAAATATTTGATGTGTGTATGTAAAAATATGTACACACATTAAATATAATTCTTGTACTTATTTGGTGTTGTTTTTTGGACTGCACCCCCAACTATCTCCATTCTCCATTTTTTATTATTATTAGATTTTGTTTAACGTCACTTCGACTGCTGAGCCGATTAGCGACGACGGCTTTACTTAAATTTGCTTAATAAACTTCGTGACTTTTTAATACTTTAGCTTCTTCTTTGTTTTATTCTTTTCTTTAAACGGTAGACACAAATAAATGTTAATATTTATTCTTTCATTTTGCTAATTTTTACATTCAAACCGAAGCTTGACAGTATTTGTTTTTGTAATATCACAACTTTGACAGGTTGGTTGTTAAAGCACTAAAACTAGATGGAGATGAGTCAGTTCTGCATGTCAGATTCCTAGTCTGCTTATTAAGCCGCATTCATTTGTCGTTAGGCTGTTTGGAGGGATTCAAGCAACGTTCTTATCTATTATTAAAGCTTAATATTACTAAATGATCTAAGTTATCCACTTCCCAGAAAAAAAGAAGAAAAATTATAATTCAACAAGTTTAACCAGAGATAAACGTGTAGATGTTTACTGGGCATTTTTTATATGTTGTCGTAGGTTTATGTTTTTTGTTTGATTACGTGTATTGTTACTTGGATGAAAAATATATATATTTCCTGTAGGGTTAATAAAAAGCCGTGTATAACGGGAAGATAGATACTTGTATTCTAAATTTAAGTCTGATGTATCTTGAATTTTAAAACCATATTAAGAGGGAGGGAAATTAGCATTAATAATTTAACAAATAAGTTTTCATAGATTTTTTAATTTATTTTTTTAGGCCTAGGCTGAAACAGCTTTATATTTATGCATATAAAATATATATATATATCTTTTTTCGAAATCCTGGAAAATATCGCTGTTATGATGTTCAATTTTAAAAATTAAGTTGAGATCATACTCCGGAGTTCTAAGGACCGTTTATGGACTGTTAAAACTGTAGAGACTCTATACCGTGTAGAGAAACTTAAAAGAGAAAGTGCGTTACTTTTTTTTTTATTTACTTATTTAATGTTTTTTAAATTATATACATAAAGAAATTATAAAGGATATTTGTGTTGCAAAATAGATTCTAAAAAAAAATGAATTAAATTTCTTGGAATTTATTCAGAATCGTCCTAAACGGATGGTAACAGAATTTTCAAAATTTGTACAAAATAAAAGCAATTTTTTCTTCCATTTAAAAAATGGTACCTTTTCCATGTTTTTAAAGGATACACTAAAAAAATTGTGTTTTTAATACTAAGTTTTTAGTAATATACTAAAACCATCCTTGAAAATGTAGGTTTCGTTGAGTTGAATAATAAAGGCTCGAATTCTAATTCTACTGTTTATTTAATCCACATTGTATATGTATGTGAAACAGATACCATAAATTGACTACACATAACATACATTATTTATACTATTTATAATAAATTTATGGGATATGTAGACTTTCCCGATGTACTATATGAATATATATGTTATGTACTAATAGTGATAATGCACTATAATGCTGCCATGTCATCATGATTAACATAACATGAAATGAACCACATTTCGATTCACCAGCGCACTGCAGCGGTAGCTATGCTGATGGTTTCGGATGGTCTGTGTCTGATCAGTTATTTATCTGCTAATATCCACGGATGGCGCCTGTGCGATCTGCAGGACCTACCTGGAGCTCAAGCAAACTCTTTAATAAATAAGGAGAAACAAATGAATAGAATATCTTTCAAGACTAATGTGTTAAATGATTTAAGTGGGAGTAATTTAAGGTATGAAACTGCCAATAAAACAAATAAATTATTTAATCTGTTATCAGCCATAATGGAGCCATGCTAACCAAACCTCTATCAATTTGGTAACCTTTGTTGAGGAAAAAACCTAGTGGTTGAGATCTCGGGCGCATCACCTCTCTGCACTGCATTTGTAAATTTGAGTTGTAATAGTACAATTTTTTTTTTCAACTATCCTTTCAACAACATAAAAATATCAATTTTAGTATTTTAGTCAATTAAAAGAGTTTTGTAGTAAAAATTATCAGAAATTCTTGACATATCTCCTAAACAATATCTTAAATTTCTTTATTAAAAGGCCACTTTTAAAAATAATCAATTTATTAATTCGAAAAAATAGCCGTGTATTCATATTATGTGGTAATAATTTAAACTTATATAAATTAATTTAGGTAACAGTTATTAAAGTTGCTCATTATTTAATAAAACATTCCATATCAGTTTTAACTAGTTCTTTCAGTATTCTATAATTACACAAGAATAGTTAAATTAACTGAAATACTTCGCCTCTTCCGACTCAACTTGATGGGTCACCAAATATTCTGTAAAACGTTTGTAGATTGCGTTCTAAGGATTTTCTGTCCATATTTTTTTTTTCTCTTTTTCATTTCAAACTTCATATTTACTGCATGTCTACTTTTAAGTGTAAATACCGCAAGTTTGTTTCGTCCTTTTTTGAGTAAAAGATCGCCATCTTTTCTGTTCTGCTTCATTCAGCGGTATCAGAACTGTTTCTTTAAAATGGTAACTTAATTGCTAGATTGGATGAACATATTTACTTTTACTTGCCAAAAACTATATGAATAAGAAGTTAAAGACCGTTCGCATTGAAGATACGTGACGTTTATAAAAAATTGGAAACTGCATAATCGACGTTAATGGCAATGATCAGAAACGTGTCATGATTAGAAGTAAATTAATTTTCTTCACACCACCCTGAATATAAAATTATACAACTAGTATTTATTTATAAATAGACATCAATTCATTATCTAAACCTCGTTAGCGACAACAGCTTAGTTTTTTTATTTTTAGAATAGAATAATTTATTGATATTTACAACTGTAAATATATTACATCAAGTAAATCTGCTGTATGAACAAAAAACACTTGTGGAGAAACTATCCATTGATAGCATTCCAATAAAGTTCTGTAGTAGAAGGTCTCGAGGTCATCTTCTTTTCAGACCCCTCGGAGGTTTATCAGGAATATTATGGGAAGCAAGTTGAGAGACTAGCGGATTTAAGTGTGTATGGAGCTTTTCATGGAAGGATAGGTATCTAGTTTGGGCCAAATCAGCAACATATGGGATAATAAGATCATCATGGATGAGTTTGTTTGTGACATAATAAGGAGCATTGAGGATTTTACGAAGGATTTTGGATTGTAAGGATTGGATACGAGATGAATTGGATGGTTTAGTAGAGCCCCAAAACTCAACTCCGTATCTCCAAATAGGTCTGATAACTGTCATGTAAATGAGTCTTTTGTAATTGATTAGGAGCTTTGAACGGTTTTCCAGTAAATGTTGAAGTAGGCGAAAACGTCGATCAGTTTCTTGTCTTTTCAGTCTTGTATCAGGATTCCAAGTGAGACGTGTGTCCAGATGGAGTCCTAGGTCAGCTTAATTTATTTAAAAAAAAAAACAAGAGAATAATATATCAAATAGATAAGAATAATTTTATATTCAAGATCATTGAACACACAGCCAAAAAACCGTAAACAATACTAAAATATGATTTAAAAAACTAGCGATAAGTCTGTACACTTAAAATAAATAAAAATAGAACATTAAATCCAACTTCTATATTTCGGTCGGCCAAAAATTTTTCGGACGATTTATGTTCATTCATTAAAAGTAAAACCGAAAATAAACAACTTTTTTATTTATAGTTACCGTGTTAGCATTAATATAGGTAAACTGTCTGAATAATAGGAATTGCATGTAAAGACTTGAGAGATCGGCAAAAACAGTTTAAAATCTGTTTGCAATAGAGTATAAGGAAAACTAAGCATTTACAGTGATAACTGATTAATTTTCCTATGATTGAAATTATAAGAAATGTGTTTATATCTTAACTTAACTCGAAGCAAAAACCTCCGGATATCTGATTTACATTTATATTTAAAAATGGCAAGGAGTTGTACAGCAGAACTGATCTATAACCATTTTTATTTATTGTTCTTCTGATGGCGATTATTCTTTAAATCTTTTCTCTTCAAAATAAAAATATTAAAAAAACTAATATTTATTTATTGTTTATTTATTAAAATGTTTATTTATTTTTATTTATTGTTCTTCTGATGGCGATTATTCTTTAAATCTTTTCTCTTCAAAATAAAAATATTAAAAAAACTAATCGATCTATATAACAGTTCTATCATTTAAGATGAATTATTAGTATCATCTTTAATTTAATCTTTATTAATACATCTTTTTAAAATTACTGAAATATTATGTAATTAAATAAAACAACTTGTCAAGAAAAGAATATATATATATATATATATATATATATATATATATATATATATATATATATATATATATATATAAACACAAACAAATTTAAATACATAAATATTTGACTTACGGCTACATAAAACACATTTAACATGAATGTAATGTATCAGTTACGCAGGTTTTCGTTTAGTTATGTCATAACAAGTTTTAACTTTTCATTCATTTCCTTTTTAATATTCTCATAAATAAAAGTAAGTTTTAGTATGAAAGCAAAAAGTTTAATTATGGGAAATATATTTATTTTGGTAATCATTTTGTCAAGAAATGAACGTTTAAAAAAATATAGAAGATGATGTGACCATATAAACGAACTGTTCATATGTAAAAGTTGGTTCATTAATTAATATACAGCCTAATATATTAATAAATATACCTTATACAGTCAGTACTAAAATTACTTTTATGGACGAAAGTATTAAAAAGGAAACGAATGAATAGTTAAAACTTGTTGTGACTTAACACGAAGGGACAACCTACGGAACTGATACCCTAATCTGTGAACAGTTCGATCATTCAAGATTAATTTTCATGGCTAATACAATTTTTGGTAATTATTCGGCAGGTTGTCACCACGAGTTTAGTCATAAGATGTTTTAATCTTTCATTCGTTTCCCTTTCAATTAAAAAATCAAAATCAAACTATTATGGCCAGTAATATAGAAAATATAATGCAAATATGGGCAATGTGTATACTTTTCTATAATAATATCATCTAGAAGTGAAAGCTTCAACACGCATATATCATCTATAATTCGAATTGTTAGGTGAATCGTTTATTTCTTGATGAAATAATTACCGAAATATGTTCATTACCCATAATTACATTCTAATTTCCATACTTCCAAGCTCATGATTGTCGAAGTTGTATTTTTGGAAAATATTAAAAAGGGAACAAAAAAAATTAAAAATTCTTATGACTTAACACGAAGAAAAAATTTGGCGGTTAATTACCGAAAATTTTATTAGAAATAAATAAAAATAAATATAATAAAATATATATAATAAATATATATTATATATATATATATATATATATATATATATATATATATATATATATATAATAAATAAAAATAAAATTCATCTTGAATGGTAGAACTGTTTACTGATTGGGGTATCAGTTCTGCAGGTTGTCGCTTCGAGTTAAATCACAAGTTTTAACTTTTCATTCGTTTCATTTGTAATATTTTCGAAAATAAAAATAATGTTACTATATTGTCTGTATATAGTGAACCAACTTATACATACTGTTTACATTGAAACTTTTATTTCTTGTTGAGTTGATTACCGAAATCTACTCATTACTTATTATTACATTCTCTTTTCCATTCTAAAGCTCATGATTACTTGTATTATTGAAAGTAATAAAAAAGGAAATGAATGAATAGTTAAAACTGTTGTGACTCAACTCGAAGCGACAGCCTGTGGAATAATTACCAAATATTTGACTATCAATAAAACTCATAAATGATAAAACTGTTTAAAGATGAAAGTATCACTTTTCCATACTAAAGCTCACGAAAACATTTGTTTATGGCAAACATTAAAAATGAGACGAATAAACAGTTAAAAGTTGTTTTGACTCCCCTCGAAGCGACAACCTGCAGAAAAGTTACCAAATTTTTAAAAATACCAGCGATTTTTATAATTTAAAAAAAATAACTTGTTAAGAATTGAAAATATAAATATAAACGCTAACAAATTTAAGTACATAAATGTTTTACTGTTGTTTACATAAAACGCAACTTAACATGAATATAATATTGACAAGAATAATATATTTTCAAGTATTATGGCATGTTTGAAAAACATCAAAAGCAAAAATCATTATTTAAGGCAATTAAAGATGAATAAAGTGGAATAACTGTACCTTAGAAGCGTAGAGGAAGATAAGTAAAGAGAGATGAGCGAGAAAAAATAGACACGAGAGAACACGACAGACACGTTCACGATACGTCGCGAGGACCCGACGGACTATAGCAGCTTCCTCACCGAGCGCCAGTGACGGAGTGGCCGCTTGGAGCCGGGAACGGCGCAGGCTCCGGTCGTACGCGATAATCGCTTATTGATGCTCGCCTCAACTCGACCTCAGTTAGTGCAGGCGTGGGGCAATCAGTGCAATGGTCAGGGCTCCAGTCCTGGGCAAGGAACATCCGCGGTACCTCAAGGAGTCGAGGGGTAGACGTCGGACCAGAATTCACACTAGGCAGTACTTAGTACCGTCTTACTGAACAACTTTATTTTCATTACATCTAGTAACAAGCGTTAAAACACTTGACCATAATATTGAAACGAATAGATGAAATCAAGGTTCAAATATTCATAAAAACGATTCTAAGAAAAACTACCAATAACAAATGGGCACAACTCCCATACCTGAGAACACTAATAGATGTCTGGAAATCTGAAGAAATTAAATCAAGCCGTAGGAGATGTACCGTCGTGTATTCTTCTTCATGCCTCTCATGCCATTTTGTTTTATTTTACTGTCAATCAACCCGCTGATTGTCAATAGTTTGAACAGATTCGGATACAAATACAAAGAGAAAAAATAATCAATCTATGTAATAATTTCATACCGTAGTAAATTATAATACAATTACATCTACATTTTTTCAATGACTTTACATACAATTAATAATAAATCTTTTCAAAATTAAATACTATTAATTCTTATAAAGTTCATCTTTTTTAACTATTTATCACTTCTTACATTTTTGTAAATAATTACACCCCAAATAAATATATTAAAGACTAGCTTACGCCCGCGGCTTCGCTCGCGTGGAATTTGGTCTGCCACATAAAGTTTCGTGAAAGGTCATTTTAAATAAATAATTTAATTATTCCTTTAAAATATAAGTTACTCGTACATCCAAACTTTCAGATGTCTAACTTCATAACTGACGGATTCTATACAACCTTTGAATCCCTATTATATTAAAGGGGAAACCCTTTAGAGTGGAATTATCCAAATTTCTTTCCTAAACTATACAAAGAACCTATCTACAAATTTCAAGATGCTAAGTTCCTGATTTGCCTTTAATTATGCACTAAAACGGTGAGGGGCACATGCCCTCGTGTCCCCACATAAATCTGCCATTGCTGTAGTCTATGATGTATAACCTATTTTACTCAATAAGTTTCATCCAAATCCGTCCAGTAGTTTTTGCCTGAAAGAGAGACAACCATACGAACTTTAACATTTATAATATTAGTAAGATTAGTTTCATTCAAGTTCTTTCTGTTATTTTAACAACTATTATCATGTGATTTGCCTTTAATTATGTCCTATAATGGATTCTCTGGGGGGGGGGGGGGAAGTGCCCCTGTGCGCCCCCCCTAAATCCACGCTTGCTATAGCGTGTGTGTTATTCTGATGTATAACCTATATTAATGTAAAGTTTCATCCAAATCCGTTCAGTAGTTTTTGCGTGAAGGAGAGATAAACATACAAACTTTCACATTTATAATATTAGTAAGATATCCAAAAACGATTAATTTTAATGATTTAAACATTGTTTAATTTATGATAAGATTTCTCATGTCATTTTGTTTTATTTTACTAACAGCCAATTAGCTTATTGACCATATTTCTGTACCTCAGAGGTAAACTATCGTAGCTGACAGTAGATATTATTGGCGGATAGAGCCGAATTTCAGAGGTCACGACCTTGACCCCGGAAGGGGGCCTAGTAGTGACCTTGACCTATATGATTAGCTCTATCTCTGTATGTCATTGATAAGCGTTATCTCTGTTGGTCATTGATATGGACTATCTCTGGGGGTCATTGACCCCGGAAGGTGTTTGTTTACATTTGAGGATTAGTACGGGGGCTTGTTGCGAGCTAGATATCGTTGATTAGCTTTATCTCTGAGATGGTTGCTGACGCATGAGGGTCATTGACACGATTGTTTATATTCCAGGTGTAGTACTGGTGACCTTGTGACATCAGCCATGCGTATGTCTACACGCCTCGTAGCTATTGTACAGACGATAGTGGTTACACAACAGGTTCTGACTCAGCTGTTTCATTCAGTTTTAGGTCACAATGCCCATGCTCATTGATAAGTTGTTAATTTAAATGTCTTATTACGAGCACAGATGTACTTGTCTTATTGCAATCTCCATTTATTATTTTATTATATCAATATTATTTGAGTTTGATTTATCTATACACATTTGTTTTGACTTACTACCTTGAAAGAAGAATAAAGGTGAAGAAAAAAAAATTTAATTTACATGATTTATTTGAAGTAAAACAAAAAAATGATAATGTCACAAAAAAAAAAAAAAAAAACAAATATAATAATCTCTCTTAAGAACTAAGTATTACGTAATGTTTCCTGTTGTCGATTGTAAAAATCGACAACAGTCCGGGTGCGCGAAAATTTTGAACATCCGCTAGCTCGTACGAAGGCAGTAATGTATTGAATATCAAGCCGTCTTTCTTAAGAGTGGCTCTCCCTCTCTCTATGCTGAGAATTTCATAGAATCCTTCAACTAATTGATGGAATTCTATAAATGAGCTCATCTAAAATACAAAGAAGTTTTGTTTTTGAAAAAATATAACTTACAGTAATATAGTTTTTTATACAAAGTTGTACATGTATCATTGTATGTAATACCAACTACTTCATTTCTCGGAAGGAGATAATGACCGGCTGTTAGCACGTCTCTTAGGTGCTCAAATCTGTCGAGATTGAAAGCACAAACCTGGCATATGGTTATATTGGCAGACGAATGGTCTGTTGGCATACTATTTAGGGTCTCAAAGGTTGGGATATTAAAATATTAAGTAATCAAACATCTATAAAGTGGTTCGTTATTAGCTAGAGCATAATTTAGAAGCAACATAATTTAAAATGATAATTACCTTATGGAGAGATGTAACTGTAGTGATCTGTAAGGCAGTAATTTCTTTGCAGGTCCGGATCCCTTTTATATATGAAAAAATTACGCAATGCAATCATTCGACACTGTCATGTCGGGCGGCGTCCTTTCAACTCGATAAAACATATTGCAAAATCATCTATTTTCTTCTATATTAATTATTATCTCTAGATAATATTCATTAAAATTTATATTCGTTTAATCTTATCGTTGGACCATTAAAATTTATATTCGTTTAATCGTATCGTTACAACTGACCCGTGCTAGCACGAGGTCAACGCAATGTTCGTATGTAAAATAAATTTTACTGCTTCTAAAATCTAAAAAATAGAGAAAGAAGTAAAATAAAAAAAAAAATACAGTTTCTTGTAAATAAGACCCTCGGATCGATTAGTGTCATTCAGTCTTTGGCTTCAGCTCTCCTCGTAAACACAGTAAGTAATTTTTTTTTTAAATTTACATATGTCTTTATAGTATAAGTATCACGATATGTCTCATGTGCACGCTGAGTATGAATATTTCCTCAGTATAAATTTACTTTAATTTGACTATTCCTTAATTTAATGTTTCTTTTTTATTAAACCAGATGTCTCTTGCCGAAACATTAAATAAGCTTAACAAATTTCCAGTGTACAAAACACTGGATGAATTGGAAAATGGGAGAATTTATACAATTGAAAGCATGGAGATGAAGCAAACGCAATATGGAAAATCTTTACAGATTATCTTAGAGGGAGAAGAGGAAAAAATTAGAACATTTCTCCCAAAAAGATTTTTATCTCCATTCACTAAAGAGTACGTAGACAACTACGATGGTAAGTACGATACAAATAATTACTGATATGCTGATTATGCTAAATGAATATTAATTCCAGCTTTGTTTCAGGTTCGCTGAAGCTAATGTATTTGGGGAAAGAAAAGAATTGTCACCAGTTAAAATTTCTATAAGGTGTGATTCTTTGCGCTGATGACTAACATTATTTTTATCTTGAGTTAATGTATATCTTGAGTTAATGTATTTAGCAAATATTCGTTAAGTTTAACCAATGTGAAATGAGTGATAGGTTAGCTAAAGTATCATCTAATCATTATGGTAGAAAAAATTATTTGTGTGATAAATGTGGTCTATTATTAAGTACAAGAATACATCGCTGTAAATGGAAAGGCTATTTTTGTCATTCATGTGGGAGGGAATTTAAAAGGAAATGTAATTGTTCGAGACACATAAAAAGTCAATGTAATTCTAAATGTATCAGCAAACCCAATTTTGCAACGGAGTCGAACGCATCTGAAGTAGAACGATCGGACGCTTCTAGTCAAGTCGTAAAAGTCCATTCATTGTCATCTTCTTACCGGGATACAAGTGCAGTTTCAAATAGTTCGTCTTTTTTTCATCCTCAATTAGTGCAATTATCTAATTTTAATAAAAAAACAGAACTCATTAACTACGTTGGCAATAATAGTGGAATGTATCAGGCGGAACCCTCCTCCCTCCCTCTTAAAAAAAGGAAATATATACATAAGGAGGAGAATGTTTGCACCCCGGTTGATGAAACCACCAAGTCCATAAATTATGCGCCTCCAAAAACTCGCTATATACTTTTCAATAAAGAACATAGAACAAGCCAAAACGAGAGCTGTATCATAAGAAAAGCATTTGGTGATTCAATCGTAGATATTTATATTCCTAATGGCAATCGAGAACTAAGCGTCATTAACTTCTTACAGCTCGTGAAAGTAGAACTATTTGGAATACTAAATCATTATTTAACAAAATGGCAAACTCTCAAAAGTCTTATTGCGATAGAGTGTAGCTATAAAAAACTTGATATCAATCAAACAACGCTAGAAGAACGTACCGATATAAATTTCAAAACAAAAATAAAATCTATTGAAGAAACCACCGACATTAATAAATATATAGACAAATCGTATGAAAAAATAGTGATCGAAATGGATTCCTTCACGTCTAAAGGATCTGGTTGGTCATTTGTTTCTTGTAATTTCCTTTGTTTACATTTGACCAAATATAAACCCCTAGGTGGAAAAAAATTTATTGAGCTACCCCAAAATATAAAAAATAGACGAGCGGTTATAAATGTTAAAAATGACAACACGGAATGTTTTAAGTTGGCCATTCTTAGCAAGACAATAGGTTCAAACAAGGCGAGCTCTTACAAACATGTAAAAAGTAACTATGACTTTACATGCATTTCGTATCCCTCAACGTTTAAAGATGTTGTCAAATTTGAAAACGCTAATAACGTTGCAATCTGTTGAAGAATTCTTTTGTAACCACATCATAGTTATTTATAGGTGGAGCGAAATTGACAAGTCTTTTTCTTTTTCCATCTATATAGTTACCCGGCCAATTTTTTAAGTCAGTGTAGGTAATCGCTAGAGTATCACAGTACACTTTATTAGCAGCATCATGAGCTGAGATCGGGTTTGCAACATTGATTATTCGTAGATTATTTGCATCAATGTCCTTTACAGACTTCAATATGCTAAACGGAAAATACCGTTTTTTATACTTGGAATGCTTTAATGACATGTGGGATCCGAACTTGTTTATCGTCATGTTTATACTAAACTCGGGTAACCTGTTTTTTCAATATATAATATTTTCTTCTCGTAGCTCTTCAATTAATGACTCTATTTCGTTATGATGTCCTTCATGACCGGCATAAGTGGACGCCATTAACAGCTTTAGACGATCTACTAGCTCGTTAGGATCGTTCCAATACTCGTACAATGGTTTATTTGCTCTCATAAGACCAGTTCCCCGTTTGTCAGTGTGCGAACGGAGTAGCCTACTCGAAGCTGAGTAAGGAGGACGAGGCTTTAAAGATTGTGAAGGAAATAGCTTTGATATAATATTCTTATATTTCTCAGATCTGGTTCCGAACACTCCTTGCTCTTCACTATAGCCTTTTTTGTGAGCCTTTGTTGAGAGTAAAATATTCTTATAATTATCCAAGTCTGACTCCGTATAATCTTTGGGATTTTTCAAGTAGAGTAGCTGCAATAATCCTGGCGTTCCTTCATAAACTATTCCGTTAATAGATATATCATCGCTGTTTGCAAACAGCTGGACATCGTTTGTGTCTCCAATAGATAATCCTCCAGAAGGCATGACTCTAATCCCATAACGAGAATCATGTGCCTTATCTCCCTTCAACATTTTATCCAAGTATTCTCTTTGAAGGTTTCCAAATGCTGCAAGATGCTCCTTAAATTCGGCTTCTCCTTGTGGAGTTTTAGCATATTCTTTGACTTGCTCTGATAGCGGATCATCAGCCTCATACTCGCTCTCATACTCTTGAACGGGAAAGTGGGATAACGGTGTTTTTGGATCATCGGATGAAATTGTTAAAGCTCCTTTGAAGTGAGGTGTCGTTTTTGGCAATAATGTTGATTTTCGATAAATACTAGCAGCAGACTCTGCCTCGATTGGCGATTCGTCCCACACATCTCTCCTTTTTACTTTTCTAGGTGGGGGTTCCGATTTTGTCTCTTTGCTCACCTGTACTGATTGTTTAATGGCTTCTAGAGGTTGAAGCACAGGTGTAAAAAATTCTTGACGACCTTTTTCAACGTCCTGGAGACTACGCTTTAATGCTCGAAATTTGTTTTTTAAAATCTCACTTGTTTTTATTATTTCACGAGTGACTTTCGGGTCCATGATTGTTAATGATAATTACTGCCAGGATCGCTCTTTATATATATCTACAATGTATGTATCAATTCCTTTTCTAAAACGTCCATTGTTCAGGTCTTTAGTCTTATCAATAACGAGATAACCAAATGGTTCTTTCCAACATAACGAGCAAATGTCTTTAAAAAGAGTAAAACTTAAATCCGGTGTGCTTACGTGTTCTTCATAAATATGTTTTAAATTTAATTCATCTTGAGAAAATACTATTAAAAAATTAAAGTTACATCTGATGAGGTGTCTTGGGATACAAACGTAACTTTGTGTTAAATAAAAGCAATCGAGGTTCATGTGACGACCATAACTGAAGTACCGTTTAATTATATCCTGATCTTCCATTGCGACATCATCAAATATGCAGACCGAATTGGATTTGATTTCTTTAGGCAGTTCCTTTGCATCTTCAAAGAAGTATAACCCTATTTCAGGAACTAGATTTACAACACTTTTTAAATACTGATATTTAGACTGATGTAAAGTTTTTCCGAAAAGATATACATTTTTAAATTTTAAACCGTTAGAATTTAATAAGAGTCCAATCATAATATTGGTCTTTCCACATCCGCTCGGCCCACATATCGACGCTCGGATAGTGTTTGGTAATAATGCACTATGTCTCTCCTCCGATTCGCCTTTAACTGGGGTAAAGTTGGTAGTAGAGAAACATTGTTCTTGTTTAACTAATTTCATTCTGAATGCAAACAACATTCATTTTCCATCCTATATATACCACAGTTTTTCATTTTCTAAGAACAGTATGATGCGCAAGCTTCACAAAGGAAGAGGCCTCGTGAACAGTCTTACAAATAAGTTACCGTTTGAATTACACCTGCCAGGATACCAGTATTGTGGTCCCGGTACAAAACTTGAAAAACGATTAATTAGAGGAGATAGTGGAATAAACGCGCTTGATAGAGCTTGTA
Source organism: Arma custos (assembly GCA_037127475.1). Lineage (NCBI taxonomy): Eukaryota > Metazoa > Arthropoda > Insecta > Hemiptera > Pentatomidae > Arma > Arma custos. The sequence goes on along the minus strand of CM073759.1, from coordinate 29,602,253 downwards.
AAGAACACGATATAGCTTATAGCATAAATAAGGATATGAATAGTCGTAAACAAGCGGATAAGATTCTAGCTGATAATGCTTGGAAACGAGTAAAATCTCAAGATTCGTCATGGGGAGAAAAAGCTGCAGCTTGGTTAGTTACAAATGCCATGAAAGCAAAAGGAAAAATTGGTTCGGGTTTAAAAAAGAAAAAGAAGATTAGTTTCATTGATTTGGTTAAATCGTCAAAAGTAGATGACGTATCATCTATTATGAGAGCATCAAAAGTGGCATATAAAAAGGCTAAAATGAATCTACGCGGCAAGGGTAAACCCACACCGCCCAGAGTTCTCCCCCTGCCAAAGGAAGGAGGTTTTCTTCAATTTCTTGTACCGCTAATGGCAGGACTTTCCGCTGTGGGATCATTGGCAGGAGGAGCAGCGAGTGTTGCCAAGGCGATCAATGAGGCTAAAGAAGCCAAGCTAAAATTAGATGAGCAAAAGAGACATAATTTGACTATGGAAGGTCAGAAAGTTGGAAACGGACTTTATTTGAAACCGTATAAGAATGGTTACGGTCTGTTTATAAGCCAACAAAAAAAATCTACAAAAATGTGACTACCAAATAAACCATTGAGCGATATTGAATTAAATCATTTTGCAAAATTATTAAATGTTGCAAATTTTCGTGGAGTATTTATGATTGATAATCTTCCTAAATATCCAAAAAAACACGAGTCAGCTATTGTGAATTTAAATACAAGTTCGGAACCTGGTTCTCATTGGGTCTGTTATGTAAAAAAAGAAAATGTTGTGCAATACTTTGATTCGTTTGGAAATTTGAAACCACCGCCGCAACTACTCGACTATTTTAAAGATTTAAAAATAACTTACAATAGACGACGCTATCAAAAGTGGAATACTCCGATATGTGGTCATCTCTGCTTAAAGTATTTAGCCGAGGTTTCTCGTAAATTTTGATCATTCAATAATCATGAGCTATACAGTAACGTTTACAGGCAATTCTAGCATTCTTCATGCAAACTTTTTACCACCGCTAGAATTAGAGTCAAATTATACCATCGGTTTATTATCTTTCGATACGTATAATACTATTCCTAATGTTATGAAAGATGTTAACGATAAGTTTTATTTTGGAAATCTGACAATCCAGATACCAGAAGGATCATATGATATCGATTCTCTAGATTCTTTTCTTCGTGAAGAAATTAACCACCTTGATCCTGCTGCAGGGTTAATACTGAGAGGAAATCAGAGTACTTTAAAGTCAGAACTTAGAGCAACTAAACCAATCTATTTCAATTTTCCCGATAAGCCACATTCCATCGGTCCCCTACTGGGTTTTACCCGTCCCAATCATGTCATTAACCCGACACAACGGTATACTGAATCGGACGACATTGTGAAAATTCTTAGTGTTAATACTATTTCGGTTCATTGTAACATCGCCTCGGGATCTTATGCGAATGGAGATCCTGATCATAGTATTCACCAGTTCTTTCCAGCAGTGGAACCAGGATATAAGATAATAGAAACCCCAAATCCTGTCATTTACTTTCCTACTAACGTGAGGACTGTTGACAATATTACTGTTCGTTTAGTAGATCAGAACGGTAAGCTTATTGATTTTAGAGGAGAAACAATTGCTATAAGATTACATTTAAAGAAAAATGGGGATTGATTTTACCACAGAGAGACGGGACCGAAATCTAGCTGCTTATAAAAGGAGACGTCAAACCCCATTGAGATTTAGTAAACCTAAATCATCGAGACCGTTAACACCTGCAAACGCTAAATTTTTAAAACAGTGTGGTTTTCGATTAAAAAAACATGAATAATATACTAAACATCGCATCAGACGTGAAATTTGATGATTCCCTTACACAATTTCAATATCATTCACATCAGCCGTATGCGGGGAACACCTTTAACAAGTCTGATGAAATCAGAATACCTGTTCATCAACAAGATGTCTACAAATTCCCTTCATTAAGTTTTGTTTATTTGGAAGGTCGAATTTTAAAAAAAAACGGTACTTTGGGAACTACTTCTAAATTGACTAATAACGCATTTGCGTTTTTGTTTGATGAGATCAGATACGAACTGAATGGCATTGAAGTCGATAGAGTGAGAAATCCTGGAATAACTACATCGCTTAAAGGCCATGTATCGTTTTCAGCTAATCAAGTAAAAGGACTAGAAAATGCGGGATGGATAATTCCAGGTGCCGATAAAACTCTTTCGATAGATAAAAACGGCTTTTTCAGTGCTTGCTTGCCACTGGATATTCTCTTGGGAATATGTGAGGACTATCGAAAAATTTTAATTAATCTTAAACAAGAACTCGTTTTAATCCGATCGAGTACAGACTTGAACTGCGTAAAGGGTAATGATGATGTAGAAATAAAATTAGATAAAGTAGTTTGGAGGATGCCTCATGTCCGTGTTTCAGATCAAGAACGGCTGAGGTTGTTGAAAATGGTTGAGAAAAACAAGGTCATTTCTCTTCCGTTCAGATCATGGGATCTTTACGAATACCCTAGTTTGCCTGCGACGCAGCAAGAAAATTGGACAGTCAAAACATCGGCAAATTTAGAAAAGCCTCGATATGTTATAATCGCATTCCAGACTGATCGAAACAGAAACGCTAGCAAAGACAGCAGTCAGTTTGATACCTGTAAATTGAAAAATTTGAAACTCTATCTGAATAGCGAACAATATCCTTATGACGATTTGAATTTAGATTTCGCACAAGGAAAAGTGGCTCTCCTCTACAAAATGTATAACGAGTTTCAAACGAGTTATTATGGTAATCGATATTCACAACCTTTGCTATCACGTTCCGAATTTGAGACCCTCGCGCCTATAGTCGTTATAGATTGTTCTAAACAGTCTGAAGCAATAAAAAGTACGACCATTGATATTCGCGTGCAACTAGAGGCGAGTGAAAATTTCCCGGTTAATACTAAGGCATTCTGTCTCATTATTCATGACAACATTGTAGAATACGAAGCGGGAACCGGATTGGTCCGTAAAATGTATTAATGCTGCAGCTGCTCACACACACACATATATATATATATATAGTCGTAGACACACTAGTGCCACTTCACCGTAGGACCTTGTCTAAATCTTAAGAAGATGCGTTCAGTGGTCATTGATTTTCAGGGCTATCGCACGGCTTCTAACTCTTTAATTGTTAAGGAACTGAGTATTGTTTCGGTCAGTCATGGTTCATCATGGCATTGGTTTTTTAAACCTCCAGAGGATGAAGAAGGAGTGAGTCAGTCAAAGACGAATCTTTGGGTAAAAAAGCATATTCACGGATTGGAATGGGACTATGGTGATGTAAAATATGAAGATATAAAGTATTTTTTAGCATACGTTACAGAAGACTACGATATAATATGGGGAAAGGGAATGGAAAAGTGCAAGTTTATAGAAGAACTCATTAATAAGCCAGTCTACGACCTTCATGATTTCGGCTGTCCAAACTTGAAACAGTTAGATAATGATCAGATGACTTGCCATTTTCATTTAAACACATTCTTTGTTTGTTCTTTAAATCAAGCTCATCGTTTGGCTGCTTGGGTCGGAAAGAATTCTGAAGCTGTAAATTTAAAAAAAGAAGAAATAAGAAGAAAAACATTCCACAACATTGGATCATCGCCTCATCATCTGCTCTCATATGCCGGATTTATTCGAGGGGTCAAGGATAGAGTTAGATGTGTATACTGTGGACTGATATTCGACAGCAGCTCATTAGTCAACCCTCTCAGGTATCATAAGAAAAACAGTCCCCAGTGTTTGTGGTCTGAAGAGGAGGAGTATTTATAAATAGCTCCTAGGAATGATGTATCAGTATGATGGATAGAATGGAGACGGCTATACGGCGTTTGGGAGAGGAAGGTATCGAAACTTTAACTACTGAAGAATTGAGAGTTTTACCTCGATCATTACTTTTGTACCTTTATGACTACACCTTGGACTACATCTGGGACAACTTACCTGAGGAATGGCAAGAAGACGAGGAATTTGTCCAGAAACGAAGACTCTCCTACCTCAATGAATATATAAATTATTAATTGTATCATTATTATATCTGTACTTTATTCCGTGTTTTACTTCAAATAAACCATGTAAATTAAAAATTTTTTATTTTTTTTTTATTTACCTTCTTACCTAGGGTAGTAAATAAAAACAAATGCATATAAGTAAAAATTATTTATTGAGTAAAAATTACAACTTAAGTGGGTATTATTACATATTTCTTGAGCTCATTTAAATTATAAAAAAGAGTGTTGGTATTAATATTAAAGTCCATTGAACTAGATTCCACTGCTTCAGTCTGCTGACCTTCTTCATGTTTCTTGTAGAGTTCCACCATCTTGCTTATCAAACTGATTGAATCGTTGATTTTCTCAATACTTTTACATAGCTTCACTGTATCGTTTCTGTTAAAACATGTAGAAGGTGAATCGAGCTGAAAGGTCGGTGAACTCTGGTTAAACATTCCTAAACAAATAACAACCTGTTCTATTTTCATGACTCTGTTCCTTCCCCTCTTGGAAAATGAACAATACACATTTTTACATCTTACTCGGTCTTCGACCTCTACTTTCTTGGATCTGCTTTGTAAAAGTGACATCATCCTTGGAACCTGCTCGACAACGAATTTCCATTCTTCTACATCCATAAACACTGTACTTTTCTTGTCGATGACGGCGATAGTGGGCACAAAATCGCAAAGACCGACTCGGACTAGTTTAGTGCTAGTGATGAGGTAATCGGTCAGCAGTTCCAATCGTCCAACCATCTCACAGGGTTTCAACGTCGATACTGAGAACAGAGTAATGGAGGAGAAAGACGAAGTTTTTTTAGATTTTTTATCAGTTCATTCACCTCATTCCTTTTTATTTCATACAATGCGATGTGGTTTTTCAATTCTTCAAGGTGATGAAGAAATAATTCCAGTCTCACAGATGGATTAACAACACCCATATCTTTTTTCCTTATTTTCTTATTCACAATCAACCTCATCCTCTACAGCTGTTTTCATGGGCAAGCTCTCCAACCGATCCGAGTACTCGATAAATGGACACTTTTCAGACCATTTCCTGTGATCTTCTAATGGATCGTCATAGTATTCCCATTTATGTAAAATTATTCCGCAAAATGCACACCTTGTCAGGTCAGAGGTCTTCAAGTAATAAAATCCTGCAGCCGCTAGCTTCACAGCGCTCACTGGTGACGGCCAGCCGACAAATGTCGACAGACGGTTTTTTTCATACCTCAAGTTCTCGCCCCTACGTTCCTTACTCATTACCTGTCCCATGATAAACTGAAGAGAAAAAGGGAAACGTGTGGAAGATATGGAAGGGGATATACAAAAAATCCTACTAAAAAAATCAACTTATGAATCAACAACTGAGCTCGTAATAAGACATTTATCTATTACTTATCAATGAGCATGGGCATTGTGACCTAAAACTGAATGAAACAGCTGAGTCAGAACCTGTTGTGTAACCACTATCGTCTGTACAATAGCTACGAGGCGTGTAGACATACGCATGGCTGATGTCACAAGGTCACCAGTACTACACCTAGAATATAAACAATCGTGTCAATGACCCTCATGCGTCAGCAACCATCTCAGAGATAGAGCTAATCAACGATATCTAGCTCGCAACAAGCCCCCGTACTAATCCTCAAATGTAAACAAACACCTTCCGGGGTCAATGACCCTCAGAGATAGTCCATATCAATGACCAACAGAGATAACGCTTATCAATGACATACAGAGATAGAGCTAATCATATAGGTCAAGGTCACTACTAGGCCCCCTTCCGGGGTCAAGGTCGTGACCTCTGAAATTCGGCTCTATCCGCCAATAATATCTACTGCTGACATTTTTCAAACTGTACAGGGGAGCAGTTTTAATGTTAAATTTTCCTTTTTATTGTTGTTCACGGTTTTCAATGATAATTAGAGGTCATCATTGATCTTGACCTTGATTTGTCATTATTAGAGATATCCGAAAATTGAGACTGAAAAACGTAAATATCTCTCTCAGGCTAAAGTTTTTTTTAATTTATTCATTCAACGTTCCTTTATGTTGGTTTGGCTAATCGGACGATGCTGCATTGGGAGTTCTGAATTTCCCTATTCAGGCATAGTCGGAATCAGGATCTTTAACGAATACCACACCCCACACCCACAGGCTTAGAACGACATACCCAAGGATATTATACTGCCTTTAAAAAATCTTATTATCAAAAAACGAGCTGCGACCTTGGGAACAGAAGCTTATGCTAATCACTACCCCGCAATTGACCCAGCCAGAAGTAGATCAACTTACTATAACAGCCTATAACTAAGTTGGAGAAAATAATATCATATTTCAAGACCTATTGTTGGAACGTTTAAGTGGGATCGGATTAGCTCAGTGTGTAGAGCATTTAGTTGTTGCTCTGAAGATCCCGTATTAGAACCCTCCCGGGACAAGTAAATTATTTAATCTGATAATAGCCCAAGTGTGGGACATTTAGACTTTAGACCTTAAGACCCTGTGGCTTACCCAGGCTCTATAAAATTGGTAGCCTTCATTGGGGGAAAAGCGAGATCTATAGAAAACATCATCTCTTTTCAAATTGTATGTCTTTGAAAATGTACTATCTCAAACAGTTATAGTGGTATAGGTTCTGTTAGGTTTTATTTGAGCCGTTAAAGCCTCCATTAATCGCAGTTATTTATAGTTGATTTAGAAACTAACAATGAAAATGTATATAATATTGAAAAGCAAAAAAGAGACTTCACATAAATGTTAAGACCGTGGAAAAATTCCAACGAAAAGCCTTAAGTCTCCAAACTAAAACAGAAATAGAAATTATCTATCCAATATTTCGCCCATTCAGGCATCCTCAGGGTAGAAAGAGAATAACTGCAAAACAAAACTTGAATAATGCACCCAAGAGACATCCCACCACCTCGAAGGCTCAAATGCAACTAATGAATCATAAGGAAGGTTACTCGACCCCAGCTGGTTAAGGTTAGATAAAAACAGCTGATAGATACTTCAAATATTCAATATACACTCACCAAAGTTTTCGTTGGAATTTTTCCACGGTCTTAACGAAAATGTATATATTTAGAAATGTTCTAATTATAATATTAGAATATCAAAGTATTTACCAGAAAAAATAAATCTGAATTGATACTGGAAACCTAAGCACTTCGTATATGATTTAAAATCTCAAATCATTACGATATTAACAATCTAAAAAGCTTAAAAGTATTTTATTTATTTTTTATCATTTTATTTGTTTTTTAGTCTTATACCACTTATCCTCTTCCGAGAGATCTTAGGAGTAACTCTTGGAATCCGTATACCTTTCCTCAAGTGGAAACGGAGCATCGCACATAAGAAATGCATATGCCAATGATGCCAATACCCTCTTATTTTTATTTATTTTTTATATCGATGCTCACCCGACTAACGCCCATTGAATAATAAATATAATGGGTGAATATTTCGACTGTCTCACAGAATAATGTGTACAGCAGAAAACATTGTTCCGTAGTACGTTGATCGAATAAAATTGTTAAAGTTAAAAATATTGAAATAAATGTTCATGAATTCGTATAACTCATCCATAGCAATGCCTAATTCAACCTAGTTGTTGTAAGATGAAAAACATTGTAATTTATAGGTTTTTTTTTTTTTACAGATCCACGTCCAAGATTAAGCCGCAGCTGGGAAAGTCGAACATCAACAGAGATTAAAGATTTTCACATTCTAGAAACAAACAATATCATAATTCTGTAAATAATATCAACATTATTGGTATCAAACCAACAAAGGACCATATTGATTTAAGTATGGATGAATAATTGTGTACAGCTTTCATTCAATCATTATAGTTCATATCAGTTTACATCTATTCGAAAACCGCATTAGATTTAATTATTCGATGTAGAGCGATCTTAGATTAATTAGATTTAATTAAGTTTTTAATAACTTTATAGTTATTATCTTCTTTATCTTTATTATAAGTAATTTTATATTCTCTTTCAAGTTTCCACGGCCACTATTTATACACAAAGCTTTAGTGGTTTCTGGTTAAGACCATGTTGTTAAATTTATCTTTGCCAACGTTTCGCCAGAAATGCTGCTGGCTTTTTCAAGGCTGGATCGAGAATGAAGATGCTCATTTTTGCTTCAAATCTCTTTATTGAAATATAGTATTTACAAGTCATAATACAATATATAATAGGTAAGTACAATACGTATTTACATGATAATATATATACAATAAACATTACTTCTGTTACCCGAAGGTATTTTAAGAATCCGGTAACCCGTGACTTTATATAGACGTCGTTCGAGTTATATCTTCCCCATAGAGGCTAATTAAATATTCTTTCAAGTTTCCACGGCCACTATTAATACGTGGCTTTATATACACTAAAGTTTTGTGTATAAATGACACACTGGGAACCGCAATCACCAAGACTAGACTGTGCGTCTTACCACCCCTTCATACCCACCTTCATGCATAGAGCCCGACGTGGAAGGACCTCAACGATAGACCTTCTCCAGGGATTCGCACACCGTTACGGATTGCATTCCACTTCCTTACGGACCGTCGGATCACCGGCCTATGCTCTATAATTTCGAAGGTACCCCCGCAGTTCCGCCTGCGAGAAAGCACCTTTTGAGACGTGAAAACACCCCTCTGACATGGGCAGTTGCATCGGACTCACGACGATCACCGTCAGTTCTGGCGGTTCGTCAAGACCCACGAAACAAAGCGGAGAGGTGTGTTTCTTTCATCCGGAGGCAACCTGCTGACACCCGGGGAGTAGGCTGAACTTCTGGCAAAGGCTTATGAGGAGAGAGAGGCTGCTCAGCTGTTAGATGCACCACAGGTTCCTGAAGGACCACTACCGTGTCCTAACGAGAAACCCATATTCTTCACCTGCGCAGCCCAGCAGTATACCCTAGGATTTTTTAAAAAGACAAAAAGATCTTTATTTATACCGTATTTCGGCAGGGGCGTAAAATGGGGGTTCCAAGACTGTGCAGTGACATGAACTCCTTAAACATCTCAATACTAATTATACCTTCTATACTAAAAATAAAGAAATACGTGTTTTTTTATTTTTTGAAAAAATCGATAAAAGTGTAAAATCGTATCATTATATATATATAAAATCCATTCATCCTGCATGAAAAGATCAACGCAGAGCCAAAACGGCATAAGCTACTGACATGAAATTTGGACAGTAGGTACATTTTACAAGGTCCACGCGCACTAAGATAGGATTTTTGAAAATTCGTCTTCTAAGATTGTGACGTTTGTAAACAAAAAAAAACTCATTTTTAAAGCGAGCACAATGAAATTTTAGATTTATTTTTTTGAAAATTGATCCGTTAACGAGTAAAATACGAGACATTGTAACATGTCAAGTTAGAGATGTAAAAATAAGTATGCAGTCTTTAAATTTTAAAGAAATAGAATTGTATTCAAGATTTAGCAAAATCAGTCCCCAGATATTACAGTTCTTGATAGTACATAGTGGATTTCAATAGAAAACTTAACGATAGTTCTGTCATTATGTAATAGGACTGTTTATTAAAATCCATCAATAAAGGGATAAGCATTGATAGGCTGGCTGATTTCACAAATACTTTAAGTTATTGTTTATAATGTGGAGTTCATTTATGGATTAAAAATTAACTCTCCTTTAAAACTCTACATAAATTTCTATTCAAAATCAGCGCGAACAAAGTCGCGGACTAAAGTAATACGATTACAAAACAGTTAGACATAAACCACTGAGTTTTTTTGTTGCTTTTTACGTTCAAATTCGTTATATAAACATGGCATGCAGATAGATATATTCAGGCACATTTAAAACATGTACTCAGGTACATCACTGCATTAACCTAAGCTATAGCAGCTTAACACCTTCCTTTCTCGCGGTGTAGGACTTTTTAGTGATCCTAGCCTACTAATTTTACTCACCCCATTCATGCTCCCGAAGGTCAGCTATTTTTACTTCAGCTCGAGTGTCGTAGTTCAGTTTGGGCGAGCGTCTGGCTTTTTTTTTTATTCTTTATTTATTTATTTTATTTTTTTAGCGCCTTATATATCATTCAGTGTTAAAATAGTAACAGAAGGCATCTCCTTTTTTTTCCACTGTTTAATGTCCTAAAGATGAAAGTTTTGCTTTTGTAGCTACACATTTTTATCTCAAATTCTTTTCAAAAGCATTCCACAAAAATTCCCCTAATGATAAAAATTATTTTCTTTTATTATTTTACATAAAGTTTTGGGTAAGCAAATGGACCGTGTGGAGGTCAGACGTTTTCTTAAATAGGTCTTCTTCTGGGCTATACCAAACAATTTTTTCTATATCATTAATACCTCTCTGTGTGCTAATGCCACATGTTGGATTATTTTTTTATTATTTACTTTATTATTCATTGGAAAATATTCAATGTTTTACTCTTTGTTTCACAGTCTAGAAAAATTATTCTCTCAGTTTTTAATTTTATTCAAATGGTTTCATCACGACTGTGATTACTCATTTCTCATGGTTTTAAGTCATATATTTCATTTATTCATTTATTATTATTAACATATATTTTATTTTATCTTCACAATTTATATGTATCCTTTTACTTTATTTGTATCTTGTATATCTAGCTCTCAAGAAGACCTCCGAAGGTGGGTCCAAACATTGGCTTTCAAATAAATAATTCAACCTTACTTAAGAAATTATGACTTCCTCCATCATTTTCCTCATATACTTATTTAAAAGAAAACTAATGTTATTCAAGATATTAAAATTCTTGGATAGTAACCCATTTAAACTAGTTCAGAAACATATTTATTCTTGTAGTTTATTGTCACTTTATGCTGCTATGGTTAATCGGAAGATGGTGCAACGGACGTCCTAACATTTGCCTATACAGATACAATTAGGTGAGGGAGAGTCAACGAGTACCTGACACCGTACAGGCTTGGGGCCTCCATTTTAAGCCCCTTCTGAGAGACGGTAAAACTAAGCATTTTTTACTGCCTTTAAAAATCCTAGGGCCAACTACAGTGCCCTTTATACAAAACACTTCATGACCGGCAGCCTTACTATAAGTTTTTTATTTATTATTATTATTATTATTTCATTTTCATTTTCACCTGCGCAATTGCGCACCCGGCAAATTTGATTGAAGTGTTTTTCTCTTCCCTTTTCTACATGATCAAAAAAAAACAATATATATATATATATATATATATATATATATATATATATATATATATATATATATATATATCAATTGTTGAGTAGGTCTCATGTCCAATGTCTTTTTAATCTTTTTTCATCAAGTCCTACCTGGATGTCCCTGTTACCTACAGGAAGTAGGAAAGCGGAAGAACAAGTGGGTTTGGATGATATTGTGTCGATGAGTGGAATGTTATGAATATATGATTTTATAGAGGGAAAGTTCATGTCGTTGTGTATAGTGTGATTAGAAATATACCACGGTGAATTAATAATTTTTCTGAGAATTTTTGGACTGTGTTGTTTGTAAAGTTCTGCTCTATATGGCCAAATAGGTTTTAGTATACTATTATAGATAGTATGTAGAAATTTTCATTTGCACCTACGCAATTGCGCACCCGGCAAATTTGATTGAAGTGTTTTTCTCTTCCCTTTTCTACATGATCAAAAAAAAAATGTTTATATATATATCAATTGTTGAGTAGGTCTCATGGCCAATGTCTTTTTAATCTTTTTTTATCAAGTCCTACCTGGATGTCCCTGTTACCTACAGGAAGTAGGAAAGCGGAAGAACAGGTGGCTTTGGATGATATTGTTTCGATGAGTGGAATGTTATGAATATATGATTTTATAGAGGGAAAGTTCATGTCGTTGTGTATAGTGTGATTAGAAATATACCACGGTGAATTAATAATTTTTCTGAGAATTTTTGAATGTGTTGTTTGTATCTTGTGTTTGTGAACTTGTTTGCTGAATTCCAAAGTTCTGCTCCATGTGGCCAAATAGGTTTTAGTATACTATTATAGATATGTCGTTTGTTCCTCAAGTCAAGTGAAGATCTGTAGTCCAGAAGATGTGATAGTTGTTTGTACCGTCTAGTCAGTTCTTCTCTTTTTAATTTTGTATGTAAGTTCCATGTAAATCTTTTGTCCAAGTACAGTCCGAGATAACGTACATAATTTTTGGAAGGTACTTCGTCGTTGTCAATTTTGACTGCTGGACACTAAGCATTGCGTAGAGAGAAGCTTACATGGCTCGAATTTGAGGCGTTTATTCTGATTTGCCATTTATAGAACCTCTTTTCTAAATCAAATTAATGATTTTGAAGAGCTATAGATGCTAGGTTTGGGTCTCTGTGTTTTTATTTATATCCAAAAAAATAGAATAATTGCAATTTCTACATTTAATTTTTAAAAATGTAAAATTAACCAATCAAATTAAAGGGGACAAATCATAACTAAGGAAAGGCATTAAAATAAAAAAAAACGAACATATAATTAATATAATTCACAGAATCTTTTAGAATAAATCATAATTGGTAACTTTTCATTCTTGAAATTCAGTGTACTCGTTAAGCTTCCTTTGGGCAACATTTAGAGACTATATTATTCTCATAATCATTTCCTAATATTAAAAAAAATAGGCATTTGATGAATTATATTAAATAGCACATTTGTAGAACGTTAATGAATATATGTCACATTTAAATTAATTACAAAATGTTACCAACTCGTCAATCAACTAAAATACCTGTTCAATATTATACGTACTATTTAAATATTGTTGAATACTCGAAATTACTGAAATGTTTTAATGTTAGATTTGTTCCATTCCAGATGGTGTGAATTGGGATCAGGAGTTTTTATAGTTTAGAAACTATAATCAATTTATTAGTTTTTATTAATTTTGTTTTATCATTAGTATTTTTAAATTTCAATAACAGGAATTTAGGCCGTATACACTCCATTTTTTTCCCTTCCAAAATATCTCTTTGAGAGGACCGTTTATTTATTGGCACATTCCATACTTCAATATACTACATCCCTTTTAATTACTTTTTTACAATATGAATTAATAACGTATATGATAATTAGAATGTATACAAAAACTATTTATAACCTGTTGCAATTAACAAAAATTAAAATGATTATGTCAATTGCAATTTGTTTTACAATGTATATATTGTTACGGTCAGAGAGAGAAAGATGGGCGGAAGGGATTAACATCTTAAGTTCGTCGAGATCAAGAAGGTTCTCGACGAACCGAGAACGGCCTCCTCCCCCCTTCCGCGCGTCTAGAACGTTCGGCCTTGCTTATTTAAATACCCCCTCGCCGCGAACCAGGCATTAATAGTAGTAAAGCAGGCAGTGTAATAACCTAGTGTGAGTGAACTGTGACAGTTCCGCGAGTGTAATGAACCGTTACTGTTTATTACTCTGTGTCAGTTGGTCATATTTGAAGAATCTTACGGTCAGTGGACTTTGATTAGTGAACTTTAAGTGTTAATTAGTAGTTGTAAATTGTAATGTAATTGTATTTATACACATTTATGTAAATTGTTAAGCTACTTAGTATTAGTAAAATCTTATAATATTATATAATATTATAATAGTAATTAAATAGAAGTTAGGCCTAGGTTAAAACCTTTAGAATATTGCTATTGTAAATTTATATTAGTGTAATAATTTAATTGTTAATAATTTCATTGTATTGTCTTATCCAATTTGTTAATAAATGTTAGTACATTTAATTTAGAAGTAGTTTTTACTGGACTATCAATTGATGATATTTAATTAAGAAGCAAAAAACCATTCTCCAGTCCAATTATTTATTTTTTTATTTACTATAAAAACGTTTCTACCCCTAGCGTCATTCTCAATTTTTTTTAAATGTCTGTCATGATTCATACAATTTGTCTGTAATTCACCATATAAATTTATTAACATCAACAACTATTAATAATTATATTAAAAATGTCCTAAAAAACTGAAAAATTCAAGTATAGATACCTCATATTGACCTCTATAATATAAAATTTATTGGAGATACATTCTTCTCCATGGTCATTATTTGCTCTGCATTATACTTTGGACTGCACCCATTCTTAAACACCTTGATATTGTATTGAAAAATAAATTGTAAATCTATAAGAGTTTAATTCATTTTTGCACCCAATAGCCCGTAACAATATATATTCCTAAAATGATGTCAACTGTTCAAAATCTATAATGTTATAAATTTAAGGAATTAGGGCTAAAATGTATTATATAGTTCGTGTTGGGATACTGAGCCTATTTTTCCCTTTTAATATAATAGAAATAATTAATTTTAGCCTTTGCCTTTGATATATTCGGCAGTCCTAAATTATGTGTTTAAATGCCTGTTCTTCTTTGTCTATTGGACAAGTAAAATCTGTGTAAGTATATTCGTATGTCCATGTTCAATTTAAACCTGTGTTAGTTTGTAATTTGTGGATTTTATTTATATAATATAATAAATATATACATATAATGCGAAGATACTCACATGAAGGGAAAAGGTACATATATAAGGTGCCCCGGGATTGTTGAGAAAACATGTACAACAATGGGATTATCCCACCAATGTTTTAAAATTTGTATGTAATGTAAAATAAAAGAAAAAAAAATGTACAATAATGGGTGAGATTTGAATAAGGAAAGAGATGAAGCGCGGCGAATACAAAGGAAGGAGTTGCAGAAGGGGTCGGGTATGTGAAAGGATCTTACTTTATGCTCTGAGGCTATTGGGATGTGTGGGGGTGGGCGTAATAATGACCACCTAGTCTGTTCACAATAACTAGATCTTCTGTTAGCTTCAACGTTTGTTCATTAAAAAAACTTCTTAAAGTAAATGGAAGTAAGTATAATAACATCAACCAATAACGGATCATCTAAAAATAAAACTGTACCACTAAAATCCGTGATTTTGGGCCCAATACATAATAGAGTAACGTACATACAGTTTCCAGGACAACGGTTGTGCAAGAAAGTTTTTTGTCCGTTATCACAGTTTCTCTCCTTATTAAGATTTAAAAAACTTAAAATATCCTTTCGAATCATCTAGGACATGAAATTCATAATGCCTGGGTTTGTTATTGCATATCTAGTAACAATAATAATTTTATTGATATCGAATGTCCTAATCATTTGGAGAACGAAGTTGTAGCTATTATATTCTGAGTGCAATACTTTAAGAAAAGAAAACATAACTTGTTCTGTATTGATTTCGTAATATTACAGTAATCTAATAGTTTCACAAATTGTTTGGAACAGTTATCAGCTCATACTTATGCTTCATTTTGCAGTAGAAATTGATTGTACCTCTACAACCCATGGTCTTGTCCCAGTTCACTCTCAAATACCAGGCTATTCACATTAGTGGTGCACAATTTATTTGCCACTGCCGTAATGGAATCCGGAACCTGCATCATTTGAATTATTTTTTTTAAAGGAAAAATGACAAATTATAAAATAATATTAAAGAGAAACGAAATTATAAAGCCAAAGTATTATGTACGTACTTGCATTCGCGAAATCCTTACATTTTAAACTTATAACATCTTCAACAATTTCACATCAATGTTAAGGGAGATCTTTTGAAAGCCATTAAAGTTTCATTAATAGAAATATAGATTTGAAAAAAATAAAGAGGAAAGTACACGGAGGTACCGCCATTATTATCAATTAGTCATCGACACCTTCCCATCACATAAAATATTCGGTCAACGCGTATTATATCATATTTTATTAAATATAAAATATTAAAACATCAGTTTCGCAGCAGTTTATTGTCCGCCCCCCCCCCCAAGGTATAAATGTAAACAGTTAGGTCGATGCTTTATCGCAGTGTTACAACGGAAAACGCCAATGCTGGGGTTCAAGACTGTATACCCCTAGAGGTAGGAACTTGTTCTATAACCTTCAGGAGCTTCAATTGGACAATTCGACTTCTACTGCTCTCACTTACTGGCTTACTTCTAGCCGTGAAACCCCAGTCCTACTTGAGTTTATGTTACAAAAGGCATAAGAACAGCCCATAAGGCTGTGATTGCAATCCAAGACCTATGCTCTGATCATTCTCCAGTGCAAATGACCCTATACGAACAGCCTTCTGAATAACGAAAAATACCTGTGCTCACGCAGAGTATAATAGATTAGGATTTGTATAGAAGATGCTTGGGTGGAAGAAGAACCTTTTGGAAGGATTTAGATGGAAAAAGAACCTATCTTATCTCCGACCTCTCAATTCGTATAAAAATAAAAATCAAAAAAACTAGAGGAGGCAGCGGAAAAATTAACTAGAATAAAAACAAACCGTGCATGGTCAACATCAAAACCCAAGCATGAGATAGTAAATAATTTATAAAGCTACCTTCAGAGAGATCTCGCGCCAAAAGAAGAGTTCGTAAAATATGGCAAACTAACTGACATCCATCAGGTTGACGAACATTAAACAAACTGAATAACGAACTGAAACCCAAAAGAAGCAAATTTAAACGGGCCAGACTAGATATAATATTATTAAATCCATCTCGACAGACGATGGAAATCTATAGATGCATACCAAGAGTCTCTTAAAACATTGCATGATGTCAGCACTCCTTAAAAAACAAGACGGCACTTGGACTGTGTCGAAAGAGGTAAAATCTGAGTTCTTAGCCGACCTCGCCCAACAAATCGACAACTCGGAGTAATAGAATGGATGTTGACTGCATTAGAGAAGAAGATAAATACAGAAAAAGGTCATTTTTATTGTTAATATATATATATATATATATATATATATATATATATATATATATATATATATATATATATATTATTCTTTCCTCTCAATTGTCCCTTCCTAACTATTCTCTCATACGTCATGACAGATCTGACCGCAGGGGAGGTGGAGTTGGTATATATATCCATGAAAGCCTTAAAGCTAAAATCCTTCTTCAATCTACCGCTTCAACCTTTCCTCACCTAGAATATATATTTGTTGAAATCTCAACTTTCTCCTCTCCTCTTGTATATGCCGTAGTATACCGACCTCCTCATGTTCCATTCGACAACCAGTTCGAATCCTCTCTTCTTCAACTAGTCTCTACCTACACCAATGTAATTATATGTGGTGACTTCAATATTAATATGCTTTCGAATTCCAGCAATCAATCCTTTTTCTCAAATCTAATATTCTCTCTCAATCTTTACCTAGTTCCCTACTCTCCAACCCATCACACCCAATTTTCGGATACCTGGTTGGACCTGTTTATCTCTGATTCATCTCTTAAAATTCTTTCCTCGTCCCAACATCCTGTTCCGTTTCTTTCATCACACGATCTCATTCAAATTTCATATGAACTACCAGTCAAATCCTTTACTCCCAGATCCTATCGCAATTTGGATCTCCTTTCCTTCGAATCACTTCAATCCGATTCAAGTTCCATCAACTGGGACGTCATTTACTCCTATAGTTCCATCGATCAGATGGTTTCCACCTTGACTTCCAATCGGCAATCCATATTAGACATCCATGCTCCTTTAAAAACCCTTACCTTACGCCGTCCAACGGCACCTTGGCTAACCCCGGAAATAAAAGAAATGATGAAGAAAAGAGAAGCAGCAAGGAGAAAATTTCGTCGCACACGTCTATCAGTAGACTATGCAGATTTCAAACTACTTCACAATGAAACACAATCTGCAATACGTCGTGCAAAATCAAACCACATCCAATTCATCCTCACCAATGCAACCGATCCCAAATCCAAATGGAAAATACTCCGACAATTATCGCCAACAGTATCCGGTAAACTCTGTTCCTCTTCAATCACGCCAGACAATCTCAATAACCACTTAGTACCCATCACATCTCCTAAATCCTCATCCGCTACCGACATTGATCATATAAACTTTAACCCTGATAACTTCTTTTTCTCCCATGTATCATATGACGAACTATATCATATAAACGCCATTCTGAAATCGCGCACCAGTGACTATGGCCCCGACAATATTCCTTTAAAGCAACTAAAATCCTGCCTTCCTGTCATAATGCCCGTATTACATCATATTTATAATTTCTCGTTACAAAACTCCATATTTCCCACGCCTTGGAAAACCGCATTAGTGCGCCCGCTAAATAAAGTTGAAAATCCCTCCTCTCCAAATGACTTCCGCCCTATCTCCCTTCTCTCTAACCTCTCAAAACCATTAGAACGCCTAGCCCAAAACCAAATTTCAAATTTTCTAGAAGAACGTTCCCTCATTAACCCTCTCCAATCCGGCTTTCGTCCAGGCTATTCAACTCAATCCGCTCTCCTCAAAATCACCCATGATCTCCATACTGCAATTGAACAGCAAAAATTAACAATTCTGATCCTTTTAGATTATTCCAAAGCCTTCGACTCAGTAGACCACAATATCCTTCTCGCCAAGCTACGAAACTTACCTCTATCCAACAGTGCTCTAGGATGGTTCAAGTCTTTCCTCTCAGATCGCTCCCAATATGTTTTGGTCCCCGGTCAACCTCCCTCCATAACCCTTCCGCTATCCTGTGGTGTCCCACAGGGTTCATCACTATCCCCCACCCTATTTGCCATTTACATAAACCACCTTCCACTTCTTATCCGACATTCCCAGTATCATGTCTATGCCGATGACTTTCAAGTGTACCTATCCTTTTCCCCTTCCGATCTAATATTAGCCACCGAAAAACTCCAAGATGATCTGAATCGAATAAATCGATGGGCAATGGATAACAAGCTAAAGTTGAACGTGGACAAAACCAAGGCAATAATAATAGGGTCAAACTACTTCCTTAAAACTATTCCCCATAATCCAATCCTCCTTCTAAACAATAATCCTATCAAATTCTACCCAACTGTCAAAAACCTTGGAATTACTTTTGACCAGACCCTTTCCTGGAAAAACCATATCTCTGAAATTTCTCGTCGTACCTTCTCCACCTTAAAGCGTCTCAATTACCTTCGTCACCTGTTCCCTTTTGAAATCCGTAAACTCCTAGTTTCTTCCTTAATTTTCCCCCATTTTGACTATTGTTGTTCGGTGTATGGGGGTATCTCTGGGGATCTCGAAGCAAAATTAAAGCGGTTGCTTAATTGCTTCGTTCGATACATCTTTGGGATCCCTAGAGATGCTTCGGTGACCCGATATTACGAAGAATTGAAATGGCTCTACCCTTCCTACCGCCGTAAGTACGTCCAAGCATCTTTCCTTTACCAAGTTATCCAATCCCGTCGACCATCTTACATTTTCGATCTCCTTCAATTCATAACCACAGTCCTCTCCCGCAACACCCGTTCTCGGCTCTCTGATCTATATACAGCACCCCACCGAACTGCAGCTTTTGACAGAGCTTTCCTGATCCGATCCTCCTCCCTTTGGAACTCTATACCTTCTTCCATTCGTCGTTCCAATAATCTTCCAACCTTCAAATCCCGTATATTCCAGCACCTATTATCCCTGCAATTCCCAAAAAATCGAAAATAGTAGGGGATCAGTATTGACTTAATGCTCTCTTTATTCGATGAATGAATGATGTTTTTAGATGTACATTTGTGTGTGTTATTTTGCAGTCATATATTTGAGTGTGTGGAATTTAAACCACGTACATATGTATTATTAATGTCATATAGATAGATATTAAAAAGGACAAAAAGGGATGAAAGGTAAATCTCGGATAATATTGTTTAATCTTTCTTTTTTGTTTTTTTTTCTTGGCATAAATTTGATATATGTGACCATAAATTTGTTTCTCTTACATAATTGTTGTAAACTAATTTTAATTTTTTTTCTTTCTTTTCTTCTAATATGTTTTTGAAATACTGTTATTGTAGGTAATTCACATTTTTCATTTGTTCATTTTTTTATTCGTTCTCACTAATTAAATTAATTGTAATAATTAATTAAAAGTAATTATTTAACACTCTAAGATATAATAGCCTACAATGCCTATATCGTTATTCTATAGGGTCTCGTCCCAGAATAAATAAAGACATTATTATTATTATTATTATTATATATAGGTATATATATATATATATATATATATATATATATATATATATATATATATATATATATATATATATATTGTAAGTTATTTGTTATGCATCTATATATATAAAAATCTCCTGTCACGGTGTTTGTACGGGCTAATCTCCGAAACTACTGGACCGATTTTAATGAAATTTCGCACAGATACGTAATATTGTCTAACTTAAGATATAGGCTATATTTTATTTCGATTAACGACCGCGAATTTTTTTTGCATAATTGTATTAAGGCCATGTCTGAGTAGTGTAAATCCAAGTTTGCATCCGAAAAAACGGATGGTAAAATTAGGGCGACCGAAAAACCGTGAAATTTTCAGATTTTGTTCAGTTCTTGGCCTTATCTCCTAATCGGTGCGTTTTAGGGAAAAGCACAAATAACAATTTTAAAGAAGATTAAAATTGCTACAATTTGAGCCCAAAAAAATTTGAGGTGCCAGGAATATGGACATACCAGAGCATTCTGCCGACACCAACCAAGATGCGTGAAGTGTGGTCAATATCATCCTTGTGACAGATCCCAGAAACCGCGTGAAGAGCCGCCAACCGTTACGCTGTGCAGCGAAGATCATCAGCGAATTATAGAGGATACACATTCATCTCAACGTCAATCAATTCAATCAAACTTGAAAGAAGAAGACTGCACGTCCGAAGGCAGGTAACTTCACGCCGTGATTTAACAGAGTCCCTGCTACCAGAGATGGACCGTGGCCACCTTACTAACTCAACTACTATCTTACAACAACCACAGGCTACATTTACTAATACAATACTCGAGTAAAAACGCCACAACACACAACATCTCAATACACAACACCTCAACACACAACATTTCAATACACAACACCTCAACAGACAACGCCCCAATACACAACACCTCAGTACACAATGCTCCAATATAGAACTCGTCAAAATACACCTAATTATGGTAAATACACGTTATTGTAGGCCAGATTAAGTTATCTTTAAGTTTTTGCATTAATTGAATTAATGTATTTTTGATGTGTGTTACTGTGAATAATGGTTTCTTAAAATGACTTATGGTATAGTTCAGTGAAAAAGAATACTATTCTAATGAAAAACAACAAATTCCCGGAATAAGTAGGAAAGACGATGAAGCCGTTATTTCCACTCTTTAGAATAGAAAGGTAAGGAGTAACTCTAGTATTTCTTTAACTTAATGGCGGATTAACTTTTTGGTGGCGATATGAGTGCATAAGAAAAACTTAATTTTCTTAAATTCCTCGTTAACACTAAATACTCTATCTATCATTTTATGAATAACATTAATTTTTAGTTTGGGTTTAAACCATTTTTCACGCCTGATGACATAATATTTTCCTGCGCAAAACATTTTAAAATTATCAAAAGGTAAGAACAACTTTGGTTTAAGGAGATCCTACAATATTTTTAAGTGACGCAATTTCTATGACCACGACTGTATTTATAGATTTATAGATTGATAAATAAAATAAAAATTTTGGATGAGTTTTATTAGTCAAATTTAATGAAATAATTTGTAATTAAAGTAGCGTCATATTCGTTAGAGCCAAGCGTAACAATTTCAATTTTTTAAAATTAATTATACACTACTTCCCTTATGATAAATTGATTTTATTTGATTAAAATGGCTAATATATTTTACTCTATATGGTTTTAGCATTAGAAAATAACACTAGATTGAATCTGTTGTTATCATTAGAATGTGTATTAATATTTATATTATATATTATTATTTATTATATATAATTATTTCTCATCTTCTGTATTGTCAATATTGAATAAATAACAGAAACGTATTTCACGCGAAGTATATGGGTGAATTATATTAGTCTTAGTTAATTACGTTATATTTTATAATCCAAAGTATTTCTCCTAACTATTTTAGTTTTGTGATTTAAATAGATTTGTTAAAATGTTCAAAAATGATTCATTTGTATCATAGGTAATTATCTCTCGATTTACAACAAAAGTAGTTTTGTTATAAAACTACGATTATTAAAAATAATGAAGTTAAACTTTACATTTGTTGTTATATCATATTTCTTTAACTATTTAGTGTCTTACACAGAGCCACACCTAATGGTAAATTCCTCCCGATTAGCATGCTAAATTTAATAGATAACTCAAATTAGTTTAATGATCAGTAAGTCAACAATACATAAATTTGTCTTACATAAATATTCATACTTGTGGAATCAGAATCACAACAATCACACTACAAATGGGCCACAGTTCTTATTTCTGTAACATGAATATTTTAAAGAAGGAAATTAATTTTTGGTTGTGGTTTTATTTCTAAGTAATATAAATAACCTTACTTGAAAACATAACCTGACTTTTATTTCGTAATACAATAATAATATTGAATATGTTACTGAGGAGTTAGTACTATATATCACACCGTCCATCACTAAAACACTTCTGATATTCATTTATTCCGTGATCGAATGCTAATTCTCCACTATTATCTTTATACTGAATCTTGTTTACAAGAAAAGAAAACAAAATACACCCTATTTTCAAATAACACTCTTTATTTTCTTCAATGAAAAATATTAAAAACAAAACTTTTTTTAGTATTGTCTAGTTAGTAGTATAAACTGCAGAATTTCATTACAAATAGTAGCAGAAAAACGCTTCAATTTCTTTGCTCATGTAAATGAATAAAAAAGATCTACAGGATGAAATAAAAGGGAAGACTTGGGGAACTAAGTACAAATAAACACTTTAATCATCGGTTTACCAAGATTTATTTTAGATGTAAATATAAGTAGAAATATACTTTGGGGAACTATCCAAGCTAATAGGTTTATATAAAAATGATTGTAAAATACACAGATAAATACAATACAATTCAAAAACAATCATTTACATAAAATGATACAAACCTTATTTTTCTAAAACAGTCTCTTGATAAATTTATCTATATATATATATATATATATATATATATATATATATATATATATATATATATATATATATATATTTTTATTTATAATAAAAGAAACGCTACAAGGTAATCAACTGCCCGACCCGAGACGTAAGCAACAATTTCTGACAAAATCTTCATTGTTTTCTCCTTTACTTTGGGTGGTAGTGAATTGATGAAACGCACAAAACAATCGCCGTAAGTGCGATTACGGGAGTTCACAGTAGATCGTCGTCGCCTCTACATAAAGAAAAAGAAAGGTCAATTAGTTTAGTGACAAAAAAAGTTATAATATGAATAGAATAAAAAATATGTTTCTTTAAACCTTAAACTATAACTTTTCTAGCAAGAAATGTGCATATTAAAATTATCGATGAAAGCCAGAAATAAGTAAAGCAATAAATGAAAATAATTATTGTTACACATTATAGCAGAGTTAATAATATATAAAACAAAAAGAGAAAAATACCTTGAATTAATAGCTCACTAAAGTTTAATTGATGCATAATCAATTAGAAGATGAAGGTGAGGATGAATAATATTTAATAAAAAAAGTTATTATATTTGAATAATATAAAACATAAAGTTAATTATAATTCCTGAAATTTATAGCAATAATCTTCACGGTGACTATTTCTATTATATCAAATGGCCTTAAAGATCCAGTTGCTACTTGCGTACTATATGACAGAATGTAAATAGGAACAAAAGTATTCTTAAATTTACTTTAGAGAATTAAATATATGTCAATTTTAGGACGATAAAACAGTCAATGACGTGAACGGATAGCTATAATATTATTATTAATTTTTTATTTTTTTTTTTATATTTACATCAAAAGGTTGATATTTCTTTTCCATCTTATATAAAATTGAGTTACTGTCTTATCTCATATCTCCTTATCAAGATGTAGTACGCGGCATCTCAAAGGCTAAGAAATCATCAGAAAAGGAAGGTCTAAATAACATTTTTAACAATATTAGCGATTATTATTAAAATCATTAAGTTTAGGACCCAATCTGCATTCGATTATACACATTCACACAACATAAATATTAAAATATATATATTACATAAAATCTATTTCTTTTGCCTATAGATATCCTAGCAACTGTCAACACTGAGATATGAGATAAGGCAACCACGAAATGTTATTAATTCTTAACACATCTTTATTTAGTATAATTGAAAATTTAAATTGGTTGAAATTTCAATGCAATAATAGATGTTTTATAAAATGTTCATGAGAACATATTTTTATGTTAAATTCTTGTTTTTCTACTTCCACGCTGTGAGACCGTGCGGGAAAATAGTACTTATTTTACACAAAGTTTCATCAATTAAATCCCTAACAAATTAATGCTTGATGATCAAGTATGGTTTATAAGCAAGAAATTATAGATTTAATTTTGACTCACCCGTCTATTCTTTTCAATGTTATCGAGCATTTTGCTTAGCGGCGGAATCCCTCTGAGATTAGATCCTTCTGCAGAACGTATCTGGTGAATGGCGTTCCGCCGTTTAGCTAAAGAACATTTTTCCAGGAGCGAGCCGGAGAAATTAGCACAATACACAACATCAAACATGTTGAATTACCTAAAAAAGAGTTATTATAGTATCACCCTTTAAAAAGTCACATATAATTTAAACAAAATAAATGATTATACTATTACAAACATACTAGTCGATAACTTTTACTAAAGCAGGAAGACAATTTTGCCTGCCGATTCAAGAATTTGTATTTATACATACATAAATAATTATTTACCAGCTAGTAGTAGAAAAACATAAACATAAAAAATAATTGGAAAGAAAAACAAAATAAGTCATATCTAGCTTACCTTGTGTACAGTGTGATGTCTCAGGCAGAATGTTCAAAATATACATTTTCGCTAACTTACTCATTTGGAAAGTGGAGGGGGAAAGGTAGGACTTGGGTTGGACCAATGAAAAGTCACAGTCTGAGCAGGTAATATTTCCAGGTAAAGAGTTTACAAAGCATGTTGTTATTAGGAATATGAAATCAGTTTTATTAAATTTACATTTTAATATAAGAAAATTAATCATATCAACGTACACATTCATTGTCTTCCCAAAAATAGAGAAAATTGCAAAAATTATTGAAAAATATTAATAACAACATTTAGGATTAATGGTTATAATATATATTAATATAATAATTTTAAATAAAGATTTAAGTCGCTATTAACAAAATCAAAAGATAATTTCATTGATCGTTTAGTAATAAGGTTTGATTCTACTTAAGACAGTTGATGTGAAATGTATTGTCTTTGTTTTTCATTAATATGAAGTTATATTTTTTGTATTTTTAAACCTTTTTAAATAATAATCTTGTTTATTTTCTAGTTTTTGTTCATTACTATATGTTTTAAATTTACAAATAATTTCTTAAGGAAACATAGATAGAGCATTACCTCCCTACAAAAATAAGCTCTTTTGTGTACTTTTTACAAAATTCATATAAATCCAGAAAAGAATCGTTTGGATTGCTTATAAACACACACACATATATATAAATCTCCGGTCACGATGATTGTTCGGGCTAATCTCCGATACTACTGTACCGATTTTAACGAAATTTTGCACAGATACGTAACATTGTCCAACTTAAAATATAAACTATATTTTATTTCGATTAACGACCGCAATATTTCTTGGCAAAATTATATTTTTTTCTAACCGGCTGAAATTTTTATAGGTTGTAATGGCTTATATGAATATTGTAAATCCAAGTTTGCATCCGAAAAAGCAGATGGTAAAACTTTTGGCGGCCCAAGATCCCTGAAATTTTCGAAGTTATTATATATATTATTAATATTATTATTATTATTATTATTATTTAGTTAATATAATATATAAAGTTATTTAGTTAACTGACTGAAATGATTTTTAGGTACACCAATTATTTAAATTTTTATAAATTATAAATAGGTTCAAAGTACTTTCAATTCCACCACCTGCTGGAGCTAGGTATAGGACCCTCTCAGTTAAGGAGATAAGAAAACTTAATACCCAAGAAAGTTTTATTGCCCAAAGGATGTTTTCTTTTCTTCCAGTCACTACCTGCCTTCAGGCAATATATTTTAAATTTTGAGACGAAAATGTGCAGCTTATAGCAGTCTAAAATATTGCACACTTTATATTTGCTGATATAAATTGCTTAGCCTACAAAAATCTATCATTTTGTTGTTTCTGCAGGCTTAGATATTTCAGATAAGTGTTAAGGGTATCTAGGGTCACCTACACATCAATTTTTTTTTTTAATATAAAAAGCCTATTGGCTTATCGGGGAATGAAGCGAAATTGGAGAAACCTCGAGCAAGCATCGACGCATCTACATAAAGATAATTGCTCGAACTTACCCAAAGAGGGTGATTCGAAAACAGAAAAATGCCCCTAATTTTAAATATACAATTTATTAATGTTTTAGCATTAGAGCTCTTGTTTCACAATGGTGTGAATACAATTTTGGAACGCAAAACTACAATATCCAATTTGTCAAAATTAATCTCCTTTTTATTGTTAATGTTATGAATAACATCATTCATTCATCATTGACTGTACAATGATGAATAACATTATTTTATAAGGTTAATGTTATGATTAACATTATATGAAGAACATTATTTTTTTATGGAAATAAGAAAGATACTATAATTTATTTTATATTGATTATTTTTATGATGGTGATAATTTTTAAATATTTTTATTTTGAAGAGAAAAGATTTATGCCTGGTGGGACATTTGGGTGGCTTAAGTTAAATTAGATATTGATGATTGGAGAGAGCAATTATCATACAGAATGCTAGTGAACACGAAGAAGACCTGTGCTCACGCAGAGTATAATAGATTAGGATTTGTAAAGAAGATGCCTGGGTGGAAGAAGAACCTATCTTATCTCCGACCTCTCAATCCTTATTTAAATAAATATGAAAAAAAAACTAAAGAAGGCAGGGGAAAAATTAACTAGAAGAAAAAGAAAGAATGCATGGTCAGCATCAAAACCCAGGCATGGGAACTATCCCATCTACTAAGATAATTTATAAAGCTACCCTCAATAGAGATCTGATGATATGCGCTAAGAGAAGAGCTTGTAAAATAAGACAAACTAACAGACATCCATCAGATTGACGGACATTAAACAAACTGAATCAATTTCAAGAAGCAAATTTAACAGGCTAGACTAGATTTAATTTTATTAAATCCATTTTGACAGACGATGGAAATCTATGGATGCATACAAAGAGACTCTTAAAACATTGTAAGATACACTCCTTAGAAAAGAAGACGGCAATTGGCTCTAACGAGGAAAAATCTGAGTTCTTAGCCGACATAGCCCAACAAATCAACAACTCGGAGTAATAGAATGCATGTCGACTGCACTAGAGAAGAGGAAGAAGTTAAATGCAACTAGATGTCTTAGTTTCTGGATGTCCCCCAAGCATTCTACAAGGCTTCTCGTTAAGTCCAAGACTGTACCACCACTCACATAGTATTTAATGTAGACGGACTTTTTCCAGTCAAACAGGATTCGGTGCTATCTTGGCCGTTATGCCTCAAGGATCAATCCATGCAACGCTATTGTACATAATATATACACATAGTACAAACATTCCACAAAGTACAAACATACATATCCTAACATATCAGATTAGATCGAACCAAGAAAAGTCACAACATATCATAATTTTATGAATTGTTGACTTACTGATCTTTAAACTAATTTAAATTACCATTATGTGTGGCTCTGTGTAAGATACTAAATAGTTTAAGCAATATGAGATAATAACAAGTATAAAGTTTAACTTAATTATATTTAATAATCGTATTTTTATGGCAACACTACTTTTGTTGTAAATCGGAAGATAATTGCTAATACGAATGAATCATTTTTGAACATTTTAACCAATCTATTTAAATCACGAAACCAAAAATATTTAGGAGATCTAGAAAATGAAATACTTTGGATTATAAAAAATAACGTAAGTAACCAAGACTAATATATTTTTAAATAGTTTCATTTGAAAAGAAAAGAAATGTCCAGGACCGGGAT
The DNA here is from genome assembly GCA_037127475.1 of Arma custos. Classification (NCBI taxonomy): domain Eukaryota; kingdom Metazoa; phylum Arthropoda; class Insecta; order Hemiptera; family Pentatomidae; genus Arma; species Arma custos. Next base: position 29,574,099 of record CM073759.1, on the reverse strand, counting down.
TCGAACCCGGGTCTCCCATGTTTCCGTCAAGGTACTTTACCAACTGAACCATCCTGGTTCGCATCTCGGTCAGGAACATCCTATCTCATTACATAATGATCAAAAAGAACTTTTTTTCATTTTTTGTTTACATTATTTCTGATTTGAATGGATTATTTTGTATGTATGTTTCTTGCTAGAAATGGTATACAGTTTAAACATTTTTTTAATATTTTATTATATTAAAATTTTTTTTGTCAATAAACTAATGTCTTTTGCTTTTATAAATGGGCCACCTCCAGAACCACCCGAAAACTACCGTAACCCCGATTACGGTGATTGTTTTGAACGTTTTATCAAATCATTGCCTCCACATACCTGGATGGTCGCACTAATAATGTCGTCAGTTACTATGGCGCCAAGCCTCTGGTTGGGCGATAATTAAAAAAAAATTGTATATTTGTACAAATTTACCACATATAAAATCAATTTGTAATATTTTGTAATGATTCATAAAAATTTCATTTATTTGCATAAATTTGCCATAAGCAAGATTAATTTATAATTTCTATATTCTATAAATAATTTATATAATAAATTCATACTAGAGATTAAGAAATACATCGCATGTGCAATAACTGGGTATATTAATTAAATAATAATAAATAAACCTATTTAAATTAAAGGTTATTTTTTATTTCTAAATCCTTTTTACGTATGTTTTTTTTTTTTTTTTTAGCAATAATAGTATTCAAAATATTCTGTTTATCAAGTTTTAACAATTGAAATCTAAATACCACGTTAGAAAAATCAATCAAATAAGAAATTAAGTTTTACAGACCTATCAGCTTAATGAAGTTTCCTTCTGCTGTACTTGTGTTTTTTTAAATGAGTTTTCAAATTACCAATGAATTTAATTATTTTATGTTAGAGAAGAATTGGTTGACTGTAAATTCTAATATAAGGAAGAAATAGTTGGGGGTGCAGATAATAATAAAATTATAGATGATGAACAGAAATTAAAATAGTGACAGATATAATAATTAAAGAATACGAATATAAAATACAGAAAATAAATGTCCAGAAAGGACAAAATGTAAACATAATATAAAGGGAAAGAAAAATGAGGAGGTAAACGGAAAGATACAAAATGAGAAGATTAAAATATAGAAAAAGGGGGTGGAATATGAAGGATTTAGAAAAAAATAGTTTAATTATAGATATAAATGGATTTGATACCAAACTTCTTGAGGTTACATAGGTAAAATTTAATTATACAAGCATATGTAGAAAGAAAAGATTGATAAATTTCAAAAATTAAAAATTGAAAATAGTTTTTATAAATATGAACTCTAAAGTATGAAAATAAAATAGAGAATATAAGTAAGGGAAGTTAATATATTACTGTATACAGTTTGAAAGAAGTAGTATTAATATAAAATAAGATGTGAATATAACATAAACATATAGAAAATAGGTATAGAAATTCATTAGATGTAAAAATATGAGCCTTAATAATAATGAACTCTATGCTATTAACATATGATGGATGCCAAAAATTGGTGTGAGAAACAGGTGCGAAGAAAAGTGAAGGTGGAAAGGATGGAGATAAGATAAAGATTAAGATGTGTACTAACCGAATATACCGCCGCGTGGTATAAACATATATAATGCTAATTAGTTCCAAAACAAAATTGTATTAGCTCAGCATATTATTCTAACAGTAAAAATGTTTACACATATTATCAGTTGTTAGCCGAAATATTCTATTATCTTGATTTGTAATTATTTTGAGCTTCATGATTTAATATATATATGGTAAAATATTCAAAAACGATTCACTTGAATGATATTAATATCATTCAAGCAGTATGTTTAGTAAATAGTTGTTTTAATTCTTTTAATGAGGATGAATCCACAAAATGTATTTCTACTTATATTTGCATTTAGTAAAACTTGGTATTTAATGAATAAATCTTATATTTGTACTTAATTTAGCTTTTCATTTTATTGCAAACTTTAAATCATTTTTATTAAAAATAAAAGTTTTGATTTTTATTTCTAAATCCAACCAATTTAATTTATGGGATTTTCTATTGCTAAAACGAAATATGGCACTAGTTTATATATAGATAATATTAAAATGTAATACTATAAAATCGGATTAATCAAATGGTACCAATTTATCATGAGAAAAAAATATAATATTTGACAGCAATTTTATACTAGCAGATAACAAATTTGTCAAGTTGTAAGACAAAGCAAAGTGTTTAGTGCCGTAATATAAACTTGGACATTAATTATTCAGTTTTATTAAATAAATTAAATCATTACTTATTCATGCCATGACCTATCATTAACATATGTGCTGTTCTTTTTTTCCTGTTTTAAAAAGAAAATTCCGACCAATGAATTTGATGATTATTCGTATTACAACTTCATTGTGTAAACGCATAAATATTATACAAACTAATTTTTGTTATCATTTGATGAGTAAAAATCCCTTTAAATGAAAAATACATACATTCGAGTACTATTTGCAGTTTTATTTAAAAAAATCCTTTATTGCCAAGATTTGATTACCAGTCTTTAAAGAAAAGCTAATTAATAATAATGAATGCTTTTATTAACCTCTTAACTTGCACGCTCGAGTTATCGAGATAATTCGAGCGGCGTTGTATTTGATGCTGCTATAATTTTTCACACTCGAATATATTCGAGAATTTAAAATAACAATGTGAAAGCTAAGAAAAAGAATCGTGTTATTGATATTTATCATTTACATAGGATTGTAAGCTATAATACCTTCATAATACCTTGCATTCTTGCATTTCTGTACTCGTGACGACTGACTGCGATCCGTCGTAGTATTTTCGTGAATTTATATAAAGGCCATCGTATCTTTTATTTTACTATTTAGACGTGAAATATCAAACACTTGTTTCTGTTGTTTTATAGTTTAGTTCAATAGTTACCTAAGTGTTGTAAACTTGCAAAGATAAGTGTATCTTTATAGACAGTCAGTTATTTTGTGATTACAGAAAATAAAATTGGGTATATTGGATATTTATACAATTGGTATGTTTTTTTCATTTTCAAATTATTATTATTATTATTATCATTATTATTATTATCATTATTATTATTATTATTATATTTTATTATATATTATATTTTAGTAAAATATATATTGAAAAATGAGCGATTCAAAATCTGAATATGAATACGCAAATTTGTCGGAAAGCGGCTCAGAAGAAAGTGATAATTACAGTAGTGATTCTGAAGATAGTTCAGAAGAAGATATAGCCGTTGATTGGAAAAATAAAAAAGTCGATGGACGTGTAACATTGCAATATTCGGCTCTTTTCTGCAATGTGGATCAATATCCAAAATTAAACTAAAAGTTTTGATTAATTTTGAATTTTTTTGCCAAAACAATGTTCTAAAGTTTGTTTTTTTACATTAAATAAAATTGATTTTTTTTGGCCGGTTTTTTTCAAAAAAACTGTGCGTTAAGGGGTTAAAACATTTTTAATAATTTGTAATAACGCTGTTTATTATAGAACTTTGAAAAAAAAAATGAAAATTAAGATCAGCATTTTCTTGCATCCTGAAACCTTTTACTTAAAACCTTTAATTAAAAACGCCACGATTTAATTAATTAATGAAAAATTCTCCTACTGTTAAAGTGTATCACATTAACTAGAAGCCATTCATGTGACATTTCAAATTCAGCTTTGCCATATATAGATTGTTTTCTTCATCATCATTCGTCACTTTATACTCTTGTAGCTAATCTGACGAAGCTACAGTGTGAGTTCCAAATTTTACCTATCCAGATAAGATTAGGATAGGGTTCTTTAGCGTGTACCTGACACCATTGGCGAAACTAGAGTTGACTCATGGGGGGTTAACACCCACCGGTCAACCATTCCAACATATTACTCCTTATTACTACACATATTACTAGGTTTAATATGAATTAGACTATAAACATATATCGAATTATATTATAGCATATCGAGCCTGCATAAAATATTTATAATCTAAAAACTTTTCTTTTCACACCAGTTCGCCATCAGAAATCTTCATTATTCCACATCTCATGATATGATTAAATATCATCTTGAGAGAAAAGGAAATCCCTCCCACTCTTGTTTGTGGATATTGAGCCAGCTCCAAACTACGCTGAAGTCTTCAATATAAGAGATTTATCATACACTAAATTAAAGATTGAGGAACCGCATAAAAGAAGGGACATTGTTCAATGTATGAGGTGCCAGGAATATGGACATACCAGAGCATTCTGCCGACACCAACCAAGATGCGTGAAGTGTGGTCAATATCATCCTTGTGACAGATCCCAGAAACCGCGTGAACAGCCGCCAACCGTTACGCTGTGCAGCGAAGATCATCAGCGAATTATAGAGGGTACACATTCATCTCAACGTCAATCAATTCAATCAAACTTGAAAGAAGAAGACTGCACGTCCGAAGGCAGGTAACTTCGAGCCGTGATTTAACAGAGTCCCTGCTACCAGAGATGGACCGTGGCCACCTTACTAACTCAACTACTATCTTACAACAACCACAGGCTACATTTACTAATACAATACTCGAGTAAAAACGCCACAACACACAACATCTCAATACACAACACCTCAACACACAACATTTCAATACACAACACCTCAACAGACAACGCCCCAATACACAACACCTCGGTACACAATGCTCCAATATAGAACTCGTCAAAATACACCTAATTATGGTAAATACACGTTATTGTAGGCCAGATTAGTTAGTAGACCAGATCTTTAAGTTTTTGCATTAATTGAATTAATGTATTTTTGATGTGTGTTACTGTGAATAATGGTTTCTTAAAGTGACTTATGGTATAGTTCAGTGAAAAAGAATACTATTCTAATGAAAAACAACAAAATTCCCGGAATAAGTAGGAAAGACGATGAAGCCGTTATTTCTACTCTTTTGAAAAGAAAGGTAAGGAGTAACTCAAGTATTTCTTTAACTTAATGGCGGTTCGAAAGATACTTGTTTATATTAATATTTCAATAAATATATTTTTTATGTTTTTATACAATTTTTCCAAATAAATTCATATGAGTGCATAAGAAAAACTTTATTTTTTTAAATTCCTCGTTAACACTAAATACTTTATCTATCATATTATGAATAACATTAATTTTTAGTTTGGGTTTAAACCATTTTTCACACCTGATGACATACTATTTTCCTTTGCAAAACATTTTAAAATTATCAAAAGGTAAGAACAACTTTGGTTTAAGGAGATCCTACATTATTTTTAAGTGATGCAATTTCCATGACCACGACTGTATATATAGATTGATAAATAAAATAAATTTTTTTGATGAATTTTATAAGTCAAATTTAATAAAATTATTTGTAACTAAACTAGCGTCATATTCGTTAGAGCCCAGCGTAACAATTTCAATTTTTTTAAAATTAATTATACATTACTTCCCTTATGATAAATTGATTTTATTTTATTAAAATGGCTAATATATTTTACTCTATATGGTTTTAGCATTAGAAAATAACACTAGAATGAATTTGTTGTTATTATTAGAATGTGTATTAATATTTATATTATATATTATTATTTATTATATATAATTATTTCTCATCTTCTGTATTGTCAATATTGAATAAATAACAGAAACGTATTTCACGCGAAGTATATGGGTGAATTATATTAGTCTTAGTTAATTACGTTATATTTTATAATCCAAAGTATTTCTCCTAACTATTTTAGTTTTGTGATTTAAATAGATTTGTTAAAATGTTCAAAAATGATTCATTTGTATCATAGGTAATTATCTCTCGATTTACAACAAAAGTAGTTTTGTTATAAAACTACGATTATTAAAAATAATGAAGTTAAACTTTACATTTGTTATTATATCATATTTCTTTAACTATTTAGTGTCTTACACAGAGCCACACCTAATGGTAAATTCCTCCCGATTAGCATGCTAAATTTAATAGATAACTCAAATTAGTTTAATGATCAGTAAGTCAACAATACATAAATTTGTCTTACATAAATATTCATACTTGTGGAATCAGAATCACAACAATCACACTACAAATGGGCCACAGTTCTTATTTCTGTAACATGAATATTTTAAAGAAGGAAATTAATTTTTGGTTGTGGTTTTATTTCTAAGTAATATAAATAACCTTACTTGAAAACATAACCTGACTTTTATTTCGTAATACAATAATAATATTGAATATGTTACTGAGGAGTTAGTACTATATATCACACCGTCCATCACTAAAACACTTCTGATATTCATTTATTCCGTGATCGAATGCTAATTCTCCACTATTATCTTTATACTGAATCTTGTTTACAAGAAAAGAAAACAAAATACACCCTATTTTCAAATAACACTCTTTATTTTCTTCAATGAAAAATATTAAAAACAAAACTTTTTTTAGTATTGTCTAGTTAGTAGTATAAACTGCAGAATTTCATTACAAATAGTAGCAGAAAAACGCTTCAATTTCTTTGCTCATGTAAATGAATAAAAAAGATCTACAGGATGAAATAAAAGGGAAGACTTGGGGAACTAAGTACAAATAAACACTTTAATCATCGGTTTACCAAGATTTATTTTAGATGTAAATATAAGTAGAAATATACTTTGGGGAACTATCCAAGCTAATAAGTATATATAAAAATGATTGTAAAATACACAGATAAATACAATACAATTCAAAAACAATCATTTACATAAAATGATACAAACCTTATTTTTCTAAAACAGTCTCTTGATAAATTTATCTATATATATATATATATATATATATATATATATATATTTATAATAAAAGAAACGCTACAAGGTAATCAACTGCCCGACCCGAGACGTAAGCAACAATTTCTGACAAAATCTTCATTGTTTTCTCCTTTACTTTGGGTGGTAGTGAATTGATGAAACGCACAAAACAATCGCCGTAAGTGCGATTACGGGAGTTCACAGTAGATCGTCGTCGCCTCTACATAAAGAAAAAGAAAGGTCAATTAGTTTAGTGACAAAAAAAGTTATAATATGAATAGAATAAAAAATATGTTTCTTTAAACCTTAAACTATAACTTTTCTAGCAAGAAATGTGCATATTAAAATTATCGATGAAAGCCAGAAATAAGTAAAGCAATAAATGAAAATAATTATTGTTACACATTATAGCAGAGTTAATAATATATAAAACAAAAAGAGAAAAATACCTTGAATTAATAGCTCACTAAAGTTTAATTGATGCATAATCAATTAGAAGATGAAGGTGAGGATGAATAATATTTAATAAAAAAAGTTATTATATTTGAATAATATAAAACATAAAGTTAATTATAATTCCTGAAATTTATAGCAATAATCTTCACGGTGACTATTTCTATTATATCAAATGGCCTTAAAGATCCAGTTGCTACTTGCGTACTATATGACAGAATGTAAATAGGAACAAAAGTATTCTTAAATTTACTTTAGAGAGTTAAATATATGTCAATTTTAGGACGATAAAACAGTCAATGACGTGAACGGATAGCTAGCTATAATATTATTATTAATTTTTTATTTATTTTTTTTATATTTACATCAAAAGGTTGATATTTCTTTTCCATCTTATATAAAATTGAGTTACTGTCTTATCTCATATCTCCTTATCAAGATGTAGTACGCGGCATCTCAAAGGCTAAGAAATCATCAGAAAAGGAAGGTCTAAATAACATTTTTAACAATATTAGCGATTATTATTAAAATCATTAAGTTTAGGACCCAATCTGCATTCGATTATACACAATCACACAACATAAATATTAAAATATATAAATTACATAAAATCTATTTCTTTTGCCTATAGATATCCTAGCAACTGTCAACACTGAGATATGAGATAAGGCAACCACGAAATTTTATTAATTCTTAACACATCTTTATTTAGTATAATTGAAAATTTAAATTGGTTGAAATTTCAATGCAATAATAGATGTTTTATAAAATGTTCATGAGAACATATTTTTATGTTAAATTCTTGTTTTTCTACTTCCACGCTGTGAGACCGTGCGGGAAAATAGTACTTATTTTACACAAAGTTTCATCAATTAAATCCTTAGCAAATTAATACTTGATGATCAAGTATGGTTTCAGACAGCAAGAAATTATAGATTTAATTTTGACTCACCCGTCTATTCTTTTCAATGTTATCGAGCATTTTGCTTAGCGGCGGAATCCCTCTGAGATTAGATCCTTCTGCAGAACGAATCTGATGTATGGCGTTTCGCCGTTTAGCTAAAGAACATTTTTCCAGGAGCGAGCCGGAGAAATTAGCACAATACACAACATCAAACATGTTGAATTACCTAAAAAAGAGTTATTATAGTATCACCCTTTAAAAAGTCACATATAATTTAAACAAAATAAATGATTATACTATTACAAACATACTAGTCGATAACTTTTACTAAAGCAGGAAGACAGTTTTGCCTGCCGATTCAAGAATTTGTATTTATACATACATAAATAATTATTTACCAGCTAGTAGTAGAAAAACATAAACATAAAAAATAATTGGAAAGAAAAACAAAATAAGTCATATCTAGCTTACCTTGTGTACAGTGTGATGTCTCAGGCAGAATGTTCAAAATATACATTTTCGCTAACTTACTCATTTGGAAAGTGGAGGGGGAAAGGTAGGACTTGGGTTGGACCAATGAAAAGTCACAGTCTGAGCAGGTAATATTTCCAGGTAAAGAGTTTACAAAGCATGTTGTTATTAGGAATATGAAATCAGTTTTATTAAATTTACATTTTAATATAAGAAAATTAATCATATCAACGTACATATTCATTGTCTTCCCAAAAATAGAGAAAATTGCAAAAATTATTGAAAAATATTAATAACAACATTTAGGATTAATGGTTATAATATATATTAATATAATAATTTTAAATAAAGATTTAAGTCGCTATTAACAAAATCAAAAGATAATTTCATTGATCGTTTAGTAATAAGGTTTGATTCTACTTAAGACAGTTGATGTGAAATGTATTGTCTTTGTTTTTCATTAATATGAAGTTATATTTTTTGTATTTTTAAACCTTTTTAAATAATAATCTTGTTTATTTTCTAGTTTTTGTTCATTACTATATGTTTTAAATTTACAAATAATTTCTTAAGGAAACATAGATAGAGCATTACCTCCCTACAAAAATAAGCTCTTTTGTGTACTTTTTACAAAATTCATATAAATCCAGAAAAGAATCGTTTGGATTGCTTATAAACACACACACATATATATAAATCTCCGGTCACGATGATTGTTCGGGCTAATCTCCGATACTACTGTACCGATTTTAACGAAATTTTGCACAGATACGTAACATTGTCCAACTTAAAATATAAACTATATTTTATTTCGATTAACGACCGCAATATTTCTTGGCAAAATTATATTTTTTTCTAACCGGCTGAAATTTTTATAGGTTGTAATGGCTTATATGAATATTGTAAATCCAAGTTTGCATCCGAAAAAGCAGATGGTAAAACTTTTGGCGGCCCAAGATCCCTAAAATTTTCGAAGTTATTATATATATTATTATTATTATTATTTAGTTAATATAATATATAAAGTTATTTAGTTTACTGACTGAAATGATTTTTAGGTACACCAATTATTTAAATTTTTATAAATTATAAATAGGTTCAAAGTACTTTCAATTCCACCACCTGCTGGAGCTAGGTATAGGACCCTCTCAGTTAAGGAGATAAGAAAACTTAATACCCAAGAAAGTTTTATTGCCCAAAGGATGTTTTCTTTTCTTCCAGTCACTACCTGCCTTCAGGCAATATATTTTAAATTTTGAGACGAAAATGTGCAGCTTATAGCAGTCTAAAATATTGCACACTTTATATTTGCTGATATAAATTGCTTAGCCTACAAAAATCTATCATTTTGTTGTTTCTGCAGGCTTAGATATTTCAGATAAGTGTTAAGGGTGTACTAGCGTCACCTACAAATCAATTTTTTTTTTTAATATAAAAAGCCTATTGGCTTATCGGGGAATGAAGCGAAATTGGAGAAACCTCGAGCAAGCATCGACGCATCTACATAAAGATAATTGCTCGAACTTACCCAAAGAGGGTGATTCGAAAACAGAAAAATGCCCCTAATTTTAAATATACAATTTATTAATGTTTTAGCATTAGAGCTCTTGTTTCACAATGGTGTGAATACAATTTTGGAACGCAAAACTACAATATCCAATTTGTCAAAATTAATCTCCTTTTTATTGTTAATGTTATGAATAACATCATTCATTCATCATTGACTGTACAATGATGAATAACATTATTTTATAAGGTTAATGTTATGATTAACATTATATGAAGAACATTATTTTTTTATGGAAATAAGAAAGATACTATAATTTATTTTATATTGATTATTTTTATGATGGTGATAATTTTTAAATATTTTTATTTTGAAGAGAAAAGATTTATGCCTGGTGGGACATTTGGGTGGCTTAAGTTAAATTAGATATTGATGATTGGAGAGAGCAATTATCATACAGAATGCTAGTGAACACGAAGAAGACCTGTGCTCACGCAGAGTATAATAGATTAGGATTTGTAAAGAAGATGCCTGGGTGGAAGAAGAACCTATCTTATCTCCGACCTCTCAATCCTTATTTAAATAAATATGAAAAAAAAACTAAAGAAGGCAGGGGAAAAATTAACTAGAAGAAAAAGAAAGAATGCATGGTCAGCATCAAAACCCAGGCATGGGAACTATCCCATCTACTAAGATAATTTATAAAGCTACCCTCAATAGAGATCTGATGATATGCGCTAAGAGAAGAGCTTGTAAAATAAGACAAACTAACAGACATCCATCAGATTGACGGACATTAAACAAACTGAATCAATTTCAAGAAGCAAATTTAACAGGCTAGACTAGATTTAATTTTATTAAATCCATTTTGACAGACGATGGAAATCTATGGATGCATACAAAGAGACTCTTAAAACATTGTAAGATACACTCCTTAGAAAAGAAGACGGCAATTGGCTCGAACGAGGAAAAATCTGAGTTCTTAGCCGACATAGCCCAACAAATCAACAACTCGGAGTAATAGAATGCATGTCGACTGCACTAGAGAAGAGGAAGAAGTTAAATGCAACTAGATGTCTTAGTTTCTGGATGTCCCCCAAGCATTCTACAAGGCTTCTCGTTAAGTCCAAGACTGTACCACCACTCACATAGTATTTAATGTAGACGGACTTTTTCCAGTCAAACAGGATTCGGTGCTATCTTGGCCGTTATGCCTCAAGGATCAATCCATGCAACGCTATTGTACATAATATATACACATAGTACAAACATTCCACAAAGTACAAACATACATATCCTAACATATCAGATTAGATCGAACCAAGAAAAGTCACAACATATCATAATTTTATGAATTGTTGACTTACTGATCTTTAAACTAATTTAAATTACCATTATGTGTGGCTCTGTGTAAGATACTAAATAGTTTAAGCAATATGAGATAATAACAAGTATAAAGTTTAACTTAATTATATTTAATAATCGTATTTTTATGGCAACACTACTTTTGTAGTAAATCGGAAGATAATTGCTAATTCGAATGAATCATTTTTGAACATTTTAACCAATCTATTTAAATCACGAAACCAAAAATATTTAGGAGATCTAGAAAATGAAATACTTTGGATTATAAAAAATAACGTAAGTAACCAAGACTAATATATTTTTAAATAGTTTTATTTGAAAAGAAAAGAAATGTCCAGGACCGGGATTCGAACCCGGGTCTCCCAAGTTTCCGTCAAGGTACTTTACCAACTGAACCATCCTGGTTCGCATCTCGGTCAGGAACATCCTATCTCATTACATAATGATCAAAAAGAACTTTTTTGTATACATTATTTCTGATTTGAATGGATTATTTTGTATGTATGTTTCTTGCTAGAAATGGTATACAGTTTAAACATTTTTTTAATATTTTATTATATTAAAACTTTTTTTGTCAATAAACTAATTTCTTTTGCTTTTATAAATGGGCCACCTCCAGAACCACCCGAAAACTACCGTAACCCCGATTACGGTGATTGTTTTGAACGTTTTATCAAATCATTGCCTCCACATACCTGGATGGTCGCACTAATAATGTCGTCAGTTACTATGGCGCCAAGCCTCTGGTTGGGCGATAATTAAAAAAAAATTGTATATTTGTACAAATTTACCACATATAAAATCAATTTGTAATATTTTGTAATGATTCATAAAAATTTCATTTATTTGCATAAATTTGCCATAAGCAAGATTAATTTATAATTTCTATATTCTATAAATAATTTATATAATAAATTCATACTAGAGGTTAAGAAATACATCGCATGTGCAATAACTGGGTATATTAATTAAATAATAATAAATAAACCTATTTAAATTAAAGGTTATTTTTTATTTCTAAATCCTTTTTACGTATGTTTTTTTTTTTTTTTTAGCAATAATAGTATTCAAAATATTCTGTTTATCAAGTTTTAACAATTGAAATCTAAATACCACGTTAGAAAAATCAATCAAATAAGAAATTAAGTTTTACAGACCTATCAGCTTAATGAAGTTTCCTTCTGCTGTACTTGTGTTTTTTTAAATGAGTTTTCAAATTACCAATGAATTTAATTATTTTATGTTAGAGAAGAATTGGTTGACTGTAAATTCTAATATAAGGAAGAAATAGTTGGGGGTGCAGTCAATAAAATTAGGGTGTTTTTATTGACTAAAAAACGTTGCAGTAACAAGAATATGGTGACAAGTAATGTAGTAATGTGGTACAAGTGTGGAAATTAAAATAGTGACTAGATATAATGAAATAGTGAATAGATATGATAATTAAAGATAATGAACATAAAAGTGGTTCCAGAATATAATAAAATTAAAATAGTGACAGATAATAATAAAATTATAGATGATGAACAGAAATTAAAATAGTGACAGATATAATAATTAAAGAATACGAATATAAAATACAGAAAATAAATGTCCAGAAAGGACAAAATGTAAACATAATATAAAGGGAAAGAAAAATGAGGAGGTAAACGGAAAGATACAAAATGAGAAGATTAAAATATAGAAAAAGGGGGTGGAATATGAAGGATTTAGAAAAAAATAGTTTAATTATAGATATAAATGGATTTGATACCAAACTTCTTGAGGTTACATAGGTAAAATTTAATTATACAAGCATATGTAGAAAGAAAAGATTGATAAATTTCAAAAATTAAAAATTGAAAATAGTTTTTATAAATATGAACTCTAAAGTATGAAAATAAAATAGAGAATATAAGTAAGGGAAGTTAATATATTACTGTATACAGTTTGAAAGAAGTAGTATTAATATAAAATAAGATGTGAATATAACATAAACATATAGAAAATAGGTATAGAAATTCATTAGATGTAAAAATATGAGCCTTAATAATAATGAACTCTATGCTATTAACATATGATGGATGCCAAAAATTGGTGTGAGAAACAGGTGCGAAGAAAAGTGAAGGTGGAAAGGATGGAGATAAGATAAAGATTAAGATGTGTACTAACCGAATATACCGCCGCGTGGTATAAACATATATAATGCTAATTAGTTCCAAAACAAAATTGTATTAGCTCAGCATCTTATTCTAACAGTAAAAATGTTTACACATATTATCAGTTGTTAGCCGAAATATTCTATTATCTTGATTTGTAATTATTTTGAGCTTCATGATTTAATATATATATATGGTAAAATATTAAAAAACGATTCACTTGAATGATATTAATATCATTCAAGCAGTATGTTTAGTAAATAGTTGTTTTAATTCTTTTAATGAGGATGAATCCACAAAATGTATTTCTACTTATATTTGCATTTAGTAAAACTTGGTATTTAATGAATAAATCTTATATTTGTACTTAATTTAGCTTTTCATTTTATTGCAAACTTTAAATCATTTTTATTAAAAATAAAAGTTTTGATTTTTATTTCTAAATCCAACCAATTTAATTTATGGGATTTTCTATTGCTAAAACGAAATATGGCACTAGTTTATATATAGATAATATTAAAATGTAATACTATAAAATCGGATTAATCAAATGGTACCAATTTATCATGAGAAAAAAATATAATATTTGACAGCAATTTTATACTAGCAGATAACAAATTTGTCAAGTTGTAAGACAAAGCAAAGTGTTTAGTGCCGTAATATAAACTTGGACATTAATTATTCTTTTATTAATTAATTTAAATAAATTTTTTATTTAACGTTTTATTAAATAAATTAAATCATTACTTATTCATGCCATGACCTATCATTAACATATGTGCTGTTCTTTTTTTCCTGTTTTAAAAAGAAAATTCCGACCAATGAATTTGATGATTATTCGTATTACAACTTCATTGTGTAAACGCATAAATATTATACAAACTAATTTTTGTTATCATTTGATGAGTAAAAATCCCTTTAAATGAAAAATACATACATTCGAGTACTATTTGCAGTTTTATTTAAAAAAATCCTTTATTGCCAAGATTTGATTACCAGTCTTTAAAGAAAAGCTAATTAATAATAATGAATGCTTTTATTAACCTCTTAACTTGCACGCTCGAGTTAATTCGAGCGCGCTAAACAGGCCAAACTGTGCACACTCGAGATAATTCGAGCGGCGTTGTATTTGATGCTGCTATAACTTTTCACACTCGAATATATTCGAGAATTGAAAATAACAATGTGAAAGCTAAGAAAAAGAATCGTGTTATTGATATTTATCATTTACATAGGATTGTAAGCTATAATACCTTCATAATACCTTGCATTCTTGCATTTCTGTACTCGTGACGACTGACTGCGATCCGTCGTAGTATTTTCGTGAATTTATATAAAGGCCATCGTATCTTTTATTTTACTATTTAGACGTGAAATATCAAACACTTGTTTCTGTTGTTTTATAGTTTAGTTCAATAGTTACCTAAGTGTTGTAAACTTGCAAAGATAAGTGTATCTTTATAGACAGTCAGTTATTTTGTGATTACAGAAAATAAAATTGGGTATATTGGATATTTATACAATTGGAATGTTTTTTTCATTTTCAAATTATTATTATTATTATTATCATTATTATTATTATTATTATTATTATATTTTATTATATATTATATTTTAGTAAAATATATATTGAAAAATGAGCGATTCAAAATCTGAATATGAATACGCAAATTTGTCGGAAAGCGGCTCAGAAGAAAGTGATAATTACAGTAGTGATTCTGAAGATAGTTCAGAAGAAGATATAGCCGTTGATTGGAAAAATAAAAAAGTCGATGGACGTGTAACATTGCAATATTCGGCTCATTTCTGCAATGTGGATCAATATCCAAAATTAAACTAAAAGTTTTGATTAATTTTGAATTTTTTTGCCAAAACAATGTTCTAAAGTTTGTTTTTTTACATTAAATAAAATTGATTTTTTTTGGCCGATTTTTTTCAAAAAAACTGTGCGTTAAGGGGTTAAAACATTTTTAATAATTTGTAATAACGCTGTTTATTATAGAACTTTGAAAAAAAAAATGATAATTAAGATCAGCATTTTCTTGCATCCTGAAACCTTTTACTTAAAACCTTTAATTAAAAACGCCACGATTTAATTAATTAATGAAAAATTCTCCTACTGTTAAAGTGTATCACATTAACTAGAAGCCATTCATGTGACATTTCAAATTCAGCTTTGCCATATATAGATTGTTTTCTTCATCATCATTCGTCACTTTATACTCTTGTAGCTAATCTGACGAAGCTACAGTGTGAGTTCCAAATTTTACCTATCCAGATAAGATTAGGATAGGGTTCTTTAGCGTGTACCTGACACCATTGGCGAAACTAGAGTTGACTCATGGGGGGTTAACACCCACCGGTCAAACATTCCAAGATATTACTCCTTATTACTACACATATTACTAGGTTTAATACGAATTATACTATAAACATATATCGAATTATATTATAGCATATCGAGCCTGCATAAAATATTTATAATCTAAAAACTTTTCTTTTCACACCAGTTCGCCATCAGAAATCTTCATTATTCCACATCTCATGATATGATTAAATATCATCTTGAGAGAAAAGGAAATCCCTCCCACTCTTGTTTGTGGATATTGAGCCAGCTCCAAACTACGCTGAAGTCTTCAATATAAGAGATTTATCATACACTAAATTAAAGATTGAGGAACCGCATAAAAGAAGGGACATTGTTCAATGTATGAGGTGCCAGGAATATGGACATACCAGAGCATTCTGCCGACACCAACCAAGATGCGTGAAGTGTGGTCAATATCATCCTTGTGACAGATCCCAGAAACCGCGTGAACAGCCGCCAACCGTTACGCTGTGCAGCGAAGATCATCAGCGAATTATAGAGGGTACACATTCATCTCAACGTCAATCAATTCAATCAAACTTGAAAGAAGAAGACTGCACGTCCGAAGGCAGGTAACTTCGAGCCGTGATTTAACAGAGTCCCTGCTACCAGAGATGGACCGTGGCCACCTTACTAACTCAACTACTATCTTACAACAACCACAGGCTACATTTACTAATACAATACTCGAGTAAAAACGCCACAACACACAACATCTCAATACACAACACCTCAACACACAACATTTCAATACACAACACCTCAACAGACAACGCCCCAATACACAACACCTCAGTACACAATGCTCCAATATAGAACTCGTCAAAATACACCTAATTATGGTAAATACACGTTATTGTAGGCCAGATTAGTTAGTAGACCAGATCTTTAAGTTTTTGCATTAATTGAATTAATGTATTTTTGATGTGTGTTACTGTGAATAATGGTTTCTTAAAGTGACTTATGGTATAGTTCAGTGAAAAAGAATACTATTCTAATGAAAAACAACAAAATTCCCGGAATAAGTAGGAAAGACGATGAAGCCGTTATTTCTACTCTTTTGAAAAGAAAGGTAAGGAGTAACTCAAGTATTTCTTTAACTTAATGGCGGTTCGAAAGATACTTGTTTATATTAATATTTCAATAAATATATTTTTTATGTTTTTATACAATTTTTCCAAATAAATTCATATGAGTGCATAAGAAAAACTTTATTTTTTTAAATTCCTCGTTAACACTAAATACTTTATCTATCATATTATGAATAACATTAATTTTTAGTTTGGGTTTAAACCATTTTTCACACCTGATGACATACTATTTTCCTTTGCAAAACATTTTAAAATTATCAAAAGGTAAGAACAACTTTGGTTTAAGGAGATCCTACATTATTTTTAAGTGATGCAATTTCCATGACCACGACTGTATATATAGATTGATAAATAAAATAAATTTTTTTGATGAATTTTATAAGTCAAATTTAATAAAATTATTTGTAACTAAACTAGCGTCATATTCGTTAGAGCCCAGCGTAACAATTTCAATTTTTTTAAAATTAATTATACATTACTTCCCTTATGATAAATTGATTTTATTTTATTAAAATGGCTAATATATTTTACTCTATATGGTTTTAGCATTAGAAAATAACACTAGAATGAATTTGTTGTTATTATTAGAATGTGTATTAATATTTATATTATATATTATTATTTATTATATATAATTATTTCTCATCTTCTGTATTGTCAATATTGAATAAATAACAGAAACGTATTTCACGCGAAGTATATGGGTGAATTATATTAGTCTTAGTTAATTACGTTATATTTTATAATCCAAAGTATTTCTCCTAACTATTTTAGTTTTGTGATTTAAATAGATTTGTTAAAATGTTCAAAAATGATTCATTTGTATCATAGGTAATTATCTCTCGATTTACAACAAAAGTAGTTTTGTTATAAAACTACGATTATTAAAAATAATGAAGTTAAACTTTACATTTGTTATTATATCATATTTCTTTAACTATTTAGTGTCTTACACAGAGCCACACCTAATGGTAAATTCCTCCCGATTAGCATGCTAAATTTAATAGATAACTCAAATTAGTTTAATGATCAGTAAGTCAACAATACATAAATTTGTCTTACATAAATATTCATACTTGTGGAATCAGAATCACAACAATCACACTACAAATGGGCCACAGTTCTTATTTCTGTAACATGAATATTTTAAAGAAGGAAATTAATTTTTGGTTGTGGTTTTATTTCTAAGTAATATAAATAACCTTACTTGAAAACATAACCTGACTTTTATTTCGTAATACAATAATAATATTGAATATGTTACTGAGGAGTTAGTACTATATATCACACCGTCCATCACTAAAACACTTCTGATATTCATTTATTCCGTGATCGAATGCTAATTCTCCACTATTATCTTTATACTGAATCTTGTTTACAAGAAAAGAAAACAAAATACACCCTATTTTCAAATAACACTCTTTATTTTCTTCAATGAAAAATATTAAAAACAAAACTTTTTTTAGTATTGTCTAGTTAGTAGTATAAACTGCAGAATTTCATTACAAATAGTAGCAGAAAAACGCTTCAATTTCTTTGCTCATGTAAATGAATAAAAAAGATCTACAGGATGAAATAAAAGGGAAGACTTGGGGAACTAAGTACAAATAAACACTTTAATCATCGGTTTACCAAGATTTATTTTAGATGTAAATATAAGTAGAAATATACTTTGGGGAACTATCCAAGCTAATAAGTATATATAAAAATGATTGTAAAATACACAGATAAATACAATACAATTCAAAAACAATCATTTACATAAAATGATACAAACCTTATTTTTCTAAAACAGTCTCTTGATAAATTTATCTATATATATATATATATATATATTTTTATTTATAATAAAAGAAACGCTACAAGGTAATCAACTGCCCGACCCGAGACGTAAGCAACAATTTCTGACAAAATCTTCATTGTTTTCTCCTTTACTTTGGGTGGTAGTGAATTGATGAAACGCACAAAACAATCGCCGTAAGTGCGATTACGGGAGTTCACAGTAGATCGTCGTCGCCTCTACATAAAGAAAAAGAAAGGTCAATTAGTTTAGTGACAAAAAAAGTTATAATATGAATAGAATAAAAAATATGTTTCTTTAAACCTTAAACTATAACTTTTCTAGCAAGAAATGTGCATATTAAAATTATCGATGAAAGCCAGAAATAAGTAAAGCAATAAATGAAAATAATTATTGTTACACATTATAGCAGAGTTAATAATATATAAAACAAAAAGAGAAAAATACCTTTAATTCAAGGGCTCACTAAAGTTTAATTGATGCATAATCAATTAGAAGATGAAGGTGAGGATGAATAATATTTAATAAAAAAAGTTATTATATTTGAATAATATAAAACATAAAGTTAATTATAATTCCTGAAATTTATAGCAATAATCTTCACGGTGACTATTTCTATTATATCAAATGGCCTTAAAGATCCAGTTGCTACTTGCGTACTATATGACAGAATGTAAATAGGAACAAAAGTATTCTTAAATTTACTTTAGAGAATTAAATATATGTCAATTTTAGGACGATAAAACAGTCAATGACGTGAACGGATAGCTATAATATTATTATTAATTTTTTATTTTTTTTTTTATATTTACATCAAAAGGTTGATATTTCTTTTCCATCTTATATAAAATTGAGTTACTGTCTTATCTCATATCTCCGTATCAAGATGTAGTACGCGGCATCTCAAAGGCTAAGAAATCATCAGAAAAGGAAGGTCGAAATAACATTTTTAACAATATTAGCGATTATTATTAAAATCATTAAGTTTAGGACCCAATCTGCATTCGATTATACACATTCACACAACATAAATATTAAAATATATATATTACATAAAATCTATTTCTTTTGCCTATAGATATCCTAGCAACTGTCAACACTGAGATATGAGATAAGGCAACCACGAAATTTTATTAATTCTTAACACATCTTTATTTAGTATAATTGAAAATTTAAATTGGTTGAAATTTCAATGCAATAATAGATGTTTTATAAAATGTTCATGAGAACATATTTTTATGTTAAATTCTTGTTTTTCTACTTCCACGCTGTGAGACCGTGCGGGAAAATAGTACTTATTTTACACAAAGTTTCATCAATTAAATCCTTAGCAAATTAATACTTGATGATCAAGTATGGTTTCAGACAGCAAGAAATTATAGATTTAATTTTGACTCACCCGTCTATTCTTTTCAATGTTATCGAGCATTTTGCTTAGCGGCGGAATCCCTCTGAGATTAGATCCTTCTGCAGAACGAATCTGATGTATGGCGTTTCGCCGTTTAGCTAAAGAACATTTTTCCAGGAGCGAGCCGGAGAAATTAGCACAATACACAACATCAAACATGTTGAATTACCTAAAAAAGAGTTATTATAGTATCACCCTTTAAAAAGTCACATATAATTTAAACAAAATAAATGATTATACTATTACAAACATACTAGTCGATAACTTTTACTAAAGCAGGAAGACAGTTTTGCCTGCCGATTCAAGAATTTGTATTTATACATACATAAATAATTATTTACCAGCTAATAGTAGAAAAACATAAACATAAAAAATAATTGGAAAGAAAAACAAAATAAGTCATATCTAGCTTACCTTGTGTACAGTGTGATGTCTCAGGCAGAATGTTCAAAATATACATTTTCGCTAACTTACTCATTTGGAAAGTGGAGGGGGAAAGGTAGGACTTGGGTTGGACCAATGAAAAGTCACAGTCTGAGCAGGTAATATTTCCAGGTAAAGAGTTTACAAAGCATGTTGTTATTAGGAATATGAAATCAGTTTTATTAAATTTACATTTTAATATAAGAAAATTAATCATATCAACGTACATATTCATTGTCTTCCCAAAAATAGAGAAAATTGCAAAAATTATTGAAAAATATTAATAACAACATTTAGGATTAATGGTTATAATATATATTAATATAATAATTTTAAATAAAGATTTAAGTCGCTATTAACAAAATCAAAAGATAATTTCATTGATCGTTTAGTAATAAGGTTTGATTCTACTTAAGACAGTTGATGTGAAATGTATTGTCTTTGTTTTTCATTAATATGAAGTTATATTTTTTGTATTTTTAAACCTTTTTAAATAATAATCTTGTTTATTTTCTAGTTTTTGTTCAATACTATATGTTTTAAATTTACAAATAATTTCTTAAGGAAACATAGATAGAGCATTACCTCCCTACAAAAATAAGCTCTTTTGTGTACTTTTTACAAAATTCATATAAATCCAGAAAAGAATCGTTTGGATTGCTTATAAACACACACACACATATATATAAATCTCCGGTCACGATGATTGTTCGGGCTAATCTCCGATACTACTGTACCGATTTTAACGAAATTTTGCACAGATACGTAACATTGTCCAACTTAAAATATAAACTATATTTTATTTCGATTAACGACCGCAATATTTCTTGGCAAAATTATATTTTTTTCTAACCGGCTGAAATTTTTATAGGTTGTAATGGCTTATATGAATATTGTAAATCCAAGTTTGCATCCGAAAAAGCAGATGGTAAAACTTTTGGCGGCCCAAGATCCCTAAAATTTTCGAAGTTATTATATATATTATTAATATTATTATTATTATTATTATTTAGTTAATATAATATATAAAGTTATTTAGTTTACTGACTGAAATGATTTTTAGGTACACCAATTATTTAAATTTTTATAAATTATAAATAGGTTCAAAGTACTTTCAATTCCACCACCTGCTGGAGCTAGGTATAGGACCCTCTCAGTTAAGGAGATAAGAAAACTTAATACCCAAGAAAGTTTTATTGCCCAAAGGATGTTTTCTTTTCTTCCAGTCACTACCTGCCTTCAGGCAATATATTTTAAATTTTGAGACGAAAATGTGCAGCTTATAGCAGTCTAAAATATTGCACACTTTATATTTGCTGATATAAATTGCTTAGCCTACAAAAATCTATCATTTTGTTGTTTCTGCAGGCTTAGATATTTCAGATAAGTGTTAAGGGTATCTAGGGTCACCTACACATCAATTTTTTTTTTTAATATAAAAAGCCTATTGGCTTATCGGGGAATGAAGCGAAATTGGAGAAACCTCGAGCAAGCATCGACGCATCTACATAAAGATAATTGCTCGAACTTACCCAAAGAGGGTGATTCGAAAACAGAAAAATGCCCCTAATTTTAAATATACAATTTATTAATGTTTTAGCATTAGAGCTCTTGTTTCACAATGGTGTGAATACAATTTTGGAACGCAAAACTACAATATCCAATTTGTCAAAATTAATCTCCTTTTTATTGTTAATGTTATGAATAACATCATTCATTCATCATTGACTGTACAATGATGAATAACATTATTTTATAAGGTTAATGTTATGATTAACATTATATGAAGAACATTATTTTTTTATGGAAATAAGAAAGATACTATAATTTATTTTATATTGATTATTTTTATGATGGTGATAATTTTTAAATATTTTTATTTTGAAGAGAAAAGATTTATGCCTGGTGGGACATTTGGGTGGCTTAAGTTAAATTAGATATTGATGATTGGAGAGAGCAATTATCATACAGAATGCTAGTGAACACGAAGAAGACCTGTGCTCACGCAGAGTATAATAGATTAGGATTTGTAAAGAAGATGCCTGGGTGGAAGAAGAACCTATCTTATCTCCGACCTCTCAATCCTTATTTAAATAAATATGAAAAAAAAACTAAAGAAGGCAGGGGAAAAATTAACTAGAAGAAAAAGAAAGAATGCATGGTCAGCATCAAAACCCAGGCATGGGAACTATCCCATCTACTAAGATAATTTATAAAGCTACCCTCAATAGAGATCTGATGATATGCGCTAAGAGAAGAGCTTGTAAAATAAGACAAACTAACAGACATCCATCAGATTGACGGACATTAAACAAACTGAATCAATTTCAAGAAGCAAATTTAACAGGCTAGACTAGATTTAATTTTATTAAATCCATTTTGACAGACGATGGAAATCTATGGATGCATACAAAGAGACTCTTAAAACATTGTAAGATACACTCCTTAGAAAAGAAGACGGCAATTGGCTCGAACGAGGAAAAATCTGAGTTCTTAGCCGACATAGGCCAACAAATCAACAACTCGGAGTAATAGAATGCATGTCGACTGCACTAGAGAAGAGGAAGAAGTTAAATGCAACTAGATGTCTTAGTTTCTGGATGTCCCCCAAGCATTCTACAAGGCTTCTCGTTAAGTCCAAGACTGTACCACCACTCACATAGTATTTAATGTAGACGGACTTTTTCCAGTCAAACAGGATTCGGTGCTATCTTGGGCGTTATGCCTCAAGGATCAATCCATGCAACGCTATTGTACATAATATATACACATAGTACAAACATTCCACAAAGTACAAACATACATATCCTAACATATCAGATTAGATCGAACCAAGAAAAGTCACAACATATCATAATTTTATGAATTGTTGACTTACTGATCTTTAAACTAATTTAAATTACCATTATGTGTGGCTCTGTGTAAGATACTAAATAGTTTAAGCAATATGAGATAATAACAAGTATAAAGTTTAACTTAATTATATTTAATAATCGTATTTTTATGGCAACACTACTTTTGTAGTAAATCGGAAGATAATTGCTAATTCGAATGAATCATTTTTGAACATTTTAACCAATCTATTTAAATCACGAAACCAAAAATATTTAGGAGATCTAGAAAATGAAATACTTTGGATTATAAAAAATAACGTAAGTAACCAAGACTAATATATTTTTAAATAGTTTTATTTGAAAAGAAAAGAAATCTCCAGGACCGGGATTCGAACCCGGGTCTTCCAAGTTTCCGTCAAGGTACTTTACCAACTGAACCATCCTGGTTCGCATCTCGGTCAGGAACATCCTATCTCATTACATAATGATCAAAAAGAACTTTTTTGTTTACATTATTTCTGATTTGAATGGATTATTTTGTATGTATGTTTCTTGCTAGAAATGGTATACAGTTTAAACATTTTTTTAATATTTTATTATATTAAAACTTTTTTTGTCAATAAACTAATTTCTTTTGCTTTTATAAATGGGCCACCTCCAGAACCACCCGAAAACTACCGTAACCCCGATTACGGTGATTGTTTTGAACGTTTTATCAAATCATTGCCTCCACATACCTGGATGGTCGCACTAATAATGTCGTCAGTTACTATGGCGCCAAGCCTCTGGTTGGGCGATAATTAAAAAAAAATTGTATATTTGTACAAATTTACCACATATAAAATCAATTTGTAATATTTTGTAATGATTCATAAAAATTTCATTTATTTGCATAAATTTGCCATAAGCAAGATTAATTTATAATTTCTATATTCTATAAATAATTTATATAATAAATTCATACTAGAGGTTAAGAAATACATCGCATGTGCAATAACTGGGTATATTAATTAAATAATAATAAATAAACCTATTTAAATTAAAGGTTATTTTTTATTTCTAAATCCTTTTTACGTATGTTTTTTTTTTTTTTTTAGCAATAATAGTATTCAAAATATTCTGTTTATCAAGTTTTAACAATTGAAATCTAAATACCACGTTAGAAAAATCAATCAAATAAGAAATTAAGTTTTACAGACCTATCAGCTTAATGAAGTTTCCTTCTGCTGTACTTGTGTTTTTTTAAATGAGTTTTCAAATTACCAATGAATTTAATTATTTTATGTTAGAGAAGGATTGGTTGACTGTAAATTCTAATATAAGGAAGAAATAGTTGGGGGTGCAGTCAATAAAATTAGGGTGTTTTTATTGACTAAAAAACGTTGCAGTAACAAGAATATGGTGAAAAGTAATGTAGTAATGTGGTACAAGTGTGGAAATTAAAATAGTGACTAGATATAATGAAATAGTGAATAGATATGATAATTAAAGATAATGAATATAAAAGTGGTTCCAGAATATAATAAAATTAAAATAGTGACAGATAATAATAAAATTATAGATGATGAACAGAAATTAAAATAGTGACAGATATAATAATTAAAGAATACGAATATAAAATACAGAAAATAAATGTCCAGAAAGGACAAAATGTAAACATAATATAAAGGGAAAGAAAAATGAGGAAGTAAACGGAAAGATACAAAATGAGAAGATTAAAATATAGAAAAAGGGGGTGGAATATGAAGGATTTAGAAAAAAATAGTTTAATTATAGATATAAATGGATTTGATACCAAACTTCTAGAGGTTACATAGGTAAAATTTAATTATACAAGCATATGTAGAAAGAAAAGATTGATAAATTTCAAAAATTAAAAATTGAAAATAGTTTTTATAAATATGAACTCTAAAGTATGAAAATAAAATAGAGAATATAAGTAAGGGAAGTTAATATATTACTGTATACAGTTTGAAAGAAGTAGTATTAATATAAAATAAGATGTGAATATAACATAAACATATAGAAAATAGGTATAGAAATTCATTAGATGTAAAAATATGAGCCTTAATAATAATGAACTCTATGCTATTAACATATGATGGATGCCAAAAATTGGTGTGAGAAACAGGTGCGAAGAAAAGTGAAGGTGGAAAGGATGGAGATAAGATAAAGATTAAGATGTGTACTAACCGAATATACCGCCGCGTGGTATAAACATATATAATGCTAATTAGTTCCAAAACAAAATTGTATTAGCTCAGCATATTATTCTAACAGTAAAAATGTTTACACATATTATCAGTTGTTAGCCGAAATATTCTATTATCTTGATTTGTAATTATTTTGAGCTTCATGATTTAATATATATATGGTAAAATATTCAAAAACGATTCACTTGAATGATATTAATATCATTCAAGCAGTATGTTTAGTAAATAGTTGTTTTAATTCTTTTAATGAGGATGAATCCACAAAATGTATTTCTACTTATATTCGCATTTAGTAAAACTTGGTATTTAATGAATAAATCTTATATTTGTACTTAATTTAGCTTTTCATTTTATTGCAAATTTTAAATCATTTTTATTAAAAATAAAAGTTTTTATTTTTATTTCTAAATCCAACCAATTTACCCTATGGGATTTTCTATTGCTAAAACGAAATATGGCACTAGTTTATATATAGATAATATTAAAATGTAATACTATAAAATCGGATTAATCAAATGGTACCAATTTATCATGAGAAAAAAATATAATATTTGACAGCAATTTTATACTAGCAGATAACAAATTTGTCAAGTTGCAAGACAAAGCAAAGTGTTTAGTGCCGTAATATAAACTTGGACATTAATTATTCAGTTTTATTAAATAAATTAAATCATTACTTATTCATGCCATGACCTATCATTAACATATGTGCTGTTCTTTTTTTCCTGTTTTAAAAAGAAAATTCCGACCAATGAATTTGATGATTATTCGTATTACAACTTCATTGTGTAAACGCATAAATATTATATAAACTAATTTTTGTTATCATTTGATGAGTAAAAATCCTTTTAAATGAAAAATACATACATTCGAGTACTATTTGCAGTTTTATTTAAAAATATCCTTTATTGCCAAGATTTGATTACCAGTCTTTAAAGAAAAGCTAATTAATAATAATGAATGCTTTTATTAACCTCTTAACTTGCACGCTCGAGTTAATTCGAGCGCGCTAAACAGGCCAAACTGTGCACACTCCAGATAATTCGAGCGGCGTTGTATTTGATGCTGCTATAACTTTTCACACTCGAATATATTCGAGAATTTAAAATAACAATGTGAAAGCTAAGAAAAAGAATCGTGTTATTGATATTTATCATTTACATAGGATTGTAAGCTATAATACCTTCATAATACCTTGCATTCTTGCATTTCTGTACTCGTGACGACTGACTGCGATCCGTCGTAGTATTTTCGTGAATTTATATAAAGGCCATCGTATCTTTTATTTTACTATTTAGACGTGAAATATCAAACACTTGTTTCTGTTGTTTTATAGTTTAGTTCAATAGTTACCTAAGTGTTGTAAACTTGCAAAGATAAGTGTATCTTTATAGACAGTCAGTTATTTTGTGATTACAGAAAATAAAATTGGGTATATTGGATATTTATACAATTGGTATGTTTTTATCATTTTCAAATTATTATTATTATTATTATCATTATTATTATTATTATTATTATTATATTTTATTATATATTATATTTTAGTAAAATATATATTGAAAAATGAGCGATTCAAAATCTCAATATGAATACGCAAATTTGTCGGAAAGCGGCTCAGAAGAAAGTGATAATTACAGTAGTGATTCTGAAGATAGTTCAGAAGAAGATATAGCCGTTGATTGGAAAAATAAAAAAGTCGATGGACGTGTAACATTGCAATATTCGGCTCATTTCTGCAATGTGGATCAATATCCAAAATTAAACTAAAAGTTTTGATTAATTTTGAATTTTTTTGCCAAAACAATGTTCTAAAGTTTGTTTTTTTACATTAAATAAAATTGATTTTTTTTGGCCGATTTTTTTCAAAAAAACTGTGCGTTAAGGGGTTAAAACATTTTTAATAATTTGTAATAACGCTGTTTATTATAGAACTTTGAAAAAAAAAATGAAAATTAAGATCAGCATTTTCTTGCATCCTGAAACCTTTTACTTAAAACCTTTAATTAAAAACGCCACGATTTAATTAATTAATGAAAAATTCTCCTACTGTTAAAGTGTATCACATTAACTAGAAGCCATTCATGTGACATTTCAAATTCAGCTTTGCCATATATAGATTGTTTTCTTCATCATCATTCGTCACTTTATACTCTTGTAGCTAATCTGACGAAGCTACAGTGTGAGTTCCAAATTTTACCTATCCAGATAAGATTAGGATAGGGTTCTATAGCGTGTACCTGACACCATTGGCGAAACTAGAGTTGACTCATGGGGGGTTAACACCCACCGGTCAACCATTCCAACATATTACTCCTTATTACTACACATATTACTAGGTTTAATATGAATTAGACTATAAACATATATCGAATTATATTATAGCATATCGAGCCTGCATAAAATATTTATAATCTAAAAACTTTTCTTTTCACACCAGTTCGCCATCAGAAATCTTCATTATTCCACATCTCATGATATGATTAAATATCATCTTGAGAGAAAAGGAAATCCCTCCCACTCTTGTTTGTGGATATTGAGCCAGCTCCAAACTACGCTGAAGTCTTCAATATAAGAGATTTATCATACACTAAATTAAAGATTGAGGAACCGCATAAAAGAAGGGACATTGTTCAATGTATGAGGTGCCAGGAATATGGACATACCAGAGCATTCTGCCGACACCAACCAAGATGCGTGAAGTGTGGTCAATATCATCCTTGTGACAGATCCCAGAAACCGCGTGAAGAGCCGCCAACCGTTACGCTGTGCAGCGAAGATCATCAGCGAATTATAGAGGATACACATTCATCTCAACGTCAATCAATTCAATCAAACTTGAAAGAAGAAGACTGCACGTCCGAAGGCAGGTAACTTCACGCCGTGATTTAACAGAGTCCCTGCTACCAGAGATGGACCGTGGCCACCTTACTAACTCAACTACTATCTTACAACAACCACAGGCTACATTTACTAATACAATACTCGAGTAAAAACGCCACAACACACAAAATCTCAATACACAACACCTCAACACACAACATTTCAATACACAACACCTCAACAGACAACGCCCCAATACACAACACCTCGGTACACAATGCTCCAATATAGAACTCGTCAAAATACACCTAATTATGGTAAATACACGTTATTGTAGGCCAGATTAGTTAGTAGACCAGATCTTTAAGTTTTTGCATTAATTGAATTAATGTATTTTTGATGTGTGTTACTGTGAATAATGGTTTCTTAAAGTGACTTATGGTATAGTTCAGTGAAAAAGAATACTATTCTAATGAAAAACAACAAAATTCCCGGAATAAGTAGGAAAGACGATGAAGCCGTTATTTCTACTCTTTTGAAAAGAAAGGTAAGGAGTAACTCAAGTATTTCTTTAACTTAATGGCGGTTCGAAAGATACTTGTTTATATTAATATTTCAATAAATATATTTTTTATGTTTTTATACAATTTTTCCAAATAAATTCATATGAGTGCATAAGAAAAACTTTATTTTCTTAAATTCCTCGTTAACACTAAATACTTTATCTATCATATTATGAATAACATTAATTTTTAGTTTGGGTTTAAACCATTTTTCACACCTGATGACATACTATTTTCCTTTGCAAAACATTTTAAAATTATCAAAAGGTAAGAACAACTTTGGTTTAAGGAGATCCTACATTATTTTTAAGTGATGCAATTTCCATGACCACGACTGTATATATAGATTGATAAATAAAATAAATTTTTTTGATGAATTTTATAAGTCAAATTTAATAAAATTATTTGTAACTAAACTAGCGTCATATTCGTTAGAGCCCAGCGTAACAATTTCAATTTTTTTAAAATTAATTATACATTACTTCCCTTATGATAAATTGATTTTATTTTATTAAAATGGCTAATATATTTTACTCTATATGGTTTTAGCATTAGAAAATAACACTAGAATGAATTTGTTGTTATTATTAGAATGTGTATTATTATTTATTATATATAATTATTTCTCATCTTCTGTATTGTCAATATTGAATAAATAACAGAAACGTATTTCACGCGAAGTATATGGGTGAATTATATTAGTCTTAGTTAATTACGTTATATTTTATAATCCAAAGTATTTCTCCTAACTATTTTAGTTTTGTGATTTAAATAGATTTGTTAAAATGTTCAAAAATGATTCATTTGTATCATAGGTAATTATCTCTCGATTTACAACAAAAGTAGTTTTGTTATAAAACTACGATTATTAAAAATAATGAAGTTAAACTTTACATTTGTTATTATATCATATTTCTTTAACTATTTAGTGTCTTACACAGAGCCACACCTAATGGTAAATTCCTCCCGATTAGCATGCTAAATTTAATAGATAACTCAAATTAGTTTAATGATCAGTAAGTCAACAATACATAAATTTGTCTTACATAAATATTCATACTTGTGGAATCAGAATCACAACAATCACACTACAAATGGGCCACAGTTCTTATTTCTGTAACATGAATATTTTAAAGAAGGAAATTAATTTTTGGTTGTGGTTTTATTTCTAAGTAATATAAATAACCTTACTTGAAAACATAACCTGACTTTTATTTCGTAATACAATAATAATATTGAATATGTTACTGAGGAGTTAGTACTATATATCACACCGTCCATCACTAAAACACTTCTGATATTCATTTATTCCGTGATCGAATGCTAATTCTCCACTATTATCTTTATACTGAATCTTGTTTACAAGAAAAGAAAACAAAATACACCCTATTTTCAAATAACACTCTTTATTTTCTTCAATGAAAAATATTAAAAACAAAACTTTTTTTAGTATTGTCTAGTTAGTAGTATAAACTGCAGAATTTCATTACAAATAGTAGCAGAAAAACACTTCAATTTCTTTGCTCATGTAAATGAATAAAAAAGATCTACAGGATGAAATAAAAGGGAAGACTTGGGGAACTAAGTACAAATAAACACTTTAATCATCGGTTTACCAAGATTTATTTTAGATGTAAATATAAGTAGAAATATACTTTGGGGAACTATCCAAGCTAATAGGTTTATATAAAAATGATTGTAAAATACACAGATAAATACAATACAATTCAAAAACAATCATTTACATAAAATGATACAAACCTTATTTTTCTAAAACAGTCTCTTGATAAATTTATCTATATATATATATATATATATATATATATATATATATATATATATATATATATATATATATTTATAATAAAAGAAACGCTACAAGGTAATCAACTGCCCGACCCGAGACGTAAGCAACAATTTCTGACAAAATCTTCATTGTTTTCTCCTTTACTTTGGGTGGTAGTGAATTGATGAAACGCACAAAACAATCGCCGTAAGTGCGATTACGGGAGTTCACAGTAGATCGTCGTCGCCTCTACATAAAGAAAAAGAAAGGTCAATTAGTTTAGTGACAAAAAAAGTTATAATATGAATAGAATAAAAAATATGTTTCTTTAAACCTTAAACTATAACTTTTCTAGCAAGAAATGTGCATATTAAAATTATCGATGAAAGCCAGAAATAAGTAAAGCAATAAATGAAAATAATTATTGTTACACATTATAGCAGAGTTAATAATATATAAAACAAAAAGAGAAAAATACCTTTAATTCAAGGGCTCACTAAAGTTTAATTGATGCATAATCAATTAGAAGATGAAGGTGAGGATGAATAATATTTAATAAAAAAAGTTATTATATTTGAATAATATAAAACATAAAGTTAATTATAATTCCTGAAATTTATAGCAATAATCTTCACGGTGACTATTTCTATTATATCAAATGGCCTTAAAGATCCAGTTGCTACTTGCGTACTATATGACAGAATGTAAATAGGAACAAAAGTATTCTTAAATTTACTTTAGAGAATTAAATATATGTCAATTTTAGGACGATAAAACAGTCAATGACGTGAACGGATAGCTATAATATTATTATTAATTTTTTATTTTTTTTTATATTTACATCAAAAGGTTGATATTTCTTTTCCATCTTATATAAAATTGAGTTACTGTCTTATCTCATATCTCCTTATCAAGATGTAGTACGCGGCATCTCAAAGGCTAAGAAATCATCAGAAAAGGAAGGTCTAAATAACATTTTTAACAATATTAGCGATTATTATTAAAATCATTAAGTTTAGGACCCAATCTGCATTCGATTATACACATTCACACAACATAAATATTAAAATATGTATATTACATAAAATCTATTTCTTTTGCCTATAGATATCCTAGCAACTGTCAACACTGAGATATGAGATAAGGCAACCACGAAATTTTATTAATTCTTAACACATCTTTATTTAGTATAATTGAAAATTTAAATTGGTTGAAATTTCAATGCAATAATAGATGTTTTATAAAATGTTCATGAGAACATATTTTTATGTTAAATTCTTGTTTTTCTACTTCCACGCTGTGAGACCGTGCGGGAAAATAGTACTTATTTTACACAAAGTTTCATCAATTAAATCCTTAGCAAATTAATACTTGATGATCAAGTATGGTTTCAGACAGCAAGAAATTATAGATTTAATTTTGACTCACCCGTCTATTCTTTTCAATGTTATCGAGCATTTTGCTTAGCGGCGGAATCCCTCTGAGATTAGATCCTTCTGCAGAACGAATCTGATGTATGGCGTTTCGCCGTTTAGCTAAAGAACATTTTTCCAGGAGCGAGCCGGAGAAATTAGCACAATACACAACATCAAACATGTTGAATTACCTAAAAAAGAGTTATTATAGTATCACCCTTTAAAAAGTCACATATAATTTAAACAAAATAAATGATTATACTATTACAAACATACTAGTCGATAACTTTTACTAAAGCAGGAAGACAGTTTTGCCTGCCGATTCAAGAATTTGTATTTATACATACATAAATAATTATTTACCAGCTAGTAGTAGAAAAACATAAACATAAAAAATAATTGGAAAGAAAAACAAAATAAGTCATATCTAGCTTACCTTGTGTACAGTGTGATGTCTCAGGCAGAATGTTCAAAATATACATTTTCGCTAACTTACTCATTTGGAAAGTGGAGGGGGAAAGGTAGGACTTGGGTTGGACCAATGAAAAGTCACAGTCTGAGCAGGTAATATTTCCAGGTAAAGAGTTTACAAAGCATGTTGTTATTAGGAATATGAAATCAGTTTTATTAAATTTACATTTTAATATAAGAAAATTAATCATATCAACGTAGATATTCATTGTCTTCCCAAAAATAGAGAAAATTGCAAAAATTATTGAAAAATATTAATAACAACATTTAGGATTAATGGTTATAATATATATTAATATAATAATTTTAAATAAAGATTTAAGTCGCTATTAACAAAATCAAAAGATAATTTCATTGATCGTTTAGTAATAAGGTTTGATTCTACTTAAGACAGTTGATGTGAAATGTATTGTCTTTGTTTTTCATTAATATGAAGTTATATTTTTTGTATTTTTAAACCTTTTTAAATAATAATCTTGTTTATTTTCTAGTTTTTGTTCAATACTATATGTTTTAAATTTACAAATAATTTCTTAAGGAAACATAGATAGAGCATTACCTCCCTACAAAAATAAGCTCTTTTGTGTACTTTTTACAAAATTCATATAAATCCAGAAAAGAATCGTTTGGATTGCTTATAAACACACACACACATATATATAAATCTCCGGTCACGATGATTGTTCGGGCTAATCTCCGATACTACTGTACCGATTTTAACGAAATTTTGCACAGATACGTAACATTGTCCAACTTAAAATATAAACTATATTTTATTTCGATTAACGACCGCAATATTTCTTGGCAAAATTATATTTTTTTCTAACCGGCTGAAATTTTTATAGGTTGTAATGGCTTATATGAATATTGTAAATCCAAGTTTGCATCCGAAAAAGCAGA
Source organism: Arma custos (assembly GCA_037127475.1). NCBI lineage: Eukaryota > Metazoa > Arthropoda > Insecta > Hemiptera > Pentatomidae > Arma > Arma custos. The sequence continues at coordinate 29,540,359 of CM073759.1, read as the reverse complement.
TGGTAAAACTTTTGGCGGCCCAAGATCCCTAAAATTTTCGAAGTTATTATATATATTATTAATATTATTATTATTATTATTATTTAGTTAATATAATATATAAAGTTATTTAGTTTACTGACTGAAATGATTTTTAGGTACACCAATTATTTAAATTTTTATAAATTATAAATAGGTTCAAAGTACTTTCAATTCCACCACCTGCTGGAGCTAGGTATAGGACCCTCTCAGTTAAGGAGATAAGAAAACTTAATACCCAAGAAAGTTTTATTGCCCAAAGGATGTTTTCTTTTCTTCCAGTCACTACCTGCCTTCAGGCAATATATTTTAAATTTTGAGACGAAAATGTGCAGCTTATAGCAGTCTAAAATATTGCACACTTTATATTTGCTGATATAAATTGCTTAGCCTACAAAAATCTATCATTTTGTTGTTTCTGCAGGCTTAGATATTTCAGATAAGTGTTAAGGGTATCTAGGGTCACCTACACATCAATTTTTTTTTTTAATATAAAAAGCCTATTGGCTTATCGGGGAATGAAGCGAAATTGGAGAAACCTCGAGCAAGCATCGACGCATCTACATAAAGATAATTGCTCGAACTTACCCAAAGAGGGTGATTCGAAAACAGAAAAATGCCCCTAATTTTAAATATACAATTTATTAATGTTTTAGCATTAGAGCTCTTGTTTCACAATGGTGTGAATACAATTTTGGAACGCAAAACTACAATATCCAATTTGTCAAAATTAATCTCCTTTTTATTGTTAATGTTATGAATAACATCATTCATTCATCATTGACTGTACAATGATGAATAACATTATTTTATAAGGTTAATGTTATGATTAACATTATATGAAGAACATTATTTTTTTATGGAAATAAGAAAGATACTATAATTTATTTTATATTGATTATTTTTATGATGGTGATAATTTTTAAATATTTTTATTTTGAAGAGAAAAGATTTATGCCTGGTGGGACATTTGGGTGGCTTAAGTTAAATTAGATATTGATGATTGGAGAGAGCAATTATCATACAGAATGCTAGTGAACACGAAGAAGACCTGTGCTCACGCAGAGTATAATAGATTAGGATTTGTAAAGAAGATGCCTGGGTGGAAGAAGAACCTATCTTATCTCCGACCTCTCAATCCTTATTTAAATAAATATGAAAAAAAAACTAAAGAAGGCAGGGGAAAAATTAACTAGAAGAAAAAGAAAGAATGCATGGTCAGCATCAAAACCCAGGCATGGGAACTATCCCATCTACTAAGATAATTTATAAAGCTACCCTCAATAGAGATCTGATGATATGCGCTAAGAGAAGAGCTTGTAAAATAAGACAAACTAACAGACATCCATCAGATTGACGGACATTAAACAAACTGAATCAATTTCAAGAAGCAAATTTAACAGGCTAGACTAGATTTAATTTTATTAAATCCATTTTGACAGACGATGGAAATCTATGGATGCATACAAAGAGACTCTTAAAACATTGTAAGATACACTCCTTAGAAAAGAAGACGGCAATTGGCTCGAACGAGGAAAAATCTGAGTTCTTAGCCGACATAGGCCAACAAATCAACAACTCGGAGTAATAGAATGCATGTCGACTGCACTAGAGAAGAGGAAGAAGTTAAATGCAACTAGATGTCTTAGTTTCTGGATGTCCCCCAAGCATTCTACAAGGCTTCTCGTTAAGTCCAAGACTGTACCACCACTCACATAGTATTTAATGTAGACGGACTTTTTCCAGTCAAACAGGATTCGGTGCTATCTTGGGCGTTATGCCTCAAGGATCAATCCATGCAACGCTATTGTACATAATATATACACATAGTACAAACATTCCACAAAGTACAAACATACATATCCTAACATATCAGATTAGATCGAACCAAGAAAAGTCACAACATATCATAATTTTATGAATTGTTGACTTACTGATCTTTAAACTAATTTAAATTACCATTATGTGTGGCTCTGTGTAAGATACTAAATAGTTTAAGCAATATGAGATAATAACAAGTATAAAGTTTAACTTAATTATATTTAATAATCGTATTTTTATGGCAACACTACTTTTGTAGTAAATCGGAAGATAATTGCTAATTCGAATGAATCATTTTTGAACATTTTAACCAATCTATTTAAATCACGAAACCAAAAATATTTAGGAGATCTAGAAAATGAAATACTTTGGATTATAAAAAATAACGTAAGTAACCAAGACTAATATATTTTTAAATAGTTTTATTTGAAAAGAAAAGAAATCTCCAGGACCGGGATTCGAACCCGGGTCTCCCAAGTTTCCGTCAAGGTACTTTACCAACTGAACCATCCTGGTTCGCATCTCGGTCAGGAACATCCTATCTCATTACATAATGATCAAAAAGAACTTTTTTGTTTACATTATTTCTGATTTTAATGGATTATTTTGTATGTATGTTTCTTGCTAGAAATGGTATACAGTTTAAACATTTTTTTAATATTTTATTATATTAAAACTTTTTTTGTCAATAAACTAATTTCTTTTGCTTTTATAAATGGGCCACCTCCAGAACCACCCGAAAACTACCGTAACCCCGATTACGGTGATTGTTTTGAACGTTTTATCAAATCATTGCCTCCACATACCTGGATGGTCGCACTAATAATGTCGTCAGTTACTATGGCGCCAAGCCTCTGGTTGGGCGATAATTAAAAAAAAATTGTATATTTGTACAAATTTACCACATATAAAATCAATTTGTAATATTTTGTAATGATTCATAAAAATTTCATTTATTTGCATAAATTTGCCATAAGCAAGATTAATTTATAATTTCTATATTCTATAAATAATTTATATAATAAATTCATACTAGAGGTTAAGAAATACATCGCATGTGCAATAACTGGGTATATTAATTAAATAATAATAAATAAACCTATTTAAATTAAAGGTTATTTTTTATTTCTAAATCCTTTTTACGTATGTTTTTTTTTTTTTTTTAGCAATAATAGTATTCAAAATATTCTGTTTATCAAGTTTTAACAATTGAAATCTAAATACCACGTTAGAAAAATCAATCAAATAAGAAATTAAGTTTTACAAACCTATCAGCTTAATGAAGTTTCCTTCTGCTGTACTTGTGTTTTTTTAAATGAGTTTTCAAATTACCAATGAATTTAATTATTTTATGTTAGAGAAGAATTGGTTGACTGTAAATTCTAATATAAGGAAGAAATAGTTGGGGGTGCAGTCAATAAAATTAGGGTGTTTTTATTGACTAAAAAACGTTGCAGTAACAAGAATATGGTGAAAAGTAATGTAGTAATGTGGTAAAAGTGTGGAAATTAAAATAGTGACTAGATATAATGAAATAGTGAATAGATATGATAATTAAAGATAATGAATATAAAAGTGGTTCCAGAATATAATAAAATTAAAATAGTGACAGATAATAATAAAATTATAGATGATGAACAGAAATTAAAATAGTGACAGATATAATAATTAAAGAATACGAATATAAAATACAGAAAATAAATGTCCAGAAAGGACAAAATGTAAACATAATATAAAGGGAAAGAAAAATGAGGAGGTAAACGGAAAGATACAAAATGAGAAGATTAAAATATAGAAAAAGGGGGTGGAATATGAAGGATTTAGAAAAAAATAGTTTAATTATAGATATAAATGGATTTGATACCAAACTTCTAGAGGTTACATAGGTAAAATTTAATTATACAAGCATATGTAGAAAGAAAAGATTGATAAATTTCAAAAATTAAAAATTGAAAATAGTTTTTATAAATATGAACTCTAAAGTATGAAAATAAAATAGAGAATATAAGTAAGGGAAGTTAATATATTACTGTATACAGTTTGAAAGAAGTAGTATTAATATAAAATAAGATGTGAATATAACATAAACATATAGAAAATAGGTATAGAAATTCATTAGATGTAAAAATATGAGCCTTAATAATAATGAACTCTATGCTATTAACATATGATGGATGCCAAAAATTGGTGTGAGAAACAGGTGCGAAGAAAAGTGAAGGTGGAAAGGATGGAGATAAGATAAAGATTAAGATGTGTACTAACCGAATATACCGCCGCGTGGTATAAACATATATAATGCTAATTAGTTCCAAAACAAAATTGTATTAGCTCAGCATATTATTCTAACAGTAAAAATGTTTACACATATTATCAGTTGTTAGCCGAAATATTCTATTATCTTGATTTGTAATTATTTTGAGCTTCATGATTTAATATATATATGGTAAAATATTCAAAAACGATTCACTTGAATGATATTAATATCATTCAAGCAGTATGTTTAGTAAATAGTTGTTTTAATTCTTTTAATGAGGATGAATCCACAAAATGTATTTCTACTTATATTCGCATTTAGTAAAACTTGGTATTTAATGAATAAATCTTATATTTGTACTTAATTTAGCTTTTCATTTTATTGCAAATTTTAAATCATTTTTATTAAAAATAAAAGTTTTTATTTTTATTTCTAAATCCAACCAATTTACCCTATGGGATTTTCTATTGCTAAAACGAAATATGGCACTAGTTTATATATAGATAATATTAAAATGTAATACTATAAAATCGGATTAATCAAATGGTACCAATTTATCATGAGAAAAAAATATAATATTTGACAGCAATTTTATACTAGCAGATAACAAATTTGTCAAGTTGCAAGACAAAGCAAAGTGTTTAGTGCCGTAATATAAACTTGGACATTAATTATTCAGTTTTATTAAATAAATTAAATCATTACTTATTCATGCCATGACCTATCATTAACATATGTGCTGTTCTTTTTTTCCTGTTTTAAAAAGAAAATTCCGACCAATGAATTTGATGATTATTCGTATTACAACTTCATTGTGTAAACGCATAAATATTATATAAACTAATTTTTGTTATCATTTGATGAGTAAAAATCCTTTTAAATGAAAAATACATACATTCGAGTACTATTTGCAGTTTTATTTAAAAATATCCTTTATTGCCAAGATTTGATTACCAGTCTTTAAAGAAAAGCTAATTAATAATAATGAATGCTTTTATTAACCTCTTAACTTGCACGCTCGAGTTAATTCGAGCGCGCTAAACAGGCCAAACTGTGCACACTCCAGATAATTCGAGCGGCGTTGTATTTGATGCTGCTATAACTTTTCACACTCGAATATATTCGAGAATTTAAAATAACAATGTGAAAGCTAAGAAAAAGAATCGTGTTATTGATATTTATCATTTACATAGGATTGTAAGCTATAATACCTTCATAATACCTTGCATTCTTGCATTTCTGTACTCGTGACGACTGACTGCGATCCGTCGTAGTATTTTCGTGAATTTATATAAAGGCCATCGTATCTTTTATTTTACTATTTAGACGTGAAATATCAAACACTTGTTTCTGTTGTTTTATAGTTTAGTTCAATAGTTACCTAAGTGTTGTAAACTTGCAAAGATAAGTGTATCTTTATAGACAGTCAGTTATTTTGTGATTACAGAAAATAAAATTGGGTATATTGGATATTTATACAATTGGTATGTTTTTATCATTTTCAAATTATTATTATTATTATTATCATTATTATTATTATTATTATTATTATATTTTATTATATATTATATTTTAGTAAAATATATATTGAAAAATGAGCGATTCAAAATCTCAATATGAATACGCAAATTTGTCGGAAAGCGGCTCAGAAGAAAGTGATAATTACAGTAGTGATTCTGAAGATAGTTCAGAAGAAGATATAGCCGTTGATTGGAAAAATAAAAAAGTCGATGGACGTGTAACATTGCAATATTCGGCTCATTTCTGCAATGTGGATCAATATCCAAAATTAAACTAAAAGTTTTGATTAATTTTGAATTTTTTTGCCAAAACAATGTTCTAAAGTTTGTTTTTTTACATTAAATAAAATTGATTTTTTTTGGCCGATTTTTTTCAAAAAAACTGTGCGTTAAGGGGTTAAAACATTTTTAATAATTTGTAATAACGCTGTTTATTATAGAACTTTGAAAAAAAAAATGAAAATTAAGATCAGCATTTTCTTGCATCCTGAAACCTTTTACTTAAAACCTTTAATTAAAAACGCCACGATTTAATTAATTAATGAAAAATTCTCCTACTGTTAAAGTGTATCACATTAACTAGAAGCCATTCATGTGACATTTCAAATTCAGCTTTGCCATATATAGATTGTTTTCTTCATCATCATTCGTCACTTTATACTCTTGTAGCTAATCTGACGAAGCTACAGTGTGAGTTCCAAATTTTACCTATCCAGATAAGATTAGGATAGGGTTCTATAGCGTGTACCTGACACCATTGGCGAAACTAGAGTTGACTCATGGGGGGTTAACACCCACCGGTCAACCATTCCAACATATTACTCCTTATTACTACACATATTACTAGGTTTAATATGAATTAGACTATAAACATATATCGAATTATATTATAGCATATCGAGCCTGCATAAAATATTTATAATCTAAAAACTTTTCTTTTCACACCAGTTCGCCATCAGAAATCTTCATTATTCCACATCTCATGATATGATTAAATATCATCTTGAGAGAAAAGGAAATCCCTCCCACTCTTGTTTGTGGATATTGAGCCAGCTCCAAACTACGCTGAAGTCTTCAATATAAGAGATTTATCATACACTAAATTAAAGATTGAGGAACCGCATAAAAGAAGGGACATTGTTCAATGTATGAGGTGCCAGGAATATGGACATACCAGAGCATTCTGCCGACACCAACCAAGATGCGTGAAGTGTGGTCAATATCATCCTTGTGACAGATCCCAGAAACCGCGTGAAGAGCCGCCAACCGTTACGCTGTGCAGCGAAGATCATCAGCGAATTATAGAGGATACACATTCATCTCAACGTCAATCAATTCAATCAAACTTGAAAGAAGAAGACTGCACGTCCGAAGGCAGGTAACTTCACGCCGTGATTTAACAGAGTCCCTGCTACCAGAGATGGACCGTGGCCACCTTACTAACTCAACTACTATCTTACAACAACCACAGGCTACATTTACTAATACAATACTCGAGTAAAAACGCCACAACACACAAAATCTCAATACACAACACCTCAACACACAACATTTCAATACACAACACCTCAACAGACAACGCCCCAATACACAACACCTCGGTACACAATGCTCCAATATAGAACTCGTCAAAATACACCTAATTATGGTAAATACACGTTATTGTAGGCCAGATTAGTTAGTAGACCAGATCTTTAAGTTTTTGCATTAATTGAATTAATGTATTTTTGATGTGTGTTACTGTGAATAATGGTTTCTTAAAGTGACTTATGGTATAGTTCAGTGAAAAAGAATACTATTCTAATGAAAAACAACAAAATTCCCGGAATAAGTAGGAAAGACGATGAAGCCGTTATTTCTACTCTTTTGAAAAGAAAGGTAAGGAGTAACTCAAGTATTTCTTTAACTTAATGGCGGTTCGAAAGATACTTGTTTATATTAATATTTCAATAAATATATTTTTTATGTTTTTATACAATTTTTCCAAATAAATTCATATGAGTGCATAAGAAAAACTTTATTTTCTTAAATTCCTCGTTAACACTAAATACTTTATCTATCATATTATGAATAACATTAATTTTTAGTTTGGGTTTAAACCATTTTTCACACCTGATGACATACTATTTTCCTTTGCAAAACATTTTAAAATTATCAAAAGGTAAGAACAACTTTGGTTTAAGGAGATCCTACATTATTTTTAAGTGATGCAATTTCCATGACCACGACTGTATATATAGATTGATAAATAAAATAAATTTTTTTGATGAATTTTATAAGTCAAATTTAATAAAATTATTTGTAACTAAACTAGCGTCATATTCGTTAGAGCCCAGCGTAACAATTTCAATTTTTTTAAAATTAATTATACATTACTTCCCTTATGATAAATTGATTTTATTTTATTAAAATGGCTAATATATTTTACTCTATATGGTTTTAGCATTAGAAAATAACACTAGAATGAATTTGTTGTTATTATTAGAATGTGTATTATTATTTATTATATATAATTATTTCTCATCTTCTGTATTGTCAATATTGAATAAATAACAGAAACGTATTTCACGCGAAGTATATGGGTGAATTATATTAGTCTTAGTTAATTACGTTATATTTTATAATCCAAAGTATTTCTCCTAACTATTTTAGTTTTGTGATTTAAATAGATTTGTTAAAATGTTCAAAAATGATTCATTTGTATCATAGGTAATTATCTCTCGATTTACAACAAAAGTAGTTTTGTTATAAAACTACGATTATTAAAAATAATGAAGTTAAACTTTACATTTGTTATTATATCATATTTCTTTAACTATTTAGTGTCTTACACAGAGCCACACCTAATGGTAAATTCCTCCCGATTAGCATGCTAAATTTAATAGATAACTCAAATTAGTTTAATGATCAGTAAGTCAACAATACATAAATTTGTCTTACATAAATATTCATACTTGTGGAATCAGAATCACAACAATCACACTACAAATGGGCCACAGTTCTTATTTCTGTAACATGAATATTTTAAAGAAGGAAATTAATTTTTGGTTGTGGTTTTATTTCTAAGTAATATAAATAACCTTACTTGAAAACATAACCTGACTTTTATTTCGTAATACAATAATAATATTGAATATGTTACTGAGGAGTTAGTACTATATATCACACCGTCCATCACTAAAACACTTCTGATATTCATTTATTCCGTGATCGAATGCTAATTCTCCACTATTATCTTTATACTGAATCTTGTTTACAAGAAAAGAAAACAAAATACACCCTATTTTCAAATAACACTCTTTATTTTCTTCAATGAAAAATATTAAAAACAAAACTTTTTTTAGTATTGTCTAGTTAGTAGTATAAACTGCAGAATTTCATTACAAATAGTAGCAGAAAAACGCTTCAATTTCTTTGCTCATGTAAATGAATAAAAAAGATCTACAGGATGAAATAAAAGGGAAGACTTGGGGAACTAAGTACAAATAAACACTTTAATCATCGGTTTACCAAGATTTATTTTAGATGTAAATATAAGTAGAAATATACTTTGGGGAACTATCCAAGCTAATAAGTATATATAAAAATGATTGTAAAATACACAGATAAATACAATACAATTCAAAAACAATCATTTACATAAAATGATACAAATCTTATTTTTCTAAAACAGTCTCTTGATAAATTTATCTATATATATATATATATATATATATATATATATATATATATATATTTATAATAAAAGAAAAGCTACTAGGTAATCAACTGCCCGACCCGAGACGTAAGCAACAATTTCTGACAAAATCTTCATTGTTTTCTCCTTTACTTTGGGTGGTAGTGAATTGATGAAACGCACAAAACAATCGCCGTAAGTGCGATTACGGGAGTTCACAGTAGATCGTCGTCGCCTCTACATAAAGAAAAAGAAAGGTCAATTAGTTTAGTGACAAAAAAAGTTATAATATGAATAGAATAAAAAATATGTTTCTTTAAACCTTAAACTATAACTTTTCTAGCAAGAAATGTGCATATTAAAATTATCGATGAAAGCCAGAAATAAGTAAAGCAATAAATGAAAATAATTATTGTTACACATTATAGCAGAGTTAATAATATATAAAACAAAAAGAGAAAAATACCTTGAATTAATAGCTCACTAAAGTTTAATTGATGCATAATCAATTAGAAGATGAAGGTGAGGATGAATAATATTTAATAAAAAAAGTTATTATATTTGAATAATATAAAACATAAAGTTAATTATAATTCCTGAAATTTATAGCAATAATCTTCACGGTGACTATTTCTATTATATCAAATGGCCTTAAAGATCCAGTTGCTACTTGCGTACTATATGACAGAATGTAAATAGGAACAAAAGTATTCTTAAATTTACTTTAGAGAATTAAATATATGTCAATTTTAGGACGATAAAACAGTCAATGACGTGAACGGATAGCTATAATATTATTATTAATTTTTTATTTTTTTTTATATTTACATCAAAAGGTTGATATTTCTTTTCCATCTTATATAAAATTGAGTTACTGTCTTATCTCATATCTCCTTATCAAGATGTAGTACGCGGCATCTCAAAGGCTAAGAAATCATCAGAAAAGGAAGGTCTAAATAACATTTTTAACAATATTAGCGATTATTATTAAAATCATTAAGTTTAGGACCCAATCTGCATTCGATTATACACATTCACACAACATAAATATTAAAATATGTATATTACATAAAATCTATTTCTTTTGCCTATAGATATCCTAGCAACTGTCAACACTGAGATATGAGATAAGGCAACCACGAAATTTTATTAATTCTTAACACATCTTTATTTAGTATAATTGAAAATTTAAATTGGTTGAAATTTCAATGCAATAATAGATGTTTTATAAAATGTTCATGAGAACATATTTTTATGTTAAATTCTTGTTTTTCTACTTCCACGCTGTGAGACCGTGCGGGAAAATAGTACTTATTTTACACAAAGTTTCATCAATTAAATCCTTAGCAAATTAATACTTGATGATCAAGTATGGTTTCAGACAGCAAGAAATTATAGATTTAATTTTGACTCACCCGTCTATTCTTTTCAATGTTATCGAGCATTTTGCTTAGCGGCGGAATCCCTCTGAGATTAGATCCTTCTGCAGAACGTATCTGATTTATGGCGTTTCGCCGTTTAGCTAAAGAACATTTTTCCAGGAGCGAGCCGGTGAAATTAGCACAATACACAACATCAAACATGTTGAATTACCTAAAAAAGAGTTATTATAGTATCACCCTTTAAAAAGTCACATATAATTTAAACAAAATAAATGATTATACTATTACAAACATACTAGTCGATAACTTTTACTAAAGCAGGAAGACAATTTTGCCTGCCGATTCAAGAATTTGTATTTATACATACATAAATAATTATTTACCAGCTAGTAGTAGAAAAACATAAACATAAAAAATAATTGGAAAGAAAAACAAAATAAGTCATATCTAGCTTACCTTGTGTACAGTGTGATGTCTCAGGCAGAATGTTCAAAATATACATTTTCGCTAACTTACTCATTTGGAAAGTGGAGGGGGAAAGGTAGGACTTGGGTTGGACCAATGAAAAGTCACAGTCTGAGCAGGTAATATTTCCAGGTAAAGAGTTTACAAAGCATGTTGTTATTAGGAATATGAAATCAGTTTTATTAAATTTACATTTTAATATAAGAAAATTAATCATATCAACGTACATATTCATTGTCTTCCCAAAAATAGAGAAAATTGCAAAAATTATTGAAAAATATTAATAACAACATTTAGGATTAATGGTTATAATATATATTAATATAATAATTTTAAATAAAGATTTAAGTCGCTATTAACAAAATCAAAAGATAATTTCATTGATCGTTTAGTAATAAGGTTTGATTCTACTTAAGACAGTTGATGTGAAATGTATTGTCTTTGTTTTTCATTAATATGAAGTTATATTTTTTGTATTTTTAAACCTTTTTAAATAATAATCTTGTTTATTTTCTAGTTTTTGTTCAATACTATATGTTTTAAATTTACAAATAATTTCTTAAGGAAACATAGATAGAGCATTACCTCCCTACAAAAATAAGCTCTTTTGTGTACTTTTTACAAAATTCATATAAATCCAGAAAAGAATCGTTTGGATTGCTTATAAACACACACACATATATATAAATCTCCGGTCACGATGATTGTTCGGGCTAATCTCCGATACTACTGTACCGATTTTAACGAAATTTTGCACAGATACGTAACATTGTCCAACTTAAAATATAAACTATATTTTATTTCGATTAACGACCGCAATATTTCTTGGCAAAATTATATTTTTTTCTAACCGGCTGAAATTTTTATAGGTTGTAATGGCTTATATGAATATTGTAAATCCAAGTTTGCATCCGAAAAAGCAGATGGTAAAACTTTTGGCGGCCCAAGATCCCTGAAATTTTCGAAGTTATTATATATATTATTAATATTATTATTATTATTATTATTATTTAGTTAATATAATATATAAAGTTATTTAGTTAACTGACTGAAATGATTTTTAGGTACACCAATTATTTAAATTTTTATAAATTATAAATAGGTTCAAAGTACTTTCAATTCCACCACCTGCTGGAGCTAGGTATAGGACCCTCTCAGTTAAGGAGATAAGAAAACTTAATACCCAAGAAAGTTTTATTGCCCAAAGGATGTTTTCTTTTCTTCCAGTCACTACCTGCCTTCAGGCAATATATTTTAAATTTTGAGACGAAAATGTGCAGCTTATAGCAGTCTAAAATATTGCACACTTTATATTTGCTGATATAAATTGCTTAGCCTACAAAAATCTATCATTTTGTTGTTTCTGCAGGCTTAGATATTTCAGATAAGTGTTAAGGGTGTACTAGCGTCACCTACAAATCAATTTTTTTTTTTAATATAAAAAGCCTATTGGCTTATCGGGGAATAAAGCGAAATTGGAGAAACCTCGAGCAAGCATCGACGCATCTACATAAAGATAATTGCTCGAACTTACCCAAAGAGGGTGATTCGAAAACAGAAAAATGCCCCTAATTTTAAATATACAATTTATTAATGTTTTAGCATTAGAGCTCTTGTTTCACAATGGTGTGAATACAATTTTGGAACGCAAAACTACAATATCCAATTTGTCAAAATTAATCTCCTTTTTATTGTTAATGTTATGAATAACATCATTCATTCATCATTGACTGTACAATGATGAATAACATTATTTTATAAGGTTAATGTTATGATTAACATTATATGAAGAACATTATTTTTTTATGGAAATAAGAAAGATACTATAATTTATTTTATATTGATTATTTTTATGATGGTGATAATTTTTAAATATTTTTATTTTGAAGAGAAAAGATTTATGCCTGGTGGGACATTTGGGTGGCCAGTTGTGACAAGTTTTGAAGGAACTATGAAATTAGGTATTGATGATTGGAGAGAGCAATTATCTTACAGAATGCTAGTGAACACGAAGAAGACCTGTGCTCACGCAGAGTATAATAGATTAGGATTTGTAAAGAAGATGCCTGGGTGGAAGAAGAACCTATCGGAAGGATTTAGATAGACGAAGAACCTATCTTATTTCCGACCTCTCAATCCTTATTTAAATAAAAATGAAAAAAAAAACTAAAGAAGGCAGAGGAAAAATTAACTAGAAGAAAAAGAAAGAATGCATGGTCAGCATCAAAACCCAGGCATGGGAACTATCCCATCTACTAAGATAATTTATAAAGCTACCCTCAATAGAGATCTGATGATATGCGCTAAGGGAAGAGCTTGTAAAATAAGACAAACTAACAGACATCCATCAGATTGACGGACATTAAACAAACTGAATCAATTTCAAGAAGCAAATAACACTTCGAGGCGTCTGAAAAGAAGATGGCCTCGAGACCTTCTACTATAGAACTTTATTGGTGTGCTATCAATGGGTAGTTTTTCCACAAGTGTTTTTTTTTCATGTTTTTTGTTCATATAGCAGATTTACTTGATGTAATATAATTACAGTTGTAAATATCAATAAATTATTCGTAAAAAAATTTCTTGATAACGGAGTTATAGTAACAAAGAGGAATAAATGTGTATTCAGTCCAAAGCAATAATAATTTGTCCATATAGAAAGGTATCCGTTTTGGAGAGTCTGATTTAACCCTATTATGTTTTACAGAATAAGATTAATAACAGCAAATAATGGAAGGATGGGATTCCTAAATGTGATATTTAAATAAGCTTAAATATATTTGCATTTGAAACATCCAAGTCATTTAGATGATGATGGCTTATGGTCTAAACTATTATTATCCGTTCCAACGTAATATCAGAATACGCATGATCTTTAATGGCCAATAAGGTTTATGAATCAGTTACATGGTAACTATCTCTATGTGTGTTACTTCATCATCATAAGCAAATAGATCCCTTAAGGTTCTCTAATAAGAATAATTCGATTTTACTGCCTTAGCTAGGGAATATTTTAATACCTTTAAAGTTATAGGATACCTGTAATGCGACGTACACTATATTAACATGAAAGTTACTACCCGAACTTAGTTCTAAGTAAGTAATTTGCCCTTAGTGTACTTCGTAAGTTACCTTACTAAATTGAAATTCCAAGCAACATTTCCTAATTTATGGTTTGAATTTATCCATTCTCTAACAATTAATGATAAATAAGGTTTTTACGGTTGTTTCTGTTACAATAATATTAGTCTCTGTATCTGATTCGATGAATTGGTTGCAATAATAATGGTTTTGTATTTCAAAGATTTTTTACATTTGTTTTTTAACAACACAATGAACTTTGAATTTACATAATCAAGTTTTTTATAAAACGTGGGTCCGTTTGATAAAATATCTTTCTTAAAAAACTTTTAATAGTCCAGTAACATTAGGGGTTTCACCTCGGAATGAGAGATAGTCGCCTATAAAGTTGTATAAAACTTGTCTCAAAACCTACTTATCGTAGGGTACCCGCGACCACAGTTATTCCAAGGTTTAAGGTCAAAAAATCTATTTTTTTACAAATGTATTGCAAATATTTCGTTTCCTATGGGTTTCATGCTATTTTTATTCATTATAAATATTGTAGAGAATTAAATTTTCTACCACTTTTGTTTTAACATTTTTTATATATCTGTAAGTCGTGAATTCAACGACTTAACCAATGAGGTGATAGAATAAAACTCTTGTGGATGCAGTTCAGAACTGTAATTAAAAAGAACATATGTGTGCAGACAGATCTGAGCGAAGGTTATAATAGGCATTATAGACTGCTATTGTAGAAATTAAGTATTGAGTGTAATTACTGAATATTGACTATTGTGTTGATTCAGATATGTTATTAAAGATACCTGGAGTTATTTAGTTAGTTATAAATTTGTAAATATGTTCTTTTTAATTACAGTTCTGAACTGCATCCACAAGAGTTTTATTCTATCACCTCATTGGTTAAGTCGTTGAATTCACGACTTACAAATCAACACAATAGTCAATATTCAGTAATTACACTCAATACTTAATTTCTACAATAGCAGTCTATAATGTCTATTATAACCTTCGCTCACATTTGTCTCTGCAGGTAATCTCACGTCTGTCATATGACTAAGTTTGGAGTCAGTATTCAAACTTACATATCCTGAACCCTTTTCGAGATAGAGGGCAGAGCGCGCGCAGCGATAACTATTTAGAGTATCTTTATTTTTAAAGAGAAAAGATAGGCCCTCGGCCGGGATTCGAACCCGGAATCTTTGTCTTTCCGTGAAAGCGCTCTACCAATTGAGCCACCAAGGTCGCCTGCCGGCAGAGGACAAATCTTTTCTCTTATCCGATACCATGTCCTCGTACTATCACAATTTTTGCGATGAATACACTGGAACGAAGTTCTTTGAACATTTATTTAATTTTAGGATCTTATTGACTTACGTCATATTAGGTACTATTTATATTTTTTTATAAGTATTGGTAAATTTTTTGAGTTTTTAAATATTTTTATTTTTAAAGAGAAAAGATAGGCGCTCGGTCCGTCTTCCTTGATATCACTCTGATACGGTGAAGCATTAAGACAAGCTTGCCCAATACTCTGTTCGCAAGCTAAAGAGCACTGCAGCCCTGCTTTCCTGCGTCCACATCGCGAACCACAACCATTTTTGCAGTTGCAGAATATCTAGTTAATCAATTCCTCCGGAGCTGGTGGATTCATTGTCATAACAGGTTCCAGTAATTCATCACACATTATCCAACCCCAATTCTGGGGTTCTAAATCATGCCCTAACCAAGTCTGAACTTAATAATAGACACGGTTGAAATGTGACTGGGCTGCTGTACTCGTTGGTGGAAGATTTAATAACTGCATAGGTTTCTTCTGTTTTATTAACTTGATGAGCTGTGCACGATCGATTGCCTACAAGGTTCGCACTCCATTCTCAAATAATGATTGAACCGGGCAGTTTTATTCATCAAATGCTGCAGCAATTTGATCCAAATTCGGAAGTTTCTCGATTGTTTTTATAAAAGTTTTTTTCTCTTTTCTAAAGAAATCAGAAGTCGTGTCACAGCCACTTATTGCGTGAAGAAACAATATGTGTTTTTCAGAACGAGGAAATTTTCAAAACTTTTGGAAGAGTATATTTCAGTTTTTACATTTCCTTTTCCAACTTTTATAAAGAACATTTCTTTTTGATGAGGATAGGGTACACCCAATTAAAATGACAAGTAAATCTATATCTTCTCCTATTATAGCAGCAGTTTTTTAACGTTTAGATTCATCAATAGCTGTTTCAATAATAAGAACATCCGCATCATCTCTGGCCTGTTTTGCTGTGATATTAACTGTTTTTAATCTTTCAATAAGCATATTAGTTTTTTTTTATTATTTCGATTCGATAGAAATTTTTCTTGGGTAATAGGTACAACCACGGTTTTGCCTAAACAAACTTCGTATGTTTTTGAAAGGGCAGCAGTTCTTCTCAGGTATGTGTTATTAAATGAATAGATGCTGAATTATCGAAAAAAATTCAAAGTATCGAATGAATCATCCTTCTAAGCTTATTCTTGAAGTTTGAGTAACTAAAATAATCTCTGGAGGTATATAATATGCAACACTTCATGCATTGGTTATATTATAAAATTAAAAAGTACTTAGAGTAACAATTGTTTTTTTAAAAAAGTAGACAGTCATGAAGATTGTCGACCGAAGTGAAAAATAAAATTTGTGAATAACCGTGTTCTTTTTTGAATTTCTAAATCAATTACAGTCTGATTATTTGTTTCAAATTTGTAAATGTAAATTATTAGCATTAGTCTGGTTAATAATAATAATTTAATATTTAATAATTCTAATGATGGTTTGCATTGGTCAGGGGGGGTGCAGTCAAATATAATTGCGCCAACGTTTCGGCCTACGATGCAGACCACATCTTCAGGGCAACCAGTGGATGCCGAGTCTGCGATGACTGTCAAACTAACTAAAGTTAGTTTAGCAGTCGTTAGTTTCGTTAGTTTGACAGTCACCGCAGACTCGGCATCCATCCCCTGGCCAATTCAATCCATCATTAATAATTTTATACATTTTCCATTAGTTTATTTTCAATCATTTTATAAAACAAGACATTTAACTATGAAAATTGAAATCTTTTAAGGAAGACGAAAAGTTTGGCTAGTATTTGATGTTCAAAGTAATTTTTAGTATGAAGTGTACAACTATTAAACGACCTTTTAGTTAAATCTTATATCCATCGCATTCTAATGTTTAGACTAAAGTTATTTAAAATAAATTGTATAACTCGAGCACAGCTGTAGTCATTCTCGAGTATGTTGCTGACGCGAAACCTCTCGTTTACCCCACACCAAAAGTTGCTAAACATGGCTAAAGAACTTTTCACTTTAAAAAAAACTAAGGGAATTTCAATATTAGTATCCATAATAAGTTCATTTACCATAAATGAATAATAAACTGGTAAATAAATTCAAGTTATCCTTAATTTGAAATGAAATATAATAAAAACCAGCTCTCAATTAACTGTTACAGTATTATTTCTAGATTGTAAAGCAATTTCAATCCTATCTGAAAAGGTTCATTCAAACTCTTCGAGATGATTTAAAAATTGGTGAGATGAATCGCAGGAGCTCTTCAACCGCAGAGACACGAATGCTACCTTTCTTAGCTCCTCCTATGGACCGGAAATTACGTCATTTCGAAGGCCATTTTGACGGAGTTTGAGATGGCTGCCTGGACAGCTATCAAGATGGAGGAAGAAATGAAATGACATAATTCATTTTTTTCAGTCATAAACTGATAGAATTAAACTATTGAACAAAAAATGTTATAATGAAATTTTATAAAACCTATTGAAAAGGATAATTCTCGATTTTTATTTATAAATCTAAGTCTTTAAATCATCAATCTAATTCAAGATTATTTAGTTGTGATTTTTAATTCTTAATATATAATATAGTATAATTATTCCATTTGCTGGTTCCATGGTTGTTGTTCCATTAATTTAATATGCAATTAAATTAACTAAAACACGTAAGACATAAGTTTTCGATTTCAAGAAACAATATCATAGCTATAATGTTAGGATCTTTTTTTGAATATTCAAAATATTTACCTCAGGTTTGTAACAATAAACAAAACTTGTACTGTTTGATGATTTGATGATTTTTATTAATGACCTCATATGAAAGGATCTCTAATGATTAATCATGATTTTCTCAATGATGTTAAAATAAATCAATAAAATGAGCTAAACAAATAAAACAGTGACAAAAATTATTATTACAATACAATGGAAAAATCAAGAATACAATGCCTTATGTCCCTAAAAAATAAACAGTAACTCCAATATGGAAAAAAGTAAATCCAATTCAGGTAGCATCAGGAGATATAACAAAGTAAAAATTCATATCAATAAAGTCAATAAAGCTCACATCAAATCATACAGCCAGATCAAATCACATCAACTGTCCCAACAGATTCATCAATCAAAAACAGCAAACTTATTTTATGAGTTTCAACCAACAAAAAAATGTTATAGATTGATTTGGTCTGGGAGTGCATTCCAAGATAGCACAAAATAAGGTTTTGCTTATTTTATTTATTTAAAAAAAAATGTTTTGTTGATGTGAGATGTGTCCTGACGAGGACTGACTTGTTGTCACGTTGTTTTTTTCCCCAGAATTTTAGAGATTTCAGGCTTTGTTTTGTTTTTTAGTCCTCAAATCTAAGGGTTTGCAGCAACAACGAGTTAACTCCAGTTTTTATAAGTTTTGGTAAAATAAAAAAAACTGTTCAAAAATAGAGAATGTATTTAAATCGCCTTTGACTTCGTCCTATTATGTGTCTCCTACCATTACGTGTTATGGTCAAATTCCATTGAGAAATTTGTTAAATTCGCAATTCTAGAGTCGATTTTATTCTGGAGTTAACTCGTTTTTGTCCCAAATAATTGAAAATTTCTTTCTTTTTAAAGTAAGGAAGCATTGAATAAGGACAATTTCCAAGAAATTTGATTTATTTCAAGAAAAGAACACAGTAACAAAAAATAAGAATGCAAAACTACCAAAACTACTGAAGATCATAGCATTAGGCGTCGATGATTTCTTCAGAATCTTCAACATCATCATTCGAATTTAGACCATCCTAGAACCAAATCTCGTTGTGACCAACATACTTCTCAGCGAGTTCCTTCAAGTCTTTTAGTTTAGCAGGCTTCAAGGTTAGAGGGCCTCTGTATGCCTGTTGTAGACTGTCAGGGGTCAGCGATGTCTCATTTCTGGTGTCACGGATTTTAACTCAATGGGCTACCTGTATGCCCAGAATAAAGCTGCAACTAAGGTCTCCACATCATAATGAAAACTCTGTATTTAGTTATGATGAACTTATCTTTCTTGCCATTAGGTTTTATAATGTAAGGAGCTTTCAAAAAAGTATCACGGAAAGTTCCAACAAAGTCGAAGATCATTCTCCTATTATTATATGCTTCCTTACTTTAAAAAGAAAGAAATTTTCAATTATTTGGGAAAAAAGAGTTAACTCAAGAATTAAATCGACTCTAGAATTGCGAATTTGATGATTTTTTTTAGGCAAAAATTATTCCACGTTGAAGCAAACGAAAGAATGATTTTTTCCTCCGAAGAAACGGTTATTAACTGTGTTAGGCCTAAAAATGGAGTTAACTCGTTGTTCCTGCAAGCCCCTCAATTGCATTCTGATAAAAAAAAAATATTATGAGTATGGCTGTGAGCTTACGACATAATATCCTCGACATTTTGAAGTGTAAAGGCACATAAATCAAGTCCAGTTTTGACGGGCTTAGAGGTGGAAGGCAGGCTGGGCACAAGGAGCATAGCTATTAAACCCAGACACTGTCCCATACATCAGGATACCTATCAATCACCTGCCCTAATATTTGAGGCGGATTCAATTTACGGCCGCCACCTCAGAGGTAATACTAGAACTCTATGTTTGCGCTAATACCCGTCTTCTTAACCGATATTTCGGTAACCTGGCCCAGGTATCATAACCAGCCCATGGAGTTGGAGCATTAGATATTAAGCAGACATACTTACCTATTCTATATAAAAAAAATACAATAGCAAATACCTTAATAAGAAAATACCTGATTATTTAATACCAAATCCTCTCTCTCTCTCTCTCTCTCTCTCTCTCTCTCTCTCTCTCTCTCTCTCTCTCTCTCTCTCTCTCTCTCTCTCTCTCTCTCTCTCTCTCTCTCTCTCTCTCTCTCTCTCTCTCTCTCTCTCTCTCTCTCTCTCTCTCTCTCTCTCTCTCTCACTCTCTCTGTGAACGTGCCTCAACCATCTCAATCTTATATACCTATAGCATCTGTTACCGCTTTCCATTCTCGCCTTTATTTCATGTTCCAGCCTGTTATCTTCAGTTACAACGGTGCCAAGATACTTAAATGTTCAAACATTTTCAAAACTTCACGCTCTTCCTTGGAGATATTCAGTTGATGACAGTTTCCTGGATGAGAGCATGTACTTTGTTTTATCTTTATTTATAATGAGCACTGCTTCCCTAGCTGCCTCTTCACATTCCCATAATGCTTCCAAGACCACATTTTCATTTCTCACTGTGATGACCACATCATCAGCATTTGCGAGGTGTTGGATCATGTTGTTTTTCTTTATTCCATGGATACTGACGGTATTCCCGTCAAATTGTTAAAATTATGCCTAAAATCCTGCCCGTTCTTCTCTAAATTTACAATTTTTCCCTACAAAATGCAGTTTTCCCTTCCTTCTGAAAAAAAAAAATTGTCCATCCTTCTAAAAAATCATCTAATCCCTCAAACCCAAATGACTTCCATCCTATCTCTATTCTCTCTATCCTTTCCAAACCTCTTGAAAGAATATTTCAATCCCAAATGTCAAATTTTCAGGAAGAATCCAAACTCCTTGATCCACTTCAATCAGGGTTCCGTCCTGGCCTCTCCACACACTCTTGTTAAAATCACCGCGGACATACTGCCATGGACGAGAAAAACTAACAGTACTAATTCTTCTCGACTTCTCAAAAGCTTTCGACTTGCTCAATCATTCCATCCTTTTTTCAACCACTCCAACAGTTCCATACTCTGGCTCCAAGCTTTCCTCTCGGATAGGACTCAAGCGTCTCCGTCCCAAATCAATCGCTATCCTCTTTTCTTCCGCTGAACAAAGGAGTAGTTCAGGGTTCTAGTATTTCCCCAATCCTTTTCAACTGTTACATTAATGAACTTCCTAAATCAATCTACCACTGATCCCACCATTTGTATGCCGACAACTCCCAGATTTATTTATCCTTTCCTCCCTCTGAGATACTAGCTGCATGTGCTAATATTCAGGATGACCTGGATAGGATCAGTGCCTGTGCTGACCTGAATAGACTGATGTTAAATGCTGCTAAAACTCAGACCATTCTAATTGGGTCCAACAACCTCCTTAAATTCATCAACTCTCTTCCCCAACTAATCTTAAATGATCACCCTATTACTTTCAGTTCCTCTGTTAAAAATCTCGGTATCGTTTTCGACCAAACCCTTTCCTGGAAACCCCACAGTGCCCAAATTTCCCGTCGAACAATAAGCTCCATAAAGTTATTCCATCGTTGCCGGCATCTTTTAGCAATAATTTATCCGTTAAAACACTATTTTATCCGTAAGCTACTTATCACTTCTTTCATCTTTCCAAACTTTGACTATTACTGTGTGGCTTATGGTGGGCTCTCGAACACACTTGAGGAAAGACTGAGACGAATTATGAACACCGCTCTTCGGTTTGTCTTCGACGCCCCGAGGAAGTCTCATGTGTCTCACCGACCTCCGATAGTAGACCCTGTTTCCTAGGTTCTTTCTTATACCAAGTCATCAATTCACACCATCCATCTTATATCTATAATCCCCTACAGTTCAAATCCTCTATTCAATCCTAGGGCACAAGATTCCAACCTTTATTACCGTTCTCACAGGACCAAAATTTTTGAGCGGTCCTTTCTCGCTCGGTCTACCTCTCTTTAGAACTCACTCCCACCTGATATCCGTCATGCATCTTCTTTATCCACATTCAAATCAAAACTACTCCTACATCTCCTTAATTCCCAAACAGATGCTCTCATCAGTAAAATAAATAAGCTATATTCAACACAATAGATTGAGTAAATACTGTAAATATTCATTATGATACTCTTATTCATATTATTAGATGTTCTTATCTACTTTTGTATTTTTCCATTAGCAAATTTCAGTTTATTGTAAACTTATAGCCTATTATTTTATTTTTTTGTTTGTTTTATATATATATATATATATATATATATATATATATTTTAATTTCTCTATCAGCATATTTTTTTTTTTTATTTCTTATACGTAAATAATTAATATGTGAATGTTTTTATGTATTTATGAGTATGTGTGAAAATATGCCACATTCATTATGATACTGTTATTCTTACTATTAGATGTTCTTATCTACTTTTTTATTTTTCCACTAGCCAATTTCTTTTTATTGGAATTTTTTATTTTATTTTTTTTTTGTTTATATTATTGGGTTGGCAACTAAGTCATTGCCGTTTTTGTCGATAGATTCACTCTACACTTTCTTTTGTTTTGTTAACGTGGCCAGAGCATCTAACCTATATTTTTTTCTTACTGTATGGACTTCTACGTTTAATTAGTAAAAAAATTTTTTTGATTAGTTCTTTAGTTTTGTTTTTATCCCAATTTAAAAATGGAAGAACAGGACGTGCACTTCCAACACATTTTATTGTATTACTTCCGAAAAGACAAGAACGCATCGCAAGCACAAAAGAAGTTATGTGCCGTATATGGAGATAAAGCCTTAAAAGAAAGGCAGTGTCGAAATTGGTTTGAAAGATTTCGTTCCGGTGATTTTTCACTGAAAAATGCACAACGATCTGGCCGCCCAGTCGAAGTGGATGAAACCCATATCAAGGCCATTATCGATTCAGATCGTCACAGCACAACACGAGACATTGCAGAGAAGCTCAATGTGTCGCATACATGCATTGAAAAAAAATTAAAAACCCTTGGTTATGTCAAGAAACTTGATTTATGGATCCCTCACCAGCTAAAGGAAATTCATTTGACGCAACGGATTAGCATCTGTGATTCGCTACTGAAACGCAATGAAAATGATCCATTTCTGAAGAACCTAGTTACTGGCGACGAAAAGTGGATAGTTTATAACAATTTTACTCGCAAGAGATCGTGGGTGAAGCAAGATCAACCAGCCCAAACAGCATCAAAAGCAGATATTCACCAAAAAAATATTATGCTGTCAGTCTGGTGGGATCACAAAGGAATTTTGTATTTTGAACTCATGCCGCAGAACCAAACGATAAATTCAAATGTGTATGTTGAACAACTCGACAAACTGAAGGATGCAATTGAAGAAAAGCGGCCGGTATTATCAAATCGGAAGGGTGTTGCTTTCCATCATGATAACGCAAGGCCCCACACATCTTTGGTTACTCGGCAAAAATTATTGGAACTGGGTTGGGATGTTTTGTCACAACCACCATATAGCCCGGACCTTGCGCCTTCGGATTACCATTTGTTTCGTTCCAGGCAAAACTCTTTAAATGGTAAAATTTTTAACAACGCGGATGATGTCAGATCACACCTAACTCAGTTTTTTAATAGCAAAGACCAGACATTTTACGAACGGGGAATTTTTACGCTGCCAGAACGATGGAAAAAGGTCATCGACAAGAACGGGCAATATCTAATTGAATAAAGTTATATTTTTAAAAAAAATTCTGAATTTGCCTTCTTATTTGAAATCGGCAATGACTTAGTTGCCAACCCTATATTTTATATTTTTTTCCTCTATGAGAACATACGTTTTAGTTCACATTTAATTGCAGTATTCCAATAATGTAGCCGTTTGGCCAGAAATATTTCTATTAATTTCTGTACAATATTGTTATTCTTATGGGACCTGGTCCCAGAATAAAACTATTTTTCTATTCTATTCTATTCTATATATATAACGGTAATTTACCTCTTATATAGCCATAAAAATATTTCAAAAATATAGTTATGTGGCTCATTTATTTTGTGTTATTTATTTTTCAGATGTGTAATTAGTCAGGATTTGTAAGAATAAATTCTAAGTGGTTGAATAATACCTATATCTGAAACCTATATTGAGGATGAGAGTTAAAAGTGATTTTTCGTAAGGATTATTTACATTAATTATACATTTATGTAACCTATAAGCATTATATGTAAATAAATGAATAGAAAAAATGGCTCTGGAGGAGTCATACGTTCCATAAAATCATAGCACACCAAAAGCAGTTGTGTTCGTGTCCTCCAACTATGAAGCTGACTGAATAAAAGCCTTTCACGCGGAGCCAGTTCAATTGGCTAAGTCTCTTTTGTAGATCTCGGAATGACCCTCTCCAACTTCATCCTTCTAAGCTAACGTAATTAAATATGCTTGCAATTCAACAACTAAATTAGATATGACTATAATTGTAGTGCACATTTTCTTTAATCAGAATTTATTTCTCTAAATTACGGTTTTAAATATTTCTCGAAAGTCTGAGTCATTTCTAAAAGATTTACAAATTTTATTTATAAGTTCGATTAGTGTAATTTGTTACTTTATGACAGACGAAAAATATTTATAATTAATTGATGTGAAAATTGTTGACTGGATATGTTTAGAAGAGTGTGAAACTGTCACGGCAGGCAATGAATTCTACTATTTTTAGGATTTATTTTATTCTCATTCCTGATGAAGGCCTAAAAAGTTAGCGTTTGTTAAGTTAATAAGTTAAATATATTTAATGAAAGTTCATAGACTGCACCCCCCCTCCCATGGCCATTTCACACTCTTTTATTTATGATATACACATATTGTCTCTATCTTATGTTAGTTAATATCACACTGCGTACTCCTACAATCGTTTTGCAATCCAAATTGCAATGTTACTATTGCGCTGAAGTACCTATCCAGAAGGGCTTACTTAATAATTGCCAACTTACATCTTTTTTACAAGCGAGTATAATTATAATAACCGGTTTTCATTTTTGAGAGGTGTAATAAACGGAGTTTTTGAAAAATCTGTTGCTCAATCACAATATCATCATCATCTACAAATTGTATCAAATAAGAATTTATCGTTTCACAGTGGGACCATTTCTATGTAGGAGTCTCATGTTCGGTGATTCAATCCAGACGAAAAAAGTCACTGATATTTAACCAATGGAGAACGGAGATAGTTGGGGGTACAGTAAAAAAAAAAACACTAAATAAGTACTAGACTTATATTTATGTGCCGACGTTTCGACCTACAGTGTAGGTCATCTTCAGGGCGATTTGGAGAGAGAAGCCGTTGGGTGCACCGGCTAACAATGAAAAATCTTCTTTCAATCAATCAATGAAAAATCTTTTTCATTGTTAGTTAGCCGGTGCACCTATATAAGACTTATATACCTATGCACGGAATATAAGTGTAGTACTTATTTAGTGTTTTTTTTTTTTTTACTGCACCCCCCAACTATCTCCGTTCTCCATTTTATCATCCAGTCAACGCTTTTTTGTGAATTATTTTTACGGATTTGATTCCCCTAAAAGCATGAAATCTATGGGAAATATAAGTGGACTTTCTTAGTTACTCCCAGTTGTAACCGAACGATTTAGTTCAGAAATTGGAGAAGGATGAACGTCTATATTTTGCAAGCATTTATTGGGCATTAAATATATAGTCTATGAAGTGTTCTAAAATAAAATTAACTTAAATTAAAACAAAAATAAATAGTGAGCATTGGTTTTAGAAGAAACAAAATGACACATGAAGCATCATCGGCACACTCAACTAATTATCCTTAAAATAAACATTTATTAAATACAAATGGTCTGAAGACGTCGTTTTATTTTTTTTTAATGAAAGGCTAAGGTAAAAAAAATAGTGTAAAATGTAAGCTCAACATTACTTCCATTAAATATATATACATATATATATATATATATATATATATATATATATATATATATATATATATATACATATATATATACACATATATATATATATATATATATATATATATATATATATATATATATATATCGAGGTTCATTTAAAATATGTGCCTGTGTTTATATTCATATATGGTGGGTGTTCTCACAAAAAAAATAGGTACTTGCGTACTAACGCAGCCCTGGTTACTTTTGCCTACATGTTCGCATGCGCTAGCAGTTACATTTCTAACAGCTGATTTATTCTATGTTTCTTCTTGCTTACTGAGTTTTGATTATTGCTGATTTATTGTTTGTTCTTTGTTGTTTATTGTTCGTTATTTGTTCTTTATTGTTCGTTTGCTAGTTTGTTATAGATTTGTTTGTTTCTTTGGGTTTGTAAGGCATAAAACCATACGGTCATCAACGCCTGTGATAATTTGTTTATAGAGTCTTATATCTATGTGTATTCTAATATTTGGTTATTGCAATAACAAGATTTTCAGTATTTGTTATAGATTTTTCGTTGTTATTATTTTAGTTATTTATTTAATTAGTGTAAAATGATGCGTATTTGTGATTTGCCGACAACAGAAGAAGCTATTAATTTTTTGCAGCAGCGAAATATTTTATCAAAGCTAAGAAATTGTATCAATTCCAATTAACCGAAATTGTATTGTGGTTAGGGGTGGTTAAATAAACAATTTTATTTCTTAATTGTTCATTGTTTATTATTATTATATTCCATTTTTCAATAAATTATTTTGATTTCTCATTGTTGATCATTTTTTAACCCCAATAAATAGAAGGTAACTGTTAGAACTGTAACTGTTACAAAATGTAACTTCTCGCGCATGCGAACAAGTAAGCAAAAGTAACCAGGGCTGAGTTAGTACACAAATACCAATTTTATTTTTATAGATACTAAATTATAAATATATATTATATTATATATTATATAATATATATATATATATATATATATATATATATATATATATTTATAATTTTTTCGGTTGCTAGGTTATACATTCCCTGTCACAATTATTGGAACGGCTAATATTCTGCTGAATAAAATATGATGAAATGGGTTTTTTGATAAATAAATATTATTCCATCTCTATGGCGTAGGTAGTACTATTTAATTATTCCTATAAATGCAAATCAGATGATGCAGGAACCAGCTAGGCACGATGCTCTGATCCATCCTAGTTATAGTAATTAGTGACCTCGATAATGATGGATAGGCAGTAATAAGCTAAGATAATTGCTATCTGAGATAATGATGCGGTTAGCTGATGGCTTCTGGTACTATTCAGATTGCACTCTAATCCTGTGCACACTATTCTGGCACAATTCTATGTTTGTCATTTTTTAGGCGTTTTCAGTGCTATGCGGTTTTTTGCATTCCGAAATTCGGTAATGCAAGGAAAAATATCATTATCTCTTCATCAAAAAATGGTAGGAAAGAATCAATCAGCTCAATCGTAATTCGTAATATTCGATGAGAAGGTGGCTAATAATGAATCAACAATTGATAAACGACAGACAACCTATATATTTGATGAATGAAACTAATCAATGAATGTTTAAAATATCATTAATTGGAATCATATGGCTTTTATTAATTTTATTTTTGCATATTGTTAAATAATTAATTAAAAATAAAATTAAAATTAAATTTAAATAACAAATAAAAAGAAATGATAAACAAAATTTGATAGATCCCAAGCTGGGAATCCGACCTTTGAGTCCCCACCTCTTAATTAAGAATATTAGTATTAGTAGCATTGTCACAATGAGTGGTACCACATCAGATCATATCTACTTACCTATCTACTTACCTTAAATGCAATTTATTTTATATAAAATCTGTGAGTAGCTACTCTTTCATAAGATATATTAAAATTTATTAATTAATAATAAATAATTTAAAGTATTAAAACTACCAACACAAGTATATGTTGAAACAGTTCGAATTTTTTTGTGTAAAGATACATGCATTATTATTAGTTTTTTTTTTTTATCTTTTAACCAATTTTCCTTCTCTTTCAATTTCCTTTTTTTTGAATTTTTCGATAAATAACTTAACACATATAATTGTGAAAGGTTTATGAGTAGGAATGGATGGAGAAGGTTCCCAATGGCACAGACTAGAAGAAAAATTAAATAAATAATAAATATGTAAAGGCGAATTAAAAACTTTTCCAGGATCATATTTAAAATTTAAATGATAGGATTATAAAACGAATAGGAAAGCAATTACGTGGTTAAGCAAACTGACCATTTATTTTTTAACTCGAAATGGGACAAGGGTTTATATAAACCAATCATCAGATCAAAAATTAAAATAAAAACAACTTTTTATTTGGAAAAAGTGTAACATAAAATAATTAGTATTTACAATAATTATGTTCAGATTAATTACTTATAATTTTTTTAGTTATAACAAATAAAAATAAAACATCATTTCTCTAGTATTATTATAGCAAAGTTTCTTCTGACAGTAATTATTAACATTATGGATGCAACATGTTTTTTAATTATATTTATATTCTTCGGAGGGACAAATTTCTTTTAATAAAGTTGAGGATGATTTAGAATTAGAATAAAATTCTTGGTTTTTTTTTAAACATATATCAACATAAGTTATTACAATAGCCTTCAGAACTGGAACCTGTAAGTGATTTTGTTCGGGCGCCTGCAATTTAATCATTAGAGAAAATACATAGAAGTGTCTAGTGAGTACCATAATATTAATATTTTGTGCGGTTTCGGAAAACGGGTCTTTTTTTATACACCGGAGCTTTGTTTAGGGACAACGGGAGGTATGATCACTGTAAGTAGAGCTCACCACCCCTAACTACCCGCAACACAAAAGTAAAAAATTATAATTTATTTTATCTTTATATTATATAATTTTGTAAATGTTTTATTTGAAAAGAAAAGATATGGCCAGGACCGGGACTCGAACCCGGGACCTTCACCTCTCCGTGCTGACGCCTTATCCATTTCGGTTATCCCGGCTTCGCTTCACAGCCAGCCATATCCCCTCTTTTCAATTGATCCTATATCTCTGTGTTCTCGCACTTTACGATGCATACACGGGGAGAATATTACTTTAACATTATTTTATTTTGGATCTAGTTGACTTAACGTCGTTAATATTATTATAATTTATTTTATCTTTATATTATATATTTTTTTAATTTTTTATTTGAAAAGAAAAGATATGGCCAGGACCGGGACTCGAACCCGTAGTAAAAAGTAAAAAATCTTTGAGAGACAAAGCTTAAAAACTGTAAAGGTAACATTGTGATTCGAAATTAAGTTCAAAACACTAAAATAGCACAAAAGCTGTGATATTTTCTGAACTTTTTAATATTTTTATAAGTCTAGCATGAGACCGTGCCCTTTCTGTCTTTTCAATATTTTTAGTTTACTAGCCTGCCTTTCTTCCCACAAGGCTTGCTATTTCTTCGAAGTTCCCATTTTAAGAGGCCAACTAAGTTTTGATGGTATGAGAACCCTAGTGCCTTGGCCAGGTAGCGTAACGGGCTGCCTTATCTTCCAGCTTATTACCTTTACTGCCTATGTGATATTTTATTATAGTAATAAACTATATTGATTATAGTAACTAGTGGATGGTTCGAGTACATTTCATTTAAACCTTCTAGGGAGCTCAGCGAATCTGACAATATGGCTGTTATAGTCATCTCAGTTAACGATAAGCAGAAATGTAATGCATTGAATAGCTAGTTGCAAACGGCTATTTCCATGTTTATCACTCGGCTAATAAAATAGCATAAAATAAAATTCCACTTGAAAATACAAATGCTCATTTGAGTTAATTAAGTCTACAGTTACAATATGATAGAAGCATACTATACATATACTTGGAGCTTCAGTAAATTCGTGAAGATTTTTGAAAACTACTAAACCTATGAAGTTAACAATTTTAATAGCGGCTCTGAGTGAGAAAACAGCTTTAGGTACTTGTGTCTTAACGCAGCCCTGGTTACTTTTGCCTACTTGTTCCCATGCGCGAGCAGTTACATTTTGTAACAGTTACTTTTTTTAACAGTTACCTTCTATTTATTAGGGTTAAAAAATTATCAACAATTAGAAATAAAAAGAATTTATTGAAAAATGGAATATAATAATAATAAGAAATGGACAATTAAAAAATAAAAGTAATGAAAAATTATTTACAAAAAAAAAATAAAAATGTAATATATGATGAACAATTCATTAAACAAGAATAGACAATGAACAATTAAAAAATACAACTAATAAAAAATCACTATAATTAAAACAAACAAGTTATGAAAAATCACAATAGTTGACAAAAATTTGTTAATCGCATTTAGGTGGAAAATGCGTCGAAATAGACTTCAATATCGATTCAAAACAGTCTGTATATTGTTTTGACTGATGCTGTCGCCATACGAACTCGCATAAATATATTTCTAAATGGTGTCTGGCTGCCCTCCTATGCCTCTTGTTCCTCCTTTTAGCACTGCCCCCCCATTCTCTGTACTGTTTGGGTGTGTACTCCTGTATCAGGATCAATGAAATTATATTTATAATTTACTTTGGCATGTTGGAATCCTTGCTTTTCGATTTCATTGGTTTGGTAACCTATCCAACTGTCGGAATAAATTGTCGTTCCATCTGCAGTATTTTCCATTATTTTTTTAATAATAGTACAGCCACTTCTAACAGGAACAGTTACAACAAAGGAATCTTTAGTTTCCCGACATATCCCACCAAACACCCACTAATGCGGAAGTGGACGACCGCAATTATTTTTACGTTTGGTAAACAAACTCTCTTCGATCTCCACAATACAATGTGGTCCACCTATCTTCTTCTTTGGTATGTTCTCCATGCCCAACAGACACAATTCTCTCATGTAATTGTTCCAGTCCACAAACAGATTTATTTCCTAAAATTTTAAAAAAGAAATGCTTCAGACTGAGAGCGAATTTAATCGAGCGAATTCTTATCTAGGTTGTAAACGTTTAACGAGTGTGTATATGTATATGAGCTTTTACACAATGGCGGGAACGTACCTTGCCAGACGATATGACGTTGGCGCTGGGTTAAAAGTAAGGGCATAAATCTGCCAATTGTGCTCTAAACTACTCTTCAAATGAATTTTAAAAACTGGATCAAAGAGCCCTTCGCCGAAAAAATATTAAAAAGTTCAGAAAATATCACAGCTTTACTGTTTTGAATTTAATTTCAAATCCCACTGTTACCTTCATTGTTTTTAAGCTTTGTATCTCAAAGATTTTTTACTTCTACCTAGCTTCTACCTAAGCCTAGTCCTTCTCTGTTTTATGCTTTCTCTCCATGAATACCCCAACAATATTCCTCTGATGTCCAATATTAATAGGAAAACATTCGCTTAGTTCGACCAGAGTAGAATCCGAATAATAAATACGTACAGACGAATTTAAAACTTTTCCAGAATCATATTCAAAATTTAAATGATAGGATTATAAAACAAATAGAAAAGCAATTCCATGGTTAAACAAACTGACCATTTATTTTTTAACTCGAAAAGGGACATGGGTTTATATAAACCAGTCATCAGATCAAAAATTAAAATAAACACAACTTTTTAATATTTTTTATTTGGAAAAAGTGTAACATAAAATAATTAGTGTTTACTATAATTATGTTCAGATTAATTACTTATAAAGTTTCTATTTATAACAAATAAATATCAAACATTATTATACCACTATTATTATAGCTCGAGAGGTGTGGAGCTCTGCTCTGACAGGTTGAGGCAACCCATGTTGGAACGCCTATGATAATAATAATTAATATAGGAAAGTTTCTTCTGACAGCAATTATTAACGTTATGGATGCAACAATTTTTTTTAATTATATTTATATTCTTCAGAGAGACAAATTTCCTTCAATAAAGTTGTTGATGATTTAGAATAAGAATAAAATTCTTAGGGTTTTTTTTTTTTAAATATATTAGCATTAGTTATTATGATCGCCTTCAGAACTGAAACCTGTAAGTGAGTGTCTGGTGAGCACCATAATATTAATATTTTGCACGGTTTCGGAAAACGGGTCTATTTTATACCCCAGAGCTTTGTTTAGGGACAACGGGAGGTATGATCCCTTTAAGTAGAGCTGGTACAAAAAGCCGCAATACAAAAGTAAAAAATCTTTGAGAGACAAAACTTAAAAACTATGAAGGTAACTGTGAGATTCGAAATTAAATTCAAAATACTAAAATAGCACAAAAGCTGTGATATTTTCTGAACTTTTTAATATTTTTTCGGCGAAGGGCTCTTTGATCTAGCTTTTAAAATTCATTTGAAGAGTACTTTAGAGCCCAAGTGACAGATTTATAGCCTTACCTTTTACCTTTTACCCAGCGCCACCGTCATACCGTCTGGCAAGGAAGGTTCCCGCCGTGGTGTAAAAGGTCATATACGAGTACATAAACACACTCGTTACACGTTTGCAACCTAGATAAGAATTCGCTCGATTAGTATTAGTATTATATAGTAGTTTTCGAAAATCTTCTCGAATTTACTAAATCTCCAAGTATATGTATAGTATGCTTCAATCTTATTGTAACTGTAGACTTAATTAACTTAAATGAGCATTTGTATTTCTAAGTGGAATTTTATTTTATGTTTTTTCATTAGCCGAGTTATAAACATGGAAATAGCCCATTGTAACTAGCTATTCAATGCATTACATTTCTGCTTATCGTTAACTGAGATGACTATAATAGCCATATTGTCAGATTCGCTGAGCTCCTTAGAGGGTTTAAATGAAATGTACTCGAACCATCCACTAGTTATTAAAATCAATATATTTAATAGTAAATATATTTTATTATTATAATAAAATATCCCATAGGCTCTAAGGGTTATGAGCTGGAAGATCAGGCAGCCCGTTACGCTACCTGGCCAAGGCACCACAGTTGTAATTCCATCAAAACTAAATGGACCTCTTAAAATAGGAAATTCGAAGAAATAGCAAGCCTTGTGGGAAGAAAGGCATGCTAGTAAACTAAAAATATTGAAAAGACATGGTCTGCATCCTGCCATAGCATCCGTACAAAGGAGGTTGCCTTGGCCCAGTCAATTATAGCATCATCACAATTTTATCTAAATGTTCTTCATTGTCCTGTTTGAATGTGTGTGTGAATGAATTTCATTGTTGGTGTTATTAACCTACAATATAAGTTTTTTGATAGCGAACGATACGCGTTTAGGTCTTTAAACATCAACTAACCACAACAGCTGCAAAACTGGGAGAGAATGAATGAAGACATTAGAGCGACAAACGTACAGCGAGAAGAAAGAAGCTGTACTTTTCCAAGTGGAATATAATGAAATCGTAATGATGAAGAACAGCGTGAAAGATATGGCATATTGTAGCTAGCGTACTATAATAAATCGGCTATAGTTTGTGAAAGAAACTACCATACAGTAATAAGAAGTTAAAAAATACAATGAAATGGAAAACATTTATTGAGCATTGATAAACAATTATGTTACACTAGCTTTTGCTTAGCTTTTGTGGATTTTGGTCTGCCACATGTTTCGTAAAAGATCATTTTAAATAAATAATTTTTTGTTTAACTATAAGTTACTCGTACAGCAAAAATTTCAGATGTCTAACTTCAAAACTGACGGATTCCGTACAATTTTTGAACCCCTATAATATTAAGGGGAAAACCCTTGGGGGTGGAGTTATCCAAATTTCTTACTTTTATTATACAAAGAACTTATCAGCAAATTTCAAGATGCTAAGTTCCTGATTTGCCTTTAATTATTTACTATAATTACGTGCCCCTGTGCCCCCTAAATCTGCCTTTGCTGGAGCCTATGTGTTATTATGATGTATAACCTATATTACTGTAAAGTTTCATCCAAATTCATTCAGTAGTTTTTGCGTGAATGAGTAACAAACATACATACAAAATTTCGCATTTATAATATTAGTAGGATTAGTAGGATATCAAAACAATAGTTTCAATCATGTTCTTTCTGTTATTTTAACAAATATTATCATGTGATTTGCCTTTAATTATGTACTATACTGGATTCTCCACAGAACCTAAAAAACTGTCGGAGGGGCACGTGCCGCCCTTGCTGTAGCCTATGTGTTATTCTGAGGTATAATCTATATTACTGTAAAGTTTCATCCAAACCCGTTCAGTAGTTTTTGCGTGAAAGAGAGACAAACATACAAACTTTCGCATTTATAATGTTATAGTAGAATATGTTATGCTCTATAGTCGACAACATGGAATTAGGCTCAAAGAAAATGCGGTGTTGCCAAATCGACCTACACTAGCGTATCAAGGGAAAAAACCAAATAACTGAAACCGGGAGAACTAGGCAACATTGCTAGTACATTGTTGTCAAACATTGGCAGTTTTGAGTAAAACCACGCCCAAATTTTCGCTACAAGCGGCAAGACAGCATTTTTGCTCACCCGCCTGATTTCATGCCATCAACATTAGTGTCGAGGTAAAGGTTAAAAAAAATGGTCGGTTTGCTACGTCACTACTATCGTGCCATTCAATTTCTCTTATCACATATAGTAGTTTCTTTCACAAACTATTTCCGATTCATTATAATCTTATCGACTAATTCATAGTAGGGCATGAAAAATATCACTATTTTAAATTAGCTAATCAAAGGTAAAATGAGAGTTTCTTTTTTGTATCCTGTAGCTATATTCACTATTCGCATTCGTTTTTTTTAATACAATAGCGACAATATACGCAATGACAAGGTTAAGTTGTGACAACTGACGCATTCACGTCAGATATTTAATTGATTTTATTTATATATTCATCAAAAAGGTCCACATAATTACTATCCATTTAAACATTTTTATAATCTTCGAATTTAAATGTTTAATTCGAAATTTATCAAACATTCCGAAACTTCTTAGAGAAACAAATGGCACATTAATCATTGAAAGTTTAATTTATTTTCTCTACAGGAAAAACTGTTAAAAAAATATCCCACTTTAAGGACCGTTTCAGAAATAAGGGAAGAAAGTGACTATGTTCAGCAACCGCACCTGCTGCCATCTTAATAACTCCTGGATCCAACTCCACGATCTTTTTTTAGAAGTGTGTGTTTTTACGCCTAAGCTATTACACGCTTCTGTTACAAATTATCTTATAATTGTCTTAAATTTATTTATAGTAAATTTTAATTAATGAAATACATTAAATACATCTGAAAGTACATGCTTTATATTTTCCATACGCTTAGTTCTTTCAGCGTCTAATACTGCATGTATTTGGTTGATTAGTATTTGATATCTATCCCATATGTCTATCTGGTGCAATGGATGTTGCAAACTTACAAAAATGGTGTGGTCTGAGAGTTTTTCCAAGCAACAACGATAAATGTCTTTATTGGGAGGATTGTCGGTGTATGGCATAAATGCCACGTGCAAGCATTAAATAGAAAAAACAAAAAAGGGAAAAATATAGATAAACATTTTTGATTTATGTCGTTGCTTTCTACCAAAATATGAAAATACATATTTTTTTCTCTGCCTCGTTCATTTTATTCTGTAGAGGTTCACGATTTCAAAGAAAATATAAGAAGATAATATGAAGAGCAAGGGTGAAAATAAAAATAATTGAAGTTATTCAGATTGCTTTGACAATAGACTATTGCTTTCAAAAGATGCGATAGTATTGGAAAATAAACGTGACCTGATTCGACACACCTTCACATCAGTATAAAATGGAAAGCATTATCTTACAGAGTGCCTAGGCACCCCGGTATATTTTATTTACCTTGAATTAATTTCGTTGTTTAATTTGCCACAATCGTTAGAAATAAATTAAAGAATCTTATTTTTATCTAAAAAATTATTTCAATTACAATCAGTGTGTGCGTGCGTGCGTGCGCGTGTGTGTGTGTGTGTGTGTGTGTGTGTGTGTGTGTGTGTGTGTGTGTGTGTGTGTGTGTGTGTGTGTGTGTGTGTGTGTGTGTGTGTGTGTGTGTGTGTGTGTGTGTGTGTGTGTGTGTGTGAATGAGAGAGAAGAGCGAGAGAGTGGGAGAGAATATGTGATGGTGTTTTATGCATTTTATAGTATGAACCAACCATATCATAGTTACATTTTCTATGAAAACTATAGGTGTTGATAAAATAAAAGTTTTACACCTTTCAGTTTAAAGAAAATAATTCATTAAATTATATTTTCTATTAGCAAAAACTTTTCTTTTTTTATTATGGATTATGTTGATAGAAGGTGTTTTATGACTTTTAGTGAGGCTTATAAAGAGTTATATATATTATAAGCTTATAAAGAGGCATATTATATTATTATTTAGAATAGTAATTTTATCTACTACTGCTATAACTTACTTTGCATGTTAGTTTTGTTCTTGATTGCTACCACGATCATCTCTCCATTAAGAGACCATTCGTTCGTATTACGCATTTTTTAGGAATCACATTGCACATTAAGCCACTATTAACAAAAAAAAGACATCTATTACCTTTTTCCCATGGAATACATATGGGTTGTATAGTCTTTTATCTTAATGGTATTTGATATTTAAATGGTTTTCTAATAACGATGGCACCAATCATTTATTGTACCATAATATCATAAACACGCCTACACTAAGATTTATTATTCTGGCATAATCTAGTAAACCTACATTACAGCTTAATATATGCATTTGAATCATTATGTTTAATACATATAAATAATTATTATATAGGTTGAATTATGAATCATCAACTGCATAAGGAACTGTTTCACTGTTTTCACTATTTCAGTTATTTATCTAATAAATTTATTGCATATATTTAAAAAATGAGTTCTTCCTCTTCTTCGCAGTAGAGTTGAAGATAAATTCAAAATTCTCTTTTTCTTCTAAATATACTAATATATTTTCTACAAGTTTCTTTCGCACAGAACTTTCTCGTTTTATTAAGAATTCGCTATCCTAACATTTTTATTTTCTTACCGCTCTAAATTTGCTGATGAAAGTGTTAGATTAGTCTTTAGTTATTCCTGTATATTAGTTATTCTATTTATTTTTTAAATTTTTATCATGATGTGGCTTTTATAGAAAGTGTCACTGTTTACAAATGATTTACACATTGCACATTTTTTTGGGGGGGGAAACGACTATTCCAAAATAAAAAAATGGAACCTACCTAAAATATTTATTCAATATTTGTTAACCAATAACATGAAGTTACCATAGTTTTATTGAGGGATCATTTGTATGTACATAGACATTTCAAGATGAACGAAGAGGTGAACTACAGCATTCTCTGTAGAAAAAATAACATATTCGACATTATTGTGCGGGGGTTAAACGACAAATTTATCTATGTTTAATTAATTTACAAAAAAATTTATGTTAGAGAGAAAAATAGTTGACTGAAAGATCTAATGAAGGATAGAATTAGTTGAAGTGAAATTATATATTTTTTGATTTCGCGTTCGCCTACTAAGGACCACGTCATTTAGTCTGTGTTTGTTCGTATTACTTCTTAATATTTACCCAGTACTCCCTCATTCAAGGCAGCTCCCTTCTTTCTTCCGTCCATTTCTTTCCCATCCTCATGTTAGTATCAAGTTTCATTCTGAGACGGTTACAGAACATCTTCGTAGGTAATCTCTATCTCCTGTAAATCTTTTTCTACCCTTCGAACCAGACAGGTTTGGTCTTCTTTTCTATGAAATACGTAAAAATCCGGTTCGTCAGTCTAATAGGATTCATTCTTAACAAGTGACCTTAAAATTCTATTAACCTTTTTTTTTTAAGGAACATGAGTCTACACCTCACTGTTATACCGCCGTCTACCATAACTGTTATATTTAAATATGATTATTTCTTTTCCTAAGACAGACGTTAGGTTGATAGCGAAGGCCGCTTTTACTGTCATCAACATTATAGTTTTATAGAGTCATGATCAACACTTTCATACTGTTTTACTTCTCTGTTATATAACTGGATTTTATCATCCGGCGGCAATAAACTGTTTATTATTCCTTGCTTTTTGGCTTTTATAGTTGAAAACATCATGTCGGAAAGGAAAAGAAAACGGAACTGGAATTTTATAAAATGGGATTCCTCACTTTGTCTCATAGCGACAAAAAAGAACGAGCTCAGGGAATTCATTTAATTATATTCGCGGTGAAAAAAAGAAAGAAGAGTATTAAACAAAAGGCCGCACTTTCCGACTGTCTGGACATCTGTCCAGGCTTCTTATCCATTTTCCTTTAACAGACATTGAATGAAGAAAACATTCAAATCTATGCACTGAAATGGCTGGAACTCGTTTTTTTCCAGATTTTGTTGACGATACCATCACGTCCAGGTGCGGCATTTCACGCTCTGCCAGCCGCTTATCGGTTTCTTTTTTTGTATCT
The DNA here is from genome assembly GCA_037127475.1 of Arma custos. Classification (NCBI taxonomy): domain Eukaryota; kingdom Metazoa; phylum Arthropoda; class Insecta; order Hemiptera; family Pentatomidae; genus Arma; species Arma custos. The sequence goes on along the minus strand of CM073759.1, from coordinate 29,501,769 downwards.
TTCGAGTTTCTCTCTTTCGCCAAGAAGAAAAGGAACAACCTTTTATTTATTTTTTTATTTTTTTAACACATTCTATTTTTAATGTAGTGAGGTTGAGACTATAGGTGTAAATATTATGTTCATAGATGCAAACCCCACTACCCATGAAGGGTTTTGAGTTTAGTACATGGTAGAGATTGCTTCTAGAACGACGGTTGGGCAGGGACGCGATTTGTTCCAGAACAAGCTCGTTCGCCAAATTTCCCCCCTAATGTAGAGACTGTGTGAGCACCTGGTGGATCTGCAGATCCGACAATGTCCATCCGTGCCTGTTAACAGATTAAATAAATAATTAATATATTTATATAATATAATTAAATAAATAATTAATTTAATAAAGCTAGGCGGTTACATTTCATTAGAAGGATGACGACTCGACTTCGGGTTTTATTCAAAGGTACTACAAAAAATAATTATTTGTTTTTAATTTATTTATATATGACAATTTTTTTTTTTTTATTGATTTTTACAACTGTAATTATATTACATCAAGTAAATCTGCTGTATGAACAAAGGACATGAACAAAAAATCACTTGTGGAGAAACTATCCATTGATAGCACTCCAATGAAGTTTTATAGTAAAAGGTCTCGAGGCATCTTCTTTTCAGACGCCTCGGAGGGTTATCAGGAATATTATGGGAAGCAAGTCGAGAGACTAGCGGATTCAAGTGTGTATGGAGCTTTTCATGGAAGGATAGGTATCTAGTTTGGGCCCAAATCAGCAACATATGGGATATTAAGATCATGATGGATGAGTTTGTTTGTGACATAGTAAGGAGCATTGAGGATTTTACGAAGGATTTTGGATTGTAAGGATTGGATACGAGATGAATTGGATGGTTTAGTAGAGCCCCAAAGCTCAACTCCGTATGTCCAAATAGGTCTGATAACTATCATGTAAATGAGTCTTTTGTAATTAATTGGTAGCTTTGAACGTTTGTCCAGTAAATGTTGAAGTAGGCGAAATCGTCGAGCAGTTTCTTGTCTTTTCAGTCTTGTATGAGGATTCCAAGTGAGACGTTTGTCCAGATGGAGTCCTAGGTAACGTATCTGTTCGACAGGGATCAGTGGAATGTTATTAAAGGATACAGTAGGGCAGGAATTCGTAGGTTTACGACGAAGAGTGAAGGTAATTTGGTGGGATTTATATGACAATTTAAAACTACATTATAAAAATATGGCAAGTCTATTCCAGACCCCGAACGTGGTCAATGTAATAAGGCTTGGTAGGTTACCAAGAAGAAGAAGAAGAAGAAGAATATAATAAGTCAATAGAATGAATGGCCCATAATGGCATAAGCTAAAGACAAATAGAGAAACTAACCACTGGTAGAAGTCCAATAACAAATTGAAATTAGAAGATCACGAGGCCATTTTCTTTTCAGAAGCCCTGGAGGATAATCAGGCCTTATAATATAAGAAGAGGTTGACAGGTTTAAAATAGTGAGATTGAAAATAACATTCAACTTACATGTTGATAATGCAATGTTTGAAATATTTCGCTGAAACTATAACATATATATTTTTAATTTATTTTATTTTTTTATTAATTATTATATTTTTTTAATATATATAGAAGAAATTAGTTGACTGGAACTTCTAATGTAAGGATAGAGATAGTTAGGGATGCAGTCAAATGAAACACCATAATAAGTGCATACTTATTTACTAAGTGTGCCGAAGTTTTGTCCTACTTTGTACGTCATCTACAGGACAAATAGAAGGAGCTGCTGCTCGGGAACCGTGTAAAAGACTACTCAATGTGGATTTTCAATTAGTTACGAGAGTTTGAAGAAAACCCTTAAACTAAAATAGACTGAGCATTGCTGGTTTAAGGATAATATGTGTATATCAACCTACATCTATAAAGCTGTAAGGCTGTAAGGCTGGGACTACACCATCTTCTGTAGCATCATTTGTACTTTAAGTAAGAGTAGGAGATAGGCGAGGTTGTTTTGTTGATATCACTAGATTTCGTGACTCATTGGGAGTCGTATTTAGGGGCTGAGTGAGACCAAGGGATGTTACCCAAACGGGAAGAAAGTTGAACGAACGGAAAGCTAATTTCCCACTATTACTTGTTATAAAATTGCTTACATTTTACTAACATTAACTAAGTGCTTACTAAACAGTTGCTCTTTAGAGAATATTAACTGATAATTTTTTTTTTTTTAGTATGTCTTCTTTACAATTTATTATAAGTAAATATTTACACTAAACACGACTTTTATTCATACTAAACAAATCATCTTTCTGATTATGATCCCTATCGCCATATACTGTGATAAACTCATAGTATAGGTGTTTTCATATATTTGATTACATACCTCCATTAGGAAGAGTTCCGGAGAGAATGGGAGGAATTAGGGCGGAAAAAATTCAATACGCTTTTTGTTTCCATTGTAGCTTGATAACAAGAGTTGGTAATACTGAATAAAGAAAACGAAACAATAAAACAAAAATAAAGTTAAGATTTGAATATCAAGACTGAAAAGACAAGAAACTGCTCGACGTTTTCGCCTACTTCAACATTTACTGGACAAACGATCAAAGCTCCCAATTAATTGCAAAAGATTCATTTACATGGCAGTTATTAGACCTATTTGGACATACGGAGACATACTAAACCATCCATCTCGTGTCCAATCCTTACAATCTAATTTGGCCAAAGTTGCTAATTTGGCCCAAACTAGATACCTATCCTTCCATGAAAAGATTACATACTTGAATCCGCTAGTCTCTCAACTTGCTTCCCATACTATTCCTGATAACCCGTCCGAGGCGTATGAAAAGAAGATGGCCTCGAGACCTTCTACGATAGAACTTTATTGGAGTGCTATCACTGGGTGGTTTCTCTACAAGATTTTTTTTTCATGTCCTTTGTTCATACAGCAGATTTACTTGATGTAATATAAATGCAGTTCTAAATATCAATAAATTATTGTATTCTAAAAAAAAAAAAATTGAATATAAGTTGGAAGTAGAGTAAGCTAATAAAAAATTATTATTAAGCAGTTTTGAATTGATGACATCACCGTTCAAAACAATAAAATTTGCAGCAAATGACTCCATCTTCATTCATCAGATTTCTATTTTATATCTAAAAAAATATATTATAAATATCCATTGCTATTTTTATTACATAAGTACTCTGCGTGTAATTAACACAGATGTTAATTATTAACATAAATAATTTTCGGAATGGCATAGCATTGAGAATCAATATCGGATTGTCACAGAAGGGCAAAAATTAATAATTCGAATTTCTTAAAAAATACAAGCGAAAAAGAGAACTACCGTACTATTTCTGTTTATCAGCCTAATATCAGATGCTTATGAAATGCTTTTTTCTTTTTTTTTTTACTTTGCATTAATTATATGCAACATCTTCACGTTAAATTCTTGAAGATTAAATAAAAAATGGTTTATTTATTTTTTAGTTGCGTGTAGATGATACAGTAATATAAGCGTCTGTGATCAGCATTTACATATATAGCATTTAGTTTGGTACTTAGTAGATGTTTAGTAAATGTTATTTATCATTAAATTAATGTGTTAGCTAGTTAATTTTTATGTAGTAACTATTCATTTATATATAAAAATGGGTAGTTTAAAAAGTTCCAAGTTAAGTAGTGGTATCAGATAAGAACCTATGATTGTTTCTGTGAATTTAAAATTCATTATTAAAATTATATATGTAACTTTTCATACCAATTTTTAGCAAACTTTTCACTACTTCATTTTAATGCTATTATTTGAAACATGACTGGTGGTATTTTAGGAAACTTTGATATTTAAAGGAGTGCTGGAATTTCGAATAAATGCCTTCTTCTGATAAATCCCGGGAGTGTGGGCATCTGAAGAATGTCGAGTATCTGAAGTTTGGTAATTTTTTCTTTATTTTTGTAATATTACAAGAAATATTAATATTTATGAACAAACTGAAATTAGCTGGGATTTCATTGAAAAGGAAAAAGGTACTACAATTTTTTTTTTAGTTAAAAAAATTATTTATTGAAATTTGCCACTGTAATATATTAGTACATCAATTAGATAAAATTAATGATTAATGCATGAGATAAAGACAAGTAAATACTGGTAGAGCTCGAATAACTAATCCAACTTACAAGGACACGAGGCCATCTTCTTTTCAGACGCCCTTTAGGATTATCAGGAATTGAAGGGGTTACTATGTTTGTTACCTTTGGGTTAGACTGGAAAAAGTTTCTAAAGAAACGATCAATATCGGATTTTTTCCAAATCAGCAACTAATGAGAAATTAAAGTCATTATGGATGACTTTATTCCTAAGAAAGTATGGATGATTGGATACGAGAGGAATTGTTTGGCTCAGTGTAGCTCCAAAGCTCTTTATAATGAGTCTTTTGTAATTAATTGGGATTTAAAAAAAAAATACTACATAGCAAATAATTTATCCGAAACATTATATGTGTGAATAATATTAAAAGAAATTGTTTAATTATCAGATGCGAACCTCGTTTTATACTTACCTTCGTCAGATTATCAAATTAAGTTTCTGTCATTTCAGTTGTTTTCCAATTATTTTTTAATGTTCTGATATTAGTCTGAGAAGTAGTGTTAAAAAAAAACACAATTAAAGTTCCATATTTACCTAAGTATCTACTGGAAAAATTATTTATTTTTTATTCCATCTGATTCCCCAATCGTTTGTACAATGAATGACTTGCAACGCACAAATAAAAAGTACAGCATTTTTTTAGAAATTATTGTCTATAAAATTTGTAAACGATACAGCAGTTTTGGTAAGACATAGATTCTTTCACATGTTAATTATTAAAAAATAAAAATACAACTTTTTACAACAAACAGGAATAAATTCTAGGGATTAGAAGACCAAAACAATCAATGCTAAAACAGATCTGAAATAAATTTTATTTTATATGGATTAAAAAAATGTCAATACAACTGAGTTAAAATATTTTGAAAAATACTAATAAATAAATTATGAACTCTCGTACAGAAACGTTGCTTCCATTTGATCCAGAAAATTAAAATACAATTTTATTTTAACGTACCCAATATACCTCATACAGTTAATTACAATATTAATCACTAGCTACTACCTACTTAAGCAGGGATAATATGTAAATAGTTTTGTTGTGTATGAAATGTTATAATATTGAAATGATTGAGACCGCATAGGAGGCCGTAGTGTAACCTCAGCTTTGTGAAGTATTTGTTGTTAATGTGAGAATATATATTATAAAGCATTTTTCAATCGTGTTTCTTTTATTTCTTGGACTACCTGAGTACAAACATAATAAATTTGTTTGTTCATTTAACGTCACATTATGCTGCTTTGGCTAATCGGACGATACTACTGTGGTAGACTTAAATTTTGGAAACCCAAGTATAAATTAATAAGTTGACTATCATACATATGTTAAGTATATCTTTGTAACAATATACCTCTAATGAAACAATGCCATAATGTTTGAAGATTATGTTATTGATATTTGTATCAAAAAGTAATAATTTTGTTTTGCTTAATTATGATTTCGCAGTTGGTAGTTGTGACTTCATTTCACTGAACTATGCTAATAATTATTTTCGTGTTTGTTATAAGAGAAAGATGGCTTGTCATTTGATGTTGACTTTTAGCATTTTAAACACAAAAGTCAACAGGAGTGGAACTTGGGTCAAAGAATTACTGTAGTGCGGTGGAACCCATCAGACCCGCGGAAGAAATATAGGATATTTGGGTCTCGCCCTGATTTAGAGGGTCTACGCTTTATTTTTTTTCCTTGCCCCTTTTGTATTTCTGTCCACCGGAGCTGACCTCCTCTTTCCTACCCGACGAATATTAAATTTACTGAAATTTTGTTCTTTTCATCGTGAAAGTGTTTGTAAATGATTTCAACTCAATACTCACGGTATTCATCTAATTACGAGGTGTTCTTCGGTAGCTTTCAAGTAATTGATGGTAACAATCATCACCATTAGCATAAATGATACTCAGATTAAAGATCTATAAATAAATGGTGCCCGTAGGTTGTCGCTTCGAGTTGAGTTATAGCAAGTTTTAACTGTTTATTCGCTTCATTTTTAATATTTTACAAAAATGCGAGTTATTGTGAGCATTAGTATGGAAAATAGAATGTAATTATTCGAAATGTGTATATTTCAGAAATCATTTAATGAAGAAATGATTGTCAACTAACATTTCGAAGATGTGTGTTTAAAACTTTCATTTCTAGGTGAACTTATTAGAGAAGTATACATATTCCCCTTAATTACATTATCTTTTCCATACTAAGACTTATGATAATCCTGTATTTTTGGAAACTATTAAAAGTTAAACGAATCGTTAGAGTGTACGATTTAACGAAAAGATATATCTTGTGATTCAACTCGAAGTGACAACATGCGGAATAATTACCAAATAGTATGTACACTATTTTTATCCTTAAATAATTTACCTTAAGCTAGAAAAGCTATTCTTGAATAATTATTAGCTGACTGTATTAATATCATGAAAGAGAAAATGGATCGGGTTGAGGTAAAAAACTAATTACTCATATCATTGACAGTGAATTATTGTTGAAGACAAAATAATTATTAAGCCAAAGTAAAAACTTACATAAAAAATTATATTTATATTTTTGAATAATTATCAGTAGTATTTATTAGACCGTATAAATAGGGTGAAAAAAAATGGTCCGAGTGGAGGTAAAAAAAAAATTAATTTCTTTTTTTTGGAATAATTTATTGATATTTACAACTGTAATTATATAACATCAAGTAAATCTGCTGTATGAACAAAGGACATGAAAAAAAAGCACTTGTGGAGAAACTATCCATTGATACAACTCCAATAAAAGTTCTATAGTAGAAGGTCTCGAGGCCATCTTCTTTTCATACTCCTCAGAGGGTTATCAGGAATATTATGGGAAGCAAGTTGAGAGACTAGCGGATTCAAGTGTGTATGGAGCTTTTCATGGAAGGATAGGTATCTAGTTTGGGCCAAATCAGCAACATATGGGATATTAAGATCATGATGGATGAGTTTGTTTGTGACATAATAAGGAGCATTGAGAATTTTACGAAGGATTTTGGATTGTAAGGATTGGATACGAGAGGAATTGGATGGTTTAGTAGAGCCCCAAAGCTCCGCTCCGTATGTCCAAATAGGTCTGATAACTGTCATGTAAATGAGTCTTTTGTAATTAATTGTGAGCTTTGAACGTTTGTCCAGTAAATGTTAAAGTAGGCGAAAACGTCGAGCAGTTTCTTGTCTCTTCATTCTTGTATGAGGTTTCCAAGTGAAACATTTGTCCTTTATTGTGGAAGTTGCTCACTATTCAATAATTTATTTTTTATTTCCACCATTTTCTTCTCCCTAAAGTGTTTTTCTGTTGGTGTAAATTTGGCCAGAATTTAGTTCTTTATTTGATATTAAAATATTTTGGTGACGTTGAAATTACCCATCGCCAATTCTTATTGCTAATTTATTAAAATGAACAGAGGAATAAACATATAGATATGCATGCCTCTTCCAAATGGTTGAATACAGCATCACTGGTAATTGAAAGGTTTCAAAACGTTGTTCATAGTAATTGGTTAAATCTTGTGGCAACTGGGCATTAAATCAATTTTTTTTTCTTCATGAATTTATTTTAGTTTTAGTTTTCTAAAGTTTCTTAAGTTTTCTACGGTGTAGTTTTAATTAACTTATAATATTTTCTCTCTTTTTATTATTAAAGCATTAATCTGATTGAATAAATCAAATTTCAGGAGAAGAGCCTAAGCATTCCCAAAAATCAAAAACAAATGTATCTGATTGACAAGAAAAATTTGGAAATCAAACGAATCTAAAAAAAAAGAATTATTGGCATCCATCATATGTTGTTAATCAAAGAGTTCATATTTATAAACATTATTTTTAATTTAAATTTTTCAAATTTATTAATCCAATCAACTATTTTTATATTACATCCCATACTTATATTTTCAAAGTTTACATTTCTGTCATTCTACGAGATACCTATTCATTTCTTTCTACATATTTCTTCTGTCATTATTCTTTGGCATCATATTTTGTATTATTTTTCATACATTTTACTTATTATGTAACCTCCAGGAGTCTATTATCATATATTTTATATCTATAACTAAGCTAGTTTTTTTAAATCCTTTATATCTCACCTTTTTATATTTTAATCTTTTCATTTTGTATCTTTTTGTATCTCATTTTCTTTCCCTTTATGTTATGTTTACATTATTATCCCTTCTGTACATTTATTCTTTATTTTATATTCGTTATCTTTAATTATTATATCTGTCACTATTTTAATTTTCTACATTACATGTTCTTGTTATTTTAACGTTCTTTATATATTTTTTGTTCTGTTTGTTTCTCTCTCATAGCCCTGAAGATGGCCTACAAGGTAGGTCGAAACGTCGGCACACATTAAATATAAGTCTTGTACTTAATTGGTGTTGTTTTTTTGACTGCACCCCCCAACTATTTCCATTCTCCATAAAAAAAAATAAGTATATACCATCAGCTAAATTTGTCAATGCAGATGGAGAATTTTAATAATCTTACTCGGGGAGTGCGTATCTGTGTCATTAATCATGTTATATTTATTTTACTTAATTTAATTTTAATTAATATATCTTAGTACGTCATCCATTATCCCTAAGAGGAATTTTTTCGGTTTTCATATAACAGCATTTGAAAACCGTAATATAACGCAACGGCAGTAATTTTTAAAAGCCAAAGTGAGTCTTGGAATCCTATTTAATTTTAATGAGTTAATTAAAAAGTCCAGAATTTGGTATTGAATTTAAAGATCGATGAAGTAAGGATTCGATTCTAAGAAAGCATAAATTCGGTGCTTGAAAACTTGTTAATTAGATAGCTTAATTTCAAAGTTTGAAACTTTCCTCTTGCTCCAGTGTCGTGTATCTGTGGAATTAATCAAGGTAGGTTAAGTTAGTAAATCTAGAGAAACTACTCAATTAAAAAAAAATCATATTTTAAAATTATAATTTATTTTATTATATCACGGAGAATTGGGAGACCCCGGGTTCGAGTCCCGGTCCTGGTCATGTCTTTTCTTTTCAAATAAAATTTTTAAAAAATTATATCATATAACAATAAAATAAATTATAATAATATTAATAACTTAAAGTCAACTAGATCCAAAAATAAAGTAATGTCCACTTAACATTCTCCCCGTGTATACATCGCAAATTGCTAGAACACGGAGATATAGGATCAGTGAAAGAATTGATATGACTGATTGATGAGCGAGCCAGGATGGCTGAGATGGTTAATCATTCTTTTTCAAGTAACATATTTTAAAATATTTGAAAAAAATTCAAATTGAAATATTCAATTTGGCTAAAATTATAGTAATGTGAATAAAGGAGCTTTTTCTTACTTCATTTTTCAATGTGATTAATAAACTTAAATATTGTAAATTTCTGTTGTAGAACATTTTTTTATTTTTACTGTTTTACAATAAGAATGAAATTTGAGGATTTTTTTTTCTGTCTCCTTTTCCACATACCATTTTCAGGATAAGTAATTTTAGATTCATTATTTTTCAACCGACCAACTTCTAGATGTATATAAATATTTAATCGGCCTGATGCCCCTCATTCTAATGGTTCAAAGATGTTATTGATGCAAACTTGACATATATATACTGAAGATGACTCTTTTGGTATGTATAAAATATTGATGGAAACTTCTACTTGTACAGAATTGCCCTTAATATCCAGTACTCCTTACCCTTAGTAGCCAGTGAGCCAGATGACAAAAAATTGCGAAAATTCGATCTATATTTTTAGCATGAACTATGGAATCTGTTATAAGAGCTAGAAAGAATAAACGTCACCATTTCAATATGGATGCATTTCATTTTAATGGTGAGAAAACATTCGAACTTTTTGTTTTCTCACCTATAATTACTAAACGTTGAACTCTATATCAAATGAGTACCTAATAAAAAACAACACCTGCACCACCACAACTCATGAAGGGTATTTGAATCAGTTCAGGTTTTTCCCCAAATAAATTGTACCCTCTTTATAGAGCTGATTACGCTTTTAAAAAATAAAGACGATTCATCTATAATAATAATTTTTATCTGTTCATAATAAAAATATTTAAATAATAATAATAATAAAAAAAATTATTTAAGAAATCATACAAATGCCTTTTGGCACATATTGCATTTCCCATCATCTTTTGAAAACCTTCCCTAAGGGATTCTCATGGAAGCGTGTATGGAGAAGCCTCCCCATTGAAGGCACTCCTAGCGTCGTTCATATCTTGGTAGTAGATCCCTACTCCTGAGACGATTCAGTCTCCTTGTCGGATTCTGTGGCAATGTTTCTGCCAGTAATGATGATGTCAGTAAGTTTGAGTGTCCAGCAAGTGTGTCATGAAGGATTTATCTATAGATCTAGACACATGTAGTATAGATCTAGACTACAGTAGAAAAATAGGGCAGCAAAAGGGTTTACTGCACGAAGATGAGGAGACTAAAAGGACAGAGGTCATTAGGCCGTGTGGACTAGGGCTTCAACTCCACGTTTAACGACACATAAAAGAAGGAGGAAGGGAGCTACTACCGCTAAGTTAAAATCCAAGTTAAAGTATATTACACTTAATATGTCAAGCCATTAAAACTTGCAATATGATCTAATTATCAAATATTTAATGAAACTCTTTTACACCGTCTTATAAAAAATGTTATTATAAACTCAACATTTTTTGTTTTAATTTTATTTGTATAAAATCACAAGTAAATATAATGAATGTTACATAATGATATGGATTAAGGCAAATAGAGAAACTTCCTAATGGAAGTAATTATTTATTTATATTATGAGTGTTACAAGCAGGGATATCAGATTATTAAAAAACAATAATGTTCAAATTTACCATTAATAAAAATGAGGACAAGGCATTAGTAGAAAAAAAGAAGACAAAAATTACTTTGAAAGTATTCCAATATGAAAATCATCCAATTATTATTGGAACACGCTTATCTAATTTTAATTTATTTATATTGAATGATAATTGTTGACCTTGATAATATATGTGGAAGAAAGTGGTCCGGGTAGAGGTCACAATGAATTTCTCGTAGAATTGGAGAAAAACTTTATTGATTAGCCAACGTTTCGACCTACTTTGTAGGTCTTCTTCCGGGCTATATGTATTTTAGTCCATTACAGCCTAATTGTATTATCACTTTATTATTATTTACTTCATTTAAAACATAATGTATTTTCTTTTATGCACTTAATATTCTTTACACTTATATAAAGTATATTTTTACCTATCAATATTAATACTGTATTTTCTAAAATATTTTATATAATTTGGTTTTTTGATTTTTTATAATTTTACAATTTTTATTTCTTACTTTTTTATTACTTACAATTTTTATTTCGTAATTATTATCATTTTCTATATTTACCCATATCATTTTTACATTCCTATTTTATATTCAGTTTTTATTGTATATCTTTATTACCTTATTTTTTACTTTTCAACACTTTCTGTTTTATTATTACTTTATTCTTCCTATTTCTACCTTTTTGGCACTTCGTTGTTTATAGTATATTCGCATACATTTTAACCTTCATATTTACCTTGCTGTGCATCTTTATCATTTTTATTGCCTGTATTGACCTTACTTTTGTTTATTTATATTTACTATGTTTTAATATATTTGTACCAAATTTAATCTTAATTGTCTGTATTTTGCATGTAGCCCTGAAGAAAACCTACGAAGTAGGTCGAAACGTTGGCTAATCAATAAAGTTTTTCTCCAATTCTACGATAAATTCATTTTGACCTCTACCTGGACCACTTTCTTCCACATTTAATTTATTTAAATTTGAGATGAAATATAAAATGAAAATATCTTTAAGAAAACAAAACCAAAAGTTTTACTTTGGAAAAACCACCACTGGACATCATTTGGTAAATGAAAACAGTTCGCAGCAACATCCCTTCACTCCAAAAAACTGGATAATGATTTAGGGTATTGATAGCGTGAGGGGATGGTCTCAAAATGGCTATCCGATAATTGGTTTTTTTAATGAAATTTCGTAATTAAGATTATAATACTTATACAAAATCAAGCTGCTAATTCATTAATATTTTGTTAAGGTTATTTAAGAAAAGAGAAGCTGATGCAAAATCGAACTTCGATTTGAAATAACTCGAACATGATCATAATTACCAAAAGGTATGGTTTAAAAAATATTGATATATTGGGTATCTGTTATAAATCATCGTGAATATTGTTTGGGTTCTTACTTAAAATCTTTCCTATATATTAGGGAATAGAAGAGATCGTTCTCAACATAAACTACTGCGCATAAAGCGCAAGTAATGATTCTTCAAGGAGATGTATAACTACTCGTAAAATAGAAACAGTCGTAGTGGTCTTGGCAATAAAAACATTTAAAAAATGCATAAAATAATACCAACTATAATCTAATAATTAACTTTTAGCTTTATTCAACGGTCTATATAAAACGTAAAAGTTCCCTTAAATTCATAAAATATATTGTTAATTGGTGTCATTTATTTAATTATAACCATACTAGATTATATAATAAGTGAAAAATGAAATAATTAGTCCATTAATAAAGGTTGTAATAACTTGAAAATTGAATCAATTGAATTGATTTCTAATTTCAGTGAAATTTCAGGTTATATAAGGTGGCAGTTATTTATAAAGAATAATCAATGTATATAACCCTAATGTTTATCGCCAAAATAATGGTTATAGAAAATTATAACAAAAACTATAAAAAAATGTATATAACAGTTGCTCAGAAGCTACAAAAAAATATAACAAACACTTTTTATTAATAACTTTCTATAACAGTTACAGTAGAAGCCATACGCCATTTACATAAATCATTGCCATAAATTGCTAATGTATGGAAATCCATGACAGATTACTGATTATTATTTCTCTGATTGAAGGGCTTGCAGCAACAATGAGTTAACTACAGTTTTTATAATTTTTGGTAAAATTAAAAAACTGTTCAAAAATAGAGAATTTATTTAAATACGGGACTTCGTCCAATTATATGTCTCCTGCCACTACATGTTTTGGCCAAATTCCATTGAGAAATTCGTCAAATTCGCAATTCTAGAGTCGATTTTATTCAGGAGTCAACTCCTTTTTGGCCCAAATAATTGAAAATTTCTTTCTTTTTAAAGTAACGAAGCATTTAATAAGCACAATTTTCTAAAGCGAAATTCGTGTATTTCAAGAAAATTTAATGTAGACTAAGAAAAATAGCATTGCCTAGCAAACTATGATCATCAGTAGTTTTGGTAATTTTGCATTCTTATTTTTTGTCACTGTGTTCATTTCTTGAAATAAACCAATTTTCTTGAAAATTGTCCTTATTTAATGTTCCCTTACTTTAAAAAGAAAGAAATTTTCAATTATTTGGGGCAAAAAGGAGTTAACTCCAGAATTAAATTGACTCTAGAATTGGGAATTTGGCGATTTTTTTAGCAAAAATTATTTCTTGTTGAACCAAACGAAAGAAAGTTTTTTTCCCCCCCAAGAAACGGTTGTTAACTCTGTTTGGCCTAAAAATGGAGTTAACTCGTTGTTGCTGCAAGCCCCTCAATTATATCTCACCACGCTATAATATTGCTAACATTCCTTTACTCATCGTGAAGTTAATAGACAAAGACTTTGAATTAAAAAATAAAAAAAATCGTTTTTATATCTTATTTTATTTATATCTACAATTTTTAAGTAGTATCGAATTTCGATATATTGTAAATGATGTAATTACTAACTCTTGATAATAGTCTCTCGAATGTTGACTAAAGACTGTTGTATTCTTAATCACTCTCAGTTCTATACCTTGTCTATTTCGATATTCCGAGAGAGATTATATACATAAAAAGAGAAGGGGATATTGAGGAAGTTGACAATGCTGATCTCATGAAAGCAATATTAAAACTTTCTATGTTGTAAGCCAGTGTAACAAATTTATATTGTGGTCATAAACTCATTTTTCAGCTCCAAAAACTTTTAAGGGCAAAGTCCCCAGATCTTTTATGTGTAATAAGATAGTATTCAGATTGAATATAATTCTATTTAATATCCTTATAGATAGTGTTAAAGGTTTTTTTTGGCATAATCCCATGGTTACCAAGTCTGTAAAATAAATGATAGATAGTAAAAAGTTACAATATTGGATGCATATAGAATACAAGTGTTTAAATATTATCGTTTATACGTGTGGCAACAGCAAGCAATGGATAAATTAAAAGATTAATAAATTTCAAGAGATAATAGTATGAAATAACGATTATTTAACTTCAACGCAGTAAAATGCGCTAAATGATTAGGGATACCACTAATTTTATTGTATTTACTTTCCCTAGTTTTAATATTATTTTTATTATAAAAAGTATTAATATTTATTAGAAATTATACTACATTAAATATTGACCAAAGACATAAAGACAAAAGACCACATGAAAAAATGAAAGCAAAAGTGCGAGACAAAAAAAGAGCATTATCAAGAAACCATTGGACTTATGACTATTCCACAAAATATATTAATATTGAAAAGTAAAAAGAGACCTTACATAAATGTTAAGACCGTGGAAAAAATTCCAACTTTCATTTTTTCATATGGTCTTTTGTCTTATGTTTTTGTGTTGTATACTATTATTTATTTTTTCCGGTTGTGCTTTTATGAAGTTTGGTGAGTGTTTATTGAATTTTAAATTTTCCAAGTATTTATCAGCTGTTTTATCTAACCTTATCCAGCTGGGGTCGAGTAACCTTTCTTATGATTCATTAGTTGCATTTGAGCCTTGGAGGTGGTGGGATGTTTCTTGGGTGTATCATTTATGTTATGTTTTGCTATTATTCTCTTTCTACCCTGAGGATGCCTGAATAGGCGAAATATTGTACAGATAATTTCAATTTCTGTTTTAGTTTGGAGACTTAAGGGCTTTTCGTTGAAATTTTTTCCACGGTCTTAACATTTATGTAAGGTCTCTTTTTACTTTTCAAAATTGCAATAATTAATCGATTAAAGAATTGCGCTACTGTTCGAACTAAATAAAAGTACAAGCTATAGTTATATTAATGGAAATGGAGAAACAAGCTTTATTTTTCAACCGTTGTTTTCAGAAAATTATTGAATAATATTTAATTCCAGCCCTGATGATGGCTAGTGTGTTTGGCAGAAACTTCAAATTTTACTTGCTTAGTGGTTATGATGATAATTTTTTTATTTTTCCTTTAATGAGCTCTCAAGAATAAAACACTTTATCACCAAGGTCATTAAGGAAAAGCAGAAGAGGAAATAGAGCTCGTTGAGGTGATGAGCTGTTATAAGTTAGGACTAGATGTTAGCCTGATTAGATATTTGATATGGAAGTTCCACTACAAGTTTGAATGGGTTCAAAAGTAGCAACTTGGACCGTAGCACCTGGCCCCACCTTGACAGTACATTTAGACACGGCCAAAGTTCTCTTATGACTTCATCCCATTGCTCCGACCAAGATGGGAGTTAGATGATAGTCCCGCAAAACGTTAAATAAAACAATCAAGTAACCTCATTTAGGGTTCCATCTGCATAATAATTTAGATTAACAAAGAGGCAATGAGGACAACGTTTAATTAATTTACTATACACTACCTTTCTATTAAGTATCTTATTTGATTTTAAGGTAAAGAGGAGTTCGGCAGGTTCATAATCATTATGTCTTTATTATAATGCAATTGAAAAAACCCCAATGCAAAGCCTTATTTTTCAAAATTCTCCAGTAAAACCCACAAATACCGGTCGACGTTTCGCATATTCAGGCATTATCAAGAAACAAAAAACTAAGGTTATATAAATCACATCTCGAAGAAGGTGCACTACATCCCACAATCAACAGCCCAAACAGGCTCCAAACCTGAGACAGCACCCCACCACCAAGACATTCAACATACAACTCTTTGTATGTAAGGACTCTTTGTATACGTATGTTGGAGGTCATCGGAATGGTGTGTAACAGATAAGTACAAAGCATACATTGAAGCGGGAAAAAACAGGTACAGTTTTAATCTTGCATAATTTTCTATTGCTGGCATCAGCCAAAGCAATATAATTTTAATAGTAAAGGGCAGCTCAGATTAGCAGCCTCATTTAATATATTTGCTTTCCTCCAAATTCCAAAGAAACCACACAGTTAGTAAATGTATTCACTTCGTTATTAAGGACGGGTTAAGCATATTCGACATACATTTTAGAGACAAAACTTTTTTTTTTAAATATTTTGTTTTATTTTATTATAAATTTATACAAATTTTAAAACATTGGTGGGATAATCTCTTACAATGAAAATGAGTTCACATTACAACGGTTACTGATTAATATGTTTTTGTTGTTGGTAAAATTTAAAAAAAAAACAGAAAAGAGAGTACATAGGATTTACTTAAGACAAAATTTATGTGTAACATAATACAAAATGCATATTATTTATCATAGTATGTGTTTTGTTCGTTTATGTCTGTATTATGGTGTTGTTGGTTTTGTATAATATCCTATTCCTTGTATGAGTGTGTTGTCTGAAAGTTGGCATGAGGTGAAGAATCTGAGAGTTTGTTGGTGTATGAATTTTTGTATTGTTGGGATATCCAGTTCTTTGTGCATTGTGGTGATTTGAGTATATATTGGATAGTTTTTTATGATTCTTAGACATTTGTTTTGGAAGATCTGTATTTTGTTAATGTGTGTTTTGCTAGCTAAACTTCAGACTGGGAATGCGTAAGTTATCATTGGCCTAATGACTCCCTTATATAATATTTTCTTATTTTTTTCAGATAATTTTGACTTTTTGTTGAAGTACGGATACATTTTGTATAATATTCTGCCAGCGCTATTCAGTTTATTATTGATATGATTGTTGAATAGTAGTGTGCGGTCTAAAGAAATTCCTAAATATTTAATGTGGTTTGATATAGGTATTGAGATATTGTTAAGTAGTATGGTAGAGGGGAGTATAGGTCTTCGTTTTGTGAAAATTATAGCTTCGGTTTGTCAATATTTGTATTCATTCCCTATTTTTTCAGATATTTGTTAATTTTGCAAAATGCTTCCTGTAGTCTTTTAATTATTGCAGTTATCTTATACGATGATGACAGTATTTCTGTGTCGTCAGCAAACAGTGCGATATCTCATTATTGATTTTTGGGATGTCATTAATAAACAAAATAAATAATATAGGGCTGAGACAGGAACCTTGTGGTAGACCCGCATTTGTGTATCTATTTGTTGAGTGGCTATGAGACAAAACTTTGCAGGTAGGAGATAGACGAGTGAAATAAAACAGGTGGAGCTAAATGCAATTAGAGATGGCAGTTAAACAAGTGAACATATTGATTTAGAGTGATAAATCAAGACAGACTGATGCAGTGGAGCTAGAACAAGGGCAGCTGATTGGCCGTGATACATGATGTGACTAACCAGCCGCTAATCAGGGCTATTATATCATACCTCTTCCTCCAATAGGCACTAACTAGGCCCTGCCCTTTGTAACCTATGGTCAGTGTCATTGCTATGGGTATCTGCATACCGCTGGGACGTCCAGCATTGTAATACAGATAATGATGAATCAGATAATTCTAAAAAAAATAATCTGAACCACTTCCGCACCTAATGGGTCTTGGTTTTAGTATATGGCAGTGTAGTTTTGACCGACCTGGTATGCAGATAGGTGATTCGGACAGTTCAACCGTCACCTCTTTCAGCTTATTGTGCCCAAAATATAGAGAGCGGTTGAGCCGTAGGATAGGATATAAAAATAGCGAAGATGGAAGCACTTTTAGTCTTGTCTAAGAAAAGTGGAAATAGTTGATTAATATATCAATTAAAACTTTTTCAATAATGATAATGATTACCATAGTGTTGTATGACATGTGGGAGGGATCAGAAATATTTTGCGTGCCTAGCATGTTGTCGAGATCTAATTTGCATTTGTGAACTAGGAGAATTCCATCAACATGCGAACCCATTTTCTTTAAATTACTTCTATAGCAAGAGGGAAAATTAGCAATTTCACCTGCACGGTAAAGATAACACCAATGATTGCCTAATTATCACAACTAAACAAGGAGTTTCATTAATATAATGTAATGAAACCTCGCTGACGAGAATCTACTTCGACAGACATTTGTTTATTTTTCGATTGATATTGATGTTGATATAACGATATATTTAGACAACGGGAACTGATATTATTAAAACAAGACGAAATCATTTTGTTAAGTCCACGTAATTTGATTATCTTAAAAAGTTGTTTTATTAATTTAGTTTTAATTACAAGCAATCAAACCAGATATTTTTTTTTATAAACGAAAGATAATTTTTTATTTCATTTTTCAACTTTTGCAAATCTAATAATTTAAACGTTTAATTTCATAATTCCTCATACAAGACTGAAAAGACAAGAAACTGCTTGACGTTTTTGCCTATTTCAACATTTACTGGAGAAACGTTCTAAGCACCCAATTAATTACAAAGACTCATTTAAAAGATTGTTATCAGACCTATTTGGACATACGGAGTTGAGCTTTGGGGCTCTACTAAACCATCCAATTCATCTCGTATCCAATCCTTACAATCCAAAATCCTTCGTAAAATCCTCAATGCTCCTTATTATGTCACAAACAAACTCATCCATCATGATCTTAATATCCCATATGTTGCTGATTTGGCCCAAACTAGATACCTATCCTTCCATGACAAGCTCCATACACACTTGAATCCGCTAGTCCTTCAACTTGCTTCCCATACTATTCCTGATAACCCTCCGAGGCGTCTGAAAAGAAGATGGCCTCGAGACCTTCTACTGTAGAACTTTATTGGAGTGCAACCGATGAGTAGTTTCTCCACAAGTGTTTTTTGTTTTCATGTCATTTGTTCATATCAGCAAATTTGCTTGATGTAATATTATTACAGTTGTAAACATCAATAAATTAATCTAAAAAAATAAATTCATAATTGTTTACAATAACTTAATTTAAAAGGTAATTATTCATTTGTTTAGTGGAGAGTTGAATATTTGCCATAAGTTTAAAAACACATGTTACAAAAGTGAAGAAAGAAAAACAAAAGTCGAATCGATTGGTTCACCCTTTATTGTTCACAGTGGCTATATCAAGTCAGACATTGTTGATACGAGCTTCCTGAAGTGCGCATCGGAAACAAAAGCAGAATTGATTTACGACTTGAAGATATACTAAGTCGCTGCCCACCAGCAGGTGTAATTAGTTTAAATATCTTCATCGAATCGACAACATCGAATTGACTTAGTCTATGGTCTCAACCTCTGACGTTTCAACATCCTCGCTCGCCCTTGCCGAACATTGAAGTGAAGTTACGGACTGACGACATTAGGAATGAATTTAATAAAAAAGAGTGTTAAATAATGTAATGAGAGGGTTTATCATCGATTTAAAATCATTTAAAAATGAATCGAGGTATAATAAGATGTCTGGAGTACTAGATTGTGGATGTGGTATTGGGTATTTAGGAACTGCGTTAGAATGTGGAGAGTAATGAAACTGTGGGTAACGTGGTGTTGAAGGATGAGGTGTTATACTCATAACTTGAGGAGTTGTATTTTGATGAGTTCTATATTGGTTGTATATATTTCTATATTGATGAGTTCTATAATATAGAACTCATTCTTCTTCAAGAAGGCACCAGTCTTTACGAATTTTCTCTCCTAGTCCTTTCCTCCTCTCTCAGTCTTTTGAGGACCCCTATGGCCAATTTTTTCACCGCTGCCCACTGTTCATCCGACTTTAGCATGCAGCTCACTAAATTTTCAGGAGTCACCTTCTTTCTACAAGCCAGCTCCAATTCCCTTCTCCCGTCAGTGAAGCGGATACATTAAAAAAATACATGCTCTGCTGTTTCCTCTACCGCCATACACATTGGGCATTCAGCATTGTCGTCGAGTTTGAATCTGTACTGGTAGGCTCTAAATTATCCATGTCCAGACAATAGTTTTGTAAGGGGAAAATCCACCTCACCATGTCTACGATGGTCAGGTCACCTTCACCTACGTCAGACACTAACCTTTAGGTCCACCTTCTGGAATTCCAACGCTGTGCCAACGTACGATGGTGGTTTTCCTCTCTTCGTCTCTTGATACTCGAGAACTACGATTGTGTGTGTGTGATTTGCGTAGTTCAATTAGTAAAAACAGGATACGTTGAAAAATATTGATGCCTTTGTTTTCTAAAAAAAATATTTTTTATGAGGGTGCCCTCTAGCTAACCTATTAATATACTTTATACATATACCTAAAATACATACACGGTAATTTGTATAAATTTTTAATATTGATCTTGAATTTTGGCAACGAATTTCCTAAAGTCTTCATATAATGTGCGTTCTCTTGTTAATTAAAGGTACTTTTTATTATAAATATATTTATTTTATATCTTATCGTATTTAATTTTGATCTCGTTTTTGCGATTCGATTCCCGAGTTCGTATCCGATTGTGAAAACTGTATCTTTATTCTTTGCATCACGAGACAATTTCAATGTTTTGTCCTTTGTTGTTTCTTCTTCTTCCTCATGTACTCCATCATCTTCGCACATTGTATTTTCTTCCTCCCTTTGCACCATTCTGAATTTGTTTTCTCTTTTCTTTCTGCTTTCCTGAAAATATCGCTCTCTACTGCCTTTTCCCCTACTCACGGTGAATAGAGACAGTAGTCTGGGAAATCAAATATATATCCCCATTCATGCCAAAGGGGCACCCTAGAACCGTAGGTCCGAACGAAACGGTTGTTTTCTCCTCAGAGTTGTCACCTCGGTTAGTGTTTTATTTCAGGTGACCTTCTATTCGATAATAGAAACGTTACATTACAATTTAAGACATCATTTCCATTTTAAAATCGGATTTTTGTTCGAAATGATTGTTTTTTCGTGATTTATTCCAATAGGTTCTTCCGATCTATCTGCCGTTTGAAATCTGAGGTTGTTCTTCCCTCTTTGACCCCTAAGACCCTGTATAACCTTGTAACTCTAGGCAGAGGCCGCTTCAGGGGTTCCGACTGGAACCTAATGGACCTATATTTTTTGACAAGATATTACTTCCCGAATTCGTCCTTCGTAATAATAATTTGTGATGTGGGGGGGGGGACGGATCGCCCTTGGCGGAATAATACGTACTGTTTTATTTTAATTTTTTTATTCAATGGAAACGATGATATATTTGTTGATATATACATGGAACTGGAAATTTTCAAGAATATTTAAATGGATATGGTAAAATTATTTGTGTCAAGATGAAGCTTATTTTAGAATATCTGCGAATCCAGTAGACACTTTTGTTCGATAAAATGCATGTTAGAGCTTAAATTAGACACTGTATCCTAAATACACCAAGTAAAATCCCTATGATTGACTCTAGAAAAAAAATGCTCTTTCTTATCATAGTGAAAGAGTGATCTTCCTATACTCCCAACACTACTCAGTACCTCGCTTTAGCAGTGAAAACATTTAACTAGTAAAAATTAAATCCATAAAACGGATTGATTTTCCAATCATTAAAGCTATAGCAATATTAGCTTCCTAGTTTAAAAATATATCATGAACTACTTTATGTATTATGTTTGATAAATGAGATACACAGGTACAATTTCTGTTTTATATAAAAATACAGCTGGTTTAAAAGAAATTTAGTTCTTTGACAAATTATAATATTCTTGACAAGAGCGGATCCAGCATTTTTTTTCTGAGCGGAACACAACGGGTAGACGGGGAAAAAAATCGACTTACAACTAAACTTCTAGTATCTATAGAAAGATTTCAAAGGTTTATTAAAATATCTCGCGACCCCCCCCCCTGAATCCGCCCTTGATTCTGGATATGTAAACATATTGTTTTATTATTTTTTATATACAAATATTATATAATATTAATATATCATTATGAAAACTTGTACCATTGACTATTTAATTTTTTTTTTAAGTACATCTCTCGTATGCTGATGATACATGTGTATTATCAGTCAACACCAATCCAGTTATTGCATCCCAAAGCCTCCAATCCCATATCACTGATCTTGAAGAATGGTGTCAAAACTGGAGGACTAAAATAAATTCTCGAAAATCGCATCAAATCACTATTACCTTACGTCGTGAACCAATGATTTCCTGCCCTTCAGAGTCCTTTAATAATATCTCACTGGTGCCTGTAGAACAGATCCGATGCTTAGGGTTGCACCTCGACAAACGATTAACCTGGAATCCTCTTACAAGACTGAAAAGACAAGAAACCACTCGACGTTTCAGGCTACTTCAACACTTCCTAGACAAACGCTCTAAGCTCCCAATTAACTACAAAAGGCTCATCTACATGACCATCATACGACCTATTTGGACTTACGGAGTAGAGCTTTGGGGCTCCACTAAGCCATCGAATTCCTCTCGTATCCAATCCTTACAATCCAAAATCCTTCGTAAAATCCTCAATGCTCCTTATTTTGTTAAGAATAAAGTCATCCATAACGACCTTAATGTCCCTTTTGTTGCTGATTTGGCTAACAAACTTCATTCCCACTCAAACCCTCTAGTTTCAAACCTAGCTTCCTCTTCAATTCCCGATAATCCTCCGAGGCGTCTGAAAAGAAGATGGCCACGTGACCTTCTTAGTTGAACTTTGATTTAAGCACTACCAGTGGGTAGTTTCTGTACTTGTCATTCCCATGTCATTCTGTATCACTTATCCTATTTACTTGTATTATTGTAATAAAGTTGTATATATCAATAAATAAATTTAAAAAAAAAGTACATCTCATTAATGTAAACGTTTATTCACAATTCACTAGTTATAATATGACCAGTACATTGAAATCTTACTTTTTTAAATTATTTTTCTATCATAATGATTATTATAATATACCACAGTGAAATGTAAATAACTCTTAAATGTTTTTATTTTGTTTATCCTGAATTCTCTTTATTGGCATTAAATAATAAATCAAGGGACAATCGGCATGTTATTACCAAAATCCCTTAGTGACGAGTTGGTAAAACAAAAAAAAAAAACTTTATTAGACACGGGTATAGCACATATGTCAGAAGGTTTAAGAGGTGGATGAGAGGGCTCCTTGAGAGACAGGGGAGTTTAATTTCATGTCAGAAAGACGCTGAGTTCTCTCCGCCCAGCTCCGGTTATACATCTCCCCAATAAGGCTTAGTGCGAACACTTTTTCAAAACATGATAAAACATCTGGTTTGTCCACCAACACTACTTTTCTAATTTTGGGTGAATGTAAAATATAAAAATATTTTGTTATGCCTTCCCTAATATTATTTAGTATAATATATTCGGATAAATAATAATATGATATAATATAATAATTATATATATATATATATATATATATATATATATATATATATATATATATATATACTAGTCATTGCCCACGGCTTCGCTCGCCTGGAATTCGGTCTGTCACATAAAGTTTCGTGACAGATCACGAATAAATAATTTAATTTTTTGTGACTATAAGTTACTTGTACATCCAAAATTTCAGATGTTTAACTTCGAAATTGACGGATTCCATACAATCTTTGAACCCCTATTGTATTCAGGGGGAAACACATGGAGATGGAATTATCCACATTCCTTTCTTATTGCTCATTTAAGCTATACAAAGAACCTATCTGCGAATTTTAAGATGCTAAGTTCAGTGGTTTCTGCTGTTCGTTGACCGCTGGGTGTGTTAGTCAATCAGGTTTATATAAACTTCGCCTGTGCGGTGTGTTGATAAAAAGTAGCCTATGTACTTCCCCAGGCTTGAGATTATGCATATCGAATTTCATCACAGACGGATCAGCATACATCGACACTGATTAACATACGGGACGGACAGAAGTTTACTGTTGTTCGTGTCAGTAAAGGATTATTATGTAATGTTATTGAATTTATTGAAAATGATTATTTAGTATAACGGTTTCACTTGTCGTACGGCTGCAGCGAGAAATTTAAACTGAAAGGATTAGAATAATGTACATAGGTAGGTAATATATCGATGTGTTTTTAGTTTTGGCGGTACTACTTACCTACTGCAATATACCACTGTAAAATATGTTACTTGATTTGTTTATTTCAGCAGAAATATGTAGATTTTGCGAGTAAGAAACACGTGAGCAAGTTACTCAGAGGACAGAATTTTATCTGAATTACTTGATATTTATCATTATATTATGACCAAATTACACAAAGTCATTGTAAATTGTAGCCCAGGAGCGGATCCAGGAATTTAATTTTCTGGGGGGCACAACGGGCAGACGGGGAAAAATCAACAATAAGTTACAAATAAACTTTTAGTATCTATAGAAAGATTTCAAAAGTTTATTAAAATATCAAAAATGTGATTTGCCTATAATTATGTACTATAATGGATTCTCCACAAAACACAAAAAACTGTATGAGGGGGCACTTGCCCCTGTGTCCCCCTAAATTCGCCCTTGTTGTAGCCTATGTGTTATTCTCATGTATAACCCATATTGCTGTAAAGTTCATCCAAATCCGTTCAGTAATTTTTGCATGAAAAAGAGACAAACATACAAACTTTCGCTTTTATAATATTAGTAGGATATATATATATATATATATATATATATATATATATATATATATATATATATATATATATACATATATATATATATGATATTATTCACTTCAATTATATTGCACGCTTTGCAAATCTGCGTTGTGTCCAACATTCTCCAGTTCTGGGAATCTGACAATTTTGAAAGCAATATATTGAATAATTTAAGCTGGTATTCATCCTTTAATTTAAAAACTTAATAACCACACTAAAGATCTAAAAAAAACAAAATTAACATACAAGCGTCAGTAAAAGCAATAAACTTGGATATGCAAAATTGCATGAAAGCCTGAAGGATCTCATTTCACCTCATGGCCCTAGTCTCCATGAGATTCGAATTGAGTCTTTGAAAAGTAACGATACGTTTTCACGGATGTGAATACCACGCATCATTTGCAAAAGGTCTCTATTCACACTTGAAAAAACCTTCTCTATTCCTCTGATGGAGGTATTGCAAGATAGAGGAATTCCAGGAGAATGGTGAAAAGAAAAAGTCGGACCATTTTTCTTTGATCAAACAGGCGGTTGTTAGCGGCTCTCTCGGGGAAAAGACCTGAAAAAACAGACCACCTAGTGGACATATGTTCCTCTCTCCTATGGAATGCAAAAAGAAATATATCAATGAAATGGAAGCCGAGTTTTATTGTTTTCTTTGAAGAGATAAACTTTCAGCCAAGACAAACCATTAGTAGAGGTTGTACTGTTTCAAGAAGAACGGGTGTGATGGGAAGTGATTAGACCTAGATCACACTCAACTACCCGGCTTTTCCTCAATTAAGGGTACCCACTTTGTAAGAAGCTGGCTGAGACTCAGGAGGATCTCTATATTTCACAGGGTCCATCCACGTCTCTTAACAGATTAAATAAAGTATCTACCACAGCTGGATTTGAGCCCTTTACAATTCTCTCCATCAAAACACATATTTCTTTCAAATATTTCGATTCCATATCTTCACTTACCTCGTTCCTCCTGCTTCTTATCGGTCGACCTTTCTACTTTTCTACGAGGCTATCCATATTCTCCTTTTGTGTGTACTATCTATGTGAGCTGTTCCTGGTGAATTGTTTCTATCAGGTATGTGTATGTTTCCGTCATGTTTCTACTCTTATCTAATCTGGACTTTCTGCTGCTTCTTCTTAAGAAATCTATTTCATCTTATAGATTTTTTCTACGGTTTCGACTATTGTTATACCATGCTTCTGGACCCATATCCTACTAATATCATAAATGCGAAAGTTTGTATGTTTGTCTCTCTTTCACGCAAAAACTACAGAACGGATTTATATGAAACTTTACAGTAATATAGGTTATACATCAGAATAACACATAGGCTATAGCAAGGGCGGATTTAGGGGGGCACGGGAGCACCGTCCCCCCCCCTTTCAGGCTATTTTTTAGGTACTGTGGAGAATTCATTTTGGTATATAATTAAAGGCAAATCACATGATAATAGTTGTTAAAATAACAGAAAGAATGTGAGTGAAACTATTGTTTTGATATCCTACTTATCCTACTAATATTATGAATGCGAAAGTTTGTATGTATGTTTGTTACTCATTCACGCAAAAACTAATGAATGAATTTGGATGAAACTTTACAGTAATATAAGTTATACATCATAATAACACATAGGCTACAGCAAGGGCAGATTTAGGGGGGCACGTGGCCCCCTGACAGTTTTTTGTGATCTGTGGAGAATCCATTATATTACATACATAATCAGGAACTTAGCATCTTGAAATTTGGGGATACGTTCTTTGTATAATTTAAGAAAGAAATTTGGGTAATTCCGCCCCCAAAGGTTTCCCCCTTAATATAATAGGGATTCTAAGGCGTTATGGATCCGTCAGTTTTGAAGTTAGACGTCTGAAATTTTGGATGTACGAGTAAATTATTTATTTAAAATGATCTGCTACGAAACTTTATGCGGCAGACCAAATTCCATGCGAGCGAAGCCGCGTGCAAAAGCTAGTGTTATATATAACAGTTTAATATGTAAAAAAATATTATATTGATTACCCAGGACTAATCAAATTTGGGCCTAACCAACTGTTCGAACAATCTGGAGAGCTATTGGAAAGATGTATTAATGGTGTATCCCTCAAAATAGAGAATGGTTGACATCTTATATAACACCAAGAAAAAAAAAGGACCAAAAGATACCCAACAACAACTGGTATAGCTGTAACATGTATTATTGTTACACTCTATTCCCTCATACTATGGGACTTAATGCGGAAAAAATATAAAGCAACCAGAACCAAAAGTATTACTTAAAAAAAAACTTTAGTGTAATCTCTCTAAACCCCCTCTCTTCCGATGCCTAATGTTCTTCTATTAATTTTACTAATCTTATAACTACATAAGATACAAAAGAAAACTTTTAAAAGATATTTAGAGACGGCACTTAAATTAAATTTTAAATAATTAATGTTAATTAGACCTTATTATTCCATAGTAAATGGATATTCATTAGGCGAGGATACCAAAAAATACAAAACCGGCGGATATTTATTTTTATCATGCATCGTTTAAGTAATCACAACGTTTTCTGGTGTTCTATGGTGCATTGAAAATTATAACATGAAAGGATTTATGAAACAGTCAAATTAAGCATTATATAAGCGTAGAATTAGATATTTTGATCAAATTTCCAGCTAGTACCAAGTGCGAAGTATCTCGGTGGAAGGCTAAACATGTTAGGAGTTAACCCCTGGAATAATTTTATCTCATGCCTCTTAAAGGAAACCTTGTTGAATTTCCTTACGTAAAATATTAATATTAGAAAATTTTCCATCACAATATGTTGCAAGCAAAATTAAAATTCTCTTGAAACCACCTAAACTGGTTGTATTTAATGTTATTTTTAATAGCTTGTAATCATTTAGTGATGACTTAATTGATATCCAGAAAGCGAAATGTATTTAAGGTAGTTTTTAAGTATTTAATTTCAGAGGTTTATAATCTAAATTCAGTTTACATCCAATGAATGGATATACATACATCTTCCCTGCTTCAAAATAATCCAAAATCCCCAAAACTGAATAGAGATACCACTTATTGTGTTGTAATTACATGGCCTAACATTTTAATATTATTTAATATTATTATTATTTTAATATTTTTTTTTTTTTATATTAACATTTTATTGAAATATTACAATCTGCCACATGTAGGCAATAAGTAATAGTGCTGTGTAGCCTAATATTATTATCCGGGCAGAAGTAAAAAAAAATTGCTCTTAGGTAGGGAGAACTGTTTATAGGATAGCCAACGTTTAGACCCACATTGAAGGTCTTCTTCAGGGCTCAATATGCAATAAAATACAGACAATTAAAATGACATAAAGTGAATATTATAATTAAAATACATAAGCACCTAGGTTTCTAAGTGATGGAGCATAGAGGTGGGGGGGAGACCCTGAGATATATATACAAAGCAAGGTAAATAAATGTTGAGTATTAATAGCTAATTGATTAAGAAGGTAATACAAAAAAGGAGAAATATTAAAGGAAGCGGAGTGGCTCAGTGGTAGAGTACTGAGTTGCCATGCCGAAATACCTTCTTTTATTTAGTCTGTTAGCAACCGGAGATGGATCATATACCATCTAGGACCCTCCTGCGGCTCAACCACCCTCTTTAAAGTGGATACCAAAAATAAGGGGGGGAATCTGGCAGTTCAGCATGAACTAGGACAAATCACCTCCCTGCACAACTGCTGACCGGGGGTACACACAACGGGTTGTAGTGGTACAGTTTTTAAAAAAAATAAATAATAAAATAAGTACTACATTTAATTAATAATTATATAATATATTAATATAAATATTAATAAATAATATATAATATTTTTTGTATTTTTTTGTATAAGAAAAGGTAATACAAAAAACAAGTATATATATATATATATATATACTTTTTTTTATTTTTTTACTTATAGTTCTTTTTAATTATTTCAAATTGACGTAAGTCAACGGATTTGTCTGACTGGAATGCATACCTTGGTAGCTCAGTGGTTAAAGCACCGCACTAGAAACGCGGGTGACCTGGGTTCGAATCCCGGCCAAGACATAATCTTTTCTCTTCAATATATATATATATATATATATATATATATATATATATATATATATATATGTACCTATCTAAATCTATTAACAGCCGGGAATGGATCTTGTGGGATCTGGAGAGCTTCCAGGGGCTCACCCAACCTCTATGAATTTGATACCCCTAGTTCGGGGAAAACCAGGTGGTTGAGTGTGATTTCATAAATTACATCTTCCTCAACAAGCGTTGTCCTAGAAACAGTACAGTCTGTATCATACTCGTACACTGAACCCAAGACTCTTCATGGATTGTAGTGGTACACATTTTTTTTTCTTGCCAATAGCTTATATTCTCTTCATTACTTTTTGGTTACATGTCCGAAAGGAGGTAAATTTTTTAAGGCAATAAAGTCCGTACAGTTCGTTAAATTTGAACTAAAGAAAGAAGACAAAGAATTCCAATCGGAGCAAAAGTGGACAATACTCTTTTAATAAAGGCCGTATTTCAGAAAGTTATCTGCCTCGTGTTATCTAATCTGCACACCCCAGGCCACATTGTTATAGCGCACATCCGGCACTCGGCTCTTTTCGAGATCTTTGCCATCTGTAATATTTTTACCCCTAAAAGTCATATCGACAGGACAGTTCTTTCTCGGCTTCGAAATTACTCCCTTTTTTTCCAAGTTGCGGTGCAGGGGTACCTGTAATCGACAGTCATCTGGCTTTCCATTGTCTGTAAATTGCTTCCACCAGACCGAAACCAGATACAACAAATGAACTATTGTAGTTCTCCCTCAACCCCATAAATCTGATTTCTGCGATATTCTCCTATCGAAATTTAATACACTATCAAGTTGAAATGGTCACTTGAACAGCTCTTTATTATAAATTTAAATACAGCTAAATTTTTATTTTTGATAAATAGAAAATGGAATTTTTTTTTTTTGAACATTTGCTTTAATGCTCACTTGAATTCATTTTCATTGAAGATAGTTTGAATCGAAAATTGAATATTCCTGCTAAAATTTAATATCCCTGCCACTCATCGCAGGAATCCTATTTTAATAGGCAACCGGGTTCCGATTTGAAGGTTTGGGCTGTGACTTGCTAGTTTCTGTCAACAACCTCATCTGAACTAATAACACTGGCCGACAAAAATTTTTTTTTTAGTAACATAAAGCTAAATAGTATAAGATAGCAGAATGAACCTCTCTTAAAACGAAAATGACCAGCAGGAAATCGTAACACGTTCATTCACGTTCAACAAAGTGTATGCACAATGTTGCCGCTTCTTTATTAACAATGCTTTCTTACTCCTATATATCGATTATTTTTATAATTTATATTAACATCTAAGGAGCATACATGCACCAAAAACATTTTTTTTAAACACGTTAAATTTATTTTTTTTATGGGGGGGATCATTGCTGTATCCCATCGTCCTTGATACCGAATTTCCATTGTTCTCATATCTTGATGGAATCTTTCACCTTGCTCGTCAATGACCGCACTTAAGTTCTAAAAAAAAAACACAGACAAGAATGCAGAAAGTGAATTTTTAATGACATTCGGCAACCAAGTAACTATGAGTCTAAAAGTTCATTAACCAGTTGTCCGTAGTTTCCCCCAATCTTGTTACCTAAAAATCCCCTCACTGCATTTGCAAATGCGTTCCAAGCCCTAACTTCTTTCATACTGAGCTTTTCTTTAAATTGCACATCGTCCAGGAATTTTCTAATTTGTGGACCAATAAAAATTCCTTCTTTAAATTTGGCGTCACTTAACTGGGGAAAGAGTTGCCTTAGCTATTTAAATCCTTCACCCTCTTTACTCATAGCTTTCACAAACTTTTTGATGAGGCCACGTTTAATGTGCAAAGGTGGCAAAAGAACATTTTTGGGTCTACAAGAGGCACATATTCAACATTTTTACTTCCTGGTTAAAATTAATGCCTTTCCGGCCAAATCTTCCTTTTCATAATGTTCTTTTACTGATCGACTGTCCCACAAACACAGAAAACAGCAATATTTTGTAAAAACCTCCCTACAGTCCTACTAAAATTGCTATTACTTTTAAATCCCCATATATCTGTCATTGTACCGGTTGTAGCTAATTCTCTCTAAAACGGTACGCATAATTTCATAGTCTTCTTTCATCATCACTGAATGGGCAACTGATTTAGATGGTTTGATATTTCCATTATGATGTAATACAACTTTGAAACTGTATTTCGACGAGTCTATGAATAAGCGCCAATCACGCGGAGAATGCTCGGTATAAGTACACGCGCACAATAAATTTTCCATAGCATAGAATGCATTTTTTTTTTAAAATTCATAATTTTTGTTTCTTTGGCTGCAAATTCCTCTCTTTAAGACGGGAACCAAGAACTCGTCGTGCTGATTTAACTAAACAATTGAAAAACCTTTATTATCACCATATAACCACTCACAGCAGTATAATATACACAGCATATAATCAGTCAGTAGGTTCTGTGCCGTGTTATCTCTCGGATATTTTTTTATTGTTAGGAAGATATTAGCATTTTAAAAATAATTGGCTGAATAGTGTTACAAAAATGGTGTCGGCCAGTGTAATACCCCAGACGTGACTATTGTCCTCGCTGCTTTCTATGTCGTACCGAAAGATTGGATCAGTAAACTTTAAATCAATGCAGCACCTTATCTTTAATATCCTTAAATAACACCGATATATTAAAAATACGAAACTTGTTTAGTTTTACCATATGGACCGTTTATTTTTAAAGTGGTGTAAGTCCATATTCTCTTGTTTCGAGAAAATTAGAGGTTAGCATATCTGTCAATTCAAAAATTCAGGCAAATTGTATGAAGTCTGGGAATGTCTCTATTGTTTTATAAATATTTAATTTCATTATATAGATTTGTTTTAGGTGAATTAGACTACAATAATACATATTTATGGGCTGTAAATGGACTTACACCACTTTCAAAATTAGGCAACTGTAAAAATCGTTTAATTTCAATTTTAAAAAATCAAAAAGCACTTAAAATATACTTCATTTTAATCCAATTTTGTTTACAAATACTCATGGAAAGACAATAAATTTAATTTTAGACACTAATTACGTTGTCAAAATTACATGATACTGATAGTAAAAAAATAATTGTAAATACGTGTTCCGGACTTCCTTTACATGTTTAAACAACAGTGATTTTAATTAATTAAAGTTGTCTTTTATAAATAAGTTTTACAATAGCAGGAAAAATTTAGAAAAAACCCGCTTAAAAAACTGATAGGATTTACTTATGCTCTGCATGTGGCAGTGTTTCGAAATATGCATGAAGCACCGGAGGTATATAGGGTAGTAACTGCTTCATGTCTTTGTATTTTTCGTAAGTAATAGGCCTGGAATTTTCGTGCAAGGGTGCCAGGGCGATTTTTTTTAAACTTTAGCGGTCTTCCAGGACGTGTGGGTAATAAATTTATAGCATTAAATTCTGAAAACCCTCGTTTAGAACATACATATTTCGCTTGTAAAATGCGATTGAGACAGATAATTTCGGGTAAGGTAAGGCTTTTTGTAAGTCAAAAAAGTAGGCAAAGTATGTATCAGGATTTTCTGATGCCAGGATTTTATCTTCTTGTAATGCTTTTCTTGCTAATTCAACATTTTGCAAGTGAACATCATGTCTTTCTACCAGAATCGTTTTCTCTTCGTCATCAGTTGTTGTCTTAATTTTCATGTTTTAGATATCGCATTTCGCATAAATATCTTTACGTGGCAAATGAAAGTGTAATTTGAAATCTCGTTTAAAGATTTTCCTATATGTCCATTCATTAACTGAACTCAGGTTATTTTCCTTGCATTTTTCCAAGTATAGATCATACATTTTTCTTATATTTACTTCAGGGTTTAAAAACATCCGTTCTGGATTTTGTGATTGAGTATAGTGACTTTCAAATGCCGGAAAGCTTTTTATGTGGTCTATCACTGTATTCGTCAGTAGCTCACTAGTTCTTCTGCAAGAGCCATCCATTTTTCCACACATGTCTTTCGGAATGTTCTCATGCGATTTTAGGATACGATCAATTCGCCCAGTAGATATTTGGAAAGTGTTCATGAAAAACTTCTTACATACTAAAATCTTTCCACCAGAAGGTGGACTAGGTAAAATCTATAAACATATGCCCTTTTAGTGGCCGAATTATTTCTAGGCCTTCTTCTATTCACAGATTCTCGTTGAACACTAGCATATAGAAATATATTTTGCTTATTAAAATCGCCTATATTCCAAAACTTAGCAAAAATTTCTATACGTTGTGTTTTATTAATACGTTCAATACATTTCTTTGAGCAATTACAATTTTTGGATTCAAATTGTTTTGCTGGAAGGAATTTTCCTCTTTTTGTATAATACTTTTGACTACTATTTCGCCTAATTTTGTTTATTCGTTGCAAATATTTTTCTTTATTTGGTTCTGCAGAATCTAAATTTTTAATAACAATATCCTCATCTGATGAAGATTCTACCTCTATTATTATTATTCTCTTTTCACGGGTCGTTAATTTGTTGTTTATAGCGGAATTGTTTTCATCCTCTGAATCTTTGATTATTCTTCTGTTTATATTCATGGGCTTTATGTCTGCGTGAATTTATTTATAATTAAGTAAAATAAATATTTTCAATTGTTATAAAATAATATTGCTTTACCATTTGTTCTTACCTATATCACTATCTGAAGTTATCCATTTTCAGAAAAAAATAGAATAAATAACCCAAATTAACAACTCTGAGCACGTAAGATGACACGTATGATAAAAGAAATGAATTAAAAATAAGAGACTACTGATCGGCAACCATCTGCTAAGCCACCTACCTCTGTCAATTGGACTTACACCACTTTCATAATCGATGAGTATGCAATTTCATTTACCGACCGATTTTAAGTTGTATAAAACATGGGAATTTTTTAAGAAATTAAACACGGACTAGTTATACATGAAAAATTTACATTAAATTAAGCATGAAATACGTCATATCTCATTTTTTTTTAAAATGGACTTACACCACTTTCAAAATAAACGGTCCATATATGTTTCCACAAATTTTAGTGCTTCTTTGTAGTAGTTCATATGCTCTGTCTTTATTCGCAGTTTCTTAAGAGTTCAATCTGTATTTTTTGCTACTGGAATTTCAGTGATTAATAATGCCGAACCGATTGAAAATGCTAAACAATCTATTATCATTGTCTCTTCCGAGAGTTATTAGTTCTTGGTTATTGGTTATTAGTCGATCTTGAAGATTGATTTCTGTTTGAATGTCTCTCCGAGCTTTGTTTTATATCGTGCATTGTGTTCTTTTAGATACTTAATTGCACGGCTATTGTATTTCTACATAGTTTTTGAAACAATTGGCTTTTATAAGATATTTCATAGAGGTTCGCTTTTATAATATATTCCAATCCCAAAGCAAGAATAGGAGGAAGCTGAAGACTAAATATCGAGGAGGGGGAATGTAGGAATGATATTGCTTTGTTTCGGTGTTGACGTGGCCGCCTCGTAAATGAGCTTTAAAGCCAACCGCTGCCATAGGAATTTTTTAATTTGCGGTTTTCTCTTAAAAAATGTAGAGTCCGCTTCCCAGGCGAGAACGGCCAGCACAATTATTGTGAATAAAATCTAGCCTTCCCGCCTTTACAACCAATTTAATAATAAAAATCTGGATTCATTCATGATGGAGATTCATGGAGGTTATTAATACTGTACATGTATAGATTTTATAGTTAATAGTACTTAAATTAACTCTTATTGTTTAAATACTTATTTTATATATAATATTTTCACTAAAATAATTACTGTGGGTTATATTGGTAAATTGTTTATTAATTTGCAGTTATGAGAAGTAATGAATTCATTCTGATTTGTAAAGCAGTTTCAAATTTAAAATTTTCTATAGATTTTTATGTTTATTTTTTGTTTACATAGATGTATTTATAGGTTAGCATTCCATATTAGTGAATAAAAAACATGATGCCACACTTAAGGATCTTATAAGGTTATAATTGTCAAGAAACACCAATAAATTGTGAAAAACAACACAAAATGATGATGAATTTTTTTTTTAAATTTATTAATTGATATTTATAACTGTATTACAATAATACAACAAGTAAATAGGATACGTGATACATAATGACATGAGAATGACTAGTAGAGAAAATACCTACTGGTAGTACTCAAATCAAAGTTCAACTAAGAAGGTCACGTGGCCTTCTTCTTTTCAGACGCCTCGGAGGATTATCGGGAATTGAAGAGGAAGCTAGGTTTGAAACTAGAGGGTTTGAGTGGTAATGAAGTTTGTTATGAAGGATAGATACCGGGTTCGGGCCAAATCAGCAACAAAAGGGATATTAAGGTCGTTATGGATGTCTTTATTCTTAACAAAATAAGGATCATTGAGGATTCTGGATTGTAAGGATTGGATACGAGAGGAAATCAATGGCTTAGGCGAACCCCTAACTTCATAATCCTGCACAATGGTTGTCCTAGAAACTCCTTCTTTCTAAAAGGATACACATGATAACTTTCTCGAGCCTGGAAAGAAACAGTATCATAGACTATTTTATATATGACCGGGATATTAGATAATACTTTGCTGTTATAAGATGGGCAGAAATCGGTAGTGATCATCTGCTACTAATAGGCGAACTCTAAAATCCCACGAAAGCGACAAAGAAAACATCTATCAAGCGTTAAACATAAGAGCTCTAGATGAGCCAGAAAAGAGAACCTCCTATACAAATAAAATGGAAGACAAATTACGGCAAGTGAGTCAAAACGGTGGTGTAGACCAACAATGGCGTCGCTTAAAATCATGTCTCTTAGAAACAGCAAGTGAAGTTTGTAGCTTACGCAAAATTTCAGGTAGACAAAAGCGCAAAAAATGGTGGAATGATGAAGTTCGCCATGTTGTTCAAATAAAGAAAAAAGCGTGGAAAGCGATAAAACTCCCGAAAACTCAGTACTGTCTCTGCCACGTACTGAACCCAAGACCTTTCCCATCCCAGGAAAACAAAAGTATAGTCGAGGCTTTCTACTACTATATTATTTTCTGTGTTTTTTCATGACTGCAATCGGTATCCTTCTTCAGTTAATTTGAGTCCTACAATTTATTTAATAATTTTGCATTCTTCTTTTGGAATTTTTCCATGTCATTGAATAAATATGGTATACAATTTTAATATCATTTTCTATGATCATTACTATAACGAATAATAAACAAATAAAATGATTAATTACAATATAAATGATAATAGTTGACCGTGTAGTAGTATACCTATGTGGAAGAAAGTGGTCCGGGTAGAGTTCAATGAATTTCTCTTAGAATTGGAGAAAAGTTTATTAAGTAACCAACGTTTCGACCTACTTTGCAGGTCTTCTTCATGGCTATAAGCTATAATTCTTCACGGCTATATTTTAAAATTTTTTTCTGGATTTTTTATAATTTTACAATTTTTTATTTCTTACTGTATTTCTTATCATTTTCTATTTTTAATTTTTATTTTATTACTGATACCTGATACCCAGGTATTTTAACTTTTACATGTACCCATTTTAATATTCAATTATTATTTTTTATCTTTATTACCTTATTCTTTATTTTTCAACACTTTCTGTTTTATTCTTATTATGTATTTTACATTATTATGTATTTTAATTTATTATGTATTTTACTACCTTCCTGGCATTTTTTTGTTAATACTACTACTTCACTTATACATTTTAACCTTTATATTTACCATGCTGTGCATGTTTATCATTTTTATTGCCGGTATTCACCATACTTTTGTTTATTTATATTTACTATGTTTAAAATATTTTTATACCACTTTTTAATTCTCAATTGTCTGTATTTTGCATATAGCCCTGAAGAAGACCTACAAAGTACGTCAAAACGTTGGCTACTTAATAAACTTTTCTCCATTTCTAAGAGAAATTCATTGACCTCTACCCAGACCACTTTCTTCCACAAATAATTACAATAGTATGTTGAGAAGAATATAAATATTATAATTATTACTATTTACAGTTACTGGATTACTTAATATTTATCTAGAATTGTACACAGTAAACTAGAAAGCGGTAAGACTGGGTGAGAAGATACAAACATCGCATGATTGATGAGCAGAATAGGCTGCGGGTAATGGTCGATTTCTTACGCTGGCAATTTAAAGGATAAATTAAAGCAGATTAACAGAGGTCCGAGGGGGGGGGGCAGCAGTTATCAGAGAGACAGCAACTATTTTTATGTCTTTTGCTCTATTTTGAAGCGAAAAAATAGGAGAAAAAACCTATAATAAAATTTTCTGAATTTTTCATGTTTGTATTTCGATATTCACTTTAGCCTTCTCGAGAATATAGATCATTTTTTAAGTGATAAAATATAATTAGCTTTTTTGTTGTAAATGTCTTGTGGATGGTTAGCTCAGGTCATATGGCGGCTCATTTGATTGAATCCATTTTTAAAAAATGATCTAAATTTGTTTTTACATGCTCAATAAAAACAGTATCACTTAGCTTTTTTTTAGAGTTAGAGTGGGAAATCTGAGCAAAATAAAAATGTATTCTCTAAGAGGGGATCAGCGATGCAATAATGCAATTCTTACAATATGTTTGTTTGTTTCCTGGGGTTTAGAGGGCTTAGAACATCTAGGTCATCAACGCTAGTTAGTTATTGAGCTTTAGGTCATGCTATGGTAACCCACCTATCCGGGACCAGCGAGAGGCGCGCTGTCCAGAAGGCGCCCGAACATCCCAGGCCCGAAGTCCAGAAGGCCAGGCGCCCCACGAATTCAAGTGCTGGTTATATTCCTTTATATCAGGATTATTATATTATATTCCTTCTTTACCTTTTGTTCCAATTTAAATTTTTATTCAGACAATAATATTGTTTAGACGAAATAATTAGACAAAAGTACATTGTAGAGTTTTTGAATATTTTTTGGAATAATGTAAAGGAGATAGTTGGGGGGTGCAGTAAAAAAAAACACTGAATAAGTAATAAACTTATAATTATGTGCCGACGTTTCGACCTACAGTGTAGGTCATCTTCAGGGCTATGAGAGAGAAACAAACAGAACAAAAAATATAAAAATGTACAGTAACAATAATATGGTGACAAGTAATTTAGAAAATTAAAATAGTGGCAGATATGAAGATGAAAGATAACGAATATTAAAGAAGTGACAGAATATAATAAAATTAAGATATAGACAGATTTTAAAAAAATAATGATAATGAAAAGAAATTAAAATAGTGACAGATATAATAAAATTAAGATAAAGACAGATATAACAAAATTAATGATAATGAAAAGAAAATGAAAATAATGACAGATATAATAAAGTAAGACAGATTTAATAAAATTAAAGAAAATGAGCAGAAATGATAAATTATAAAGAACGCATATAAAATAAAATACAGAAAATAAATGTACAGAAAGGATAGTAAAGTAAAAATAATATAAAGGAAAATCAAAAAGGAGGAGGTAAACCAAAGATACAAAATGAGAATATTTACATATACAAAAAAGGTTGGAACATGAAGAATAAAGAAAAACTAGTAAAATAAAGATATAAAATGTATGAAACGTCGGTACATAATTATAAGTTTATTACTTATTCAGTGCTTTTTTTTACTGCACCCCCCAACTATCTCCTTTACATTACATCATCCAGTCAACTATTTTCATCTCATTAATTTTTTGGAATAGTTCTAAACAAATAAGAAATGGACCTTCGGTCGTCTCTAAAAAACTTGACCCACTTATAGTTCATCTCTTAATAATGAAAAGACTATCCATATACTCGTGCTGCTATTCATTCTTCTTTCATCTCAGAAAAACGTTTGATGTTAATGTTAATGTTAATGCAGCTAAGCATGATAATGAATCATGGGAATGGTTGTATGTTTTCGTCATACTACAGAGATTTCTATTGAGTGTCCGGTCATAATCTGATAACATTCTGCCAAAATTTAGCTTCCTTAGATTTCTTTCTCTACGGTTGGGATAATTTTTATAAGAAAATGGCTTTTTCAGTTGTCTGCATAAATATGTAATTTCGGGTAAATCTTTCTGTTGTTTCTTACAAATTTCTCAATTTAAAACGATCTGAAGTCACATTAAAGTTTTGGTTACTTTTCAATGGCTGATAACCAGCGTTAAAATGTTAAAAATGTTATTTGGTATTCGTAGCCAAGGGGGATAGGACATGGGGAACGAATGAAGACGCGCCCCGTTCCCAATCTCTACTCGTTATGGGGATGTTACTATTTTAGTCTCCAGCAAATTAACGCCGGCTGCGTCCTTTCCATCAAGTGCAATCGGTATTCTGCACCACTGTATATTTTTTATACGGAAATTGTCGTATAAATTAAACGCTTTTAAAAGTTCACTTAAACTTTACATAAGCTCTTAAGTATTTCAAAATTTTGAAAACAAAATTTTGAAGATACAGACTTTTGCCAAGAAGACTACTATACAGGAAAATATTTTTTTATTTATTTATTGATATTTACAACTGTATTACAATAATACAACAAGTAAATAGGATAAGTGATACATAATGACATAATAATGACAAGTAGAGAAACTACCCACTGGTAGTGCTTAAAACAAAGTTCAACTAAGAAGGTCACATGGCCATCTTCTTTTCAGACGCCTGGGAGGATTATCGGGAATTGAAGAGGAAGCGAGGTTTGAAACTAGAGGGTTTGAGTGGTAATGAAGTT
Organism: Arma custos; assembly: GCA_037127475.1. NCBI lineage: Eukaryota > Metazoa > Arthropoda > Insecta > Hemiptera > Pentatomidae > Arma > Arma custos. Next base: position 29,462,205 of record CM073759.1, on the reverse strand, counting down.
ACTTATGAAAGGATAGATATCGGGTTCGGGCCAAATCAGCAACAAATGGTACATTAAGCTCATTGTGGATGACTTTATTCTTAACAAAATAAGGAGCATTGAGGATTATGGATTGTAGGGATTGAATACGAGAGGAATTCAATAGCTTAGTGGACCAAAGCTCTACTCCGTAAGTCCAAATAGTTCGTATGATGGTCATGTAGATGAGTCTTTTGTAATTAATTGGGAGCTTGGAGCGTTTGTCTAGTGAGTGTTGAAGTAGCCTGAAACGTCGAGCGGTTTCTTGTCTTTTCAGTCTTGTATGAGGATTCCAGGTTAATCGTTTGTCGAGATGCAACCTATAGTATCGGATCTGTTATACAGTAGGATATTATTAAAGGGTACTGAAGGGCAGTAAGTCATTGGTTTACGACGTAAGGTAAAAGTGATTTGATGCGATTTTTGAGAATTCATTTTAATTCTCTAGTTTTACACCATTCTTCAAGATCAGTAATATGTGAATGGAGGCTTTGAGATGCAATTATAAAAATTAATACAAATTAAATTATTACTCTGTGAAAAATTAGAATAATTTATGACGATTGCGTGGTGGGTGTCTAAGAGGTCTTAATTTCCATTAGAGTAAATATTGATGTATGATGAACATATTACATAATAGTGAAAATATTGATGTTTTTCATCGATTGATCATTTTCTAAGCAAATTTTTGTAATATTTGTTCTCTTATATGAACTTTTGAATATAAACTTAAATAAATAAGCGATTGCAAATTTATTGGTTCCCAATTATCTGAAAGTGGAAACGGTAGGAAATGACAGTAACCAGGGAATGAGGATGAACTTGGGATTCTAGCTTACAAGTATAGAGAGACTCTCTGAACCACTTGTCAACCAGGATCGATCTTTACAACAAACTTTACAATCACACAACACAACAATCACGCAGAAGGTGGCATTGGTTTCAAACACCGTTTCTGCATTTTTAATAACATTGACATTTTTACATTTGTATAGTTATAGCTAACGCAACTTTTTTTTTTTTTTTGGATGTCACTAAAGCCAATAAATCTTAGTTTTATTATTATTTATTAAGTAGGATGCATACTTGGGATAGAATATTTCAGGTAAATTGTATTTCGTGTTTATTTATTTAACGCCCCTTTATGTGACTAGATCTGATGCATCTGATGTATTTATATATAGTTATAGCATATAGTTAGGCTAAGATGGGCTGGACATGTGGATGGAGGACGACGCTACTCTGAAAAGACTGCTGCTTGGTATATTGATGGAAGAAGGAAACGTGGGCTTCCACAAGGTCGCAAGGGATGCAGGTAGCAATGTTGGAGCCATAGCTTCGAAGACCTTGGCACAAGAGGCGACACGTCGCGACGCCAAGACCCGAGCTGGGTTGTAGAACCTGTGTTGATTGGTTTTGCAACTTGATTGGATATTCGGGCGATGGGATCCGAACAAGGTTACACTAATTTTACCCACCCAACTATAATTAGCATATAGATGTTTAATGAGTAAATGACACCACAAATGATGGGGACTACTATTTTACGTTCCTTTCGAAGGACGGCATAACCTAGTATTTTTACTACATTTGAAAAAATGCTAAAGCCACCATCTGGGTCCGAACCAAATTTACAGATATATTTATTAATTTATTTCATTAATTTTAAATCCAATCATTGTGGATAAGTTTTCAAAACAAACAAAATGCACTTAATTGATTGTGGAAATATCCGGCCCAGAGGACCAAATGTTCAAACTAATGTATTCCCTTTGAGATGGGAATATTACTATTAATTCTGTTCGCTGGTTGTGTTTTAAAGTGATGTTAAATGGACTGTATGAAATCGTGTGAATTTTAGAACATAAAACTGAACATTTTTTATTAATCTAATTAACAATTAAATTATGAGAAATGAAACAATATTACACGTTTTAAGGCGAGCTTGCATTGTTCACGGTTCTTTAATTGGCCTTCTTCCCCTGCTCTCCATTCTTCGGTCTTTGTAGCCCTGGTCCTACTCGCTGGTCATCATCACAACGTGTTTCGAACGACTCAGGGACTCTACGTGGGGTTGCCAGGTTCTCAACCCGAAAATTCCTGCTCCCAGCCTTCTAGATATATTTCACGGCGTGCCGTGAACAGATTGCATATCAGAACTTGGGTAAAATCTATTAAATTCTGTTAAATAGGCCCCTAATTGGTAATCAGCCTTAAAAAATCATTTCTGCAGAAAGGCTGAGGTAACAAAAATAAAATCTGTACAACTAAGACCCATGAAGAGTTTTGGGTTCAATGCGTAGTACTTTTTCTAGAAAAAGGGTTGTGTAGGGAAGTGATTTGTCCGATATCGCACTCAATGACAAGGTTTTTCCCTTTATTTTGTGTACCAACTTACAAAACGGAAGGTCTTCAGATCTACCCCTATCTGTTAAAAGAATATATCTACAACCCTGGTGAATAAATGGTTAAGTCTAATTTTCTCCAAACTGAGTTTCATGTACTCAAGTAATCGGAATCGAAATAATTTCGTAGTGAATAAGGGACTAAGTAAGGCATTGGCCAATCATTCACATGAGTAATGACATTGGCTTAAAAATGAGTTACTTTTTATATTACAACTCCATTTCAAGACAAAAACTGCGAGAATGATACGATTTCGGTCCCGGATTTTCGGCACGGCAATTCAGCACACTGTCACTGAATTTTTCCACTCCATATAAGTACACACAAGTGGAAATCATCTATTGATGAACAATTTTTCTTGAATTGCATAATCCATCAATGATTGTTAAATTATCGTATAATCCGATAACTGTTATAAATCAGAGACAGATTAAACTAGACTATAGCCATTAATAGAAAAAAATGAACAGAAAAAAATGCTTTTTGAAGGAGCTTTGCGAAGCAAGGACACAAAGCCTAGGGCCTCAGGCTCTAGAAAATGGTCTCTTTTATATCAGCCGCGTCCCCGGGGAGCGATGGCCCGGGGGCTCCACCATTTACAGCCTCTGTCAGCGCCAACTTACCAGCCCTCCTAGCTTTTTATTTTTATTTTGTAATGATATATTTTATTTAATATTAATATTTCAACAGATCACTGAAGATTCTCTCCTTTTAAAAGTACCTCAGCTTAGAAACCGGATTTCAAAATAGATAAAATACCAGAAGAAATTGCACAATAGATATGAACAAATTTACTATAGATTTAATTTTTGTATTAAACACTTTATTCAGACATTACAATCTGCCACTTGTGGGCAATAAGTAATGGTGCTATGTAGCTACAAACATTCCATAACAAAACAAAAAGTGTTATAAACAAAATAAAATAAATGAATGTAATAAAATATATACATGCGGTAATAAAAGGAAATTAATGCAAAGATGATAATATAATAAGGTCTAGATAAAATAAATAAAATAATGTACACATTCAGACCCCATTTACAATTTGGGCCCCCAAACTAAGCTTCTTCCCCAGGAATGAGGGCAAAGCAGAAGTTCAGGAGGCCCGTGCCCCCTTTTCCAGCCGCGTCACTGGAATAAACTCCAATGGAAGCTGGTTAAGGGCGCTTCACACAAACAGGTCGTGAGTGGAGAATCTGGCCAGTGCCAGAACTCCAAATAGCATAATTATAACAAGACGGCGGGGTTGTTTGTATGGATTTGTGGAACTGGATAATGACTGAGCTGGGGGATTGGGATGACAGGCAAGGTTTTGGTTAAAGTTTGAGAATTTAGTAAGGATGAGATCGAGGGCGAAAGGAATGTTGAGATCATTGCGGAGTAATTAGTTATTCTAATAAATTGCAATTTTTCAGAAATGAATGAATGGTCATAAATCTTCCTGTTATGAACATAATGGTGTAAAACGTAGTTACGGGAAAACAAGAAAATATACATCCAGGGAACGTAGACTTGAGATCTTATGACTCAAAAATAGTTTTACACACCAGACGTATCTCAAAAACGTCAATTTTTTAGATACCTTTTTGGGTCACTAAAGCGACAAATCCTACGATATAAATGTGTATTAACTTTCGGAGATATAAAAACATTGCTTTTATAGTTAGAGCTGATCTAGCCTTGCTAGTTGAGATAAGTTTATAAACTTGATTTATAAAATTGATGGATAATGTTCACTAAAACCTAAGAGGGTATCATGACAAGATTTCATCCATCAGAAGGAAATTTATGAACACTTTAGAAGAGACATAATTTTAAAATAAATACATTAGAATTAATATTTGATGTGATGGATGCTAACTACCATTTTTCTTTTCAATAAAAAAATATCATACTATCTAGAAGCCCTTAAGTCTCCAAACTAAAACAGAAATTGAAATTATCTGTCCAATATTTCGCCTATTCAGGCATCCTCAGGGTAGATAGAGAAAAAATCAACAGAACAAAAACAAAGCAAAACATGAATAATGCACCAAAGAAGCATCCCACCACCTCCAAGGCTCAAAAGCAACTAATAAATTATGAGGAAGGTTACTCGACCCCGGCTGGATAAGGTTAGATAAAAACAGCTGTTAAATACTAGAGAATTTGAAAATTCAACATATACTCATCAGACTACAAAAAGCACAGCAAGAAAAAATAAATAATTGTAATCAACACCAAAACATAAGACAAAAACCATATGAAAAAATGAAAGTAAGATTGCAATGAAAAGAAAAACATTATCAAGACACCAGTGGGTTTATGGCTATTCCACAAAATATATAAATATTGAAAAATAAAAAGAGACCTTACATAAATGTTAAAACCGTGGAAAAAAATCCCAACGAAAAGCCCATATCATACTATCTAGTTAGTTCTGAAGGTTTTTTTTTTTTTGAAGGATTCGACATGAGAAAATTTAAAAAGGCATCAGATATGGTTATAAAAAAATCTCAAAGTAAATATTAATATCTAAAAAGAAAAATATACCTGCGGAAGGTTTACAATAAAATAAATACAATACTATATACCACATCGGAAATTAAGTTTTTAAATAAAACAAATGTGAGGTATTTATTACAGAATTCTTTTTAATATAATGTTTTTCACAGATAACAAATTCGTTAATGGCTCTATTCTCGCGTGAGATGAAAAGCTACATAAGAATTATATACTACTATAAATTATAACAATTATTTTTAATTAAACATAAAAATTGAAGTTATTAGATGGCAGAAATTTCAACCGTGAAGTGTTCTATTATTAGCTCAGCTCCGGAGCGAAAGTCGTATTTCTTCGTGGAACTCTAGAACACCGTTTAGCAGGTTTTTTTCTACAGATGGAAAATCCTCTGTAAAGAACTAAATGTAAAGAAAAAGGAAATAATAAATTAGAAAACCAGAGACAGGAGAGGTTGTTGGCTATTTACAGAGATGACAAAACGGTAAGTTAGGGTTTCCTGCGAAGGGGACGGAATTTGTCCCGATACTGCGGAATTAATTGAAGTAGCACACCGCATGTTTTTGTTATCAGTCCGCCATGTCTGCAAAATAATCTTATCTTCATTCATAGTGGGCTTAATGAACTCGAGGCATGTCTTCATAGAAAATGATATATGATATGGCGGTTATGTTTTCTATTTTTGGATGTTTTTAATTAAATGTAAGTACCTTAGATAAAAAAAAAAAAAGGACAGAATATTGTTACATTCTTTGAACTTTAGACAGAATTTTTGAAAATAAGGTATTGAGCTCGTCTTCTTGTTTAAAAGGGTAAAATATCATATGTCAACTGTCATGGCGTCGGACGAGGCAGATTTCTTAGAAGCTCTCGAGTTTTTAAATAGTCTTACGCAGTTGAAGATAAAAGATTCTATAAAAGAAGGTATTTATAGACGTATTGACTCCTTGAAATTAATATTTGGGCATCTCCGAAGAGATAACGAGCGGTTGGAGAGTGAAAGGAAAGAGATCTTGAAATTAACCTCAACACCACGTTTTGCCGTTGCCCCTTCTTATGCAGAAATAACAGGTAACAAAAGACCTACAGTTAAAGAATTTAAAGTGTTCATAGAAAAAGTAAATCCGGATAGTACAGATGATACAAAAACCCTTTTCAAGAACGCTATTAATCCCAGAAAGTTACGAGTTGGGATAAAAACATTAAGAGGGACCAAGAACGGAGGTTTAATTATAGGTTCAGAAGCAGAAGCCGACCTTAACCTTATCAAAAATGAAATCGTCAGTAAGCATGGAAACAATTTGATAGTGAAAACTCTGAAAAAAAACAACCCTATAGTTATTATAAAAAATATTCCTCAAGACTTAAAAAAAGAGGAAATAGTTCCAACAATTATTGAGCAAAATAGGTTACAAGAGGAGGACTTGAAACTAAAAACAATTCTGTCGAACCAGCACAGGAACACAGATGGAGGTTCACTGATTAAAATATGGAAGCACGCAATTGTGGAGATAACTCCCAAAGCGAGAAAGTTGCTGGCTGGCAGGGCGTTCGTGGACATGGTGACCTGCTCCGTGGAAGATTATCACTCGGCTCCGAGGTGCTACATTTGCTCCAGGATAGGTCATACCAAGAAGTTCTGCACGGCCGTCCAGCCTACGTGCCCGCTCTGCTCGGAGCCCCACAGCCTGAGGGAGTGCCGATCTGAGGCACACAAATGCATCAATTGTGTGAGTCATAATAATAGAGTAAATATTAAGAGGAAAGTAGATTCTAATCACCCTGCATTATCTAGAAATTGTCCTTCTTACAAGGCGGCTGTAGATAGAATAATTGCAAATACAGACTATGACTGACAAACTAAATAACTACAACAACGGTAGATTATCGTTAGCCTGTAAAACTTTTAACTATATAAAAAGCAATTTACTAATAAATTGTTTAAAAGTAAATAGTATAAATTTGATAGTAAGTTATATGCTAATCAATATTAAAAATATTAAGAATAGTGGAACATTTATAATTAAATCATATCTAAATACAACAAATACATTTATAAAGTCATCAATAGCAGAAATTAACCAACAACTTTCAACTGCTATCATCTGGAACTTGCTGTATCCAGTTAATACTTATAAGATATCACTTTTGAGTTGTACTGAAATGAATAGGAAAATGTGTATAAGTAAACATATGTTTTCAAGTGACTTGTTCTAGTAATATAAACATGAAAGTTTTACAACTAAATACTAAACATTCTAAATACTGTACAAATTTACTGCAACAAATTATAAACAAGAAACAATTAGACATTTTACTGATTCAGGAACCATACTCCTACAACAAAGATATCACAGGCTACAGAGGATACAAAATTTATCAAACATATGACGACATCCCTAGAGCAGCAATAGTAATTGCAAATCCTAACCTAGACAGCTGTTTGATAACACAATTTTCAGATCGAGATATGATAACAGTGGAGGTTATTACAGGGAGAGACAAATATATCCTTGCTAGCTGTTATTTCGATATTACTAGGGACATAAATATCGATTTAAATAAGCTTAATAAATTTATCACAAGCTATAGAGGTTATAATATAGTGATAGGCGTTGATTCGAACAGCAGATCCAAAGTGTGGCATGATAAGATTTCTAATACAAGGGGATTACTTTTGGAAGAGTTCATCGTAACTAATGAGTTATTAATAATGAACATGAAGTCAAATATTCCTACTTTTGATGGGCATCAAGGGAAGAGTAATATTGATTTAACTCTGTCTAATATACAAGCTACAGGACGAATAAAAAACTGGACCATTTCAAACGAAACTAATCTTACAGACCACAACTGTATTCTATTTGAAATTAAATGCAATAGGCCTTTTGAAAATACAAATAAAACAAGAAAATACTTTACCTCAAATGCTGATTGGAATAAATTTGAGACTAACTTACTAACACAACTTGAAAAAGAATTTATACCGCGTACTGAAAACAAATTTACAGCTGAAGAACTACAAAACTATATTATTGAATCACTACAGTATATGAGCACAAATTTAATTTCCAGAATGATGACTAAAATAATAATTAAAGCTTCAAATATGACGTTTAAAAAATCAAGTAATAGCCCCCGTATAAAACAATATAAGTCTGTTCCTTGGTGGAATGATGAATTGTCAGCCCTACGTAAAAGAACGAACAAGCTCAGGCAGCAATATCAGAAGATTAAAAACAACCAAGAACTCAGAAATAAAGCTAGAGACAGCTATCTGGAAAGTCGCCATCTTTACCAGAAATTAATTAGGCAATCCAAAATGGAATCTTGGAAATCGTACTGCACTAACGCTAAACCATGGGACTGGACTTATAAATGGGCTGCAGGAAAAGTAAAAAATCAAATGCTTTTAAAAACCATACAAACATCGACTAACAACCAGTATACCAACAATCTAAAGGAGACTTTGAACCAGGTAATGACCGACCTAATAAATGTAGATACTCCTGAATCAGATGACAGCAGACATACTACAATTAGATCGAATGTTATGATACCTCCGGATACAACTGATGACTTACCAATAGAGGACCATGAAATTTCGATCGCAATCAAATCGTTAAAAACAAAAAAATCTCCGGGTTACGACGGGATTACTCCTATAATTTTCCAAAAAGTCTTCGAATTTGTACCAAATTTAATACTACATTGGTACAAATTGCTCTTCAGAAGAAACGAATTTCCAGACAACTGGAAAATTGGTCTATTAGTCTTAGTACCGAAACCCTCTAGCACTAAGCTTAGACCAATTAGTATGCTTCCGATCATGAGCAAAATTATCGAGAAAATCGTTAAAAACAGACTAATTAATTTTCTTGTTAAAAACAAAACTGTAAACAAAAATCAATTTGCATTTATGCCGAAGACTGGAACATTAAACGCATTACATTCACTGACCACCAATATCAGCGAAGCTCTAAATAAAAAAGATCAACTTCTAGTTATCAGCCTTGACATAAAAGGGGCTTTTGACAATGCTTGGTGGCCTGCTATATTAAATAATCTCAAAAAATATAGATGTCCAAAGAATTTATATTTATTGATTAGAAATTTCCTTGAAAATAGACGGTTACTTTTTACAACGAATACCATTTCCTGCTTAAAAACTGTAACGCTAGGAACACCACAAGGATCATCTCTATCGCCCATTCTTTGGAACATTTTAGTTAATACAATGTTCGACATTGACTTACCAACTGACTCAAAATTAATTATTTACGCCGACGATATATTAATTTTAATCAGAGGAAATTGTTTTCAAAATTTAAAACAGATAGCAAACACAACTTTAATCAAAATACATGAGTGGACAAAAACATGCAAGTTAGAACTCAACACAAGAAAAAGCAAATACATTATTTTTAGCAGGAAAAGGTATTTACCGGATTTAGACATTGTCATTGGCAATGAGCAATTGGAGAGCACTCAAACATTGACCTTTCTTGGCGTAGAGTTCGATAGAAAAATGAGTTGGTCGAAACACATAGAAAGAGTATACGTCAGGACTATGCAAACAGTTAACTCCCTGACTATTGCTGCAAGAACAACCTGGGGCCTCGGGGCTGAATGTTTGAAGACAATATACGAGGGGGCATTGATTCCCAAAATGCTTTACGCGGTGTGGATTTGGCATAGAGCAATTGAGAAAAAATGCCATCTACGGAAACTTCAGAGACTGCAAAGAATCATAGGTATCAGGATTGTCAAGGCATATAAAACTATATCATATGACGCAGCTTGTGTCTTAGCAGGAATTGTACCCATCGATCTTAAAATTAGTGAAATCGTACAACTCTCATCGATTAAATTGCGTAACGATAACTTTAGAGAAATCGAACATAACATGATAGAAAGGGAATCTGAACCTTTTGATTGGTTACACCCATCAACATTTGCCAAACTTTACACGCACTTGACACAACATAACGGAACGGGTACAGAAATCACTAACATATACACAGACGGAAGTAAAGAAGGCAATAATGTAGGCTGTGCTTGGCTACTTTGGGACACGAATGGGAAGATGCTATGTGCCCAGTACAAACTAGGCTCTACAAGTTCCAACAACCAAGCTGAGAAGTACGCAGTCGTAAAAGCGACAGAATTCCTTCTTGACCTTCCAAACAACATACATACAGACATAGTCATACACACAGATAACAAAATCTTGATACAATCAGTTCTCAACACAGACGTACATGACGAGCTTACCGAAAATATCAGAATGAACTTGTGCACACTTAGGCTTCTAAATTTCTCGGTTAAAATAATATGGGTAAAGGGTCACTCTGGTATCGAGGGCAATGAGATAGCGGATAAATTAGCAAAAGAGGCAGCACAAAGTGATATGTCTCCATCTTTTCAAAAAACACCAATTTCGTTCATAAAATTCAAAATTAGGGAAGAATCAATTATGAGGTGGAATGAACGGTGGACTATTTCAAATAAATCTCCTAGTTTGCATAGGTTCATTCCAAAACTAACAAACAATAACTACAAATTAATAAAATCCACTAACTACAAACTAACTCAGGTTTTAACTGAACATGGACATACCAAATCATACTTACACAGATTTCACATAACCAACGATAGTACTTGCTCGGTAGACAAAGAAGAACAGACATTTAAACACATAATATATGACTGCCAATTGTATGAAGGACAAAGATCAAAATTAATTATCTCCACAATATTAAGAGGGAAAGTTTGGCCAGTTGCTGAACATGACCTATACAATCACTTTCGACCCGAACTCACTAAATTTATTTATAGTATTGATTTTGAAAAGTTGACATCCATATAAGAAACTCCCTGTACTATACTAGGAAAAAAAAAAAAAAAAAGATAATCATTTTGTAAGTACTGTAATTTTAAATTAAAAAAAAAAAAATGTTAATTGTTAAATTTATAGTTGTTAAATTAGTTAATTATGTTAAGTTGTAACAGCATGTATATAATAATGTCTTTTGCATATATTTTAGAATTGTCCAACTGTAGTTAACTATTTGTAAAATGAATTTATAATGCACATAGTATACTCACGTATGGAATGTGCTAACAAATAAACGGTCCTTTCAAAGGGTTACTTTGAAAGGAAAAAAAAAAAAAAAAAAAAAAAAAAAGGGTAAAATATTTTCTTAAAGAAGATCTTCCAGTAAGATAAATTCGATAATTTTATAGCTAGAATTTTTAAGTAGTCTAGGATGTTATTCTGCCAATTATATATAAAATATATCATTAATTTGGCAAAACCATTTTCCAGTCAATTTTTTTTTTTTTAATTTATTTCAAAAAACATTTCGACAACATAGTCATTTTCAATTTTTCCTTTTTTTTCATAAGCATTACTTTTACCGCTTACAAGTCCATATTAGAATTGTCATTCTACCAATTCTTTAATTCAACAACATAAATAATATAAAAAACAACAACGATACAATAAATACAACAGTTATAAAAGTATGTCCTGAAAGACCGTAAATAAGTATAGACACCTTTATATGGTTGTCCATAATTTTAAAATTTCTTACTTGGAGTTTCATTATTCTCCATGGTCAATCTCTACTAATCTTATGATTAGAATTTGGACTGTAATAATATATTTTATTTATACCTTGATATTATTTTAACTTAAAAAAATATACAAAATTTCTAAAAGTATGCCAATATAAATTAGCTAATTATTTTTAAATTGTTTTATTTATAGTTTATATTAAACTGCTTTTATTTTGTTATTTAAATATTTTAAAACTATTGCATAGTGTGAGTATTGGATATTAGAAACAATGTTGTGAGGTTCTTTCCATAGGCTATACTTAGAGTTCTCTATATAATGAATAATTATAATATAAAAATGAATTAATTATAATATATATATATATATATATATATATATATATATATATAGTCCAGTAGGATCCACATTAAAAATTAAAAAATATAAAATATACTGTAAACTTAAAAAAAAAAAAAATCGGACAACTCCAAATTTCAAAACATTTATCACTTGTATGGCTAGTTTAATGAAGCAATATTTAATGCTCCCGAAACTTCAGGTTTAGAACCGAATTAAAACCATAAGGTGGCAAGGTGTCGTGTCAGAACAAATTGAGTGACTAGCGAACCACGTACAAGTCAATTTTTGGAGTTATTCGCTTTTGATACTGAATGCCTCAAGTATTGTTTTTTTGTTTACTGAACTCCTCATTTGATCTATATATAGCAAATTTTTAGATAAAATTAAAACATAGATATTAAATAATCAGAGTAATGATGAAATAATATGTATTGCAATTAGACTTACTAAACAACTTCCACACACATGTATTGACTCCTTTTCCAACATCGTTTATTCCAACACGATATTGGTTGAAGTCTAGTATTTGTGCCAAATCTCATGTAGCAGCGATATCGATAAATTTTACTTAATACATCTATTAAAAATTATCATGAGTGACTTTATAGGTATCTGTGGAATTTAGTATGCGGAACAACTTTCTGGAAGAGCGATACACATTCGTTTCTTACTTATTTAATTATATCAAACTCCACTCACATTTTTTGTAACATTTTATAATAATAGAGTTTTTAAATTGTCCCATCCTCAAGGTAGTATCCTTGGCCCAATCCTTTATACAGTTTATACAGCTGACATCCCAACTCATCCTAATACTATCCTTACAACGTATGCTGATGATACATGTGTATTATCAGTCAACACCAATCCAGTCATTGCACCCCAAAGCCTCCAATCCCATATCACTGATTTTGAAGAATGGTGTCAAAACTGGAGAATTAAAATCACTTTTACCTTACGTCGTAAATCAATGACTTCCTGTCCTTCAGTATACTTTAATAATATCCCACTGGTGCCTGTAGAACAGATCCGATACTTAGGATTGCACCTCGACAAACCATTAACCTGGAATCCTCATACAAGACTGAAAAGACAAGAAACCGCTCGACGTTTCAGGCTTCTTCAACACTTACTAGACATACGCTCTTATCGTCGCACAAAAGCTCCCAATTAACTACAAAAGACTCATCTATATGACCGTCATACTTACGGAGTAAAGCTTTGGGGCTCCACTAAGCCATCGAATTCCTCTCGTATCCAATCCTTACAATCCAAAATCCTTCGTATCATCCTCAGTGCTCCTTATTTTGTTAAGAATAAAGTCATCCATAACGACCTTAATGTCCCTTTTGTTGCTGATTTGGCCCAAACCAGGTATCTATCCTTTCATGACAAACTTCACTACCACTCAAACCCTCTAGTTTCAAGCCTAGCTTCCTCCTCCATTCCCGATAATCCTCGAGGCGTCTGAAAAGAAGATGGCCTGTTGATCTTCTTTCTTAGATAAACTTTGATTTGAGTACTACCAGTGGGTAGTTTCTCTACTTGTCATTATGTATCACTTATCCTATTTACTTGTTGTATTATTCTAATACAGTTGTAATTATCAATTAATAAATTAAAAAAAAAAATTTCCCATATTTATAATCATTCATAGCGAATTATAAATTTTGTTCGCACCTGACATTGTCGAATAATCATTAATCTGACTATTTTTCAATAATGATTTTAAATGTAATGCAATGCATAAACCTGAGGAAGATAATATGGAGAGAGCTCAGTGATAAACTAACAGATACACTACATCAGCGTCATGACATCGAAGTATCTCTTTAAGTTAGATATTGGAACCCCAGAAAACTATGAAATGTAGTTGAGAGGTTCAATAAAACCATGTAATGGACAACATTATATTTTTTCGCATCCCTCATTAAAAAATTAAATAGTTTTTGGATTGTGGGATAAGTGGAGCAAGTAGAATATTATTTCCTACAAGAATTTCCTACATGAATGTTATGTATTTTTCTACTTATCAGCTAACAAGTCAAAACGAGTATAATAACTCATTATTAAAAATAAGTTTAGTTAGTTCTGTTCCTCAAAACATACGATTCCCTAATTCGCAGTTCAAACCAATTATTTAACAAGTTACTTGTATCGTTGCATTCATGGTGCAGCTCAAATATAGCAATGTAAGGCGTGGCAGAGGCAATCATGGGACCATGGCTGATAAATTTCCGCCATAGGCACTCCAGCTAATCAGCTGCCAGGTCGACCAGTCATCATCGATAATCATCTCTAATTACGATGAGACCAGGCCTCATCTGCTAGGTTTCGTCGGGATTCGCAACAAAACTATTCCTACATACTGAGTGAATAATAACATCATCATCTCTTTCAGTTTTCTCAAAATTATTCATAATGAACTATAATATATTTTTGTTGATAACTTATATAGTTGAATAATTACACAAGGGAACAAATTTTTATTAATTTTTTGTTGCATGGAGTTTTAGGCCTGTTGTTTACTAATTAGAGGTTGGTGATTACAAATCTAGCCTCAGTTTTTCTCCAGCACCTTTTGTTTTTGGCAAACAGCTGATAGACATATATTTGTACTAGTCACATTCAAACTTCAATTCAACTGAGTTGTTTAGTGAAAAAGTTTGTGCTCTTGTGTTAAATAACAATGTCCAAGTTAAGAAATATCTGTAGAAACGATCCAAACTATTTCTGTAACATTTGTGGTGAATATACATTCAAAAATTGTAGGCTAAGTGTGTCAGAGTTTATAACACAGGTATATTTTGGATTCGCTTTGGACATCCGTGACAAGTACTGGATCCCTCATATGGTATGTAAAACATGTGTTGAGTCTTTGAGATTATGGGCAAATAAGAAAAGACCCCATTTTAAGTATCAAACACCAATGATTTGGCGGGAACCTAATAATCATCAAGATGATTGTTATTTTTGTGTGATTGATATTAATGGAATTAATAAAAATAACCGGTCGAAATGGTCTTATCCAAACTTGTTATCTGTTACTCGACCAGTCTTGTTCTCTGGCGATGCACCAGTACCCCAAGCTTCTTCATCTGTACAAAATGATCATGATATAGAAAAACAAAACTATTCTTCAAGTGATGAAAGTCGGACAAGTGATTCTTACCCTGATTTTACTTCTGAGCCCCAGCTCTTTAATCAGGAAGACCTCAATGCATTAATCAGAGATCTTGGTCTTTCTAAAAAGACATCGGAGATTCTAGCTTCTCGATTAAAGCAAAGAAATCTTTTAACCCCAGAAACAAGAATTTCATACTATCGTAACCGAGAGGCAGAATTGCTGTCATTCTTTTCTAAAGATGACGACTTTGCTTTTTGTTCAGATGTTCCTGGTTTATTGAAAGCAATGGGAGTACAGAAGTATGATCCAAATGAATGGCGTTTATTTATTGACTCCTCTAAACGTAGCCTGAAATGTGTACTTATGCATAACGGCAATAAGCTGGGTTCGATACCGATTGCACATTCAACTACAGTCAAAGAAGAATATGCTACTGTTGCTTCTGTAATGGATAGAATCAAATACAACGAACAAAAGTGGTTGATAAGTGTTGATCTAAAAATGGTGAATTTTCTTCTTGGACAACAAGGTGGATATACAAAGTATCCATGTTTTATTTGTTTATGGGACAGCAGAGCTAGGTCTGAGCACTGGATTAGAAAAGATTGGCCTTCCAGGCAATCTATGGTTCCGGGACAACTGAATGTAATAAATGAGCCCCTTGCGCCCACGGATCGAATAATACTGCCACCTTTGCATATCAAACTAGGGCTCATGAAACAATTTGTCAAAGCTTTGAACAAGGGTGGTGATTGCTATAAATACATCTCTAAGAAGTTCTTTAATTTGAGCCAAGAAAAAATTAAAAATGGAATTTTTGATGGTCCCCAAATAAGAAGGTTGATAAAGGATGAAAACTTTATTAGTTACATGACTGATATTGAAAAAAATGCCTGGAATGAATTCGTTTGGACTGCTCAAAATTTTCTGGGAAACAAAAAGGAAGAAAGCTATGCGGAGCATATTGAACTAATGTTGTTACACTTCCAGCAGCTTGGTTGTAATATGAGCATCAAAGTACACTTCCTCCACAGCCATTTGGACCGTTTCCCTGAAAATCTTGGTGATCTGAGTGAAGAACAAGGGGGACGGTTCCATCAGGACATTCGAACTATGGAGGAACGTTACCAAGGTCACTGGAATGCTCACATGATGGCGGACTATTGTTGGAGCATTAAAAACAGCCCCCGTGAACCGAATCAAGCCAGAAAATCTTACAAAAGAAAATTTTTTGATATGTAGTGGTAATTTTTTTAATAGTTTTCTTAATAAAAAATATTTTCATCTTAAAAAACAGTTTATAATTATAACCCCAAAAGTAAAGCTGATACAAACAAACTGACTTCAGATCTTAAATCAGCACCTCGAGGAAGTAGAATATTAGTCAAAATATTTCATGCAACAAAAATGTTGTTCCCTTGTGTTATCAATCTTCTATAGTACGTATATTTTTAGTAATGGTTTTAAATATAGGACAATATGAAAACGACGAAAAGACGAAGAAGTTGGGAAGATGGTCTTGTGATAAAATAACAGAACCTCTATAATATAATGTCATGAAAGAGAATTCATATATTGTCACTCAGAATGATAGTAGAAAAAGCATGGAATCGTTGCACGGCAGTGTATCTAGCATTTCTGGATCTGAGAGTGGCATTTGATTCGGTTCTGTCGCAAGAGATTCGGGACACGCTGATTAGAATAAGGGTGCCAACAAATCTAGTGAGTGCCATAAAATCAGTTTATCAGGACCCAAAGGGTATAGTGAGGCTCAAAGGTAAGACATCCCAACCTTTTCACTTGTATAAAGGAGTAAAGCAGGGGGGCAGCCTTAGTCCTTTGCTTTTTGTCCTTCTCATGGACGAGGTATGGAAGTTATGTAAAAGGAGAACTCCAAGAGCTGTGGTGGGAATCTGGAATCTAACACCAGTCCTTGCCTAGGCTATGATATAGCGACATATTACTGATTGCAGACCCTCAGGAAGCTCTCCAGACATTACTAACTGAATGACAATAGGAACTCCAGCTAAGAGGATTGCACATAAATCCAGCTAAAAGCAAAATTATGAGTGCAGGAAGGGAAAACATGGAGCCAAGGATATTATGTGATGGCGAACCCCTAGAAATAACGAACACCTACACATATCTAGGAGCAGTCATGAGCAAAGATGGCAAAATAGAGGAGGAGGTTCTAAATCGGATGATGAAGGCCAATACTGTACTACCAGATATCCAAACCTAGCATCGGAAAACATGAAGTAAGCAGAGATGACAAAATTAGGAGATTTAAATCTGTTTTCCTTCCAGTGCTTTTGAATGGATCTGAAAGTTAGAGAACCCTTCATAAACACGCAAGCAGTATGGCAGCGGCTGAAATAAGATTCCTCCGAAGGATAGTTTGCAGGACCAGGAGGGACTGTATAAGAAATGACAGGATTCGCGATGAGTTGGGAGTAAGATCAGTGCGGGACATGCTGGAAGAGCGGCAATTGAAATGGCTTGGGCATGTCTGCAGATTGAGTGACACCCTAAAGGCCAGGTGGTTCTTTGAAGCTAGACCGGAAGGAAGACGCCTTCGTGGTAGACCCAGATGTGATGTATGTACTCCGAAGACGGTGGACCGAGACGGCAACTCCACGCTTAGCGGTACACAGGAGATAGAGGAAGAAGAAAAAGAAAAAGAATTCGCTTCTTCAAGTTGGGACATTGCAGCCCCCTAAAAGCCTGCTTCATTAAAATTAAAAAAATATATAAAATGTTTTGTTATAGAGCAGGGCAGTTCAGTGTGTAGACTGCTGAGTCGCCATGCTGCAGGTCCAAATTCAGCTGTTGCGAATACTGTTAACATTCGTAGAAAGACCCTGTGATATCTACAGAACTTCCTGGGGCTCACGCAACCTCTATGAAGTGGATATCCTTAATTGAAGGTAAAAATTTGGTAGTAGTCGTAATGTCGGACAAAACACGTCCCTGGACAACTGTGGCCCTAGAAGCAGTACAGTCTCTACCATGTCCTGAGCCGAATGGGTTGTAGGGGTACAGATATTTTTTTCTTTGGTATAATCTCAGAAACTACTATGAAACATTTATTGGTTGAGCAAACATATTTCTACTGAACACCTTACAAAATAATTTAGCCGAATTGGTCGAGCCGTTCTCGAGTTTTATGCTTAGGGACATATTTAGTGATTCATTTTTATTTATATAGATGTTTATTTCTTTGTATTTATTGTATTTTTATTGTATTATATCTATAGATACATAATATATATATATATATATATATATATATATATATATATATATATATATATATATATATATATTGTTTTTCCATCGCAATAGTTTCTTTTACGTTCTATTTAAATCCCTATCTTAATTTTCATTTCAGTATTATATAAATATTATTAAAAAACTAATATAGGGAAGAAATAGTTGGGAGTGCAATCAATTAAAACACCATAATAAGTGCATACTTGTTTTTGTGTGCCGACGTTTCGACCAACAATGTAGGCCATCTTCAGGGCAAATATACCGAGCGGCATCGAGGAAGGGCAACCTGGGTTTATTTGCCCTGAAGATGGCCTACATTGTAGGTCGAAACGTTGGCACACAATAAATAAATATGCACTTATTATGGTGTTTTAATTGACTGCCCCCCCAATTATTTCTTCCTTACATTAGAAGTTCCAATCAACTATTTCTTCTCTAAAATAAAAAACTAATATGTTAATTCAAATATAAACTTAGGAGTTTATGAATAATAGGTTTTACGCTTCAACTCTTTAACAATAGATAGGAATAGGAATACTTGTTTTCTTTAAAATAAGCTTCTTTAATGAATTCGTACCTCGAAAATGATCATTACTGGCCAAGGTTCCATAGCAAACAGTTTTATTTTTATTTCTATTATTATTCTTTTGTATAAGATTTATTTTTATTTCTACTATTGTAAAAATATTTGTTTGTGTAATGCATCGCTTCCTATCATGCAACAATATCGCACTTTATGTTTATACCTTATTGAATATTAGTCTCATCACCGGGGATGCTGAGTTGTAGAGCACTGAGTTGCAGTGCGAAGGTCTCGGGTTCGAATCCGGCTGTGATAAATATTTTTTTTAATCTGCTAACAACAAAATCTGCCTCTATAAAGTAGGTACCCAAAATAATGGAAAACCAGGTGGTTTAGCGATAAATCGCCTCCCTGAGCAATAGTTGCCTCTGTAACAGCATAGTCTGTTTAGCGTATAATAAACCCAAAATCCTTCATGAGTTGTAATGGAATTTTTTTT
This sequence comes from Arma custos, assembly GCA_037127475.1. Taxonomy (NCBI): domain Eukaryota; kingdom Metazoa; phylum Arthropoda; class Insecta; order Hemiptera; family Pentatomidae; genus Arma; species Arma custos. The sequence continues at coordinate 29,442,932 of CM073759.1, read as the reverse complement.
TTCTACAATATTGTCCTAAATTATATTTATATGTAGTAGATATCTCGTATGTTTTCATAATTTTTTTGTATCATTTAAAAGTTTGCAAAGTTTAATTCATAAAACTTCAGATGACCATAGAGAACATTTAAACTCCATAATGCAATCAATAGGCAGTTATAACAAACAAACCTTAGGACGATACTTACATAGACGAACTATACATATACTATTAGAATAAATATAATTAATTCATTACATTATAATAATTTATCAATTATAAGCGAATTTATTCCTTAAATGGAAAAAAAAAATTCTAGTAAAATTGTTTATTTTACTACCAAATATTATACTTATTTTAATTTATTTATTTTACTGTTATTTTATTTTATTTTTCTATTTTTTGTAGGGTTTTTTTTCTTTATCCTACTGTTATAAATATATTACAGCTTTTATTTATTATGTTAATTTCAACTTGCAGTGTAAATTGTTTTTATTTCAACATGTATTAAGTAATATTGTTACAAAATTGAAATTTGTCAAATTCAAGGAATAAAACTCTTTTAAAACGTGATTTATTTCAGTAATAATAAAGAATTAAATTGTAAGGTTACTTGAGCAACCTTGTGTTATTTTATTATTATATCATCTGTGTTATTATTATCTTACAGAGAATCTTACAAATTAAATTACATGTAAATTCAACTGATTAAGTTAAGCTAACATTTGTCTATAATCAATGAAAATAATAATAACACAGATGATACAAAAATAAAATAAAACAAGGTAGCTCAAGGAACCTTACATACATTATATTTAAACTCCAAGTAGTAAATTTCAAAATATGTATTGACAATTTTTATTTAAAAAAAAATTATAACATTATAAAGTAGGAAAAAAATATTCATGTAAAAATTGAAAATGACTCAAAGAAGTCTAAACGTCAAATAAAAGAATAAAGTGTCTGGATAAAGTTTTTTTTTCTTACATTTATGAATTTGAAAATATTCGGTCCAGTAGCACCACGTTAAAATGAAGGTTTGCAAAAATAATCTAACTTTTTTGAAGAGCCTAACATTTAGTTTGTAGGTACACCAGGGCTAACTTAATGCTGTTACGATCGATCTTAAAAACTGAATTTGAAGAGATTTCCAAACCAATTTGCAGATGTCTTCATTTCTGAAATTGACATAAAATTTGTGCTCCAAGAGCTCTTAGATATAACAAGGAGATCCAATCAGTTGAGAAGGCGAAGGGAGAGTAGAGCGATCGGAAGAGAGGGTACTATCGATCGGGCCTCACCAATTAGTCGGCTAACAAATTTATTTGTTTACCCAAGCCAGGGTGTAAGGTCGCCCGGGGGGTGACTTCATTCGGACCATTTAGAGCCGCCAGCTGCCCGAGATCTATGTCCCTGCTACATAACTTTTCCACTTCTCTCGTTAGCCCGGACCTAAGCACCCAACTCTGTCCTGTCCCCGATCATACAGCTCATCGGTCCTGTTCAGTCCCCTAACATATCAGCCTCCAGAGGGTGAGGGCAAACGTAGATACAGAGGGTGAGAGACGTACATTACTCCCCTAATGAAACGAATATGCGATCCTTAGTTTGTTGTTATGTATCTTATTTTAAAAATTAAGATATCATATATTTGATTTACAATCATTAACACTGTGATTGGAAGTAGATAACCACAAAAAAAAGTGTACTTTAGTATAATTTTTATTTATTTCAGTTTTAAACCAAAGTCATTGCATTAATTGGGCCCTAATGACGTATATGTTATGCGCCTTGTAACTACATAACAACGAACAAATCATCTTTCGAAGAATTAACATCAATTGATCTGTCACCTTCTATTCTGTGAACTGAATGTTCCAGGATGGTCTGAAAAGATGATCGAAGAGATTGCTTGATAGCTTTTGGCTGTGTAATGATCAGAATAATAGGACAAAATAATCAGCACTGCTGAGGATTCTCCGAGTGATAAAACAGTACTATCACCGTTTAATTCCATAGTATAATCGGAAATAATGCTTGTTAAACACTTCAAGCTTTGTACCCACTGGCACGAAAAGACATCAGGTCAGGGGAAAATCCTACCATGTTCACCAACTCTTCACGGACTATTTTGTCGGTTCAGACAATAGACTTACAAGAGTGATTAAATCCCGCCCTTCTATAAGGTGCATCAATATTCATCTCATCGAAGGCACGCAACATATCCAAAGGAATTCCAAGGCACAATGCTGCTGAAGATGGTCACAATTACGGCGCTGAAAAAAAGATGGCTCCAGGACTCCATGCACTACCATTAGATAAATCTGGATTATTTGAAATTTCTTACGAATCCATTTTTTCAAACATTGACACTTGTTCCATATCCAGTGAGATGGCAACAACAGTGGAGCTATTGACTGACCAATCAAAAATAATTAGATTGCAATAATCAATAATAATTAAAAATTGGTATGTAAGTTATTCGCAACAATTAAACATAAATGAGCCCCAAAATCTTTAATAAAGCTATGAACATTAAGAATATATACTAGAAAATAAAAACTCCAAAAATTTTGCTTGGAATGATTAACGCTTCAGTCGCCTAGGACCGATCGCGCATAGGAATATACATCCTTTCCCCTACGACCTAGCCCTCTCCACCTCCGCCTTAGATTTCGCAATTTTTTTTTTTTAATTGTCCGACAATAGACGGATATTAACTCAAATACAGATTATAGAAATTAAGACAATTTTTTTTAGGGTTTTCAATAAAAAAAAATTGGTTGAATGTACTTAGCAATATTCGGTAAAATAATTGTAACTTCTTCAGAGACTAAACACATACCAAACCACCCATTGTTCGTTTAATTCCCTGGATTATTGTACATTTTTATACATTTTACTGATGGTGTGAATAATAAATCATTTCGTCATGTAGTTGAAAAATGTATTTTAAAACTTTTTTCCATTATTAACCTTCTTTTTTTTAACCTGTACCACTACAACCCATGATGGGTCTGGGGTTCAGTACATGGTAGAGACTGTACTGTTTCATGGACAACTGTTCTACAAGGAGATGACTTATCCTAGGTCACGCTCAACCACCAGATTTTTCTCCCTTATTTTGGGTACCCCATTTCTATAATATTGTATAGAGGCTGGGTGGGCCCCAGGAGGGTCCTAGATCCTATATGATCCATCTCCGGCTGTAAACAGACTAAATAAAAGTCACAGCCTGCAGTGGGATTTGAACCAGAATTTTCGGCATGGCAACTCAATGCTCTATCACTGAGCCAGTCCGCTCCCTATTTTCTATTATTACTTTTAATAATTTCGGACTTCTTGAACTGTTATTGAAAATATCATAATATTGTAACACTGAACGTATTAGGGAGCGGAGTGGCTCAGTGGTAGAGCACTGAGTTGCCATGCAGGAAATCCTGGTTCGAATCCCGCTGCAAGGAAGTACTTTTGTTTACTCTGCTTGCAGCCGAAGATGGATCATATGGGATCTAGGATCCTTCTGGGGCTTACCTAGCCTCTATAAAATATTATAAAAATAGGGTATCCAAAACAAGCAATAAGGGGGGGAAATCTGGTGGTTGAGCGTGACTATAGGAATTATTCCACCAAATTTATTTCTAGTACGGACAGTACCATGTATCGTAGGGTTATCTAGCCATTATCATCAAATGGGGTATGTGAAATTTACTGCTTGCTTAAGATTTACTCGAGAGTAATACAGGGCCAATTACTAATCTGTATAAAAGTATGTTGATATATTAACGGTATTTTTCCTACTTCTTCAGTATTGGAATCTTTATTCAGCAAGAATCGAAATCTCGACCACTTTTCAAATTATCAAACGTTTATTCTATTATTTGTGTTGTTACGCTCTCTCTCTCTCTCTATCTCTATGCGGGATCCAAAGTTGTTAGTAGTCAGTTTTACTAAATTGTTAGTAAAAAATATGTTAAATTATATCTGCTTCTCAAAGTCCTAATATATGATAAACTTTATCTCGTTTTGATAGACCCTGTGGTCCCTCGATGTATTGTAGTTTCGACGAAAAGGAAAGGAAAGGAAGTTGCTCAGTCGAACAACTAATGCGTTCATGTTATCCCAAATGAATAGTTTAACTGGTACTTGTGTGTTAACGCAGCCACCGTTATTTTTGCCTACTTGTTCGCATGCAGGAGCAGTTATATTTTGTAACAGTTATCTTTTATAACAGCTATTTTGCATAAATCTATTTATTGGGGTTAGGGGTGGCTAGGGGGGGAGGGGGTTAGAGAAGGTTAAGTGTGGTTAGGGGTGGTTTGTGTTAGAAACATAATGTGTAATGTTATCATCTGTTAGAAATATAACTGTTATAAAATATAACTGCAACATACACAAGTACCGTTTAACCTTTTAACATCAAATGTTAAGCTTTACAGATTAACAGGGAATGATAATTTCCCAGGTCTAAGTAAGGCATAAATGTTATTTTAGTATTTCGGTCCTCGACTATAAGTTGAATGTTTTTATTTTTGCTGTAGTATCATCTGCATCTGCTACATCTAAACCCCTGTACCACTAAAACCTATGAAAAGTATTAGTTGAGACTGTAGTTTCTACTAGGACAATGCTTGTGAAGTGAGGTGATTTGTTCGAGATCAAACTAAACATTTTCCCATAATTAAGAGCCACTTCATAGAGGCTGGGTTAGCCTTAGCAGGATCTGTAAATCGCATAGGGTCTATCCGAGGCTATTAACAGATTACATAATTTACCTACCACAGCCGGTTTTGAACCCGGAACCTTCAGCATAGCTACTCCGCACCCAACTAGTTTCTTATAAACGTATTTTTGGGCCTTACATAATTATACAGTCCCTGGTCATATTAATGTGACCACTGGATAGAATCGTTCTTGTTACATGTTTGCATTATCTTTTTGTATGCGTAATGATGTAAATCCAGTTTAAATATTAATTTTATGGGTAAGTTAGTTATCTGACAATAATATGAAATTGAAAAAAATAGTTTCGAAAATAAATCTTTATCTTTTTTTAATTTTTTTTGTGGTGTCACCCTATTTACAACCTATTGTACATATTGATGAAAAAAACTATCGAAACAGTTAAAATATATGATACAAATAATAAATCAATAATATACTTACCGAATCCGACTTGTATTTGATGAAAAAGAAACAATAAATCCACAAAAATTTCAAACACAAATTATGCACGGCATCGCTTGTAAAACAAAATGGCTGTACTAAAACCAATGCTGCCATTACTAAAAAAAAAAATACTTTAAAAAACTTATAACCTTGTTGCCATTACTTAAAACAGCAATTTATTAAGACATGCGAAAGTACATAAAAAAATTAGGAAAAAACAAAAAGAAAATAATCTTTCTTGGTGGTCACATTAGTAGGGCCAGGGACTGTACATGTTTTCTTAAGGATATAACTTGAGGTTATCAAAAATGAGTAAGATAAACGTGGTCGGATAAATAAAATGTTCTTAGGAAAAACTATTTTTTCTCTCATAAATTTGAGGGAAATTAATTACGAGATAGTCTTCTTTTATAAAATTTATATCATAAAAAACAGAACATTATAAAAAACGGAATTTATTTTCGATACACGATATCGAAAATATTTAAAATCATGTTTCGGATGTCATTATAGAAATTATGAAAGTTAATGTAATATATACGAAAATAGAAGAGAAACTTAATTTGAATATCATCGTTCATCAATTCTCTCTTACAAGGATAAAGAATATAAGATCCTCGAAAATCTTTCTCCGGTCATTTCTCACCCTTATCATTTATCGTAATTTATCGATTGATCGAAATGAGAGTAATCGAAAATATCCTTCCAAAAATTCTGTGGTAACTAATAATATTTCTAGCAGTGGCCACAATGGCAAGATTACAAATAAAAAACAGCAACAGAGGTATTGATTTTTATCTCCTACATCGACTATGTCAAATTAAAGAGAAGTAAAACGTATTTGCTTAACTAGTTTTTAAAAATGTCTGTTAGGGCTAATACTGAAAAAATAATTATTTTGTTAAGGAAGAGAGCGAAAAATCATTTGCATTTCAAACTTTTTAATGGTGCTTCTATTTTTCCTAAATTGGAACTTGTTAAATTTGTTCAATTCAAACTTCGGGTATGTTTCGGAAAACGCATACATTCGGTAATTATGATTGCTTACTATATATGTCTCAGAAATTTTGTATGTAACTTACAAGTAAATATGTATGACATGTAACCCAATTATAAATCTAGTTGTAACTTTACAACAGTTATAACTTTTATTGATAACTGTTATAACCTAATAGGAATAAAAAAAACATATTTTTGTATTTGTGTATAATTAATAACACAACAAATAACCAAGACAATTGAGGGGCTTGCAGCAACAACGATTTAACTCCATTTTTAGGCCAAACAGAGTTAACAGCCGTTTCTTGGGAGGAAAAATCATTCTTTCGTTTGGTTCATCAAAGAGTAATTTGTGCTAAAAAAATTCATCAAATTCGCAATTCTAGAGTCGATTCAATTCTAGAGTTAACTTCTTTTTGGCCCAAATAATTGAAAATTTCTTTCTGTTTAAAGTAAGGAAGCATATAATACTAGATCAATGATCTTCGACTTTGTTGGAACTTTCCGTGATACTTTTTTGAAAGCTCCTTACATTATGAAACCTTATGGCAAGAAAGATAAGTTCACCATAATTAAATGCAGAGTTTTCATTTATGGAGTGAAGGCCGTTAAACAAGGAGCCATAAGTTGCAGCTTTACTGTAAACATACAGGTAGCCCATAGCGTAAAAATCCGTGACACCAGAAATGAGATATCGCTGACCCTCGAAGTCTGCAACAGGCGTATAGTGGTCCTCTAAACTTGAAACCTGTTAAGCTAAAAGACGTGAAGGAAATCGCTGAGAATTATCTTGGCCACAACGAGATTTGGTTCTACGATGGTCTAAATTCGAATGATGATGTCGAAGATTCTGAAGAAATCATCGATGCCAAATACTATGATCATCAGTAGTTTTGGTAGTTTTGCATTCTTATTTTTTGTTACTGTGTTCTTTTCTTGATATAAACCAATTTTCTTGAAAATTTTCCTGTTCAATGCTTCCATACTTTAAAAAGAAAGAAATTTTCAATTATTTGGGCCAAAAAGGAGTTAACTCCAGAATAAAATCGACTCTAGAATTGCGAATTTGACGAATTTCTCAATGGAATTTGACCGAAACATGCAGTGGTAGGAGACACATAATTGGGCGACGTCAAAGGCGATTTAAATACATTCTCTATTTTTGAACAGTTTTTTTTATTTTACCAAAAATTATAAAAACTGGAGTTAACTCATTGTTGCAGCAAACCCTTCAATTATAGACATACATTTTCTATTTGGAAGACAAAAATCCACAATATTTTTCAGGATCTGCTCAAATAAATCCCTGTTTTCGTCCTTCCTTCTCCAAATATATTCACATAGGTACGAATCTATTCATTCTCGTCCCTTCTCTTGAGAGATGACCATAGAGATTCCATTCTTTGAGTATGAGCTCCTGAGGTTACTTCATGTCCTTTGGAACAAAGTCTTTTTTGATGTATACTTTATCTTGAGCATATTTTATGCTTGATTATTGATTTTTAACTATTTTCACCAGTTCTAAGAAATTCATTTATGACTGAGTAAATCATATCTACTACAAGTAAACTACATGATTTTATCTTTCTTTGCATTTTTATTTCTATTAGTTATAACAGTTATCAATAAAAGTAACTGATACTAAATAACAGATATTTAAAAAATAATCTGCATACCTCTTCCGAAACAGAACCCAAACTTTTTCCCAGTTACTCGTATTTCTAGATCTCCAAGTTACCAAAACATCTGCTACTCACTAGACATTTTTTATTTTACGAATTTACTTTGAGTTCCACATTTTCACCGCATTCAGCCAACGGCATGTTGTTTTATTGTATTTTATTACAAAATAGTGTACGGGTATTAATACAGTTCTTCTTTTCTTTCTTTTTTTTATTGAGCTAATTAATCTCTTTTAATAATGACTCACATTTTAGCAAATTCATTCTACTTTAAAAACGCTTCAGGAACGAAAATGTTCGGAAATAAACCTACTAAATTTCCAATCCATGGAATTTTTTTAAAATAAACAAATTAAAAATATTGATAATGGGACTTTTTAGTATGAAACGTAGTTGTAAAATAAGCAATAACTCATTTTCGATAAAATGTCTGACTTAAAATAAACTAAAAAATTAAATTTGTAATTAGACAAAAAGGAAAAAAAATCTCATCAGTGATCGAGAAATTGCAACCTCACACGCGCGATTTCTGTGCCCAGACTCATGTACCGGAAGTGATCATATCTTGTAAATTAATTTCCACGGGATAGAAGGAAATTAGCCAAATATGTCCTGAGAATGATTACGCCAGCAGGATTTAACCAATTTAAAGAGCCGATTTTTCATGATAAGTCAGAGTTCGAAGAGACGATTTTTTTATTTTTTTTTTGTTGTAACGACTCGATTACTAAACGGATGGGGTTCTGAATATTTTATTATATTGTAGTTATAACCAATATTAGTTCCAGAATGGTTATTATTATTAGTTTAGAGCACTGAGTTTTGGATGTTTTGGATTTATTTATTTCCCTAAATTTTTCATAGATGTACAGTCAGGGACGCAGATTTCCCACCCTGTCCTTCCCAAGTGTCCATGAGGTCTATGAGAGAGGTCACCGCTCATTCACCAGGGCTATAGATATATATAATTCATACCTCAGTTGTTGACAAAAATGAATATAATATAAAATATAAATATTAAAGTTAGAACTCTGCATTTAGTGCTTTAGCTAAATTCTATAGGCCGTGGGTTTTTACAACCGAGTTGTAAAATTATACAGAATTTATTGAAGTGAGCTAATAAAAGTTTTAATGATCGGTAAAAGGGACACGGGGGCTCGACGCCGAAGTGAATCATTTGTGACCGCGTTGCAATTACTTAATTGCTCTCAAAGGTATTACAGCCGGTAGCCAGGCTAGGGCCTCATTATGAACCTCAATGCACCCACCGCTGTCATCTCCTGCAACTTCCTTTTACAGCACTAATTAAAACTTAGCCTTCGTTTGGATGTACACCGCTAGGGAATTACCCAACCCACATAGACCCCAGAGTACGGGAAAATCAAGTTTATTTCTGAAACAACACCGCAAGAGGGATTTAATGCTCAACTAGCGCTTTGCGATAACAAAATACTAATATGTTATTTTAAACATTTCAAGAATAACTTAATTTATTACGCAAATAATTAAAATATTTCCGAATACTGATATAATAAGCATTGGCGTAACTAGAGTTGACTCATGGAGAGGGTTAACTCCCACCAGTCAACCACTCCAACATAATACTCCCTTCAACAAAGATGTCTCGTAATATAGGTATAATATGTATTATACTATAAATCATGTATCTTCAAATTAAATAAATAGATTACAGTTTTTTATAAATATTATTTTGAAAGTTATAAATGTTATTTTTGGAAGGGCAGTCAAGAAGTAGTTATTAAATACAAGTAGCCCTGTTTATTGGTTACAATAACTTACTACAGTTAATTGCGTATGGAACCTTCTAGACCCATCCAGACTTTACTTCTAGATTCTAAGCATTGTCTAAACTGTTCTTCTCACATATGCGATCTTATTGTTGCCGCTAGATGCCACTACTGCCGCTATAATAATATAATTAATTGTAAATAAACAATATTACGTTTTGGTTTGTCATTTTAGCGTATCTTTTATTTATTAAAATAACTGTGTTTGTACTTTCTTTTTGGGTGTTTAGCATTATTGCCCCTTACTTCTGTAATCACACAATAATAACTTTGATAAAGTAATATCCTTCGAATTTTTATTTTTTTAATTGTTACATTTTTTTTTTAAATTTCTTCTAAGCAATGGGGGGGGGTTACATCCCCAATAACCCCTCCCTCGTTACGCCTATGTTCACCAGGAAGGTTTAAGTATATAATTTGTCGAGGTTTTATGTAAAAGGGTTGGAAAATAACAATGTTGTCACTGTAGATATTTAATTTTGTTCATCTCTGTTATTCTAAGGATACCTGGTCCCAGAATAAAATTATTTTTCTATTCTATTCTATTCTAGATATGTTGAAACAATATCATTCTAATTTAAAAAAATATTGGACATTCATATATCATGAAGAATATCGAAACTTCTTTGGAAAGGAAATAATAAAAAGTCATTACTGTATATTTTTTACATTCTTTTCCCAGACATAAGAGAGTGTCTTGCCGCTCAGCATTGATGCAAAACATTCGCAAAGCCCGTATTGGAAGTGTGAAAAATAAAAACTACAATTATTGTATTGGGCTGTTGAGAATATTTCCAATTTATTCTGCCTTAGACCTAAGCTACTCTTGAAAAATAGTTTTCACAATAATTCAATGAGAACTCGAAATCATAATCTATAATAATAAGCATAATCTATGATTACGAAACAAGTCCCTACGATCATAATCATAGACTTTACCCTTACGAGCAGAGCTGAACCTAATGTTTTCCTAATGAAACCTCCAAAGGTTTTAATCCAGTTAAGATTTGAGGAATTTAATTTGAAGTTTTCATTCTTTGGATGAAATTTTTAATCAATAGTTTAAACGCTTTTGACAACATCTATGATTAATTTGGGATCTCTTGCCCGAATATCGCACAATTTTTAATTCAGAATAATAATATTGCTTTGGGCGATGACATTAGTAGATATCAGAAAAAACGAGATAGTTTTAGTCTTTTCGTTTTTGTTATGTTCCCTTTCTCACTATTATCGGAAAGAAAGCAATGTATACAGTGAGGAAGTGAAAACATTTCATATTCTCGGAATAGAAAATGTTCACACGTGCTTTACTTTTCAGGCGTCTACGAACAAATTTGCTCTCGAGTAAATTAAATATACTCGAGAAAACAGTTTAAAATTTCCAAGAAGAAAATTTCTACTTGTGACTTTTAAAACAGTTCTATTATTCAATGTATTGAGCAATCGTGTAAGATTTTTATAGATTCCTCAAAGCTTATTTAATATATTTATCCTTCTAACCCTAATCTTGGAAAAGGGAATAAATATTTTAAACGATTTCCAAGATGGATTTGGAAGAGGATATTCAACGGTAGACAATTTAGTTTTTTTTTTAATTTATTTATTGATATTAACAACAGTATTACAATAATACAACAAGTAAATTGATACGTGATAAATAATTACATGAGAATGGCAAGTAGAGAAATTACCCACTGGTAGTGCTCAAATCAAAGTTCAACTAAGGTCACGTGGCCATCTTCTTTTCAGACGCCTCGGAGGATTATCGGGAATTGAAAAGGAAGCTAGGTTTGAAACGAGAGGGTTTGAGTGAGAATGAACTTTGTTATGAAAGGATAGATACCGGGTTCGGGCCAAATCAGCAACAAAAGGGACATTAAGGTCGTTATGGGTGACTTTATTCTTAACAAAATAAGCAGCATTGAGGATTTTACGAAGGATTTTGGATTGTAAGGATTGGATACGAGAGGAATTCGATGGCTTAGTGGAGCCCCAAAGCTCTACTCCTTAAGAAATTAGTTATTTAATTATATTTTCATTAAACTGCAAATTAAGCCTTAAAAGTCAGATCTATTTACATTATATGCGATTGACATGCCTAAAAAAATATAAATCCTCTTCAGGATTTTTATAACTTTAGATTCACTATCATTAGTTTGAACGACTGGTGTAATTTCGAAGACATTTTCACATGCAGTTGGTTTGAAGCTGGGTTGTTTTATCCCTCTTGTACTCGTTATTTATAAACCATTTAGCAGAATCGATTGTAGATGTCAAATTTGGTAAACGTACTCTGTCTGATGTATTCCAATGACTTAGTCCTCGTAATACGTTTAACAAAAATGTTGATTAGTAGTTTGGCGTAATAATGTACAAAATGTATCCATTTTTTTTAAAGTGAAACTTTTATTCTATCGCCCCAAAACTTTTCGCCCATCTATCAGCATGTCGCATTACACTCGCAGAAGGGCGAATGACAGGATTATGGCGGCGCCCAGTCAGCTGACCGTGTAGCATTTATATTCTCACTACAAGTGTTCCGAGGTGTTTGGGTTTTTTGATCTGTGTATCAATGCATTTATTTACTTTATCGCAAATGTTTTAATGTTCATTAACTTTATTATTATTTATGTGTGACTCTTATTACTATGCACTTCGGCCTAAAAAGGCCCATTGTGCTTGAGTCCTAAAGATCACTAACATAGGTCTAGACTTCTGAGAAATTTTAAATAGTCTTTAAACCTCAGTTCTTGTCATTAACTTTGAATAAAATTAAATAAATACAAAAGATTTGTTTACTAATAACAAATCTCATCAAAGACTATCAAATCTTTTTATCAGTGTGTATTAATTTCAATTTTGATATATAATAATATATTTAATTATTTTTATACTATAAGGCATAATAGCTTACAACACCTGTATTGTTATTCTAAAGGGACTTGTCCCAGAATAAGTAAAGACATTATTATTATTATCTTGTTCTTTTTCTCGGTCTCTACCGGAGAATGGACCAACCCGGACATAAGTCAAGGGTTAGGCTAGAGTTTGTATAATGATGAAATACATCGATGATATATAAAATACATCAATATATAATCATAAACAAACACTTTATTGTGAATATCCCTCTTATATAATATTGCTCTTACTTTTTAATATGCGTTTATCATCTAAATGATTGTATTAATTATGTATTCCGTACTCTAATGCGCAAATTGAAATTAAATTTTATAATTGAATATTTTGTCTACTACCGATTTCCATTATCATTCCCATTTTTAAATAATTAAGTTAAGATTAAAAACGCAATTTTAATACCCTAAATCGAATAATTTTCCAATTTTTTTAGTTAAATGCCTACAAACCGAAAAAAAGTTTTACTTGCATCGTGGTTTCATAAAACCACACTTTTTTTTTTTTTATTATCACTGTAAAGTGAAGTATGAATATTGAAACCTTGCTTAGAAGCAAGTTCATTATTATTGGACTAATCCCAATAATTTTTACAATGAAATTAATTCACTTTGTTTATTTGGCACTGAATAAAAAATTGTTAATTTTAAAAATATATTAGAATAAAAAAAATAATGGTTATATTTTGCACATTATTAGACCAATCTACTAATCATCATTTTTACTGCGGAGGTTTCAGTAAAAGTATAAATTTACGATTTATTATTTGATCCATCGGGATTCAGTCGGGGTTAACTTCAAGAGGAAAAAAAGATTAGTATTGGGTTGGATACTGAACTGTGTTTCTGTTGAAATGACTTCTTATGGAAAATTAAATATTAGATGTTTGTTAGCAAAACTATCTTATCCAGCCGAAAGATGTAGATATAAGGGAAAATGTAAACGTTGTAAAGTTTATGTAAACATTCGAAGGCGACAGCGTACACACTACGTACCTGACACTCCAACTGGTGATGGGAATGATGTGTAAATAAAACGGTGGCTAAGACAACGTATAGTTTCCATGGTTGGCACATTCAGCCTTTATAACGTGGTCTCCGGGGGATTTAAATTACAAAAACCTTTTCATCCGTTAACAATTCAGAGTTTTTCCACGCATTTAAAAGTACCATAGAATAATTGTTAAATCTGTGTAAACTAGACAGAATAACAATAACAAGAGACTGGATTTGTCTGGCCTGGCTACGAGCCTGGTAGCTTAGTTGGTAAAGTACCGCGCTAGAGTTGCGGAAGATCCGGGTTCGAATCCCGGCCAGAACAAATCTTTTCTCGTCAATATAAAAATATTTAAATAATCACAATAAAAAAGTTTTTTCCAATAATAATGGTGTAGGGTACTGGACTTTAAAATTATATTTTTCCTTTGGTGTATAGAAACACAAAAACCTTTAGTCCAAAATTCATTTGATTCATTTATTCTTTATACATTTCGACCCAAAAGTGGTCAGTTTTAATATATACCTTACATCATCATTCAAGCTAGTATAAATCTCTATCTGCAAAAAAAAACACTTAAAAAAATATTCGAACAATCAAAAAATTTAACATTATAAAAATTTTTTTATAAAACAACAAATTTAGTTAGTTTAGTGTTTTTATAAAACACCTTATATTAGTTACACAACTATACATGGCATCGTCAAAATGCATTGTACAACTGTTACAATTTTTACATTATTATTGTCCTTACAATAGTACACATAAGATACCTTTTATTTGGAGATTAACATTTAAAAGAAGCTAGGTGAGTTCCACCCATAGTCAGGCACTGTTAGCTAATAAGTGGAGCTGGGACTTAGTCCAGTCTGGATTAGCAGAATAATAATAATGGCTTATTATATTTTATTTATTACATATTAATTTTTACTTTTAGGGAAAACAAAAACATTAGATGTATTTTAGAACATTCTTTTTATTAAAGAATATTGAGAAATATAACATATTTTAGTTCTATTTTATATACATCCGAAATCAATTTGTTTGTTGTTGTTATAAAATTACTGAATTTAATAGATATAAGGAGAAGAGCAGGGTGTGTTAATAGGTTGAAATCTTTTATTTAAATTTTATTAATATTTTAATGTATATTAGCAAGCTGATAATTTGTAGAATTAATTTTTATTTGTATGTTCATTTAATTTTTAAAAAAGTTATAAATATAAAACTGACGTACGTCAACCAAATCCTAATTAAACACTAATGTTCAATGAACATTCTTCCCCACATATACATCGTAAAAATTGTGAGTACTGGAAATATAGGATCAGTGAAAGAGAATGGATTTGTCTGGCCTGGTTACGAGCCTGGTAGCTTAGTTGGTAAAGTACCGCGCTAGAGTTGCGGAAGACCCGGGTTCGAATCCCGGCCAGGACAAATCCTTTTCTCTTCAAAATAAAAATATTTAAAAAATTAAGAAAGTTTTACGTGAGATGTATAACATGGACAAATGAAATATCGGGATAATTTTTCTAATGAATTTTTTGTTAGACTATTTGTTAATATCCAAAAAATGGTTTGAGCAACAGAAATCTAATTATAGGTTTAGGATATATAGAAGGAAAGACGAATGAAATGTCGGAAAAGTTTTATAATGATTTCTCTGTTGTTCTTTATAAATAATTATAAAATACGGTTCATATGTTAAAGGGAAATGAAAGGAAAAACGAAGGAAAAGCCAGAAAATTTGTACACTGATTTTTTTCATCGCCTTGCATTTAAATAAAGGGGGAAATTGATTGAGCCAAGAAAATATATTCACGAGGTATAAGGGGAATGATGCTTGGAAAAAAAAGTTAATTTGCATATGAAATTTCAATAGAAAAAAAATACAACGTAATGTATAATACAAAACACCTTCACATACTTCATATTGGTATAAATGCCAGTAGTGAAATATACTATACCATATTGGAAGGTTCCACAAAAACTGAACATACACAATAAAGTTTAAGCTGCATCATTATATAATTTACTTTTCATTTTTTTTTTAGTAGTTTATAGTTTTTTTTGTTTTGCTTTTTAGTAGTTAGGTTACGAGAGTACTGTTCGGTTAATCAAGCGGAGCAAGTGGCTGTGTTAAAAGCAATACAATTGGTCATGGACCATTTAATGAATATTTGTTTAAGCTTAAAATAATAAACAGCCCGAAATGTACTTGTGATGCGGAAATACCCCAATCTCCTGGACACTTGGTGTATGATTGCTCTTTGAGGGAATCTCAAAGATCGGCATTTATCAAAGAAGTTGTGACGAGACATTTGGCCTGCGGACTATAACACATTAATTTCCCAAAAATACTTTAGAGAATTTGTAAAGATTTTGTATAGTTTCGAGTTGTAGGATTATTAGGCATATAAAGTATCATTGTATGAAATTATTGTTAAGTATTGTGTAAACTTTTGTATATGTTTATTTTATTGCACAATTTATGTACATATTAATGCACGTAGTACGATGTGGGGCGTGCCAGAAAAAAAAAAAAAAGTAGTTTAAATAAGTCATAAAATATCCGCAAATGTAGTACTATTGAGCAGAGAGTAAATCGGCAAAAGATATTTCCAATATTTCTTGCGAGAAATATAGTAAGAGGTGGAAAGAAAATGGTCCAAGGAAGAGGCTAAAAAGAAAACCTTTTTTACTTGTCAGATTACCTACTCCAGCGACTGAGTGAAGAAATGCCTCAGCAACATCTCCCCTTCTTCTCTCCGATTATTTTTAGTGCTTTCTTTTGATTGCACAAATATTTCTTACATTTCCTTTTCTTACCGTAATTCTTTAGTGATTTTGCTTAGTTTTTTTTTTTTTTTTGCATCATAATTAATGGTACATGTTTAGCAAAACTTGATGATCATACTTGATATAGCGTGTTTTATTGGAGGCCAATTTCCCCTAAAAGTATTTTATTTTATCAACCTCCATGATCATTAAAGTAACTAGAGTTGACTCATGGGGGGGTTAACCCCCCAGCAGTCAACCACTCCAACATATAACTCCCTTCAAAAAATATGCATCGTAATATAGGTATAACTTATATATTATACAATAAATCATGTAGCTTCAAATTAAATAAATAGATTATAATTTTTTATAAATGTTATTTTTGGAAGGGCAATCAAGAAATAGCTTTTAAATACAAGTAACCCTATTTATTGGTCACGATAACTTACTATAGTTAATTGCACACGGAACTTTCTAGACCCATCCAGACTTAACTTCTAGATTCTAAGAATCATTCATACTGTTCTTCTCACATTTGCGATCTTATTGTTGCCGCTATAATCTTACTAATATTATAAATGTGAAAGTTTGTATGTTTGTCTCTCTTTCACGCAAAAACTACTGAACGGATTTGGACGAAACTTTACAGTAATATAGACTATACATCAGAATAACACATAGGCTATAGCAAGGCGGATTTAGGGGGGAGGTGCACGGGGGCACGTGCCCCCCCACAGTTTTTTAATTACTTTGGAGAATCCTTTATACTACATAATTAAAGACAAATCACATGATAATAGTGGTTAAAATTACAGAATGAACATGAGTGAAACTATTTGTTTTGATATCCTACTAATCTTACTAATATTATAAATATAAAAGTGTATGTTTTACTCTTTTTCATGCAAAAAATACTGAACGGATTTGGATGAAACATTACAGTAATATAGTTTATACATCAGAATAACACATAGGCTATAGCAAGCGCGCATTTATGGGGGGGCGCCGGGTGTAAGTGCCCCCCTACAGTTTTTAGGTACTGCGGAGAAGCCGTTATAGTACATAATTAAAGGCAAATCAGGAACTTAGTATCTTGAAATTTGTAGATAGGTTCATTGTATAGTTTAAGAAAGAAATTTTGATAATTCCACCCCAAGGGTTTCCCCTTTAATATAATAGGGGTTCAAAGGTTGTATAGAATCCGTCAGTTTTGAAGTTAAACATCTGAAATTTTGGATGTACGAATAACTTCTATTTTAAAAAAATAATTAAATTATTTATTTAAATGATCTTTCACGAAGGTTTATGTGGCAGACCAAATTCCACGCGAGGCATAAGTTAGTAATATAATAAATAAACAGTATTACGTTTTGGTTTGTCATTTTAGTGTACAATGAATAATTGCATTTAAATCATTAAAATAACTGTGTTTGCACTTTCTTTGTTGTGTTTTTGACATTATTGACCTTTACTTCTGTAATCCCACAATAATAACTTTGAAAAAGTAAAATCCTTCAAATTTTTATTTCTTTTAAATTGTTACTTACAATTTTTTTTTTTAATTTCTTCTATGCAATGGTGGGTTGCATCCCCAATAACACCCCCCCCCCCTCTTCGTTACGCCTATGCCCATGATTACCAGATATCGTATCAATAATATAAAAGAAACAAATAAATAGTTGCAGGAAAATAAGCATGCTTATCGACAGGTAATCATTCTTGTGCCTCAAGGCCGTTGCCAAGATGGGAGTTAGGGGGGGTCAAACCTCCCTCCCCCCCCCGAAATCCCGAAATTTAGTTAGTATTAAAATTAATACTAGGTTAAAAAAGTGCAAATTAAATTAAAAACAACACACACAATTTTACCATTTTACATCATTGTGCATTGCAACAAGCATACTTATATTTATATTTGCTTGAAAATGTCCTCCAACAACTTCACAATAATTAGCAATCGTATCGAAAATCAAGAATTGAAGTTTGTTGTTGTTGCGTATTGCATTTAAATCATTCATCATCCAATAATAGTTTATATGGGCAAATTTATCCAAATTTGAATAATTATCATGAATAATGGTATTAAAATCCTCGATCCTGACCTGACCCCCCCCCCGAAATGTTTTCCTTGGTACAGACTTCCTGTGCCTTACAATGCTTATGATTAAGCTACTGTCTTTATTTAGATGCAACCGTCGTATATTAAATCTGATATAATAGACATAATCTCCATCAATAAAAAACAACTTGGGAAACTCATAATAATGAGGAAACGCAAGACAGATACTGAAAAGGTTTAAATCCATCCAGATGATAGATAATTAATCCTTCATTTACAATCAGTTACAATTTAATTTACAAAAACAGTCGTAAAACAGAGATAAAATAGTGCTTTAGTACCATAACGATCTCTGTTAAAGCCATTGACTTAAACGTAACCAGCAATTTTCTGAATCAGCCAAGCTGTGGGGAAAATTGATTCATAACTAAATCACTTCTTAATAAACCCGTTCATAATACAATTAAAACTGATATCAAAGACATCGATAACCTTTACGCGGCACTTTTTTTTTTTTTTTTTAATGCAATATAATCCTAGAATTGCCGGGTATTAAAAAGACGATTTGCAGGCAAGATTTATGATAAGGAGAACCCAACTGGTCGCAAAATCTGATATAATAGACATAATCTCCATCAATAAAAAACAATGGCTATCGTAAAAGGTCAATGGCCAATGGTCAATCATATAGTTAACAATTAATTAGTACTTGTGTTTAATATTTGATGGAAATTTAACCTTTACGTAAGGGGGTGAAAAAACTTCCTTCTTCTGCGAGGTGGGGTACTGAGTACTGAGTACCCCAGCCATTATAATTAAACATAAATACTCAATTTTGGATTTTAATTACATTCAAGTAATTTATTCCAATTATTTAAACCTTCTTTTAGATATTTAGGTAGTTGGATTATTAAAAAAATAATCTTGAGAAAAAATATGTACTTTTATAAAAACTTCGGTTAAATGGTTACAATTTATTATAAAAGTTAAAAAGACGAATAACTGTAAACCTGATAATAATTTAAAAACGGGATGTATAACTAATACAAATATGTTTTAAAAATTGGAAAAAAATGGATAGTAAAAAAAGCTGCAACAGTTTATGTTCTCCTACTTCTTCGCACAGTTTTTGCATAGCACTTGGGAAAACTTGCATGTTGGTTGTAGACATGAGTTGCACACCTTGGTAGTTTTTTAATCAATTTTTTGGAAACACTTGATGAACCTAGTTTAGGTTTTCTGGGCCTTTTTGGATCAACATGTGTTTGGGAAGTAGTTGTACATCTTGGAACTTGTGGGCTCCTCCCTTCGAATAGAACTCGGTGCATGCTAGTGATCAGCGCCTTAGGGAGCCCAGGGTTTTCTATTCTTCTCTTCAAATGAGGAGAGATAAGGCTGTTCCCTAATTCCTTATTGAAATTAAAAGCCTAGATGCACGAAAAATCATTCATATCCCGCCGGTACTAGGAGCGGAGAAAAGTTGCGTTTGTAGGGAGGTGGGGTACTCAGTGCCCCAACCAGCGAGTTTCGCATGGTTTTAATAGTTCAATAAATTTCATTATCTTATAAATTTAATCATTCATTGATTTTAGGAAAAATAAAAAAAAAAATTAAAATTTTCAGAAAATAATTCAGGTTTTGAGAAACGTTTCAAAGTTTGTTGGGAAACTGTATACCCCACGTCCCTACTTAAAGGTTACGTAAAATAATAAGGTGCAGCATAAAATATGTTTCGATGATCACTTATTACAAAAATACTGAAAACTAAAATATTAGTAGCAATCACTAAAACAAATGGACAAAATTGATGAAGGTATGGTCAAAATGGATAAATGCTTTAAATCTGAAGATGGATAATTTACGATATGATAAACAATACTTGTACTGTTGCGTAAAGGAACCAATTAATAAAATATACTACGATTCGTATGTTGTATGTTGAACGCTTTGGTGGTGGGGTGCTGTCACATGTTTGGAGCCTGTTGATCGTTGGGATGTATTGCACCTTTATCTTCGAGATGTGATTCACATAACCTTTTTTTTTTGTGTCTTGATAATGCCTGAATAGGCGAAACGTCGACCGATAAGTGGGTGTATTACTGGAGAAATTTTAAACATAAGGCTTTGCATTGTGGTTTTTCCCTATTGCATTATAAAAAATGTACCACGATTAAGTGAACTAAGATCGCGTTAGAACGGTAAGGCAAGTAAGCAGTTGCAATAGCCAGTCCTAAATAGATAATAAGTAGAGCTTTAAGTCGATACTTCTCGAGAATGAAAGCGAATAGCGTCTTACCACTTAATCCAATTATTGAAGGGACTATGCACAATAAAAGATATAAAAAAGTAGTCAGAACCTCAAGTCTTCAAATGCTATTATAGAACGATAATCTCAATAACGTAAATACACATTTAATAATGGGTTTCATACAAGACTGAAAAGACAAGAAACTGCTCGACGTTTTCACCTACTTCAACATTTACTGGAGAAACGTTCAAAGCTCCCAATTAATTACAAAAGACTCATTTACATGACAGTTATCAGACCTATTTGGACATACGGAGTTGAGCTGTGGGGCTCTACTAGACCATCCAATTCATCTCGTATCCAATCCTTACAATCCAAAATCCTTCGTAAAATCCTCAATGCTCCTTATTATGTCACAAACAAACTCGTCCATCATGTTCCGAGACCTTCGGAGAGAGAGAGAGAGTTCACCGTGAGAGGCCTCTGGTTTGGGTCTCGCGGAACGATTCCGAAAAGAACTTGGAGCTTCCTCGATGACCTGGGTGTCAATGGCAGGGCTCTGAATATTATTCTTGACTCCCTGGGGATAATTCACCATCATGTATATAGTAGCTGATACCCCACGCGCTGATATATATTTTTTTTTTTTAATTTATTTATCTTCATTAATTGTATGGTAATGTATATGTGCTTAGTTTATCTGGTTTGTATTTTCTATATTTTCTTGTATGTAAAAAAAAAGAAGAAAAAAAGAAAAGAGAGTAGAAAAAATTAAGAATTGTACTGTAGTTTTTAAGTATGCGTTTAAAACAAACAAATTGTAATGTACATTATGTCCGATATGGATTGATCAGTATGCTGTGTATTAAGGCAATCCAATATAATTGGACAGCACTGCTGAAAATAAAGCATTTCTATCTCCCATATGTTGCTGATTTGGCCCAAACTAGATACCTATCCTTCCATGAAAAGCTCCATACACACTTGAATCCGCTAGTCTCTCAACTTGCTTCCCATAATATTCCTGATAACCCTCGGAGGCGTCTGAAAAGAAGATGGCCTCGAGACCTTCTACTAAAGAACTTTATTGGAGTGCTATCAATGGATAGTTTCTCCACAAGAGTTTTTTTTTTCATGTCATTTGTTCATACAGTAGATTTACTTGATGTAATATGATTACAGTTGTAAATATCAATAAATTATTCTCTTCCCTAAAAAAAAAATAAAATAATGGATTACAAACCGGATTTTGATATTATCAACGTAAGTATTAATAAGCTGAATGAGACAGTGCTACAAGAGCTTGTGGCATTACAGACAAGAATGTAGCATTACAATTAGCTCTATAGAAATGGCATCCAATAGAATTATGTAACCAATTATGTAATTTCACAAACAACCGCTAAATGCTTTGTCAGACCCGTGAAGCCTTTGTCAAAATTATTTAGAATTGTGGAGAGTTTTCATTAACATAAAATCATAAAATTTTTATTGTTATTATGGCGGAGTTTTTCAACCGGGGGGGAGGAGGCGGTCTATAGTACCGGTCTTTGGCGGCAACTAGGAATTCCCAGGGGAGACCAACTTAAGAATGAGTGCTTCCTTCTCTCCCTCAACACAGGCCCATATACCAATTCGTTTTACTTCTTCAAGTAAGGTCAAAACAGCAGTTACAATTTATTTTCTATTCTAAAAATATTTCGTTGGAAATTAACCTTCTTTCATATTCTGCCGCCTGTGAACAGGTATCCTTTTAGGTCTATTCGGTCCAGTCACGTCTATTCGGAGTGTGAAGATCAATATCAACACCAAAGACTTGAGTCACTTTAATCTATTTTAATGATCCAAGCAATATGGGAATTAAACTAAATAATATTCCACACATATATTTAACAATCGATTATTAACTTAAAAAATTTCTGTAATAAAACAAACCATTATACACACAGGAATGTTATTATCTATATTTTTCTTCGAGTGAAATTTCTTCGCACGTGCACCTTGTTATTGTAAGATATGTCGCAGATTTAAAAAGAAACATTTTTTAGTTTTTTAATGTTTTTTATTACTTTATTTTATTGTAAAACGGAAACTCCAAGAAGATTTCGATGCGTTTTCAAAATATCGATAATGGTAATCAAATTTCAAATTTTCCGTACCACGGGTAGTTGTTTGTTCATTTAACGTCACTTTATGCTACTATGGCTAATTGGACGATGCTACATACAGTGGGAGCTCTAAATTTTGCCTATCCAGGTTTAATTAGGATAGGATTTTTTAACGAGTACCTGACATCGTACAGGGTCGGGACCCCCGTTTAACTTCCCTTCCGAAGGACGGCGTAACTAAGGATTTTTTACTCCCTTAAAAAATCCTGGTGCCACCTGCCGGGCTACGAACCCGCAATCTTGGGCTTAGTAGTTTGTTACTCTAATCACTAGACCACGGGTGACCGTATACCACGGGTACTGACGCATTCATCCACAGTACTGATATAAAACAGATTTACTAGACATTCTTTAGGAAAAATATTTAATTTATTTATGAATTGAAAATTAAGATTTGTGGATTAATTAGTTTGGAGTATTTATTGTTACCATAGAAATTAGGAATTCATAAGTAAATTCTAGGAATGACAAGGTACTGACATTTAATTCATAAACTGTAAATATTCCTTGGACTGCATGTTATATTATATACGAACATTAACGTAACTAGAGTTGACTCATGGGGGGTTAACCCCCACCAGTCAACCACTCCAACATATTACTCCCTTCAAAAAAGATGCCTCGTAATATAGGTATAATTTATATTATACTATAATCATGTAGCTTCAAATTAAATAAATAAATTATAATTTTTATAAATGTTATTTTTGAAGTTATAAATGTTATTTTGATTGTAAATGTTATTTTTGGAAGGGCAATGAAGAAATAGCTTTTAAATACAATTAACCCTATTTATTGGTTACAATAACTTACTACACTTAATTGCATAGGGAACTTTCTAGACCCATTCAGATTTTACTTCTAGATTCTAAGAATTGTCTAAACTGTTCTTCTCACATTTGAGATCTTATTGTTGCCGTTAGATGCCACTACTGCCGCTATAATAATATAATTAATTGTAAATAAACAGCATTACATTTTGGTTTGTCATTTTAGTGTACCTTTTATTCATTAAAGTGACTGTGTTTGCACTTTCTTTGTTGTGTTTTTGACATTATTGATCCATACTTTTGTAATCCCACAATAATAACTTTGAAAAAGTAAAATCCTTCACATTTTTATTTCTTTTAAATTGTTACAATTTTTTTTATAATTTTTTCTAAGCAATGGGAGGTTACATCCCCAATAACCCTCCCCCCTCGTTATGCCTATGTATTCGAAAGAAGTGATGGAATATGTTCATGAGTATCGTACTGACACAATCATATAGACTGATAATGGATGACCATTTAGGGGAAAGAGCACATGGCATTAATCGACACTGTTAGAAGGAAACAACCCATGTATCCCGTATGGGGGACCTTCGCACATGTGGCCGATTGGAAGGATCGGATGATTCGGTTTAAAAATAAATTAATCTGAAAGCGCCCAAGAATATAATTTACAAAACCAGAAGTAAAAGAGGCAGACCGGGCTTAGGGCGGTAGTGTAGCCGATGACTCAAGGGTCATCGAGCAAAATAATATATTGTAAAGATGTTGTTGGTTGGTGTTAAAGGCGTAGAACCCTCAGGTCATCAAGGCACATGATTCGTTTTGTAAAATTTTGGTAAATGGTATTGTCGATAAATAACACACACGCGCACTCATGTATTCAGACTGTATGATAGAGAAGTTTATTTAATACTATTTAAACAATAGTTTTGAATTCACTAGGCATGCTAGCTTCTCAGCCATCTCTCTGGTATTTCCATTTTAATGTTTCTATATAGTTCTGGTGGAGTGAGAATCATTAGGCCAGGCAGCGATAGTGCCTCTTGAGCTGCTTGATCTGCAAGCTAATTACCCTTAATGCCTATGTGAACAGGGAACCATATAAAATATTTGGTCTTTCTCTTCTCTAGGAGTCTTGAAAGTTGATATATTGATATTAATAACAAGTGGATGGTACGGATACATGTCATTCAAAATATCTTTCATTTAAAGTCGTTGAGATTAAAAAGATCGTTGTTGGTTATGGTCAACAAACCAGTCAGCATTCCCCGGAAAACAAACCTTTTAGCTCTGAAGGAAGTATTTTTGGCAAGCCACTTCAACCTGATTGGGGCACCTCTCGTATTCTATGACCCTGTGCCCCTCAGCCGTCCCGACCAGGGTAAAGATAACTGTAAAGTCGAGTAAGATGATTTATGTCCAACCTTCCATGGTAATGACCGGTAGGTCGGCCACGTCAGTTTTCAAGCTGGCTTTGTGACCAGGGTGTTAGCACAAAGGGACCAGTAAACCGGACATCTGCCATTAACGTGGATAACTACGGTAATTCCAGAGCTAATACATCGGACCAAGTCTCGAGCAGCGAAGAAGGGACGCTTTTATTAGATGGAAACTTATCAACCGGTTTCTAAATAACACAATATTCGCCATAGTACTGTTGAGGTATCCGTCAAATCACATATCAGCTATCGATGGTGGAATATCAACTATGACGCTCACGAGTAATGCGAAATCTGGGTTCGATTTCGTAGATTAAATCTGAAACTTATTAATCATTACCTAGCATTCCAAAAACCAACATAATAATCCGAAGTCTGACTCAGTATTCTATGGAACGAAATTAGCTTCAATTTCAGTTAGACCTGCATTGTAATGAAAACAGCAATCATCAACGGTATTACTTAAATTATCAATTTTTTAACGGGTTCAAAATTTAGATATTTTACCTTTGAAAAAACTCTGTTGTCGTATTTTTGGGAGAGTATCAAAAAAGTTCTAAGTAATTTTGACAGGGGACTACAAAATTTTGTTCAAATCAAATTGAGATGGAGAAATACAATCAAGCAATGATGGGGATAACAATGTGTAAAACTGTTGATAAAACATTGTAAAGGGTAATTTTAAGAAGGTAAATTATGTAATAACTGGAAAGACAATAAGACTGGAGAAGATAATCAATTTCAAATAGAATACAGTTGTGGTCTGTAAGATTAGTTTCGTTTGAATATTAAGAGGGAAAGTTTCGCCAGTTGCTGAACATGACCTATACAATCAATTTCGATCCGAACTCACTAAATTTATTTATAGTATCGATTTTGAAAAGTTGACATCCATTTAAGAATAATCATACAATGCAAAACATAGATAATCATCATGTAATTATTGTAATTTTAACTTAGTTAATTTGTTAATTGTTAAATTTGTTAATTTAATCTTGTTAATTTTGTTAAGTTGTAACAGCATGTATATAATAATGCCTTTTGTATATATATGTTAGTATTATGAAATTGTAGTTAATTATTTGTAAAAATGAATTTAAAAGGCATATAGTATTCTCAAGTATGGAATGTAAAAAAGTTGATATAATTGATAAAAGTATTTTAAATTTTAGATTAACAAAAATTATGGTAATTTTATAACACTGGGTAACATGTTAATTTTTCATGAGACCAGTGAGATTACAATTGATGAACAGTATTAGAATTTTAATAAGTGTAAAATAACAAAATTTTAAATATTCTTTTAGGCTTCCACGACCTCTATTATTACAAAAGAGTTGGTTTATTTCTTCTGGTTTAGGTCGTGTAGATAAATTTTTCGCCAACGTTTCGTCAACCATGCTGCTGACTTCCCATATTAAATTCTTGGAAGTCAGAAGCATGGTTGACGAAAGGTTGGCGAAAAATTTATCTACACGGCCTAAACCAGAAGAAATAAACAAAGTCTTTTGTAACAAAATTTTAGTTGTTAAAACAGTAAATAAACAATAAACAGTTCTCCCTACTTAAGAGCAATTTTTTTGTTACCTCCACCCGGACAATTTTTCGTTTCGACCCATATTGCAAGTCTTCTTCAGGGTTAGATATAAAAAATATAGACAGTTAAAATTGCATTGGTAAAAATTAAAATACATATTTAATTATACGTATTCAAGTATTTTAACATTAATTTCTATCATATGTAATTTTAACTGTTTGTATTTTACACATTTAGCCCTGAAGAAGACTTGTAATGTTGGTAGAAACGTTGGCTCTCTAATAAACAGTTCTCCCTACTTAGAGCAATTTTTTTTCACCTACACTATGGGGACGACTATTATTATTCAAAATTTAATATCTAAACTACCTCGAAATTAAGTATGTAGGTTTAAGTTATGTAGGTCGTTGACTACTTTATGATTATAGACGAACTGAACATACGACTAACTAATCGGCGAAGGTTAACTTCAACGTGAATGAACTAACCGTTTGGAAAATTCCTGAATTATGTCGGCCATAAAGGCAGAGGACACGAGGAACATTTCCGATAAAACAGAAATTGCAGTAAGATAAATCCTAAGTATTTAGCTAGTAACTAAGCCGGGGCTGGCTAAGTGAGGCAGACGCCAACTGTAATCCCTAGGGTAACCGGATTACAAGCTCCACACCTTAATGCTTCTCAGAGTGAGGTTATTAAATTCTCCTAGCGGGGTAAACCCCACGGCGATTCAATTTATGTAATTGTTATGTATTGGTCTTGACAATCCGGGGACTTAAAGTTCCTAATCCAGTCTTTAATGTGCCTCTGATTCTGCCCGAGTCCTTTACATTTGACCTACGACCTCACAGCTTATATTAATATGGCCCATTTGGTTCCATACGGTACTCTAACCGTCGACAGAGTCCCTTGACGAGCACTTAAGGTATTCAGCCAGCCCCCAGGATCCTAACTAAGCCTTTTATTGCCTGTCACTGAAATTGACCCTTAGCCAGGCGCTAGACGTCCCAGGGGCAGCAGGTAACAACTTTATTGCTATTGTCCACTCTACACAGGACGACTAAGGTTTACTTTTAGCCTCTCATTGGAAGGACGAATAGCAGACGATCTAAAAATGTCTTTAGAAATTTCCATTTTCAAATAATATCAAAAATCCCTGTCTGCCTTCAAAAGGACGGCAAAGCGCCTGGTCCAAGATCAAATGGCTAGTTTGGTTCGCCATTTTATAATTAATTGATTCATGCCAGAGCAACTCGTACAAATTATTTAATTTAAAAAAATAAATAAATATTCTGTTTGCGAAACTGATCGTCTACTACTTCAGCTTCACTGTCAGATGACCGAATTCATACACAATATTAATGTTGTAAAATTATCTTTCTAATGAACGTTATTTCACTGATAGTAAAAACACTATCTCTAAAAAACAACCTCACACACCACACAACCTCTAAAAAAAACACCATTTAGAACATGGAGTATTGTAGTACCGCATAAGACACGCACCTCAATAATTTAAATTTTGTAGATAAGATTTTGTGTCCCTAAAGGCTTTAGGGATAGATTTAGGCTAAATCTACGATTTTTATAAATAAATATTCTAAATTTTATATTGTATATTTTAAATACTTGAAGAATTTTTATTTGGCCATTTCTCGTTAATGATTTTATATTGAATAGGGTAAAGTTTAGTCTTTTAAGAATTTTTGCTAGAAAATTGTGCCAACAGAAATTAAAATTTTGAAAAATCGACCGCTTTAGTGTTTCATAATTTAATTTCAGATCGGAGGGTAACAATCATTTGTTGTTGAATGATCGTGATATAGAGCATTGGAAAAATTATTTTTGTAATGCTCAAATATATTGTGAGGAATTGCTTCATCAGTATACTTTTACCGTTGGTATTACAATGAAATGTTTTCGAAAAGAGACTTTCGGCCAGAGCCAAAGCCCTTCTCACTTCGGAAAACTTTTCGGACAGGGCTTATTTTTTAATTCTTAATTACGACACTTTAGAAAATGTAGAAACGCAAGCCGCCACCAAAGATTGTAGTCAAGCTGTTCTTCATTCGCCATTAAAGATGGCGGGTGAGACTAGGGTTCTTTCAATATGGGTATGGTACGATATTTTTTCTTTCGATAACAATATTTTTACTCGATATTTTTTTTTTTGATATATTATCGATATCGGTAGAGATTTGTGAATATCGAATAAGTGAAAATCAAAAATACCAATGATCGACTGAAAATGAAAGAGAGGGGATGATATCTTATAAACATACCATATTTTTTCTTGTAATTACATGCTTCAATATTTTTTTTTGTTCAAATAGATTTAAAAGTTTTATGGAAAATAATTTGATTGGCTAAATTTCTTATAAATTTTATTTTTTTAAAATTATACTCACACGGTTTGAGTACAGATAGAGTTCTTCCGATACCCAAAAATATAGTTATCAGCCCTTTGCGATATATCGGAATCAAGTATCGATATTTCGGTAATATCAAAAGAATGTGTTACCATATCTGATTTTTTTTTTTTTTTTAACATAGTGTATTACTTAATTAAAATTCTAATCTGAAGATTTTACATTGGGAGCTCTAAATTTTGCCTATCCAGGTTCAATTAGGATAGGGATTTTTAACGAGTACCTGACATCGTACAGACTCGGGACCCCCATTTAACGTCCCTTCCGAAGGACGGTATAACCAATAATTTTTTACACCCTTTAAAAAAGCTTAGGGCCACCTGCCGGGCTAAGATCCCGCGATCATGGGCTTAGTAGTTTGTTACGCTAACCACTAGACCACAGATCGCCCCCTTATGTTGACACTTCAACAACAGGGAAAATTTTAAATTTGCCTTATGTGTGATGTTTTCCCGCCATTAGAAACTTCACAGCTATTCTACCAACCTTGGTAGTAGGCAACTATAAAATTTTCTGATTTCACGTGATATCGATACTTGATTTCGATATATCCCATAGGGCTAATATCGATATTTTTGGGTATCGGAAGAACCCTAGGTGAGACACGTGAAGTTGACATGAAGTTGAAGTGTGCTGACAAGGATAGTGAAGGTTACAAACAGCTGGGTGAACAAAGAGGTTTGTATGAAAGGGTTTTGCCAATGCCTCCATCACTTCATTTATTTAGTTGCATTATATTACGTTCCCGTTCATTAATTAGTATTTATATTCCAGTGGCAAATCCATGAGTAACCTATCCCCAGCTCTTTTGTATGCCTGGCTGAGTACAGAATTGTTGTGGTGTATTTTTCTCTGTTTTATGACTTTTTGTGAGTGTGTGTAGGGAAAGCAATACCGTTACAAATTTTCGACCCCGGTATTTCGGTATTTTCGCTTTTAGAACCGGTAATACCGGTAGAATACCGGTTGATTTAAAAAATGTAAACAAAATTAAAATTTACTTACTATAGGTTATGTTATTATTTAGGGGTAGTACAAATATATGTCAAACACAACTAAACAACAAAATATTTATTTTCAAGAATAATTTAACAAAATTAAATCCAACTTTGTTAATATATATTAAATTAATTCGTACGAGTGATTATTAGTTTTGATGCAAATTGAAATATGATTTTAAAAAACTAATATGGTCCAACGTACCGTCGTCTAACCTCGATCTTATTTTTGTGGTTATATGTTGAGCAGCCGAAAAGGCTCGTTCTGACTCCACACTTGTTGTTGGTATTGTTAACAAGTATTCATAAGCAAGCTTTAGATGCACCCCCCTTATTCCATGATCTTCAAAAAATTGTAATTCTTTTTTAAGTTTATGTTCTATTTCTAATCTTTTGTTTTGTTTCTTTGGGTTTGAAACATTCGTCATTGCTTTGTTAATCGCATTCTCTAATTTTTTTTTAATGAAACAGTTGCAGTATTAATAGCGGAGAGAGATGTAACTGGTGTATCTTCATCTTCAAGATCAAAATCTTCACTGTCTGGTTCATTACTCCATACTCCTAGGCGTTTTATAAGAGGAATCAATATTTTTGTAATAGAACCTTTTTTAAGTTTAGGGCATAAGTCTGTATCCGTTTCGATTTCGTTTTTTGAAGCATTGTGTAAATATTGCATAACTTGAGATATGCTTATTATTCTATACTTCAGAGGATTAGTCAATTCAATACATATTTTAATTTTTTGTGCAACAACAACCGTGCCAATCATAAATTAATACGTCGCGTCTGCAACAAGAAGATTAGAATCTCTTCTGCATAGTGCTTCTACTGCTAATTTAATTGGTTTAATGCATCAATGATTTTAGAAATTTGTGCCTAAGTACTGAAAAAACACTCCGCCCTGGACTAACTGCCTTTAGCTACAGTGGACGGGATCTCATTTCAGTCTTAGTAAATGGGAGATTCCCCGAATCAAGCTTCCATGTAACGTGTTTCAACTAGCGCTAATGTTCCAATACCGAAAATACCGGTATTTTTAAAGTGAATACCGGTATCAATACCGGTGAAAATTTGGACGGTATCCCGGTTTTTGGGTATACCGGTATACCGGTATTGCATTCCCTAAGTGTGTGTGATGTCGTTATACGGCTGCTAAATAACCCTCTCAACGTTATTATTTATAAGAACCTCACACCTAAAAACGTCATTATCTCCGTGATCTCTGGTCCGATGTTTCAGTTACAGAGAGCGTCAGTTATCCTGACTGTTTCGGAAAAATTTCAAAAAATAAACATTTTCGCGAGTTGAATATTAAACAAGGATTTTCAAGACTTATTGATTTGTTGTATAATTTTACTGGACCAAGTCGCCGAAAAGTAATGAAGATACCAAAAAATATTGAACTTGATGAAACCGTCTATGTATGGTTTCTTCAAAAACGAAGTTTGGGAGAGCCCTTGTCTGACCCACTTATATGAGAGAAAGCTATAGATTTTAAGATCAAACTGAACGGGGATAAAGTGTTTAAGGCTAGTTCTGGTTGGTTGAAAAATTTTAAATCGAGACACGAAGATCGAGAATTAGATATTCAAGGAGAAATGCTGTCTGATAATGAATCTGCCTCTAGCTTTTTCAAATTTGAATTTGCTGACATCGTAAAACATTATGATCCACAAAATTTTTACAACATGGATGAAACTGGCCAAGTGTGGAAAATATTGCCAAGAAAAACCTTGGCTTCAAAGAGGGAGATGTCGGCTCCAGGTTTCAAGCTAAGAAAAGAAACGTTGATGGTTTCGCTATGCACTAATCCTGCTGGAACTCACAGGAAGGCTAAAAAACCCAGACCAATTAAAAATGTGACAAATTTGCCCGTAGTTTATCGAAGCCAAAAGAGCGCCTGGATGAACAAGGACATATTTAATATATACCAGAGGTTAAAAACCACCAAGATAATTTGGGAATTAAAGGGAAAGTTTTGCTAATGCATAATGCATCCTCACATCCAAATGAAACGGTGATCAACTCTGTTGATAAAAATTTTAAGGTTTGTTTTTTACCACCGAATGTGACGTCCCTCATATAACCATTGGACCAAGGAATCATTGAGACTTTCAAGAGATTCTACAGGAAAACGTTATTACGCCGGTTGATATTTGCAGATGAGGACGAAGAAGGTATCGTTGCGTTTTACAAAAATTTAAATATTTTAGTGAGTGAATGGTCTATCAAAATAATTTGAACAAAACAAATGACTTAAAAAGGGTTGCTCCTTATCCCCTACACTTTTCAATTTATATGTTGAAAGCGTACTCTGTGAGTGGAAAAGGAAATGCCAGAAGATGGGAATCATGGAAGAAAATGAATGCATTTATAATCTTCAGTTTGCTGATGACCAAGTGGTAATAGCCAATGATGAGGAGGATGCTTCCTATATGATAAGAAAACTGTTAGAAGCATACAAAGTGGGAGGCCTAGAAATCAGCGAACAAAAAACAGAATACTTGGCTTTGAATATAGATTATGCTTCCCTCACACTAGAGAATTGGAGTCTTACCCAAAGTGAAAATTTTAAATATCTTGGTAGGTGGCTCTCCACTAGAACTGGCTGCGATCTTGACATAAGGGGAAAGGTCACTTAAGGAAGAAAGACAATAAGAACTTTAAATTCTATATTATGGCACTTTAAATTCTAGCAAGGAAGTTCAATTGTCTACAAAGAAAAGACTTTACCACTTCTTTGTCAAAAGTGTGGCATTACATGGCTCAGAAACATGGGCCATCACTACCAACTTAGAAAAGAAACTCCTAGCGATGGAGATGGACTCTGGAGACATAGTAGTAGCATATCGAAACTCCAGCACATCCCTAACCACGTGATCAGAGAAAAAGAACAGGGACCCCACAATATCTTGTACACTATCGAAACCAAAAAGCTGAGCTGGTACGGCCATGTAATGAGAATGTCAGAAACTCGATTGCCCAAGAGAATAATAAATTAGGTTCCTAAAGAGAGGAGGAGAAGAGGACGTCCGGCAAAGAAATGGTACGATGGATTGCAGGAAGGAATGGCAGCCAGAGGGCTTACAGAGGAGGAATGCCAGGACCGGGAAAAGTGAAAAAAAATCATTGTCAGCTTACGACATATGACAATGTTGTAATAAAGTCGTATTAAAAAAAAGTGAGCGCATACATGATCACGGCAGCGTGGAATGAGTTTCAGTCCAAACTCTTGCCCGTGGATGGCGCAAACTTTGTTCTCAACCATCGTTAGAAGAAAGCAGCAATCAGACATCAATTGCTGAAAACTTTAGCCAAAGTTTACCAGTTGAAGAATTCGTTGATGTGTTGACAAAGCTACCGGGATGCCAAGAATATGAAGTTGAGGATGTGGCTGATTGGCTTTTCTTGGATGCAAACGATCAAGGCTTTCAAATTTTAAGTGAAGAGGAAATATTATCGAGCTTAACTGCAGAAGAAGTCGAGGATGAAAGCGAACAGCCTGGAGTAAATGAACCGAAAGGAACTTCACACAGTGATGCCTGTGTAGCACTTGAAACAGCAATTAAATGGGCAGAACAACAAGAAGGAATTCCCAATCAAAAATATTGCTTCTACGGATTTTGAGGGATGAGGCAGCACAGAAAACATTAACAAAAAATAAAACAACGTAAAATGGATAGCTATTTGCTTTAAATAAAACATGTATAAATGTATATACTGTATGTGTATTAATTATAAAATATGTATAAATGCACCTATATACTGATTCTTTTTTTTTCATTTGTATTTTTAAAATATAATAACATACTTAAAAATGTCTTATAACAATGTTTAATCGTTTAAATAAAAATATATTGCTTGTATCCTGTGTTTTTATTGTTTTCTACTTCCAATTTTACTTTGTGCTAAATTGTGTCGATTATCCGGAAGATTTCAGTATCCGGAATAGGCCTGACCTTGATTAGTCCGGATAATAGATGCTCTACTGTATTTACTTTTTTTTAATAATAGGAAATTTAAATTACACCAACAAAAAAGATTCTTACACATTTTTTGATATCTTCAACCGTTGCAAGTTAAAGCACAAATTATTAAAAATACTTTTTATTTTTGTATGTATTATTTATTTATATGTTTTATAACGCCTACTTAATTAGTTTGAAATTTTCACTAAGGAATTAATGTAGACCTTGTTCTAAGCTCAGAACTAATTAACTTGAGTTTTTGGCCAGTGGCGTTGCTTTAATTGCTCTCCTCTCGATACGAGGTGCGCGACCACAGTCGTTCACTGTCACTTAACTGGCGGGTTCCACAGTTGAATCTAGCTTACGAAAGATTGACAAGGCATTATAATAACACTAATGCCTTGGGTGATACCAGTTTAGTGAAAACCCATTGGAAATGAAAACGAAAGCTGCTGACCGGCTTGAAAATGAAAGGCTTGTCGCTTGCTCTTCTGAGAGATACATTCTGTCCCAAGTGACATAAATTAATTGTGACGAAAAAGTGACTTTGGCACAACGATATAGCTTCCTTTGTAGATGACGCCATATTGAACCATAAGTTAGAGCTGATAATTCCAGAATTCGAAGAAACATGGTGGGAGCTTGTCCTTCTTTCCAACCATCCCGACTTAATCACTGCCAAAATAGGTTTACTGTCGAATACAACAAAGGATTTTAGACATCATGTTTTGATTATCTGCCATTCTGATGGACTCGAGTTCTAGATATATTGGTCACATTGATAAACTTCATCAAGATGTTCAGTGCCTTCTGGAAGCTGCATGCAGGACATTGCATCGGCCTCTTCAGGGGAGCTAGTTTTTTACAGGGTGTAGGTAAGCTAAGCATTGATTCTAGTTTCCCGCCAGTAAAGGAAGCAACTCGCTCGAAATAAACTGTGCCTCTCAGGAATGAACCACTCAATCACTTAAGGAATCACTCAAGCTTAAGCTCGAAGACGTCGAAGAGACAGTAAAGAATAAAATCATAAGAAATGAAACCGACACAAGCGATTGTATAAATGACTTAGTCGTGCTTAAGACGCTTAAATAGCTATAGATCTGCATAGATCAAAGAGATCTGAATCAAGTCCTAAAGTGGACAGAAGTTTTGATTCCAACAATTAAAAGTATCGTTGCCGAGCTAAATCACAGCCGATATTTTTCTGTACTAGAAAGACGAATTTCGGAATCTGATGCTAGACGAATAGAGTTATATACTTACCACATTTTGGATTCCATTGGGAGACACCGGTGGCTCCGACTTCTCTTTGGTTTCACCGGTATCTACCAATGTCATCTTCACAATTTCTGGACAAAAGGAAAAAGAGAAGAAAAAAATATATAGGAATATTTGAAACTTTTATTTTTTATAAAAATCAGAAAAGAAATGAAAGAAAAATATTTAATTGTTTAATATAAAAATATTTCTATTACACTAGCTCACATTTGAAGTAAACCAACTTGAAATAGTAATATCAAAATTTACAAAGCTTTTTGGATTAATACAAATAACTTTAAAAATGAAATGAAATATCGCCTTAAGCTGTAGTAAGAATCAAATCCATCATATTGTTTTCATATATCATGCACACTTGAGCACTCTTAGAATAATTAGGTTCATATCACACATCAGAACTTACAATATATATGTACATAAACAGATCAATACATGTTTTTAACTTAGTGAGTTTTAATAAGTAATAATAATTTAATTATTATTACATTCTTTTTTAAAATTGTTTCCTTTTTTTTTGTTTTTGTTTTTTTATATAAAACATCAAAAGCAAATATGGCACTTGATTCATTATGCAAAAAGGGAGGAGGGAAATTAGTGATATAATTTCCACTTATGACAAAGCCTAGAATAACTATTTCAAAATAGTATTTCAAGAAATATAAATGTAATCTAAATATAATATTGAACCGCTATGGTGTTATATTCTATATAATTAGTAAAATCTATTATCAAGCACTTAAAACAGCTATCATCTATTCATTTTATAGATAGATAAATCATAAAATCATGGCTACCAATGGACCTAAATGATTGATGTTCATACAAATACTTATTAAAACTGTCAGCAATTGTAACATATCACTTTTCACAAAAATATTTTAATTGTTCCATAAACCAATCGCATGATAGTAAAAAATAAAAGGAATGTTACACCCACTCTAAAGATGAACAAGAAATATTTAAAACTAGTTTATGGATTATTTAATATTTCTAATACTATAATTATCTTACTATGATAAATTATAAGGTTTTAAACATTTAAAATATAACAATTAATCATAGCTTGAAATCTTATAAGATAGATAAATTAATAAAATATTGTAATATATACAAAATAAATAAAATATGGAATAAGCCAGAAATTACAGTTAATAATAACAAAGAAAATTCTAAATCCGTAATGACATAAATTACTAAAACATAAATACAGACTATTAACTATATTTATCTAAATATATCACGAATGAGATTGTGCGCATTACTCATGTATAATTAAACATAAAAGTTATGAGTATTGACTATTTATTATCTTCATTGCAATGTGATTTTACAATTAAATTTATTTGGGAGTTTCGATAAAAGGTGATATGACAAAGGCCATAAGACAATAATGCTATTCACAGTATTTAAAAACTTCTAAATCAAATTATACATTTGATCCATTTAAAACAAGAATAATTGACCTAAACTATATGTTCTCTAACTAAATGGAATAATTATTGACAAGTGGATAATGAAAATTACCCATAAAAATGACTAGAAAATAACAAAATCTGCCTAGTTCACAAAAGATTTTTATAAATTAAAATTTAGTGCAACATCTGGTAGGTATATTATTGCTTTTATTAATATCTCTGAACCATTTAAATCACATAAAATGAACAAGCATACACAATAAACAGATGCAACAAAGAAATGTAAAGCATTAAAATTATTTTAAAATTTTTGCGCTTGACTATATGTTTCTGATATTTTATTAAAAAACCAAATACCAATAAAATATAATGAATGTAAATTTTTAAAAAGAACTTTTTTATAAAACTAACCAGGCACAAGACTTATACCTAAATCAATCTAAAAATAACTAGTAACAATAAATTGGATCAATATTAAAATAAAATCAAAGTAAATAAAATATTTTAATCAGGAGAACAATATGAGTATCAGTAATAAAACCAACTCTAATAGAATATTACTTTTGCAAATTGGTGCAGTTATTTATTTAATACCGATAGATACAATTAGCTAAATGCCTATTCGTTGTTTAATCATCATTATCCGTCAACAGAGTAATACCGTAAGTATCCACAATAGCAAATTATGTTCCTTTGATTTGTTATATTAAATGACATGCTTCGAGGAAAGACTAATAAATAAAAATAAATAATACTTTATTTAAATAATGAATAATTTAAAAGGGAAGATTTATTTTTATTTTTATACAATGCAGTTTGTATTTAAAATCATGTTAGAATATTAAAAATAAAAATATAATTAATTGTGACTACGCCGTGAAATAATTTTTTTTTTAATTTTTAAAACAAAACCTATGAAAACATAAATTCTAAAAAAATTAAATTCATTTCTCAAAAACATCCAAACCATTCAAAATAAAAAGTGTAACACTAAAAGACTGTTCATTATATTAACTTTATAAATATAATTAAGATATAATCTCACAATTATTAAAAACATTTTATAAATTGGCAGCATCAGTTGTAAGCATTAAAATTCTAGATGCTGAAGAACTTTCACATTAAAAACTGTTGAATACATCGATTCTTCAATTAAACTATATTCTAAGGCTAAAATTAATCTCATGACACTTTGGGATCAGATATGTCTAATTCCTCTTTCCTACCTACAACAAGATAAACATCCATATTGTCCTTCCCTTTCACATACACTGTTCCTCTCCTCTCAAAATCATAGCAGGCTGATAGGACCTGTACGCATGCTGCGGACACCTGAATTCGATTGGGGACACCAGTACTATCCATTCGACTAGCAATATTGACAGCATCTCCCCAAATATCGTAATGTAATTTGGTAGTTCCAATGACTCCAGCTGTAACATCTCCGAAGTTGAAACCCACTCTGCAAATTAGAATTAGAAGTTCATTTTGATTACAGTTTTAAGGACTTTGTGCAGTCAAATAAGAACGTAAGGTAAAACATGTGGTCAGAGAAGAAATACAAATGGTGCTTAATTATTATGGGCCTATAAATAAAACACTTCTCACAATAAATAAGCTCCACACCACATTACCATGTCATGACTACACCTCCTGACCAATGTTCATTATGTCTAAAAGAGTGAATAAACTTAAACATGCTAACTCGAGAAAAAAGTAATACCTACATAGGAAATGTATATACAACTATTTTAATCATTATATTATGAATAATTAATGGTGTAAATGGGCAATTAAATTTTGATAACCAGTCATTGAGTAGAAAAAAAAATAAACTGGTTAACAGAACTGAAAATATATACCTAAAATTAAAGAAATAAAAATTAGGACAGAGATAGCATCAGCAAACAGTTTGTTTGCCTGCAGGTGGGAACATCACCTCACAGAATGCATGCACACCTACTCTTCAGATATTAATGACCTTTGAGAGGTAACACCATCTTGTGTACAGTAACTGAATATAGATAGTAGAGTTGTGGTGAATGCAATAAACATGATGGTATCTCCACCATGACTAGACATGTGGATATGTGTACAGTGAACTATGGATCGGTAATCAAGCAGTTGGATCACCTTTTAACAGAACAACCATCAGAATACAACTGTAAGGATCTAAATAATTGGAGGAGTAAAAAGGGAGAAAGGTTTTCAACTAAAAATTCAAATGAGGTTTATTCCTAGACAAATACCAATCAGTAGAGGTAAAGCAATTTGAATCCATAAAAATATGAATGAAAATAATTATAATAAAGTCCTACATTTTAACAAAACATTAATTGCTTTCAATCTTCACTTCCATATTATCAATTATGTTTTGTTCAGCATTTTATCATTAGCAGTGTTTGATATTTTTATTTTACTTGTTTTTTACAACTATATCTTTTATTATTGAAGAGGATTATCAACAATGGAAATCTATAGATTTAAAAATCCATGAGTGCTTAAATGCGGAAATGATGGGAAAAACGTTTTCATATCTCTCTCATCAGGGATCACATTTACCATTGAGGGAGTTTCGGAATAAGTAATAGTCAGATGGTGCAAGATCCAGAGAATAGGATGGGTGTTATAAAACATTTGGTAGTGGAGTGGCTCAACAGTAGAGCATTGAGTTGCCATGCCAAAAATCTTGGTTCAAATCCCGCTACAGGCATGACTTTTATTTAGCCTGTTAGCAGCCGGAGATGGATCATATACGATTTAGGACCTTCCAAGATATAAATAACTCCACTAAGCAACTATAAGCAGTGGAAGATAACATCTAAATTTAGTTTTTACTGAAAACCTTCCATATCAACCTCTAACAAGCTATGATAACATTATGAGAAGATGCATAATACAAATATTGGTCAGGACTAAAGTTTAACAGATTCCTCTTATAAAAGGGATGTGACATTAACATAATATCAAAATACATAATCAATAATAGCTGGTAAAACTAATTTGTATGTTAGTTCTTGGTAATTTCTGACAAAATCAGTGATGTAATTTATTTCCATCCTTTAAAGCAACAATGTGCTATATATTTTTCTGTCCACTAATTGTAATATTTTAATATTTGTGCGATTGTATGCTAATGTTTTAAGACATACAATGCTGTAATAGAAAGAACATGCCATATCTGATTAGATGGTATTTACAATTCTTCTGTGAATGAAACAAGTACTACCAGCAGAAAAAATGATCAATATTCAAAATACAAGATTAATTTTAAAAAGCAAAACAAAACATTATGATTAGGTTAACCAAAAGAATAAAAACCTGTTAAAATCTATAATTCTACAATTTGTAATTAAAATCATTTGAACAGCAAGTTAGTCAATGCCCTGAAAAACAAAACAAATCAATGCTCTGGCAACCCAAAAAGTAGTACATACCACATAAATGAATACGGGAATTAACAAAAATCTGAAAGCACAGAAAATAATTCATATGATGGTTTTAAGTATAAAAACACTTTTAGTTCTTTATTTGTTAAGAATAATTAAGTAAATTAAACTAAAAATAAATCCATGTTCAATTTACTTTAAAAATTACTAGAAGTATCACATATAATAAAATGATAATCTTACTAATATTATAAATGTGAATGTTTGTATGTTTGTCTCTCTTTCACGCAAAAACTACTGGACGGATTTGGATGAAACTTGACAGTAATATAGGTTGTACATCAGAATAACCCATAGGCTATAGCAAGCGCGGATTTAGGGGGGACGCACGGGGGGCACGTGCCCCACCCTTGACTGTTATTTAGGAACTGTGGAGAATCCATTATAGGACATAAATAAAGGCAAATCACATGATAATAGATGTTAAAGTAACAGAAAGAAGATGAGTGAAACTATTTGTTTTGATGTCCTACTAATCTTACTAATATTATAAATGTGAATGTTTGTATGTTTGTCTCTCTTTCACGCAAAAACTACTGGACGGATTTGGATGAAACTTGACAGTAATATAGGTTATACATCAGAATAACACATAGGCTATAGCAAGCGCGGATGTAGGGGGGCACGTGCCCCCCCCGCCGACAGTCTTTTAGGTACTGTGGAGAATCCATTATAGTACATAAATAAAGGCAAATCACATGATAATAGTGGTTAAAATAACAGAAAGAACATGAGTGAAACTATTGTTTTTATGTTTGTTACTCATTTACGCAAAAACTACTGAACGGATTTCGATGAAACTTATTGAGTAAAATAGGTTATAGATCTTAGGCTACACCAAGAGCAGATTTATGTGAGGGCACGAAGGCATGTCCCCCCCCCCCACCGTTATAGTACATAATTAAAGGCAAATCAGGAACTTAGTACTTGAAATTTGTAGATAGGTTCATTTTCAGTTTAAGAAAGAAATTTGAATATTTCCACCCTAATGGTTTCCCCTTTAATATAATAGGGGTTCATAGGATGTATGGAATCCGTCAGTTTTGAAGTTAGACATCTGAAATTTTGGATGTAGGAGTAACTTATATTTTTAAAAAATAATTAAATTATTTATTTAAAATGATCTGTCACGAAACTTTATGTTGCAGACCAAATTCTACGCGAGCGGAGCCGCGGGCATAAGCTAGTCCTTTATATATTCACAATAATATGGATGAGTCTGAAGTTTAGAAAAAGTTCTCAATTTGAGTCTGCATAAAACACTATATGGCAGCAGGGCTCAAATAAAACAACACACATTAAATTTGTGGGGGAAAGCAATCTGGCCTGAATGTGTCGTTAATTATAACATAACCAAAAACATTTCCACACTATAATAAAAAATTACTGTGCTCGTTCATAGCATCAGCTAAGAAGGCTTTGGCACTTCTAGCAAAAGTAATCTTGACGAAATGATGATAAAGGACAAAACTGTCAATGATAGTGACATATTAAATAATTTCATAGATTATGAAGATATAAAATATATGAGTAATATGTATAGCAGATAAATTATATACAAGATATGAGCTATCCAAAAAATAGGAAAAGTGTTTTCTTAAAATATGTAGCAATTTCAAAGGGAGATTCAACAGGATTTACTGTTTTTAAAAATTAGAATACACTGTCAGCAGGGTCTCTGATAGACCCATGACATTTGTATTATAATTTTCATTGAGATCCTATATATTTTAAGAAAATGCTTATCCAATTTGTTGGAAAGCTGGAGCTCTACATGTATTTTATATACATTATGTGGGGAGCAGAGTGGCTCAGTGGTAGAGCAATGAGTTGCAATGCCGAAGGTCTTGGGTTCAAATACCACAAGCTGGCAGACTATTATTTAGTCTTTTAGCGGCCAGAGATGGATCCTATGGGATCTAGGACCCTCCTGGGCCTCACCCAACCTCTATAAAGTGGATACCCAAAATAAAGGGGAAAAATCAGGCGGTTGAACGTAATCTAGGAACAATCATCCCTGAACAACCAATGACCAAGAAACAGTACAGTCTCTATGATGTACTGAACCCCAGACCCTTCACGGAATGTAGTGGTATAGGTTTTTTTTAAAATATATAATAAGAATTTATTTTCTCAGCAACTTTGGAATATCAAAAGAAAGAAATGATAAAGGATAAGCAACAGCAATATCCAACAAAAGGTTAAAACAAATTTTACATACCCATTTTGCTAAGTAAAAGGAACCCAAACTGCACCTCGGTTATTATTACTAGCATAATAAACATGGAAACTTCCTGGTTATTATCAAGAAAATATATCTTAAATAAATGGGCTGTCTATTTTCTCAATGTATTAAAGCCAAGAGGTATAGAAATAAATGATGAATAAGAAGTAAAAAGAGTTAAAGGAAAGATACACGGGAAAGACAAAATACTGCCAGAGAAAAATACAAGAAATATAATTATTTATCATTCTTTAAAAAGAATAGTAATTCCCTGTTAATAGACAAAATATCAGCTAAGATCTCATGGAAGTCCTGAAGAAGAATGGAAGATAGCAAAAACAAAGAAAAAAAAAAACAATACAAAATCATGAATAAACCAAAATATGATCCATTGAATCCATTTCTAAATACTTTCCACAACTCAAAATACATATTTAGATTAGCCCCCTCCCATGACAACAAAAGTCAATAAAAATATTACCATCATTATAAAACAATGAAAGTAACTCAACATCCCCAAAATTTGTGATCAGTAAGAGATTGTTCTGATAAATAAAATAATGGGGATAAAAACAGAATATTTATAAGTGATACTACACATTCTCATCATGTCTTAAAGAGAGCTAAAAGAATTAAAGAAATATGAGATCCATACTTTTTCTTGCTTAAAAAACTAGGAATTTATACTAAGATTAACAAATACTAAAACTCCATATGCTAAAAACATTTTTAATAGCAAACATGTCAAAACACACCTTAATATTGGTATTATAAAATTTAAATAATAGATTCCTTTTCCCACTCTCAGGATATTTTGATAAATATTCATGTATGTCAAATTTGATTAGGGTTTAACCGGTTAATGCTAGCCGTTACACCCAGCGACTTCGCTCTCCAAATCGCCCTGAAGATGACCTACACTGTAGGTCGAAACGTCGGCACATAATTATAAGTTTATTACTTATTCAGTGTTTTTTTTTACTGCACCCCCCAACTATCTCCTTTACATATATTGAATATTATTTAAATAATAAAACCATTTTTTGTTCTGTTTTTACTTTATTTTTTTTTAACAATATAAACTTTTTAAATACAAAATAAAAAAAACCTGATGTTTTTGGTTACACTTTTGTCAAAAAACCCGAGCGTCAAGGGGTTAAACAAACCAATAAAAATTAACTAAAAAAGGATATCACAAAATTTTAATGGTAATATGTGATGGCCGTGTTTTGTAGATTTTGAAGTGGGCATCAAGATCGATAAAAGTTCCCATGGGTACTTGTTTATAGATTTTTTAAGTTCTGTTTGCTTACAGTTCCAATATATTAGAGCAAAAGATAGATATTTAATGTGAGAGGTCACACTAGTATATGCATATTTTTAACCATAATTATAGAAAAAAGAAAAAAAAATCATAAATCAGAATGAAACTATTTCTAGATACGTAGAACATTAAAAAAAATAATAATAAAGATACCTTAATATAAGATTAAATTCTAACAAATGAGCATTGAAATTCTTTATTGCTGCTTGTAATGCAAATGCAAATTCCATCAGCTGGAAAAGGTGTTCATTGCTGTCATTTTTTCGTTGGGAAGGGTTCAGCCCTGATGCTGCCATGAATGTTGATCCTATTGTTTTTATTTTTTCAACCATATTGAACCTAGGCTGACTCAAAAGCTCATCAAAATCACTAACCTGAACAAAATAAATAAAAAATAATTACCCACCTATAGTAAAACTGTTATTCAAAAAGTGATAAAATTAAAAAATTACCAAATAAAAAATAATG
The DNA here is from genome assembly GCA_037127475.1 of Arma custos. Taxonomy (NCBI): domain Eukaryota; kingdom Metazoa; phylum Arthropoda; class Insecta; order Hemiptera; family Pentatomidae; genus Arma; species Arma custos. The sequence goes on along the minus strand of CM073759.1, from coordinate 29,398,824 downwards.
TTAAATTATAAAACAATATTGATAAACAATTCTCCAACAAAATAACTTTATTATAGGAATTATTGAAGATAGACGGTATTGGATTGGTCAGTACTAGGATTGGTGGACAGCACTAGGATTTATGAGAACATGATGGAAGGTGATAAAACAGTTGAGGACTATGACTACAAAGTGAAAACAAATGTTAGTTAAGGAAGATATGTGGGTAAAAAATACTAATGTTTTATAAACTTTTAACTTTTATTTTAAAATGAAAAGAATTGACAAAAAAAAAAAGAAGAAAAATCAACTAACCAGTTCATTTAATACTCTAAGGCATTCTCTTCCTTCCATAAATGACTCATCATATAGTTCACTGAAATTGACGATGCTGGCAAATAATATTCCAGCATCTTTCACATCTTCAGAATATCTAAAATAAAATAAAAATTAATGAAGCACAATATATAAACACGATGTTAATAACGATCAATTGTGATTATTGTGATTTTTATTTTTTTAATTAATCTATAAGCCCTCATATTAATTTTAACAGGATACAACAATTTAATGTTTATTTATTTACGGGAGTCCAAAATGGGTAATGCTCAATGACAGCTGGTCAGATAATATTTATATACATATATATTTATATTGTTTAATTATATATAATATTTATATTTACATTTGTGATGGGAAAAAATGTTTCACTTGTTTTATTAAAAATTAAAAAAATTAATTATAAAGTTCAATCATCTTTTTAATCATTTATTCTTTATATTTTTATATTTTTAAGCAGTACTCAGGCAAACTACATTTGTATAAAAACAACAATATCACTTGAACTCAGTTGAATTAAAAAGAAGAAGAATTTGGGTTAAACATTATTTTATAGAATTTAAGAGAGGAGTTTTCTCAGAAATAATCTCTATATCAAACAATCTCGGTTGAAATATTTGTAAGATTCGGATGAAAATAAAATAATCAATATATCATCCCTCGTCAAATCCTTTTTGGGTACAGAACTTATGTAAAACTCAGAGTCAATTATAAATTGTTTATTTTCTACATTAATGAATATTTTGTATTTTTTTAAAACAGATACATTTTATAAATTTCAATAAAATTGTTTAGGGAAAATAGTATTTTTATAAATACTTTTGCCCTTCAAATTATGATGATAATTAACTACAACATTAGACTTTAGAAAAACTACAAACCCTTTAGTCGTACTTTTAAGATGCTCAGCAACATAACCAGGTATGATGTTATTCAGAAGCCAATCTGATAAATCCTTCATTTCTGCCACTTTTTTCTGATCGTTAGCTGCCACCTCATTTCCATGAAAACTCAAACGGTAACTTATCTCAAATTCACGATTCAGAAACCAAACCAGTAAAATCAACAAAAAAATATCAAGATATATTTCAATAAGAAATGTTTCTGAGTAAAGCAAATTATTACTTTCAACGAAATTAGTCAAATTATTATATTTTAAAGTGGAATTTTCATCTCGAACTACAAAACGTTTATTTCTATCAAAATCACTCTCATTGAAACAGTTGATGCAGGGAGAAGAAAGAAATTCTTCATTGTCACTTAGATAATCTAAATCTGTGAAAAAAGCCACATCACCAAATCTTTTCTCCCTCGAATTAATATTCAAATTATTTATTGGTGGTAGGGCAAAGTCAGACTTCAAATTTGGTAGAAAGTTAGAATTATTTTGAACTTCAGATAATATTGTCTTATTTTTAGAATCAAAGATTGAGGGATTTCGCAAAATGGTAATTGTAATAAGTATTAAATATATAATTGAACCTATTGTTGAAAGCAGGCTCTTCATCCAACAGTTCAACTGAGTAAAATTGCAATAATGGATAATTGCCACAAACAGTAAATAGGTGTAATTGAAAATAGACTCGCTTGTTTGTACAGACTGGGGAAAGTTGGTTAAAAGAGCAATTAAAGGCATGGAAACCAAGGCACCTCCAATACAATGCCACCTGTACCAATACATACAGTGATGGAGACATTTAAACAGTGGTTTGACAGCCGAGCGAATACATAAAAAGATAATAAATAATTGAATGAGCAAGAGAACAGACAGTACTGATATCCAGGGAACACTAAAAGGGAAAAACAAGAATAAAGATAGAGCAACTGATGAAAATACCTGAAACAAATAAAAAAAAAAAAAGGAAAAATAAGAAATCATATAAACCATTGCTGTATGATAAATTACAAAATAAAGAACAATTTAAACTAGATTTAATACTTAATAATCAAGAAACAATTGAAACTGTAACTCATTTCTTTTTCTTCTATTTTCCTAACCAATTGAGAATATTTGTTTAATTTATTTAAAAAACAAAACAAAGAATAAGTCAAAAATAAATAAAAATAATGGTAGAAAATAAAGCATAGCAGTTTTTAAAGTATATCCTTATTTAATACTAAAATATATAAAGCTATAATTAAAAAATTTAAATGTTAAGACCGTGGAAAAAAAAATCCAACGAAAAACCTTAAGTCTCCAAATTAAAACAGAAATAGAAATTATCAGTCCAATTTTAGTTTAGTTTGGAGATTTAAGGGCTTTTCGTTGGATTTTTTTTTCCACGGTCATTAACATTTATGTAAGGTCTCTTTTTATTTTTCAATATTTATAAAAAATTTAAACTTTTTAATGAATGTGGTATTAATGTTTTCTTTTCAATTGTTTCTACCTACTTTTATTTTTAACAATATATGATCCAAATCATCATTGGACCATCCAAACTTGTCATATTCTCAATAAAACTTGTATGTTTTTGTTCCATTAGATTGAAATTTATATTCTTTGACCACCTCTTACAATAATTTTGCATATTTGATTTTCAGGATTGTCATAATGAAAGCTTTGTCATATGTACTTAACTAGCCTTTCTGTCTTAGCCCTTGATGTTCATGATTGTTTTAAATAGATGGATGAATTTCATTAGCAATATAAATAACAACTGAACCCTTTGAAATGAAATTTGATTACTGCAAAAATGCAATATTTTTATAACTTCAAATGCTTTACCTGGAAGAGATTCTGGGACTAAATTGATTTGACAAATGTCAAATTAGCCTGTGTTAAAAACAAATTATAAGAGTAATATGATTCCAGGGGGAGTCAAGGAGTTGGAGAACGGTAACTGATAAAAAAAGAAATAATGAAACTTATGCACTAATACAATTTTTTTATATGAAAAACCTTTTTGATAACTAATTAATTGATAATTAACTGGAAAAAATATATATTATACTCACAATTAAAGATATTGTAATATCAAAATAAGTGTTAAATCGAGCAGTTGCTAATGTCTTCGATCTAGTAACTCCTCCAGATGTGGTTCGGTGAGCATTTCTTCGATACTGCCTTTCCAAATCAGGATCTTTGAAAAGAAGGGTCCACCTTCTTAGAGGAGGAGAAACAAAATAACTACTCTCGGATTGGCTATTCACCTAATAAAATAAACAATAACATAAAATAATGACTTAATAGTCATAAAAAAGGAAATATTTAATATGCATATATAACATTTCTAACAATTAATATTAATTTAAGGAAGAAATAGTTGGAGGTGCAGTCAATGAAAACACCAAAATAAGCATAACTTATTTATTATGTGCCGACGTTTCGGCCTACAATGTAGGGCATCTTCAGGGCTAAGAGAGAGAAACAAACAGAAATATATAAAAACGTAGCAGTAACAAGAATATATAAAGTGGTACAGGAGTGAAAATAAAAATAGTGACTAGATATGATGAAATAGTGAATATATATATGATAAATAAGAAAGAATATAAGACTGGTTACAGAATATAATAAACTTAAAATAGTGATAGATAAAAATAAAATTGTAGATGATGAAAAGAAATTCTAATGGTGACAGATATAATAATACAAGAATACGAATATAAAATAGAAAAAATACATGTCAAGAAAGGATAAAATGTAAACAATAATATAAAGGGAAAGAAAAATGAGGAGGTAAACGGAAAGATACAAAAAGAGAAGATTAAAATATAGAAAAAGGGGTTGTGTTTAGTTCTGTATTTATTTACTTTGAGTTCTAATTTCTGTATCATTCTGGGTGAGCGTGAACTGACTCACCGAATCTTGCCGGACACTCCTCTCCTCACTGACGTCTCGTAGGTTTGAGCTCACCGCAGTGGCGTACGTCCAATGCCGGTCCTCTCAATTCGGTCATAAAAATAGGAAGTGGCGGTGTAAAATAATAGGAATAATCAAAGGAGCGGTGTAGAAATAAGCGGTGACCAACAGGTTCAGGAAGCGGTATAACAATAATAGATGTAGGAAAATGCGGGGGATAAATGCGGTTTTTCAAGTGGGGGGCAACTCGTTTCAGCGGAGGTATACAATAGACTAGCCTCCGGGTAGGGGGTTTTAATCCTATTAACTGTAAACACGCTCACCCGGAATTATACAGAAATTAGAACTCAAAGTAAATAAATACAGAACTAAACACAACCCCTTTTTCTATATTTTTATCTTCTCTTTTTGTATCTTTCCGTTTACCTCCTCATTTTTCTTTCCCTTTATATTATTGTTTACATTATATCCTTTCTTGACATGTATTTTTTCTATTTTATATTCGTATTCTTGTATTATTATATCTGTCACCATTAGAATTTCTTTTCATAATCTACAATTTTATTTTTATCTATCACTATTTTAAGTTTATTATATTCTGTAACCAGTCTTATATTTTTTCTTATTTATCATATATATATTCACTATTTCATCATATCTAGTCACTATTTTTATTTTCACTCCTGTACCACTTTATATATTCTTGTTACTGCTACGTTTTTATATATTTCTGTTTGTTTCTCTCTCTTAGCCCTGAAGATGGCCTACATTGTAGGCCGAAACGTCGGCACATAATAAATAAGTTATGCTTATTTTGGTGTTTTCATTGACTGCACCCCCAACTATTTCTTCCTTAAATTAGAAGATACAGTCTACCAATTCTTCTCTAAAATTAATATTAATCATTACTATAAAATACAAAAATGAATACTATCAGGAAATTATGTATAAAAATCAAAGATCTTTCTACGTTTAGCTTTAACAATTGAAGTTCAAAGATGACATATTTATAAAGGAATATTAATGTGGCAGGATAGTATCAGATTGACCATGTCCTCTAAGAAATGAGTAATATCTAGACATGTAATAATCCCATAGGCATTAAGTTATGTAAGAGGGAAAACAATGAACCACACATCAACATAGCTCAATGTTGGGTTTATAATAAGAATCTCTCATGTGAAGAAGCAAATAGAGTATAAATAATTCCAGGCATAAAGATCTGAACTATCTTTAAAATATATGAGTATACACTCTAGCCGCGATCTGTAACGGCCACGCTTCCCATCATTCGCCCTGAAGATGACCTACACTGTAGGTCGAAACGTCGGCACATAATATAAGTATTTCACTTATTCGGTGTTCTTATTGACTGCACCCCCCAACCATCTCCTTTACATATCTTTAAAATAGTTCGATTCAGCATTGAAACTTTAAAGAATAAACAGATCAGATAAATATGGATTTATGATTATTAAATATGGAATTAATTGAGTGCATCATAATGATTGCTTGTGTAAGATAATCAGAATATAATAACACTAGCTTGATAAAATAATATTAACATACCTGAACACATTTAATTAACTGCAGATCAGATTGTTTTCTAAGTTTTTGAAAGCATGCCCCAAAAGAATCACCCAGGGGACTATGTAGTTTAGGTCCTTTCCCTAGATCATAATTGTCCAAATAAGGAATTAAATATTTAAACAATAAAATTATGAAGCAAAAATATTATTTATATGTAGTGAAAAATAGTAACAGGAACAAATTAAATCAATAAAAAAATAAAATAAAATTTCTGAAGATTCTGAAATATCATGTCATGAAGAAAATTAGTATAATAAATATTATCATTAAAAAATATGAAATATTAGAAGCTTAATATTACTTAAATACCTTATTGGCATCCAGAAATAAAAATCTAATTTCTAAGATTCAGCAAAATACAAATGTATCATACATATATTTTAACACAAAATCATTTGATTGACACAATATTTTACAGGAGTGTTCCCATTGGTTTTTAACACTAAGAGCCTCAAAAAAGTAATGTTTTATGTTCAATTTATTAAAACAATTAAATAATAATTAATTATATCAGAAACATATTCATTTACATTCATTGAGCTAGGAAAATATTTCATGTGTTTCATGCTACATAAACCACCAGCAGAGAAGGAACCTTCCTTGAGAAACTGATGGCTGGATTAAGAAAAAGAAGAGAAGTAGAATAAATGAGAAATGATTACCTTTTTCAAGCTCATTGAGAGAGAACTGACTTGATGTATAATAACCGCTTACTCTATGATTCATGAGTTCGTTGGTTGTCAAACCATTCATTGAAAATAACTGCAAAACATTTAATGGAAACTCTAATTTCGGATAAAAATACATGGAGTAACATATTAGTTAAATATAATATATAATATATAAGTTAAATGGGTATAATTTATTACATTATATGTAATATTACATGGATTAAACTATACATAAATGTATAAATGAGCTATTAACTAAAACCACAACTGTAATAACCCCTTGGTGGTAGGAGGTATGTAATTTCTAAAATAATGTTAAAAGGAGTAGGTAAAATTGGGAGTGACCAAATACTCTTGATCGTAAATACGAAAATCCATTATGGGATGATCTTATCTAATCCAGCTAAAACTTACATAAGAATTAAAATCAAGCAGCTGCAGGATCACCGTAAGATAGTTGATTATGAGAAAAAGGTATGGAATAGGTTAAAGTTTGGTAATGGCCTGGAGGACCAGAAATATGAATAGATCTGAAAGCAACCAAATAGAATCAAAATGTAGCCAATACTAAAGAGTCTAGTGAAGAAAAAAATTCAGCCACAAAAAACTGGTGAAGTGAAAAATTAAATGCCACCATTGGGGAGAAGAAAACCTCCCTTAGAGTATACTGAATGGAGAGATTTCAGAGCAAATAGGAACTCCCATATAAAAAATTGGTGAAAATAAGTTGTGATGAAAGCATGGAAGTAAGTTCGAGCAAATGAAAAACTTAAAGAATGAGAAAGTAAAGGTGTTAACATACATCCTTATGACAAAATCATATGATGTCAATGAAATTAAAATCCTGAAACTTAACTTATTAAAATTAAAACTGTTATAATAAACTAAAATTTCCCATAAATAAAGGGTAGGGAAGACAATCACTTGCTTTACATGACTAAGAACTGAGATAAGCCATGAAAGTTGAAAAAATTAAATTCTTTACTGTCTTCAATTGCCACGACTGATATTTTTTATCCATTCATCACAAATTTCCTTCTGATTTCAACTAATTAGTTATTCTGAGTAACATACATTATTAGATTCTTCTGAGTAGCAGATTAGTTAAATATAATACATGAGTATATATAATATATAAGTTAAATAGGTATAACTTATTACATTATATGTAATATTACATGAATTAAACTATATATAAATGTATAAATGAGCTATGATAAATGAATTAATTGCTTTACAAGACTAAGAACTGAGATAAGCCATGAAAGTTGGAAAAGTAAAATTCTTTACTGTATTAAATTGCCACGGTCGATATTTTTAATCCATACATCACAAATTTCTTCTAATTTCAACCGTGTCATCAAATTCTATGTTGGCGTTTCGCTGGCCATACTGCTAGCTTCAGCAGTCAGGGCTTAATCTGAGACTCAATAAAATAAAATATTCTTTACTGATAGCCTGGTGGCAATAGATGCATTGGGCAGTCATTAGAAAAGATCAATGGGGCTACAATGCAGCACTCAACAACCTTGCAAAACATTACGAATAAGCATTGAGAGGGTACCAAGACATTCAGGTACATTGTGCAATGAAGAAACTGATAGGTTAAGTTTTTAGAAAAGAATCCTTTAAACCTGAAATCTATTTGTGAATTAAACTTAAGCTATGCCAAACACAGAATCAGGAAATCATAAGATATGAAGGCCAAAAAACACTGGAATTGATTAAAAATACTGTGCTCTAAGCAATATTTCCACGGCCCAAATGTGAGCAGAAGCAAACTGCTAATAAAACTGGACAGTGTTTTGCTAAGGAAAATTACAGAAATCTTAATTGGTAACTGTAAATTCAGCAATCAAATATACAAATTTGGGCTGTCATGGTCACTGCTGTAAATTTTCTGCCATGCTGAAGATGAAACAGCCTATCACGTCATTGATTGTGTAATAGGTTCTATACATTAAGGTTCTGAGTGTTTGGATTGGGATGATTAAAGAACCCTAAATGTGAAATAGCACTGAGATCTAAATCCTACTAATATTTAAAGATTAATCAAATCTACAAGAGATAGTTTTTAAGGTAACAGAAACTAGAGTTCAGGTGCAAAATAGACCAAGAAGAAAAAAAAACCCCGAAAGGATTTGGTTTGATGTAGATCCTCTGTGCAAAATGTTGAACCACCCATGTTAACATTTTAATGGCCGGTCACACATGATAGTGGTACTACTCTTAGCATCCGCTCACACATTATGTGTGTGACGCTACTATCTAAAGTTTTTGGCTGGTTTCTCAAATTCCTGATGATGATTAATGATAGCGAACAAGTTTAAATATTAAGTCTTTAATTTGAAATAACTATTGTTTTATAGCCTTTTTAATTTAAATATTTTTAATTATCACTATGCTGTCCAGGCCAGCACAGATAGGATACAGGATAAAAAAAAAATATTTTGGTCTTATCACTTTAAAAAAAAATAAACAGAGAAATAAATTTTCTTTTTATTTAATAAATTGTGCTATAATTAACTCATTACGTGTATATTAACATCTGAATATCGATCTTATTCAAAAATTAAAATAGCATTAGTTTTTAATTTAAATTAGCAAATGTGTGGATGAAAATGAATGATAGTAATCCTGCTACATCTAACATCATTCGTTTCGATCCAATTTAAACTTTACCCATAGGAATAAAACATTAATTAGTTACAATATAAGAAATAAAAATGGATATAAGAAGGGTTGTTAAGCGAATAAAATCAGAAAACCTACATATCTTATGTAAGATTTGAAAAATACATTTACAAATATGTAGATGTGTTGTTCTTTTGTAAATATATTGTTTAAAGTGTTTATTTCCACATGTAGAATTATTTCATCAATTTACATAAAGCATTTTAAAATTAATTCTTCAAAAATACTGCTTTTGACACTTGACAGCATAGATGTGAAGCCAGAAAAGTGTTAAATAAATGCTTCAGAAGCTGTAGAGATGGTAAAGATCAGAAGGAGTTATAAATATAACTATATGGAAAAGATTGTATTTGAGAATAAAATGCAAAATTGTTTAACATGCTGATAAAAAATTACAAATAAAAAGATTGAAAAAACCTTTGTAAATCGATCAGCTTATATTAGTTAAGAATTCCAAACTTTATCTCATTAATGAAGAAAAAATTAAATAATAACAGACCTGTTGTTGTATACTACTTCGTCTGCTGTTGCTTCTGATACCCGAATCCTTCCGGCTATTCAGCGACTGACAAAAACTAAGATCATCTTTAGGAACATCCAAATGTACAGGTACCTGTAGAAGTAAATTACCATTAAAACATTTGAAAGTTTGCTAGAATAAATAAAATCTAAATAAATGTGCAATTACATTTCAGATGAGAATAATTAAGAATTTTCGAAGAAATAATAAGATTTAACAATCCAAAGTCCAATAGTAAAATTAGTTTAGTTTTGAAGACATTTAACTATCTTTTAAAGAAGTATTTGGAATGTTCCAAAGCATTTGAAAAAATTAAGACAATAGTAAACAGGTTCTCATGGAAACATGCAGAGAATTCTTGAAAAATGTGCCAAAAAAATCAGCCTATATTTTTGCTAATAATGGTCGAATTCAAAACTGTTTTTATTTAATTTCGTGAAGATGTATTGCCTTGGAATGATTACTTAAAAATTTCAATAAAACGATTAATAATCAAAGGAATATAGGTTTATTATTTTACAAAAGGGACTACAAAGTTTTGAGGTTTTGGTAGAAACAATGAAGATTTTTGAGCTTTCCAACACCATACTTTATTATTAGATATTATGAATAGACTAAAGAAAATATTGTTGAGTAAACACTGTGAACTAAGAACAGGTTTTAAATTAGAGATAGAGAAAAAGCATTCCAAGTATATTTTGCAAGAAAACTAAGTTATTTTAACCTAAGAAATGTTTGAGTTACCTTAAGTGGCGAAGGTGGTGATTGTTTTGGTGAAGAAGCAAATGGGGTTTCAGATTTTCCATTTCCCAATTCTGAAACAATATAAATTATTAGGAAACACTAATAAAAGCAATATAGTTTGAATAAGAAACAAATAAAACATCTTTCTAAAAAAAATTTAATACAAATCAACATAATGGATAGTTTAAAAAGTATTAATTGGTAATAAGAGTTTACTGTAATGAAACTAATATGTGTATATGTTTATTCCTAGGCATAAGTGGTTGTAACCATAGAGAGAAGGGGGGAAAACATAAATGATTAAATATTTTAGCTACATTATGCATGAATTAATATTGAAGAGCTTTGAGCACTTAAGTCAATTTTAAAAATGCACACTTATATATTAATCATCAAAGGTGGATTGATCTATAAATCAAATGGGTTTTTTCTATTTACTATGCACAATATAATCTCATACAGTTGTGATTATTAAATAAATAACATTTGGACTAAAAATTTATAAATGATCAAAACATAGAATAATATTACATTAAATTTATAGTCCAGGATCCCTGGTACATTTTTGCACTTGATTACTATCGATCTGAATCTTCGTGAATAGCTTCGTTTTGATGAGACGCCCAACAATTTCCTTTGCGAAAATTCTCGATTGTGGTAGCTAACAGAGGTAGCAAGGATAAAATATGTCGATTTGATGATTCTCCAAAATTTAAGGATAACGTACCATGCAATTTGTAGGACAATATGACTGTTAAATTATATAAATATTAACTAAGTAAAAAAAAAATCAGCTGGTTTGTAACCTTTTTGATGGCCTCGTTATCGATACATGTTGGAAGGAGGGGACTCTTTGATCAAACCATATAAAAATATAAAAAAAATATAAAAAAATTTTGTAGGACAAATATTTTTTCAAATAATTTAGATAATTATCTTGAGATTTAACAAAAAAAAAAACCCAGTTAGAAATAAATTTTTGAGAATCATCAAATCGACTAATCAAGTGCAAAAATATACCAGAGATCCTGAACTACCACAATAAAAAATAAAAAAATAGTCTGCTTTGGACTAAGAAAAATATCTGTAAAAATTTATTAAATAAAGTTCATAAATTGAAAAAGAAATAATTTAGTCCTCAAATAACTTTTAAAAAAAAATAAAGATATACAGAAAAGCAAGCACTCTGGTAAAATCACAAGTAAAAAATAAAGTAACTAGTTGTAAATATTAATGAAAATTACCAATAATAATTATAAAATTAATTCGAATTACAATAATACATGTTCAAGATATTTAGATAGCAACAAAAAGTATTAAAAAGAGAAAATATTTTACATAACAATTCAGTAATGGATGATACTCAGGGAATATTTAAAATAAAATACAAAATTGTTGTGTGTTATTTATCACTATCGTATAATGGACATTTTTACATAAATAACATGTTGTGCATGTCCATACCCATTGTAAATATCCCTCAGAGTTAGGTAAATATAAAAAATGTAAATGCAAATGTATAAGCATAATAACGAAATAAAATAAATAAAACAAAGACTATTTAAAAAAATTATGAATTGTAGTGAAAAATGTAGCAAAACAAATCGATTGTTTACCAAACAAATCTTCTCCCATTTTTATTAAAAAGGAACTTTGCATTTATTTGAAAACAAATGACTACAGATGAATAAGGCATAACACAAGGCTGGGTGACCATCTCCAGACTGACTAAACACAAATATCTTGGTCTAACCATGATCAATAATGCCAAATGAAATACATAGAATAGAATAGAAAAAAATATTTATTCTGTGATCTTTTCCTTTTAGAATTGAAAAGTTGGATTATAAAAAGTAAAAAAAAAAAAAACCTTTCTAGCCAGAGACATGTTAAAATAAACAAATAAATAAAAAGTAAGTACAATACAAAAAAAAAAAAAAAAGGAAAATTTATCGTTATACATATTTTGCTATGTAGAGGCCTTGCATATTTATTTCATTCATATATAGCTCTTAATAAAACAGCTAACATATAAGATGGAATATTGGCATACAATAAATACATAACAAAAATAATAATACATAATTTTGATCATCCTCCATCCTTTATCATATAATATCCATAGCTGATTACCTTTAATAAATTTGTAATTTAATATTATTAGAGCAATGATATGGGAGAAAATTTTGACTAAAGAAATGATCATAAAAAGTTTTCATTTCCTAAAACTTACCTTTAAAACAGATTTAAAGCAAATCACCGGTCACGATGTAAATGTACATTACTATATAATTTATATATAAAAAAAATAACAGACAAATACATCACAAGAATAAAATTAAGACGTGGGTATACGATTAAATAAAAGATAATTTTTCTTAATAAAAAAGAAAAAGTATATTTATACAGGAAAAAAACAACATAAAATCAATATTTAAACCAGTGTTCTACATTTTCAATGGTGCCATGGAAGAGATTTTGTCTTAATGAGATTTTTTATGTTCCTGAAAACAGTAAAGATGTTATTATCATAAGATTAATCAATAATCATAAAATTACTTAAAGGATAAAGAACTGATAGAACAGTTTTGTCTATCTATCTATGATAATGATTACTTAAAAAAATAAATTGGCAATATGATAAAAAACTAATTTAAAATAATATGCACATATTATGACTATAACTAATAAATTTGGATTTCTTTTATATGTTTAAAATTTAAAGAAGTAAACTAAATCCTTTCAAGAATATTGAACAAAAAATATACAGGAAGTGAGTGAATAACTGCTCAATGAAGCTTGAGATACGATGAGGTGAATAGATTAGTGGATGTATCTGAAGAAATAAAACATCTTGATAGAAAGACTAAGAAATTTTTCACTGTAAGATGTGTTCTAAATGTTACGCAAGAAGTAGAGAATATACTATACCTCTCCTTTTAGGCATTGAAAAAACATTCTATTTCATTTGTTGATTATATTTATTATAGTTTATATTATAGTTTTTTTAGTTATAATATATGAGCTATATTGACCAAATGACACTGTATGGTACAACCACTTTAGCCAAATTAATACAAAATTCACAAATTAGTCGAATTAGATATACACTAGTTTTTATTCTTTACAGAATTGTATCATATTCCTGGAAATTTAGAGCCTTAAATGTTGATTAAAATTGAGAATGCGGCCAATGAAAATTAGTAAAATGTTTAGAAAGCCTATACCAAATCGTGGAACATTTGGGGAAAATGTGTATGATTTTCCAATTGTTCTTCCGGTCACAATCATTAGGTAGAAAAAGTAGTTCTAGAGGATCATAAAAATAATTGATACTTCTTGCGGCCTAGGGAATTCAATTTTTTTTTTTAGAGAAAAATATAGCATAATGCATTATCAACAAGCTACTAGAAGATATCTAAGAAATAAGACAACAACAGAACTAATTCAGGGTGAGAAGAATGAGCTAGGAACATGACTGTTAATTTATAACAACCAGAGATAAATAAGCCAATATACAAGGACCATTTTCTTTGAGGTTCAATGTAAGTCCCACCATATCAACAATATAAAAAAAAAAACTATCACTACAACCCATGAAGGGTCTTGGATTCAGTAAGTGGTAGAGACTGTACTGTTTCTTGGACAACAATTGTGCAGGAAGGTGATTTGTCCTAGATTACGCTAAACTGACAGATTCTTCCTTCTATTTTAGGTACCCTCTTTATAAAGGCTGGGTGATATCTAAGAAGGAGGATCCTAGGTCCCATAGGATCCATATCTTTTAACAGATTAAATAAAAGACTACCAGCAGAGAGATTTTGACCCAGAACCATTGGCAGAGCAACTCAGCGCTTTACCACTGAGCCACTCCGCTCCCTGGTACTGAACACAATGCTATCCTTAAAGGACATGTTAAGCCCTACAAAAAAAGGGTGGCTGAAGCATTAGGGCTGGTGTGTATTTGTTCCCACTTTATCTTTATCAAGTTCTCTATAGCAGAAGTCTGGACTAACCTTTGCGGTTTGTTAATATTTTTAGTATAGTTGGTCAAAATCTTTTTGAGGTAAGACATTATTTTCAAGACTAATTTTTTTTTTAATAAATTGAATAGTTTTTAATTCGATAAAGTCTCCTAATGGCAGAAGAATCTTCAGAATTTTATTAAGAAATTAAGATAAATAAAAGTTAGCAACACACAACATTTTCGATTTAGTATAATTATATTTATTTGAGCTTTTTTGCATGCCTAACGGGGATCAACGCCCCCCCGGCTGCCAGAGTTCAGTAAACTGCAAACATAACACGACATAACAGTACTCAACATGTAACACTGACACCAAGGTCAATTATTGTACTCACCTCAGGACCACCTTCCCTTCCTGGTATTACCTGGCTTCCCTTCCTCCATAGGGGTTTGAATAATCTAGAGGCCAGTTGTCCCAAGGATACGGGGCCTCCAGGGCTTGGGCTATTCATCCACCTGGAGTATCTTCGTTCTATGAAGGAGTAAAGCAGGGAGACAGCCTTAGTACTTTGCTTTTTTGTCCTTCTCATGGATGAGGTATGGAAGGTATGTAAAAGGAGAACTCCAAGAGCTGTGGTGGGATACTGGAATCTAACACCAGTGCTTGCTCAGGCTATGATTGACGCAGACGACAAAATATTGATTGTGGACTCTCAGGAAGCTCTCCAGACATCACTAAATAAATGGCATGAGGAACTCCAGCTAAGAGGATTGCACATAAATCCAGCTAAAAGCAAAATTATGTGTGTAGGAAAGGAAAACCTGGAGCCAAGGATATTATGTCATGGCGAACCACTAGAAATAACGAACACCTACACATATCTAGGGTCAGTCATGAGCAAAGATGGTAAAATAGACCAGGAGGTTCTAAATCAGGTGATGAAGGCCAACGGACTGTACTACCAGATATCCAAAACTATCATTGGAAAACATGATAAGCAGAAATGCCAAAATCAGGATATTTAAATCGGTTTTCCTTCCAATGCTTTTGTATGGATCTGAAAGTTGGACTCTCGATAAACATGCAAGCAGGATGGCAGCGGCTGAGATGAGATTCCTCTGAAGGATACATACATACATACATTAAAATAAGGGTTTTACTGCAAATAGCTTATTTTTATAAACAACAGTATTTGTTTTCCGATCTTTTGCCGAAAAATAGAGATTTTGCGGGTTTGATACACGTGAGCATGCCACATAGAGTTGCCCATGGGAAAAACATTTTTTTCTAAATGAACACCTGCAACTTTAAGCGTCTGTTCTTGAGCTTTGTTTATTGTTATTCCAAATGCTGTTTTCATGAGAAACTGTACTCTGTTAAACTGAAAAGGCAAAACACTCCATTTTCTCCTTTTGTATTTCAGTCATGATTGTAGCTTTTATCATGAGAATTTCAGCCTCGACTTATGGGAAGGCACTTCTGATAATTCTAAAGAGTTAAGAAACTCTATAGGGTATGATGTGACTTGTTCAGTTTCCGTAATATTGTCAACTGAGAGGTATTCGACAACATCCCCTCAACAGGGAAAAAAAGAAAACGAACATGGGCCAAAGAATGGTTTAAAAAAAGACCAGTCAACACTCACGAAGGACTTTTAAAGGACTTTAACCCTTTAGCGACTGTGAACTACTATAATAGTCTGGTGTCAGGTGGGCTCCACGGACCATGGACTATTATAATAGTTTTGCTTCTTTGGCGTTTCTAGACCGTGAGCTACAATAGTAGTTCAGTTCCTAGAGCCATCTAGGTGTCCGCATGACAAGCTGAAATACTTTTTCTTGACAACAGATGTCGTACAAATTCACTTTTGGCTATATTATTTTTCGTAAAGTGTGTCTGTCGTGTTTCGGCATTTATCACACTCAAAAGAATTTTTAATTGTATAAATTTGTATATAGACATTTCAAAAAAATAAAGTATATGTATAAATTTGTATATAGACATTTCAAAAAAATAAAGTATATAATTGTATAATTTTTTAAATAAATAAAATTAATTTACAGTAATTAAAAAAAAATTTTTAAAATATGTTTTTAAATTCACCAGTGCCAGTCCATTCACCATTCCAAATCCGGATCAAAAAGGATGATGGGAAACTATAAGGAATTAAATAAAAAAACATGATTTCAGAGTCAAAAAGTAATCGGTTCAACGGGCATGGTTGACTTTTCTACCACTCGGGCCAGCCAGCCCGCTCTGACCCGGCCGTATTCGGTCACTAAAGGGTTAACTCAAGAAAACAATTTCAAAAACTATATGAGCCGTTTATTTTGAAAGTGGCTTTTGCCAGTTACCATAGTTACATATACAACTTCACATTATATATCAGTGAAGCATTTCAGGTTGCTGATATTCCGAGCAAATACGATAAGTTTTTGACACATAAGTTTTCAGAATTAGTTCAATAACTAAACCGTGTAGTTTGAAAGTGGCCTAACTCCATTTATTTTATACTTATATCAAGATATTTACTATTGATAATGTCTGAAAGCAGTGGTGAAGGGTCGGAACGGTAATAATTTTATTGTAAATGAAATGAGACAAAAAGATTTTATATCAACAAAATTATTAGAAGACGCAATTTTTAAAAGGGTAAAGAATTCTGAAGGAGAATCAGTAAACTGGTTACAAATATGCGTTTTGTTAGAAATGAACTGTATAAAATTTTCTATAAGACATCAATGAATGAGAATGAAAATTTGAAAGTCCTGAATTTATTACCACGTCGGGGTAGACCAAGAAAACATTGTATTGACACCACTCTATAAAAATATCAGACAAATAACAACAGCAAAATTCAAGGACATGATTGACCTTTTGTGATATATACCACCGGAACATCATGATTTCTTCAAATCCCTTTCACACGAGCAAAATGTAGATGAATAGTAAACTGTTTTGTAATAAATTTATGTTTGTAATTTTATATGTTCTTTAATTGAAAAATGTTTTGAATCGCATAAATTGTGTTTCCGAAGTGTTTTAATAATATGTAAAATAAATTGAGGATTGTTTTTTCAATTTTCAATCTTAAATTATGTTGAATGAACTTGGGTACCTTCAAATTTTATAATGAATCTGGTTGTTAATTTTGAAAGTGGCCTAACTCCATCCTTGATAAGAAAACGCACATTATTCACTTAATAATTGTTACAATTTTAATAGCAACCATAAATTTAACACCCTTAGATACACTTAAGCAGTATGACTCATTAGTATCATATATGTATATTTTTAAATTCATTTAAACGCAAACCCTTAAATATCTCAATTTGAAGATAAACGGAGGTAGGCCACTTTCAAAATAAACGGCTCATATGACAATGGATATTGGAAAGTTCAAAGAATTGCTACAATTAGTAAAACCTCTGTAACTTAACTATAATGTAAGTTAGAAATGTTATATTTATAGAAAGGTTTCAAAGGTTTATTAAAATATCAAAACAATAATTTCACTCATGTTATTTCTGTTATTTTATTAATATATATTTTAACAACTATGATCATGTAATTTGCCAAGTATGTACTGTGGGGGGGGGGCATATGCTTATGTATGTATGTATATGGGCCGCCTAAGAAAACCTTCTTTCATACATACCTCTAAATGTTTCTGACTGATAATACTGAACAATATTATTGCTTTATCAGTTAGACAATCTTATTAACATTACAGGTTACAGAAACCTTTTTAAACAAATAAACTGTTGGGTGGACTAACTGGAGAAACATTGGATATAATTTTCTTGTGAAACTTTTGCTGTGAACCCCTGGTCTGAAAAGTAAAATTTTAAGTTCTTAAGCTATTGAAAATAGTTAGCAGTTAATATGGGAATTGAACCCTCCTAACAGACCATGTACCCCAAAAAAGCCCTCTTATCTTATAGGATTTTAATTTTTTGAAATAACTCGACTAATTATCTCAAAAAACATTAATGATGTTCATTTGAGATGTAATTATACTATCTATGAAGCATTAAAAAAAAAAATCTCTTAATCAAACCAATATTAGTAAAGAAATAACAAACAATTTTTTTCTTGGACTTGGTACCTAAAGTGGTAAGAAAAGTCTAATGGCTGATCAAACCAAATATGGGTATTTAATTTTTTGCTTTAAAATATTAATAACTATTTAAAATAAAATAAAAGAAACTTTTAAACAAAAAATTATTATTTAAATTAACATAAAACATACAAAAACATTAATGTTTTAGCAGAGCTTATATTGTTGAAACTTTACCTTCAGCTGTCTTCAACGAGATTATCTTCAGTCTTGAATATTTACATTTAGGACTAGGATTGACAACAAGCGAGGTTCTACTCCGACACACTTGCATCTCTCGAGCAAATACATTAGGCAAGGAAGTGGCTTTGACAGAATTCAATCGCTCGGAAAGAAGTCCAGGAAGTGTCAGAGGTATAGGTGACGATGGAGTAGACAAAGCTGTACATTCTGAAAATAGCAAAAATAATCAATGAGAAAAATATTTCAGAGTAAATTAGATTAAAAAAATTATTCTTTACAATATTTAACATTACAACAGATTTTAAAGGCCCTCTCACATTTAAGAAAAAGAAAAATATATATACATATGTTTCTTCTTCAGGAAAAATAAATATAGTTCCTCCATAATACATGCCAGCAAGATAAAGCAATAAGAAAAAAAAAAAGAAAAAAAAACCGTACCATACTAGAACCCATGAAAGGTGCGACATGTAAAGAAAGAACTGTTTCTAAGCTGAAAGTCTGTGCAGGAATGCAGGGGGATTTGGCCCAAAATTATGCTGAACTCCCAAGTTTTTCTCTCAATGAAGAATATCCGCTTTGAAGAGGGTAGATGAGCACTAAAAAGGTTTGAAGATGCCATAAATCAATCAATAACTAATATCAGAATAAGTAACTGAGCTGCTACAGCTGATCTCAAACCCAGGCTATACCTCTCCCAGGATAAAAAAAATCGAATGAAGTTAATTGCAATTTGATACTAATTAAGATTAATATAGGCTCATAACAAGATAAGATGATAAGTGGAGCCTCAAATAAAACTGGGACATTTTCATTGAAATTTTATAATTTAAAATCAAACTATTATTATTTGGCACTACGACCCACAAGCGAGCCCTGGCCTTCTTCAACAACAATCACCATGCTCTTCTGTCATAGGCTGTTGTTATCAAGCTGTTCACTCCTGCTTGATAATATTTGCAATGTAATCCATCCATCTTATTCCAGGCCTACTGACCACTTGACGTCCCTGTAACAGCTATGTCCTTGGATATGTATCCTTGGAGTGGCATTTATTTGCATTCTAGCGACCTAACCTGTACCACAAAAGACGATTTTAATTTTATCACTGTTGTGATGTATATATCATTGAGTAGGCTAGAATTTGAACTGACTTGGTGAGAATCGTACCGTTTCTTTGCACTGCAGAGTCCCTTATAACCTTCTCTAGTGCTAGGTTAAACAACAAGCATGATAGACCATCTCTCTCTCTCAGGCCCCTTGTGGTCGTGAAAGTCTCTGACAGGTCTCCCTGTATTCTGACTTGACATCTTGATCTTATCATCAGCAGCTCTGTTAGATGGATCAGTTCAAGGGGGATATTCATTGCCACCATAGCCGAGTACAGCTTCTCTCTTATGACATTATCATATGCACTGCTTAAATCAATAAAGAGGTGGTGCGTGGTGATGTTATATTCGCACATTCTTTCAAGCAGGGTTCTCAGAGCAAAGATTTGATCAGTGGTTGATCTCCCTCTCATAAAACCACTTTGGTAGATTCCTACTTCTCTTTCTGCATGTGGAAGTAGCCTCTGATATATGATATTAGACAGGACCTTATAAGGGCAGTTCAGAAGAGTTATGCCATGGTAATTACTGCAGATTGTCTGATATCCCTTTTTATGGAGTGGTATGATGATGCTAGTGTACCATTCTTCAGGCACTGTCTTGGTAATACAAATGCTCTGAAAAAGTTCACGAATAACCCTAATCACTTCATTCCCACCAGCCTTTAGCAGTTCCGCGGCTATGTTGTCAGATCCTGAGGCTCTATTGTTCTTCAATTTTTCTATTGAGTCTGTGATTTCTTCTTCGTCTGGTGGTTCGGTCAACTCGAAGCCATTGCACAAAACAGAAGTCACATTTTCCATAAAGGGACTCTGGGAAGTTTCCAGAATACTTCTAAAGTGGTTAGCCCACCTGCCAAGGATGTTTTCTTTACTAGTGATTAACGAACCATCCTCTCTCCGGCAAGCATTGCTTGAATTCCTTTCGTTGGGCTTTCACGCTTCTGTAGAAGGCTCTTGTATCTTGTTGTAGCTTGGCATCTTAATTCTTCAATCTCTTTAATTTTCTCTTGTTCCTTTTTCCTCTTTTATTTCTATGGATGTGTTTCTCTTCTCGTCTTCTGTCTTTGTATTCCTTAATTGCTTGTCAAGTTCTGTGCCTCATTATCATACACCTATAGGCCTGGTTTTTCCTGTCTGTAGCTGCCTGGCATTCCAAGTAAAATCATTCGGACCCCTGGTGGATTTCCTCCATACCGAGCACCTCCTCTGCACTTTACTTTGATTTATAGTGCCTTTAAATAATTTATATTTTTACAAGATTTTTTTTTTGGAAACTTCATGCTCATATGAAAATCGTGTTGAAAGGTTTAATGTATAATAGGATAAGTAAATAAAAACAATTTAATTTAATAATCCAAATATAATATCCAAACATAGTAATCCAAATAATTTCTGTAAAACTATCAATCATAGCACCACTACAGAAATAAAAAAAAACAATTTATATTTAATATCTGAAAGATATCGTAAATAAAATCCAATACATTTTAATTTAATAAATAAAGCACAGTAATCCATTATTATGTTTTATTAATTTTTAATATCTATTATTATTAGATGTTAAACTATTAACCATAACTCCCACTGCAGAAATTTAATTATGATAAATTAAGAATTGTAAAGAACTTTTCTATTAAAAGAAAATAAATTAAAAAAAGAAATAAGAAATAAGTAAAAATGCTATGTCTGATCAAAAATCATAAGGAAGTTTCTTTACTTTTTTATGAGTATAAAGTCATTTAAGTGAGGAAATCGAGACCCGATTTAAAACAACATAATGTTCCAAACATAAAAAATTATTTGTCTCTAGTTGTTTCTTACAAAATCACCCATACTTTCAACTCCAAAAACAAAAGAGTTTAGCAACTATTGTTATAAAAAATTGTGGAACATCCACAGTGATAGTGAAGAGAGAAATTTACTCTCCTAAAAAAAAAAAACATTGAGAAAAACTGCAGTTATTTTAAACTACACCAATACCAATAATAATTGCAATAAGTTATTTCGAGAATATTTTTTGTCAATAATCAATCAGTCTAATTAATGATAAATTATCATTCATCAGATAATTCATCGTTAATAGGTATATAACCTCATTAGGATGAAGAACAAGTAGTAACTGATAGGGTGGATCCAAAAAAGTGAAGGTTTTTCAAATTTAAGATTTCAAAGCACTATAAATATTTTAATCTTATTTAAGGCCTACCAATACTTAATAATCCTTTTAGAGCATTCTCTAAGCTTATTTAATCCCATTTGGCTTCTTAAAAAAAAAGCATCAGTTTAGTTATTTGTTTCAAGGAAGAAACATGAGAGCCCTTCGAAATTCTCATAATTTTAAGACATTACTGGAAAAACCATTGGGAAGGTGAAAAAGTGATGCAAATGGTCCCTCACGAACTTACTCCTCAGCAATCAGCGTTATAAATGTTATTTAAAAACCCTTCTAATATGAGATTTTACCGGAAGATTGTCACCTGTGATGAAAAGTGGGTTTACTGGCAAAATCCAAATACCCATGAGTGATAGCTAGATCGTGGTCAAACTGCGTTTCCGGTTGCTGCAAGGGGGCAATTCAAAATAGGATGCCAGGTCTAATGCAAAAATGGTTGTGAGGAAAAAGAAAAGACATGCACTACAGGATGACCTGCGCAAGATGGAAGAGCAAAGACAATGAGGTCAGAAAGTTTTTTGTGAAGTGAAAAGAATCAAGGCAGGCTTTATAAGTAACGACCCAATAATAAAGCGTTCTGATGGAAAGATGGTTTTTATCAGATCAGGAGGTGCTTGGTAGGTGGGAGGAGCGCTTTCAAGTATTGCTAAATCCTAAGGAAGACGAGGAGTATCCTGAAGAGGAATTCTAAGATGAGGAGAATGACCATAAAGTGAGTCCACTAGATTCGGAAGAGGTCAGCCTGATTAAAAACGACCTCAGGAATATCAAGGCTTCAGGTTCTGATGATATACTGGCGCTGTTTTTAAAGATTGGCGGGTCAGCACTGGCTGAGGAGATGACTCATTTAATTGTCAATATTTGGGAGGCTGAGCAATTTCCGGATAGCTGGAAGGAATCTATCATCATAACTATTTTCAAGAAGAAAGGTGCTTCCACAGACTGCAACAATTATAGGGGAATCAGCCTACTGAACACTGCATATAAAGTTTTTTCTGTCATTTTACATAACTGTTTAGCTGATTGTGTAGAACCACGGTTGGGCGACTCCCAGGGTGGCTTCAGGAAAAACAGGTCACCTATTGATCAGATTTTTTCTTTAAGACAGATAATGGAAAAAACAAAAGAATTCAATTAGATTTTATGGATCCTTTTCATAGATTTTAAAGCGGCTTACGATTCCATTATCAGAAAGAAGCTCTACCTGGCAATGAAAGAAATAGGTATACCACCGAAGCTGACCCGACTCGTAGCATGCACTATGAGAGAGAGAGTAAGCAGAGTGAAAATAAATGGAAAGTTGGGCAAACCGTTTGCAGTGAATCAGGAGTTAGGCAGGCCCTCTCTCCTCTTCTGTTTAATATCGCCCTCCAAGTTATGGTTAAAAGAGCCAAAATCAATCAGTCAGGTACAATTTTTAGCAAGGTGAATTGATTGGTTGGTTATCCTGATGATGTGGCTCAAATGGACTTGTCCCTCAAGGCTATAAAGAAGGCATGTGAAGGACTGGACAGAATGGGACTTTCCATAAACAAAGGAAAATCTATAATGATAGTTCTCAGAAAGAAGACACCTCTAAGCCCGCTAAAGCTCTATGTAGTGGGGAAGTATACATTCCAGTTTGTGTCCAGCTTTAAATACCTTGGCTCCATTGTAAATTATTGGACTGACGAAGGAGAGGAAATTCAAACCCGTATATTACGGGCTAACAAAGCATATTTTTCTTTAAAACATTTCCTCTGCAGTAAATTGTTAAGTTGAGGCACCAAAATGATCCTTTACAATATCATCATTCGAACTGTGCTGACCTACGCTTGTGCAACCTGGACCCTAGGCAAAAGCCTGGCAGAAAAGATTGACAGGTTTGAAAGAAAAGTGCTGAGATGCATCCTAGGACCAATCAGAGAAAATAGTGCATACCATTTGAGAAAGAACAAAGAGATCTACAACTTATACAATGACCTCCGAGTTTCCCATTTCATGCAGATTCAGTGTTTGAAATGGTATGGACATTTGATCAGAATAGCAGAGCAGCCAAGCAACTGTACTATGGGACCCCAGGCGGAGTAAGACCTTGTGGAAGACCAAAGGGAAGGTGGAAGGACGCGGTATCTGAGGAAATGAGGAAGATTGGAGTGTCCGGCAGACTTGCCGTTGACCGGAATGATTGGGAAAAGGCAGTAGTGAAGGCTAAGGGCACCTTCAGGCACCTGTCGAGCCAATAATTAATCATGCAAGGGTGCAATTTGAAAAAAATTGCTGTTCCTGATGAATGCTCAATGAGTTCTGAACTCCACTGTGCGCAAAGTTGTCAGAGCGTTATCTTGCTTTGATCAACCGGAAATGAGTTTTATTCCAATAAGATAATGCTCGTCCTCACACTTCCCATTGAACCAAAAAAGTTAAAAGAATTTCATGGGTTTAAACACCTGCCTCATCCACCATTTAGTCCAGGCCTTGCACCATCAGATTACTACTTGTTTTGATCCATTGCCCATTTTCTTCAAGGGAAAAGGTTTGATAATCTTGCAGGAGTTGAAATTGCCGTCCAATAGTTCTTTGAGAGCCTAATGGTTGGATGGTGATTATAGCATGAATCTGCCAATTAGTTAGCTGTGAATACTCCTCAAAAAAAGACTTCTCCAAAAAAGAAGGATAAAAGAAGATTAAGAGTGAGAGAACTTACACATTTTCCTGTGCTGGCAAAAAGCCTAATCATGAACATCAGTATCTTGTGCACGCAGCTGGAACTGCTAGGAGGAAAAGCATTAGATCTGGCTGCGGATGAAAAATAAATTACTGTATTTATAGCCTTAGGACATGGTCATTTCAGTGTTAGGGGCTATCATTTGTTTATTCAGGCACAACTGCTAATATTCAAAGGATTCTCAACAGTTTAATCACATGAGATGAATCCAGCCTGCTTCATATACCTCAATATTATCATGGTGACAGCTACATACATAGAACATGTTTACTACTTCAGGTTAGTTCTCCTCAAGGTTGGATAGGCTGGTCTGAACATTTGCATAAAAAAAGTGTTCGGCTGTGGTTATATGCAGTGCCTAATTTTTCTAGTATCTGGGAGAAGATCCAACTAGCCCCCAACAAAGTGAAACCACTTGTTTGATATTCAACTCCTAAGAACATCCATGAACATCGGCGATTAATTGGTTTGGCTTTATGGTTGCGTCACTTGGTTCCCAATTTTGCAGACTGAATAAAGCCCTTAACTGAATTACTAGAAAAGGAGAAAACCTTTCTATGAGGTGAAGACCAAGATAAGCCACTAGAAGAAATTAAACAATATTGAGTACTGAAGCATGTAGGTGAGCAGTTTACATTACAACGTAATGCTGGGTCACCTGGATTAGACGGGGTATTGAGGCATGATCATAATGGACTGGAATGATTGATCGCCTACAGTAGTAGAATTGCACTAGTAGATACGAACTACAATGACACTGAAAAGGAGTGAGCCATAGAAATACAAGACTATGATTTTGATATCAAATATATTAAAGAAACAATAAATTTTGCACCAGATTTACCAAACATTCATATATCCTCAAAGTTGTCCTCAGAAAAGTGAACATACCAAACGTTTGCAAAGGTCTTATGCCAACAAGCAATTGACGTATTTACAGAAATTAATGAAAATTATCTCATTGATAGACCAAGAAATACACAGACGAAAGATTATAAATTAGGAAAGGGAGAGGTTAAATTCAAGGAAAACGATGCAGTATTTCCGTGGGCACATCCACTATCTTATGGAGATAAAAGGTTCATCAGCAAACTGGAACAAAGTGAATGAACAACCTCTTTTACGTACAGCAGAGATTTAGAAAGTATCTACAAACTAAGGCACATTTTGGAGAGCCAGCAAGTGTTGGTAATGCCTCTCAAGCAGACCTTAGCTTACATAGTTGCTATGTGAGAAATCTCACTTCCACTAAGGAGGAATGGGAGGTGTAAAATAGTTAGCCAATAGGTTGAAAATTATACCTCTTCTCATGAGGTATAAGCTCTAGCAGATGGAACTCCGCTACTGACTATGCGTGAATGATGAAGACAGGTGAATAACAATTAAAATATATATTACCATTACTGAAGCTGCAACATATTTTTTTTAGAATAAATGATTAATGACATAATTCTTTGCCTTAATAATAATGCTTAAGCCTTTTGGTTAAATATCAATAAATTAATTTAACAAAACTAACAACATGTTACAAGAAGAGAAGGTACCATTAACACTCTGATTAGTAATGAACTACCAAAAATCAGATAAAACAAAATTGGATGCAGGTAAAATACAAAGCTTACAACATTGTTCATTACCGTTTCTAAACCTAAGAAATGAGTTTAGCCTCCGATTAATGTATAA
Organism: Arma custos; assembly: GCA_037127475.1. Classification (NCBI taxonomy): domain Eukaryota; kingdom Metazoa; phylum Arthropoda; class Insecta; order Hemiptera; family Pentatomidae; genus Arma; species Arma custos. The sequence continues at coordinate 29,372,537 of CM073759.1, read as the reverse complement.
TTAATTTAAGCTCAATAATAAGATAATGTTTACCATTGAATTTGACAAATCTAATAGATGCCATTACAGGAAATAAAACAGCCCATAGCCTGAAACTTATGTCATGTCAACTACAGTCCACTCCTTGGAATCGAACAGAGAACAAGAACTGATATACTTCAAGTTAGACCTCAACCATAGCTTTGGTTAATATTAACAATAGCTGTTGTCACCTCTTGCTGCAGCATTCCAGTCTGTAATCATTCAGAGCTGCACTCTATCAGAGCCGCAAACAATAAATATTAATCAGCCATTACTGTAATTAGTACTTACCGTAACCAGTTCTAATAAGCATCAACTCTTGTCAGGTGTAGGAATAATTAATCTTCAGTATGAAAATAACAATGCTACTGTAGATAGCGTTAGTGAACAAAAATTAGGCATGAAATGATTTCACTTATAACCCATTTCAATAATTTGAATAAACCGATTTATAAAAAAATGAAATATTATATAAGTGAAAACATTAGAAATCTCTTATCCACCACCAAATAAATTATCTACGATTAAGTGATACAAAGCAACTACAGTTTAGGAATAGTTGCCAAAATTACTATGAAGCATATATACATTTAAGCCAACTAGTGACAATTAACTAAAGTTAATCATAGGTAAATTTTAACTACAATAATTAATCTACCATGAGTAGTTTTTAAATACAATCATACATCCTGAACATACAATGCATGTTACTAGATAAGAAATACAATATACATTAGGTTTTTAAACATCTGATATAGAAAATATACGTAGATAGAATTGAATAGCGGATGTCATTTTTTCATGGAATGCTATGTCTAGTGCTGAATGCATTGAGGGAACAGTTTAATAAATACAACAAAAGCCCGTCCAATATAATGCTTTTTCATATATGTACAACAGTTTATAAATAATGATGAAAACTGTTCACTAATTTTACAAAATTAATAGAAACAGGAGGAAAAAATCATCAACAACATAAAACATGAGTATGCAAGTTAATAGCCTCAACTTACATACTTTTCTTTGATTGAATGAAAATACTAATACAAAAGAACACAAACACACACACTTTTTGTGCTATACAACATGTAGTGCTTGTGGAAGCTTAGACAACCTGGGGAGAGGGTAACCCAACCTCATGGTGTCTTTAACTATGATTTCAATGATTCAAGGACTGTGACAAATTGCGCATCAGGACTTATATTTCTTTCCCAAGGCAGTCTGTTCATAAACCAAACCTCCAGGCGGCTATTTTGTATCCTGGAAAACCATAACACTATTCCCGACAGATGTACAAAGGCGTCACCCTTCATACGCCCGGTTTTTATGAGTCGCCTTAATAGAATGGACCTGCCTGCTCATACTGAGAATGTTTTATCTATTTCCATTAAGTCAGACCTTGCCTTGATTCAGAGTTATTGTATATATTTTAATTCTATTTCACTCCAAAACTATGAAAATGATAAAAAAAAATGTGCCCCGCTTCTCTCAAATTAATTAACCATCATTGGACAAAATTCGACTTCACTTGTAGATGTAATAAACAAATATTTCCTCCAATCACCATTTGTAACCCATGCTATCAGTATCAACATAAAATGTTTTTTTTCCTGTTTTCTGTTATAAACAGGAAAAAAACATCTAATAAAGGACCAGTTTATTAAAAAAATGTTTTTGGTTTGCGATAAATGAAATAAGTACCTTGACTTAAATTTTCACCTTTGAACAGTTCAGAATCCTTCAGATGATCGAATGGAGAGATGGTATAGTTGATATTGCTAGATTTTTTATTCGAATGAGTTGTGCTTAGAGATTCTGACTGTAACTGTGAAGCAAGTGCTGTCTCAAAGGAAGGGAAGTTTCCTGACTGATCACTGGGCATAGTTTGAGTAGGCGAGGTGGCAGTCAGCTGAGTTGAACCGAGTAAAGATGGCACCTGTTCCTTTGGTGCTACAATAAAATAAGTCTCTAGACCTATATTTAAAAAGAGAGAACAGAAAAATTAACAAATAAAAAAAAAAAATATATATATATATATATATATATATATATATATATATATATATATTGGTTTCTACTTATCTTGACTGTTATGGAAATATTATGTTTTAGTTCTCGAGTTTCAGTCCTTCTTTAAACTTCTTAGGCGACGTTTCAAGACTAGGTTAGTCTCATACTTATGCCCTGACAGTGAAAAAATGAGCTTTTAGTAAAAACAGTAAATAGCACACTAAAATAAATATAAAATGACATGTGTAAGTTTTTTGTTTTTCACCGTCAGGGCATGAGTATGAGACTAACCTAGTCTCGAAACGTCGCCTAAGAAGTTTAAAGAAGGACTGAAACTTGAGAACTAAAACATAATATATATATATATATATATATATATATATATATATATATATATATATATATATATATATATATATATATATATATATATATATATACATGTATCAATCCAAATAACATATTTATTAACATGGAAATGTACTAATGTAACAAAATATTTCATTCATTTTAGATTATTAAAATATACAGCATAATGTCTACCTGCAGGTCATCAACTAATCCAGTATTGACCCTTAAAGCAGAAAGTGATTCTAAAAAGATGGCTGGTATTTAAAAAAATCTGATTATAAGATATTAGGAGAGAGGTTTGCTTGATTTTTGAAAAAAAAAATGACAATATTATTTCCAGCATTGAAGAAAGCGGGTTATGCAAAAATCAAAGATTTATAAATAAGCAAGAAATTACAACCACAGGGGCTAGCTAAAGTGCAAAGCTTGAGGGGCCTAACCTCCTCCCCCCTTCCGGTTTTCCAAGTTCAGTACACAGCAAGGACACATGCAAACAGTATACATTTCAAACTGACAGGGCACTTAAAATACACCTCCTGGAACCATCATTCCTAGGAAGCCGCTCCAGATGGCAAAGCAAGTCTGGATGCTAAGAAAGGGCAGTCCCTCCACCTGACTTGGAGGATGTTGGATTTATAGCCCACACCTTCTAAGCCAAAATTATATTAAAACCTCAACTTCAAACTGTCAGAAAAAATAAGGAAAAGAAATAGTTTCCGTCACACACAATTTGATAATGGATCATGGAACAATTTATCTTTATATAGACTCGGAGAACAAAAACTACTCTTAGACAAAATTAACTTTTTTTTTTTAATGTATTTATTGAATTTTACAACTGTATACAGAATAAATCAAGTAAATATAATGAAAAATAAATCATGTCCAGAGACAAAGGTAAGTAGAGAAACTACCTAGTGGTAGTACTCAAATAAAAAGTTTAACTTAGAAGGTCACGAGGCCATCTTCTTTTCAGAAGCCTCAGAGGATTATCAGGAATTCAAGAGATTGTGAGGTTTGAAACTAGTGGGCTTGAGTGGAAATGAAGTTTGCCATGAAAAGATTGATATCGGGTTCGGGCCAAATCAGCAACAAAAGGGACATTAAGGTCATTATGGATTGCTTTGTTTGTAACAAAATAAGGAGCATTGAGGATTTTAAAAGGATTTTGTATTGTAAAGATTGAATACGAGAGGAATTTGATGGCTTAGTGAAGCCCCAAAGCTCTATTCTGTAAGTCCAGATGGGTCTAATGATTACCATTTATTATCTTATATATATCATGTCTTTTGTAATTAATTGGGAGCTTAGAGCGTATGTCTAGTAAATGTAGAAGAAGCCTGAAATGGCAAGCTGTTTCTTGTTGTTTCAGTATATTGGGTTGTCACACATGAAATGACCGTTTTTAGAACCAGGAAGAAAATAAAAATTTGAGATCAAATCTAAAATATTCTTTATTCATAGTATTTACCATCATTTTCGATACACTTCTACGGCTTACCAAGTTTTCTATCCCAGATTTGAAAAATGTTGAGTCACGTGATGAAAGGAATTCAGAAATGCATTTTTAATGTCTAAATAATTGGTAAACAATTTTCCTAGCAAAAAGTTGTCCAAACTCCGAAAAAAGTGGTAGTCTGTAAGGGATTGATCAGGGGAATATAATATGGGGGGGGGGTGGTAAGACTTCATAGCCCAACTCCTTTAATTTGTTCACTGTCTGATTGAAACATAAGATCGGGCGTTATCATGAAGGAGAATAGATCCTTTCCTGTTTACCAGTACCGGCTGTTGCTTGATCAATTTTTGATGCAGTTGGTCAATTTCTTGGCAGTATAATGTTAAATTAATTGTTTTTCCCTTTGGTAGAAAAGAAAAATTAATGACCCCGGCCATAGACCACCTTACAGTAACCATTAACTTTTTCGGATAAAGATTCTGTTTTGGCATCTAAGGCCCAGAAGGCTGATTGGCATCTAACCATCGTCCAGATCGGCATCGATTGTCATACATGATGCACATTTTGTTACAAGTTATTAAGCGGCCGAGAAATGTTTCGTTTCTTTGACAAGCAAGCAAAGAAACACATGTCTCTAGACGTTTCAACTGCTGACGTTCGTTGAGCTCGAGTGGGACCCAGGAATCGAGCTTTTTTGCCTTTCCGATCAATTTTAAATGCCTGGAAATTGTTAGAAATTGTTGGAAATTGTTTGGAAATTGTCGTATGAGTTGTGCCTAGCTCTGACGCATCTTCTCTGACTGTTTTTGAGGGTCTCCTTCAAAAGCATTCTTAAGATCTTTGTCCTCTATTGATGTTTGAAGCTTTCCACGAGGCCGATTTTCTAATGTCGTATCTCCTGAGGAAAATTTTGTAAACCAACAGCGGATGGTTCTTTCATTAGCACTTCCAAACACATGATTAATATTTCTTGCTGCCTGGGCAGCGGAATGACCGAGTTTGTACTCATAAAAAAAAAATTGTTCGAAAATAGCGTGTTTCCATGGCCACGGTTAAAATTATACAAAAATCTGTATGCCAACTTCGGAAAAAAACAAACACAGTATGCAAATAGATGATTAACAAGTGCTTATTATAAATATTAAATATTTTGCTAGGAATCAACAGGCAATGCTTTAATCCTCTACAAAGATTAAGATTTAAAAAATCGGACATTTCATGTGTGACAACCCGATAGTATGAGGATTCAAAGTTAAGCATTTGTCAAGGTGTAGTCCTAAGTACCGGACCAGTTCTACAAGAATCAGTTATTGTTCTTTCATCAGTTATTGGATGTGATTTCCTTATCAGTTACTGTCCTCCAAGATATTCGATGAACTGGACAAGTAGTAACTGAAAAAAAGAATCACACCAAAAAAAAGAAGTACATCTTATGAGAAAACAGATAACCATAAAAAAAAAACCGAAGTATTACAAATTTTCAAAACTCATTCATTTTCAAGCTCTGTAATGCAATTTATTTGGAATCTATTTTTGAAAAAAAAAAAGTTTTCATGACAAAAATTATACCGCCCAAGAAAACATCTAATAAAGGATCAGTTTATTAGTAGCAAGAATATTAAGAAAACTGATAACTGACTTCAAGCTTCTGAACCCTCAACTATGCATTATAAGAGTTAGAGACGTTCTGCTCAAAAAGCAATGCCATCTTCGTTCTGGAGATAAGATTCTCAGAGATCCACCCCTCTCAGCGGTAACAGTGATTTAAAAAAAAAGCAATTTGAGTGATATCAAGGCACTAATTGAGCAAGACTATTCGCTAAAGGTACTGGAAATTGCAGAGACACTGGAAACTGGTTTCCGAACCGTTCATAGGCATTTAAAATAACATCAATACGTGTCCTGCCTTGACATTAGGACCAAAGTGTTTCTCAAACGAATAGGGACTGATGACATAAAGTGGATCATCTATGACAATTTAGTATGCAGGAGACTATAGACAAATGCTTACAAACTGCCTAATGTCACCCTGAAGGCTAGTTTACATCTGAAAAATATTTTGCTTTTCGTATGGTGAGATTATAATGGTGTGCTGTTTTAAGAGTTGCTTACACAAGGAAAAACAATTGATTAGAAAATCTACTGCACACAGCTAATGAAATTGGACAAGAACTGGTTAAAAACAATTTCACCATGACAATACCTGACCAAACTCCGCAATAATCACACAGCAAAAGTTAGTGTAGCTTGGCCGGAATGTTTTATTATACCCAAAGTATTCTCCAGATTTTGCACTATCAAACTACCATTTATTCCAGTCCCTTCAAAACTCCCTCAACAGAAAATCATGAGAGGGATGTGAATGCATATCTCGATCAGTTTTTCACTTCTAAACACTTTATGTTTTACGAGAGTGGATAATGAAATTGTTAGAAAGATTGCAAGAGTTTTTTATTAAAAACAATAAATAATGAATTTAAGGATTCACACAATATCAGAGGAAAACTTAACATTAATGATAGTAGTCTGAAATAATAGAAGAACTGGTTCTGAAATCATTAATATCTGATTCTTCAGTAATTTTGTCACTGAGTAAAATAGTATCTATCTATACATATAGATAACAAAGTCCTCAGCCGAATTTGTTCGCGGTAAACTCAATAACTACTGCATGGATTTTCATGCAGTTTTCACCAATAGATAGAGTGATTCACCAGGAAGGTTTAGGTATATAATTTATATTGTGTAAATGGATTCGAATATTGATGGGTTTCACCAAAGACACTGCATGCCTAATCCCGTGCAATTGCAAGATAATAAATTCATATATAAAGAAATATTTGTTTTATTTTTATAATTTCTATACAATAAAGTACATTATCTGAGATGGGAAGAAAGAAAATCAAGACTCCCAAAGAAGCCTAACCAATGACATTTGCATGGTCCTCGGTGGCCGGTACGTGATAATAAAAAAAAAATACATTACACAGACAAATTATGTCAGCATAATATGCCTTACTACCCGAGCAAAGCTGGGGTGGGTTGCTAGTATTTAATAAGAATTTTTCTTGATCTGTGCACTTAAAATAAATAATTCCATGGTTTTTTGTTAATACAAACAAATAAATAAAATGTAATTAACGCTTACATTATTAAAATATTTGTGATACTACTGTGATCAAAAAGTAAGGTGAAATTGTCTTTTAAAACTCCAGGGCATTAGGAAGGCAGGTCAATTTTTTTTCCTAGGTTATAGGTAGGTTAGAGCCTTATGCGTCGTTTGCTTGAAGCTTTTCGTCTGAAACAGCTAGAATTATGGGCAAACAACTCTTGGTTCCCCTTCATCACAATAATGCACCGGTTCACACTGCAATGGTTCTTTGCGACTTTTTTGTCAAAAACTCGATTCATATCGTTCCACAACCAATGTATTCGCTTGATTAGGCTCCATGTGACTTCTGTCTATTCAGCAACCTCAAAAGGCCAATGCAAGGACGCCGTTTCGACACGATTGAGGAGATAAAAACCGAATCAAAGAAGGTCTTGAAGGCTATACCGAAAAAAGGCTATTCCGACTGTTTCAAGGACTGGAAAAAGTGCGTTTTATTGGACGGGGATTACTTTGAAGGGGATGAAATTGATTTGGGAGAATAAATAAAGAATTTACATTTTGTAAACAAATTCACCTTACTTTTTTGATCACAGTAGTAAATGAAATTTTTGTTTCATCTTAACAAAGCTGCTCCTTCTAATTAAAAACAAAAACCTGAACCACTACAATCCATGAAGGATCTCGAGTGCCATACTTGGTTAGGGTAATTGTTATTTCTAAACCAATGGTTGTGCAAACTACGAACCATACTTTATAAACGTGCAAACTTTATAAAAGGTCTTGGGTCATTACTTGTTTAGGACAATACTTAGGACCACACTGTTTCTAATAAATAAAACCAACAGTTGTGCAAGGAGGTTATTCTGCCGATATTATGATAAACTGCTTGACTTTTCCCTAATTAAGAGTACCTACTTTATAGACGGTGGGCGAACCTGAGGACGGTCTTCTATTTTCATAAGGTTGATCCATGGCTGATACCAGAAACCGTTACCTAGATATAAGCAGCACAGAGTCTCAATGATCTACCCCACTACCCTCTCTCTAATTATGATAAAATTATACAATAGATGAAAAATTATTATCACTATTATCACCTTGAACAACATCACCAACTTCATAGGTGTAAGTGTCATCTAAAAAACTTTTAGTAGTTTGTGAAATATGAACACGACCAGGTTTGCCAGTGGATTCCATTTTATTAGCAAGGGCGACATCATTTGACCAAACATCAAATTTAAATCTTCTGCGTCCAACAATTCCACACAAAACAGTTCCTGTATGAACACCAACTCTCATATTGACATCCTCTTCTTTTTCACGATCAAACTCAGCTATTGCCTTTATCATTCCTACAGAAATAATGACAGTGGTAATAATCACAATATTAATTTATAATAATAAATTTAAAAAATGTATGTAAAAGTTACCTAAGCCCATTTCGACACAACAGTGTGCATGACGTGGGTTAGCTGTAGGACAACCAGATACGCAGTAATAGCAATCACCCAGAGTGGCAATTTTTTCACAATAATTTTCACTACACAGACGATCAAAGCGTTCAAACAAGACATTCAACACTAAAACCAGCTCAGAAGCTGTCTTTTTTGATGACATTCGTGTAAAACCAACGATATCAGCAAATAAGATACTAACATCCTGTAAAAAAAATAATAAAATAGATAAGTCATGAACATAAGTTCAATTTATAAAGCATGCATCAAAGAAATGTAGCCACCATTGAAAAAACAAAAAGTGGATTTCTATAACATTGATAATAGGATACAATACTACATAGATAAATAACATGTAGTAAGGAAATATTTGAATATAAAGAAAAATTTTAGGATTTTTTTTCTATAATAGATGAATGAATTGATATTAAAAGAAAGTATGGTAATTATTCCGCTGGCTGTTGCTTCGAGTTGAGTTACAACAATTTTTAACTTTTCATTTGTTTCCCTTTTAATATTTTCCAAAAATACATGTTATTGTGATCTTTAGTATGAAAAAAATAATGTATTTATGGGAAATGTGTATACTTCGATAATTATTTTATCTAGAAAGGAACGTTTCGACAAACATTTATCATTTATACTTCGAAATGTTAGCTGAAACTTTAATTTCTTGAAGAAATAATTACCGAAATCTACTCACTCTCCATAATTACATTCTTTTTCCATACTAAGCTTTAACTTGTATTTTCGGAAAATATTAAAAATGAAAAGAATAGGTAAAACTTGTTTTAATTCAACTCTAAGCGACAATCTGCGGAACAATTACCTATTTTGAATTACTAGGCCAATGGATATGCTAGTGAATCGACCAAGATCAGCCTCTACCTCCACTTTTCCACCTAATAAGGACAACCACTTTATAGTGGTTGGATGAGCCTTAAGAGGGTCTCCAAACAACATAGAGTTGATCCGTTGCCGATTACAGAATAAATAATCAACTGTTACAGTCGATCTCAATTTACTAATATTCAATTAAATTGTTGTATACTGCTGAAATAATTTTTTGAATTAAATATTTATTTATATTTCTATACATTTTTCTATTTTGCCCCGTTGTTATTATTACTGTACAATACTGATTAAATAAAATAAGTTAAAGTAAATTCATTGGACTATCTAAAGGTGATTCATTTTAGTTATTAAAAATCAACTTAGTAAATGAAACTAATTACCTTCATACAATTAACATTAAATGGTCTGAAGAGATCTATGACGTCTACAGGATCCCTGGTACCATCAGAATTATTTGAATGCTGTTCTCTATTCTTCCTCTCTCTCTTTTCCCTTTCTTCTTTCACCTTTTTATGCCTTTCTTCTTTCTCTTTTTCTTTTAACCAATTGGCATAACTAGGAGGCATGACCTAGAATTGATGAATTTCAAAAAATTAACATATTCAGTTGAAAAGTTACAAACAAATATATACTGCCTAAAACTTACTGAATGAATCATTTTCTCTTTCAGTTCTTTTTCTATTTCTAATTCTCTGCGAACTAATAAAGATTGCCCCACTTTCATGAAAGTTCCACGCATGCGAACATTTGTCATTATCAATATATGAAGTGCTATTAAGTGGACACAAATATGTGAAACAATTCTAATAGGTAATGCATAACCAGTTCCCAAAATTTCAAAAACTACTGAATATAATCCACCCATTAATACACACAAATATAAAGGCAATGGTATCACAGTATAAATGATCATTATTATTTCAATACATATAGCAAAATCACTTGCAGGACTTAATACCGGTGACTGGCTAACTGACGCAATAGACAATAAACACATGACTAATGATACTAAAACAGAAACAGGTAGTATATATCTTTTATAAAGTGATGAATGTGTTATAATAAGAGCTATAATACAAAACACTGCAAATAAAAAAAATATAACACCAAGGGGCGAGGCATCTTTTTGGGATTTATCGAGTATTCCAAATGTAATGAGTTGAAGACACCATATAATGGAGAGAATTAGCATGTAAACCAAGGAATACCTAGAACAGAAAACAGTAAATAACTAATAAACATGATAAGAATTAAAACTGTATTAATGCACCAATTACTTACCTAAACCGCAATCTAATTTGTGCAAAGGAACTATTTCTGTATTGTTTTTCAAGTATCTCAGAATCAAATTTTGGATCCCACCAAGATTTGTTTGAAGCTCTTTCGAAAGGCACAGGAAAACATAAACCACAACATCCAAATTGGTTACCACTGTGTGCAAGGTAAGTCTGTATGTACGGTGCCAAGGTAATTTCATCCTCACTATCATCTTGTATGCTAATTTCATCTTTGTTTCTGGAGAAACTCACTTGGGTAGGTCTCCGTTCGCCATTGCTATAGTAGTCATTTTTAGGAATCTTCTCAGACATGTCAAAAGTGAAACCATTACTTATATGTTTAATCAAATACAAAGGGATAGTAGAAATGATGAAGACCTAAAATTAATTAATATATTTAATTACTCATATAAAGAAAATAAGCAAAACAATGGTTATAATTCAAATTTATTTCAACAGCTTCCTGTAATATTCAACAGTTAAGTTGGTCCTAAGATTTAATAGATAATATTATCAATTTACAAACAGTTGTTATCAATTATGTAATATCTATGTTAAAATATGCATTAAAGTAATTTGGGCGTGAAAGCTGTTGTTCTAAGGTTAATTAATTAAAACATCACAATTACATTGGCTTCAAGAACAATACCTAATATAAAATGACATATCCTATCTTGCATTATCACCTACACATGTTAAGTTGACATAATAGTCTGGGATAAAGTGTTATTTCTTGTTCAAGGCTATATTTATAAGACTAATAAATAAATAAAAGTTATTCTTGCGGTCAAATTTTTTTCTTCTGTTTTAACTTTTTGTTTTATTAAAATTATTACTTTTTTAATAATCTTTTTAAAACTATTTATGACTTTCCAAAGAGATTCCGAGATACCAAAGAATTAATTATAACATTACAAAACAAATTATGCCTATTTAAGTCATTAAAATAATAAGTATACATTTTTTTTGTTTTTTTTTATGAGTACAATTGATAATTTAACAAATTGGTAAAGGAATGGATTTTAATAAAAAAATAAGCATATGGCAACATTGGATGTGGGTGCAAGGTTAGGTCGTTCAAGACTTTGCAATTGTAACAAATCTCTAGGCTGAGAACGTTGTGACTGACCTGATGATTTCTTAACACTTTTACGTTACAACTCTATTATGAATGAGTTTTATGTTTTTTACTTTAGGCGTCAGTGATTGACGATTAAATATGGATATAATGTTCTTTAAAAATAAAATTCTTAATCCTGGCCAGTTAAAGCGACTGACAGAGCACAAATATAGCTCTGAAAGTCTTAGTATTTCGGATCGTATTTTACAACCATGGTGGAATTGGCTTGTTGGACAAGTGCCGCTTTGGGTTGCTCCAAATTTAATAACAATAGTTGGACTTTTTATCAATATTATCACAACACTTGTTCTAGTCTGGTACTGTCCAGATGCCAAAACTGAGGTAAGATGCTACCTATTAAATTTTAAAGCTTATTAAATATATAGGGTCATGGTATGTATGTTCTACAATTTGTATAAATCTCAAGTCATTACATCACCATTTCTTATTGGTCCATTGGCAGTAATAGTATCTCATTTTCCCTATAGAATGTTATTTGCTATTTATGATTCTGAGAACCGTAGCCTATTCTTTTCAATAGTTGCTATTATGACTTTCCCCTCTGCGATAATTATATGAGCTAAAATTGTGTAATCAATCACTCGTATAATGTTTGCAATAAAATATTATTGTGACTTCAACATTGGAACTTGTTTTAGGTCTTCATTAGGTATATTCTATTATCTATGAGGTTTTTAATGACAAGTCAGTTATTCTGTGTTATTCCCCTATAACTGGTTTTTAAACATATTAATTGGTAAAATATGTTGTTAACATATACTTATATTTATGTTATGACATTATCTTACATTTAATATTAACATTAAAATGCATTTAGAACTGAAGTTTAGGATCAATTATAGTTATGTTGGATATTATTCCAAATAGGGCTGTTATGCTCAACTGTAAGTTCCTGTAGGTTATATTTTTTATGAGCAGTGAGAGGAAAATTAAAGTTAAGAAAAACTCTAAGAAGTAAAACTTTTTGTTTGACTCCACCATTGAAATAATTTGGACTTTCAACAGGCAAAATAGAAAAATATATATTTAATTCAAAAAATTATTTCAGCAGTATTCAGCAAAATGGTACTTGTGTATTAACGCCACCGCAGTTATATTTGTGAAAAGAGTAATCTTGTTCACATGCGCAAACAGTTGTAAATTATAACAGTTATATTTCTAACAGCTGATTTGTTCTAGTTTGCTGATTTTTGTTTGTTGCTGATTTCTTATTTGTTTGCTGATTTGTTCTAGATTTGTTGTTGTTTGCTTATTTTTAGTGCTAAGAAAATGCGTATTTGGGATTTGCAAAAACAGAAGAAGATTCAATTTTATTTTTTCAGGAGGGAAATATTTTACAGAAAAAACAAAAATGTACCAATTCGCATGAAATGAATCTAATTTTGTAGTAAATTTTGGAAATGTCAATCAGGTAAAAGAAAATAGAGACTGTTTTCAATCCATGTTAAACTGTATATCGGCCCATTTTCCGATTGACTACTTTCTTTTAAAATAACTTATTTTGATTTTTAATTGTTCATGATATAATCCATTACATGGGTGTTTCTCTGCTATCTGGAAACTTGCCCTTACAAAACTGTCCTAAGCAAATTTTATGAAATGTTGAGAATGATTGTTAATAAAATGAAGGACAATATTAAATTGAATATAGTCTTGAAAAGCCCACTTATTTTCGTCCTGGTTTTTGAGTTATAGACGATTTTATCCAAAATCGTGACAGGGGACTTGTAAACGCACAGGGGAACGTTATTATGAATAAGAACAAGTATTGAAGTATGAGAGTAATCAAATTTCAGTTTGTATTCCTGAATCTTATGGTCTTTTTTTTTCAGTATCTCCTCACGTTTTTCTTAGCCTCTACCTTTCTTCCTGCGACTGATGATCTTAAAGGTGCCCGACATTCCTCTGATTATTTAAAATTCTAATCCCAAAAAATAGATTTAAAAACGTTATCCAAGATAACTGTTATAAAATATAACTGCAGTGGTGTTAATACAAATGTACCAATATAATTGAGTATTAGTAAATTGAGAGCGACTGTAACAGACGATTATTGATTCTGTAATTGGCTACGGATCAACTCTGTGTTGTTTGGAGGCCCTCTTAAGGCTCATCCAACCTCTATAAAGTGGCTGTCCTTATTAGATGGAAAATTGGAGGTAGAGGCTGATCTTGGCCGATTCACTAGCATATCCATTGGCCTAGTAATTCAAAATAGGTAATTGTTCCGCAGATTGTCACTTAAGAGTTGAATTAAAACAAGTTTTAACTATTCATTTCATTTTTAATATTTTCCGAAAATACAAGTTAAAGCTTAGTGTGGAAAAAGTATGTAATTATGGAGAGTGAGTAGATTTTGATAATCATTTCTTCAAGAAATCAAAGTTTCAATTAACATTTCGAAATATAAACGATATATGTATATATGTTGAAACATAGATTTCTAAATGAAATGATTACAGAAGGATACACATTTCCCATAATTACATTATTTTTCCATACTAAAGCTCACAATAACTTGTATTTTTAGAAAATGTTAGAAGGGAAACAAATGAAAAGTTAAAACTTGTAACTCAATTTGAAGTGACAACCTGCGGAATAATTACCTTACTTTCTTTTAATTTCAATTCATTCATCTATTAACTGATAGTATAAATATGCCATATTAAAATTTGATGAGCAGTAAAATGGTTTGAAGATTTAAAATAATGCGCAAGTAAATTCAACCATTCTCAGATTTGATGGACCCATACTGACATTAAAAAACTGCATGTAAAAAGACAGCTGAACCTTAATTTTTGTAAAATAAAAGCGTGTGCCGCACACCTTCTAAAGTTTGTTTCTCGTTCAGAAAGATTCCTGTGCATTAAATTCTGCACTCCAATGCTGAAGGTAGTGCATCTATCACAAGATGAAACTGACAAGCCGAAACCAAATTTGACTTTTATAGACATCTCTTCTTAAAATTTATCTATTGGTGTGTAAATGCGCTTTTTATACTCCTTCGTAAAAGGTGGGTTATTCTTCAAAATAAGCTCTTTTGAAACACTCATAATTTCTTGTCTGAAAGATAAATTTACTTCTGTAAAACAATACTTACAAAATGTCGAAAACTGATAAAACCATTTCATGATGGTTGAAATAATGATTATCCATTAATTTTAAATGCGTACTTATGTTGAAGTATATAGGGTGAAGTGGGGTAATTGCGTACTTGAGGCAAATGTGTACTCATTTGAAAAAAGGAGGAAAAACTGAAGCTAGCTGTTATCTAGTGGCGCCATTTGGAACCCTGTAGTTCAGTGATCATTTCTCAAATGGCTGCACCTATGTCCAGATAATAAGGCTTTATCAATCTGCCTCCATTTCGTCAGGTGTTTTTTTTCGTTAAGGATCACATTTCGTGGACTTCTGTTTACAGTGCTGCAGGATCACCATTTTCAGCTAAATTTGATTAGTTCTTGGATAAATCACTTGAAGGTAAGTTGTTTTCTTCATTAATGGCTGCAGATTAGTTAAATTAATGTTTATCTGTACATAATGTTGGGGTATACATTTACCCCGGTTTGTTTTCAGTCACGGGGTAAATGTGTATTTTTTCCTGGGGCAAATGTGTACTACAGTACACATTTACCCCAAGCAAAATTTACATAGAATACACATTCACCCACTCCTTATTAGTGCCACTTGGCAAAGAAAAAATTTAGGACGGAAAGTAAGCAAAAAAGAGTTTTCAATCATGTTGGGACAGACATGGTTATAGTTGTCAGACAATATAATAAAAAGTGGATTTGAGGGTTGTGGCATCAGCCCTTTCAACCGGGATGTAGTTCCAAGAAACAAATTTGACCCTCAAGCACTGGAAAGATGGGACCGCCATCAACAAAGCTTACGAGAAAACATTTCAGATCTCCCCACACCTTCCACTTCGACTCAACTTGTGTTACAGTCAGGACCTACCATCCTACATACTTCAGTGGAAAATTCATCGTTAGCTTCTATGAGTTTTGAAGATCTTCTTCTCGATTATGTGAAACAGACGCCAAAAGAAACCTCTACCAAAAAGAAAAGAAAGGTAGCAAACGGGGCTGAAGTGGTCACAACTGAAGAAACATTGAAAAGAATCCGAGAAGAAGCTGAGGCTGCTAGAGAAGCAGAGGAGAAGAAGAAGGAAAAGAAAAAGAGGCAAACAGCAGAGAAAAATCAAAATAAAAAACAGAAAAAGAAAGCCCCATCTCCTGAAACCTCGGATGATGAAATGAGTAGAATTAGTGACATCAGTCTTCGGAGCGAAAACTACCTGCCTAGTGATCCCGAAGAATTGTTCGCTGCCCTACCTGATGATATCAATGAAGATAACGACAAGGAAGTTGAAATAGGAAACTGGGTTTTGGCGCGCTTTGCTACCAAAAAAACAATCAAACACCACATTGGTAAGATTACTCAATTCGAAGGGCTAACTCCCATTGTGCAGTTTGTGAAAAAAAACGGAGAAAACACTTTCGTTTACCCTCACTCTGAAGATATTAGCGAAATCGATGGCAATGCTATTGTCACCAAGCTTCCAGAGCCATCTGTGGGAAGAAGAGGTGTTTTGATATTCCCAGTTAAATTTTCCTCCTACAACATGGGTTAGCAGAGTTGCTGGAGGTCTCACTCAAATTTTCTATTCCCATTTTGGCCAGGACTTGCCACTATAATTCCTTTTTTTTTTATCTTCCAAGATACAAATTTTGACATGTTCTTTTTAATTTTGCTATTAAAGACGTTTTTTACCTTTTACTCCTATGCTTTGTACTTTGTTTTCACCTTTGTAAACTGTGCCAATTAAGAGAGGACAGAAGGTGGGCAACAAAAAAAGTGTATAGCTTCCACTGGAAAATTCGGAAATAAAAAAATCATATACAGAATTTTTTGTCCTTAACTGCTCTTTTGTACACATTTGCCCCAACAGCAAAACAACTGAATTGTATAGGATTTCCATGCGGCGTACACATTTGCCCCAACTTATGGGGCAAATGTGTACTTCGGAGGTGGTTTTAAAAAAATAGCAATACAACCATGAAAAAAATAGTTTTTTAAAATTCTTTGGGTGATTTGTAATCGAGAGAGCACCGCTAAAAGGTGAAATAAAAAAATAAAATTCTGAATAACCCCCTCCCCACCAGAGGCTGAAGAAGTTGAATTTCGTCAAAACAGGTACGCAATTACCCCACTTCACCCTATTTATCTTAAAGATATTATTTAATTTTTTGTAATAAATGAGAGGACTATTAATTTACATAGTGATTTAAATTTAAGTCTCAAAACTGCCATCATTTCAAACCAATTATTCTGTTATACAATTGTAAATTGTATTTTTGGTCTAATCAAGGACTTCTCCTTTTTTCCCCAAAATGTTTACTTTTAATTTGTATTCACTTCTCAACTATTTTCAAAGAAATTACATCGCTTCATGGTCAGTGACAGATTTATAATATGGTTTTCGAAGTACAGCAGCCATACCTACATCAGGGATGGGAAATTTTCAGTAAAATGAATGGGCTTCATCCCCAAAAAACTTACTGATAGAGGTTACAGGAGTTAAGCTGTTCTGTATTGGACAAATAGATCAGTTCATAAATTTTGGATAGTAAAGCTAGGAATGACCAATTTGGAATTAATCCTGATGCTCTAACTAAGCTAATAGAAGTTACTTCTTTGTTGATTTTTCGCTATGAAGACAGGAAACTGATAACATTTTTATCCTGTACTACTACAACCCATGAAGGGTCTTAGTTTAAGTACATAGTAGATACTGCACTGTTTCTTAGGCCAACGGTTGTGAAGAGAGGTTATTTCTTCTGACATGTTCAATCTCTGATTAAGAGTAACCATTTTATAGAGGCTAGGTGATTCCCAGAAGGGTCTGCAAATATGTTGCAAATCCATCTGTGACTGTTAACAGATTAAATAATTTATCTGACTCAGATGGATTTTTCCTGCGGCCTTCAACACAGCTATGTAGTGTTCTACACACTGAGCTACCCAGCTTTATCTATTACAATATTTTTTAAACACAATTAATTTAATATTTGTAAGTAAGGGTTACCTAATTTTTCCTTTTCAACTATCTCATTCCAAATTCAATCAAGATAAGTTGATAAAAAGTATAATGTATTCTTTTTTGATTTGAAAACAATTTGCTATTATGCAATCTATTAAAAATATTTTAATAAGTATTTTATTTATGTTTATCTGTTAGGCTCCGAGGTGGACCTATGTATTATGTGCACTCGGTCTTTTTGCCTATCAGAGCCTTGATGCTATTGATGGAAAACAAGCACGTAGAACTGGGACTTCTTCACCACTTGGTGAATTATTTGACCATGGTTGTGACTCAGTTTCCACAGGTAAGTTTTTAGTTTTAATCTTTAAGAAAGAGTAAATATTATTATTTACTTTTCTCTTGCGAATTATTTATATATATTTCCTTTACTTCGTAGGTGCTTACAGTAGAATAGAATAGAAAAGTAACTTTATTCTGGGACTAAGTCCCTTTAGAATAACAAACATGAACAGAAAAAGAATCATGCTATATATCTGCCCAGAAGTCTGCATTATACAAATCAAAAAGTGCAGAAAAAAAAATTAAAAGAATGAATCATTACAAGATATTAACCATTTTAAGAGAGTAAATAAATTAATATCAACAGTTTAATGCATGAGCTAGGATGCAATAATTTTTTACATTATGTATATCTTCTTTGCAAAAAAACAATAGTCTGGTCAATTTAGATTTAAAAATAGTGGTCAAATAACAAAAAACCCGAGAGAGCCAAATATTGAAGGAGAGCTGGGGTTTACCATTACAAATAAAGTTTTAAAAATCCCTATCGATCCTATGTATGCTACAAAAGTTATTCGGGGTCAAAGGTCAAAATTTGAGTTTTTTTTTTTATTTTTCTCGAAAGCGATAAGTTTTATCAAAAAAAAAAAAAACCTCAAACCAAAGTTGTCGATCTTAAAATTCTCTACAAAAATGGTCTTCATGATTTTTTTCCTAAGGGTTACCATTCCTGAGATATCGCGATTCTAAGAGTCACATTATACATGATATGCATATATAAGCCAGGTATATACATAATCAGGCATTAAAGACAAGTATAAATACCTATTTGTGTCTCTTTTATATATATTATACTATTCTAAAAACATTTATTCAAAAGATAGTCAGTCCCTAACTGACTCCCCTCCACCCTTGTGGCCTTGAAGAATATCTGGCTATTCTATTGTCCGTAGGTCTCGTTCATATACCTGTTTCTGCTAGTGCTAAAGGTTCAGTTCAAGTGAATATACTTACTTATTACAAGCGTCTACCATTTAGGTTATTTATGCAATTTATAGCTCGAAAAAATTTCTCAGTTTTGCTTTATTTGCAATAAACTTTTAACTGAAAATGAAACAGTTGTGGTTGATCGTGGAATGCCAACTTTAATTGAGGCTAGTGTTGTGAGAGGTGATGGGTTGACTGAGTATTTAAGAATTCAAAAATCCGTTACAATATATGCGGATTGCAGAAAATCATACACCCGGTAAACTTCAATCGCTGCAGTAAACAGACAACGTGAGGAGGAACAGGCTAGTACTTCAAAAGTAAGTCCACCTCGTACTAGAACGCGGGTAAGTGAATCAAATTTTTGTTTTAAAAAATACTGTTTATTTTGTGGCAATGAAGCCAATGAAGAAACTGAGAAAAAGAAAGCACAGCATCTTCGAAAAAAAATTTATAACGTGACTACACTAAAATTCAAAGAATCCCTGTTGAAATTAGCTAAAGATCGTTCTGATAATGTTTCAAAGGCTGTTCTTGAACGTATTAATTTTGAGTATGATTTAGTCGCTGCTGATGCAAAATACCATGACAGTTGTTACAAATCTTTCTTAAAACCTAATACTAGTGGTAATATTGGCCGTCCACAAGATGAAACTATAAACTCTGCGATGGAGAAAATTTTTCAATTCATAGAAACGAGTGATGATTGCCAGTTTTTGTTGGATGAATTGAAGAATGTTTGTCAAGATGGAACTTTAGATGACAGAACTTTAAAAATACGATTGAAATTGGAGTATGGCAGTAGAATTATTATTACAGAGAAGCCTGGAAAATTAACATTTATTTGTTTTATTGACAATTACCAAGATATTTTAAGTCAAGTCTGGTCTGATAAAAAACACTTGGATGAAAAAGAAAAGTATTGTTCCCTTTAATTATCCTAAAATTTTCATGACAGTTAGTGGAGTAGGCCTACAGAGCGTTATTTATACCGCAGTATACTACCTCACAGGTGGCGTGGAAATGTGTGTATATTATGTATGTATAATGTGACTCTTGGAATCGCGATATCTCAGGAATGGTAACTCTTAGGAAAAAAATCATTAAGACCATTTTTGTAGAGAATTTTATGATCTACAATGGTTTAAGGATTTTTTTTTTATAAAACATCGTTTTCGAGAAAAATCCAAAAACCCTCAAATTTTGACCTTTGACCCTGAATAACTTTTGTAGCACACATAGGATCGATGGGGATTTTTAAAACTTTTTTTGTAATGATAAACCCCAGCTCTCCACCAATATTTGGCTCTCTGGGAATTTTTGTTATTTTAAATGTCTATATTGACCAGACTACAATGACTTATCAACAAAATCAATTATTCAATACTGATTCATTTAAGCAAATGATTAACCTGCTTAGAGAGAATCTTTTTGGGAAGTCAGGATAGGTTGGAAAAGCAAGGATTTAAATGAGGATAGTGAAGAAGCATGCCAAATTATAGGAGGGATTATGTTACACATTGGTGGAGTGGCCGAAAAAGGAACGCTTGAATGTTTTGATTCTGTGGGAACGAGTAATTAAGAATGGAAAGGCGAGATCTTGTTTCATGGTTCTGGACTGAGTATTTGAATTGGAGGAGACTGTTGATATATGAAGGGTATTGAAGGTTGATGGATTGGTATAATAAAGCACTGAGGAAATATAGTCTGAACTCATCGTGACAATGAGAGACCCCCTTGGGGTACGAAACAAACTTACTGAGCAGTTCATTATTCACTTTAGTCTATACTCAAGCACATTTGAAAGGCCCCCTACAGTAGTCAAAATGAGGGAAGATACGAGATTATATGAGGTACTTAAGGGTGGGTTGTGTATGCAGATGTCGGGAACGATGGATCAACTTCAGTGAACTTATTGACCATTGGGATATTTGGGGGATATGGAGTTTCCAGGAAATATTGTGGTCAAAAGTAATGCCTAAGTTTTTGACAGAGGAGCTGAAAGTGGTGGTGTGAATGTTTAGGATTAAAGTTGGGAGGGTATGGATAAAAGTAAGAAAGGAATTGGAACCTATAACAGTGGCCTGAGTTTTCATTGCGTTCAATTCCAGTTTGTTCAGTTTTGCCCAGACACTGATCCTATCTAGGTCTTCCTGAATACTGGTGAACAAAATTCATACCTCACTAAGCACAGTTAATTTTTTGTCCTCCATCATGGTATGTATGTAGCTAGTGATTTTAGTAAGGGCAGATTGTGTCTAGAAATCAGGATGGAAACCTGATTGGAGTGGATCAAGGAGTTTAAAGAAAATTTGATATTTGTGATTGGACTATTCTTTCGAGGGGTTTTGAAAGGTTAGAAAGAATGAAGATTGGGCGGTAGTCTTTAGGAGATGTAAGGCTATAAGTTTTGTTTATTGGATGGACTACTGCTTTTTTCCAAGAAGTAGAAGAGAATATTGCGTATTGTAGGGAATAATTGTATATGATGAGTAGGACAGTATATGAATCATATAATTGTATATGAAGAGTAGGACAGGTAGAATATCGATAAGGCATAATTTTAGCAGTTTGACGGGGATCTCGTCAAAGCCTGTAGAGCTGGAGTGAGATTTCAGAACAGAGGAAATAATGTCGGAGGGTGAAATGTCTGAGAAATGAAAGTTGTGGGGTTGAAAGATGGCGTTAGTGAAAAGTCAAGAGAGGATGATTTTGAAATATTAATTGAGGTAGACAGAAAATACGAGTTTATTTCATCGGGAGGGGCCGGAAGGGCTCTAGAAGAAGATGAATTACTGAGGGAAAGCTTTCAAAAGAGTTGCCATTTAGATTTAGGATGAAGAGAAGCGGAAAGGGCTTCATGAAAGTATTTGGATTTTGCCTACTGTGTCAAATTGCAGAGAGTCTTGAACCCTTGATATATTTATATATATATATATATATATATATATATATATATATATATATATATATATATATATATATATATATATATATAAAACAAATCTGGTATGTCCATCATTTAAGTTTCATTTTATTTGTTCCAGATTTTAAGGGGAATAAGTTCATTAAAAATCATTTCTGTGAGGTGACCTGTGGTATAGTGATAACAGCCCACTATGCCCAAGGTTGGTGAGTCGCAGCCTAGCAGCTGGCCCTAGGGTTTTATAAAAGGGAGTAAAAAAACTTGGTTATGGTGTCCTTTGGAAAGGATGTAAATTGGAAAACCTGAGTCTGAATGATGTTGGATACTCGTTAAAGATCCCCATCCTAGTTATACCTCGATAGGTAAAATTTTGACTCCCACTGCTGCATCCTCCTATGAGCATACCAACAACCTATACATCGTACAGGCTCGGGACCCCCATTTAATGTCCCTTACGAAGGACGGCTTAACTAAGGATTTTTTACTTATTTGTAAAAAATCCTAGGATCATGTGTTAAATTGTAAAAAATTAAAAAAAATCCTAGGGTCACCTGCCGAGCTAAGAACCCACGATCTTGGGTTTAGTAGTTTGTTACGCTAACCACTAAACCACAGGTGACTGTGATATTTTAAAAAATAAGATTTAAAAAAAATTGATTACTGCTACATCACGTCTGCACTGATCGATACCTAAAATCAAATTGCGCAATATTCCGATGCTCCGCAATTTATACGCTAAATTTAGATAAGGGTTTAACATTAAATATTGTATATAATGATCAAACTTTCTTCCTGTGAATCAGAATCTTCATTCAAGTTGCTATCATCGCAACTATTTATATCTATGAAGTTGACTGACTGAAGGCATAAGTTTTTAATAAATTATTCAATTAAAAAGCTTTTTGAATAATACTGGATACACTGAATCAGACATTTTTTTAAAGTATTATTCAATTGTGAAATTGATCCAATTGATGATGAATATTGTATACATCAAGGTTATGGTTGGAAAAACTATAGGAGAGGATTTTAGTTTGCTTTACTACACTTACAACATTTACTACACTCTTCAATATTGTTCTTAATGAAGCTGTTAAAAAATCATAACTGGCACTACAATTTATGAGATGTGGTTAATAAATGCTTATGCTGACAAATAGTGATTGCCTACAATGTTCTTCCTTCAAAGAGGTGCTACAAATTATATTAGATCAGGGAAAGAAAATGATCATTTTTAGAATAAAGTTACTCTAAATTATTTCATTAATATTTGATAAGTTTTCCATAATTAAATTATTTTAATGATTTTCTATAATTGTTTAATTGTAAATTTTCTGGTTTCAGTGTTTGTTGCTGTTTCTGCATGTATCTCTGTTCAGTTGGGTGATTATCCTTCATGGATGTTCTTTCAATGTTTCTGCGCTTTAACATTGTTTTATTGTGCTCACTGGCAAGCTTATGTGTCAGGTTAGCTGATTGTCGATTTATTATATTTTGGTATTCATAACTGTTTCATTATTACCATTTTTAATCTATTTTTAGCTGGACATATTTTAGTTTAAAAATAAAAAAAAAATCTTTTTTTTTTCAATCAATCAATCGATATAATGAAGTGTTTGAGGCATGAAATAAACTAATTGAAAAAAACATTGAGTATCAAGGGTGCTCAAAATTTTCTATGCCTTGAAATTAAGTTTCTATTGGTACATTTCATATGAAATGTCCATTTTCAAAGGAAAAGTTATTTATATTGAATGATAATTGTTGAGCTTGATAATATATGTGGAAGAAATTGGTCCGGGTAGAGGTCACAATGAATTTCTCGTATAATTTGAGAAAAACTTTATTGATAGCCAACGTTTCGACCTACTTTGTAGGTCTTCTTCAGGGCTATATGCAAAATACAGACAATATAAGAAAATGGTTCAAATATATTAAAACATATTAAATATAAATAGACACAAGTAAGGTGAATACAGGCAATAACATTGATGAAGATGTACATTAAGATAATTATGAAGGTTAAAATGTACGAGTGTATACTATAAACAACGAAGTGCCAAAAAGGTAGTAACCCACATCATGAAGAAAATAATAATAAAACAGAAAGTGTTGATGTAAGGTAAAAAAATAAGGTAATACAGATAAAAAATAAAAACTGAATATAAAATAGGAATGTGAAATGATAAAAATGATATGGGTAACTGTAGAAAATGATAAGAATTACGAACTAAAAATTGTAGGTAATAAAAAGTAAGAAATAAAAATTGTAAAATTATAAAAATCTAGAAACCAAATTATTTAAAATAAAATAAAAATGAAAATAATTTTTTTTTAGAAAATACAGTACAGTAAAACCTCTACTAACGGACACCCCTAAATAGTGTTCACTCCCCATTACCGGACGATTTTTTTTGCACCGGCATTTTAATACAATGTTTAAGGCATTTGAACCTCTATTTAACGAAACCTCTCATTAACGGTTACGGACAGGCTGTGTTGGTTATAAATCGATTAAAAAAACCTCTTAAAAACGGACAGTGTGACTTTATCCCTTTCCCGTTTCTCGGAAACAATTAGTTGTTCCGGTCTAAGAAAACCGGGACAGCTGTGTTTACTTTTGAGTAAAGGTTTTCCTCATAAATACTTTCTCTTTTTTTTATTCTCGAACCTGCTTTATTAAACTTTAGTTCTGTTCTAACCATCATGGCAGGCGGCTGAACATGTCTCCCTCACGTAAGAGATTCACTTTAGAACAAAAAATGAATGTCATCGACGTTTATGACCGTGAAAAGTTAAGTGTACGTGCGCTAGCGGAAAGGCTCAATATCGGTTGGACACAAGTTTCGGAAACACTCAAAAACCGTGCGGTGCTTTTTAAATTATGGAATGAAAATAAAAACAAAAAAATTGAAAATGTGTTCACGAACAGAAAAAGTTTTGAAAAGCTTGTTAGCTAAAATGGAAGACGCCTCTACATTTTTTCACCTGTCAAAATCAATCACGGTTCTCAACGCTATTTTTTGGATTATGTCTTCGGTTTGGGAAGTTATACCGCAAACAGTGAGAAACTGTTTTTATAAAGCGGGATTCAGAAGAACCGATTCCGTAATTCCTCCAATAGTTGACAATGAGCCGATAGACGAACTAAACAGCTTGATATGTGAAACAATTGGAGAAATTAATGAAGACTATTGGTCGATCGATGAAGGTGTGGTTACTGATGATAATTCTAAGGACATTGCTACGATCGTCGAAACTTTGGAAGAAAATCGTAGGAGTGAAGAAGAATTTGATGACGAACAGCAATAAGTCAATGAATAAGTAAAATTTCCTGATGCATTACAGTGTTCAAAAAATATAAAAGACTTTTTTCTCTTGAAGACACTCTCCAAGAGGAGGTAGGGTGAGTAAATAGTGAAAACATAAGTTACCTGTGGAGGGAGGGGGCTTGGGGGTAGGTCTTCACTGGCTTGAAACACAGACTGATTTAAAATTGAGAAAGGAGGATGGTCGCCCCCACCACTACTAAGTGTAGGGTACTAAGAAAAGTTATTTAGTTTTCTTCTTCTTCTTCTTCCATGGCTCAACAGCCCTTGTAGGGCCCTGGCCTCCACTTTTTTTTTCTTTTTTTTTTTGTTTGTTGTGGTCAAATGGCTGTCAGTAGCTCTCAGCAGGATATGGTATGTCGAAATCCATAGCCCAGGAAAACCTTAGAAATGGCCTTAGTCCACAAGTGGTCGTGACAGCAAGTCCTACTCCCACTTACTCGTAGTGACCGCTAGACAATGCACACCAAGGTGGACGGGAGAGGGCGAAGGCGAGTTTCCAGCGCCTTAAAACTGTATCTTTCCACTGGGGGAGGAAACCCCAACAGAAAACTCTGGTCCTCCAGGTTGGAGGTTGGACGCGGGGCCAACAACCCTATTCCGTAAAAACTGTAAGTGTTTTCAAGAAGCTTATTTAGTAAAACAACTTTATAAAATCAAATTACCCTTTTTTTAGAAAAAAAAATAGGGTATTTGATGACATAAAGTATGAAAATGTATTTTTGACTTCAGAATCATTTTCGAAAATTTTACCTTTAAGGAAGTTGATCAAATTTCTGAGCAGATGGAAATCTCTTGGAAGATAAGTCTGGCAAATAAGGTGGGTCTATTTAAAGCATCTTTATAAAGTCGAGGTTATTATGCAGTTTATAAAAACCGAATGCCTGAGATGGGCTGGGCATATTGCAAGAATGAGCAAAAACAAAATCCTTAAAATTGCTTGTATTTGAGTGGCTGCAGATGCCCAAAAAATATTGGGGATTATAAATTGGAGAGTAGGATCACAAAACAGAAGTCTGGTGACTCAGACTAAGGGAGGCAGTGGCTCTTTATGGGTTATAGCACCATTGTAGAAGAAGAAGGTGGGTGTTGGAGACCATTGTAACCCAGTTCATTTAGTTTCTTCACTGTGTGTCATGAAAAATTTTGGCCTCCGGGTTGGTTATCGAATCTGTGTCATCTGCTGACAATTCCTCAAACCATCGGTGAATGGTCTATTCGTTATAACACTCTTTACCCAATGTAGGTGGACTGCCTAATGTCCAAGTTTAAACTCATAAAAAAAAAAGTTACACGAAAATCGTGTGTTTTCATTGTCATATTTGATGGCTAACACTTTTTGTTCGTTCAACTGTATTGTTAGTAAACATTATAAAAAAAGAGAGGATTAATAACAGCTCATGACCATCTGTAAGCATAAGCATATTAAATATCAGAAGTCCGCGAATTCCACTTTGAATTTCATAAATAATAAAAACTGACATTTCATATGAAATGACCCAATATTTAAATATTTTACAGCCTAAGTTTAGCACCTCTTGGGTGTTAGTGACCAGTATATCATCTAATTTCCTGAAATTTCTCTATAAAATTAAAAAGTTTTTGTATCATATTTTATTTTATTTTATAATTTTGGGAATAATAAAAATTGGTCATAAAAAATTGAGATAAACTGATAAAGAATGCATATAATTTTTAAAATAGGAGTTGCTAGCCTTTAGGCATACCGGGTATAAAAAGAATACAATATCAACCAATAATTGCTTAAGTCAACTGAATAATTGCTTATATTAGTATCTCTTAATGCCTATTATCTAGTATTTTCATTAATATTTTATTTATTTTTGCTTTGTCTGTTTTTATACCATCTAAATTAATTTTTTTTTTCCAGGTACAGTGAAGTTTGGTAGAGTTGATGTTACTGAAGCTCAGATCACCATTATTATGATACATTTGATATCAGCTGTTTTTGGCCCCGAAGTATGGTCATTGAAGGTAAAGTCTTTTATATATATTTATATATATATATATATATATATATATTTAATTAATATAATTTTTATGTTTTTATTCCAATAGAAAAAGGGAAGGAAAGTTGAATAAATTTTATTTGATTTCTATTCCAGGATTCCTTATTAGGCAGAAACCATTTTAAGTGTTTAGATTCTTTCTTTTTTCAGATTTTCATTTGTTTTGCAGATACCATTTTTAGGTGGTATAGTTGAACTTTATCATGCGATTCCAGGAATGACATTAGTTTGTGGTTCTGTTGCTGTTTACAGGCTTTTAGTAGTGATATGTAATGGAGGAGTTGGAAAAAATGGTTCAACAGTCGCAGTAAGTTGCTGAACAAATATGAACGAAATGGAATGGTTACATTTGTGTAAATGTCTTTTACTTACTAAATAATTTGTGAAATGGTTTGAAATACAAAATTAATTTAACATTACTGTCTATGATATTACAAATTAACCTGGAATGAATGCTGGTGTTACATTTAAATTTCAGACACGTTTATGGTTATTTATATAATTCATGTCTTTCTTGTGTTTTCTGTATTTTCTTTCACTTCTTGATCTGTTTCATTATTGGTTCATTTGAAGGGTTTTCCTCAGTACATCTATTATCATCTTTGTTTGTTTTGGTTATTTTGTGCACCAAACACTTTTTTTTCTCTACTTCACTCTTTCTTTGAAATCTTTGGGTCTTTGAAATATTTTTCTCTACTGGAATAATTGCCAGAATGCCTGTTATCTGTACTCCAGTTAGTTTGAAGTTCATCATGGAACTGAATAATTATCAAATAGCAGAAATATGCTAAGTGTATTCAAGTGAAATGTTATGTGATTTTATTTATATTTTTTTATTCCTAATACTTCAAATTAAGTACAGTTTATTTTTTGTCTTCTACTTGTATGGTGTAATTACAAATATTCATTATTACAACTATCATTTCAAGTATCCTTAAACCTAATATAACTATTACAATTGGTTTTTAACCCTTAATTGTTACAATAACAACTCATTATTAATGAGGAAATGGTTGACCATAGATATTCTGAGTAATGTAGAAAATAGTTGATAGTGGTTTCAAAGAATTGTACTCATGCTAATATCGAAAGCTTGTATATTACTTGGTAATGTTTCGGCCTAACTTTTAGAATCTCAGAACTAAGAAAAAAACAAAATATCATCAACAGTTCAGTGCCAAAGACAATAAAACTGCTATATATTCAGAAAAGTTTGAAAAAAATAATAATATTATCAACAATAATTATATATTATTTTTATATTTGGTGAAGAAAACGGATTTAAATCAAGAAGAGGATGATGAAGAAAAAAAATATATAACAAAAAAAAATCCTTTTTTTTTTTGTAATAATAGTTATTCTCATTTATCGCATTGGTTTTGGAATATTATGTACTATAACATGTAGTATATAAACTAGTTAGTAGGGATATTGAAAAATTATTTGTATAGTTCTGGTTTTATTTAATGTTTATTTAGTTTTCTCTAGACTCAACATCCAACTGATATGTTCTTCTTTTTGGTTATAATTTTTTTCTCTATCATCCTCTTTTTATTTCTATCATTTTTCTTCCCCAAATATAATAATTACAACATGTTTTAATTTGCAATTGCATTAGATTAAATTGCTCTATCTTAAAGCATATAGCCATGGCTCTTTTGGTTTAATTATACTTAATTTTAACCTGTTTTTAACTTTTTTTTTAATTTTTAGTTGTAAAAGTTTCATATTATTATAGCTCTCATGTTTTATTATATTCATAGATTTCATTTCACTGTAGTGATTTTTTAAAATCATTTATGTTATAATTAAACCGTTTGTTCATTATATTTTATTATTATTCATTCAAAATTTTTCTGAATTTCTGAATATATAAATTATTGTCTTTGGTACTTAATTTTTTCTATATTTATAAAAAATATACTTTTCATTCAAGGTTTCACTGTATACCATCCGATTTTTAATAGATACATTGATTAATTAATGGTATTATTAACAAATTTCATATTTGTCTATTGCATAATGGTTTTATTTTCATTATTTTATTTCAACAGATAATTACAGTAATTTTCATTAACTTTTCCATTTATTTTTTTTATCTTGTATTTTGAAAATAAATTAGTCCCACAACAGCTTATAAAGGAAGGAACAGTTGGGTAGTACAGGGGGTAGGCAGAAATATTTGATTTTCAAACTTGCAGCAGTATATCAAGCTGAGTCAATTTAATAATTCATATTAGACTTACCATTTTTTTACTTGTTTAATACTTATTTAAAGTCAGGATAGAGATAGTTGGGGGTGCAGTCAATTAAAACACCATAATAAGTGCATACTTATTTATTGTGTGCTGACGTTTCGACCTACATTGTAGGCCATCTTCAGAGCTGTGAGAGAAAACAGACAAAACAAAATAACTATAAAATTACATTACAGTACCAAGAAAATAATAATATAATAATGTAGAGTAACAGAAAAGTTTAACAAGATATTGTTTTGTCCTTTTTCTCTCACAGCCCTGAAGATGGCCTACAATGTAGGTCGAAACGTCGGCACACAATAAATAAGTATCCACTTATTATGGTGTTTTAATTGAATGCACCCCCAACTATCTGTATCCTTACATTAGAAGTTCCAGTCAACTAATTTCTTTTCTAACTTATTTAAAGTCATTCTTGACGTTTTTATAATGAACAAAATTACCGTATATTTGGTTATCCAGATGAAACCTCATGAGGTGAGTCAGGATAATTGGCATTCTGCTTCTTTAGATTAATATAATCATGTAAGAAATAATTGAAGAATTTCCAAATGTCTAGATACCTTATATTGGAGTTCCATGGAGTCAGGGAGTGGCGACCATTTTTTTGATAGCTTTCTTTCAAATATTCTTCGAATTCTGTCACATTTTTTGGACAGGTGGAATTGGAAAGAATGGTTCTACAGTTGCAGTAAGTTTATAGTCACAAACCAAACAGCAATAAACAAGGCAACTTTCTCAAGCCATTTAACATTTTGTTAGCTTAATGTCGCATGAGTCGCATTGTTCTTCACATTGAAATTTTTAGTCGTTGATTACTTTCATTGATTTTATTTATTTTTATTACCACTTTGTCAGCATGGAACTCTTCAGATGATATATTTTGAAGGAAGGTGTTTTGCTTGCTTCGTTCGTAGCTTTGATTAGTTATTTTTCCTCACCTGTTTCATTTGTATAATTTGTTGTAATATAGACACAGCATAGCATGATATTGTCCTATTATTAAGTTTATTACACATTTTAAAGGCAGTTTATTTTATTTGTAGTTTTTTAAGCATATCCCATGAAATTGAAGTGGCTGATCGAAATCCCTATTCTAATCAGTTTTCGTTATTGATTTAAGGTCTAGCGAGTACTAACCATTGCATTGTAATTAATTTATAAGTTTTTTGAGGATGTGAAACTCAAAAAATATTATTTGGATTAGATACTACTGAATACTTTGAAACATATTAAGTATGATAAATAAATAAGGCAGGTGACTGATTTTTTCTAATCCTATTGATACAAACTTACTTCCTTCCTATTGATACAAATTTAAGTTGTATTATGATTTTAAATAACTATATTTCTGAAACTTTTCTATTCTGGGATAATTCTTGTTGCACTTCCTTATCAAATCATATCGCAATAATATTAGGAGTCGGTTACACACCTTATATTAATGAACAGTTCTGATTGTATATAATTACTAGATCTTTAAATGTCATTAATCTCATCTTCTTTCATAGTAACTGCAATTTATGAAAATGGATATAATAGTTATAATGCTAAAACGGAATGAATTAAAACACATAAAATCAGTTTTTCTTGTCTTTTCACCTATTTTCTCCAGTTATTTCTGTATTTATCACAATGGTTATAAGTTATAGTGCTTTTTTTTTTTATTATCAATCAAAAATGAAAAAATATCAGAAATAGTACTAAAAATTGTTGAAAGTTGATATTGATAAAAAAAAACAAAAAACATTTTCTGTTCGACAAATTGAAAGTACTGTGAGACAATCTTTATGATATTTTCTGGTATCCTAGATTTAAACAGTTTCATAATGAAAAGCTAATTGTTGAGGTAATACTTATCTATTCAGCATTAAAATATACAGTAAAACTCTCTATTTAAATATCCATCACTCTATTTACCGTCACTCTCTGTTAACCATCACCTCAATTTGAAAAAAAAAAAGATGTATATTTATTGTTTGGTTGCTAAAGTCATAGATGCCGGCTAAGAATCAATCGTTGTGTCTTGACAACTTCGTTTCCTAGAATTTGTTGTTTACTCAAAACCTAGGCTTCCTCGCACACATTTCTCAGAAATTAATTATCTCCTCATCTCTACCCAATGTAGCTTCCACAGTTGAACTACCTTCAGTCTTCATTCTTGTCTTTCAGGTACTTGCCGTTTTCTTAAAAGTACGTATAATAATGTCGGAAATAAGACAAAGGAAGAGTTTAGATCTTGCTACTAAGTTTGAAATTGTAAAACGAAAAGGTGAAAGTTCTTCAATCTTGGCAAAAATCTAAGATATTCCTCAGACAACAGTTAATGATATAAAACGTGCGGGAGACCCCTAGAGTATGTTTCTTCTATATAATTATTTAATGATTATTAAAAAGGGGCATACTACGTTTGTGGATGAGGAAAGAGCAAAACACCACCTTTAAATTTATATTAATTTCTCAGGAGGGAAAAATTGGACATACGATTGTGCTTTTAGCCATCGATGTACGTAATTATTATTATTTAAAAAAAATATTTTTGCTGCATATGTATACCTTATTAGTACATAAATAAGTTATGAGTACATATATAATGTCGAATGTTTGAAATCTATTGTTCAATTTATGTGTATGTGTGTATATATATATATATGAGACATATGACTCACTCCCATATCCGTCTATTTCCCAAATCCGTCACCATCTTGGTCCCATACCCTCACTGATAATAGAGGTTCTACTGTAGTTTGCTCATTAAGGCAATTAGCCCAAATGGTCACATTTTTCATTACTAGCCTCTTAATTCATCTGAAATTTAAGATAATTTCCAAGTAGTGCTAACTGCAAATCATGAAAGATTTTGATAAGTATCTAATGTTTCTTGATCAACCGTTATACCAGGATCCCGCTCAACCATCAGATTTTTCTCCTAATTGAACGTACATACTTTATAGAAACTGGGTGTCCCTCAGGAAATTCCACAACCCCAGAGTTAATCATCTTATCTATAAAATACTAACTAATTAATTACTTTATTTATTAATATTAAATAAAATACTACTAAGTTAATAAACTTATCTATCGAATTGAAGTTCAGGTCCAGGAGATAGAAAATGCTGCCATGTTGTTGTGTTGCACTCATTATGTATCCTATTGTTTTGTAATTCAGTTGCAATTTCCATACAAGAGCTTTGTTTATGAGTACCAATAGAGTCCTTATGAAAAATGTTGGAATTTATAAAAGGATAAAAAAAAATAGGTGAGCTGTTTCATCAAAATGAATACATTTTTATTTATTTCCATTCTCTTAAAACTATAAAAAACAAAATAAGCTGCCAAATTTCTTTTTGTAAATCACCTTGCCGGATTAGTGTTTGTAGTTTTAATTTGTTTTGGATCATTGTGTTATGTGTTTGGAGTACAGTTGCCCTGGCTAGAAGCTGAACTAAAACAGTGTGAAGTGATAATTGGCAGTGCAGTTGCTGTTTATCTTTTCCATCGAACCATTTCGACTATTCTCAAAGGAGGGATCGGGAAAAATGGATCATCTATTGCTGTGAGTTTGCATGCATTAGTTCATCCTGTACCATATTTTGTTTCTCTCTCTCTTTAAAATAGATTAATTATTAAAGTTAGATTGCTTTGTAAATACACTTTACTAGTTTACTTATCTTTTTATTCGTTTCATGAAGAACTTCTTTTTTTGTCTTTATCTATTGTGTATTTCTTTGTGCTGAATTCTTAAATTAACTCTAACATAGTAAGATTGTTTTATAAATTAACAGGTGTTATCTAAACAAAAACAGTGAAAATGATTCGTAAATAATACTATTGGTTAGTTTAATGGTGGTTGTGGCTTCCTAACAGTTTTCTTTAATTTTATATTTAAGATGTGACTAACAATTTAATAAATTAAAACTAAAAGTTGAAAGAAACAAATTATAATTATTAGTGTTTAAAAAATAATTTGTCTACGAAACCTTTTTAAAAACTTAATTGCTGCATGTTTTCTGATAGCAACAGGGTATCGCTGACTCAAAGAGTGAGTTAGAATATAGAAATGGAAACTGGAAATAAATGAAATCTAAAAACTATTGAATATAAATTATATAATAACTAGCTGGGGTACCCGGCTTCGCTCAGAGAGTTGATATGAGATTGTGTGGTAGTTGGAATAAAAGAATAAACTTTAAAATATGTGAGATACAAAATTTTTATTGAAAATATATTCTAACTACAATACTTTTTTATAAACTACATTTTTCATTTTGTTATCCGGAGTATATATATGTATAAATTTTTCGGATTTCCTACTCGAGAGCAAGCTACGACCATGAGAAAAACAGGAGTCTTTGAGGTTGATTCCTTCAATATTTTAAATTCTTCCTTACGCTTTATAAATTGTAAAACTATAGGACAGTTTGATTGGAAATTGCAATGTTTTAAATTGGGATGGCAATTCAGTAGAGATGAGTGGTATTCTGGGGATAAATACTGTGTGTCCTTTGTCCTTCCCAGTCATAAATTCAGCATCGACCATGTTATTCGATAGCTGTTTGACGATCATCATTGTTCCATTACATAATTCTGTTGAGTTGAGATTTCTGATTAGTATGATCGGAAATCCAATTTTCAGTCGAAGGCAATGTAATGGCATTGCTGGTACATACTTACAAGGAATTTAAAAATTCTGTAGGGAAGTTGACACTTTCAACATTTATGTCGATCGATTTGTATATTCTCTCTTCACCGGGAATTTTCTTTTGAATATAAAGGTATATAAAGGCGATATCGTCGACAATATTATTTTTATTTGTTTCTGAAATAACCACTCCGGATTGGTATAGTTATGAACAATGTTTGGATAAATTTGGTCAATGAGTTCGTTTTCAGTTGTGACTATGTTGCAGAAATTACTGGATTTTTTATGTGCCATCGTGCATTTGTCCCAGTAGATAATTTTAGCATGTTTTAGAAGTTCACCTCGTCCAGATGCTCTTGAGATTTTGTATACCGGGAATCATTCTTCGGCTATATTAAGCGGTAGCTGTAGGGCAGAATGGGCAGTTCGTCTTCCTTCAATAAGAGTGGCGGCAATGCTGCCAGTGCAAGTGTGATGTGCTGTTGAGCAAGTATTTCTGCCAGCAATAGATTTATTAGAAACGTTTTCCCAGTGCCGCCTGGTGCGTCCAAGTAAATAATTCCGCCAGTGTTGTTGAACCGGTCTATGATGACGTAAATTTTTTTACAACTACAGATGGGTTACAGCTAGTTAGCTAGCTATAATGATTAACTAATTAAATTAATAGTTAAGTTCAAATTCCCGAACATTCCAGAATGTTCTGGAACGTTCGAACCCACGACAGATCTTGCTTTATATACTCCTATCAATAGGCAGCTTCACCCATAGAAAAAAGTCTTTGAATGGTCAAAAATGTTCCAAGATATTCCAGAAATTTGCTGGTCTCACCTAATGCTGTCAACAAAATGTTCTTG
Organism: Arma custos; assembly: GCA_037127475.1. Lineage (NCBI taxonomy): Eukaryota > Metazoa > Arthropoda > Insecta > Hemiptera > Pentatomidae > Arma > Arma custos. The sequence goes on along the minus strand of CM073759.1, from coordinate 29,337,503 downwards.
ATCAACACGAAACATCAGACATGAACATTCAATAGTGTTCTGGAACTTTCCACAATGCTTTGGGATATTCCCGAACATTCCAGAATGTTGTGGAATACTCTGGAATGCTCTGGCCTGTTCTAGAAATTTCTAGAGGGCAAAACTTCCAGCCCTTATATCTTCAAAAGCACACCCTTTAGTTAAAAATGGAAACCTTTTTCATGGACGGGAGATATAGAGCTACAACACCATATAGCTTCCTTGATCGTACCAGGACTCATTTCTGAGTTTTAGTGGCACGCACATTGTACACTTTCGTTTGTTATATATATTAGTTAAAATACTACAGGTATTAAATGGATTCAATAAATAAAACATTTTTGGAATATGTGAATAGTGGTATAATGATTAGATGGGGTTAATAGGCAAGAAAACAAAAATCACAAGGGTGGGTGGTATCTAGGTTTTCCAGATAACAGGAAGAGGTGAAGGAGATAAATTTGCTGGTCTCACCTAATGCTGTCAGCAAAATGTTCTTGATCAACACGAAACATCAGTATACATTCTATAAATTTTATCTATTTTTGTATATTTTATGAAACTCTATTCTGAGAACTAGGTACCAAAAAAGAAAAAAAGTGCCAAAGTTTTGTTTTATTTGATGAAAAAAAAGCTACTTCAATAGGGCAAATTTTTTTTTTAATAATAATAATAATAAATTCTTTATTTATTCTGGGACAAGTCCCTTTAGAATAACATGATTGTACATTATTGTGGGCTTTAGAGCCTTAGAGTACAAAGAAAAAAAAAACAAGCAGATAAGTCAATCTATAAAGCTGATTAATAATAATAAATAAATAAAAAAATAACTTCTTATGATAATGAAATAGAACCTAAATAAAATTAGAATAATTACTAAAAAGAACTTTTCACACAAAAAAAAATAAAAATGAATAAACAATATAAATAATATTCTATTGATAATTTTATGTATGCCCTTCGGGAAACTGGAGGGATAGGAAGTAATCAAATAAGCGGGATTTGAAGGTAGGAAGGGTCTTGGAACAGCGAATGGAAAAAGGGATAGAATTCCACAGGGAACAGGACCTAATCAGGAACGATCTGTCAAAAGCAGCTGTTCGATGGGCCTCTATATACAAATCGGAAGGGTGTGAACGGGTATCACGGGAATGGATGGAGGATTTAAATTTGAGGAGCTCATAGATGTATAATGGACGGCGGGATTGGATAACTTGATAGAGGAAGGATGCAAGGAAATACTTACGGTGATAGGAAGGATACAACCACCTCAAATCTTCATAAAATCGGGAGACAGGGGCGTCCCTGGGGATCCCGAAGGCAAAGCGTACAAAGCAATTCATCAAACGTTTTATTTTGGCCTCGAGCTCCACAGAGACACCCCCATATACAGCGCAGCAGTAGTCGAAGTGGGGGAATACTAAAGAGGTAACTAGGAGTCTACGAGTTTGAAATGGAAATAGGTGACGGAAATAGTTTAATCTCTTCAGAATAGAAAAAGTACGGCGGGATATATTGGAAATATGACTTTTCCAGGAGAGGGATTGGTCTAAAGTGATTCCGAGGTTTTTGACTGTTAGGAAAAATTTGACGGGAATATTATTTAAGTAAAGGGGTGGGAAATGAGGAACTTTTTTAAGGAGGTGATTGGAACCTATTACCATCGCCTTTGTCTTCTCCGCATTCAGTCTCAACTTGTGAGTCACTACTCACTGACTTATTCGGTTCAGATCATCTTGTAATTTTTTTGTGGCTAGTAATAGGTCGGATGGGGGAAAGGACAGGTATATTTGAAAATCATCGGCGTAGATATGGTATTTGGAATGGTGGATGAGGTGGGGAAGGTCATTTATATAAATTGAAAATAGAGTAGGGGACAGAGATGAGCCCTGAGGGACACCACAGGAAAGGGGGAGAGTCTTGGATGGTGGTTGGCCTGGAACGACAACAAACTGAGATCGGTTTGAGAGGAAGGATTTGAATCAGTGCAAGGCACTGTTGGATAAAGGAAGGTTTTGAAGTTTGGTCAGTAGGATGTTATGGTCAACTGAGTCAAATGCTTTAGAGAAGTCTAGAAGGATAAGGATAGTTAGTTTTTGGTGTTCGATGGAAGTCTGGAGGTCATGGATTATTTTAAGGAGAGCGGATTGAGTTAAATGTCCAGAACGAAAGCCAGATTGGAGAGGATTAATGAGGCAACGTTCTTCCAGGAAGTTTGAAAGTTGGTTCTGTACTAGGCGTTCTAGCGGTTTTGAAAGGTAAGAAAGAAGGGAAATAGGGCGGAAGTCTTGAGGTGGGGAAGGGTTCAAAATTTTGTTTATTGGTCGGACCAGGGCCGTTTTCCAAGAAGAAGGGAATGTGGAATTTTGCAAGGAGAAGTTATAGATGTGATAGAGTATGGGTATAATGGTGGGAAGACAGGATTTTACTAGTTTTACTGGAATGTTATCAGGACCATAATCATTGGTGCGGGATTTTAGGATAGCGGCAAGTATTTCATCATATGAAAGGTGGGAGAAAAAGAAGTTTTCAGGATTGAAACAATGATATTCGAAATCGGTAGCAAGTGAGGAATTGGGTGCAGAGGATATAAAGTAGTTATTGAGATCATCTGGGGTTGATGGGAGAGAACAGGTGTGGTTAGATTCTGGTAGGGATAATTTTCGGAGTATTTTCCATTTGGATTTGGGGTCAGGTGCGGTAGAAAGGGCGTTATGGAAGTAGAGGGATTTAGCACGTCGAACTGCGGCTTAGGTTTCATTACGTACTTTTTGAAATTCACATAATCGCCTGACATCTGAGGTCTCCGAAATTTGCGTCTTGCTGAATCCCTTCTCTTTATCATTTCCTTTATTTCGGGGGTCAGCCATGGCGCAGTAGGACGGTGTAGTGTTCGGGTTTGCAGAGGAGCGTGATTGTCTAATAAGGTTTGTAGGTTTGAGGTGAGGGTAGAGATCATAGGGTCTATGGAGTTGTAGGAGTAAATAATGTTCCAATGGACAGGATCTAGGTCAGGTTGAAGCGATTCACAGGAGAGGAGGTCCAAATTTCGATATGATACGATTTTTGGAGTAAAGAACTTAACAGGTAGGTCATATGAAATCTGGATGAGGTCGTGTGATGAAAGGAAGGGCACAGGATGCTGTGAAGAGGAAAGGATTTTTTTGGAAGAATCAGTGACGAAGAGTTCAAGCCAGGTGTCGGAATATTGTGTGTGATGGGTAGGAGAATAAGGTATGAAGTAAAGATTGAGGGAAAACACCAAGTCCGTAAGGAAAAGTTTATCATTGGATTCGCGGAGCATGTTAATATTAAAATCGCCGGAGATAATGACGTTGCTGTAAGTGGAGACAAGTTGGACAAGGGAGGATTCAAAGAGATTATCGAATGGAACATGAGGAGGTCGGTAGACAACGGCATATAAAAGAGGAGAGGAGTCAGTTGAGATCTCTACAAACAAGTATTCTAGGTGAGGAGAATCGGGGGAAGGAGATCGCACAAGGATTTTAGACTTAAGGCTGTCATGAATATATAGGCCGACTCCACCTCCCACTCGATCAGATCGATCATGGCGCAGGAAGGAGTAATTGGTGAGGGAAACTTGAGAGGAAGGAATATAGGGTTTTAACCAGGTTTCAGAAACAGCAACTATTTGATAGAAATTGTCAAGGAAGTATTGTTTGAATTCATCATAATGGGCCAGAAGGGATTGTGCATTAACGTGACAGGTATTTAGGATGTTAGTCATAACTCCAGGTAAAGGGGATGGAATCATAGGGAAAAGGATCTAGGTTGAGGAATGGGATACAACTTTTTATATAATATTCAATTTGTAAGTGCATTATAATATAGTAATAATACACTAATTGAAAAAAATCAATTATCGGGTCTCTAATAATTTTAACAAAATTAAAAAATAAATCACGGTGGAGTTTTATATAGCTAGTAAAGAATAAGCACAGATACCATGCTTTCATGTGTTCATAACACAGATAAGTGAAAAGTAAATAATTATCCTTAGTGTAAACATTAGGTAAAAAAGAACTATATGAGTAAATTAAATAATGAAATAAATAAATTAAAAGTAAATAAAACCAGAGGATGAGTAAAAATAAAATTAAAATGTCTTTAACACAAAGTAATAGAACCAAATCGATGTAACCAGCATAATATGTTCATCTGAATACGTCCAGGTCGCTAGGCTTGCTTATGATGACCGCTGGGTAGCCGTCTGACTGCTGGCATCTAACTTTACCTCCACTAAACCAGACATATTTAATTTCTGCTGTTCCCTTCTTCTGTCTGGCTAACCAGTAAAGGTGCTTATTGGCGGGCGTCATGGCTTCACTCACATATACATGGTGAGATTCGTTTTCTCCCCAGCCGAGGTAACGCGTTGAGAAGTCTCTCTTGATTCTTCTCTGTCACACAAGTTCATCTCTTAGGGTTTGCCTGACGAATCGTACCATTATAGGACCTGGCGTTCCCTCTTGTTTCGGCCTGAGTCGTACTGCGTGGTCCAGATCATCTGGACTCATCTTAACGCCCAGACCTGCGCCGACGCTTAAAATAGTGCCAATCAGGGTCTCTCCTTGCTTCTCCGGGATGCCTCTCATCTCAACAGTTCTTCCTAGCTGGGCCTGTTCTGCGTGATTTAAACGACTCTCTAAGTAGCTGACTTTAGCTTCCAGAGAGCTATTTTCTATTGATAATTTTTCGACCTGGCGCTTCTGTTCTTCCAGGAGAGTTTCTATTTTTAATAGTCCAATTCCTCCAAATTTTCAAAGGAAATTTCTGACTGCTTCTGAAGTGTTTCTTTTATTTCCTTCAGTTCATCTATCCCTTGAATCTTGGCCTTCATTTCCTTTACCTTCTCCGTGAGCGCCCTCAGTAGCTCAATCATTGTATTGGACTCGGACGGTATCCGCGATACTAATTCGCAATCAGAGCAGGTCCATTTTTTATTTAATTCTTGTATGCTATTAGCGTCCGTTATATCAATTTTTATACATTTAATATGAAATAAATGTTGACAGGTAGCACATACTAATCTTGATTTCTCATCTCTGCCAGCTGACTGACAGATTTTGCAGTTAGCCATTTTAATTATAATACAGTTTAATTGTTTTAAGATAAAAAGATAGAGCGGGATAATAACAGTACTAATAAATATGGTACCTGTTTGTTTACGCGACGACTGGTAGAATTAGGCTTAGTGAACAACTGTCCCTACTACTTTACCACGGCCCTGGCTAATGTTATATTAATACGAAATTGTTAACAATTTTAACTTTAAAAGTTAACACAATAACAACAATAGTGATACTTATAGTCAATTTTATATACGAAAAACTATTCTTGAATTTAAACACCAAAAAGAACTGTAAATCTAATAGGATAAACGGGAGACACTCAGTTAAGCTCTTAACAGTACGAGAAAGACTCTAAGACTGAATTTTTGTTAGGAGTTCTCAGTTTTTGTTTAGTTGCCCTAAAAACTTGGGGTATACCGTAGCCACTCTAAAAGTTTTTTCTAATTGATTCCTCCTTTCCTAGTTTAACTGAACTATTCATCGGTTAAAAATAAAATACATTAAAAAAAGGTTGTGACTAATGATCATTATGATTAAAGTGTATTTAACAGAATATGCATATATATATATATATATATATATATATATATATATATATATATATATATATATATATATATATATTTTTTTATTTTTTTTTATTTATGGTATCCCGGACAAGACATAATCTTTTCTCTTCAAAATTAAAAAAAAAAAATATGTATATATATATAGGTAGCGGAGTGGCTCAGTGGTAGAGCACTGAGCTGCCATGCCGGGAATCCTGGTTCAAATCCCGCTGCAGGCCATGACTTTTATTAAGTCTGTTTGCAGCAAGAGATAGATTATATAGGATCTAGGACCCTCCTGGGGCCCACCCAGCCTCTATAAAATATTATAAAAATAGGGTACCCAAAATAAGGGGGAAAACTGTCAGTTGAGCGTGACCTAGGACAAGTCACCTCCTTGCAGAACCGTTGTCCATGAAACAGTACAGTCTCTACCATGTACTGAACCCCAGACCCTTCATGGATTGTACTGGTACAGGTTTTTTTTTATATATACACTTAACAATGTTTTTTTTCTTCTTTTGATTAAAATAATTTTATCTCAAATAAATATTTATTTATTTTGTCTAGATAATATTTGTTCTCACATTATTGGTATGGATTGCATTGAAAATACAACATATGTACTTATATTTTGTAATATGAGTTGTACTTGTTTTGTGAATTTAACATTTTTTTATTTGTGTGATTCTAAACTCCCTTTAATTAAAACCTGTCTATGATTTGGATTTATTATAATTAAGAAAGGACTATAAAGTTTTTTCTTCTTAATTAATGCTAAAAATTTTCAGTACTGTTTTATTTTAAGTGATCAGGGTATTTTTTTTATCATTCAAACATTTTAACGTTTTTCTAAAATTATAAAAACAATGTAATCAACTTATAATTAAAATAATAAATTGTTTGTAATTATTAAAAAGGGGAGAGCTCATTTGATATTGCACCTAGGTACTGATCTCTGAATCTCATTTTTGCGGCTGACTGGCAAATAAATTATTTAATAAATCACTTTCCTGTGTAAACATTGGCTTAGAAATTGTAGTACATTCCCTAGCATGTAATGAAATATTGAAGTATTGGACCCAAGACTAAGACCCTTCATAGATTTTATTGTTGCAGCTTTTTTTTTTCTTTCTTCTATTAGTAGTGAATAATAATTTCTATATAAACCAATTTTAATCTTTTCTACTACCAACCTTTTTTGCATTTAATGCAAAATCTTTGCTCTATTTTTTACTTTAATAGAAAATCACTGATCATACTAAAACACTTCTATCATTTCTATCTGCCAAAAACAAACTAATTATACTGTATACTTAAAACTCTTATATAGTTTCGGGACATTATGTGTACCAACATAACAATTCAAAAAATCGATAATTGAATATATGAAGCCTGCACAATTTGAAAAGTCACCTTACTTTTTGAACACACCTCCATATATGCTATGATATGTTAAATGTGAAAACGAATTTAATATTTGTTTCCAATATTATAACCTTTATAATATTTTATTTTCTATCAAATAATACCTTTAAGACGTAGATGTTTTAATATAAAATGTTCCTTTTCCGATCTCAAACTAATAAACCCAGAAAATATCTATGACAACATGTTTCACCAAACAAAATGAAAAAATCATTACTACAATGGCATACAATAATTTGGTATAGAAATTGTTTTTTTCTTAAACTTATGTTTTAATCATTTTCCTAACATATTTTTAATTATTAATTATAGCTTTTCATTTTATAATTTAACTACATTTTATAAATAAAGTTATATACCTACTAGGCAACTATTACTGAAATTGTATATTTCTCTTATTCTTAGGGGATTAGGTGTTTTTTTTCCATCCATAATTTATTTTAAGAACTATTATATGTTTCATTTTGTTGAATTTGGATTACATCATATAAAATCCTTTTGCTTTGTTAGGTTTCCTTTTTACATTAATTCTGAAAGTTCTATAAATATTTAGAAAATTAAATTTTTGAGTTCATTCCAATATGTGAAGTAGTCATGTCATCCTTTTTTTGTATTAGTGTGTTTTTTACATTTCATCTTTTTTTATTTTCAGTTGTTTTGCATTTTTCACATTTTTTTTATGTTGTTTAATGTTTAAAAACTGCATGTACATCAATTTTGCATGATGTAGTTCTAAAAATCCATTGTAGAGCATCAAATTTACAATAAATATTATCTTGGAAGTAACAAAAGTAAATGGTTTTAATGGCTTTTGGATTGTTGTTTTGTTAAGCATGCTTTATTTAGTAATATATGTTTATAATTATTTTTATATTTATAAATTCTTACTGAATTAAATACCGAAGTACTTTTAGCTATAGTAAAATCAAGTAATGCTTTTTTTTTTTATATATACACATATTTATTTATTTTTTATTTTTCTTAAGCCTAATATAAATATTTTGGTGTAGGGAACTAGTGTACTGTCACCAATTATACCACTAAGTTTGGTCATTGTGCCAGCTTTTATAATATGTCATAAAAGCACAGAACATGTTTATGAAAATCATCCCGTCCTTTATGTAATGGCTTTTGGGCTTGTTGCTGCAAAAGTTACCAACCGTCTTGTTGTAAGTAATATTTCAATGCTATTATCTCTTTCAATATTCCATACTAATATAAGTTGATTGAATACTATATTTTGTGTGAATGTGAGTGTACATATGGATGTTTGTGTTCCAAAAGGAATAAGTATTGTTAACATGCATAGTATTAGGGTGATTAATCATTAAAATCAAAGCATAACATATTAATGTATTTACAATGGTAAACAAAAATAAATAAATAATGTATTTTAATTTGGTACGGAAATACAAATCATTTACACCTTTGCCCATAATTTTCAACCCAAGTGCTCCATACAAGAAAGGCAAATCTGTCAAATCTCCATTAATGGAAAATATGAAATATGGGGGGGGGAGTGGACTTTATAGAAAAAAGACTAACAAATAATAAAAGTAAAATTAAGAAGTTTTCACTAAATATTTATATATATATATATATATATATATATATAACTATATTTAAAAGATATATATTTAAAAAGATATATATATATATATCGACTGATCTCTCTTGAGGGTTTAATGGAATAGTCCTTATTTCAGGCACCAGTTTTAGGATAGGAATCTAACCATAAGGTAGGAAGCCAAAATGATTGCTCCCATTATCAGACTTATTTGCCTTTCTTCCGTGATCTATAAAGTACATAGTCGTGTGCCTATATGGTCAGAAATCAGGGCTTTTAGGACTGCATAAGAGATTGAAAAACAAGATGTTTCTCTGAGCCCTCTCCTCTTTTATTGTTTAAATGTTTTAGATCATCTCCATTTCCTAAAGACACGTAGCACAAGTGAACATGGGTCAAAAGAACTTACATAGGAATGCTTTATATCAATTTTCATAATAGAAAATTCCTTTAAGTAGTTAGAACTTGAGAGTATGCAAAGGTTGTCATTAGTGAAAATATTATAGAGGTGATGAAAGAATTAATGTTGGCAAGAATTTATTTTCACGATTGGCGCCTCATAATTCATTTCGTTAAAGTTAATAACATAAAACTTGAATCTTCAATAATCCAACAAAATTCTGTAATACTATGAAAATTACTAGATCTGTATTTTAGTTATATGTAACAGAGAGATAGGACAAGATATAAAAGTTCACTTAATCAAAAATATTTTCCTTTCTGTTCTCTATTGAGTGAAGTTTGATTCTAAATGAGAAGCTGCAAAACCAGGTTGCTGCAGCTGAAATAAAATTACTAAGGAGGTGAAAAAACACTGAGGAATTGTGTCTGGAATGACACGATCAGTCAAAAACTGAAAATTAGCCCATTAACAGAAACTCTGAAGAAGAATCTTAAGTAGTACGAACATGTTGGCAGAACTTCAAATAGGCCCAATATAAATCATGGAAGAAGGACAAGAGAGTGGCCAAGAACCTCCGATATCTAACTTTGGAATGGTGATATATGGGCTGTTATAAAATTATTTATTAAATAAATAAAAATTACTTTTTTTCTCTTATCTTGGCCATTTTCGTAAATTGAAGATATAGTTAAACTATTGCTGGCGAATCTAAGTTTTACCATGTTCTGTTTATTGTTTCTAATCTTTGTTGTTTTGTATTTTATTTGTTTTTTTAATTAATATTTAATGAAAAATTTTGGTGTTTTAGTATTTTCTGATTTTAAAAAAATGTACTTATATTTCAGGTAGCACATATGACAAGAAATGAAATGGATTATCTAGACACTTCACTGTTTGGCCCCACTATGCTGTTTTTAAACCAATATTTTAACTTTTTTATCCGGGAATATGTAGTTTTATGGATTTGTTTGGTAAGTGTTTTGTAATGTTTCAAATTTATATATGTGGAATTTCACATAAAGGGACCAACCCTTATTTCGCATGTTTTGATTTAATTCAAGTCTAAAGTTGAATTTTTTTTATCTGGCTTGGTTACGAGCCTTGGTAGCTCAGATGTTTAGAGCACCGCACTAGAGATGCGGACGACCCGGGTTCTAATCCCCGCCAAAACAAATCTTTTCTCTTCAAAACAAAATATCTAAAGTTAAATGGTTGTTGTTTTCTATTAAGTTTAATTATTATTTTTATAGAAAATCTAATTTGTATTTCACAATTCAAAAACCTTGTAATTTTTTCCAATGACAATGCTAAGTAGTTTAATCCATTTTCATAAAATAAAAATGTGTCAACTATTTGAATTTTTTTTTTTTTATTGAAATTGTATGCACTAATTAAATCCACTCAAAACAACATCTATTTGTTTTTCTCAAATATTTTTTGGGTTGGTTCCTTTCTGCTAAATGCCTTTTATACATACTATCTTTAAAAAAATCTGTTGAAGTGCATGCATCTCACAACTAACACTCCACTTGATTTAAATTTTTAAAATTTTCATTTAAACATTAATTTTTATTAAATTATATGGTAAAACAATTTTTTAACTCTGACAATCAATGAAGTCTTTGCATATTTGAATGGAATTTTAGGTACTTTTAATTTTAAATTTTATTCACCTTGAAATTTATTTATCTTTTTGATGAAAGAAAGTAATATATTTGATGTTGATTTTGATAAGTAAGTTTTCATAACATATGAGGCTTATTACCTTAAATTCACATTTTTAGTTCTGTACAACTTTCAGAATTACTACTAAAGTTCCAAATACATTTGTAAAAACTCATTTTGTATATTAGTCAATATATTAAGTATAAGTAGCTTTGACACTAAAATACAATCCAGTGTTCTTACATAATCCATCCCAATGGAGAGATTAGCTAAATCCAAGGCTTCCTCGGAACAGTCTTAGTAGTTGGAATCAAGAGATTCTTATAATTAAAAGTTTTTCCCTTCTGTTCAGTCATTAATTTTAAAAATAGAAAATACTTGTACAGTAAAACTTCTATTATCTGTCACTCTATCTTCACTCTCGTAGGTCATCTTCAGGGCGATTTGGAGAGAGATGCCGTTGGGTGTACCGGCTAACTAACAATCTTTTTTTAAGCTTTAGTGACAATTAAGTCGTCATGGGATTGAAGAAAAGAACGTGTGAACGAAAGGTCTTTGCAAATTGTCTTCACGATCTTTCCGATTGTTAGTTAGCCGGTACACCCAACGGCTTCTCTCTCCAAATTGCCCTGAAGATGACCTACACTGAAGGTCGAAACGTCAGCACGTACTAAATATAAGTCTAGTACTTATTTAGTTTTTTTTGACTGCACCCCCCAACTATCTCCGTTCTCCGTATATATATATATTGTTTGGTTGCTAAAGTCATAGATGCCGGCTAAGAATCAATCTTTGTGTCTTGACAACTTTGTTTCCTAGAATCTGTTGTTTACTCAAAATCAAGGCTTCCTTGCACACATTTCTCCGAAATTAATTATCTGCTCATCCCTACCTAATGTAGCTTCCGCAGTTGAACTACATTCAGTCTTTATTCTTGTCTTACGGGTATTTGTCGTTTTCTTAAAAGTATGTATAATAATGTCAGATAAAAAGACAAAGGTAGAGTTTATATCTCGTTACTAAGTTTGAAATTGTAAAACGAAAAGGTGAAAGTGCTTCAATCTTGGCAAAAATCTATGATATTCCTTGGACAACAGTTAATGATATAAAACGTGATTTAAGAAGGGGCATACTACGTTTGTGCACGAGGAAAGAGCGAAACACCACCTTTAAATTTATATTAATTTCTCAGGAGGGAAAAATTGGACATACAATGATTGTGCTTTTAGCCATCAATGTACATAATTATTATTATTTAAAAAAAATATTTTTGCTACATATGTATATCTTATTAATACGTAAATAAGCTATGAGTACATATATAATGTCGAATGTTTGAAATATATTGTTCATTTTATGTGTATATCTATATGAGACATATGACTCACTCCCATATCCGTCTATTTCCCAAATCCGTCACCATCTTGGTCCCATACCCTGACGGATTATCGAGGTTCTACTGTATTTCTCTTCTTGTAGTTTCATTATTTTTAATTTTTGAAGTTTGAAAGACTTTATAAAGTCTTGTAGTTATAAGAAGTCTATATTAAAGAGTCTTTATCTTTGTTCAATAGGTATGGGTGCTACTAGATTTGATACGATATTCTTACCAGGTGTGTCATGAGATTTGTGATCATATGAGAATAAAGCTATTTTCCATAACTCCTGTTATGAACCCCGTGGCAGCAAACAAAAATGGTACGGCATCATCAGTATCAAATAACAGGCAGGCACGGACTAGGAGACACTACCACTAGCAGGGCAAAGTAGCACAGGAGTTAGGCACAGTAGAGTAATTTTATGATTACCTGCTTGTTTGTACATTGTTAGATATTATTAATGCATAGTCACCATGTATATTATAATTTAAAGTATTTTTCTCCTATCCAACTTGATCATAAGTTCCTGTTATTATTTTCCTTGATATATATATTTAATTTATTTCTTAAAGAAAGTTGTGGTAATAATTCTTATCATAGCATTTTGTCAATAATATTAAACTTCAAACTGGTTGTGCACAATTCTTTTTAACATATGACTTCACAGTAATTTATGCAATTTTTAAGTGTTTAGCTTTATATCTAATTATTTTCTTTTCCTTAATTTTTGACTTGGCCAATATTGATTCCAAAGAATTGTGGTTTTTCTGTATACAGTTTAAACATTTGAAGAGTTGCAGTATATAAGATTGGTAGTATTTTTGTGTGTTATGTTTGTTTCAACAGTTTAATCTCTCTTTTCCAGAGGTATTGCAGGATATCGTAGACTACACTAAATTCTGTTTAGTTCCTCCATTGTTGATTACTATAGCATTAAGGATTGTAAATTAATGTACCTCAACCTCTACTCTTCTTTATCACTTGCTTTGATTACTCTATTTGTTTTAAATTACTACCTATTTTATTATAACTTGAATCTTTTATATTTTATTTATGACTGCTGTAAATTCATAAATTTACTGTGTTATAGAAGTTGGTGTTTATATTCATAAAATAGCTTGTATTGCGAATTAGACTTGAATTTTTCCCCCTCACAATAGACAACATAAAGTTACGTATTTATTTATTTTTTACTCTAAAAAATATTTATAAAAACATGAATGAATACACCTTGATACTGTAATAGAAATTTGAAATTAAGATAATTTCATATGTATGTAATTTCTCATTCACAAGTGTTACGAACTTACTAAAAATAAGTGAGCCCATTTATTATTCATATTTCCACTTTAGTTTCAACAGCACAATAATAACGGGTGTGCAAAAGTTTAGCTTATACTTACTTAAAGCTAATTAAATTTTTTGTTTGACTGTTTGGTCAGAACTGATTTCTATGTTATTGCTGTTAGGTAGTGGCAGCACTCTTAAAACAACACTGGTTGTCGCTTCAACTCGTCTAATTGTTCTTGATAAAAAATATTTAGACCTTTAGGCATTATGCTGCCACTATGAAGAAATATTAATTTGTATTGGTTTTACAAATTAAATAAAATAAAGTGTTGCATCACACTAGAAAAAAAGAAAAATTTCGAAATAGTATAATGATTTCAGTGAAGGGTGAGGATACATTTGATTTTATCATCGTTGAATATTATTTCATATGATTAAGAAAATGTTCCAATTAACTTGGAAGCTTGGAAAAAGTTTATAGTTAATATTTTTCTTCTTCTAAGGTAATACGTTTGAAACCTTTTTTTGTTCAATCTCATTGAACCTCTGGAAAATATAACTATAAAAGGCAACAATGCAGTGTACCAAGAAATTATTGTTGTTTTGGAGCTTTAGGTTATAATTTTTCCTATAATGTTGCTTTAAGAAGTTTCATCATCGGTTAAAGTATGGTATGGTTTTTTTTTCATGGAAAAGGTTTATGTTACGATATGCATTAGATGCAAAGTTGTGAGTGAAATTCAGTTTATTGATATTGCTTTCTTTTCTCAGAGCACTTATGATTTTGTTTGGTAGGTGTAAGGCGATAAATGTATGTTAGTATTATTATGTTTGACAGCTCATTTTTCCTATTGTGTGATTATCAGCTGCTGTGCTACTTACCTGCTTTGATGTATTGTATGATTATTTTAATCAAAATAGAAATAATTTTTACTAAAATCTAGTACATTGTATAGCTGTAATTAATATGTACAGAATATTTCTTAGTTTTGTACTTTAATATTAGGAATGCCGCCACTTCTGAGTTCAACTAAAAATAATTTTGATTTTTCTGTTTTTCTTATCCTCTTTTTTTTTTCTTTAATGTTTCATTTATTTTCTTGGTTTCTATTTCTCCCTATATTTATTATCATTTTTCTTAATTTTTCCAATTTTAAAGTGTATTTATTTTGGTTTTTGTGTTAAGACTAATGATTTAGATTGCTTATGGAAACTGTGAGCTTCCTATTTGTTTATACTTAAAATTATTTTTTTATGAATATACATCACCATAACTGTTGTGTTGTTTAAGTAAATTAGGAAAATTATTCAATCTAGATGCTTATAAAAAAGAAATGAAACAATTAAGTTTGCATAAAAATATAAATACAGACTTTGTTTTCCCTGGTTTTCAAAATGAGGTTTTTCAGGATCCAGATGATAACCAAACATCACTATGTCGTGGATGATATTGATTTGAACTATGTATTCATATAATTGTGCTATTTATTTTTTCATGCTGTTAGTTAATTTATTTATGTATTCCTTTATTTATTTATTCTGTCGCCTAGCCTTTATTAAGGAGGTAAAAGTGCTTATCACTATTCTTATTTTTGTTGAATTTATAACATATTTGTTTAAGAACAACAATGTATTGTAAATAATGCAAGTTACTTTTAAGTTATTGTTGATTGTTTACAAGTGTAATGGCACACTAATTTAAAAATAAAGCTGTTTAATTATTGTGGTTGATGTATATGGTTTTTAATGTTCACTTGAATTTTCAACTTAAACTAAATTTTGCATTTGGATGAATAAATGTAGCTTATTTGAATTTCATTGAAGGTTTTTTTGTCAATAATCTGAATTTGACTTTTTTTTTCTCCTTTGTAAGAAAATTATGTGCCAAACATTTTTGTAAAAACTTGTTTTTTTTATTTTCTTTTAAAAATAAAATAAAAGTATTGTTTTTTTTCATTCGAAATTAACTGTTCTGTTATTAAATAATTTAATAGTTTCATATTACCTGTTTTGTTAATACATGTGTAGTATTATTTTTTAAGTTATAACTTTTGATTTTTATTCTTGTTTTGGATGCTAAGTATGTTAGAAATATCTGTGTTATTAAAAATAAGTCTTTGGGTTTGATTAAACTAAGAATTAATTAAATTTGAAGTATAGATGGATTTAAATAAACAATTTGGTCCAGTTGCCCTGGAATCTATCACCTGATCCTAATTGATATTGGTTCTGTTTTGATAAAAATATTTACTGTATTATAATGAACATTTTAAAATATATGGTCATTAAAGAAGTGATTAAATTTGATTTATTTTCTCTTCAGCTAATGTAAGAAAGTAATGGTGTCAAATAATTCTAATTGAGGGTTTAAGTGTCCCGTCATTCATTTAACCACCCAGTCCAGAGTCAGCATGCTATGTAATGTAACTATTTGAGAGCATGTCATTGGTTATTTACCATTTCTTATTAACTGTTAGTTGTTTTTTATTTCTTTTTTTAATATTGCAATTGTTTTATGTATAAATATAATTTTATTGTTCCATTAATTATGGGTATAGTGTGGAATGTTTTGCAGTTGAGGCCACCTTTCTGAGGAGCGAAGATGGCGAGCCTTTGCTGGATCCTGATGATGATGAATATATCATTTACGACGCTTCACTTTCTTGAATGAGCTATTTCTGTCCTTCATTATTTATTGCCGAGCCATGTAAAAATAATATTCAGAAGAAATTAGACCCACAGAAAGAGTTATTTTGGAAATAGAAAATATTTTTGAATTAGAAAGTATTATTATCATAATGACTGATTGTTTAACTTGTTAATCTATCTATCAATATATATATATATATATATATATATATATATATATATATATATATATATATATTGATATATATTTAATTTTTTTCAGTTCAGAAGGATCTCGATAGTTTTAGGTAGAGGTGCGAGTATTCTAGATTTAAAAAATACCAAATCATTCCAAAATATACATTATTCTTAATTGGACATAAATGTTATAAAGCTGCCTAAGTTGAATATAATATTGTGTAGCAAATGTAATTCTTGCAATAAGTTATACATTGTTTTTCAACTTGAAGGTGCATGCTTCTGATTGATTTTAAAAAATCAATTTAATAATTAAAAATATATTTATGAACATATAAATACGAACTACACTAATTACAGAATTATGTGGATAAAATAGGAAATAGTAATTAAGCTTTTTTTATTGAGCTTAATGGTTCCTAACAAAACTATTGTTAATTCATTTTCATAAAATATGTGATGGGAGAATAGACTCAGATATGTATGTTTTTCTTTCTATAGGTAAAATTTTTAGAATTGAAGGATTTTCTTATGTTAAAACATATAACCTTGTGAATACAGTTATAATTTTAAAATATGCACTATATATATATATATATATATATATATATATATATATATATATTTAATTACGGATTTGATACGGATACACCGCTGTATATAAGTATACAGTAAATCAATATGAATAATATATGTGCATGAATGTAGAACCAAATTCTTACTTAATTGTATTATTTTGGGGCTAATTTGTTTCTGTCTTTGTTTTAATAGATATATATATTCGTTTAAAATCAAAAAGTTTTCTTTGGTTTATGTAGTAAAATTTTATTTGTTTATTCTTTGTAAAATAATTTCTCTATTTTGTTCACTGGTTGTCCCTTATATATAATTTGAAGTTAGTTTATGTTCTATTTAACAGTTATTTCTTTTTTTATATAACTACAAATTATCGAGATTCTACTGTGCAAAGAATTTAATTTTGAATTAACTAAAATTGAGTTAGTATTTTTTTTTAAATAATAAAGTCAAATATCTTTATTAATTTAATTAAATCTCAGTTGGAGAACTTGAGGCATGTCAGTATTTTCACGTTGTTCTCTTGGCTAATGGATGAGTTTTTCATTGAGGTACTTAGCTTATTTGTTTACACAAATGTAAGATATAATTGCATGTTTGGTTTTGCTGTAATGTTTATATTTGCTCTGTGATATTTTTATGGTTAGAGTAATGTTTGTTCTGTTTGTTTAATAATATAATAATTTCAATATTTTTGTATATAATGTAGTGTATACTATTTAATAAAAGTGTTACATTTGTATTATGCATGTTGTACAATCCTGTGTTTTTGCCATATGATGGGGGTGATCCCTTGTATTTTTTCAGAATTTCATGCTCTTCATCTTCGCAAGTATTCCGATCTTCCTCCTCTCATCACTTCAAGAAGTGCCGAAAGTATTATCAGTCTAGAGGCTCAGTACTGAATAAAATTAATTTATAAGTTCCTGATGGAGCAGTGTTATAAAATAGGTTTGGAAGGAAATATATGTTAAATACAAATATGATCAACTACATACAACAGTTAAATAATTTCTTAATAAAGATTATAAAAACAATAATAAAACCGAAACCAGCGTTTTGATGTTTCACCCTACTTAACCCAGATAATTTCGATTTAAAAATATATTTTGGAATTTGAAATAATGAGGTTTCTTTATTGTATCAAAAATATATTAATGAGGAATCTACTGAGTATATCTCCAATTTTGTTTGTAATGGTATCATAGCTAAATAAGCTATTCTTAAAGACTTTCATTCATGAAAATCATTTCTTTTTTTGTGAACTTGTGAAACCACTGAAGCTAGATTTTTAGAAACCATTATACAGAAAGTAAAGGAGTTGGGTGCTCTCATCAATATAAACTTGAAAGGCTTCTTTGTTTCCAAGTTAATACTTTGGTTTAGGGTAATTTTCTTAGTATGTGGGTAGCATATTCTTGCTTACATTGCCTCCCCCCCCCCCCACTTGCCTTGAGATGCTAATAATGTAAATCCATTTCTGGTAACAAGATAATTAAAATATCTAACAATTTATGTCAATCTCAAACCATAAAGCTCAAAAAATATTCCTAGATTCCAAATGTTGAAAAGGAAGAAAAGTATTTAATTCCAAATAGCTCCAACTCAATGAAGTCGACTATTGTTTTTGAAAGCACAGAGAAGTCAGTAAATACACTTTGCTTAGCCCCACCTAGACTTTTTTTAAATTAATTTAAAATGTATTTTTAATTTTATTTTTAGTTCCTTAATCAGTATCAGTTAAAAAAAAATAGTTATGTAACTTTTAAATTATTAACTACACTAGTTTTTGTTTTCTCTGGAGATCAAAATTACCTAAAAACTGCTGTATCATTAGAGTGGGTTTTCTTATTAACATAATATATGACCTTATGGGTGTGGCGTGGAAGGATCATCCACTCTTGATTTTGGATGAGTCGTCTTCAATGAAAATTTCTGCAACTGCCCGAGTGGAGTTAAAACATTTAACTTCCAATAATGAACAAATTTCTTATCCATCTTCTGATGGTTGTCCATATGATTTTTTTATCATTGGCAGAACCTATAGACTGCCTATCATTGAATAGATCAATATTAAATTTTCATTGTGGCTAATAGTCATTTTATAATTGAAGATAACAATATTTATGTGGAAATGGTTGACTAGATATAATGAATGTGTATAAATTGGTTTGAGGTATGGTCAACATTAAAGAGCAGTGCTTATTATTTGTAGTGCATTTAATGCTTAGTGCCAACTAAGTTTATTGGTGTATATCACATGAATTGACTACTGGCTTTAAATTTATTGACCATACCCTGGATTCCTACATATTCAATAAAAACATAAGAGATTTTATGCAATGAAAATTGGAAACCGTAGTATTGCACTGGTTCCTGTATGCCCAATTTACCTCTATCTGCCTACTTGTTGACATTTACTAAAACTCGATGTTTTCATTCTCTATTCAGTAACAACTGCGCTTCCTGTAGTATCCACAAGGGCTAAGCGCGCACGCCATTTTGAGTACTTCAGGCCTTGTTTATTTCATACCATCGCAATTTGTTATAATTTCTTTGACCGTTTTATTCCGTCTTTTCGAAACATTTAATTATACTCAACAAACTTGATTCGTATTTGCGCTTGTATTACCCATTGCGATGTCTATTTGCTTGCAAGGCAACAAGTTATTCCCCGGAGCTTTGAATTTTTTAATGTGCTTTACTATTTTGGATCTGATGATGGATGGGAATAATTCATGAATAGGATGGTCTGTTGATTATCAATTATGATCCTATGCCAGAACTAAGTGAATCCGTTACTCACGCAGTTGTAATGGTGGTGATCTCTACCGTAGTGTTTATTTTTATAAACATTCCTCAAATTTAAATTATTATGTTAGAGATTTTACCATCAGTACTATATGTTAAGTTTCTTAAGGAAATGCCTGCTAAGACAAACAAGCATCAGAAACGAACCAGAAAGAGGCATGTTGACGTTGGTTGTCAACAGTCTTATAGCGTTTTGGAGAGTTTATCTAAAATAAAATATGCGGTCTCAGAAAATACAAATTGGTGGTTGAGGGATAATGGACAATGGACCAGCACTTTGATTGGCACATCGCTTGAGGGAGCACTTAACACCACCATCCGGGAGGAGCTTCGGCTTCCCTCGGTGCCCGAGTACATAGGTCGGAGTCACATCAAATTTTTTAATAGGCTGAAGACCTGTGCGAACCCCCTATTTATGGACTTAAAACCACCCCCCAGACCTGGGAGATGGCAGGGCAGTGTTCCCTTGGTCGATGTGCTTACATTTGATCTAGAGATGGGGTAAGTACTCCCTTGTCCTTATCCTTCCTTCCTTCCTCCCCTTTCTTCTTTCTACAACTATTCTTGATCCCGCTAAACGGTCCCTACCTGTTTTGTATTGTATAAAGTCAGCGGCTTTGAGCCGGTTCGAATAAAAACCGCCTTCAGCGGACTCAGCCTATTGTAACGCCTTAAAATACCGAAAGATAATCGAATGCTTTTGGTTTATATGGAAGCATTTTCAGGTATTTGTTGTAAATTGGTATTATATTGTAAATAAAATCTTAGAGGATGCGAAAAAAAATAAATAAATAAATATTCAACAAAAAGAATCTTTATATATATATTTTTTAAATATACTATTTAATCAAAATGTGATCTTTAAAAAGACTTATTTGGAATATTTAGACATCATTCATCAAGTGGCATAGTACTTGAATATAGACTTGGTAAGTCTAATATAGGTGTATTAATAATGTGACCATGGTGGATGGATATATCCCCAAGAAAATGCGTAATAAATTTATGAGGTATCCATACTTGTTTTTACTATTTATTGGGACAGTTTTTATCTAAATTATGTATTTATCTTAACCCCTTAACGCACAGTTTTTTTGAAAAAAAACCGGCCAAAAAAAATCAATTTTTTTTAATGTAAAAAAACAAACTTTAGAACATTGTTTTGGCAAAAAAATAAAAAAAAATTCAAAATTAATCAAAATTTTTATCACTTTCTTCTGAGCCGCTTTCCGACAAATTTGCGTATTCATATTCAGATTCTGAATCGCTAATTTTTCAATATATATTTTACTAAAATATAATATAAAATAAAATATAATAAAATATAATAATAATAATAATAATTTTAAAATGAAAAAAACATACCAATTGTATAAATATCCAATATACCCAATTTTATTTTCTGTAATCACAAAATAACTGACTGTCTATAAAGATACACTTATCTTTGCAAGTTTACAACACTTAGGTAACTATTGAACTAAACTATAAAACAACAGAAACAAGTGTTTGATATTTCACGTCTAAATAGTAAAATAAAAGATACAATGGCCTTTATATAAATTCACAAAAATACTACGACGGATCGCAGTCAGTCGTCACGAGTACAGAAATGCAAGAATGCAAGGTATTATGAAGGTATTATAGCTTACAATCCTATGTAAATGATAAATATCAATAACACGATTCTTTTTCTTAGCTTTCACATTGTTATTTTCAATTCTCGAATATATTCGAGTGTGAAAAATTATAGCAGCATCAAATACAACGCCGCTCGAATTATCTCGAGTGTGCACAGTTTGGCCTGTTTAGCGCGCTCGAATTAACTCGAGCGTGCAAGTTAAGAGGTTAATATAATTGTTAATTTTACAGATGTAAAGACATATAACTTTTTAAAGTTGTGTAATGGAATGATGCAGACAATTTTTTAAATGATTGATAATGACATATATCTCGAAACGTTTTGAAGAATAAATATTTTAGAAGTACTTGATGACTGGATGATGGTTTTTCTCACAAAATATAAGAATTAGGAAGTTTGATATGATTGATCTCCACTCTCTGTGTTTTGGTCGTTCTGTAAAAAGAAATTACAGTTGTTTAGGATTTCTCGAGTGCTAACTCACATGAATGGCAGTTCTTAGCCATAACAGTACCATAAAAGATAATGAATCTGCCAATTTTGGATAATGCAATAAGATATTTATCTTTGCTGTACGTTTGAATGCTATTGAAAGGAGTAATACACAGCTCCAAGACATTAACGTTGCGTCACAATCCAGTTGGCCATATCATCAAACAAAATCATAGAGTCACATAAAATTCTTTAAAGGGAGCAAAATCTATTATAGGACCATGGAATGTAATTAACCTGAACTTTGTCTATCTACTACTTCACAATATCGGATGATTTAGAAATCGAAAAGTATATAATAATTATTGCAACACCCAGGAATCAATATGATTTTAAAATAAAAGCTAAAACAGATGACCCGAATTTGGAATGTATACAGGGGTTTAAGGGAAAAGTCTATGCCTTCTACTCGGCAAATTTGATCAAGGATCACTTTTTGAACTTCCGAAATATAATTTACCAGTAAAGGATGTCATGCAATGTTACCTCAGATTTTTAGTTATATAATTTCATCAATCGAGGTTTTTAAAAATTATACTTACCTATTATTGTTTATAATTATAAAGGTTGTAAAAATTGTTCTTACCGAAGCAAATTAATTGATATTCAGTGCAGATAACAATTGTAATACAAATTTTGATTTTTTTTTTGGAACACAAACACTACACTGCTTTAAGGTACATCAACATATACTGATATGTATAATAAATAAATAGAACATTCACATATATAGAAAAATATTTACAGACTAATTTACAAAATAGCACATCTAGCTATATATACAAATTGACACTCTTATATAATAAAACAATACAATATTTTTAGTGTTTAAGAAATAAAAAACACCCTTAAGGCTGGAAATTGTTTCAGGCATGGTAGTAACTATTTTATCTGATTAGGCTGCAAAATTCGGACTAGTGTAGACGTGTACTATAGCATACTTAGTTTCATAAAGAACTTAATGAACAGTCTTAGGAATAATCCAAAAGGGTTTTGTAATCATATATTAACGATCACATGGCATTTCAACACCAGCAGTCATCCATAAACTAACCTTGTTTGAATAAGCCTGGCTATAACATTCAAATTGCTGGAACAACAATTTACAAGAGACTGGTTACTAGTGATTTATGGTAGCTTTTGCGAGGATTTTTACTGCATGTTACTAACAGATCATTATTTCATATTCAATCATAGTTTACTCCCCTGCAAAGAACGCAGTTCTGTAATTTTGCAATTATTATTCCAACGAAAATTCAAGGAGCTCATTTGTTGTTGAAACTATATTATTATATGAACCATTCTTCAGTTGTTATGTTGAATATACAGTCGTGGTCATAGAAATTGCATCACCTATGATTGTTACCTTTTTGATCCTAAATGTGTTAACAAATAGTAAGATTGTATTTGTTTACCTATAGTATTAGAGTGAGATGGAATCAGTGACTCATAGTTTAGTTGTGCCTAGTATTATATTTGTACTCAGGTAGTCCTTCAAGGAACAAAATAAACACGATTTACAAATGCTTTATAATATACATTCTCACATTAAAACAAATATTTCACAAAACATGATTTACATTGTTATACAAATCGATCATACTGGAAGGTTACCGCTGAGGTTTTTCCCACGGCCTCCTATGCGGTCTCGACCATTTCAATATTATAACATATCATACACAACAATCCTCCGCACATATTTTTAACTAAAACACTATGAGGAAAACAAAACAACTGCACACACTTTAAACCAGCACTCACAACCACTAACGGAAAGTTGGCGAGAATATTTTTTTTTGTTTCCTGATGCGCTGTGGATACCGTCTGGACTTTTCTGGGGCAGTTGGCTCTAATGCTGATGGATCTTACGTAGATGGGAGAGTGTGCTGGGTAACATGTTCCCTGTGGCCTGGTTCCGGGCTACCTTGGATTGAGGTTTCACTTGAGTTTGTTTGAGGAGAGAAGCATGCAGAATCGTGGAGATACGGCAAGATAGAAGGAGAAAGATTCTGATTCTCAGATGTGTGAATCCCTCTTTCATCATCTGAGTTTGGCAGAGACAAAGATCGCTTATCGGCTCGCTGGAGGTATCCATAGATCTTGGTAGGATTTGGTCAATGTGCCACTTGTATATTATACCCAATATTAGAGTATCCAATATTAAGCACATATTTCTTATCATTTTGTACAATAGACTGAGTTTCAAACCAATCTCTAATGAGGAAAAAGTTAAGATAGTGACGTTTGCTGAAGCTGGACTTTCTTCGCGTGAGATAGCAAGGAGGGTGAGGTGCAACCAATCCACTGTGGTAAGAATAATAAACAAAAATCTTTCCTAGGGATCTGCCGAGCGAAAGAAAGGGACTGGAAGGAAAAAGAAGACAGATGAGCGTTTAGATCGCATGATGATGAGATTATCCTTAGAAAATCGCTTCAAAACTGCTAAAGAAATATTTAGAGATCTAGAAGATAGCAATTTAGCAGAAGTAAGTCGAGAAATAGCTGGCAGAAGATTAAGAGAAAAAGGTTTATGGTCAAGAAAACCACTCAAAAAGCCATTTCTTTACAAAAAAAATGAAACAATCTCACCTAAATTGGGTGCAGAATTTTAAAAATTGGACATCTGATGACTGGAGGAAAGTGATGTTTTCAGATGAGAGCAAATTCAATATCTTCAGTTCAGACGGTGCTCCATATGTAAGACGTCGGTCAAATGGAAGATTTGACGAATCCTATACTCTAAAAACAGTGAAACATCCGACAAGTGTGATGGTCTGGGGATGTTTTTTGGAATTACTTTGGAACTGGCTACTTTGGAACTTACTACTTTGGAATTGGCGAAATAAACTTCGTAGATGGAACGGTTTGCTTTGTGGACCTCCAAAAGGCTTTCGACAAAGTGAGAAAGGAAGACATAGAGCAGGCACTGTCAGTTAGAGGCATTGGTCGAGGGACAACCTTGGTAGTGATGAGTCTTTATAATAAAACCAGGAATGCTGTTAGATCAAGGAACCACATATCACTGGAATTCGAAACAAAATCGGGTATTCGTCAAGGTTGTAGCTTGATCCCCCTGCTCTTCACAGTAGTCCTGAATAAAGCGCTACAGAAAGCTAAATTAAGAATGAGCCAGTTTCAGCTAGGACACAGAAACTTACAACCCATAAGATTTTCTATGTTAGCTTTCGCGGATGACCTGGCCTTGCTGGATTCCAACGACCAAGACCTCTAATGCAACATAAATGTTCTTCAAAAGGATATGGCCACGATTAACATGAGAATCAACTCGGAAAAGACCAAATGTATGAGGATAGGAAAGAAACCCCGGAGAATAATGAGAGTGGTAAGAGCGAGCGGAGAAAGATTAGAGCAGGTTGATAATAAAATATCTGGGTGCTCATCTTAACGACGGCTACATTAATGAGGAAGTTTCAAAGAAAATCGGTTCAGCTGGCAGAGTATTTAGTTTGCTTCGAAGGAGTTTCCTGGGTAAAAGGGAAGTGACAATAAAAACCTACTCTTCCGAATCGTGGACCCTCACCTCGAACCACAAGAGTCGGGTCCAATCCATGGAGATGAGCTATCTTCGTAAAGTGGAAGGAAAGTCACGACGAGATAGGATACGCAACAGTACTATATGGACTAGTCTCAAAGTTAACCCGGCTGAGACCATCCTAGAGGAGCACAAGCTAAGGTGGGTCGGTCACCTTCTTAGGATGGACTAGAAAAGGTTTGCCAGGAAGACGTACGAAACTCGCGTGGAAGGAAGAAAGCCACGAGGAAGACCGCTCATTTCTTGGGAGGAGAGTGTTAAAGAGGCGTGATATGGACTGGAGTAGGAGAAAAGAGTTGGCCCAGGAACGAGACATCTGGTCCAGACTCTACAAACTGTGACCCCACACTGCAACAGCGGTAAAAGGGTGTAAAATGATTATGACGATGATGATGATGGTGGTGGAACGGTTATTGCAGAAAAATATAAAAAAATTTGGAATGATGAAATGATTCTATGCAATTTTGCATTGAAAATGATTCTGCTCCATGCCATAGAGCCAAATCGGTAAGTTAATTATTTATTTATTCGTGTATCTAACTCTATCCTCTACCTTGGCGTCACTCTTGATAGGCATTTTACCTTCTCGAGTCACGTCAGGGGGAGGCTGAAACTGGCCCGACAAAAGTCCAATAGGCTCTACCACCTCCTCACTTCGCCCCAACTGTCGTTACGGCTTAAATGCCAAATTTATAAATCAATTATTAGACCAACGCTGCTCCATGGTGCGCCGCTCCTTAAACATGTTTATAAAACCATACTAAAAAGTCTACAGCAGTTCCAGAACTCCATCCTTAGGCGTATAGTTAAAGGCACGTCGCTCCAAAGGGCGCGTAATACTAAAATCTATGAGGAGCTGAAACTCCTGTCTATACCGAACTACATTAGCCGGAGGCACATCAAATATTTTGATGGGCTGAAGGCGTGTAGCAACCCACTCTTTAGAGATATAGTTCCCTCTCCCAGACCTGGGAGGTGGCAAGGGAGTGTCCCCTTGGTCGACGTGCTCTCATTGGCCTAGGGATGGGGTGAGGACTCCCTTGTCCAAGCCTTACTTCCTTTCTTCCTTCCTCTCACCCCTTTCTTCTTCTTCCTATCACCTAATCCCGTAAAGCGGTCTCTCCCTGCTTTGTATGTATAAAATCAGCGGCCTTGTGCCGGTTTAGAGAACCCGCCTTCAGCGGACTCATACTATGTATTGCTTAAAATACCTCCGGGTAGGAAAAGTAATATAATTATTTCCGTATATATATATATATATATATATATATATATATATATATATTTATATATTGTACATATATATCGTAAATATTTTTTTTATATAAATAAATGGAGATTTGAAACAAAAAAAAAAAAAGTATTAGCTGTAAGATACACTATTTGTTATTACCTTTACCATAGTGTTTTTAGATAGTTAAAGCAGTTTCTAACAGAAAACGAGATCTCCACGCTGCCATGGCCAGGCAGTTGCCCTGATTTAAATCCTATAGAAAACTTGTGGATGATCATGAAAAAAAAAATTAATATTGCAAAGCCTAAGAATAAAGATTAGCTAAAACAGGCAATCGAAAAGGTGTGGAGATTTTTGACGAAATCATAAAAAACTCGATCGGCTCAGTTATCAGTGCTGATGGCGGTTCGACAAAATACTAGTTTAACTTAATATTTCAATAAATAAATGTTTAATGTTTTTATACAATTTTCCAAATAAATTCATATGGAAAACATTTTTTTTCTTAAATTTCTTGTTAGCTAACGTTAAATTCTATTTATTTTTTGTTTGGGTTTTAACCATTTTCACGTCTAATAACATGCTCTTTTCCTTTGCAAAACATTTTAAAATTATCAAAAGGTAAGAATAACATTGGTTTAAGGAGATTCTCCATTATTTTTAGGTGATGCAATTTCTATGACCATGGCTGTATTATATATATTGCTATGCATTGTCGGCACCATGAAAGGGATGCAGAGCGGCAATCATGAAGAGAAATGTGTTTGCACAAAGAATAGACCTTTCGTTCCCCTTATGGAGCCTTTATTGTCCAAGATGGTGGAGAAAGAAGAAAAGGGGGGGGGCAAGCAAACTAGACGGAGAAAGACACTCGCTAGGGAGAACCTGAGGAAGAAGGAAGGAGACGGAAGAAGGAGAGCCGGCGAACGGCGCGGACCGACAAGACCCGGAGGCGGCAAGGCGAAGACCGACCTGTAACCTAATCTACGCCTGTTCACAGATAAGTGCAATTTATTCCAGTAAGGTATTTTATGGCAATCCCTTTTATATAGCAACATCTGAATCATTAACCTTGTTTAAAATTGAATAAATAAACGATACTTATTATAAAATAAAAGGAGCTAGATTGAGATGGTTGGGCTATGTGATAAGGATGCCGGAGACAAGAGTGCCCAGAAGACTGTTGTTTGGGAAGCTGAACTAGATGGTTAGATGATGTTGAGACCGATCTTCACCAGCTTGGAATCAGACATTGGAGAAGACTGGCTAGGGACCGAAGTGATTGGAAGGAAGTGGTGGATGAGGCCCAGGTCCATGTAGGACCTTAGTGCAAAGGAGTGAGTGAATTGAAACGGTATTAGTAAATATAAGAAAAATAAAGGAATATTGGGAAGAATAATATTCATTAGTGGAATATTTTCAAAAATACTCAGTCTCCAAAACGAAGCTTGGTAAGCCTGCAGATTATAATGATGAGGTACATCGGCAGCAATCGGTGTAGATTTACAAAAAATATAGAAGACAATAGATGCAATAGTGTGCTTAGAAAGGTATACTCAAGAATTCTTGAAGATTGAATAAGAATTGTTTTGATCTACCAGTTGGAAATAAATACTCAAGACTTATTTAACCTTTAATCAACACTTTTGAAACTCCCACCAAAGTAGTAACTTAATGGTGGATCTTCAAAACTTCTTAGATAGCTTCGTAATAGGCTTACGAGACAAGAATCCGCTTCTTGTCTCTGTAACCAATTAAATACTCTGGGTCATGCGGTGTTATAAAAAGCAGATTATATTTCAAAAAGTAACATGACACTCCCTCCTTCTCTCTTCAAATAAGAGAACATACTATCAGCGATTTTCACGCCTTTGTTGCCGTTGGTACAGCTCGTTACAGAAAACATTGCTGTCCCCTACAGCATAACGTTCCTTCCCATCCTTTCATGCTTTCAGAGGAGCACTTGTAGTAGTCTCTTTATAGTAATCACACACTATCTTCTGCACACACGTTGAAAAAGATAGGATTGTAATGATTATGAGTTTTGATAATGGTTACATGATAATGCTGCCACACAAATTTAGCCATTTTAAATTTTTTTTTTTTTTGGATATTACATTGATCATTTGAAGTATTTGAATTTAAATTTGCCGATTTCCACTATTCCTTGTGAGCCGGGCCAATGTCAGGAAGACTTCCAACTCATGCACAAAGATTCACACTTCACTAAATAAATAAAATATATTTTCTTTTCAGTAATCTATAGATCTATTTTGGTTTTGATCATGCCTGGCTAACTGTTAAATAAAATTATTTTATTTTAAATGTATATAGTCAGTCTAGCCTTGCCTGAAGCATTTCACTGTCTAACAAATAATAGCAACATTATTACCAACATTCTTTAACTATACAAATTGGTTGATTAATTGTGATTATGACTTATTTTTGTTATAATAAATAGTTTTTATGTCAGAATACTATTTTTTTTTTGTATTCTATCTTAAGAATAAGGACAGCAGTGAAACCCCTCTTGTCACCATTTCCAAATTAATTGACTTAGCAACACCTAAATCCCTGGTGGCCTGTAACTAGGCATTTGTTAACTATAGTATTTTTTTCATTTTTATGACATGCATACCGTTAATACAGCCAAAATTTATTTATTAAAGATAGTTATTTCATCAATTATATCAGCCTGTAATAAAAATATGAATCAATCCTTATTGTATTATTGTAATCAATAAACTCTACACCGAAGGAAACTGGAATCGATGTTGTTTAAATAATCACATTTTAAAGTGACCTATGGGATACAAACATTCAATTTTTGCATTTAATATTTCAGATGAAAACATTGATTAGATATATATTACATTGTAAACTAATGTAGCAGCAAATAGAATTGCCTAGATAAAAAGATTTTTGGTTAATGTTTTTTAAATTCTTAATTATTTCCTTTGTATTCAATTTTGTGACAAAAGCGTACTCGGTTCGCCTTCTCAATCAAATAAATGCAGAAACAATTTTTCACCAGTTCGTGAAGAATTCCATGTATTTACAAACATTGGAGAAATACGCCAAACCGATATGTTCATTCTGTACATTGTTGCTTTAAATAGATTATTGGGTTTTAATAAATTCGTCCTCTATGAATATTGAAACTCCATTATTTTAGACTTATCGTTCAAAGAAATGATGGTGCTTGCATGAAAATACAAACGAAAATGGGCAGATACCCAAATATTTTTCTTCATCACATGGTTAGTTGAATGTTAATGACGTGGAAATAGAAAATACTCGTATATAAAGAACCATACTGATATCACCGTGTTAAGCTTCCGCAAACCAAATCGACGATGTCGGATTAATATGCTGTCTCAAACGGAAGAATGAGAGTTATGGGAAGATGGCCGGCAGATGGGTCATTTATCCACTAACAATAATGGCGAACAGACTCTGGACACCCTACAAGATTTTATTAAATACTGTTTAAGCTAGGCGCAATTAAATCCATTCAAATAGAGGTAACTACCAATCCGGGTTCAGGAATATTAGCGATATCTATCATGGTTTGGAGATTAATTTTCAGAATGATATCTCTCAGGAAATAACTACAGCTTGTAGAATAATGTATCGTTTTTGCTTATAATTTGTCTTGAACTAAAAAAAAAAGTTGATGTGTTGTACGTGAATACGTTTACATAAAATATTGTTATTTATGTATAATATAACTTTATTAACTATAGGTCTGTTTGACTCGATCATATGGTGTGCTCTTGAGAAGCACTTTCAAACCATATACGATTCAAACCATATTTTATTCTAAAACCTTATTATTATTATTATTCACTGTGACTATTTTACATTAATGTTTTATATACTATCGACAGATTTTGACCTCGGCTGACAGTTGAAACCTAAACGAACATCGTAGGTTCTCCGAGTAAAAAGTTATACTGATAGGAAATCTCTATACGCAGCATATTGACCGCGCGTGATGCTTCACAGTCTTCACTTGTAATGAATTCTATTATCCTTTAGCTACCCAGTCGTATAATTGAATTTTGGAGGGTTAGGTAATAATTGACGGTTTTGTTGTCATTATTGGTTTTTTTAATTTTCTTCTACTATTCAAGGAATTTTAAAGACGTATTCACATAAAAAATAAAATGAGATTTGAAGTAGGTGAATATGAATTAGGAGAGTGCTTGATATGAATTTGAAATTATGATACATTCCTTTTACGTTTTTAGCCCTGTTTTGAACTAGCCGGAGTAAAAGTATCTCTTGTTATACAGTATCTAGGTATTGAAGTTCATTCAATTTTGGTTTTCCTTAAATTTTAAAGTAAATCATTTTAAGAGGAAGAAAATTGTTCCGGTAGAGGTTTGAAAAATTTCTCTTTAATAAGATCTTCTTCAGGGCTTATAATGGGTCCAAGTGTCAACCCTTTTAGACATTATTATAAGCCCACAGTTGACCCTTGACCCCATTATTAGCCCTGAAGAAGACCTGAAAAGTGGTCGAAACGTTGGCTTATACTGGCTAAAATAAATAGTTCTTCTTATTAAAGACAATATTTCTGACCTTCAACTACCATTTTCTTCCTGATATATATATCAGGAATATATATGTCATATATATATATGGTCAATTAATATTATTAAAGATAAATCATTTTAAATTAAAAGTGTTTTGGCATTAATGAACCAAAATTATAGTTTCTGTAAATATTCAAGAGGAGTTTCACTGAACCACTGCCCACTGTACCATATGATTTTCCACAACATTTGACTCTCTCATCAAGAGTAAACGTACAATCTCATACCCCGATTCTTTATAAACTTCCTGTTACAATTTAACATACACATAAAGCTAAAGTTAAATCAATATCTGAATTCTTTAAAAGTGGTTTCTGTTGAATTCTGTCTCTTGGTAGTTTCCCTGCCTGTGCAGAGCTCTACTCTGTAAAACAAAACAAAAAAAATGTGTAGAAGAATTCTTAGATAAAATACATCTTAAGGTATGAATAGATCGATAGTTGGAGGGATACGAAAAGCGAGGTATAAAACAGCACAAATAATCTGTGATAGGATTTTGGGTATGAAAATAAAGTTAAAATAATATAAATATTAATATTAGTATAAAATTTAGAAGTCATACAAGACTAAAGAATATAAACTTGAAAGACTAAATAATGCAGCATGCAATGGAAAAGGGTAAGCAAGCGGAAATAGGAATTGAAAATGGAATAAAAGGACAAAATGGAAACATAAAAAGGAATGGGAAATATAGTCTGAGAGGTTGCATAAGTAGAAAAGTATCTGGTGTGTTTACTAACTACTCATTTTTCTTATTGCTTTGGAAAAAAGTTCCACATATATTTTTTTACTTAAAGTTATATTAGTCCGATTAAGATGTCTTTTCATTTTTATATTTAGCTTTGCTAACGAATGAATTATCTATCAAATGATAAAATATAAATGTATTATTCTGGTATACTTGTATACATTTATCGTGTTAAAAAACAAACGAATTTGAACTACTTTCCTAAGGAGCATGGACAGAATGTTATCCAAAAAAATGTTTGCAAAATTCAAAATACTATATCATAGTAAGTAATACCTTTCTGATTCTATTTTTTTTAAAAATAATTAGCTTTCGAATAAACAGGGATCAGAGTGACTAAGTGTGTTCAGTGCTCAGTTGCTAGGTCGAGGTTCAAATCCGGTTTTCCAGATTATTTAAACTTTTAACTGCAGCGGATGGATTATGTGTTATATACAGTCCCTCCTGGGGGCATATAGGAAGCAACTAATAATTTAACCAATAAGTTCCATTAGTGCACACAGAAAACAACAGCTCCTAACAAATAAAAATAATGCCCCACAGTTCGCATCCCCTTCGGGGGGTATTCTTATACGCACACGAACTCTTGTCCCCAATATTTTATTTTAGAAT
The DNA here is from genome assembly GCA_037127475.1 of Arma custos. Lineage (NCBI taxonomy): Eukaryota > Metazoa > Arthropoda > Insecta > Hemiptera > Pentatomidae > Arma > Arma custos. The sequence continues at coordinate 29,305,017 of CM073759.1, read as the reverse complement.
TACAATCACAATTAAGATATGAATAGTTGCCTGGAAGAAGGGCCTATGTTACATTTTTAAGGTTTCGTTTTTTTGTGAAACAAGATCCATGTCCACCCTACCGCTAACGTAATTTTTTAGTTGCCTAAACAGTCAATAGAGGTCAGGGATAGCACAATCGTTGTCCATATCAGAGGATGATCGGTCTTTTAAGAGACAAAGTTCCAATGGAAGAAAGGCGCACATGAAGATACCTTACCAGTTTAAGGTTAGGATTTGTGATTTTGCTTGCGGTGCATTGTGGTGTTTTTTTATTTTGTTCTGTTTTTTAATAAATAAAAATAGAATGAAACTGGAACTCAAGAATCAGAATATATATATATATATATATATATATATATATATATATATATATATATATATATATATATATACATATATATATATATTGAACAAATTGATTTGTCTCCTCAATACTTCTTAGTTTATTGCAAAGTGTTACTTAAAATACCAACCATTTATGTGAGTATATGACAATGGAATAGCTGATAGATTTCCCGAATTGATATATTCTCCTGAATTTCACAGGTTGGTGCGTTTAATACTGGATTAATCATAGTGCTTTTCTTAATTTTCTAAGAAACAGAATTACACGTTTGTAACTCTATGGACTAAAGCTAAAATCCAAAAAGCCCTCAAGTGGGTATGAAAAATAAGCCAATATAAAATTAAATAGAAGCTTGATTATCCCGTTTATATTTATCCATGATGAATGAATATTCGCCTAGCGGTTATGAAAAGATGAGAATACACAAATGTTATATCAGACCCATCTCTCAAATACTTCTGGAATGGTCGTTATCACACTATTAAGTCGTCCTAAAAACGAAATCGTCTGGAATTTCTCAACATGTCTTAGGCAATCCGTTCCCTCTTAAAGAGTTAGGGAGCGGCGTAAATTGGAACAAATTATAGTTCAAAATAGAAAATGTGAACAACTCAAACCTATTAAAAAAATATAATAGTCGTGTTGAAAGGTGTATTGATATTTAAATCTTACTAATATTATAAATGTGAAAGTTTGTATGTTTGTCTCTCTTTCACGCAAAAACTACTGGACGGATTTGGATGAAACTTTACAGTAATATAGGTTATACATCAGAATAACACATAGGCCATAGCAAGCGCGGATTTAAGGGGGGGAGTGCACGGGAGCACGTGCCCCCCGACAGTTTTTTAGGTACTGTGGAGAATCCATGATTGTACATAATTAAAGGCAAATCGCATGATCATAGTTGTTAAAATAACAGAAATAACATGAGTGAAACTATTTGTTTTTATATCCAACTAATCTTACTAATATTATAAATGTGAAAGTTTGTATGTTTGTCACTCTTTCACGCAAAAACTACTGAACGGAGTTGGATGAAACTTATTGATAGGTTGATACATCATAGGCTACAGCAAGGGCAGATTTATGTGGAGGCATGTGCCCCCCCCCCTTATAGTACATAATTAAAGAAAAATCAGGAACTTAGCATCTTGAAATTTGTAGTTAGGTTCTTTGTATAGTTTAAGAAAGAAATTTTGATAATTCCACCCCAAGGGTTTCCCCTTGAATATAATAGTGGTTCAAAGGTTGTATAGAATCCGTCAGTTTTGAAGTTAGACATGTGATATTTTGGATGTATGAGTAACTTATATTTTTAAAAAATAATTATTTATTTAAAATGATCTTTCATGAAACTTTATGTGGCAGACCAAATTCCACGCGAGCGAAGCCGCGGGCATAAGCTAGTGTTAAATAATGCTTTAATTTACGTAATAAAAAATTAACATTATATCTGCAATGAATAAGTGGCTAAGTCGAATTTTGTCTAGAAATGATTTTATTGCCTTGAAATAGAGTCATAATATAAGCAATATCAAGCTTTGACTTAGCCACTTATGCACTACGAGAATGACACGATTTCGTTCCCTTTAGTACAACAAACTCATTTTGCCCCGTTAGTAGAGCTTGAAGATATGACAGCCAATTGGTATAACTAGGAAGGGTGTTTTTGTTTAGGAAGGGTGTGTTTGTGTTTTTGTTTCTTATTTTTTTATTTATGAAAAGTAAGGAAAGTTTTTTTTCTTTTTGAAAATAGATTTGGATAATAAAGGAAAAGGAAACAGTGACCTTATTACACAAAGGTTCACTTGCTTAATTTAATTATTCTAGTTGAGAAGAGCTCAAAAATATTCTTCTGTCACCAAAAAGCTCCCGAGTACAAAAGGGCTTCTAATGAAACGTGCCATCTTTGGACTGTTTTTTTTTAGTTATTAATTTATAATTCCAAAATGATTCCCCCAGCCAATATTCTCTATTGTGATTTTATCAGAGTTTGATGACTGGTGAAGACTTGAGAAGGGCCGTGATCTGACCGGATGATGAATCTGTAGGAATCTTTATTTTTACTGACTTATTTTTATTTTAGATTCTGGGTGTCTGCCCTACTGTATCCTCTGAACCCTGTCGAACAGGTACGTTATCTAGGACTCCATCTGGACAAACGTCTCACTTGGAATCCTCATACAAGACTGAAAAGACAAGAAACTGCTCGTCGTTTTCGCCTACTTCAACATTTACTGGACAAACGCTCTAAGCTCCCAATTAATTACAAAAGACTCATTTACATGACAGTTATTAGGCATATTTGGACATACGGAGTTGAGCTTTGGGGCTCTACTAAACCATCCAATTCATCTCGTATCCAATCCTCGCAATCCAAAATCCTTCGTAAAATCTTCAATGCTCCATATTATGTCACAAACCAACTCATCCATCATGATCTTAATATTCCATATGTTACTGATTTGGCCCAAACTAGATACCTATCCTTCCATGACAAGCTCCATACACACTTGAATCCGCTAGTCTCTCAACTTGCTTCCCATACTATTCCTGATAACCCTCCGAGGCGTCTGAAAAGAAGATGGCCTCGAGACCATCTACTATAGAACATTTTGGAGTGCTACCGATGGGTAGTTTCTCCACAAGTGCTTTTCAAGTCATATTGTACATATAGCAGATTTACTTATTGTAATATTATTATAGTTGTAAATATCAATAAATTAAATTTAAAAAAAAAAAAAAAAGATTCTGGGTGTAGCCAGATAGTAATTTCAATTAGTAATTTAAGCCAATCAATTATGACAATTTAGTATTTTTTATTTGGTTGTTGATTTGTTTATTATATATGTAATAAGTTATTATTGTCATTAGCAGAGATGTACAAGATACCATATACAAAGTATCTGGAATACAAAATGCAAGATACTTTTAAATTAATTATTTCACATACCAGACACAAAATACTTTCAGAAATGGTATCTAAAATATTAGATACAAAATACGTATCTTGTAAATACTTTTTAAAGATAAAATACTTTTATATGAAAACAACATTTCATTGAGTTTAAGTTTATTTTTTTTACATGAATTATTTATGAATAGATTGCGTTGATCGCGTAAATGTGTCAAGACAAAATATTATATTTTTAAGGTTTTAATTGAGATTTAAGTCATCTTCAAACATTTATTTTATCACTCATTTTCCTTCGATGAGGCCTTACAATCATACCCTCCTAAAGAGAAGAGTCGCTCCACAGGGGCAGAACTTGGCCTACGGTGTTATATTTGAAAAATATTTTTTTTTATTGTAGGATAAGCAGTTAAGCTTTATAAGCTGGTATCTATATGTTCTTTTACATAATATTTCCACTCTTTTGTTACCCGTTTCATTTTAAAAAACGGATGTGACACTGAGGCTAATATTGCATCATTTGCTTCAGGCTCTAACTGCAAAAACTTTTTATAACCCATTTTTAGATTTTCTTCAATGGCATCTAGCAGAGAGCTGCAGTATTTTAGATTTTTCATAATAAGAGATTTGATGATATGTTGAATTCTTATTAGCTCAGGTAATAGTTAAAAATGACTTCATTTTTCTTCAATGGAGGTAATTTTAATATTTTCATGGTTTCACTAAGACAGTTCTGCTCTGCTAAAAGATCTTGTATGGAATTATAATAAGAGTTACATCGAGATGCGCGTGGAGAATTTGGTGACTTTCCTGTCATCCCCAAATATATTTCACATGCTTTTGGTGATCTAGAACATAAGTTCCAAAGTGCAATACTTGCAGTTTCTTATAAAAAGTGTTTTTCAATCTTGCTTCTTTGAAATCCGTATTGCCAATCAAATGCCAAGTGTGCATAGCGCATCTTTCATGTCCAGGCAGAAGACAATCACTTTCACTTTCTAGGTCTGATGAAGCATTTGGAAAAGCTTGTAGTACAATCATTGAATCATCATCTTCATTACCTTCATCGAGTGATGTTTCTCCAAGATATTCTTCATAAGCATGTTTCACATGTTCATTTTCAACTCTGAATCAGACTTTCCAAATAATTCAAAATCCTTAACCAAATTTTACCCGTTATCTGCTACTGTTTTAACAATTTTTGACATTTTCAGGGCATGGCCTGAATGTATATCAGCTATCTTATTTGAAAAGAAAAGATATGACCAGGACCGGGACTCGAACCCGGGTCTTATTTATTTTATTGTTATACGATATAAAAAATTATATCATATAACAATAAAATAAATTATAATATATCAGCTATCATTTCTGCAACTTGACCTTATGTGTGAGCCCCTTTGAATCTTCTGCAAGCAATGACAACACTTTTCTTCTCAAAAGTCTTACTTTCAATCAAATGGACTTTAACCCCCAAATAACTTCTTTTAGAGGAAGACTAAATATCAGCTGTACTGCACACAAGTACGCCAGTGTTCAACTCTATCTTAATTTTTTTCTGAAATTCATTGTACTCATTACAAATTTCATTTGTAGCTGTACGACGGCACATAACTTTTGGAGGCTTGTTCAATTTTATCTAAGGTGAGATTTAAAATTAATGCCACCATAGAATCTTGTCACATTTTCTGAATAAATGCACAGATAACTATTATATACTAAAAGTATTTTAGCAAACAGTATTTACAAAATACTAAGATACCAAACAAAAGGTATTTAAATGCAAGATACAAAATGAATTTAAAAAAAGTATTTTAGATACAAGATGAAAATACGTATTTTGTATCTTGTACTTGTTTCTCAAATAAGTCACATCTCTGGTTATTAGTTCCCGTATAATTTTTATTATTATTTGTTGGGTGTATTTGATATGAGGATGATTTATAACTCCAAAATGATGCTCCCCGGCCAATATTCTTCTATTCCAAGAATTAAGGTATATTAAATTATAAGTCGGATAAGTATTTATCGCAAAACCACATCCGTCAAATAAAAACATTGCTTGGATCCTTGCAGCATAGTAAGCAGGCTAAGATTCGGACATGAAAAGCTCACACATCTCCATCTACATTTAGGGCTTTATCAACCAACTTACCAAAGTTGTGATAATACAAACATTACAGTGAAGCATGAATGTAAAAAATATTAAATAGAAAGAATTAATATGAATATTGAAACATGCCTACCATTCAAAGAAAGAAAATAATAAAATTCAGCAAACGCTGTTGTATTTAAAAGCCACAAAGTTAATTCAAGAAATTTAAGTAGAGCAGTCGCCGCTAATGGCCCCTAAAGTCGAAGGGAAGTTAAACTTATTCTAATAAAAAAAATATATAATCATATTGCACGGATGGTACAACTGCTTGTCATGCTGGATCTCATCATCAAATAGGTTGTTGACAAGTATGGTGTAGGAATGCGCAGAGAAAGGGGCTCTGACAGAGAATATAAGAGAAACCTACCACAAAGAAGAAAGGAATCATTCAATGATTGATGGAGAAATGAGTCACATTAAGGAAGTTCTTCCAGTCTGTAGTGAAAGCAGAATTCCCTTGGGTCTATTGAAATGACAATTGAGTCTCTTAAGACCCGTAACACTTTTAGTACTGTGTGTATCACCTAATTTATTGATTGCTTTGTTTCAGTAAGAGCAATATATTTGGTCCCAAATGTTATCGATGTCTCGACTAAGAATGATGAATTCGCACTCATATGCGAAATCTTAGTTAATAAATTAAATAAGCTGATGAATTAGTTCCATAGTTTTTTTTCCATAAGGATCGAGATTGAGCGAGGGATTGAGTAATGTCTTTTATATGAATAGTATTTTTATTGTTGGGTACAACCGCCTTAATCAAGAGGGTATAATAAATTGTCGACCTTTTTGATTCAGAGATCATTTTAATTCTTGTAAATTTTTAGGGCACATTTACGAAATTGTTTCTCTTGAAAATTGTCTTCTTTATTGCAGGCTCAGTGAATATATTGCAGTACCTAGTCAGTAGGTTTTTTTGTCTCGGAGATTTTTGTCACCGTTGTCGAAATATAGTGCCTGGACCTTAACCTCTCCAATTTCGTTCGAAGTTAAATGAAGATAGCCTACAACTTCAAATAAAGGACTATTATGACAATTACATAAATGTGTTGCTTTTTATTTTATCACCGATTAACTAAGATCTTGATCAATCACAGCCACTTGCCACATCAAGATTGAATCAGTGAAGTTCTATCTATAAGAATTCAAATCAATTTTTCTCAGTATCTTATATTTACAACATTTATCACATGCTCTGAAGGAGTAATTTCAAAAAATAAAATCGAAGTTCAATAATTAGTTCTCACCGTAGATAAGTTTGTTGAATTCATGTCCATAGGGGTGGGCTGTTCAATGATATGCAAAATACCCATTCCTAGAAAATAGCTCTGATACGGTTGGTTAATGTTGATATATCGCTCAGATAGGGAATACAATACAATTATATTGACTAAAATAGATTTCTTGGAAAATACAGCTTCAGACCAACACACAGATGAATACAGATTGAATGTCCTAGTGTAGCAAAAGTATATGGGATTAGTCGAGGACAAGGTGAGGGATCCAAAGAAAAAACGAGTGAGGAATTAGATTCAAGTCATAGGAAAGGTTTTTGGCGTTTAACTATTTAAAATAAAGTCATTAAAATTTCCAACTTTAAAAATATCAACATTATGCGGCTGCCTATATTACCTATTTGTACGCACAAGTTTTTTCCCTGGAACTTTCTAAAATTTTTTTTTTTGTTATAATTTTGATCATAATGCGATTGTTGTCATGACTACAGCAACTGTAGAAGGAAATAATAATAATAAAAATATTTATTTAAGAAATCATACAAATGCCATTTGGCACCTATTGTATTTTTGGTGTTCTTCGGAAAACCTCCCCTAAGGGATTCTCTTGAAAGCGTGTATGGAGAAAGCTCCCATTGAAGGCACTCCTAGCATGGTTCATCTCACTGTAGTAGATCCCTGCTCTAGAGACTTTTCAGTCTCCTTGTCGGATTATGTGGTAATGTGCTGTCAGTAATGATTGTACCAGTAAGTTTGGATGTCCAGCAAGTGACTGATGAAATTTTTTGTAGTTGTTCTTGATTGTGTCAGCCACGAGTGGTATGTTGAGATCTTTGTGTAATGTTTTAATAGTGATGTAAAAGGGACTATGTGAAATATAACCAAAGAATTTCGATTGAAAAATTTGAATGGCCTGTGTGTGGGATTTTTTGTATGACCCCCACACTTGCGAGTCGTAGGTCCATATTGGTGTAGAAGGAAATAAATCAATAATCATAAGTGAAAACCAACTAGCGACTACTTTCATTTCACTAACATACTTTTATGATTACAGTTTATTTTGTTGATGTTATTGTAATTAATTTAAAATAATATATTACAATTCAAATTGTATTAATTATTTATTAATGCATCCAATTATAATTAAATTCATCCCAAGAGACTAGTAAGCGGTCAATGGCGTACTCAATTCTCTCTTCCCAGCCAGACATTATTATTATTAATAATAATATTATTAATAATAATATCATTGTTGATATTATGTCTTAGAGTGTAAAATAATTACATTTAATTAATTATTGCAAGTTATTTATTTAGTGAGAAAGAATAAAAAAATGAACCAAAAAAATGTGAATTACCTACAATTATAATATTTTTAGAAAAGATTAGAAGAAAAGAAAGAAAAAACTTCATTGACCTTTCTGATTTACTTCTTCTCAACTCTTGAGAACCCACTTTTCTTAGCTCCAGTTACGGAACATATTCTGCAATAGACATTTCTCTCTGTAGTTCAAACCTCTATAACTCTATAGAATGGACCGTTCTACCGGAACTTTACAGTATTGACCATTATCCAATCCTCATGAAATTCACAAACGTAAATCCAACTCGCAACTCAAATCCGAGCTGGATAATAGACAAAGCCAATTGGCCTCTTTTCTCGTCACTTGCCTCTCCACCTCTAGCTTCCCCAAAGGAACTGGGCATTGAAGAGGGATGCAAAGCAGTTACCAACGCTATCATACATGCTGCAAAAATATCAATACCAATGACTAGAGGTACCCCAAACAGACTACCAGTCCCATGGTTAAATGATATCTGTAAAAATGCTCTCAAGGACCGTCGGAAAGCCTACAAAAAATTCAAAAGAAACATGACGACGGAGAACTTTATAGAATACAAAAAACACCGAGCCATATACAGAAAAACATTTAACCAATCGAAAACTGAATCCTGGAAACAATTTTTAAGTTCTATCAACGCATCTAGAACTTCCGCTAATGTTTGGAACAAAATAGGTAAAACTACTAAAAATCCATCCTATAACCGTTATGCTATAATAGTTAACGGACATCTGTCCGACGATCCGCAAACTGTTTCTAATGAATTTGCCAAGTTTTTCTCAGAAATTTACAATCCTGGAAGACAAAGTTCAAATCCCAACTCTGCAACGATTGAATATAAAAAGGTTACTAACGTTGCTATACTAAACTATAACCTTCCTTTTACAATGTGGAAGCTAGAAAGTGTACTAAATGCTGTTAAAGGTTCCTCATCAGGCCCTGATAGTATTCACTACGACATGATAAAAAATCTTCCAAAACCTACATTAAATTGGCTCCTCGACTCGACTCGATTGGAGAATTGCCAAATGCATGGAGAGATTCAGTGATAGTTCCAATTCTGAAAAACGGGAAAGACAAACGGTTACCTAATAGTTATCGTCCTATTTTTTTTTACGAGGTGTCTGTGCAAAATCATAGAGCGCATGGTGAATAAGAGACTAATGTGGATGATAGAAAAGAATAGTCTAATTCAACCTTTCTAGTCCGAGTTTCGCAAAGGACGATCTACAGTAGATCATTTAGTCGCTCTAGAGGCCGAAGTCCATTATGCATTTGTAAAAGGACAGCAGACGGCCACGGTATTCTTTGACATGATGAAAGCTTTCGATAGCATACGCCATAATGTCATCCTCCAGAAACTGTCATCGGTAAGAATACACGGACGAATGTACAAGTTCTTAAAAGAATTTCTAACAAATCGCCATTTCCGGGTTCGTGTCGGCGGTGAACTGTCCCAATATTATAATCAGATTAATGGTGTTCCTCAGGGTTGTGTACTTAGCCCAACCCTATTTTCCCTTGCCATAAATGATCTTGGGCTCAACTTACCAAAAGGCGTCAAACCATTACTATTTGCAGTCGACTTAGCGATTATTTGTCGCTCTGACAATATAAATACAACAAAAAATAAATTACAAGAAGCCATCAACAGAATTAATAACTGTGCAACATCCATGGATCTAAAAATCTCTATAGAAAAAACTGTTGGCATTCAATTTAGCTGCAAAAGAAACACTGAATTATACTGGGGAAATTCATTGAACCATACACGAATCAACACAAATTTTTGGGCCTCATATTTGATGAAAAATTAAATTGGGAATCACACGTTACATCACTAAGAATGACTGCAACGAAAAAATTAAATATCCTCCGTTTTCTTAGTGGCAAATCTTGGGGTTCAGATAGATTCACAATGATAAAACTATATCGGGCTTTGATTTGTGCCAAACTGGACTATGGATCTATTATCTACGGTTCTGCCCGCCGTCGAACACTAGCTAAGTTAGGTTCTGTCCACAACGCTGGAATCCAAATTGCAACTGGCACTTTCAGAACAAGTCCTATCCTCAGTCTATGTGCAGAAGCAGGTCTACCTCCATTGTTCTATAGACGACAAAAATTGGCGATAAATTACATCTTCAAATTATTTCCCCAGACAGACCATCCCACACACAAATACATCTTTCAATCGAAATTCTGTACAGCATTCCAGCAAAAACCAAATTCAACCTTTCCTCTGGCAGAAAGAATTTCTACTTTTATTTCAGCTCTTAAAGCAATTAAATTATCTAAACCAGAAATCCAGAATCCACCTTGGACCCTACCACCACCTAGAACAGTATTAAATCTTTCTAAGTTTCCAAAAAACAATACTACTCCCTCAGAATATAAAATACGGCTGTCTCACATCCTTGAAAAGATCCCAGGTCATTTCCTAATTTATACTGATGGATCCAAATCCGAAAACTCAACCGCTTCGTCTTTTGTAACTCGCAACTCAACTCACAAGCTTAAGCTGCATAAACTAGCTTCTGTTTTTACTGCTGAACTCCACGCGATATCTTCAGCCCTACATTACTGCTTGTCGTTGACTGAGAAGACAATAGTCATATTGTCAGATTCGCTAAGCTCCATAAAAGGATTGAAAGATATGTACCCGAGCCTTCCTCTTGTTATCAAAATTCAAGGTCATCTTATACGACTCATAGAGCAGGGCAAGTCCATATATTTTATATGGATCCCTGGCCACATTGGCATTAAAGGTAATGAACTCGCCGATCAGGCAGCTCGAGAGGCACTTACGCTACCTGGCCGAGGCACCACGGTTCTCACTCCATCAGAATTAAGTAGGCCTCTTAAAATAGAAATATCGGAGAAACATGGGAAGCAAGTCAACCTAGCAAATTAAAAATGATCACAAAAACAGTAACAGCCTGGTCTACCTCTTACAGGAACAGCCGTAGAGAGGAGGTTGCCCTGACTCGCTTGAGACTGGACCACACTTGGCTCACTCATCTACATATCATTACAAAACTGCAACCTCCTTTATGCCAACATTGTAACGCCAACCTTACAGTTAGAAACATTTTTGAGGAATGCGTGTATTACCGGTCAACAATAAATAAATTAGGACTAGTCCCAGATTTGGCGAAGGCACTTGGTGACAGCGAGACTACTGTCTCGTTGGTGTTTCAGTTTTTGAAAACACATCGACTACCATCCGCAATATAACATAGTCATGACTTGTGTACGTCAGTCTGAATGTGATATGATATGGACAAAGATTTTCTCCACAACCTCAAGACAACAACAAGGCGTTGATGACCTAAGGGTTTTACGCCTTTAAGCACCAACAAACAAACAAAAAAATGAAAATAAGTTAACAATAATTATATAAGAGAAACAATTTATGGCTAGATATATATCAAATTTATGCCAAGAAAAAAAATATGAAGAAAAATTAAACAATATTATCAGAGATTTATGTATATTATAAGATATTTTATATATTATATAAACCTGCCTCACTTTTCTTCCTTCATCCTTTATCAGGACATATTCTAACTACTTTATTCTTTGTACTCAATCGAACTATGAACTAGAAGATAGATAGATCGTCGTTGTTTGTTCTTAAGAAGGGAACTCTTTCTCCAGTTTGAGCACTATTACCGGCCTTGGAATTTACCTTTCGAGTCTTTCTATTCGAGCTTGTCCTTTTTAGGGGTCCATTTCTCTTTTGTAAATAGCAACTGTCCGAATAGTAATCGTGTTTGAAAGAATTCTAAACTTGATCGTATCATCAACTCATCAACCTCTATTTTTCAAAAGGCTCGCCTGAAAAAAGTAATTTTATTGGCAGCCCTTATACTTTCTGCAATCTCTTCATCATATTTACGGTTTCCATTAAGGTTTTTTTTACGTCAATAATTATCAATTCTAACATAGCTCAAAAAGTGCAAAATAAAAATCAAGACTGCTATCCCTCTGTGAAAGAATAAACGGAATTATTCTTTCTTGTTATCCAAATTGTTTACAAGTTTACTCCAATGCAACACAGCCAAAAACAGCCTCATGAAAAGAACATAACCATTTGAAAGTGGCGACGTATGTCAGTTACAGCGTAATAGATTAAGAAAAGCTCCTATATTATGTTGAGGGTTCACCAGACAACAAATGTGTTTCATGGCTTCCTATTTTATCTAATGAATAATAAATTGGTCAGGGGTGCAGTCAATAATAACACCAAATAAGGAAAACTTATTGTTTTCTGGTACCAATGTTTCGGTCTACGGTGTAGGCCATCTTCAGGGCTAAGAAAGAAAAAAAGAAAATAGCTATAAGAACATTGCAGTACTAAGAATTACACAATGATATATAGAGTTGTGAAAAGTAAAGAAATAATGTGTGTACAGGAAGGTGATAATGTAAAGATATATAAAAAGTAAGAAAAATGAGAAACTAAAAAGTAAGATACCATATGAAAAATACAGAAAAAGGTACAAATATAAAACACATATGTAACAGATAATTGAAGGAAGGGGTAACGATGTAAATAAAGTAAGGTTGTTTGAGTAAATGGAATATTTGGGAATAGGTTGAGGATAGATTGTGCTTGTCTGTCTTAAGATTGATAGGGCGGGATTCTAAATTGATATGGATGGATTCAGAGAGGATGCTGTTATCATATTTGGGGACTGAGGCTAGGATTGAAGTATTTTCGAAGTCGAAAATGTGGTTTAAAAACCGGGCATATTCGGAAAGTTTAGAAGCGGTTTGGTTATGGGAGGAAATGGCGTATTTGTCTTGGCTAATCTTTAAGAAAGTTTTTTGTTTTTCTCCGATGTAGGAAGAGTTGCAGTTGGGAGTGGACCAGGGGATACGGTATACGACGTGTGAGCGATGTTTAAGGGGAATAGGATCTTTGATACGGGTATAAATATTAGAGAGTTTATTATGGGATTTGTACTTAGGCAATACGTAAATTGGGGATAGAGGAATGTAAGGATTTTTGAATGATATTTGAGAGGGAAGGTAAATATGGCAGGGATCTATATACAGGGATAGATGACGGATAGATTGTTATTGTAGGTAATACGCATTTGTTATGTTCATTATTATTACTTTATTAAATTATTTCTCACTTACTAAATTTCTTGTAATAATTAATTAAATGTAATTATTTTACACTCTAAGACATAATAGAGAAGCAATTAGTTGACTGGAACTTCTAATGTAACGATAGAGATAGTTGGAGTGAAGTCAATTAAAACACCATAATAAGTGCATACTTATTTATTGTGTGCCGACGTTTCGACCTACATTGTAGGTCATCTTCTGGGCTGTGAGAGAAAAAAGACAAAACAAAATAACTATAAAATTAAATTACAGTACCAAGAAAATTGTGACATAATGTAGTAGAGTAACAGAAAAATTGAACAAAATAGTGAAGGAATAATATGAATAAAAGTTATCTAAGAGTAAATGTATAGAAAGGTGATAATGTAAATAAAATACCTACAAAGAGAATAACAAAAAAAGAAAAATTGGTAAACAAAATGAAAAATGAAATACAAAATGAAAAATATAGACAGAACAAGGTGAGATATAAGAGAGAGATATACAAGTATGTAAAACCTAGTTTAATACACATAAAACATAATACGTATAATAATAGACTCCTAGAGAGTTAATATAAGAAAACTGAAAGAAACTTGTAACAAAATGTGATGCCAAATAATAAATAATGGAAGAATTATGTAGAAAGCAAAGCAAATGATAAAAATATCGTGGATGAAAGGTAGAAAAGTAAAATAGGAATAGAAAATATAAGTAAGGGAAGTTAATATTATAACTGTTTACAATTAGAATGAAATTGTATTAATATAAAATATGATGTGAATATAACAGAAACATATAGAAAATAGGTATGGAAATTCAGGAGATGTAAAAATATGAGGCTAAACAATAATGAACTCTATGCTATTAACATATGATGGATGCCAAAAGATGATGTGAGAAACAGGTGCGAAGAAAGGTGAAGGTGGGACGTTCTATAGGTTCTAAGTTCTATAGGCACGTGGCCCAGAATAAATGAATACATTATTATTATTATGTACAATCTTAGAGTTCTATTTGCTTTTGTCAACCACCTCGAATGTGATAAGTGCCCAGGATCCCGTACAGCCAAATCTTTTTTACAGGCTCCTGATTTTATTGCCTTTGAAATATCAAGTAGGTATTGCTGATCTTTGCTAAGCACGTTTCGGTCTATCTGTGGGATCTGACAATCAATTCTCTGAATGTTAACCACCGGCAGTTTTTGGCAGCAAACTAACTTTTCACCGATTGGCCCTTAGAAATACTAGGCCCCTTGTCTTGCCATCCAGGTGCTGAATCATGTGGTGGAATGGCAACTCATTGAAATGGCAAATTGCCCACTTTACAGGTTTCCTTAAATAAAGTTCAACTCTGCGAACCAGAACAGTTTTCCAACCTGTATTGACAGGGGTACCATTAGATTTTCAAGGGAAATACCACGCTCAGACAGGTAAGAAATTACAGACTTGACAATATCTTTAGAGCTTCCAGATTTTGGAGTAACGTGGCCAACGGGGCGGGTTCTTGAATCAGCGAGTAAAACTGTTCCTTAACAATTCTACGAAACCTTTTTGAATAAGCTTGCTCTATCACCAACGTATCGTCCTTTCTTGCATCTAAATAGAGACCTAACAGTGGAACTTCGTCTGATTCACTAACACGCACATCGGCAGTGACTCAATCCCTGACTGGAACGTTACTTTCAAGCAATTCCCACTTCACACGCAGGCTGTTGAACGCTGTGTAAAACTCGTCACGGAAGCCTCAGGAAAACTTTGTGGAGCTGAATCTCGAGACGGATTTATAAGAGCCACTCTGCCGTCCAGATCATCCATGCCTAACTTCACCAGCAAATTAATCTTTAAAGTACCTTCGGCTACAAAATACAGAACAGTACTAATGTATAGAAGAACTCTGTTTTTCTTTTTTATAAAATTAAGTTTATTGTTAAAAACTATACTGTAAATTAAATATTTAATCTTTTTAAATATAAAGTAAGTCGAAAAGTACTATACCCGTTGTTACTGTTATCACCCATCATGTCATAGGTCTAACTATCTTCGTTCTGGTACTGTTTTTCTATAGCATTGGGGTCTTTGCGCAACCGGAAGTTGTTTATTTATTCTCACCATAATAAAACACAATGTTCTTATGTTCAAAACTAAAAATACTGTAACTATTACGTTTAAAAAAAGTATATTTTTAATATTTTTCGCAAATTTTGAGGCTTATGCGCGACCGGAAGATATCAACTGATCTAAAAAAAATTAAAAAAACAATGTTTTTAAGCTCTATTTGAAGACGTTACAAACTATTACATTACGAAAACATCTAATTAAAAAATTTAGAAAATAATCGCAAAAATGAAGTTGTTTTTTTTTCATATTTTGTGACTAATCTTGTAGTTCTTGTTTTTTAAAATAAAAATATAAAATTTTAAATCTACATTTTATTGGATTTGAAGGAAAAGTGAAAATTAAATTTCCTCTACTCTTTGCAAATTAACTTTAAACCAGGAATTAGTGCAGTCCTTCACATAATGTAGTAGAAGTGTTGTGCGATCAACGGCTGTAGAAGTATCACAATCCTTAAACTACACTACACTGTTGAAGTAGAGTGCCAGGAAATACTTCAAGCACTACCTTTACTCAATTAAGAGGATAAAGCAAGGCCGTAGCCTAGGGGGGGGGTTAGGGGGTCCCCCCCGAAATCCCGAAATGTAGTTAGTATTAAATATTAATACAAGGTTAAAAAAGTGCAAATTAAATTAAAAACAACACACACAACAGAGGATCTAACACATTTTACATCATTGTGCATTGCAACAAGCATACTTATATTTATATTTGCTTGAAAATGTCCTCCAACAACTTCACAATAATTAACAATCGTATCGAAAATAATAGTTTATATGGGCAAATTTATCCAAATTTTAAAAATTATCATGAATAATGGTATTAAAATCCTCGATCCTGACGTGACTCCCCCCCGAAATGTTTTCCTGGGTACGGACTTGGGATAAAGCATCACATTGCTATTTTATGGAGATTGAGATGGTCTTCAGGTTGTTTCTTAAATCCCCGCCAACAAAAAACATATTACCTGTAGCGTAAATCAAACCTTGTTAAAGTATTTAACACGGATATTGACGTTTAAACCTTGCTTGTGTACGCTACTATAGCTAATCGGACGGAATGCACTAATTCCTGGTTTAAAGTTAATTTTTAAACGAATTTATATTTCATTTTCAAGTAGGCAGCAAAGAGTAGAGGAAATTTAATTTTCACTTTTCCTTCAAATCCAATAAACTGTTTCTATTTAAAATTTTATATTTTTATTTAAAAAAAACAATAACTACAAGATAGCTCTACCTCCAACGCCAGACAAGTAAAAACGCAGTTAATAATTTCATTTAAATAAGTTAATGATATATAATTTTCATTTATTTGTAAATTTTATATGGAACGACTGCTAGAAACGAGAAGGGAAGACAGTATCTTGGAAAATTGGAAATAATATTACCAATAATTGACTCGTGACAATTCTTGATTATCATGTGAACGGTGGAAGAGGGGGTCATTATGAATATATTCTAGTTCAGTCAAAAGATCCGGTATCATTTTTTTGAAAGAAGAAGAGGGTGCAGAAAAATTGGGTGCTAAGGAAAGAATTTTTTTTAACATATGTGGAGATGTTGGTGGATGACGGTTTATTTTGGAAGTAAGGGATTTTTGGTAAAGATTATTAAATTTTGAGATGACTAGGATATGTTCTACAATGGGCGTCATACAATTTTTCTGTACTGAGTATACAGGACCGCCATTGTAGTTCCTCTCCGAATGACTACGTAACCAATGATTTTTGAAAAATCGTAAGGCTACATGCGGGCTGTGAACTGAGTGGAAACAAGCTTACATTTCTATTGGAGTTGAGCTTTATCGACTGTCAGCTGTTCATCTTCTCTTCTCGAAGGCAGCCGAAGACCTTGAGGAAGGCTTTCCTGAAGCTGGAGTTCATGAAGCAGTAGGTGATGGGGTTGCAGCAGCTAGAGCAGTAGGCCAGCAAGTGCAGAAAGCTGATGCCTTTGTAGCCCAGCCGCTCGTAGACTGCAGCTGGAGCGAACAGGGCAATCTGCAAACAGAAGCTTAATTATGTACTGGGCGGAAGAAGGGATAATGCTTGCCTTCCGCGTAAATTTTTTTTTGAGCCGGGTAATTTGGTTATCTTTCCACAGTGTAAAAATTATATTTCTTTCATCTCCGCAAGAGCGGATCCAGGATTTTTTTCTGGGGAGGCACAACGGGCAGACTGGCAAAAAATCAACAATAATTTAAAAATAAACTTGTAGTTTTTATAGAAAGGTTTCAAAGGTTTATTAAAATATCTAATAGTTTCACTCATGTTATTTCTGCTATTTTATTCATATATTTTAACAACTATCATCACACGATTTGCCTATAAGTATGTTCTGTAATGGATTCTCCACAGAACACAAAAACTGTCAGGAGGGGGGACGTGCCCCAGTGCCCTCTCTGGATCCGCCTATGCATCTCAGTTTGATTCATAGAAAATCAAATATTTATTCTTTAAAAACAGAACTTTTTTTAAAAATATTTTATTTGAAAAGAAAAGATATGACCATGACCGGGACTCGAACTCTCGAGGCAGGACCTCTCCGTGGTGGTGCATTAACCATCTCGGCCATCCTGGTTCGCTTCTCGGTCAGTCATATCCCTTCTTTCCACTGATCTTTTTTTCTTTACAGAACTTTTTTTTCTTCACAAAAATTTTGGAAACACAATAATTTATGCTTGTTTAAAATGATTAAATTTAGAAGATAATTGATAATTAGTTACCAATTTAATTATAAGTAAGTTTATTATTTGTCTTTATCCAAATGCTATGAAAGTGATATTATCGGGTTTTGCTTACGACATATGTATCAAGGTTCAATAGTGTTGGAATATTCATGTAAATCGTGCGCAATAGGATCTGAGCCTATTAAGGACTTAGGAGAAAATACCTACATGCGTCGTTGCTGACCTGCAGATGATATTGACAACTCCTCATTGATTCAACCACTTCGTATTGACAACGTCTATATCGGCTCAATGCCCTCGCCCGCCCCCACACCTACGATAATGTACTGCATCTTGATTGATATACATACATACAAGGACATACCGTTTATTCCTTAATCAAAGTAGTTTTACCATACTAGATTTCGTTATGATGTTTTTAAAATAAAATTATCCCATAAAATTAAAATGTATCCCTCTATAAGTATTATGTTGTAATGTGCAAGCGTCTAAATTATAATTTCAATTTCAACTTCAATCAATTATTATTTTAATCAAACGTTTTAAATAAAAATGATTTATTTTCTTGTGTTCCAATGATAAACGATCTGGACCAACTGAATCAGAAGTGAGTTAATTCTTTCTTTTTATTTCCCTTTATATTTTGGAGCTCTCTTTACAAGGTTGCACTATTTCATACGAGCTCATGCAAATATTAAAACCAATCTTATTTCAAACATGGCCAAATGTAAAGAAATACTTCAAGTCAAATATTCGAAAAGGAAGGAGTGAAAAATTATAAAATTAATTTATACATACATAATACATAATTAACATTATGTAACTATATGTGAAAGAGAGAGATAAAAAAACTTTGTGATTAAGGTCGAACAAGCTCCAGTTATATCATTTCAAATATTGTGAGTCGTTATATCTTTCTCCCCACAAAGATTGAGGCTTTAGACTCTATTAAATCTTAGACACCGTTTGTTAGTGTATTTCGTTCTTGTCATATTGGCATACTAACAGTATTGACTAGATAATTTTTTACTCGGTCTATTTTAAAAGAACCAAGTTCTCAATATTGAACCTTGCATCCTAAATTAACTACAGTTAAAAAAAAAATTGAATATATATTAATCTTACTAATATTATAAATGTGAAAGTTTGTATGTTTGTACCTATCACGGAAAACTACTGAACGGATTTGGATGAAACTTTACAGTAATATAGGTTATACATCAGATTAACACATAGGCTATAGAGAGCGCGGATATAGGGGGCGCACGCCCCCCGACATTTATTTAGTTACTGTGGAGAATCCAATATAGTACATAATTAAAGGCAAATCATATGATAATAGTGGTTAAAATAACAGAAAGAACATAAGTGAAACTATTGCTTTGATATTCTACTAATATTATAAATGGGAATGTTTGCATTTATATTTGTTACTCATTCACGGAAAAACTACTGAACGGATTTGGATGAAACTTATTGAGTAAAATAGGCTATACATAATAGGCTACAGCAAGGGCAGATTTATGTGGGGGCAGGTCCCCCCCCCGTTATAGTACATAATTAAAGGCAAATCAGGAACTTAGCATCTTGAAATTTGTAGATAGGTTCTTTGTATAGTTTAAGAAAGAAATTTGGATGATTCCATCCTAAGGGTTTCTCTTTTAATATAATAGGAGTTCAAAGGTTGTATAGAATCCTTCAGTTTTGAAGTTAGACATCTGAAATTTTGGACGTACGAGTAACTTATATTTAAAAAAAATAATTAAATTATTTATTTAAAATGATCTTTCACGAAACTTTATTTGGCAGTTCAAATTCCACCCGAGCGAAGCCGCGGGCATAAGCTAGTATTAAATATATTGTTGATAAAATCTAACAGCATGTTTTATATTATACATGTAAGTGAAGAATGCTATGTTGCAATAAAATAAAAATGATTTACTAATGATATTGATCAATAAATTTATTTTGTTTTCGTAATAAATATATGCTACGCTCTGTATATTAAGAGGCGGCTATTTATTCTAATGTATGTCTTTGTTTTGTGATGTCATAAGTATTTAGTGATGATAATTACTCAAACTTATTATTTACTTTGGTTTCCATAACTGTTGTAGATTGGAATTCTTTTCCAGAGCTCAAAATGATTTAATTAAATTATTTATTTGTGGAAGAAAGTGGTCCGGGTAGAGGTCACAATGAATTTCTCGTAGACTTGGAGAAAAACTTTATTGATTAGCCAACGTTTCGACCTACTTTTTAGGTCTTATTCAGGCCTGTGGGGGGGGAGTCTGGGGGGTGTTAGGTCCTCACTAGCTTGAAAAACATGATGTTTTCTCCAATTCTACGAGAAATTCATTGTGATCTCTACCCGGACCACTTTCTTCCACATATATTATCAAGGTCAACAATTACACTGGTCGACAAGGTTTTTTTTTACAAGAGATCTGAATAGTGAATCTAGTGGCATTTTCCATCCTGAATTCAGATATGTAGTCAGAATTTTCCCATCAGGCATAGTTTTTCTGTAAAAGCTACTTTTCAAAATATGATTTTAGCGTTTTCTTTGACCTGTCATAGGAACCGTTACCTCATATGTAGCTATTTTACTGAAGCTGTATTATTGAAATTATTTGCAATGTCATGCTGAAGCGCAATAAAACATGACTGTGCAGGTTCATTGTTGTTCATTGTTGTGCTGCTACATATTGGCAATAAACTTCCATCAATACCGGTAGCGCATGCCGCTGATATGAAAGAGACATATGAAAATATGAAACTAGTTTTAGAGAAAATACAATATGGAAAATATGAATGGAATATCTGTGGTGATTTAAAAGTCAATGCGCTATTGCATGGTTTGCAACTTGGGTTCACCAAATTTTGCTGTTTTTTGTGCGAGTGGGACAGCAGAGATAAGAAGTCTCACTACGTTAGAAAGTCATGGCCAAAACGTGAATCTGTTATCCCTGGCCAGAAAAATGTGGCATGTGTCCCTTTAGTGAAGCCTGACAAAATATTTTTACCCCCATTGCATATTAAGTCAGGAGTTATGAAAAATTTCGCCAAAGCTATGGATAAACTTTCCGATGGATTCTTGTACTTGAAATCGAAATTCTCCAAAGTCAGTGATGCTAAATTGAAAGAAGGAGTTTTTATAGGACCACAAATCCGATCATTAATGGCTGATGAACATTTCGAGGGACTGTTAAATCCACTGGAGAAAGCAGCCTGGCAGTCTTTCAAAAGTTTGTGTTGCAATTTTCTTGGAAACCATAAAGCAGAAAACTCTCGTGACATAGTGGCTGATCTTCTGCATTTTTATAAAGCTATGGGATGCAACATGTCTTTAAAAATTCACTTCTTGGACTCTCACTTGGACTTCTTTCTTCCCCGAAAACCTTGGAGCTATCAGCGATGAACACGGTGAGCGTTTTCATCAGCAAATTTCTACAATAGAGAAGAAGTACCAAGGCAAGTGGAGTTCCAATATGCTAGCTGACTACTGTTGGACTAAAATGAGAGACGTTCCAGATGCAAAATATACCATCACTATCTACCACTTTCTAGGTAAGTCAGAATCAGTAGTTATAATTTTGAGTTAGATAGCTAGTTACGGATTTTTTGGAATATTATAAAAAAATCAAATGAATATCACACAAAACTCCTGCCCGATGGGGAAAAACTGTAATTATATTTGAATTCAGCACGAAAAATACTTTTAGAATCTGTTATTTTAATTCTTGTGAAAGAAAAAAAGTTAAATTTTGTCGACTAGTGTTATCATCCAATATAAATTATTTATTCGTAGATTTTATTTCTTTTTGATCGCTACAGAATAACTTGCATGATGATTCTCTTAAAACACCACCTCATAAAACATAAAATAAAAAATTCTGACAAAGGAGCTAAAACCTTACCGTGTTAATGACGTAAAGAGGAGTCCAGCAGATGAAGAACTCCAGCACTACTGCAAACAACATTTTCACGACCCTTTTTTTCTTCTTCAGTGCCTTCTCTGTGTTTGAGCGCCTCAGTAGGTTTGGGCTCCCTCGTCTAGAGCTTTGGTTCCACGTTATCTTTTTTCGTTCACTGTTCTCGTTATCTGAGAGCAAAAACAATAGCATTTTTTTAAAATAAAGTCCCAAGACATCATATAAATATAAAAATTAAAAAATATAAATAAAAAACCTTTATAGCCCATTAGGGGTCTTGGTTTCAATTAATGGTTGTGTATGTATTTCTAGGACAACGGTTGTGCAGGAAGATGATTTGCCCGAGACCACGCCTAACCACCTGGTTTTCCCCCAATTAAGGGTACCCACTTTATTGAGCCCCAGGAGTGTCTGTAGATCTTACAGGGTTCATTCATGGCTGTAAATAGATTAAATTATTTATGTGCCATATCCTGATTTGAACGCGAGACTCCGTCATAGCAGCTCAGCTACTACGACGAACTACACAAAACTGAGGGTTCTGGATTTGATTTTCGATATGTTACTAAATTACTAAATCAATTATGGTCTGAATTATTTAAATTTCAAATTTGTAACTTTCAATTATTAATATTATAGTCTGGCTTTCTCTAACATATTTGCACTCTTTTATATATCAATGAAAACATAACCCGGACTACACCAGCTCAATACAAAATATCAATAATTTAATTGAAATAATAATTAGTATATAGATATATTATTTATACCTTGAATTTGTATATATAGATTTTATTTTTATTTTTTAGCAAAATTATCATCGTTAAGTTCAACAATACATTTCTACTTTCAATTATTTCATAAAACGCGACATTAAACTATTAAAAATAATAGTTTTTGGGGGAAACAAAAAAATCAACCAGTTACAATTACTAGTTACTGATGTTTATGAAGATATTATAAATATCAATTGCGCAACTTTTAAATGACTTTATATATATATATATATACATAATCTTATATTAATGGAATCGTAACCGTAAACTAGAGTTAACGACCTATTACTAGCCACGGAAAGTCTCCAAGAAGATTTGAATCGAATAAATCAGTGGGCCATAAATAATAAGTTAAAAGTTGAATGTGGAGGAAACCAAGGCAATAATAATAGGATCGAACTACTTCCTTAAAACTATTCTCCATAACCCAACTCTCCTTCTAAATAATAATCCCATCAATTTCTACCCAACCGTCAAAAACCTTGGAATTATCCTTGATCAAACCCTCTCCTGGAAAAACCATATCAATCTCGTCGTACCTTTTCCACCTTAAAGCGCCTGAAACACCTTCGTCACCTGTTACCATTCGAAACCCATAGACTTCTAGTTACTTCCTTAATTTTCCCTCATTTGGAGTATTGCTGTACAGTATATGGAGGTGTCACTGAAGATCTCGATGCACAACTAAAACGGTTGATAAATTACTTCGTTCGTTTCATCTTTGGGTTCCCGAGAGACGCCCGTATCACCCGATATTACGAAGAGTTGAAGTGGCTTTACTCTTCCTATCGATGTAAGTACTTCCTAGGTTCCTTTCAATACCAAGTTATACAATCCCGCTGACCATCATTCGTCTCCGATCTCCTTAAATTCAAAACCTCGGTCCAGTCCCGTAACACCCTTTCTCGGCTCTCAGACCTATATACCGCATCCCACCGAACAACTGCTTTTGATAGATCTTTCCTTATCCGATCCTCGTCCCTTTGGAACTCTATACCTTTTTCCATTCGTCGTTCCGATAATCTTTCAACCTTCAAATCCCATATATTCACCTTATATCCTTACAATTTACAAAAAATCGGAAATCACATATTCAGTTTTCAGATTAATCTTTTCTAACTGATAAATGAATGATGTGTTTTTATTTATATTTAATTATATTAATATCATTATTTATATATATTTTTATTATTGGCGCTTCAGTCTACCAATTAGATATTTTTAAAAACAAGTTATATTAGTTGATATTGTTCATATTTTTTTTTCATTTTCTGCTTTCTTAGTTTCTACTTGACTTTGTAATTTGCATAAATATGTAATTATCTATTGCTTATCTTTATATAATTATTTTAATCTTATTTCTTTTTTTTTCCTGTACTCTGTTTTCTTTTTCTTTTCTTTTTTTAAAATGTTATCACTGTAGGTAATTCGCAACTTTTTTTTTCTCATTAATTCTTTCCCACCTAATAAGACATAATCATACCCTGAATTAATATACTCTAAGACCTAATAATTTCCTATATACCTGCATTGTTATTCTAAAGGGACTTGTCCCAGAATACTATATCTTTTCTGCTGATATTTTTTTCTGGTGCAGCTAAATACAAAGTAAATCACAATTACTTTTTAATTACGGTTCTTATTCTGGAGCTTGGTGGTAGGGCTTTATAGTAGATAAATTACTATAAAGAGATGTCACATTACGTCATTTCTACTTCACGGACAAATACATTTTGTAATATATCAAATTGAAATTGATAGAAAAGAAAATATAACGTATCAATAAAATTAACCTATTTCAGAATGACTATCATTTTCAATACTTTATTTTTTTGGTGATTCAATAGGAGTAACTATAGCATGATTCCCTAGAAGATTAATATAACATTCCTTATTTGAAAAAGTAGAGGGACTTATGTCAGATCCTAATATTAGATTAAGTACATATTATCTAGGTTAAATATCCTAAATAATCACTCTTTTACCTATTTATTGGGGAGCAATAGTAGGGCACATCACCGATACCGATGTACAAATAACGTAACGTGACATCACATGAAGGCACTTTAACTATCTCTACCACCAAGGATACTTAACTAGCAATAATAAATAATTAACTGGCAACCAGGAATAATTAAGAATAATTAACTGGCAACAAGGAATAATTAAGAATAATTAACTGACAACCAGGAATAATTAAGAATAATTAACTGGCAACCAGGGAAATAATTATTTTTAATTTTAAAACGTATAAACGCCCGAGCATCTCTTAAGGACTTAGTCTCATCTCTTTTGGAGGCCAAAAGTTTTAAATTGTTGCTTTAATTTGAATACGAAGACTGTTCAAAGTGGATTTTATCCGATATATTCTTCAAACAACTTTACATAGTGTTCAAGAATATCTCCGAAATCCCGCTCACGACTGGAGGATTAAGAAAGTATCCTTTAGAACCATAGTTTCTGTACCCCATTAATAAAGATTGCTGCCCAGGCTTAGGTTGTAAAAGAACTTACAAAGTAGATTAAAAGTAGTAAAGTTATGCGAAGGATAACACATATGTCTCTGCCTATTTTTAATAATATCCTTACTCGACATTTGTTGGTTCATTTAACATCACATTATGCTGCTATGGCTAATCGGACGATGCTAAAGTGGGAGCTCTAAATTTTGCCTATCCATATATAATTAGGATAGGGATTTTTAACGAATACCTGACATCGTACAAGCTCGGGACCCTCGTTTAAAGTCCCTTCCGTAACTAAGGATTTTTTCTCCCTTAAAAAAATTCAGGGCCACCTGCCGGGCTACGAACCCGCGATCCTGGGCTTAGTAGTTTGTTACTACTAACCACTAGACCACAGGTCGCCCCTCACTCGACATTTAAATCTGCTTGTAATTTTCTTTGCAAGTGATGTAACAAACAATTTTTTTCAGTATTATATTTTTTTATAATGCGATTGGAAAAACCACAATGCAAAGCCTTATGTTTCAAATTTCTCCATTAATACACTCACTTACCAGTCGACTATTCAGGCATTATCAAGACACAAAAACAAAAAAAGGTACAAATTAGAGTTGTATGTTGAACGTCTTGGTGGTGGGGTGCTGTCTCATGTTTGGAGGCTGTTTGGGCTGTTGATCGTTGGGATATATTGCACCTTTTTCTTCGAGATGTGATTCGCTAACCTTTTTTTGTGTCTTGATAATGCCTGAATAGGCGAAACGTCGACCGGTAAGTGTGTGTATTACTGGATAAATTTGAAACATAAGGCTTTGCATTGTGGTTTTTCCCAATTGCATTATAATAAATAATAGTGCTTCTTTTTTGAGTTTTTGGCTCTATTTTATTTATATATATATATATATATATATATATATATATATATATATATATATATATATATATATTTATATATATATATATATATATATATATATATATATATATATATATATATTTATGGATCTTAATGAATATTTTTACTGACCGTATTACAGGGCGGAATTGCATTGTGGGCTGCTATGCTTAATATTCCAGGATCCCTGGTACATTTTTACACTTGATTACTATCAAACTAAATCTTCGTGAATAGCTTCGTTTTGATGAGACGCCCAACAATTTCCTTTGCGAAAATTCTCGATTGTGGTAGCTAACAGAGGTACCAAGGATAAAATATGTCGATTTGGTGATTCTCCAAAATTTAAATTATATAAATATTAGCTGGTTAGCAATAATTTTTGATGACCCCGTTATCGATCAAGATCTATCGATATTTTATCCTTGCTACCTCTGTTAGCTACCACAATCGAGAATTTTCTCAAAGGAAATTGTTGGGCGTCTCATCCAAACGAACTATTCACGAAGATTCAGCTTGATAGTAATCAAGTGCAAAAATGTACCAGGGATCCTGGACTATAAGTTTTTGGGATCCGGCTGTACTGATAAATTACCTAATCTGTCAATGGTCACGCATGGACCGTATAGGATCTCTAGATTCTATGGTAGCTCACCTCTTCGTAGTGGATTCCCTTAATCGAGAGAAAACCTGGTGATTGAGCGTAATCTTCGGCAGATCACCTTCTTGCAAAACCATTGTCCTAGAAATAGTACAAAATCTACCATTTACAGAACACAAGGCCATTCATAGTTTGTAGTGGTAAAGGTTTAGGTATACAAAATTTATCTCTTAAATTTGCTTTTTCATTTTTATAAATTTCTTGATGCTAAGCTAAAAAGCGTTCCTGAATGAAACCTTTGGCCTGTCTCACTCAGAATGGATGTTTCAAGTTTATTAAAATTTAATCTTGTGTTGTTTAATGGAAAATCAATGTTTCTTTGGAAATCATAATAAGTTCTCACGAAAGCTGTGTAGAAAGTTTTATATAAATCAATTGCCACGAACCAAGTGTCTTTCTAAAGCCTCCCTCATTCATCATTATTCCCCCTTTTCAATTTTATTCCGCGTGAGGGATGTCTTCTTAGCTTTGCATTGTTCAGGGTGGATCCTCTTTTGTTCAAAAACATTTCTCACTGCCTCCACCTCAATTTAATTCTTAAGTGAGAGGTATCTTATAAAATCAAGTGCTTTTTCGTATCTTATAAAATTTAACTAAATCCTGTTATTGGTTCAGTTGAGAGCTGGGCAAAAAACTTTAATAATTGAGCATTCACTGTAGATTCCTATTTCTTAAGTGAAACAAATAATCTTAGTTTTGTAATGAAGTAAACGCCTGCTATTATTTTTTTTTTATTTACTTCTAAGAGTCAAAAATCCTCACACAAGACTGAAAAGACAAGAAACTGCTCGACGTTTTGGCCTACTTCAACATTTACTGGACAAACGTTCAAAGCTCCCAATTAATTACAAAAGACTCATTTACATGACCATTATCAGACCTATTTGAACATATGGAGCTTTGGGACTCTACTAAACCATCCAATTCATCTTGAATCCAAAATCCTTCGTAAAATCCTCAATGCTCCTTATTATGTCACAAACAAACTCATCCATCATGATCTTAATATCCCATATGTTGCTGATTTGGACCAAACTTGATACCTATCCTTCCATGAAAAGCTTCCTACAAACTTGAATCCGCTAGTCTCTCAACTTGCTTCCCATAATATTCCTGATAAACCTCAGAGGCGTCTGAAAAGGTGATAGCCTCGAGACCTTCTACTATAGAACTTCATTGGAGTGCTATCAATGGGTAGTTTCTCCACAAGTGTTTTTTTTTTTCATGTCCTTTGTTCATACAGCAGATTTACTTGATGTAATACAATTACAGTTGTAAATATCAATAAATTATTCTATTCTAAAAAAAAAGAGGCGAAAAATATGTTAATTCTTTTAAAAATAATTATGATATTATTATATTATATCTTATTATATCTATATCTTAAAATATTAATCATAAACTCTATATTCTACAAAAATATTATGTTTTAAAATTTTCCAAGTAATAATTCCGATTCAATAGTAGATTAATTACGAACAGTGAATTAATAACATACTTATGTGGAAATAATTACTTTACTTTTCCACGAAATATTTTCAGATGGTTGCTTTCATAAAATTCGGATTATATTTAATGTTCGTTATTGATACCCAATATGCCTCAATCAGTTTTTTTTTTAAACGTTAATATGATGTAAATTTAAATTTTAAAAAAAGGTAATGCTGAAACCTTTGAAGACAAAAAGGGCCAATTCATGTAAATTAAAAAAAAAAAGTCATGTAAATGTCTACATATGTTGTTAATTCATTGGATTCACCATTTTATTGATACTTTTTGGAAAATGTGTATACATGTATTCTATTAGGTCCTGAAAATGTTATATCTATAAGTAAACACATTTTATTGATAAAAGTCATTTGTTAAAAATAAACATAATTTACATGCAATTCAATACATACTAAAATGTGTCAAATTTTTAATGAATATTTATATCCCTCTCTTTGGAGGACAAATTTATAAAAAGGACACATTCAGACAAACCTAGGATTGTTCGTTGTAAAGAGGTTCACCTCTATTATAAATTTCTAATGGAACTTAGATCTTAAAAAAAACAAAACCTCCAATCATTGGCAGGAAATAACCATCCAAGTATGATTGAAAATGTTAATGAATTACTCGCTTACCTTTACGCCGTATGGAAAATGATCTGTAATAGTTAGATTTGAGTAAGTGTGTCTTGATCTAATGGGACTATTTGATCCTTCTAGGATCATGTGATACTTTAGAACCATGGCCGACTTCTGAAAAGGTGGCCTGAGACAATCCCAAAAGAGTTAAAAACGGCAGAGGTGCTTACTACGTTTCATGAAGGAGGAATATGCAGACTGGCTTACCAAGCATGCTAAGACCGATTAGGGTAATAAGGTAATCAATTTGAGAGGTTGGTGTAACTCAAACCTATTAGGAGCAGAGAGGATCCAGGTTTAATACCCTTCTGCCGACAATAGCGTGGTAGAAAGATGGCATACTTAATTCCCTTGAATTCTTTTTACCTAGGGTATTGCTATGCTACAGTTCAGGAGGAAATTTCGGATCACTGCATTTATTTGCAATAGATAATTATTTTTTTATTCCAAGTAGAGTGTTACGTTGTTGTTTAATTATGTCACTGTAAGGAGTTTCTCCGAGTAATATCAACCTAAAAAGGTTAAATATTTAATCTTTTCCTAATGGCCCTAAGATAACCTGTTAAAGTTATCATCTGCCCAATGCGGTGCATGACGAGAACCATTCACCTACCTAAGGATTAACTTTCACCATCTGAGATAGTCACCACTTAGATGGGATCTTCTTCTGAATTCGAGCAGTATTTTATTTTCTCATTTTATTTAAATTATATATTTATTAAGAGCATTTTTTTTTTCTCGAAGCGGCCAACAAAGCTAACAGAGCTCTGTGTAGGTACTATATATCCTCACTTTAATAGAAATTCTAAATTAAACACAGATAATAAATTATTATTTCATAAAGCTTGCTTACGACTTATAGTAACATACGCATGCTCAATATTTAGTTACATGGCTAAAACTAATTACAAAAAATTACAAATATTCCAAAACAAATGTCTTAGAATTGCTAAAAATTTAACTTTAGTTGCATAAGAAACTAAAGTTAAAATTATGCAGAAAGAATTAAGCATACCTTACATTAATATATTTATGTAAACAATATTTTTTAAGAGTAAAAACAATAATAACACGCTTATAAAAAAATGTTGGGAACTATACAAAATATAGTACAAAGCGGTATGTTCATAAACGAACCAAACATTTATTATTGTAGGATACCAATTTCTTTTAGTTATAATTTTTGTTTATTTTATTATTATTAATTTTTTTTTCTCTTTGTTGGAAGTTTTTTATACATTTTTTCATTCATTGTAAATTACAATTCTTTACAGATATATTTAAATTTGTTCAATTGTTTTTAATTTGAGACTGGTCTATTGGTACAGCATTTTTATTTTGTGAAATGTAATTTTGTGTAAAAAAAAAGAAGCGGCCAACAAATATTTGTTTATTGGACCTTTTAAGAGCTCCCCATCTTTAAGAGCTGTTTACCAAATACCAAATCACTCGTCTCATAACAGCATTGAAGTGCCTTCATTTCGCATTAGCTGATAAATTATTATAGAGAATATTGTGGGGAAATTTAATTTTCCTAATTTGTGTAAATATATCTTAATACTCAGAAGATATCTAAACACATTAATTGTTTTGTGGCTTTTATTCGTACGTAATTAATCTTCAATGTATTTTTTTGTATAATTTTTACTGGTGGTTGTTGAGACAAAGCTCGTATGTTCAGTTTTAAATTTCTTAAAAGGAAGCGTAGGTTTCGTCTGAATCAAATCTCGCTCTGGGTGTGGACTGTAAGGTATAATTTGAAAAGAGTTCGCAACAATAGAGAACTAATATGAAGAAATTTAAACCATTGAAATAAAAGTTACTTACCTAAGACGCAGGCCGGGCAGCTTCGCCGATAAAACTTCCTTGGCCCCTCGAGCGCGCCCGAATGACCAAAAGAATCTCGTAGTGTCCTTCTAGCTTTGGTTCTTGTGGTCTAGAAATCTTCTAGGGGAATTCACACTTATTTGCAGATGAAACGGGCATTACTTGTAAAAAACATGAATAGAATAATACAATGGAAAGTAGAAAACTGGTCAAAAACTAGACTCGCTAAAAATAAGCTGGATAGCTGGAGGTATAAGCGATGAGCATGTAACTGCACCTGAATCCGAGATTAAAAAACAGAGCCACATGTGAAGAGAGCACCCGTAACGCGCTCTGGCTATGATAATGTATACTAATTAAAGTGCTAGTTACTACCGATAACCGCTAGATCGGGTGTAATGTGCTATTTGAAGATTTTGACAATTTCTCATGTATGGCATTCATTTACATACTCAATGAACGCCGAATGGCGTGAACAGTGGTCATTATTTATATTTTCTAGAAATATGTAGCCTTATCTTCTTAGCTATTTCTATCTATGTCGACTAGATTTAAAATTCGGGAATATCTGTAAAATACCAGTTCTAGGAACGAGCGACCTTTTCTTAAGCCTCCCTGATATTCTCACAGTTTCGGATCAAGTTGCTTCCTGTCTATGAAAAGGTATTTTAGGATGATTTTGTAAGTGCCAGATAGTAATGAGAGGCATACTCTATAATTGAGGAGGTGAGTTGCAAAACTCGTTTGTTCCACAGGAACACATTTTTCAGGAAACTCGAAAAACTTACCTCGTCTCGTAGAGTGGCCAGATAAAAAATTTTTTTTTTGCTTTCGAAATGTACAGCTTCCCTGTGGAAGTGAGCTTGGAATGAAAAAAAATTACTGATTTAATGATAACAAAAAAAAAGAAACTAAGTGTGAAATGAAAAAGTTTTTTTAAAAAAATGGAACGAACGAGTTTTGCACCTCACCTACTCAATTGTTCATATATATTTCCACCCTTTTTGGAAATTGGGTGAATCAATGCCCCAAACCAATCTTCTGGGTCCTTCTTTTCCACCCATAATTTTTTGGAAATATTTTGTTGTTTACTTTAGGAATTCAATTAATAACTTTACTTCTGTTTCATCAGGTAGTTTGGAATTCGGATTTTATAAGGTTATGAAATCTAGTATTCATAAAAGTAAAGATCACTGGCAAATCTGTAATAAAATAGTAATGTGGATCCTTCTTCAAGAAATTAATATATCTGAAACTATTTTGCTTATTCTATTCTGATATTGACTATTGTTTATTTAACGTTAATTAATGTAAAATATTCCCGATTAGAAGTGTAGTTTTTAAGGACAATGTAAAAAAGTAGCACCGTGGAATTTGATGGATATTTAAAGCTGGAAAAGGAATGTGTTTAAGAAGATGAAGAATTCTTGTTAAGATTAAAGATCACCACTCTCAGGAAAAAAAAATTCTTGAGAAGGCGTTGCTAAGCAGTTCTGTAAGAAAACTAATTTTGAACAGATAATTTGTCATTACTTTTTTATTTCTGAGGTGTCAAAAATAAAAAGATTTTTATTGCATGTACATTTTTTCTTCCTATAAATAAAACTTAATGCGGACCCATTGGTGTACTAAGAAACTATTAGTAAATACTTTCTTTTTTTATGTGAAAAACGCCGGTGAATATGGATCTTAAAAGACAAGTATGATTTATGTATATTTTTATATTAAAAAAAAATAACGCAAATTACCAAAAGACCAGGGATACTGTCTGGGGATAAAGAGTTCAATTTCAGCTAACTATGTGCCCATTTGGGTGTACACACACAAGAGTATGAATTTGAACATGCTATTGGGATTTACGTTTAGTAGAGACATTACCAGCTTTTGCGACTTTCTTTTCCAAATAAATATCCAAAATGTCAATGTTAACTCTATTACAATCGCTGAAGCTATTGATGGTGCGATATATGGCGATTCAACCGGCTTTGCGACTTGATGAGGATGATACCTCTACCGATGACGTACGAAGGCTATTCAGAAACTAAGGAACGTTTCGGAATTAAAAAAAAAAACTAGTACAAGAAAACATTTTATTATATGCATGTGAAAGAGGAACTAAAGTACTACTTTTTTCAATTTCAGGCACTTATAGCTTTAGCACTTATTAGCTTTAGGCACTTATAGCAAAGCGGTGGACAAGCTTTGAAATTCCTGTGTCATAGTATTCTGTCGCCTGTGATCTCAGCCACTTAGTACCTGGAGCTCCTCATCGTCGTCAAAAGGCTGTGCTGCTAGCCAGGTTTTCATTTCCGGAAAGAAGGGAAAATCACTTGGAGCAAGATCAGGACTTTAAGGGGGATGAGGAAAAACATCCCAGTAGAACGAGTTCAGGAGTTCTTGCGTACGGTTTGCCGTGTGAGGTCGAGCAGCGTCATGCAAAAGCAAAATTTTGGATGACAATTTTCCTCGGCGTTTGTTTTGGACAGCCCTCCTAAGGTTTTGCAATGTTTGGCAGTACCACTCAGAGTTTATTTTTGCATCACACTCGAGAAAATCAATAAGAAGAACACCTTGCCTGTCCAAGAATACTGTTGCCATGATCATCAAAACGTCAAAGCTGCCCCCCTACGTTGTTCTTTATGGTGGTCTGTAAGCATTTTTGGCACCCACCTTACACAAAATTTTTGTTAGCCTAGATTCTGTGAAACAATTTCAAACAATAAAGTCCGTGAAATTTGTGGGAAACATAGAGAAAGCTCAGTTATTGTGAAGCAGCGGTTTTCACGAATCTTTTTGTCAACTTTGGCGACCAGATCGTCAGTCACAATGCTCGGACGTCCACTCTTCTCTTCATCATGAACGTTTGTTCGACCATTTTTAAAATGAATGCACCACTTCCTGACAGAACTATCACTCATTACGTTGTTCCCGTACACTTCACACAGTTTCCATTGAATTTCAATTGGTTTTAAGTTTTTTCCAACAAAAAACGAATCACAGGTAGCACCTCACAACTACCGGGATTTTGGATTGCAGCACACATTTCAAATTTGAATATAAAAAAAGAGGTAGCGCAGAAATGTTCCCGTTGTCTTAGCTGGGCGCTGACTGAGGTGCCGAGCACGAGCACACCAATGTATAAGCTATTGGTGCGCGCCTGGCGGCATCAGGTGGAAACGTTCCTTACATTCATAGTAGCCCTCATAGTTGCAATTTGCCCGTATGTTAATCAGTGCCAATTGTGGTGATCTGTATGAATTATTATTATATTATTAAAGAATTATGGTGAACTTATTACTTATAAGAATTATTAGAGATTTAAGTATTAACAATTGTAACATTGACCTGCGATGTTTTTAATATTGGATTTGCGATGTTATTTTATAATAAAATGTCATTGGTCGGACGAAGCCAAGGAGAAGAGAGGAGGTAATTTTGGCATATAACAGCGCTTTTTAATTCGACCACTCTTATCCCTGATCTCAGCTAGGAAGTACCTCACTGCCTCCCTCTCTCCAGATTATTGTTTCAGGCTTGTATCAGAAATTATATAATTATTTGATGTATGAATATTATTTGCATGTGTATGTATATATATATATATATATATATATATATATATATATATATATATATATATATATATATATATATATATAATTTGAAAATATATTTTATTTTTGGGTCCCTTATTTTTTGTAACTGGCTTATTGCTTCTCCTATTTTTTCGGTCCACGAACCTTTTGAGCCCATTTAATATATTCAGGGAGAAGGGCCATTACAAATTGGTAGCAGAGCGTGGTTCCTAAAAAAAATGAATTAACGTGGTGTTTAATATAAAATAATTGTGGTGATTAAATTTGTGAAAATTGAATTTTTGTGGGTAATATTTTAAATAATTAATAAAATGGAGGAATTTTTTTAAAGAATAGACGTGATCCAACGAGTTAATGAGGGCATACAATTAAAAAATCAGATATTGGTAGAAGAAAATTTAGAATTAAAAAGACGACTGACCGCATTAAAAGAATTAAAGGACGAGATTCAACAAGTTGATGAGGGGATACAATTAGAAAATAAAGAATTAGTGTATGAAAGATTAAATAAAATGTCAGAAATATTAAATAAATCGATGGTACACCAATTCGTCGGTAATGAATCTTGTGACTCGGCTTAAATAATATTAATAAAACTGAGAGAGAGGAGGATAATAAGAATAATAAAAATAATGATTTAGTAGAAAACGATACAAGCCTAATAAACACCACTATAAAATTGCCCAATGAACTAAATAAAGTTAAATTTAACGAAGAGAATTGCTCGTCAAATAATTGTTTAAAAGATAAAGATCAACCTCGACCGCTTAAGCCTCAAAGTAATTCCAAACGAGTTCTTACTAGGAATCAGTTAAATGCCTCAAAGCATAACAAGCCTAAGAAATGTAAATCACCACGTCGACGAAATAAAAATAACTTTAATAAAATGAATAAAAACGTATTTTATGGAATGAATTATAAGAATTATATAAATGATAAAAATAAAAGAAATTATAATAATAATTATAATCATCAATTCGGGCTAACTACGATTAATAGTCACAAATCTAACATGGGGTATAATAATAAAAATTATATTAATGGACATTATAATAAATATAACAACGGGCGAAATAAAAAGATTAATCGCAATTATCATAGAGGGCATAATAATACAAATTATATTAAAGGGCATTATAAAAATTATAACTACGGGCGTAATATAAATAATAATCACAATTATAATATGGGGCGTAAAAATAATCATTATTTTAAGAAGGGACGTTTTAAAAATAATTATAATAATAATAGGAACCCATGGAAAGAGAAAATTTATAAATTCTTAGCGGACGTAATATCTAAAGCGGCGCCCCCCCTCAACTAAAATTAAAAATGCCCGATAAACTAATCACGGCGATCCCTGCGGCGAATACGTTAAATAATTAAACTACGTCTAGGAAATTAAAAAAAGTATATGAACCGGGCCTAATTAATGTTTATGTTAGATAATATAATTAATGTTTAATGGGATTATTAATAATAAAAAAAAATTTATCATCGATTATAAAAGAATTAAATTAATGTTTAATGGGACTATAAATATAAAAATAATAATAAAAAAATTTATCGTCGATTATGTTAGAAAATTAAATTAATATTTAATGGGACTATAAATATAATAATAATAAAAATTTTGTCGTCGATTATAAAGAATATAATTAATGTTTAATGGTACTATAAAATTAACAATAATAAAAAAAAAAAATTGTCGTCGTGTAACTATTAATAAAGATTTTGAAATTTAATTAATATTATAATAACAAGAAAATGTCGTCGTTAACTTTTGATAAAGAATTTGAATGTTTATATGGGACTCGATTAATAATTAAAAAATAATAGATATTATCGTCGTTAACAATGGATAAAAATAATTAATATTTTTATGGGACTCTATTAATAATAAAAAATAAATTGTCTTCGTTTAACTATTGAAAAATTTTTGAAAAATAATTGATATTTATATGGGACTACATTAATAATAAAAAATAATTATCGTCGTTAAGTGTTGATAAAGATTTTGAAAAATAATTAATATTTAAATGGGGCTATATTAATAATTAAAAAAATGAACTATCGTCGTTAAGTATTGATATTGATTATGAATGATTATAAGGGACTATATTAATAATAAAGAAATAATTTGTCATCGTTAAGTAGTGATAATGATTAAGATTTATATGGGACTATATTAATAATAGAAATATAAAAAATTTTGTCGTGGTTTAGCTATTGAGAGAAATTTTGAGAATTAATTAATATTTAAATGGGACTATATTAATAATAAAAAAAATTGTGTCGTCGTTAAATATTGAGAAATATTATAAAAATTTGATGTATTAATGGTATTAATAAAATATAACTTAATGAGTAATTGTGTAAGTATTACTACGGATTAATAATAATATTATTGTGTTGTGAATTATCCTATAAATATTCGGTCCCCATTTGAGTCCCAAGTTTAATTACCGACGACGTCTTTTAATTGATT
Source organism: Arma custos (assembly GCA_037127475.1). Taxonomy (NCBI): domain Eukaryota; kingdom Metazoa; phylum Arthropoda; class Insecta; order Hemiptera; family Pentatomidae; genus Arma; species Arma custos. Next base: position 29,268,308 of record CM073759.1, on the reverse strand, counting down.
ATTGACCATTGAGTCTAATGTATTTGATATTAAAGTAGATGTGTCCCGATATGTGTCCCAATTAAGGTCCCAATTTGAGAGTAATGTTGAAATTGCCCATGGTGTCCCAATTAAAGAGATTAAACATTGATAGGAGATATATATATATATATATATATACATATAATTTTTTTTGAGTTGAGAATAAAAAAAATTTTGAAAAAAATTTAAGGAAGTAAATAGTAAATTTAAATAAGTAAATTTAGAGTAATTAAAAAAAAAAACTCATACAAGTCTGAGTCCCTTGTATGTCCCAATGTTGCCCTGAGAGAGCAAATATATTTGTAAAATAAAAATAAAGAATGTTTATTAGTGAAAGTGATTGATATCTAGAGAGAGATAAGAGATAATCTTGAACTTGGCTGACTATTGTTGTTCTGTATCATATGAAATAAATACTGTAATAGAAGTTATATATTTTTAATGTGAAATTGATTCTGTTTTTTAAGTTTCAGATTTTTTTAAAATATATATATATATTGATACATATGATATTGTAAGAAGATAATGATACAAGATGAGAGATACTTTATTTTGGTTTAATTTGAGAGAAGTATTTTATATATTTTTTTTATTTGTAACCTTGATTTATTTTGTTGATTATCTATAGATATAATTGATTTGTTTAAAGAAATAATATGTTATCTTGTATATATGTTGTATGAAAGGAATTTGTGATTTATGTCTGTAAAGTGTTGTAAATTTGTTATGGGCAACGAAGAAAACAAAAATAATAATGGCCAAGTTTCTTCGAAAATATTATATTTGAGTATGTTATGGATATGTAATATATGATAGTATTAGTGTGAATATATGAATTATGATTATGTTTGGTATAGAAAAAATTTAAGTAATTGATTGATATTATGATTAAACTTTAATTAATTGATTGAGATATGATATTATGATTATGTACAATTTATGATTATGTTTTGGTATAGGAAAGAATTTAATTAATTGATTAATATTATAATTATGATGATTATGTACAAGGTAATTGAAGATGTGGCGGACATCTTATATTGTCAAACGACAGAAATTATCAAAGTTTAATTTACAGATAGACAACATTGTTCGAGCTATGTTGCAGAGTACACTGAAAAAAGACTCGTGCGGAATCACGGTAAACTACATTTTGATTCTCGATCCTCAATCATCAATCCAGAGATAATCCAGAAATCTTACAGGAAAGTCTCAAGAAAAGGAAAACAGCGAGCCAGAAAACGTCGAGACTGGACTTCAGAGACCTACACTTCACATCAAGAAGACACAAGTATTTGTAAATTATTTTGTATTTGTATAAATTCAATAATTAATATGGGGAAAGTTAAAATAAGTTTTATTTTTACTAATTGATAAAGGTAGAAAATTGTAAAAAAAATTTTTTTTAAGATATTGATTGAAAATAATATGAGAATCAGTAAAAACAAAAAAAGAGAGAAAGAGAAAATAAATAAAACTGAAGTTTTTTTCACATGTATTTAAGTTGATTTTCGGCTTTGGCAAAAGCAAGATCAACTTATAACTTATAGATGTTTTTTTGTTTCAGTAGTAAAAAAAAATATAATAAAATAAAATATTAATTAATAAAGAATAAAAGGGTCTGCATAATATAATGAATTGAAGTTTTGAATTATGTATAATTGAATTGAATTTATTGATATTTGGAATTTAGAATGAATTGAATTGTCTACGAATATTGATTAAAAGTTGGTAAATGGATACTCTATTTTGTTGAGAGTTGAAAAATTTTGAATTTTGTTTCGGAAAATTGAATTGAATATGACGAGTATTTTGAATTTGAAGTTGTTTGAGTTGTATAGAAGTATTGGTATATAAAGTATATATTACAGAGGGATCTTGAATTGTAAAGAAAAATTTTGATGATGGATTTTAATTCAGTAATTGATTCATATGCGTCTTCGTGTTAAAATGTGCAAGTGGTCTCTAGATTTAAGATAATTTTAGTACTATTAATTTAGAATAATTTGTGTTTGTATTGGGTGATATGTATATATAAATCAAATAATAATTAGAAATCACCATATATTACACCCCCACACATTCTATTTTATGGGCAGAAATTTTGATGGTTAGTTTCCATAAATTAAGGGTCCCACATTTTACTCCGATGTGCTTCTTCCTGCATTTTGGTGATTAATATGACCTTGGGTCCCTTCAGTGGCGTGGAAAGGATGTGTGGAGTATTTGTGTCTTTTCTTCAGATGGCACGGGCTAACTGAATGAATGGCAGTCCCATTCATGAGGTTAATCCTGTTGGCCTGATCCTGTCGGAAGATGGTGCTGGTCTATGGATCTGGTGGCCATTTTCCATACCCTTCCTGGGGTAGGCGTGAGACACAACTCCACCCTCGTCCACCCTCGACATTGACACACATTGACGACATGATAAAAATTTTTTATGTTGGGATGATATATATATACATATTTTTGGTGTGTGTGTCTACCATAGATATAGAACTTATATCATATAGACAAGACAATTTGCACATCGTATTTTGGTTGCTGCCCAACTTAGCTTTGTTTTCGTAGCATATGTTCTATCAAAAATTGAAGTCATCAATTTTTTTTCTCAAGAGGGGGGTAATGTGGTGATCTGTATGAATTATTATTATATTATTAAAAAATTATGGTGAACTTATAACTTATAAGAATTATTAGAGATTTAAGCATTAACAATTGTAACACTGACCTGCGATGTTTTTAATATTGGATTTGCGATGTTATTTTATAATAAAATGTCATTGGTCGGACGAAGCCAAGGAGAAGAGAGGAGGTAATTTTGGCGTATAACAGCGCTTTTTAATTCGACCACTCTTATCTCTGATCTCAGCTAGGAAGTACCTCACTGCCTCCCTCTCTCCAGATTATTGTTTCAGGCTTGTATCAGAAATTATATAATTATTTGATGTATGAATATTATTTGCATGTGTATGTATATATATATATATATATATATATATATATATATATATATATATATATAATTTGAAAATATATTTTATTTTTGGGTCCCTTATTTTTTGTAACTGGCTTATTGCTTCTCCTATTTTTTCGGTCCACGAACTTTTTGAGCCCATTTAATATATTCAGGGAGAAGGGCCATTACATGTATGTTTCACGGCTGTGCTGATCCTTCTGTGGAGAAATTTGATATGGATAATCTCAGGCGAAGTTTATGTAAAACTGTAACCTGATTGACTAACACACCCAGCGGTCAACACACAGCAGGAACCACTGAACTTAGCATCTTGAAATTCGCTGATAGACTCTTGTACAGCTTAAATGAGCACTAAGAAGGAAATTTGGACAATTCCATCCCCAAGGGTTTCCCCCTTAATATAATAGAGGTTCAAGGATTTTATGTAATCCGTTAGTTTTGGATTTAGACATCTGAGATTTTGGGTGCATGAGTAACTTAAAGCCGTGGGAAAAAGCTAGTTTCAAATGAAATTTGAAGAAGCAATTTCGTTATGATTAAAATATATATACTTATGTTACACAATATACAATATATTTGAATTTTAAAGGTTGATATCCATTAAAATTCCGATTTTAATCGAGTAATGTGTACGTATTAGTAATGTGTACTAAAATTTTCAAAACAAAACTTTCCTTGAAGATATCAACAGATGTTTTTGAAAAAGCTTTGTCTTTAGCCTTTCATATTTTTGTCAAACCTCTGTAATAAATATATATATCTATATTATAAATTAATTTATTATTATTGTAATAAAATTTATAATAATTAGGGATGTTTCCAACTTCCAATTTTTATATCAGAAACCAGATATTAATTATTCATTAATCATTAACATATTAATTCACAGATAATATTAGATGATCACTTGTATTTAAATAATAGTTTAGATATAAGCGAATTAAGAAAGTATCTATTTATAATATATTATATAGCCTCGTAAATTGTAAATAAAATGGACAATGAATAACGGTTGCTCGATGATCTTTTACCTATCATCTAAATTAGTCATATACGTACTTTATTATTTTGTATGTAATATATATTTCTCTCTATTATATAAGAAAGTTTCTAGTGATCACCGTAAAATATAGTTTATGTTCACGCCATTAGGCTTTCTTTTGTGAATAAATTAGTTTTAATACTTGAGAAAAGGATAAAATCTTGTAATAGCACACTACACCCATCTAGCGGTTAGTAGTACTAACTAATACTTTAATTAATATAAATAATCAGAGCCAGAGTGCGCTACACGGGTACTTTCCTCAACTGTTGCTCGGTTTTTATAAGTTCTTCTTTTTCAACATGCACCCACGCACAGTAGTCGCATGTTTTTATCGCTTCTGCCTCCAGCTATCAAGCTAAGTCATTGCGAGTCTATTTCATACCCAAGTTCTTTGCCTTACGTTCATTATTTTAATTATGTTTTTACACCAGTTTAATGCCCAGTTCACATGCAAAAAAGTGTAGATTCGACTGGAAGAATTCCAGACGACAGTGACCACGGCTCGAAGGGTGCAACGCATCCCTTTTGGCCGTCCCAATGCACTGGTCGGGCCGTGAGGGTCTTTTTAGCGAAGCAGCCGGCATTACATCTTTGGTGAGTAAGTTTTATTTTAATAGTTTAGATTTCTTATTATTATTTCACTCTAATTGAGAACTCTTTTCCAATTACAACATACAATCCATAAACACGCTTCTTTTTAAGAAATTTAAAATTGAACATACGAGGGCTTTGTCTCAACTTTTTGGGCCTGGCGTGCCGGATAAATTTCTTAATACTTGTTCAATCGGTTATTTCGTTTCCTATTTTCCTAAGTAATCGTAAATTACTCTTCTTACAAACCAAAATTTACAATTTCTTAACCTTGAAAAAGTGTTCCCAATATGGACAGATTGAATTTCATTCTTCTTTGCAAGTGAAACCTATATTTAACTTCTTAGAGAAATTTCATTAATTTTAAAGTTAAAATTTCCAAAAGTTTTGAAGGTTTTCCAGCCTTTTTGAAGAGTTTTTCATTTTCATTAAGTTACGTATTAACTACGCACGCTAAAGGCAGCCATTTGTTAACCTGTTTTCAATACATTTATTGCTGGAGGCTCACGGCGCAGAGTATTACTGATAAGCTTGAGCTTGTAAATTCTTTCGCGCTCTTATCTCTACTCTGCTTACTTATCTTATTTAAAATTTACCATTTCATTTATAAATCAAACGTTTTATTACAATTAGTTTCTACTGGTCGGGCCGTGAGGGTCTTATTGGCGAAGCAGGCGTAATTACGTTTTTGGTGAGTAAGTTTTATTTTAATAGTTTAGATTTCTTATTACTATTTCACTCTAATTGAGAACTCATTTCCAATTACAACATACAGTCCACAACCACGCTTCTTTTTAAGAAATTTAAAATTGAACATACGAGCTTTTTCTCAACAGTTTATTTTACATATGGTAAAAAAATATAAATGGGTTTGAAGATAGTGAAAACAACGAGAGCAATGAATACTGTAATCATAAATATATATATATATATATATATATATATATATATATATATATATATATATATATATATATATATATTTTCAGTTTTTTTTTAATGAAAAATGTATTAATTAATCATACAAAAACGATAGAAAGAGGAGAATTTAAAACTGGGAGTTGTTTAGTTTTTATGAACCGTGGTAGTAACTTGAAACTTTCATTTTAGTTGTCAAAAAAGTTGTTTATTTTCCCGGTAAAATTACCTTTTAGTGACTTACAACTTTTTCCATGACAACGCTTCAATTTAATGAACTTTCGTAAAATTTGTAAATTTGAGGATGGTACGTCGTTAATCAGACAGGGGGTGTGCCTCTACTCTTTTATATACTTGCTTAACATACATATTTTTTTTATTAAACTTATTCTGTATATATTTGGATATAATATGAACCTGAGGCGGACATAAACTTCCGAAACGTCAATGTTCGCTGCTTTAATATCAGTGAAGCTATTGATATACAGCAACTCCACTGGCTTGCGACTTGATGATGATGATACCGCCACCGATGACATAGTTGCAATTTTGTCTGCGCTTCACGTTAATACAATATGATCTTAGATCAAAGCCAGAAGCATTCACTGGCATTTCCAATCCAAGTCTCACTGATTGAAATATAATCAGGTCGATTGATGATGGAATCGGTAGAGATGTCTTCTGAGTGTTCGATCAAGCCTCGTACATTATTGGCGATGACAAGTATAAAACTACGCTGATCAGGAACACTATCACAAACTTTTTTACTTTGGCGACTATTGTCCGTCTAACTGTAGGAGACGCCTGACCAAACTTGAGATAAAATTTGAAATTTGGTATTGATCATATAAGGGCCACCTAACGATGTGATGCAATTCAACGCCACATAAGTTGATTTTGGCACTGAACGACTCGGTAATTTGGTGTTTTATTGCCACCGTTCTATTGCTCTTGAGAAGCTCGTATACAATCTCTTTATTTGGATCTGGCTTTTCGATGCGTAGATGCCGAAATTATATTTTTGATGATATATTTTTTCTAACGCCATATATACTCTGGATCCGCCCTTGGTCCTTGATGCTATTTATTGTTAATATTGTATTGATAGGCCAGCGGCCAGGTACTTGAAGGTCGCAATAAACTGAAGAGAGCTGGATTTTCGATATGTTGTAAGGGCATGTCTGAAGTGGAAATCCAAGTTTACTACCGTAAAAACGGATGGGAAAACTTTTGGTGGCCGAAAAACCTCGAAATTTTCGGAGTTATTTCAGTTTTCGGCATATACATCCTAATCGGTGCGTTGTTGATAAAAAAAACATTGCTATAATTTGAGCCCAACCGCAGCTCTATAGCTCTAATAGATTGTGAGTTACCTACCATTGAAAATTGGTCATTTTTTCCCAAAAGAAATCCAAATTTAAGTTTTGGCCGACTTTCGTGAGAAACACCGGCCGAAGGAGTGATCCTACGATGAAAGTCATAGAAATGAAGCTTTAGTAAATTTAATTAGGTTTAATGTAAGCACAGACCGAGGCCTGTAGGTCTAATAGATTCTGAGTTACGCCCCTTGGTCATGTTTTCGAAATAGTCAAAACATAGGCTAGCGGCCACAAGTTTCATGGTCGCAAAAAATCGAAGAGAGTTGCATTTTGGATATGTTGTAAGGGCATGTCTGAGTGGTGTAAATCCAATTTTGCAACCGAAAGAACGGATAGGAAAACTTTTGGTGGCCAAAAAACATCGAAATTTTCGGAGTTATTGGCCTGTATCTCATAATCGGTGCATATTTGAAAAAATCCGATGGGCTGCCGGTTTAAAGTAAATTAAATTTGCTACAATAATTTATTTTATTGTTATATGATATAATTTTTTTAAATATTTTATTTGAAAAGAAAAGATATACCAGAAGGCCGAGATGGTTAAGGCACCACCACGGAGAGGTGGGAGACCCGGGTTCGAGTCCCGGCCCTTTGCCCATATCTTTGCTTTTCAAATAAAATATTTAAATAAATTTGCTATAATTTGAGCCCAATGGCAGCTCTGTAGCTCTAATAGATTCTGAGTTCGCTCTCTTTAAAAATTGGTCATTTTTTCAAAAAGTCCAAATTTTATGTTTTGGCCGACTTGCTTGAGGTACACCGGCCGAAGGATTGATTCTACGATGAAAGTCGAGGTAGTAAATATAATTTGCTTTAATTTAAGCACAAACTAAGGCCTGTGGGTGTAACAGATTATGAGTTACGCCTCTTTCAAAATTGGTCATTTTTTCACACCCACTTTCCCCAATTTTCCTTTTTTTTAATTAACAAGAATTAAAGGAATGAAGTTGTAGTAAATTTAATTAGCTTTAATAAGCTACAACCGTTACAAGCGAAACTAAGAACAGTTTGTAAGAAAAAAAAATCCCAAAGAAGGAAAAATCAAAATATTTTTTAATTTACAAAAAACACTGAACTAATTAATTTTCCCTGAGATTCACCCTTCCTCTTTTTTATGCACTTAAAGCGTTCATTACAAAAACAAGATATTAAGTACTGACTCTGGGAAGGCTGCTTCATGATGACCCTCCACAAGGTCCGAGCCACCATCGAGTAGGTAGTGACGAGGACCAGGAGAGGAACCACGAGGAGAAGCATGTCCAAGAGGATGGTGTAACCCTTCTCGTAGTCCAGGGTTGGCCACCGCTCCCGGCACTTCTTGTGTCCTGAAAAACAATATATGAACAGGATTTTTAGTAGTTGAAGGAATTACTAAAACCGAGCAGAAAATATCAGAGGCAAACTAATCTATAATACGATAAGTCTCGATAATCATTACACCAATAATGCATTCACAATCATTATTACAGAAAATTCTGGCGCACCAATAAAACTATTTATGTATAACTTTATATTATATTCTGTTTATATACTAAGTAAGAAAACTACAAACAAATTCATGGGTCACTTGCTGGACACCCAAACTTACTGGTGCAAGCATTGCTGACAAACATATTACTACAGAATCCGACATAGAGAGTGAAATAATTATTGGATATGTAAAAAATAAATATTGGAACACAATAGGAGTGCCTTTAATGGCAGTTTTCTCCATACACGCTTAATGCGAAAGTTGGTCAAAAAACTGCAAATAATCCAACGATAAGAATTTTTAAACTGAATGACAAAAGTTTCATCGGCTTTTCTTCAGAAAAATCAATAAAGCCTTTCCTACGATTCATCAAAGGAAGCTTCCATGAAGTACCGTACCTTTGATGACACGGTTCCTTGAAGATTACAATGCAACTTAGAAGATTATTTGGAAGGGAACTTCATTTCAGAAAAGAAGAATCATCTGAATTCTACCCGGTTTTGTTGTAATACAATGGTATTACATTCACGATTAAAAAGATATAATACTGCATTTTATAATAATTTAGAGTATTCAAAAGTCTCAAAAAATTTTTAACGTGAACACGCAGCATTCACTTACCACGATATTTTAAATAAATTCAGTTTATTTACTAATAACAATTTATTTACATTATAGGAATGGAAAATTATAAGCACAAAAATAAATTAAATTTATTTGACTGGAGAAGAACTGGGTTCTCAAAGAGAAGGTACTTCAGTGAATACTGAGCATTGAGTACTATTAGATCTACATCAGTAATGTAATGTACTTCGGCAGATTTTCAGAGTATAATGGAGCAAAGGAGTTACTTCTTATTCATGGACTATATGTGGAAGTAGAAGGAGGTTGTGTGACCCATGAATAATGCGGCAGTCCGTTAGAATGTATGATGTTGGATGAATAGAGCAGTGAATAGAGAAGAGAACGAAATGAAGAAGATAATGATAGAATAAGAAAAACCAACGGTCAGCAGCCCAACCAATATAGTGAGCGATTGCGATATGAACTGCACCACCATCTAACTCTGTATTAAATATAACTCCCAGTATGCAAATCAGATAAGGATTGTCATCGAACCTTATAATGCCAAGAATATCCCGGTGAGAAACACAAAAAAGCAACAATACATTAATAAAAAGTGAAAACTTCGTATTTGGACATTGGATTAGGTACATCACGATCTAAATCAGAGGTTCCCAACCTTTTTTGTACCACGCCCAACAAAACGCCCTTTGTTTAACAGAAAGCCTTTTACACCCCCCTTGCACAATTTACAAAAAGGAAGTACTGGTAGGTAAGTGAAAGGTAACTAAAAGTAAGTGAGAATTTTTTTTTTTCGACTGGTCTCGCGCGCCCCCTGACATCTCTTCACGGCTGAGAACATCTTACTTAGACGGACAACGGCAAGTGATCACTCTTTTAGCCATATATGAACAATTTCGGAGCTGAGAAGTTATGGAGCAAGAGGAGAATCACGTGAAAGATATGAAACGGAAGACAAGAAGAGGATATTACGACACAAAACAAATTAACATGATAACATGAACCTTGATTTTGGCCTCCTCATTTACTTATCTACACACGAAAATACCAAACCGGAATGAAAAAATTGTGCCTAGAGAGGCATAGTACTTTCTCATCCTTGAAAAAAAAAAAAGTTCTGAGAACTAAAATATTTTTTTTTTACTACATTAAACTTAACCGATCCTTATCGGGTCTTCTTTAGGATCAACTAGATCATAAACCAAACATTTAGGAAAAAACCTGGTTGAAATCCGATTTGTAGTTTCCGAGCATTGGTTGGAACAAACTTTTCCGGACGGACGGACCGACACCAATGAGATTTTATGGTTTTTGGATTCTACATCCTATGAAACGTCAAGAAAAATTAAAATATCGAAGTAGAATTATTTGGCGATTTCAATACTTCCTTCATCTGAAGGATGAGAAAGTAAAACCGAAGGATCCATATTTATTGTTCCGGCCCAGATCGAATCCTCAAAAGATGGAAAAATTTCGCTCCGGTCGGGATTGAATCAAACTTGGAGCAGAATGAGGCATCTTTTGCGGATAGGATTCGAAATAGAGCATTTTCGGAAAGAACGTTATTTTTTCTATCTTAAATAATGGTTTCACTCAGAGCAGAAAAAATATAAATATATCGGTTTCATCCCCTGTTTCTGTCTAACTATTTTCCATAAAATGATTAAATATTCTAATTATTTATGAATTCTTATGTACATTATAAGTAATATATTTTGTAAAACACAAATGCTATCCCATTACCAATTATATTACTATAGAATAAGTTAGAACATAGTATGTCATAGAGGTTTTTACTAACCCATACAACAGCTATATTTAAAATTTTGAAGAAAGAATTATAGTATATTATAAACAATGGAAGAACAAATAATACAATTTTCTTTATATTTTGCAATGCACAGAGAAGCTATAAAATTTTATCTTACCATTATTGATTGGTATAATCTCGCTGAATGCTGGAATCGGTGACATAACGAGAAAGCTGCCAAACCAGATGGCAGCGATGAGACGATAGGCGTGGTCCAGAGTCTGCCATGCCCTGGATCTAAGTGGGTGGCATATGGCATAATACCTCTCGACAGAGAGGCAGACCAGGGTCCAACCGCTCACCGCAACGGAAGAGGCTGCAACAGTTGCTTGGAGGTGAAGAAAGCACAGTTATAGATAAGAATAGCAATTATCATTATATTCACCTCTATTATTTATCTTATGCTATAAATCATTTAACACAAAGTAACTAATTAAAGTTCATAATAAAAGGCTTAAGGGACCAGAAGGGGGCTACGAACAATTGCTTTTGACATATTTCAGTGTATGGATTACCACCGCTTAAGTCAAATACATAAGATCTACACCTCTGTCTACCTCTAGCGAGTTTACCAGCTACATCTATATTCACATAATTGCTCTTGTAAACGTTAGGGATTACTTCTGTAACGGTATACCAATAAATCAAAGAATTATAGGTATAAAAAACATAATTATAAAATAAATGGATGAGCATATTAATGTGACACACATCTTAAAAAATAATTCTTCCAACCCATACCCCTTCCAAATGGACGATTTTTAAATTTTCGGGCTTAGAAGTATAGAAATTACAGACCCTTTTTGCGGGGGAAACACATTTTAAGGGCGTGGATTACCAAATATTCATTAAAAAGAAAAGGTTCTTCTTAGAACTGACTTTTGACGTTAATAATTAACAAAATTATTATATGTTTTTGATGTTTTATACTTAATTACTCAAATACTTTTAAAAATTTGCATGTCTTGAAGTCATTCTTTTTTTTATTCATAAAGCCACAAGGTATGCTTTCCGGTTTAATAAACTAACTGGTTTGTACAAAAGAAATAAATGGGATCTCCCTTTGATTGTGGTACTGTATATTCCTGGAAGTCTTAACACCCTGTTATATCCACTAATTGGCTTTTGCAAAGAGGTCTTCTCTTCTTTAAACATCATATTTTATTAAAATGAAATTAAAATGCGATCTACGGAGTATATAGTGTCGAAAATTGTTAAACATTTATAAGTATGTTGGTGAAATGCTATGCTTTATGGCGTTCAGATACAATTAATTAATTCTTGAATTAATAATATAATGTATATATTGTATAGTGCAGTTATATGAGTTTGGATGTCCTATCGGATTCAGGACCTTCATAGGGATCCAGCCTCTATAAAGCGGAAACCCAAAATAAGTGGGAAAATCTTGCGGTCTAGGACAAATTACCTCCCGGCACAACCGTTGTCCAAGAAACAGTATAGTCTCTACCATGTACTGAACCCCAGACCCTTCATGGGTTGTAGTAGGACAGATATTTTTTAACGAATAAAAATCTCATAGTTTGTTTAATAAAGGCTATTTCAGAGACCGCTTAGGGTTTCAGGATCTTTAAGTAAATTTCATTCAGAACTTTGTCTTTGACTTTTGACTCTTCTTAAATTAAAATTTGAAAATTTCCACGCCTTTAAAGTTTCTACTATAAGACATAGCTGCATGGGACAGTTAAATGAAGTCATTATATTTTTGGTTTATGTTACACTTAAATTGTGGCGATTCATATTTTCAATGGATCCATCCATTTAATAATTTGAGTTTGGTTTAATTTTTTTTTTTTTTTTTTAGGGTTTCATTTTTGCATATGGAAAAAACATGAATAGAATAAACTGATATAAATGCTGACTTAATTTAAAGTCATGTTTTCGCACTTTCTTCTCCATTCAGAAAGAAATTTCCATTTTTGTACAATGTATATGGTGAGTTATTTTGTTGAAAGGTGTTAGGTAAATTATAGAATAATCCTTTGTCATAAATCCTGCTTTTGATTAAATAGGAAGCGCTGATCATTATACAGGGTGTCCCGAATTTAAATGGCAAAACTTAAGGAACTTATAGGGGACCGAAAAACTAAGACAAAAAGTTTTTTAGAGATTTGCTCGTTTTCGCTTAGTTTTAGAGAAAATCGCAAAAAAAGAAACAAAACAATTTTTCATTTTTATACTTATTTATTTACATTTATATTTATGTTATGTTCTTTTTAATGTAAATATTGCTCAAAATCCTCCATGTCCTCTTGCACCAATGCAAGCATTACATCTAGCACTCACTTGATAAATTGCAGCTAAACATTGTTCTGATGATATTTGGTGCACTGCATCTATGATTCGGTCTCTTAATTGCTTCTTGAGTTGATTGACACCGAATAAACTTTCTGCTTCAAGGTTCCCCATACGAAGAAATCCATGGGTGTCATATCAGGTGATCTGGGTGGCCAAGTTACTACTCCTCCAAGTCTAATCCATCGTTGTGGATAATTTATATCCAGCCAAGCTCGAGCAACTCTGCTATTATGAGCTGGACATCCATCGAGTTGGAACCACATTTCAATCCGCTGTTGTAAGGGAATGTCATCTAAATAATTAGAAAAGTCGTTCTCCAAAAAATGTGTAAATGTGATACCATTCAATCTTCCAGGTAAAAAATATGGTCCCACCAGTAATCCGTTACAAATTCCAAGTCAAACGTTAATAGCAAATTCATGCTGAAACCTATTCTCTCATAGCTCTGATAGGATTTTCAAGCCCATACATGATAATTTCTTTGATTAACAATTCCTCCTCTTGTAAAGGTAGCTTCATCGGCCATTAATGGAAATAAATTATCATCGCGAATTTTTTCAAGAAACCAGTTACTAAAATTCAATCTCTTGACGTAATCTTGATGTAATAAATTCTGAACTTTTGGAAGATGGTCTATTAAAAGTTAACGAAAAGACTCGTCGATTAGGCACTCTTCTATTTGGAAATCGGCGCGCATACTCCCGCACCGCTTCTAAAGCATTACCGTTACAGAAACCATACACAAAAATCATATCAGCGTATTCAACATTAGAATATGTAAGCGGCATTGTAGCTGATGGTATTCACACAAAAATATCTGAGTAACTGACTGAAGACTGATTTAGGAATCATAATCCTAGAAGGAAGCCAAAATGTAAACAAATAAAAGAATGTAAAGGATAACATTAAGTGTTTACATATCTCACAGCCTAGCCTGACGAACTTTGAAAGGTGATAATCGCTACCTGTAACATTTTTGTTTTGTTTCTTTTTTTGCGATTTTCTTTAAAACTAAGCAAAAACGAGCAAATCTCTAAAGGACTTTTTGTCTTAGTTTTTCCGTCCCCTATAAGTTCCTGAAGTTTGGCCATTTGAATTCGTGACACCCTGTATAATTAAGTAATCTTCAACACTAAATCACTTTATAAAAAGAAACTTTATTGGAGAATGAAAATTATAACATAGTAACTAGGCTAATTGCTATCTAAAAATGACAAGACAGCACATTGCTAGGCGGAAAACATATATATATAGGGATAAGCGAGGAAATGAGTCAGTGCTGATGTTGCGTTAGCGTGGGACCTTAACTCCTCCTGGGAGAAGATTCTGCAATACTCCTGGATTGCTAGTTTTACAATATTTTGGTACTGTATTTCATTAGTACGTAGTTACGTACAACTGGTGATAGTGTTGGTAGATTAAAGTAAGATACAATCATTTCAGGTGCTGTGAGATTTATTACATTTTTCTTATTATACAAATAATAATAACCACATATGCAAAGTATTATAAAGATTACAATGATTAAGCTATAATATCATTCATTAAAAATAAAAGAAGTTTCAATAAAGGTGGGTAAAGAAATAGTAACATTTTGCATTAGTTGTAATTTAAAAGATTTATACGAAGGTTTAAATTTGAAATACAAATTATGAATATAAGTTTTATTAAAATTAGAAATATAATCATTATTACTAACAGTCACAAGTGCTACTCGTTGTAAAAATTTAGAATCATAGTGACCATCATTAAGTTTAGAAATTATTACAAGTCAGACCCGGATTTATATCTAATAAAAATTGTGAAATATGTAAATGTGAAATAGGTTATTTTTTTAATAATTTGTAAGTAAAATGGAAGAATATGTAAAATCAAAATCGGCGAAAAATGCTTAATTTATTAATTAATTTTTTTTAGAAGTATGTATATTTATTAAAAATGTAATTATTATGGACACAAAATTTTATTGTTTGAAACAATGTAGATTTTTAAGTTTTCAAACAGTTAAGACCGAGGTTAAGGTCTTAAATTCACTATGTGACGACTGTAGGATTTTTCTACATCCACTGAAGTCAATGGAGCGTACTTAAAGCTCGCTGTATGAGATGGTGAAAATTCTTCTTCATGATTTCGAACATCCAGACCCCTGTGGATTTTCGCCATGAGCATCATTTCTTTCCAGCCTGGTTTTTTTTCTCTACACATCTTGCAATTTCTTCTTCATTGTGGTTCCTACTTCTCCATATGCTTCTTCTAGCTTCTGTCTACCGTTTGTATGTCAAATAATAGTGCATTTAATTTTTGTTCTATTAACTGTGTATGCATATAAAAATAATAAGCTGTGTCTTATCTATTTAGTTCATTAATAAATTCTTCAATCTTGTTATAATCATTATTAATAGTTTTTACACCTTTTTCATATTTATCAATCAATTATTTATTCGTTACAATTATGTTTTTTCGTTGATATTATTTTGAATCATGTTGTTGTATGCTTCATCGTCGGCATCCATGTCCCCTGTTAGCAATGATGTAGCTGATTTTTTTGAGTAAATTTTAAAATTCGTAATTGATTCTATAGTTTGTATGCTATTCAATAAATTATCATAAATGTCGGCTTCATTAAATTGTTTTAGTAATGTATAAAGATTATTAACTTCATTTGAAAGTAAGTCTGTCCTGTTATAATAAGTATCAACAATTTTAATGTTATTTACCGCATAATGAAGAATACCTGAGGATTGTCTCAAATCTCGTATTTTTTATACATTACATTGTATGGAGAGTAAATAAGATTTCTTTATTTTATTAGGACGTTTTATATTATTAATACGTTCATTTTAATTTTATAATGTATACTATAGTTTTAAATACTAACTTCAAATAACTTATTTTCTTGTATTTTATTGTTATATGGTTTTTTAAGCGGTTTTTTTCTACATTTTTCCTGCTATTGTAAAACTTACTTATAAAAGACAACTTTAATTAATTAAAGTCACTGTTGTTTAAACATGTAAAGGAAGTTCGGAACATATAACACAACAACATACAACACTTATTGCTGCTTGTAAATGTAAAACTGTAAATAAACGTTTTTTCTTTTTTTTTTTTTAATTGTTATATGGTATATTTTTTTAAATAGTTTATTTGAAAAGAAAAAAAAAGACTGGTTTGAGTCCCGGTCCTGGTCATATCTTTTCTTTTCAAATAAAACATTTTCAAATAACTTACTTCCGTAATTTCATGTATGGCAGCCATGTTCTGACATTGACTATAAATTATTCAGCGATTTTGTATCAGCCATTTACGCGAGTAAATAGATGAAAATTCTATATAATCATAATTTGTTTTAATGTTATGTATCAGAAAGAAGGCCTAATTAAATATTAATATCTCAGAAATAATCTAATTATACAATAATTTTTCTTTCTGATTCGTTATCTTAAGTGTGAGCTTCTTTAAGTTGAGGGTGAATAATTTATTTGTTGGAAAAGTTTGAATTGAGATTATGAAATATTCTTTATTAAGTTATTAGAAGAGAAATCTGATAACGGAATGCCTTCAACTACTTCCAATTAAATGAAAATCTGATAGTGCAGCTGTCCGTTACAGGAATTCCTCAGAGGTTGCTCGAAAAATAAAGAAACAAAAATAAAATAGCAATATCTTCTTCATTATTCTTTCAGTTAAACAAATTTCTTTTTCTACCGCTTTGTCTGCTTGTTCTCTTATAATTATCTACCTTAATGGAAACCATAGTTACATTATCAGCCAGCAAAGAGATATACATGCCGTTTTTACCCATAAAGAAATTTTTAGAGCAGTCTACTTTGTTGAGAAAACTTAGTTCCGTTATTATTATGTTTAATTGAAATTGTTTCTCACTACACTGTTTGACATTTTCCTGTTAACTAATATATTATAACTAATTTGATGCATAATAATTCAAAATTAATTGTGTATATGTGTACTAATTACGATTGAAATCAGGGAGGGGAAGGACAGGCTCTAAAATTTAAATAAATGCCAAATATCAAAAACGAATTTATAGTTCATGTCGAGTATACAACCAGCTAGTAGATATTAACATAAATAATACAATTATCAAATTTAAAATAAAGCACCACTAATTTATGTTTTAAATTAATAAATGGATGGATATTGGAAATAAAATGAAATATTATAAAAAGTTTTGGCCGTAAATATTAAAAGCACAGACTATAGCACAGACTAGGTAAAAAGCTCATATTGATAAATTGGACTTGGTTTTGAAACGGGAGTGATCAAAACCATCTGTAATACACGTCCTATTGAAACATATATTTCTATAACTCTTTGAGAGCGATTTGCCTTTTCCAGTTTGCAATGATTGAAGGATGCTTTCATAAATCTTTGCAATCATAAAAAAAAACGAAATAAATATTGATGAATGAGAGCGGGTTCATACTGTGTGGTTTCCTGGGAGAACCGTGATTAACAGGAGCTGTTTTATTACTAATAACTGTTATTATTAACAGTTGTAACATTAACAACTAAATGTCTTCGATCTTCATTTAAGCATCCTAGGAGGAAAAGGGTGTTATAGCGAAAACTTAACGTTTTTACTATAATACTTTTTTAATGTAAACTAAATAAACACCCCGAACATGTAGGTTTGTATAGATAGTTGGGACTTCAACTGCTCTGCCGAATCCTCCAGTGAATAACTATATAAAAAAAAAATTGAATATTAACTTGTTTTTTCTAGTCGACGATTTTAAGCACTCCTTGTCTTACCTATAAATACCTGGGCACATCGGGTCTATTACACTTGATTATTAGGCTTCATTTCAATAAGGGAGAGTGGTACAAATCCGCCACCTCGAGCAATTCCGCCACCCCTCGTTTTTGGTTGTTGCGTTGTGGGGAGACGAACGATGGTCCGGTCCTCCGCTAGCGATAGACACGGGAAACAACTGGCAGTACCGCCATTGATGTTATTGTCTGTAATATCAGTTTTGTTTGAATATGAGTGAATCTTCATAATTTTTTGTTATTTTACCAACATTTACAACCCGTGGTATTGGGTTGAAGGTAAGTGTTTCTTATTTCTATTGAAGCATAAGTTGGTTCGTTATAGTTTCATGTATTTTCAATTAAAATTTCATTTGTTTTCATCAAGCCGTTTGGTAGCTGTAAGGTTTCAACTACCGTAATGGCGTAGTGGGGTAATTCCGCCATGTTTGTATGGGGCAATATCGCCATACGGCAGTTCTGACAGCAACACCCCAGGAATTCCGTTTTTGGGGAAAATGAAGCAGTCAAAAGAAAAAAAGAAGGGAGGCCTAGAAGCTAAAATCAAAAAGGAGAAGAAAGATAGACCTGATAAAAAAAAAGATGTTCAAGGAACGAACAAATCTAAAGGCGGTGTTGCAAAGAAGATAAAGTTAGATATTAACAAGATGAAAACAGAAAGAAAGTTCATCTTAAATATTTTTCAATTGATTCTAAAAATTTAAACGTAAATTAATGACTTTCTGCTTATAAAATGTCATACCTACTTATACATTTTTGTATTTTTCAATGAAACGCATATATATTATGTTGGATACCAATATATGTAGTCCTATCCATTACCCTATTCATCCCTATTGCTGAAAATATGTTAAATAAAGCATATGGCGGAATTGCCCCACCATGTGGGGGAATACCGCCACTTTTTGTATA
Organism: Arma custos; assembly: GCA_037127475.1. Taxonomy (NCBI): domain Eukaryota; kingdom Metazoa; phylum Arthropoda; class Insecta; order Hemiptera; family Pentatomidae; genus Arma; species Arma custos. The sequence goes on along the minus strand of CM073759.1, from coordinate 29,249,483 downwards.
TTTATATATTTTTAAATATTATCCTCAATAACGAAGGTAAACCATATATAAAAATATTATAAGGTAGAGAAATAACTAATTCAGGTATACAAACGTTCAAAAACTGTTTTAAGCAAAATGTCAGGGATTGGCAGAGATTTTTTCCTTAGGGTGGCGCCATTACCCCACTCTCCCCTACTATATGAACTAATTTCACTAATGAAAAAAGAATTGAAGTCGATAGGGAAGTATGAAATAAATAGTGAAACCTTGAATGTATTATGAGCAGGGAAATATGTAATGTTGCATTTGTTCGGTTTCATATGGTGTGCAACAGTATGAGTACAATCTACTCTTGAAACGTCCCAAAAAGAAAGTTTAATGAGTGGACTGAATCTCAAGAACTACAAATAAAATGTATACATACGTGTATATAGTAGCTGACTCAACAGACGTCGTTCTTTTCAAACATTTAAATCCGAAATCATCCGAAGGTTATTTTTTATTTTTTAAATGTATTGTTATTATTTGGACCATTTTTATGAAAATATACATAAAAACAAATCATAAAAATATCTGAATTGGCAGCGTCCAATATCACAACTTGACCTATTAATTGCGTATGAGTATATCTGCTAAATGTGTCAAGTATAATCTTAAAACAGTTTTAATTAATGAAAAGAAAGAATTAATTCAAGTCATATTTTTCTGCAATAAATAAATTTGGATAACATTTTAAATATAAACAAAACAGGAGCGTGGACGAATTTTCAGCAAAATAAATAACAGTGTAAATAATTGCTCTCTTCCGGACGCTGTGTAATTACAGACTGAAACACGAGAATCAGGTACTTACAGCATATAAGCTTCAATATTGTGTGGTTTCATAACAATAGTTAATTTAACTAATTAAAAAGTGTTACCTATCGTATGGAATTGTGAATCTAAACCATCCTAGAGCCCGCTTGAATATATATATATATATAAAATGATATTTGATAAATTTATAATGTTTGTATGCCTTTGGATACAGAAATAAAGACGGAAATGTATCTCTGAAAAAAAAACAAAAAACATTTATTTACTATAAATATTTATATGTCTTAAATAATTTTCAATTAATCATTCCCTCACATGAAAAAAAAATAAGAAACAGTAATCAATGCCTTTACTTCTTGTTTATTTCAAATTTCAATTTAAGGGTTTCAATACCTTAACACGCTGTAACCCTACATTAAAACTATTTCCTCTTGTAATTTTATTTATAACAGCTGTTGTTTCGAGACGGCTGTGACGCTATCGCAGCAAATACAAAATTAAGAAAATGTTATTATATTAACGACGTGGTTTTCTTTACACACACACACACAAACACACACACACACACACACACACACACACACATATATATATATATATATATGGTTAATCTTTACGACACGAAATCAATATTATAGGTGAAAAAGAATTTTCGTTTTGTTTTTATTTCAATTACATTATTTGTAGTAATTTTGTGCTTATTAACTAATTTTATTTTTCTTATTTGTTCTTTTGATGTGTAATAATATTTTTGTTCCAACTGCTTTAATGTTTACTATGTTCAATATTTTGTTGTTTAAGTTTTGTTTTAATGTTGTACTTTAAATTTAAGGTTAAGTCTTATTTATAATTAAAACGAAAAATGTAAAACACTGGAAAACAACATGAAAGTACAATTGTATGTAATGTACTATATATGTACGGAACATGCAGAACAATAAACGTCCTTCACGTAGGGGTACTGCGAGAAGGGGAAAAATATATAAAGATATAAAATATGTATATAAAATATAACTAGATGGAATCCCCCAAGATTCCACAAATAGTTATACCCGCCCTCCACAGATATTCGAGGCCCTCCAGTCTACTGCTAACAAAGACTAGGGTTTAAGAATGTAGACCCTTGACAGTATAATTCTTTCTGTAAACGCGTTTCCAGTTAAGCAGAAGTCAATAGCCGCCCTGAGGATTGGTCCCGGGACAACATGCTTCATTTATTTTCAGGGAGTGAAGTAATGACCCTCGTTCGCCTTCTGACCGCAAACAGCCATGATACATGGGTCTAGATCGATTTCTCCCTATCAATAAACCGATGAACAATCAGTTGGGTTTCATGGGGATTTTGTGAATCGGCAGGAAACGGACTAATTATAAATCTATGGGCAAGAAGCTGCAGCTCAATAGAAATCGTGGTTCGCAGCAATATCAGATTGGGAAACCCCTGTTTCCATGGGTTTATATATATATATATATATATATATATATATATATATATATATATATATATATATATATATATATACAGTCGAACCGCGGCATATCGAAACTCAGGGGGAACGAGAAAACTTCGAATTATCGAGGATTTCGATATAGCGAGGTTCGATTTATCGAGGTGATTTCTGACTGACTTCGATATATAGAGGTAGAGGTTCATAATAAAATATGTATATACTCAATGTAATATAGAAAAAATGTACCTATTTTATTAAAATATATATATTTAAACATATATGTACAACAATACAATTTACGCCAATTACATTGCTTATGATAGCTATTTTTGAATATTGAAATGAAGAATTTTTATGACAAGTATAACTAAAAGCAGTTAGAAAAAAAAAATACGTAATTAGAATAAAAACCATACTTCGTCATTATTTAACAATAAAACAATAGACTAAAAAACAGATACATGTTGAATTTGTGAGAAAAAAAATAAGCCAAGCTTTGAAAAAAATCGGAAATTGTAGTTTGTATACAACTGAAAACGACACATTATCCAATGCGTCATCCAATACTTAACCTAGTGCGACAGAAGACGAAACCTATTGCACAAGTGTTAGCAGAAACCGAAACAAACTGGAAACAAATGTGAGTGGGGGAGTTACAGAATTACTTGAGAAAAAAGACCGTTCTGAGAATGACAATGCTTCTCATAGTAGAAAAGATAGGCTTCATTGTAGAGAAGTTTTTCTATTCAAGGGGAATAGAAAAACTTCGATTTATCAAGGAATTCGCTATATCGAGGTTCGACTGTATATATATATATATATATATATATATATATATATATATATATATATATATATATATAATATATATATATACATATATCTGTGTGTGTGTGTAAAGAAAACTCCGTCCCTGATGTACGAAAGTTTTCTTAATTTTGTATTTACTGCGTGTGATAGCGTCTCAGCCTTCTTAACGCAATACCTGTTATAAATAAAATATACAAGAGGGGACAGTTTTAATGGATGATTACAGTATTTTGAGTTAATTGAATTTTATAAGAAATTTGAAGTAAAGGCATTGAATGCTGTTTCTTTGTTTTTTTAAAAGAAACAATTCTGTCTTTATTTCTAAATCCAAAGGCATACAACCATTATAAATTTATAAAATAGCATTTGTTTGCAATTATAATACAAAAAAATGGAAATATTTAGATTTGACTTTGTTGTGAAAAATAAAAAAAAACACCTCATTGACAGATTTTCGAAATTCCACCCGAATCACAAGCTGTAAACTTACATCAAGAAATTATGGAAACATCAAACTTTGCTAAGGTAAGAAAATCGTTAATTAAAAGGCACCAAAGTAGGAAAGTATGGATAACCTTAACGGACGAAATTTCAAAAATATATTTAGATGAACAAAAAAGAGAAATTCCTTGAGGTTAATGAGTCAAAATTTAGGGATTATAGCAAATAATTTTATTTTAGAGAATTTCTATGGCAGAAGCTCAAATGCTAACCAATGGATTAAAAAATTTAACAAAGAATGTGAGCGTTTCCAAATAAACAAAAAGAAAATTGTAATTTTAAAACATTTTTTAGAATGTTCTAGTTTTAGAAAGTTCTATGATTTTCTAATTGGTTTGGATTGTATAAAAAATTTCAAATTAATACAAAATGAAGTATTAGAGATCATACAATGTAACAATGCAGGAGAAAATAAAGTGACCTAAATTGAAGAGGATACAAAAAACAATAACTACTCAGCAAGTGATACTTATGATAATTTTACAAATTTCAAAATTCCTGATGTACTAGGTAAGCAAAATGAAGAAAATTTCTCTTCAGATTCTGAACAACAAGAAATTAGACACATGAACAAATGCGAAGTAAATTTCAACGAACATATTAACACAGATGGATTTGAAGTGATAGTAAACCATCTAGATTTTTATCAGCAAGCAGAAATAGATAAATTGATAGAAAAATACACACCAGTGTTTGCCAAAGATAAATATGACCTTGATACTGAAAGTCATTATGAGGCTCATATTGACTTGATGGTGGATAAATACTGTTACAAACGTCCAAACAGGTGGACATCGGAAGATAGAAGACAAATAGAAAATGAAATAGCAAAACTATTAGAGAAGAATTTGATTGAAGAATCTTATAGCCAATTCGCTGCTCCAGGAACTCTGGCATATAAAAAAGAAGATGAAAAAAGAATAAGGTTATGTATAGATTTCAGAGAAATGAACAAAATTGTCGTCCCTCAGTCACAACCTTTTCCGTTGATTGAGGATTAAATGGTTAAAACTGTAAACTGTAAATATTTTCTACTTTGGACATAAATTCAGTATTATGGTCAATTCCTTTGAAAATTCAAGATAGATACAAAACTGCATTTGTTACACAAGAAGGTCATTTTCAATGGACCTATCTCCCATTTGGATTAAGGATGGCTCACGTCAATATTTAGGAATAATAAATTTTCATCATAAATTTTACCGCACAGTGCAATTATTCTGGATCCACTACGCAATTTATTAATGAAAGATGTGAAGTTCATTTGGTCCACAGAACCTCAGGAATCATTTGATAAAATAAAGGCGTTGCTATGTTCAGAACCACATCTAAATATCTTTGACCCCGAATTAACAATGCCATTTACACGGACGCTATTGTCAAAGGAGTGGGAGCGGTGCTGAAACAAGAAGATAAAAACGGGGGCAGTAAGTCGGTTGCTTATTTTTCAAAAAAATTAACAGAAGCTCAAAAAAAGAAGAAGGCAATATACCTAGAATGTCTGGCAATAAAAGAAGCTGTGAAATATTGGCAGCACTGACTTATGGGAAGAGAATTTATAGTCTACTCAGATCATAAACCATTAGAAAATATGAACATCAAGGCTAGAACTGATGAGGAATTACGCGTTTTGACATATTATTTATCCCAATATCAATTCAAAAATTAAATATAACCCAGGGAAATTTGTATAAAAAATAAATCAAGGGAGAAGCCAAAATATGGTCTAATGTCCCATTTAGGTTCAGCAACACGCCCATTTGAAATTATATCCATTGATACCATTGGTGGATTTGGAGGATCTCGGTCGACTAAATTATTTCTACATCTTCTGGTTGACCATTTAACAAGGTATGCTTATATTTTCACATCACGAAATCAAAGCGCCAATGATTTGATAAAGCTAATAAAAAATGTGACATAAGACTAAAATATTGATATGATAAGTATAATGATATTAACGGACTAATATCCTGCAATAAATTCCAAAGAATAATAATAATAATAAGGTATAAAATGTATAATAATCAGATATAATTTAATAGAATCAAGGAAATATGCATTGGTAATTAATGTATTTTCCCTTTATATTTTATAGATCTCAGTTCCTTCGGACCCCCCCATCACGTGATCTTTTTTCAACAGTATTTCTTTTATTTCTTGGTTCCGAAATACCTCTTACATCTATTCACCGATACCTTTTCTTTTGTATTCCCTCCCATTCAACCTATTCAATTTCGAATGAGAGTGTAATCCAGAAACACCTTGCTTATGCAGAATATTTTTCTTTGTTTGATTTGGATTTTTATATTTTCTCTCTAAATATGGCTGCTAAATTCACTCTATACTGTCAGATTACAATATCCTAGATTTTTATTATTTATATTTATTATTATCGTTAATTGTCTAGTTGAATATCTAAATCGATGTTCAATTATTTATGTACGATGTGATGTAATCAATCATATACAATAAAAATTTCTTGTACAATAAAAGGGAGTTTCGGTAATAATGAAATAAAATAATAAAATCTTAAACCAAAGCTACCGTGTTGTATAATAAGGCAAATATTGAGTCCCTGGTAGAACAGCAATATACACTGTGACATCAATCACGAAGAAAGATGCTGATTTATTTTCCCGTCTTGGATACGAACAATCTCTGTCAAAGTAAACACAAGGGAAATACGTTTTCACAAAATATTTGCACGCGTTTCATGAACGAAAATAATTTAGATAGCATATACTTTAAATGTAATTGGTTTTCCTTCAATTTGTCATTCATTTTTAAGCAATAAGGACTGTAAACTTTTTTTGAAAAATCCTGTTCAGAATATATTTAAATCATTAAAATTTATATACAAGTTTTCAAAAGATAATTTATTTTAAAGAAATGTTAAATGATTTGGATGATTGAGCCGAATATTTAACATTAACAAAAATACATAATTATTTGTTACATATATATTGTATATATTATTTATATGTTTTATATATATGTGTGTATAGGATGTTCACACTAACAATAACAACCACTGGTAGAGCGATGTCACGGTGAGACAAAGGTTCTGGGCTCAAAACCCGGCCGAGGGCCTATCGTTTCTCTTTAAAAAAAAAAAAAAAAATATTTATACTTAAAATTCTTTTAATAAAATGCATTGAATATTATGCAATTTAATATTTAGATATAAAGAAAAAAATACAACAAAGATGTAAAATTGTTTACAATAAACAAATATAATACATTGTTGTATACAAATAATGTTGTCCATTATTAACCAAATCTGTAATCGCGGTTTTTTAAATGTTTTTTATGTTTCATATTTATATTTTATTGTGTACGTAAGCCAAAAATCAATATATGTAAAATTAGATTCATTCTTTATTTCTTTTTTTAAATTAAATCTATTAATAAAATGGATTAAATCACTTCTTTCGTTGTTAATAATTTCGTAATTGAAGGCATGAGTTGAGAAATGAAGAGCTCCAAATGCCTACTGCTTCAGCGAATCTGGGCATTCAATTAAACACTCCATGTCAACATCAATACTGTGGTGACATTGAAGCGAAGCAACCCCTCACTCCGAAAGGCTTGAGAATAATTTAACAATATGAGCGCGGATTGAAAGGGTCTCTCAAGGAGAAAGTCTGTAACAGTAATATATCTATTGTAGGAGAGCGTCTCCCATCATCCCTCACTAAATCTTATTTACCCCAATTTCAATTTCCTGAAAGCGAAAATATCTTCGGAGAAAAGCTATAAAAATTGCTGTTTCAATGATCCAATATTTCTTTTTTCTATTGTACATTTACCGTGTTTGTAGTTTGTCCAGATAATGTCCTAAATACCGAACTGAGTTTGAATTCTGCAAAGTATTAATATTGAAAAATAATTAGGGGCGAGATATACCAAAGTGAAAACGTAATAAACATCTTCTGTTTTGCCTTCATATTTAATCTTGCTAGTTATATAATATAAATGCTCATGATTTTTTTTTTAAACTTTGGCAGCGTAATTTTTCAATCCCAAAATGGATGGATAATTATCTTAAGGTCAATATCTGATTTAAAAAAAGAAGATAAATGTAAAAAATCTTAATAAATGGAATATTTGAGGCAAAATCACTCCACTAATGAGATTCAGAAACAGGCCATCATAAAATATCAGGTTATATATATTATATAGAATCAGTGTAAAGCAAGAAGGTTCGACTTTTTGAGAAATAATTGAGTTGGACTTTACTTTTAATGATGCCAATAAAATGTTTATATATTTTAGAATATATATAATTAAAATGTATATGTACCTTTTACAGAAATATAATTTTTTTTTTTTTTGATTATTTTATTGAGTTGTACAACTGTAATACATACATCTAGTACAATTGCTATGAGAGTAAATAATACATGATAGGACATGTAGAGATACTACCCACTGGCAGCACTCTAATAAAGTTCTATAATAGAAGGTCCCGAGGCCATCTTCTCTTCAGACGCCTAGGAGGATTGTCCGGGATGGAATTGGATGCAAGGATGGAAACTAGTGGGTTTGGATGGGTTTGAAGTTTATTGTGGAATGATAGGTATCTGGAATGGGCTAAATCGGTAACATATGGAACGTTAAGGTCATTATGGATGGTTTTATTTGTGACAAAATAAGGAGCGTTTAGGATTTTGCGAAGGATTTTGGATTGCAAGGATTGGATACGAGAGGAATTCGATGGTTTGGTGGAGCCCCATAGTTCAATTCCATAAGTCCATATAGGCCTTATAAAAGTCACATAAATAAGTCTTTTGTAATTGATCTGAAGCTTTGAGCGCTTATCCAGTATGTGTTGAAGTAGTCGGAAACGTCTAGCTGTTTCTTGTCTTTTCAATCTTGTGTGAGGGTTCCAAGTAAGACGCTTGTCTAAGTAGAGTCCCAGGTAGCGAATCTGTTCAACAGGGATAAGTGGAGTACTATTAAAGAATACAGTAGGACAGGAAGTTATGGGTTTTCGACGAAGGGTAAAGGTAATTTGATGGGACTTGCTGGGATTGATTTTAATTCTCCAATTCCGACACCATTCTTCGAGGCTTGATAGGTGTAATTGAAGGGATTGGGATGCTATATATGGGTCGTTGTTAACTGATAACACACATGTGTCATCAGCATACGTGGAGATGAAGGTGTTAGGATGGGTTGGAATATCAGCTGTATATACTGAGTAAAGGATAGGACCGAGGATGCTACCTTGAGGAACGCCAGCAGACTGGGAATAGAGGGATGAGTAGGAACCTTTATGACTTACTTTAAATGTTCTGCCAGTTAGAAAGGAGTGAATGATTAAAAAGTATGTAGGAGGAAAAAAGTATGTAGGAGGAAAAATATAATTTTAAATCAATAATATAAAATTAAATGTCATGCTGACTATTAAGTAGAGAAATTAATTTTATTATAATTTCATATTGTAAATCGTGAATTATTTAATTTGTTTTTAATTAAATCTATAAATATTTGGATTACTTTCAGTTTTTCAAATATGTAACGCCATTTGGACCCCATTCGGCCATATAGTAACATACGCTGACTACAAACTCATTAGGCTAGTTATGAAAGAGAACTTGAAATAAATTCATCTGGAAATGCTCATAAATAAAATAAGTAAGAAATCACAGACCAAGTCGTTAAAAGGAAAACCAAATTATGAAAATTATAAATGTTATTAGCGGCAAGTGAATCGCCTTGATAGGCAACTATGTCTGATTGAACAGGTTGTTAAAGTGTAGTCAGTGAATGGAGCTTAGGTAACCAGAAGAAACTCCTTTCCTTTGAAACTAGCTTCTGTCGAGTTAAATATATGGCAATATAGTTTTCATTTATAAGCCCATTTAGAGTTTTAACGCGGAAGAAGATCAATGACACTCTTCCTCCGAATCCTCGAAAAATATTCGAAAAATCAGTTTTGCACAATCTATTGACGAACTTATAAAGGATGTAGGTTTTGAAAGATTTGGTTATTCATTTACGCCACTCTGAGCTACTAAGCCTGATCGAACGATGCTACATTAGAGTCCTAAACAGCCATTCCAGATATAAAAAGGACAGGATCTTTTACAAATAGATAACACCGTACAGGCTAGGGACTGCCATTTTACATTGCCTCCGAAGGACGGCATAGCCAAAGATTTTTACTCCTTTCAAAAAATCCCTAGGCCACCTTCCAGGTTCCGAACCTACGGGATTTGGTATACAAGGTTGTTGTTATTGTTACGGTCACAGAGAGGAAGACGGAAACAAGGGATTAACGTCTTAAGCCCGTCGGCGGGAGAAATTAAGGTTGGATTAGAACCTTCTCGAACATAGTAGAACCGCCTCTTCTTTGTCAAAAGAGATCAAGAAGACTCTCGACAATCCCAGAATAGTCCCCCCCCCCTACTTCCATGTTCTAGAATGTCCGGCCTTGCCTATTTAAATACCCCCCTCGCCTCGAGTGAGACAGTTTGAGAGTAGACCAGGCATGGTGATGAACTTGTATTAAGTGAGTGTCAGTGTGATAGACTATTCAGTGTTGAAGCGGCCAGTGTATCTGGAACTGTGACAGTCTCGCGAGTGTAACAAACCGTTCCTGTGTATTAATGTGTGTGTGTTTGTCATATTTGGAGATTCGGTGTCCACGGTCGGTGGACTTTAATTAGCGAACTGTAAGTGTTAATTAGTATCTAGTAGTTAATTAGTTAAGAAGTAGTTGTAATTTTTTGGTATTTGTACAAGCTTATGTAAATAGTTAAGCTATTTAGTATTAGTAATATCTTATATTATTGTAATAATTAAATAGGAGTTAGGCCTAGATAATAAATATTTATAATATTGTTATTGTAAATATATATTAGTTTAATAATTTAATTGTTAATAGTTTAATTGTATCCGTTTTGTTATTTTGTTAATAAATATTAGTATCTTTAATTAAGGAATAGTTTAATTCATTTTAATACCCAGTAGCCCATAACATTATGCTAAACACATGCGGTGCTGCATTTCAAAATATTTTATTTTGTCTTATCCAATGTTAATAATAATAAGGTAACGAAGTCTATTTTGTAGAAAACTATGCCCAAACACCCATGCATTAATGTATATTAATAACTTTACGTGCCATTGTTTTCAGTTAATCACATTTTCGATAAATATACATATATACATAATATTTGGTAAGAATGGGATTCACCTGAAACATATAAAAAAACTTAATATCGATGTTTACATTATTTCTTAAAGCAATGCTTTATAATTACTATGTTATGTAAAAGCCGTTTTATTATTATTACAGAATTAAAATTTCCCAATATTAGCGAGCCCTTAGTTATTAACCTAATTAACCTCATTAATTAATTAATAGGTCCAATTAAGTATCCATTTTTAAAAGGAGGTATATTCCCCTGTTATATAGATCAAGTTGGTATAGATCAAGAGATCATCAAAATTGGTATTTTATTATCAATTCCAAATTCTTTTTTTTTTTTTTTTTTTTTTTTTGGTGCTACAACCCGGTTACAGGTCTTGTGCCAACGTCATCCAATTTCTAACTCCACCTGACCACTTTTGCTTGGATCTGCGTCTTCTTCTTTTTCCATGAATCGGGATAGTCAACAGCATTTTTGGAGATGCCGCGATAGAGTACTTTTCTTTCAGAAATTAGTGATTCCTTTTCAGCAGTTCCAGAAGTTGCCCAGCACTCAGCACCATATAGAAGTATGAGCTGTTGCAATGTTTTATAAAGATGGTGCTTCGTCTGTCTGGTAAGAATCCTCCTGCTTAGCTGTTTCCTGAATCCATAGTAACATCTGTTGGCGACTTCGATTCTTCTCCTTATTTCAATATTAGGATTATAGTACTGGGTAACCACAGATACCAGGTAAGTAAACTATTTTACCTTTTCAAATATATACGACCTGATAGTAACTGTCTCACCTTGCTCTGGAATTTCTTCTGTTACCATGTTACAAATTCTATAGTAAAGTTTAATCCAGGAGAATATTTATTAAATAAATTTAAAATGTTTTTTTTTAATTGTTTTTGGTTGGTTTATATCATCTACAAATTCATATAGAAACTGGATATTAAAAGGCATTTTCGACATAACTGTAATTCATACAGTTCTAAATAAAGATCAGTGAAATGGAAGATTCCACAGGACAGCCAAACTTTTGGAATTCAAATTTTTCATAGAATTGGAAACATACTCTATCTGTGCGTAGGGCTAGTAATTGAATAAATGTTTTTAGAGGATTATGTGAGCATATTAAGCTTATTCCAATGTTTTGAATTGATTTGAATGAAACTAGTTTAGAGCTTTATGGAAACGTAATATTTGTGATTTAATAGATTTTGTAAGTTCATAAGTCAGTGAGTGAATTTAGGAATGACACTACGGGTAGGGTTCTACCGATACCCCAAAATATCGATACCAGTCCTTTGCGATATATTGGAACAAAGTATCGATACCGAGAAAATATCGAAAGAAAAATATCGATATCACTCGGTATCGGAAGATTTTTAGTCGTTTAAAAGCACGGTTCGTCAAATGGCTACAAACATTCCATTGCCAGGAAAACGTCACACATTGGATAATCAATCAAATAGTGAAAGACCTTTTATTTTTTATTTTTTATTAGAATAATATGGTTCTCATTCGATATTCTCAAAGTATCGAAAGATCTTTCCGATATTTCACAGATGGCTGATATATAATTTTTTATTATGTTATGAACCCTATCTGTACATATCAGGGAAAGTAATTAAAAGAAAAAAATAATATATATACATAGTAATGAAAAATTCTTTCCATACCAGAAGAACAGGTTACTCTTTTGATATTCTCAAAATATCGAATGATCATTCCGATATTTCACAGATAGCCAATATCTAAATTATTATGTTAACAACACTATCTGTACATATTAGGGAAATAAGTTAAAAGAAAAAAAATAATATATATGCATAGCAATGGAAATTCTTTTGATACTAGAAGAACAGGGTACTCTTTCGATATTCTCAAAATATTTTCCGATACTTCACACATGGCTAATATCTAAATTTTTTATTATGTTATGAACCCTATATGTGAAAGGCTAGCCTTTGAGCAGAGAGGATCTAAAAGCTTTAGCACCGAGGACAGATAAGAGGCTTTATTTTTATATTATATATTTTCACTCTTTCTTTTTTCTTTAAAATAGTTTTACATTACTTATTTTATTTATAAATTAAAAAAAGGGAATAATGTCAGAAAATAGCGATGGTCGGGATAAAAACCAGTAAGAAATAACAAATGTGATTCTTGATAATAATTTATTACATAATTTAGTTAATAATAATTCAGTTGATGATTCGAACATTAATTTCAGTGTTATCAATTCCAGATGGGGAGCTGACCCAAACATATCTTTATTATTTTATAGATCTACGATAAGGGTAATTTTTGATTATGAAGCAGTCATATACGGTGAAGCCCCAGATTCATCATTAAAAAAACTAGACGTAATCCAAAACCGTTGTATAAGAATTTATATATATATATGTATATATATATATATATATATATATATATATATATATATATATATATATATATGTATATATATTTTTTTTTTTTTTATTATTTTATTGAGTTGTACAACTGTAATACATACATCTAGTACAATTGCTATGAGAGAAAATAATACATGATAGGACATGTAGAGATACAACCCACTGGCAGCACTCTAATAAAGTTCTATAATAGAAGGTCCCGAGGCCATCTTCTCTTCAGACGCCTAGGAGGATTGTCCGGGATGGAATTGGATGCAAGGATGGAAACTAGTGGGTTTGGATGGGTTTGAAGTTTATTGTGGAATGATAGGTATCTGGAATGGGCTAAATCGGTAACATATGGAACGTTAAGGTCATTATGGATGGTTTTATTTGTGACAAAATAAGGAGCGTTTAGGATTTTGCGAAGGATTTTGGATTGCAAGGATTGGATACGAGAGGAATTCGATGGTTTGGTGGAGCCCCATAGTTCAATTCCATAAGTCCATATAGGCCTTATAACAGTCACATAAATAAGTCTTTTGTAATTGATCTGAAGCTTTGAGCGCTTATCCAGTATGTGTTGAAGTAGTCGGAAACGTCTAGCTGTTTCTTGTCTTTTCAATCTTGTGTGAGGGTTCCAAGTAAGACGCTTGTCTAAGTAGAGTCCCAGGTAGCGAATCTGTTCAACAGGGATAAGTGGAGTACTATTAAAGAATACAGTAGGACAGGAAGTCATGGGTTTTCGACGAAGGGTAAAGGTAATTTGATGGGACTTGCTGGGATTGATTTTAATTCTCCAATTCCGACACCATTCCTCGAGGCTTGATAGGTGTAATTGAAGGGATTGGGATGCAATATATGGGTCGTTGTTAACTGATAACACACATGTGTCATCAGCATACGTGGAGATGAAGGTGTTAGGATGGGTTGGAATGTCAGCTGTATATACTGTGTAAAGGATAGGACCGAGGATGCTACCTTGAGGAACGCCAGCAGAATGGGAATAGAGGGATGAGTAGGAACCTTTATGACTTACTTTAAATGTTCTGCCAGTTAGAAAGGATCGAATCATTAAAAAGTATGTAGGAGGAAGGAATTGTCGGATTTTGTAAAGGAGACCTGGGTGCCAGATTCGATCAAAAGCCTGTTCTACATTGAGAAAGGCTCCTGTGCAGTACAATCTTTGCTCCAATGCAGAGGAGACAACATCCACCACACGATGACATTGCTGGATAGTGGAGTGGGATGTTCGGAAACCAAACTGGTCGTCTGGGATTATTCGGTTACTATCTAGGATGGGATAAATACGTTTTAGAATGAGTTTTTTGAGGATCTTGCCCATTATGGGTAAGAGGGAGATAGGACGGTAAGAGGATTAGAGTTCTGGAGGCTTTTTGGATTTTGGGATCATTTTTACTATAGATAGTTTCCATGTATCAGGAAAATAGGTAGTACGGATTACAGAATTATATATGTATGTGAGGAATAGGATAGCTTTTCGAGGAAGGGATTTTAGGATGTGAGCTGTAATAAGGTCATGTCCAGGAGCTTTACGGGAAGGTAAACTATGAATAATATTGGATATTTCTGACGGATGAAAAGCCTTAGGTGGGAGAGACATTCGGAGTGGGATATCCAGTTCTGCTTCAATACACTCAATGTGAATAGGGTTGAGGATATCAGGGTTAAATTAAAGAGATTAAATGTTTTGAGGAGGTGTTGAGCGTATATGTGAGATTTTTCTTCATCAGATCTGGACATATATATATATTTATATATAAAATTTAGATATCAGCCATCTGTGAAGTTTCGGAAAATATTTTTAGAATATCGAAAGAGTACCCTGTTCTTCTGGTATCGAAAGAATTTTTCTTTGCTATGAATATATATTATTTTTTTTTCTATTAATTAATTTCCGTGATATGTACAGATAGGGTTTATAATAATAAAATTATAGGGTTCATATAGGGAAAGGAAACATATCATTCTATTTTTTTTTAGAATATGGAAAGAATGTGCCGTAGGATATATACAACTTTTTATTCAGGTTTCAGTTGGATGAGGAAAAAAAAAAAAAAAAAAAAAAAAAAAAAAAAAAAAAAGTCAGTTAACTGTTTCGATATTTAGTTTTCCATACCGATATAGATAAAATATCGGAAGAAAAGTATCGATACCAAAATATCGGTATCGAAAGGAACAGTATCGATACTGTACCCATATCGGTAATATCGGTAGAACCCGATATTACCCCTACGGGTCTACTCAAGATCCTCTTCCTAAAACTCTTTTATATACAAATGGATACATTCACTTATATAATTTCTTCCTTAAAATCTTTTTTTTACTTCCTGAATCTAGTTGTTTACGTTTTCTCCCAATGATACTTGAATACAATTTTTTTTAACCTTCAATCATATATTCCAAAACTAAGTACAAAAATAACAATCTTCTTGTTTCTTATTGACCTGTCAGTATTAAACATAAATAATTGTTCTGACTATCATAGATTTAAGAATATTAGTATATCTTAGATTTATTTATTATTTAATTTTCATTTGCACCTGCGCAATTGCACATCCAGCATGTTTGATCGAAGTGTCTTTCTCTTCGCTTTTCTACATGATCATCGAGTTTTGGAATAAAAATATCAATACTTGAGTAGGTCTCTTGGCCAATGTCTTATTAATCTTTTCTTATCAAGTCCAGGTAACAGGGAGTAGGAAAGCGGAAGAACGAGTGGGTTTGGGTGATATTGTGTCGATGAGTGGAATGTATATTTGTTATGAAAAAATGATTTTATAGTGGGAATGTTCATTACTTTGTGTATAGTGTGATTCGAAATATACCATGGTGCATTAATAATTTTTCTGAGAATTTTGGAATGTGTTGTTTGTTATGAAAAATATCTTAGATAGTAAAAGTTAAGACCGTGGAAAAAATTCCAACAAATAGCCCTTAAGTCTCCAAACTAAAACAGAAATTGAAATTATCTGTCCAATATTTCGCCTATTCAGGCATCTTCAGGGTAGATAGAGAAAAAAACAAAAGAACAAAAATAAAACAAAACGTGAATAATGCACCCAAGAAGCACCCCACCACCTCCAAGGCTCAAATGCAACTAATGAATCATAAGGAAGGTTACTCGACCCGGGCTGGATAAGGTTAGATAAAAACAGCTGATAAATATTGGAGAATTTGAAAATTCAACATACACTCATCAAATTATAAAAAGCACAACAGGAAAAAATAAATAATTGTAAACAACACCAAAACATAAGACAAAAACTATATGAAAAAATGAAAGTAAGATTGCATTGAAAAGAAAAACAACATTATCAAGACACCAGTGGATTTATAACTATTCCACAAAGTATATAAATTTTTCAATATTTTTTCAATATTTAGATAGTAAAGACATAGAAGTATGAAAGTGTCAAGTGCGTATTACGATACTCCTGAAAATTATTTTAAAGCCTGTTAAAGATTCACCATTAATTGGAAGCTGTGATCCTGTCTACGTATTTCCAAAAAAGGAGACGCTAATGCATCATACCATTACTATGTTAAATAAAATGACACCACTACTCGGCCTTGTGTCATAGTGTACTTTAATTGTGGAAAAAGAATTTAAAAAATGTTTACCTAAAGGTTTCGAAATATGAAACCAATATTTAATATGAAAGCACTTAAAAAAAACTTTAAAATCAGTCCCTATTCATAGATACATCTTTCGGGTAAAGTGCAATACAACAATGAGCGAATTTGGTGTTACTGATCGCTGTGGATTGTCAAACCAATATATCGCACTAGTTTTTCTAAAGTGACACAATTAAAAAATCGTTTTTGTATCGTGAGTTATGACCATGAAACAAATGGGTAAATTTCTTTATATCACTCATCAAAATTATATAAACCAACGTTCAGAGCTTGTCTGCCAAAAGCCACATGTGCCACTCTTTGTGTCCTAATGCTGTTCCAAGCTCACTAATAGTTTTCCCGTTTTTACAAAAATGTAGGTTTTTGACTTATGTTATCTTAGAAATACTAGTGTGATATGTTTGAAAACAAGATTTAATATTTGAAAAAATTAATTTGATGAAAATTGAAGTTGATGTCTTCATTATCATTTTCAACGTTTTCTCGATTTTATTAATTAATAAAATCACAATACAATTGTAAATAAATGTCAAGTATTAATAACGGTTACTGTAACGGTTATCAATACAGGTTATGTAAACCTGGGTTACTTACAGCTGATTTAGAAAGGTTCCACAATTACTGTACTTCCTATTGTTACATATTTCATATCCACGTTTAGGGGAGTAAAAAAAAATGCATGTATTTCATAATTTTTAAGTTTGCATTCATTATTTATTCAATAGTTATATAATTGTATAATATATATTATTTAAAAAAAATCCTGAATCCTGATTATATTTAACTTTTTTTTGCAAACATTTGTATTTCTTCTTATCTCTGCTGACTAACTAACTAAAATTAAAATAGAATAGTGTTGATTAAAGAGAGGAAGAGAGAGACAAAAACATGGTAAATTTTCTAGCCTAATACAAATAATGTAATTGAAGATAATATGAATGACGGGGTTAACGAACCGTATTTTAACAATGCTGCTAGAGAACGGGTCAAATTAGCTCAGCGAGGCAGCCAGAGCCGCTGCAGGACCAACTCGAGAATCAAAGGAAGATACAGAAAGTTCAAGGAACCATAATAAATTAAAATATTATTAAAGCTATACTTGATCAACCATCTAAGATATCCTCCTTCAATACTAGTGTTACTATAAAATCGAGACAATACAACTATCAATAGACAAAGTAGTAATATCTCATTTCGGTGAGTAAATATATCGCTCATTTAAAAGAACAACGAAATTACACGAAAATTGTAATTTTTAAATTAACACTTCAGTAGCAATTTTATTAGTTGAAGCTTTTTGATTCAGCTACGACATCCTGATATTCCGTCTCCAAAAAATTTTTTTTATTGAAGATTTTTTGGAATAATGACATAAGGTAAAATAATTTTTTATTTTATTTTGAAAAATCAAGCATTTTACACACAGAAAAAAATAAGATAAAAAGGAGATTTTTAGAAGCATTATATATCAATGACAAAAGAGATAATGTGGTGAATGACAGAAAAGACTCTAATGAAATAATTAAATTGTATTCACCAGTGATTTTAAAATTAAAAAATAAATAAATAAGAAGTCTACACTTATAGATAACACAGATAACATAACCTATCACATCCGCTGGTGGCAACAGAATGACTGATAATTCTGTAATAATTCTGTTTCAGTGAAAAAAAAAATTAGGCAATTTTGGCACTTGCCTCCTTTTCAATGTCAACGCCTCAACTGTTTTTCATAATCAATGCCTGAGTAATAATCAAGATTAGAGTCTTGAAAATTTATTAAAAAAAATGTTTGAAGGCAGAAGTTTCGGCCCAAATTCAAAGATCAACAGTTACGAAGAAGAAAAATACAATGTATAGAATGATAGAAATATAGAAAAATTAGTATCATACAATGATTAAATTATTATACCTATTTTCTCTTTACCACTTTACCTACACCACCGCTGAGTATCGCACAGACCATATAAGGTTTTAGAAGTGATAATTTAAAATAAGCATTGTCCGAAATGACGATAACAAAAACAAGGTACATGTAGGCAAGTGTTCATGTAGGCAGGTAACAATAGGGCCTAGGAGGGGGTAACAATATCGCAGAAGATGACATTCCTTAAGGAGACACCTAAAAATACATGACTTGGAAGTCTGAGAAGAAACCTAGAAGTACACTTTTTTAGATACAGATAAGTTTCAGTTTTATTATACATATGTTTTATGGCAAGACGTAATGAGAATCATTGTACCAATTTCTAAATGTATGTGTTAATAGTATCCTAAATAATATCTAGCGTTTTCATGATTGGACAGTTTATATAATTCCCTAATCCATCACCCATTAACATATTACTGATAATTCTAATAAGGTATTAAGTTGACTGTTTAGTAAATCGGTAAACATAACTAACCTCTGAAAAAAATCTACTTTAAAACGAAGTTAGGACACTAAAATATATAATAAGGTAAATATAATGGCATCCCATAAGTAAATAGTAATAAGTAGCCTCTAAAAGGAGAGAAAAAATATTTTTTTAAGAAGACAAAATAAATATATTGATCAATAGAATTCATAAAGTAATTTTTATTTTTTAAAACATAACCCTTGGAGGTTGGGGTTATTCAGTCTTAATTTCTATATATGGTAGAAACTCTACTGTTGTTAAGACAATGGATGTGCAGAGAGGTGATTTTCCTGTGATCATTGGCGTAACTAGAGTTGACTCCTGGGGGGGGTTAACCCCCACCAGTCAACCACTCCAACATATTACTCCCTTCAAAAAATATGTCTCGTAATATAGGTAAAATATATATTAAACTATAATGATGTAGCTTCATATTAATTAAATAGAGTATATTTTTTTATAAATGTTATTTCGGAAGTTATAAATGTTATTTTTGGAAGAGCAATCAAGAAGTACCTTTTATATACAAGTAACTCTATTTATAGGTTACAATAACTTACTATACTTAATTGCATAGGGGACTTTCTAGACCCATCCAGACTTTACTTCTAGATTCTATGAATTGTTTAAACTGTTCTTCTCACATTTGCGATCTAATTGTTGCCGCTATATGCCGCTACTGCCGCTATAAATATAATTAATTGTAAAAAAACAGTATTATGTTTTGTTTTGTCATTTTAGTGTACCTTTTATTCATTAAAATAACTATGTTTGCACTTTCTTTGTTGTGTTTTCGGAATTATTGACCTTTACTTCTGTAATCCCACAATAATAACTTTGAATTAAAGAATTGTTACTTACAATTTTTAAAAAATTTCTTCTAAGCAATTGGGGGGGGGGGTTACATCCCCAATAACCCTCCCTCGTTACGCCTTTTCCCGTGATCACGCTTTTTCCCCACAAAGGATTCACGTTTTTATAGGCTGGGCGAGCACTTGAGGGTCTGCAGATCCCACGCGATCCACCCGCGACTGTTATAATATTTATTGATTTATTTACCACAGCTGGATTTTAACCTGGGATCTTCAGTACAGGAACATAGCTGTTCTTTACACTCTGACCTTATCCCGCTCTCTCATTCCAATATTATATAAAGTGGATTTTGTACAAAATAATAATGATATGAGAGTTGAACATCTGAACGGACGAAAAATGATGAAGTTTATAAATACACATTTATGAATGTCCTCTACAATTTGTATATTTTTATTTGGTATCCTTAAATGATATTCATCATAGATTTCTGCCAGGCTCATCATAGATCATAGGCCTATCATAGACATCATAGATAGTCTTGATAGGAATGAAATGCTCAAAGTAATGAAAACTCTAGGGGTCCCAGAAAAGCTAATCGGATTAAGTGCGATGACCTTGGAAAACACCAGATGTAGGGTAAAAATCCAAAATATTTTGTCAGAAGAGTTTGAGGTGTAGAATGGTCTGCGCCAAGGAGATCCCCACTCACCTGTATTGTTTAACATAGCACTCGAACAAGCTGCGAGATCAATCAGGACCAACTCAGGAGGAACGATATTCAACAGGATGACCCAACACTTGGCGTATGCTAATGACGTGGTGATATCAGCAAGGTCAAAAGCGGCGCTCTCGGGAGCTTCGCAGGAATTTGAAGAAGCGGGGAAAAATTGGGTCTGGTAATAAATAAGGAAAAAACCCAATACATGATTCCCACAAAAAATGATAGGCAGGAAGAGCAGAGTCATGTGCAACTGCTCCACCACACATTTAAGAAAGTGGACAGCTTCAAGTACATGGGGGCTTTAGTGACACGAAGGAATGACATCACTGCAGAAATTAATGCAAGAATTTCAGCAGGCAACAGATGTGTCTTTGCATTGCGAAAAGCATTAAGATTTCGGAACATGTCACGGAGAGCAAAATTGTTGATCTATAAAACAATCTTAAGGCCGATTGTCTCGTACGCTGGTGAAACATGGGTCCTGACCCAGGAATGCGAGAAGATGCTGCAGATTTGGGAGAGGAAGGTACTTCGGCAGTTATTTGGGCCAGTATGTAACGAAGGCCAATGGAGGTCAAGAAATAATAGAGAGCTTCGGGAACTGTACAATGCACTAGACCTAGTCACTTATGTAAAATCAGCCCGTATAAGATGGCTTGGGCACGTGGAGAGAATGGGAGAAGATAGGTACCCGAAAAAACTATTATATGGCAAACCAGGAGGCAGAAGAGGAAGAGGAAAGCCCAGGTTGCGATGGCTGGGTGATGTGGAGAGCGATCTGCAGAGGATGGGAATCGGACAATGGAGAGGTCGAGCTGCTGACAGGGAAGACTGGAGAGGCGTTGTTGTGGAGGCCAGGGCCCTACAAGGGCTGTAGAGCCATGGAAGAAGAAGAAGAAGAATGATATTCATCTTTATTAAATCTTGTATGAGAGGAAAATAGTTGACTGGATGATCAAATGTAGAAAGGAGACAGTGGGGGGTGCAGTAAAAAAAAAAACACTACCAGATTGTTAGTCAGCCGGTGCACCCAACGGCTTCTCTCTCCAAATCGCCCTGAAGATAACCTACACTGTAGGTCGAAACGTCGGCACATAAATATAAGTCTAGTACTTATTCAGTGTTTTTTTTTACTGCACCCCCCAATTATCTCCTTTCTACATTTATTAAATCTTGTTTATTACCCGTCAATAAAAGAACGTAGATCGAATCATCTCCATTTATTAGCTATTTAATTATTAATTTGTTTATTTCAATACATCATAGAAATAAGAGATGAAGCTTACTAAAAATATTAGAAAAACATGTGTAAACTTAGGCTTAACAATTAAAATAACATGGTTCAAAGGTCACCGTGGCTTAGTGTATAGAAAATTATAGATTTTTCCTGTCTATGTAAGCTTATTGAAACACTGATTACACAGGCTAACAAAAAATTTTTTTAACTTTAATAGTTGATCTTTATAGATTTTTATGTTCGTAATCTAAATCTGGCCTTAGTTTTTTTTGTACCACCCATAGTTTTCTAGCTACACTAATTCACCTTCTTGTTAGAAAAACTAGGAAAATTTTTGCTCTCTCTTCCTGTACACATAAATGCTGGTTCCAACCGCAAACAAGTTCTTTTTTTTTAGTCTAGAGCCAAGAAATTAAGCTTTTTCTTTCGTTAAACCAAGATCCCTAACCAAGTCCTTCATCATCTTGTTCATCTGACTCTAATTGTACATCAGAAAATATTTCCGTTGGAATAGAATTTAAATTATCTGGTCCTGATACAAGACTGAACATACAATAAGCTGCTCGACGTTTTCACCTACTTCAACATTTACTGGACAAACGTTCTAGGTTCTCAATTAATTACAAAAGACTCCTTTACTAATTGATAACTGACAGTTATCAGACCTATTTGGACATACGGAGTTGAGCTTTGGGGCTCTACTAAACCATCCAATTCATCTCATATCCTTACAATCCAAAATCCTTCGTAAAATCTTCAATGCTCCTTATAATGTCTCAAAAAAACTCATCCATCATGATCTTAATATCCCATGATGGTCCATATGTTGCTGATTTGGCTCCATCTATATACCTATACTTCCATGACAAGCTCCATACACACTTGAATCCGCTAGTCTCTCAACTTACTTCCTATACTATTCCTGATAACCCTCCGAGGAGTCTGAAAAGAAGATGGCTTCGAGAGCTTCTACTATAGAACTTTATTGGAGTGCTACCGATGGGTAGATTCTCCATAAGTGTTTTTTGTTTTCATGACATTGGTTCATATCAGCAAATTTACTTGATGAAAAATTATTACAGTTGTAAATACAAATAAATTAATCTTAAAAAAAATTATCTGGTGGTTAAGGGACCGGATGGTGGATGGAAGGTTAGGGTAGCTTATTACCTTCTTGTTTTTGAGTTATGACCAGTAATATCGACACTGCAAAAGTAGCAATCATCGGAATGATTTCTTGGCTCCGTCCATATTATAGGAACAGCAAATTTAAAGGTTTTTTTTTCTTCTTTTTCGACCATTTCCTTAGATCTTCGACAAATAGATAACATACCTTATGCGGGGCCCAAGATTTATGCTGATCTGCAAGTTTAGTTCCAAAGTATGATAGATAAACCTTTTTGACAAAGTCTGTAATGCTTCTTTGGTGTCTTTTAATCACAAACTCACCACAAATATGACATAAACTGTCAGCAGAGTTTTTACAACCGCGATTAAATATTGTACTGAGCACATGTACAGGAAACGTGAAAGCGAGGTTAGGTTGACAGTAAACAAAACATCAGCTGTTAACAGAAAAAAGAATCACACTTTTTTGGCCAGCAAATGTGTTTCAGCAGTGCTACCGACTTCATCCACACCAATAGACCTAGTTTTTCAGTTATTTATTTTAAATACTAAAGGTGTTCAATTCTTTAAAAATCGTTTAATTTAATAAATTTAACTATGATACAGGTTTTTAATATCATATTTGGATTCAGCACCCTAAAAACTATAGGAATTAAGTTTCAAGGCCAGCCAATGTCCATTTGCGGTTTGGACCTAGAAAATCCATATTTCTCCAATGGGAAATTAGATGTTGCATGTTCACTGTTGTGTATGATATGTTATAATATTGAAATGGTCGAGACCGCATAGGAGGCCGTGGGGAAACCTCAGCGGTAACCTTACAGTATGATCGATTTGTATAACAATGTGGATCATGTTTTGTGAAGTATTTGTTTTTAATGTGAGAATTCATATTATAAAGCATTTGTAAATCGTGTTTATTTTGTTTCTTGAAGAACTACCTGAGCACAAATATAATACTCACGTAATAATAAATATATTTGTATCAGCAAAGGACAGATTAACAAAAAATATTGTGCATCGATTACCGCTCAATTAAATTAAAATAAATCGTTATAATTTAAAATAATATTATAAGCCATAATTAAAAAAGAATCGTGATATACCTCATTCATTAAACTACTGATAAAAAAAATTATTAGTTAACAATTTTGAATATTATTTATTTATTATGTACAATATATAGATCAAAGATATATGATGAATAAGATGTAAAATCAAAAATCTATTTAATTCATTCATTGTTTATTCAAAATTCAAATTTTAACGTAATATTTTTTAAAATTATTATAACAGCCACAGCAACGCGTGGCCGGGTCAGCTAGTAATCAATAAATTCAAAATATTATAAATGAACTCATATAATAAAAAATTAACTCATTACGTAGCTTGTTACCTTAAATGTTCTATTGTTACATGTTACAATAGGCTAGTACGCATGGATTTCGTTGAAAAGTCAATAATAGTGTTTGCTTTATTTTTTTCCAATTAAATATTATTAAAAACATCTAAACATCTCAATATTCAAGCACCTGCTTGTACTTTTCGAAATCTGGACTATTTAGGAATTTTGCGAAATTGGGCCGTAATTTATTATATAGGCCGTGTTCTGACATAGGGCAATTTTACCCTTTCAAGATTACTGAAATAATTTATCTTGGCCTTTTTTATGTTTGGCAATCATTAATTATGTTTATCATTTCATAGTTATTTAGTTGACAAATATTGTCATCAACTGGTAATTATGGTAATTAATCTATGTAAGTATGATTTGATCTATCCATATTCAGTTAAGCCTACGTTTTTTTATTCTTTGTAGATTTTATTAATTTGTTATAATTATTTGGGAATCTTTTATAAGTATATGAAAAGATGGAAATTTATTTGAATAAGCCCAGCGACCGTTTCAACAAAAAATCGATTATTCCCTAATATCGTATTTTATATACGATAAAAGGGGTTTTGTGAAATGATGTGGATAAATCAGTTTGTTCTGCTTCTTTAGATTTTTTATCAGTTATAGTAATCCCCTTAATGGCAGAATGACCTTTGCCCCATTATATTTATCTTATGAAATTTAGAAGCCCATGTTTACACAAGGTTTTTCTTATATTTTTGTAACCTTCTTGGTATTTGTATGTGGTGATAATGAACATTACTTTGTCCGTGTGTCTGAGCCTTGCTATTGGAAGGCCAAGTAGGAATCCTTATAAAACTGTCTACTTTTCATCTTGGTTTATAGAAATATGAGAGTTTAGTTTGTAGAGGGCTCTGAGCATCTTCCCATTTATTTTCTAGAGTAGCTAAGTTCAGCCTACATAATTTCCTATTCATGTGTTTGTGTGTTCATTTGTGATTTCTGTATATTATCCCTCATTTTCTGTTAAGTGAAAACAAAGTTTGTCACATGCTGATGGGCGGTAATGTTAAGGTTCAGATTCACGATCATGTAATTGGCGGATGAATCTATACGGTTTATAGGCCAAGAAAGAATTCTTACACTTTTAAGACTCCTTTAACCAAGTAAGGATCCCCAGTAAAATTATTTAATATTGGGTTATCAATATTAAAAGTTTTAAGAAAAGTTTCTCATATTTATATCGATGAAATAATCAGAGAGAAGTTTTCCTCTTCTGTGCGTGATTGTGTTAATACGTCATTATGCACACTCAAGTATGTATATGTATTCACAAGCATTGAGGAAGGATTAATTAGCCTAACACAGGCTGTTTTCAGTTGTTTTAGATTTTGTTCACTATTACAACACATCCTCTTGTTATACATTTCAAATACAAGTTAGGAAAAAAAACTGTACCACTACAACCCATGAGGTAGAGAATACATAGTTTCTAGGACAGCGGTTGTGAAGGGAGGTAATTTGTCCTTGATCAAGCTCACGCCAGGTTTATTCCCCAATTAAAGCCACTTTAACACTGCAATATGCAGGTACAGCGAGCCCCAGGACTGTCTTCAGATTCCAATGGGTCCATTCCCGCCTGTAATTAGATTAAATAAACTATCTGTCCACAGCCGGAACAAGTTAGAGAAAGTAAAACGAAATAAAAATCAGTTGTGATAAGCATTTTGTGATTTTTGTAAGCTTATTGACCGGTTGAATCAGGATTGCTTTGTTCGTGTGTATGAGTACTTCTTGGTGTACACCGGTTAAATGTCAAGAAGGAATTCTGTCCCTTTTACGACTCCTTAAAAGATATATATATATATTCAGTTTGCAAAGAGTGTATTTAACGTCTTTCCAATTATTTCCAAGAGTAGGGAAGTGCAGTCTACGATGTTTCTATCTTTCCATTTAAGTAAGTATTTGTGATTTCTGAATCCGTTTCCTTATTTTCTGTCAAGTTTGAGTTGACATCTATGACAAAGGTAAAAGTTTGGAATAAGTTAATTGATGTAACCAATAAGAAAGTTCATATTCACGTTCTATCATATCATTGCCGATGCGTCTGTACTGCCCGGGAAGTTTGTTCAACTTATTTCTTTATTGATCGTTGGTTGATCAATGCCTGTCAACATAAGCTGCGTTAAATGAGATTTTTTTGTCTCTTGATTTCAATCTTGGTTGCAATTAGTAAGTCAAGAGGTTAAAATTGTACTTATTAATATGTTCCGAAGAATGAACAAACCACAAGATCCTTATTGTGCCCCTGTTGATTAATTTTTAGCAGAAGAAGGTATTCGATTTAAAGATTAACCTCTTAACTTGCACGCTCGAGTTAATTCGAGCGCGCTAAACAGGCCAAACTGTGCACACTCGAGATAATTCGAGCGGCGTTGTATTTGATGCTGCTATAATTTTTCACACTCGAATATATTCGAAAATTGAAAATAACAATGTGAAAGCTAAGAAAAAGAATCGTGTTATTGATATTTATCATTTACATAGGATTGTAAGCTATAATACCTTCATAATACCTTGCATTCTTGCATTTCTGTACTCGTGACGACTGACTGCGATCCGTCGTAGTATTTTCGTGAATTTATATAAAGGCGATTGTATCTTTTATTTTACTATTTAGACGTGAAATATATATTATATATAATAATATTATATTTTATTTTATATTATATTTTAGTAAAATATATATTGAAAAATGAGCGATTCAGAATCTGAATATGAATACGCAAATTTGTCGGAAAGCGGCTCAGAAGAAAGTGATAATTACAGTAGTGATTCTGAAGATAGTTCAGAAGAAGATATAGCCGTTGATTGGAAGGAGATAAGCAATGTCCAACCAAATCCATCTCCTCAAAGATTTCCATTTGTTATAACTCCTGGTTCAACTTTTCTTTTGGTGGACAATTCTGACGAAAAATAAAAAAGTCGATGGACGTGTAACATTGCAATATTCGGCTCTTTTCTGCAATGTGGATCAAAATCCAAAATTAAACTAAAAATTTTGATTAATTTTGAATTTTTTTGCCAAAACAATGTTCTAAAGTTTGTTTTTTTGCATTAAAAAAAATTGATTTTTTTTGGCCGTTTTTTTTTCAAAAAAACTGCGTTAAGGGGTTAATTGTATATTATCGAGTAAATCTTTAATTAATAAATGCAAACTATCTGGAAATTTATATTGTTTAAAGATAAGTATAATAACAGGTCACCAGGGAGTTTAGAAGATATGTGCCAAGACTGATAACTATGAATAGATCTTTTGTGTAACGAGCAACGGTAATGTGCAATGTAACTTATTGCAATGCATTTAGTTTTCCTAAGGTAAAAATAAAAATTGGTTTCTACTTAAACTGTCGTTTTTTTTTTTTCCAAAAAGAAGTGAATCAGCCTGTTTTTAACTACCTTCGCCACGAATATTAACCATCCTGACTGGAAATTGGAGGAGATAATTATGATCCTATTGTCCAATTGTCTGGGATCTCTTTCCTCAAAAAAATAAAAATTAAAACCGTGCAATATTATGTTCTGCACAATATCAAAGACCTTATGAATATGTATACATTTATGAAAAATAATACACAGATTAACAGTTTTATAATTGTTCAGAAAAAAAATATTTGTATTATGTATGTAAATACATGAATTTAAGCTCATATGTTATAAAATGTAGTAAATAATCTCAATATAATAGCAAAATAAATATATAATCAGTGATTTATTATTCACATCGTTACACACACAGTCCTACTTGGGTTCAGTACATAGTTCCTTGGCTGAGCGAGAGTAATATATCAATAATTCCGCAGAAAAAAGTCTTGGCCGCATCAAATGAATTACTTTATATTACTCAAAGAACATTTGTATTTTATGTAGTTTTTGGTTTTGGTAACATTTTGTTTTCTTAACACAAAAAACATAATATGTTGTACGAAAAAATCATCGTCATAACAAAAAAATCTGAAAACAACTCTGATAACCTTCTGTTAGAAATCGTTATCCAGACGGGCTCCTTTGCATTTTTCTAAAAATAACACAAACAAATCTCTTCAACAAACTCCAAATAAAACCAAGACGTGTTTCAAAAATTATTCTTATAGAAAATACTCACAGATAGCAAAATAATAGTGTTTCTCCATAGAAAAAAAAACACAGAAACCATACCTAGATTAATTAATGATACTAAAGGTGTTAAAAGGTATAGTAAAATATCTCAAATTAAATGCCTTACAAATGAAACTGCGTAAAAAGTAGTTTGGAACAACGCAACAATATCTAAAATGTAATGCGTACCATAAATTATAAATTACAATATATAGCACGCCAATAGTGTTACAAAACATGTAAACCATACAAACTGCTCTCTCAACACATTTCAGGCTAAGAAAACATGTATCCATATTTGATAATTCTAAAATAATAAATCACTGAAGAAACAGTTTCAAACAAAATTGAAATCAACAAAAAAAATTACGAACGGTGCTAGAAATGAAAAATTTATTATTTGAGAAGATAAAAAAAGAAGACAAAAGCAGATAGAGTCAGAAGTGAGTTAATAAGAAAAGAAACAGAACTGGGCTTCGTTTTCAGTGATATTAACCTTAATAATAATGAAAAATAAGTTGAGCTGGTAGGGGAACATCCAGAATGTAACTAGTTTTCTAGCATTTAGTATTTTGTAATTCGGTTGCAAATTGTACCTCCACCATGTGCTTTATTTTCCTATGGGCTGCTTCTAAGACTAGATTGAACAATACGGTTGATAGTGGATCTCCTTGCTTAAGTCCTTTTCTATTTTGAATTTTCGTGAGTATCTTCCTTATATCAGTCAGATATTTTAATGATTTTATTTTACATTTATTTTCATCAAAAAGGTCCAAATAATTAAAATTTATTAAAAAAAAATGTTATAACCTTAACATTTTAATTTTTGAACAGTACAGCGTCTGTTGGGTCCGATGTTTTTCAATATCTATATCAAAGAATTAAATTCATCTTTACAATTTCATTATATTCAACTGTATTTTTTAATTTTGCCCATCTAAAAAAAGTACAAAATAATAAGTTAAATAATTAAGAAATGTGCCAATGTGTAAATTTGTCAGTCATTTTAACTAGCTTTGGAGCACCCAACTTCTCTTCACGGATAGAAGGTATTCAGAACGAAATGCTCAAAAACGTGGGGGAAAACGGGGGAGGGGGGAGGTGGATGACCACTTTTATCCACAATATAATTTTTGATGTACTGAGGTGTTATAAAAATCCTTGAGGTATGTTCCGAATCCTTAATCTGCCCAATTTAAAAAACAGAGTGCGACAATTACAGGGGAAATTTCATCGCTGAATTAAGTGTACAAAGTATTATCGATCGCAGTTAGTAGAAGACTGACAAACTGGTCAGACTGTTAGGGTGATTACCGGTGGGGATGGACCGGGAAGGTCAACCACTGGCCAAATTGTTACAGTATACAGATATACTCACGCCTAATTGGTAGGTAAAGTGGTGGTTACTGTTTGCGTGGTGACATAAATATATAGTAGCTGACCCGACAGTCGTTGTCCTGTGAAAACATTTAAATCTGAAGGTTATAATTTATAAAAAAATAGATTGTGATCATTTGGACCGTTTCGATGAAAATATATGTAGAAATAAATCACTAAAATATCTGATGTGATAGCGTCAGCTATCACAACTTTACCTAGTAATTGCATATATTGTTGCTACTATACTAAAGAAACAAATTTAAATAATAAATACAACTATAGGATAAAAAAAAACTTTCATTTTATTTTTACTTAGCTAAATTAAAATAGTGCTATTTTTCATGCCCGACAATGAATTTGTGAACTCAACGTGTTTATTTATAAACTATTATTTCTTCCATTTTAATTCAGGCAATCTTTCTTAATTAGTTCACTTATTATTTTTGTATTTTTTTAGATAGACAAAATTAAAAAATACAGTCGAATATAGTGAAATTGTAAAGATTAATTTAATTCCTTGATATAGATATTGAAAAAATCGGACCCAACAGACGCTGTCCTGTTCAAAAATTAAAATGCTAAGGTTATAACTTTAAAAAAAAATAAATTGTAATTATTAGGACCGTTTTGATGAAAATGTATGTAAAATAAAATCATTAAAATATCTGACTGTTAGCTAGGAATGCCACGATAAGATTACTATAAATAAGTAATAGTTAGTGAAGGAAACCACTATAATGAGATAAGAAGTAAAAAAAATAATATAATAAAATTAAGAACATTTATTGTTCATTGATAAACACTGGTGCAATGTCGGTGCGATTTTGTTAACATTTTATGAGGATTCGGGAATAATTTAGATTCACAATCCGAACCGACTGGCAATGTTTCTTATCAATCAAATGTTTCAAGTCGTAAAGATGAATTTGATCCCCTGATACATAATGAAATGAAAAATACAAAAAATATGAAATGAAAAATGTAAGCGTTATAGAGCATGGTTAATAATTTCTTGCAAACATTATACTAAAACAGAAATAAATTATTAAACTGGTCGGTTCCTCTAAAAATTTACTTTTTTTTTTTTTAATTTATTTATGATATTTACAACTGTATAAAATTATACAACAAGTAAATAGAATGCGTGTTACATAATGACATGAGAATGACAAGTAGAGAAACTACCCACTGGTAGTACTCAAATCAAAGTTCAAATAAGAAGGTCACGTGGCCATCTTCTTTTCAGACGCCTCGGAGGATTATCGGGAATTGAAGAGGAAGCTAGGTTTGAAACTAGAGGGTTTGAGTGGGAATGAAGTTTGCTATGAAAGGATAGATACCGGGTTCAGGCCAAATAAGCAACTAAAGGGACATTTAGGTCGTTATGGATGACTTTATTCTTAACAAAATAAGGAGCATTGAGGATTTTACGAAGGATTTTGGATTGTAGGGATTGGATATGAGAGGAATTCGATGGCTTAGTGGAGCCCCATATAGCTCTACTCCGTAAGTCCAAATAGGTCGTATGATGATCATGTAGATGAGTCTTTTGTAGTTGATTGGGAGCTTATAGGGTTTGTCTAGTAAGTATTGATGTAGCCTGAAACGTCGAGCGGTTTCTTGTCTTTTCAGTCTTGTATGAGGATTCCAGGTTAATCGTTTGTCGTGGTGCAACCCTAAGTATCGGATCTGTTCTACAGGCACCAGTGGGATATTATTAAAGGATACTGAAGGGCAGGAAGTCATTGGTTTATGACGTAAGGTAAAAGTGATTTGATGCGATTTTTGAGAATTTATTTTAATTCTCCAGTTTTGGCACCATTCTTCAAGATCAGTGATATGGGATTGGAGGCTTTGGGATGCAATAACTGGATTGGTGTTGACTGATAATACAAATGTATCATCAGCATAAGTGGTAAGGATAGTATTAGGATGAGTTGGGATGTCAGCTGTATAAACTGTATAAAGGATTGGGCCTAGGATACTACCTTGAGGAACACCAGCAGATTGGGAAAAGAGGGATGAATAGAAATTATTATGGTTTACTTGGAAAGTTCTATTTGTGAGATAGGATTGAAGGATGAGAAAGTACGTAGGGGGTAGGAATTTACGGAGTTTGTAGAGCAAGCCCGGATGCCAGACTCGGTCAAAAGGCTGTTCCACGTCAAGAAAGACGCCCAAACAATATGATCCACGTTCTAATGCAGAGGAGACCACATCCACCACACGATGACATTGCTGAATGGTGGAGTGTGATGCTCGGAATCCAAACTGGTGATCTGGTATTATGTGATTTGCATCAAGGATAGGGTACAATCGTTTAAGGATGAGTTTTTCTAGGATTTTACCCATGCAAGGTAAAAGAGAGATAGGACGGTACGAGGATAGGAATTCTGTTTTTTTTTTAGGTTTGGGTATCATTTTTACAATGGAAAATTTCCAGAGGTCAGGAAAATATGTGGAGCGGAGTAAAGCATTATAAATATAGTATATATTTTAATATATATATATATATATATATATATATATATATATATATATATATATAAATATATATATATATATATATATATATATATATATATATATTAATATATTATATATTTATAGTATATATATTTATAATATATAAATATAGGAATAGAATGGCTTTTCTAGGTAAGTGCTTTAAGATACGAATTGTGATGAGGTGCCCAGGAGCTCTGCGGGAAGGTAATCTGTGAATAATGTTGGATATTTCTGAAGGATGGAATGCTTTGGATGGAAGGGACATTTGGAGGGGAACATCTAACGCTCCTTTTACATATTCGATTTGAGTTGGGTTAATGATGAAAGATGTGGATGAAAGATTTTGGAAAGGTATTGGCCAAATAACTGTGATTTTTCTCCGTCAGATCTTGTCCAGTTATTTGATTGAGTAAGGAGTGGATGATTGAATTCTTTGAACTTTAGGAGTTTTTTGGTAGTCATCCATAATGTTTTGTCGGTGGTTGTAAGATTTTAAGTCCAGGTAATTAAATTTTGAACTTCTTGATTTCTGCTTTTAGTTTGTTAGTTAATTTTGTATAGATTGTTTTATCTGCTGGATATCGAGCTCTGTGCCAATTCGATCTTGCTCTGCGTTTTTCTCTTAATAAAGTATGAATATGCTGTGGCAAATCAGTCTGTTGATAGTTATTATTTGTGTGATTTGTGATGTTATCTTGTAAACTGTTTCTGATTGATGTTGTAAGTATTTCTATGGCTGTATCAATGTCTTGTTTTGTCTTTAGTGAAATTTTTAAGTCCATTTTGTCCTCCAAGTCATAACAAAAATCGTCCCAGTTGACACATCCTGTAACCATTGTGGGAGAGGAAGGCTTGGGAGCGAAACTTGAGTACAAGAAAAGGAGGACTGGACTATGATCTGATGAAAGGTCGTCCAAGGATTCAATATTGACTTGTGCGGGGGAAATTTGGGATGTTATAAATATGTCAAGGATATCGGGACGTTTTTTGGTAGATGTAGGCCAATAGGTGGGGTTGTTTGGCGCCAGAATGGAATAACTCTTTTTGGACGTTACAGCAGACAGGATATTTCCTCGGGAGTTGGATGTTCGACAACCCCATCGTTGGTGTTTAGCGTTGTTGTCTCCTCCAGCAATGAAGCGTGAACCAAGAGATTGGAATAAGAATTCAAGAAGATTAAAGGAAACGGAAATTCCAGGAGGACAGTATACAGCTGAAAATGTGATATGGAAAGGACGAGTTGTTATGGTTACTGAGGTTGATTGGATAGCATCAGTTGGAATGGAAGGAATAAGGGAATGAGATAAGTTTTTGTGAATGAGAATACAAGATCCGGCATGTGAAGTGTTATCTGGGTGGTCTGATCTGTAAGTGATGTAGTCCCGTATGTAGAAATGTGCGCGATGAGTGAAATGTGTTTCAGTAAGTAAAGCAATATCTATTTGGTTGTCGTGTAAAAATATGTCAAGTTCATCACGGTAATTAAGCAGTCCATTAGCGTTCCACAGAACGATAGCTAAGGGCTTTATGCTCATCGTGGGTAATTAAGTGGAACTTCGGTAAGGATTCTCGTGGGTAGGTTGATGAGAGGCTTGATAGTCTCTTGAAGGTCTTTCAGGAAAGATGATAGGATAGAATTTATGTCGATCGGATTTTGGACTTGGAATGGATATGAGCCTCGAGTTTGATAGGGATAATTAATGGGCAAAGGAGGGTTGGCTGGGGGTTGTACCCGAGGTGCTGGATTTTCATTCGTTTGATGAACTACAGCATTCGTTTGAATGCTGTGATTGGAAGGGAGAGGATTTGGTTGATGAGGCGGTAATTTGACCCGTAAGGGTGTATGGTGGGGAGGAATTTGTTGACGTGGAGGTTGAGGATAGGGATTGGCTGCCTTGGGCTTGGATATGGGTTCCCGAGGCTTGGATTGGGACGTCTGGGATTAGGTAAAGGAATTCTGAGATTTGATTTGGGAGGTTTGAGGCGTCTGAGCTAGAGGCTGCTGCTGAATGCTTGATGTTCCCCTGGTTCTGTTGTCCGGAAGTCTATCTGTAGGGTTTACGGTTAAATACGGTTGTAATACGGTTGGTCTAGGCAATTCAGGAAAGGTGACAGTATTGTCAACTTCAGGAGCCTGGATTGTGCACTTCTCTTGACTTTTTAGTAGATAATTCCTGGTTCTAAGGCGTTGAAAGTTCTTATGAACTGAACAGCCTCTGTAGTTCGCTGGGTGATCCTCACCACAAAGAGCACATTTTGCAGGCTCGTTTCTTGATTTCTGACAAGTGTCAGATGAGTGTCGTCCAGCGCATTTGACGCACATAGCTTGATGATGGCAATACGTCTTGGTGTGGCCTAAGGCTTGACAGTTAGTACACTGAACTACAGCATTTTTATGCCTAGGTTCTTCAAATTTAACTGTTGAATATACAAGTCTTAAAACTTGAAATATCTCTCGGTTATTTCGGGCTGGTTCAAGTTCTACGAAAAACAATGGAAGGGGATACTTTTCGGTGGTATGCAACACTGGCGAAATATTTCTTACTTTGTGATCTATTTCTTCGAGGTCACTTTTGATTGCTGTTGTGGGCGTTGAAGAGTGCAGTCCTCTTAAAACGACTCGGTACGATTTATCCTGTTGTAATTGGTAACAGTGAAAATCATAGTTCTTCACTGTAAGATGGTTAGTTAATTTTTTATAGGATTCCTTGTTCGATGTATTTATTTTAATGTCTTTTACTCTAGAAAAGCATTTAAAATTAGTTTGTCCTATGAGTTCAGATATTTCTTGAGCAAGTTCATAAAAATTTGTTATCTTCGTGACAAAAATAGGAGGAGGGTTATGGTCAATGAATCCTCGGTGTTCTTGGTTTTCGTCACGATTGCTTTCTGTAGTTCCAGGGTTGCTGGAAGATGAGGCGATTGGAGATTTGATTGAATTGACTGCAGTAGTTTTGCTGCGGGTTATGGGAGGCTCCGGTGGTGTGTTATTTTTGGTCACTGACTTTTTTGACACAGCCGATTTATTTATTTTTGAGTTGGGTGAGTTGCCCGCTGAGCCAGGGGCAGCCTTTCTCTGACGTTTTTGGAGAGTCCGTCGTTTTAAGTATTGCGAATCGGTCTCGCTTATTTCCGAAAATGGAGTCTCTGCCTCCGTTGAATGTTGAACATAATTAATTATTATTAATGATTAAAATAATTAGAAATAAATAATTAAATCTCACTAAAACAAAAGAAGTAAATTTTAAAAAAACTTTTCATATTTATATAATAACAATAAAATAAATAAATGTATGTATGTTTAAAATGAATAGACGATGAAAAGAAAAAAAAAAATGTTGACGAATGCGAGATTCGATCGAGAGGCTGGTTGCCAAGCCTAGACCGTGAACTTGAGGAGGTAAATATTTAAGTCCCGTGGAAGGATTATTGGCCACGTTGCTACCTTCAGCAGCCCGTCACCAATGTATTTACTGAATTTTATTGTTTAAAACAGTCACTCACCTCACTGATCTTGGATAAATGTCTTAAAGTACTTATGGTTTCTTCTGACACAGTTTTGAGAGTTTATTTTTAAGAAATATTGTTATAATAATGTAACAAGCACAGAGCGAATTAACGCGTTAACATCAGTTGCGGCCATGACACTTGGTACTAAAAATTTACTTAAACATTTGGAATAAGTTACTAATCAAAATCAAACCATGCAATGTTTTTCATTTCATTGTGTATCCACGGATCAAATTCATCTTTACTAATAATAATTATATCTATCATAATTATCATAACTATATCGATCCACATATTTATAATCAGTTTAATGAGTTAATTAGTTAAACTTTTTAGAATATTTGAATTAAAATTTGATGGATTGAAATTTAACTTTCAATAGCTTGTCTACTGTTTATCCATTAAAAGGCAATTTTTACTTCTCCATGAATATTAAGATTATAAAATCTCGTAGGGTCGGTATAATATAGTTCCGTATTCATTGACTGAACCTCAAGATTATGTAAAACCATATAAACAGTTGAGAAAAAAAAATCTATCAACAAGTAAACACATCTGTTGTGATAAAAAAAGGCTTAAGTCTGATAAAGAACAATTTTTACTTATCTAATAATACAGTACAGGATAATGTATGTACTATAATTCGTTCCATACTATTCTGGGAGAAACCAATTTCCAACTGATTCAGCAAACCAATTTATTTTGTCTGGAACTAGGAATGCCTTCGTTAGTGACTGACGAGAAAGTATTTCTCCTTTTCTCGTTCCTGCAACGTCAGTACAAAACAGACTTCTGTCCGTTCGTAGTGTGGTAGCTCGAACCCTCATTACCTCGTTTTTTTCTACGATTTCGATACTCAGAGGATCGAGAACATTAATTGAAATATAATAAATAAAAAGGACCGGATCAGCAACATAGCAGGAATAACAAATATTATATGATTGTAGCCGATAATGTTTAACTGTTGATATTCTGTTATTGGGGTTATCGATTTACACAAAACAAATACTTCAATAATAACTGATGCCATATAGACGGGGGAGAAACGGTGTTTGAGTATGCAAAAATATTCTGGATGGCTTCTCTTCTGAAATTTATTATTCAACCATACTGCTGAAAATGCATAGAAAATAATAACAAACACGACCAGTTAGCAAACCGTTGATTTTTTAAAAATGTGTATTCGTAAAACTTTTGGTTTAGAGTTGGTTTGTTTGTTCATTTAACGTCACTTTATGCTGCTATGGCTAATCGGACGAAGCTACAATGGGAGCTCTAAATTTTGCCTATCCAGGTTTAATTAGGATAGGGATTTTTAACGAGTACCTGACATCGTACAGGCTCGGGACTCCCGTTTAACGTCCCTTCCGAAGGACGGCGTAACTAAGGATTTTTTACTCCCTTAAAAAATACTAGGGCCACCTGCCGCGCTACGAACCCGCGATCTTGGGCTTAGTAGTTTGTTACGCTAACCACTAGACCACAGGTGACCGTGGTTTAGAGTAGGTATAATCGATTTGGCAGTGGCACCTTTCAAATCTATTACAAAATTGAATAAAACCTGACACCAAATACACTCAGCTTGGCATATTTTCAATTTTTTTTAATCTTTGGAGTTTTAAAAACTTAATCACGACTTCGGTTGGTAACCAAGAAAAGTCACCTCGGATTACTTTGGACATTTATGCGCCATATTTTGCCCTACTTGCGGGTTTCAACGGTACCAATATGTCCCTTCATAATCTTAAACCTTTGGCTCAACCTCTTAATTACATCCATTTACTTAAAACAAACTTGAAAAATACTTATAAAACTAAAAGCAAAATTAATTTAACATTCAATGGTTTAAACTGTTTAGACTGAATAGTATAGTCAACCCATGGGATGGTTTGAAAGATCTTAGAATTGATTAACGGTTTGGATCTTAAAATATACTATTGAGAAATGGAAAATTAATAGTTTTTTTGAACTTTGAGTATTCCAGCTAGATACAAGTAATTGACAATCAGCGGATCAAAGAATACAGAATGACATGAAAGGCATGACGAAGAACAGTAACCAGCACGATACTACTCTCAAAATCGTACTTTGAAGCTAAATGGAAAAAAGATAAAGATAAAGTTATGAGAAATGAGCTTGAAAAATAATATTTGACCTTGTATACATATAATATGTGGAAGAAAATGGTCCGGAAGGAGGTGGATCTTTTTCCTTAAATAGGGAGAAATGTTTATTAAAAAGCCAACGTTTCCGCCCACATTGCAGTTCTTCTTCAGGGCTGTCCAGGGGGTCTAACTCCGTCACTAACTCTATTCACATTAATAAGTACTACGCAAAGATGATCTTAGTGATGTCAATAGAGTTAGTGATGGAGTTACAGCCCCCCTCTCGACAGCTCTGAAGAAGACCTGTAAAATGGGTCGAAACGTTGGCTCTTTAATAAACATTTCTCCCTACTTAAGAGACATTTCTTGACCTCCACCCAGACCATTTTCTTTCGCATTTGAGAATTGAGAAGGTGAGATGCCTATTAAAAGTAACGCCAAGGTAGAGTATTGAAGCAGATAAACTACGATCCTCACTGGACTAGGTATTCTCCTAGCGGGCACATAATTTCGGACTAGGATGGCGACGATTGCCTGATTCCCCGGTGCGCAGGCCTCTCGGTACATAGTGAACCCCTGAATGTACAGGCAGGCAACATGGTGTCTGTCAACGCCACTACCGTAGGCCGGTGTTGTTGCAGGATTAGCTCAACGTTAGCCATATTGGAGAGCAGGCCTCTGGCATTATAGTTGATGACGTTGTGTTCAATCATTTCGTCTTGTGTGCTCAAACGCCATGCGAACCATGTTCATCATCATCTCCACCACGGTCTCCATCCCAGCCAGGAGTAGGGTGAGAAGGGCTTCCGTATTCGAGACTGGTAGGTCTGCTATCTATGCTGGCTGAGTCTGGAATGAGCTCTGAGCAGGCTGTGTTCTAGAATATATACTATGAAGTATAGGTTGGACGTGAAAGGTAGAAGAGGGCTGGGGAAGCGTTCCTTGTTGGTCCGGCATACCTATCTGTCCATCTATGAGTGACGATTAGATTGTCTCCTTGCTGACGAGTCTGCTTGATTTTCTTGAAGTGATGGCCGGTGCTCATAGGAGGATCCAGGGGGGGGGGCACGGGGGCACATGCAGTTTTTTTTGTGTACTGTGGAGAATCCATTACAATACAAGTGATGTGTGATTACAATTCACTTCTAGGCAAATCATGTGATGATAGTTGTGATTTTTTTTCTCCCTACCTGCCATTTCTGGCATATAGGGTGATATACTTTCATAACTATCATGTGGTGATAGTTGTGAAAATATATCATCCCATATGACAAAAATATGGCAGGTAAGGGGAAAAAAATGTTGTGAAAATATATGAATAAAATAACATCAGTGAAACTATTGTTTAGATATTTTAATAAACCTTTGAAACATTTCTATAAAGACTGTAAGTTTATTCTTAAGTTAGTGTTGATTTTTTTGCCCGCTTGCCCGATGTGGCTCTTCAGAAAAAATCCTGGATCTACCCTTGCCGGCTCTAATGTGGCTCCTATGATGGCTTCCATATTCTTCATTCTGGACTAAAGAAGTTATTGCCTCTTCGGTGAGTCTCTCGAGAAGGCGGCATGAAAGCCCTTACAGTTCTTGCACTAGGGGGTCTTTCTCATGGTTTTTGCAATCCCTAGGAGATGGTGATCGTGGCACTAGGCACAGAAGAATATACGCCCACAATTCCGCATTCTTGGCATTGATAGCACTGCATTGGGCCTCGTTCCTCCTTGAACACCACTTGAAATTTAATACAACCTGCCTACCTCAGCTTCTGGAGGTCATCGAGTGAGACAGTATGATCAGTATATCTTTGGTAGGTCCGAGAGCTCCAGTAGGGTCTCTTCGAGTGAGCTTTAAGGGAGATTTGAATCCGCGGAGTACCTCTGTCAGATCCATAACGATGGGTTCCATCTCTGCATCGCTGTCATAACCGTTAAGGACGAACTTTTTCGACCTCTTGGTGCCTCTCGGCACAAAGGTATGGAACTGCGTCGTGACATCTGCGCGCAGTAGATCGACTATTGCTCCGCGATCTTTGTAATTGAAAAGGAACACCCTCAATTTGTTTTCTGACGAATTAGTGGCGTATTTACATTCAACCTATTTTTTCTCTTAGTCAGCTCTCGCTGCGAGATCGGAGGGCTAATCACAATCGGATGTGGGGCCCCTGTTTTGGTGGCCATGGAAGAGTCACGGGTATGGCCGTGGAGGTTGACGGTTCAACAGCGGCTGTATTCTGGGTCGCATAGCGGTTCCATAACTAAGTAGCAGTTAGTTCACTAGAGGCCTTGAGCTCGTGATTTCTTCGGCACTGGCAAAAATGGGAACTCGTCTTCTGGGACCGTCCTCTCCTCTTCTCCCCTCTATTATCTTTATTTTACTCCATTGAAGCGCTGTCATCTTCTTGTGGCAACACGAGGGTGGTGGCTCTTGCCAGAGCAACGCTACCCGTTTAGTTCTTGAGCTATTTGTCCACAGGAGGCGTGTAGAGTCAAACAGCCTAAGGTGCAAATCTAGGCAAGGTCACTTGTGGTTGAAAGAATAGGCTTCTTTTTACGATGGCTTCTTCTTAAAAAGGCTCTATTTTTTCTTACCCTCCTAATTTATTTATTTACATTTAAAAAAAAAATACCAACTTATATAAAACTAGTAACTGTAAAAGTGGGAGTTTTTATTTTGTAGCTTTGCCACAGCCTTGGCTTTTACAATGGCCGTTGGATTGAGAAATTTTCAGATGGTGAAGCATTGATAAAAAAATGATTAATTCATAAATAAATAATTTCTCCTTTCTACCCAAAAGTGAAACAATAACATCCCCATTGTACAGCAGGGATATTGATACAATGCAACAAAAACAATAAAAAAAACAAGAGCAAACTTTAGAAGACGATTCTCAAGACAAAAACGCATTCTCATAATAAAAACTTGATTTTTTCAGTTCATGGTATTGCAAATTTAATAAAACGTTTGGAAAATGTATTATTGAAAATGAAGAAAATTAGGGTATAAATTTTGAATAATGATTTTATTTCATAAAATTATTTTACTAAATATATTTTCCTCTGGAAACGGACATTACCTATGAAACGTGCTAAAAACACTCGGTCATGTGATTC
Source organism: Arma custos (assembly GCA_037127475.1). Lineage (NCBI taxonomy): Eukaryota > Metazoa > Arthropoda > Insecta > Hemiptera > Pentatomidae > Arma > Arma custos. The sequence continues at coordinate 29,208,291 of CM073759.1, read as the reverse complement.
CATTTACCACCGCAATGTTGTTTGTATCTATCAGTTACATTCATCCTTCCTTCATTCACTCATTTTTTTTTCATTTCACAGATCGATAGAGCTAGATTTTTTTGTTTTGTTTTTGCCATCATCGATTAGTTACCAGACACCACTGGGCTCAAGTTTCTCCATAGAGCATATCATATTGATAGTTAAATTATTAATGAACTCCAACCACTGTGGTGTTAGGTGTTCTCGTTGATGCTAAAGAGCATTCGATATTACTTTAACGCTAAACGATTTCCTTGCTTTATTTATTTATTTATTATTATTGCTTTATCGATTGTAGAATTATTAAAAATATTTATTTTTTCATTAATTCGTCATTTAAAAAAAAATTTTAGAAGTAGTGAGGAGATCAGAATTAAAATTGGAGTCAGGCAATATGTTACTAGAGACTACTCCGACATTCAAAACTCCATTAGTCATTAAGATATTGGGTCGGACATCGGATTCCATGAAACATGCAAACATTTCTACTTTAATTTTGAAATCTAATTAAGTTACGGCATCGGCTTCGATTGAGCTACTCCTTTTAAATCACTCCGACTTGTCACAGATTAGAAGTTGACACTTAATAGCATGAGCAAAACATGATAACAAATAAATTAGAAGGGAAAGCTTTATCTTGAAGGAACGGCTTGCAGTAGTTCAGGCGAACTGGGTATTTCAAAAAACCACATGGTTGACATGGTCATTTCGAAAAGTATTAAAATTTCGCTGAATATTTGAGCAACATGTTTATCTCGAATATAGGAATGACATAAGGGGATTAATAGTACGAATTATGCAACCTTGATTTCAAATTCTGAATAATTGTGTAAGGCGGCATTGAGACAGATTGAATAAATTATGAGAAATTTATCATATCATAAACTAAATGTAAGCTTCATTATTGCTAAATTATCAAAAATAAATTAATAGTTAAGGATATTTTTAAGGTTTGGGTCATACCCAGATAAATAGTTTATTTGTTTCTTTACTGAGAGTTTCCCAAAGTTGAAGTTTTTTCCAACCAAATTTTAGGTTAACATTTTTTCCAGTTCTTCCTGTCAGGTGCATCTTCCTCATTCAGGACATAATATCCTTCCATGTCTTACTGAATTTGGTTCAACCATGAAATTCTTAGTCGACCTCTTCTTCTTCCTCCTTCAGGGCACCATTAGATCATCATTTTGGGTATTCTATTACTCTCCATCCCCAGTAGGTGTCCAAATCACTCTAATCGCTTTACGGTGATGTATTGTGAGTACCCATTACCCCCCACACTAATGGATTGGGTATACTATCACGCACAGATATTCCGGCTGTCCTTCTCCAAAAGTCCATCTCCGCAACTAGAAGTTTCTCTTTGCAGCATTAATAATTAACAATTAATTGAGCATGTCAATAGCGTTATTTTCTTTTCTGGTTCTTCGGACTACATCTGCTTCAGATGTTTCATCTTTTTTATTATTCACAAACTTTTTTATCACTTAATAGTGCTGTTGATTGCTGTTATCAACAAACTGATGGAATAACAGCTTTTGCATTGAAGTGTCATTCCAACTGGCTAGGGATAGAATGAATCTTGTATAAAAACTATTCTGTACAACTTATTTTATTTTATTTTATCGTTATATGATATAATTTTTTAAATATTTTATTTGAAAAGAAAATATATCACCAGGACCGGGACTCGAACCTGGGTCCCACCTATCCGTGGCGGTGCTTAGCCACCTCAGGCATCCTGGTTCGCTTCTCGGATAATCATATCCCTTCTTTTCACTGATCCTATATCTCCGTGTTCTCGCAATTTGCGATGTATACATTGGGAGAATGTTAATTAAACATTACTTTTATTTTTGGATCTTCTTGACTGACGCCATTAAATATTATTATAATTTATTTTCTTTTATTTTATTGTTATATGATATATTTTTTTTTATATTTTATTTGAAAAGAAAAGATATGACCAGGACCGGGACTCGAACCCGGGTCTCCCACCTATCCGTTTGTGGTGCTTAGCTATTCTATACAATATTTATCTATCTATAATTTGTCTACGGATTTTGGGGTTTTTTATTTTTATTTTGCAAGAGAGCGGTATCTCAGTTTGTAGTGCGCTGAATCGCTCTGCTGAATGCCCCGTATTCAAATCCGACTGTGGCAGATAATTCATTTAATCTGTTAACATCAAAGTATGGATTTTAAAGGATCCGGATACCCTCTCGGGGCTCACTCATTCTCTAAAAAGTTGGTATCCAAAATACGTGATCTCAGACAAATCACTTTCCTGCACTAGGTACCGTTTAGCCTTAACCATGTACTGATTTATTTAAGCATTCATTGGAAGTAAAGCACTTTTAGCTATTGTTTGTTTATTTATTGAGGTCCGTTCAAATTGCTACTATAAGAAATACTGTTTTATAATGTTTTCATTTAGTTTCGATATTAGATTTAGTTCCATGGAATTATTAAGTACTCATTAAAAGGTATATAGAATTATAAATTATTAACCATAACAATCTATTAATATGCATTAATTTTTCTGTAACCTTTCTAACCTTCCCTGTTTTATGAACTAGATATTTTTTCTGAAATTTTGTATTTTTCAAAAGTATTTATTTGAGCTACACAGTTATAACACTACCATAGTATTCTAAGGGTTTCCTAATTTATTTGTTATTTATTTTTAATATCGAACGCTAGGAACTGAAAGTATATTGATGTTTTTCGTTTCTGGGCATGTAAGCCAATTTCGAAGTGGGATAATATGTCACTTAAAATTCACCAAGGAGGTAAAATCTGAACTGATGTTAAACCTAACGAAAAAAAAAAGGCTTCCATGAAGTAAAACAGAAGAAGAAGGGACTCACTAAGAGGATCATGGAAGAAATTGACTGCTCTCTGTAACAGCTACCCTCCCAGGGCTACACTGGACATAATGGCCATTCCTTATTTTATGATATGGCTCTTCATCGGGTTGTGGGAGGAGTTGTGCCATCAAGAGGACAACAGATGGTTCTTCTCAACTGCTTATGGTCCAATCTCTGCTAGCATTCAACTGATACTGCGGCCCCAACTGTTGATTGGAGCGACTGAGTACTGTCAGTGAAAGCTAACAGCTATTACTCTTTTAGGTAAACCATTAACAAGAAACTTAAATGTTATTTAACATTAAATTTATAAGGTACTAGGTTTTGCCTGTGGCTTCGCTCGCATGGAATTTGGTCTGCCACATAAAGTTACGTGACAGATCATTTTAAATAAATAATTTAATTTGTTTTTTAACTATAATTTACTCGTACATCCAAAATTTCAGATGTCTAACTCCAAAACTGACGAATTCCATACAATCTTTGAACCCCTATTATATTAAGGGGGAAACCCTTGGGGGTGGAATCATACAAATTTCTTTCTTAAATTATACAAAGAACCTATCTGCAAATTTCAAGATGCTAAGTTCCTGATTTGCCTTTAATTATGGTACCATAATGGATTCTCCACAGTACCTAAAAAAGTGTCTGAGTGCTCCCGTGCCCCTCCATAAGTCCGCCCTTGCTATAGCCTGTGTGTTACACTGATGTATAACCTATATTACTGTAAAGTTTCTTCTAAATCCGTTCAGTAGTTTTTGCGTGAAAGAGAGACAGGCATACAAACTTTCACATTTATAATATTAGTAAGATTAGTAGGATATCAAAACAAATAGTTACACTCATGTTCTTTCTGTTATTTTAACAACAATGATCTTGTGATTTTCCTTTAATTATGTACTATAATGGATTCTCCACCGTACCTAAAAAACTGTAGGGAGGGCACGTGCACCCGTGCGCCCCCCATAAATATGTGCTTGCTATAGCCTATGTGTTATTCTGATGTATAAACTATATTACTGTAAAGTTTCATCCAAATCCGTTCAGTAGTTTTTGCATGAAAGAGAGACAAACATACAAACTTTCACATTTATAATATTAGTAAGATGATTCATGTGAAATGTCTGCTTTAAACAAGGTAAGTTAATTAATAAAACTACTTTATGAAATCTAAATATTTTTGTTCATAATATTTACTCTAATTTTCTATAAGTGAAAAATTCAGGTTTTCGTGAAAAAAATAGGGTTACGCGAAAAAATTCCAATTTGAGAACCCTCATATAGTGAATTGTGAATGTGATACAAGATACGCTTTCCTTGACGAGTTTCAATGAAAGTACGGTGGGCTGAATTGTTACCAGCGGGAGTTCGTATTATTATTTGATTTTATGGATTCTAAATATCGTGGAATGTATGTAATGACCATTGATTCCTTTATTCTTCTTTTTTTTTTTTAAATTATTTTATTGAGTTGTACAACTGTAATATATACATCTAGTACAATTACTGTAAGAATAAATAATACATGATAGGACATGTAGAGACACTACCCACTGGCAGCACTCTAATAAAATTTCTATAATAGAAGGTTCCGAGGCCATCTTCTCTTCAGACGCCTAGGAGGATTGTCCAGGATGGAATTGGATGCAAGGATGGAAACTAGTGGGTTTGGATGGGTCTGAAGTTTATTATGGAATGATAGAAATCTGGAATGGGCTAAATCAGTAACATATGGAACGTTAAGGTCATTATGGATGGTTTTATTTGTGACAAAATAAGGAGCGTTTATGATTTTGCGAATTTTGGATTGAAAGGATACGAGAGGAATTCAATGGTTTGGTGGAGCCCCATAGTTCAATTCCGTAAGTCCATATAGGTCTTATAACAGTCACATGAAAGAATATCTAAAAATGCTTTTTAGACTTGAGAATCATTTTAAAAAATTTTGAAAATTCTTACATAGTTTTGAAGAGATGGAAATCTGGGATAAAGGACTTCGTAACCAACTCCGCTATAGTTCTTCACTGCTTGTCGTGAGAGTATAGGTCCTTTCTGATTAACCAATCCAGATTGTTCTGATGAGTATTTGTTGTATTGTGTCAATAACTTTCCAGTACGATGTCTTCACTCAATAAGAAATTAATTACTCAAGAATTAAACTGTGTCACCAGCTCAAAATTCCTTCACTCTTACCCAAAACGCGGTGATAATGTCTCCTACAGCTTGGGCACCAGAATGGCTACTTTTAACCTCATAAAAAATTACACGAAAATCGCCTGCTTCCATTGTCATATTAGATGGCATACTTAACAATGTTAGTTTAATTCTGTGATGGCAAATATTATGGAAAAAAGAGAATTTATAACAGCTCATTATAATCTGTAAACATAAACATTGTAAATAACGGAAGATCTCTAATTACGCTTTGAATTTTAGAATTATAAAAAAGGATATCTCATTTGAAACGACCCAATACAAAAACCTGAAACGTCTAAAGTTTTCACTCTTATAAGAAATTATATACAAACCTTAAACTAACCAAGTGTGTCTTTTAGTGATAAAAGAAAAAGCATAATGGCGTTGGAAGTGGACAGAACCAATCGTTGGAGATAGAGGCAAGGAATCCGAGGCCCAAATTGATAACTCAGAAGTTTGGAGTTCTGTCTTAGGTTGATCTGTGACTTCGATGCCAAACCCTAGATAATTGATTCAGAGTAGCCTAGGCGAAAAGCACCGATGAACTTTATCAAATATTTGTTTATGTTGTGAATATAATTACAGTGGAAAACTGCTACTATGCTCTACGGCATATATCCAGATAATTTTTATTCGATATTTGGATTCTATACTCGTATATATCTCGACACGTCAAACGTCAGATTTTTTTAAACATCTTTTTAAATAACCGGAATATGGGTGGTCAATCTTTTATTTGATCTCATTTCGAAATAAATAATCAACATAAATCAATGAGATAATCGGTATAATGATGTACATTAGTTTATGATATCTTTAATTATGGTCGAGTTATAGTTTTCTTAATTAATCTTTAATATTGTTACGGCCACAGAGAGAAAGACGGGCGGAATGGATTAACTTCTTAAGCCAGTCGGCTGAAAAGATTAAGAAGGTGGTTCTGGAAGGTTCGAGAACGGCCTCCCCCCACTCCTGCGCGTCTGTGCCAGTCTCGTTAACATATTAATATTAATATTAACGTATTAAGCCCTTTGGTGGAAGAGATTAATATTGGATTAGAACCATCTCGAAGATTCAAGAACGGTGCATCTAGAAGGTTCGACCTTGATATAAATACTCTCATGCCGCTAAGCGGTAATGAGTCAGTAGTAAACCGGACAGAGTGATAAACTTGTGTCAGTGAACTGCGACAGTCTAGCGAGTGTAATAAACCGTTTCTGTTTATTACTGTGTGTCAGTTTGTTATATTTGGAGATTCTTACGGTCGGTGGACTTTAATTAGTGAACTGTAAGTGTTAATTTGTAGTTATAAGCTCTAGCGTAATTTTATTTTATTTGTACAAGTTTATGTAAATAGTTAAGCTATTTCGTAGTAGTAATATCTTATATTATTTTATTAATTAAATAGGCCTAGGTTATAATAAATATTTAAAATATTGTTATTGTAAATTTATATTAGTTTAATAATTTAATTGTTTGTAACTGCATTGTATTCTTTTTGTCTCTTTGTTAATAAATATTAGTATCTTGAATTTAGGAATAGTTTAATTCATTTTAACACCCAGTAGCCCTTAACAATATTTTTAAATTTGAAACCAATTTGAGAACCCTCATATAGTGAATTGTGACTGTGATACAAGATACGCTTTCCTTGACGAGTTTCAATCAAAGTACGGTGGGCTGAATTGTTACCAGCGGGAGTTCGTATTATTATTTGATTATGGATTCTAAATATCGTGGAATGTATGTAATGACCATTGATTCCTCTATGTTGGATTGTGCTCACATGTGTTCACATATCAAATCTCTAGTAGTGATTGCCTCTAGATATGTTAGAGGAGAAGTTTATTTTTTTCCTTGTTTAATTAAAATTGTTTGGTTCTGAAAATAAGAAAAATATGTATATACATCTGATAATTCAAGAAATAAATATCTGCCACGACCTGTCTCTAATCGGGGTCAAGGAAGATAGACTCAGGCGAGATAACCCGCTTCTAAGTTGAGTAGTTGTTCTTAATACGTAACATTTAAACTAGGCTTGTTATTTTTTAATTGGTCACATATAATCAATTGCTAATGCTTGCTATGAGTGAATGATTTTACCATTGAATGCAAAATAATATATAAATAAATATAACTGTGTATGCGCGCGAAGGTGTTCCTTTTTATCATCAGTTGAATCGCAGAGTAACGACTTTCCATCGGACAGAATGATCCAATTTATCCAAGAGCAATTAAATGCTGGGCTAAGCTTGTAAGCCGTCTCACCAACATTTCTTCTGCCTTTCTTTCCCGTCTGTTTCCCTTCTTTTTAATTGGTTCGATAAACGGGAAGTGAAGGATCCAGGAAGGCATATTATGCGTAGATCTCCAAGACCGGCTTTCACTTTTTGTTTTAAACAAATCTTCAGAGAAATATTCTCGTTTTAAATTCAAACACTTCTTCACAATTATTGTGTTATTGTTGGTGTGAATTATTTATGGGTGTGAATTATCTTCTCTGATCTACTACTACTTCAAAATTTTAGGATGGGAGTTATCTAATTATTATTCGATGATACGTGACTAGATATTGGAAAACAATTTATTACTCCCGACCCTAAAGATTTAAATGGCCTAGGTATCATGAATTGTATATTGTACGAGCTACTGGGTGTAAAATTGAATAAAATACTCCTAAATTCGAGATACTAATATTTAATTATAAATTGAATAGAAGAATACAATGAAATTATTAGAAATTAAATTATTTGACTAATATATATTTACAATAACAATATTCTAACGATTTCAACCTAGGCCTGACTCCTATTTAATTACTACAATATTATAAGATATTACTAATACTAAAAATCTTAACTATTTACATAAATCTGTATAAATACAATAAAATTACACGATACTTTACAACTACTAATTAACACTTATGGTTCACTAATCAAAGTCCACCGACCGTAAGATTCTCCAAATATGAAAAACTGACACACAGTAATAAACAGAAACGGTTTATTATAGTTGCGAGACTGTCACAGTTCACTCACACTAGTTTGTCACACTGCCTGCTTTACTACTGAATCCCCGCTAGGCGGCAGCAGGTCGAACGTTCTAGACGCGCGGGAGTGGGGGGAAGCCGTTCTCGAACCTTCCAGAATCACCTTCTTAATCTCATCAGCCAACCGGCGTTAATCCCTTCCGCCCGCCTTTCTCTCTCTGACCGTAACAATATTGCTATGATTAATCCGGGGATTTGCAACATTCCTAGTGGACTAATATCCAGGAAAGTAGGAGTTCCTAAGATTCGTCATTCGTTTAAAAAAATCTGGGAATGAAGAACGGAAAGAATCTATAGTCATTCCGCTTCATAAAAAAAAGGTTCGAGGAGAGCCGTATTGGATATTTTATCGGAATCTTACTTCTTCCGGCTTTTTATAAAAATTCTCATTGATCAGAAATCATCCAACGAATTGTATTGAATTACATAGTGTTAGGGCGTGATTAGACTGAATGAAATTTAATAGGAAGGAAATTGAAATACCACGGGAATTTGAAAGAAATCTCGGATATTAACATAGCATTTGATTTATTAATTTTAAGGACATATGAATATCTTTCTCTTAACTAAACAAATATACAGGTGATTAATGATCAAACTTAATAGTAGCAGCTATACAAGAAGGACTTACAAACTAAACATGCAAAATAGCGATCTAATGAACAAATATGATTAATTACTAATACTAAAAATTAACATTGAATAGGAACGGTAAGAATCATTAACAGAGATTGCTCCATGCTAGCATTATGGCCAAGATATAACAAATAAATATGAACGATATAATGAAGAATTTAAGTGATCACGGCCTGAAGAGTTGATACGATTAATTAGCTTGATTCGACCTTTTGGTATCATATAACCACAATGAGTTGTTGATTATCAGCAGCAGTATTAGTCGGCGATTTGAGGCCTTATGATAATGAAATGGGACTTACGAATTTAGTGTTCTCTATGCCCAATTATCACGTTCTCTGGTGTCTCAGCTCCTGGTGCGTACAGGCTGCAAGACCCCCTGGACGCTGGACGTTCTCAATAAAGAAGATCGGCTTGAAAACGGCAAGCGGTCGTAGCTGCGATGGTCTGGTACGACAGTCCCGCTAGGCGTCCATGCAGCAAGTGCCCGGCCGCTTCAAGCTTCACTCCCCTCTCCTTCGATTTTGGCGGTAAAGTATATTTCTGATCTTAGAGACAAGGATCGGTTTGTTCCTACAGGCGAGTAGTACAGGTCCGCGGCTAAACACATAGTCTTATGAATCATAAGTGGTATTGGATTTTCCTGATTTTTGTTTGAGCTGTTATGGCTTTTTCATTTCTCTGTGATAGATCCCTGCTCCATAGACATTTCAGTCTCCTTCTCGGATTCTGTGGTAATGTGCTCGTCAGTAATGTATGTACCAGTAAGTTCCAGCGAGTCTCGAAATTTTCTATAGTTTATTTTGATCGTGTCAGTTACCAATGGTATGTTCAGGTCTGGGTGTAATGCTTTATTGGTAACGTGAAAGGGACAATGAGTAATATAACAAAGGAATCTTGACTGAATAATTTGAATGGTCTGTCAGACAGATTTATTTTCATGAGCTCCACATTTGTGCGGCATAAGTCCTTATCGGTTTAAGTAGCATGTTGCATATAATAGTTTTGTTAGTTAGTGATAGTTTATTTTTATGGTAAAGTAGTCGTTTTTTGCGTTATACAACAAATCTATGGCACGCTGGATGCTCTGCAGGCATCAGTGTGGCGACATCGAATGTTTTGAAACAAAAATAATAGAATTATGGAAGGTCCTGAAAATTTTAAGGAAAACAGGATTCTTCAGATAATGTATAAGTACTCAGAAAAATCACTGTAATAAAATTGTGTGGCCTAGGTGTACTTTTTTAAAATGTATTTAATAACTCAATCCTTATTAGTAAGAGTTGACAACATGATTTATAAAAAAAAAATACATTTAATGCAAGTATGAAGTAGTCGTATTTACTTAATTTATTTTTGTTTTTTAATGTTTATTTTAGTAAAAATCAATATTCTATGGCGTATAATGCTCGAAATTTTAAGTAAATAGGAATATTCATTTATTTAAAGAATCAACTGGATTTATCTATAAATAAATCAGTTTGAAACAGAGGGCTAGGAGTTGTAAAATCTTGTTCGTTGTAAAATGTCGAAAACTTTTGAAATTTGAAAGGTGAAGGTGGAGGAAAAAAAAGGGTTTCGCTAAATATTCCCCTCACCTGTCATAAATTAACCACAGTTTAGAGTAATTAGTAACTCCAGTCTTATTTTTTTATTCAAGGGGAAAATTCTAGAAAGGGTTACTGACTTTAAAAACCAGATAACAAATTCCGTATAAAACCTTGATGTATTCATTTATATAAAGACAAAATTGATTTGGCAATCAAAGAAATTTGTTATCAGAAATAATCTTATATAACGTTTTTAGTGGGCCACAGAAGATACCTGAACCGAACAAGAATGTAACTTAGTAATTTCTTTAAGCATGTTTTTTTATTTTACTTTTTTTTTAATAGCCATTGTGTAAATTAACTTTAATTAGATATACATTTCATAGTAAAAATGTTTAGGTCAATTTAGGCCATTTAGGTCAATGTACATATTTGTGGACTACCTTACAACTCATCTTGTTTGCAAAAACAAAAGAGTTAAGTTATTATTATTATTATTAACATATCATATTATTTATTTTATCACAAATTCCTATAAATAAAGTACTCAGAAGTATAGTTAATGCTCCATGGTACGTCAGAAACGATAATTTGCATAGGGACCTCAAAGCAAACTCTGTCAGAGAAGAGATTGGAAAGTTTGCGGGTAGTCACAATGAAAGAATTAAAATCCACGTAAACCCAGAAATGCAGAGCATAGCTGAGGAGGCTTTGCATCAAATAAGGCGGCTTAAAAGAGTGAAGCCTAGTTACTTGCTATTATATTAAATTAAATTAATTAAAATCTCAAACAAAAGAACAATTCTACTAAATTGGGAGATTAGCCAATGGACTATATCCCACACCCGAGATTTTGCACGTGTAAGAGGAGCGACTTGTTGGTCTAGCTCAGTTGTTGCACAATAAGGTTTTAGTGGGTTGGAATCCCACACTATCTGAGGACTTTTTGGCCTCAGGTATCTATTGAGATTTCCACTTTGTATAAAAAAAAAAAAAAAAAAAAAAATACTTATAACTATTATAATTAGTGGTATCTTTTTAAAATTCAGAAGCAAGAATAGTTTATTTTATTTAAAACCCTAGCTCGTATCGAACCTTTTTGAATCACCATTACAAACATTGGAAGTGGTAGAACCGTCATCAGGATTCTGCCAAATGGCTTGAATTCGTCGTGAATTCGCTATTTATTGGCTTTGTTACTGGACTCATGAATTTTTCAAAAGCCCTGGTATCAGATTATTCGCACTACCTTTTTTATCGGAACTATGTAAAGTGACTATCAGAATTGCTTTAAAATACTCAATGTCATTATTTAACTAGTTATTCCAAGGCTGGAGTGTTACAGAATAATGAAAACGGAAACCTTCCTATGCATATTTAATGTATTGTTACGGGCTACTGGGTATTAAAATGAATTAGACAATTCCTTAATGGTAGATACTAATATTTATTAACACAATGATAAAAAGGATACAATTAAATTATTAACAATTAAATTATTATACTAAGATAAATTTATAATTACAATATTCTAAATATTTATTATAACCTAGGCCTATTTAATTATTACAATAGTGCAAGATATTACTAATTCTAAATGACTTAACTATTTACATAAATTTGTATGAATATTATAAAATTACACTACTAATTATTATTACAATTGAATGAATGAATGAATGAATGAATAAAGCCTTTATTATAAAGAGAATTATAAAGATGGTTTACAATAAACTACTAATTTTTACAAAAACGTATACATACATAATAACTCTTTATAGGCCTTCCCTTATGGGAGTATGGTCTAACTTCCCGGAGTGACCAGCTCTATTGGGAAGTGGAGTTCGACATTAATTTCTGCCACTTAACTTTATTTTGAGCAATTCTTGTCCTATCTTATCTTCTTCTGTCGAATCGGCAGTTGGTGTGTGGACTTGAACAATGCTTAGGATTTTCTTCTTAAAAATTAGTCTGTCTAGAGCTATTCTGTGGTTAATTTCTTTAAATTCTAAAATATTTCCTTTTAGTGTTATTTATACTAAAAAATCAAAAAATCCCACAAATTATCAGCTCCCTAATATGCATTAAAATATTAATAACATTTAAATAAAAGTCTTCTAACCTTTCAACACACCATACACTTCTCCTTAAATCTATCTATTAAATACAATAATTTTAAACAGAATTTTTTTTTTCGGATATATATAAAATAAAACTAATAGATAATCCTCAATATTTATAATAAAAAGAATTTTTATAAAAAATACCTCTAATGTTTTAGTTTACTTAAAGGTAAGAATTAATACGTAATAAATAAAATATAATAATCCATTATTATCATCTACTAATCCCGACTGGACAAAGTACCAGCTTCACTCATTTAGTATAGCAACTGACTATGGGATACAACTTATGTACTATTGTAAGAACAATAACAATGTAAAAATTATAATAATGATTATTACAATTATTAACTACTAATTAACACTTACAGTTCACTAGTCCACAGACCTTAAGATTCTCCAAGTATGACAAACTGACACACAATAACAAACAGAAACAGTTTATTACACTCGCGAGACTGTTACAGTTCACTGATACGCCTATTACACTGGCCGGTTCAACACTGACAAGTTTATCACACTGACACTCTCTTATCACAGATCTTCACCGTGCGTGTGGTCTACTCTCAGACTAAGACTGACTCGCTCGAGGCGAGGGAGGTATTTAAATAGGCAAGGCCGAACATTCTCCACTCTTCCCTGTTCTAGAATCTTCTTAATCTCTTTCCGACAAAGCAGAGGTGGATCTACTATGCTGAAAAGGTCCTAATCCTATTTTAACTTCTCCCGCCGACGGATTTAAGCCGCTAATCCCTTGCTTCTGTCCTCCTGTTGGCGACCGTAACAGTATATAAGATTTGTAGATGATATAAATAAATGGCTTATAATAAAAACTTATTTTTCATTTTTTTTATTAATCAAAGATGACAATTTTTTTGTAATTAACAAATGCAATGTAATTAAAAAGTAGGTAGTCACGAGAACGACCGATATAAATGAAACTCAAAAACTTTGGAATCGCTGTTTTTTTTGTTTTTTTAAAATTACTAAATCATTTATGGTCTGAATTATTTAAATTTCACATTTGTAACTTTAAATTATTAATATTAGTCTGGCTTACACTAACATATTTGCACTCCGAACAATAATTATAAACATTTTCAAGTAGTTTATTTATTAATCTAAACATATTCCGGACTGCACCAACTCATTACAAAATATCAATAATTTAATTGAAATAATAATTAGTACATAGATATATTGTTTATACCTTGTATTTGTATTTCTATAGGTCTTATTTTTATTTTTAATCAAAATTATCATCGTTAAGTTTAATAATAACTAGATCAGTTCCATTTTCAATTATTTCATAAAACACGACATTAAACTATTAGAAATAGTAGCTTATAGGGGAAACAATCAACTAGTTGCTAAAAGATATTTTAAATAGTTAGATATTTAAAATATCTTTAAAACATTTAAAGATATTTTACATAAAGATATTTAAAATATCTTTAAATATTTTATTTGAAAAGAAAAGATATGACCAGGACCGGGACTCGAACCCGGGTCTCCCACCTTCCGTGGTGGTGCTTTAGCCATCTCAGCCATCCTGGTTCGCTTCTCGGCCAATCATATCCCTTCTTTTCACCTATATCTCCGTGTTCCAATAGAATAAAATAAATTATTATCATTATAAATATCAATTGTGCAGCTATTAAACGACTTTAAATATATATATATATATATATATATATATATATATATATATATATATATATATATATATATATATTTATATATAAGTTAAGACAAGAAGATGATCGCATAGTCGCTATATCAAGCTGACATTGTTAACACCTGTTAGATTCTATAAATAGAGGTTCAAGATGGCAATAAAGTCAGTGTTATCGTGCGAGTCATTTCATCCTAAATTTTCCTTCTTTTTTTTTATGTTTTGTTCCTGGGAGTATATAAGTTATATATATATATATATATATATATATATATATATATATATATATATATATATATATATATATAAACTTATATTAATGGAATTGTAACCGCTAAACTAAAGTTAACCACCTATTACTAACCACGGAAAGTCTCCAAGAAGATTTTAATTGAATAAGTTAGTGGACAATAGATTATAAGTTAAAGTTGAATGTGGACAAAACCAAGGCAATAGTAATAGGGTCAAACTACTTCCTTAAAACTATTCCCCATAATCCAATCCTCTTTCTAAATATTTCTATCTAATTCTAACCAACAGTAAAAAATCTGGGAATTATCCTTGACCAAACCCTCTCCTGGAAAAACTATATCTCCGGAATCTCTCGTCGTACTTTCTCCACATTCAAGCGCCTGAATTACCTTCGTCACCTGTTCCCTTCTGAAACCCGAAAACTTATAGTTATTCCCTAACCCTCATTTGGACTGTACATTGTATGAAGGTATATCTAGGGATCTCAATGCAAAACTAAAACTGTTAATCAATTGTTTTGTTCGCTTCATCTTTGGGAACCCAAGAGACGCCACTGTCACCCGACATTACGAATAATTGAAATGGCTCTATCTTTCCTACCACCCTAAGTACTTCCTAGCACCCTTTCTTTACCAAGTTAACCAATCCCGCCGACCATCATACATTTCCGATCTCCTTCAATTCAAAACCACAGTCCTCTCTCGTAACATCCGTTCTCGGCTTTCAGATCTAAATACTGCATCCCACAAACAGCAGCTTTTGACAGAGCATTCCTTATCCGATCCTCGTCCCTTCGGAACACTATACCTTCCATTTGTCGTTCCAATAATCTTCCCGTTCAAATCCCGCAATTCCATCACCTAATATTCTACAATTTCCTACAAATAGTAGGATCAGTTTTGAGTTAAAATTCTCTCATTCCATGAATGTATGACGTGTTTTTATGTATACACGTGTGTGTTTGTGAATATGTGTGTATATAGATGAGTGTGTGGGATATAAATCACGTACATATGTGGCTGTTCACTCATCTAGCTAGATATTTTTAAAAAATAAATGTAAATCACTGATAGTATGGTTTGAATTTTTCTTCCTTATTTTTTGTTTTTTTAACTGGCATAAATTTGATATATATGCAACTATGAATTGTTTCTTATTAATAATTGTTATCTTATTTCAATTTTTTTTTCTTTCCCTTCTTATAATCTGTTTTTTAAAACATTGTTATTGAAGGTAATTCCCATTTTTTTTTCATTATTTTTTTTATTCTTTCTCACTTAGTAACTATTTGTAATAATTAAGGCCCGGATTTTTATGTTTTTGCATATTTTTTTTTATGCTTTGTACATCACGTTCGAAGTTTTTAAAACGTGTTTTGGGCCAAAAGCATTCGATTAGGGCAACTTTTATTTTGCATATTTGTGCATATTTGAAGGAAAATGCATATTTTTAACTGTTTTTGCATATTTTTAATGCATTTTGTTCTATTTTAGGTTTTATGTGTTGTCAGAAGTGTTCAGGTAATTTTTAAAAACGATGAATCAATAAAAACATTTAATTCAATAACAGGAAACAATTAATTATAATATTTCTTTTTCTAGGAAGATTGGCCCTTCCCCTTTCTATGTTGAAATTCTTAGAATCCATTTCCACTTTTGGTTCTGCTGCTCTTCTATAACTAAAAATTGTGTTAGTTAGACTCAAAATATCGCACCGTTAACATCACGAAAGTTAAGGCTAAAGCTAGTGAACTTGTAACCAAATATTTACGCGAATTACTTGACGAAACTTTTCATAGTGATTCGGGCGTTTTACTTTGTAACAGTTGTGATATGCCGAGCTCCCGAAGACCGTTAGTAACACAGCATATCGAAACATAAAGAAAACCTACAAAAAATAAAACAATACATTCAGACATTTGTTTCTTCATCATTTACATCAACTTCGACTTCCAGTAAGTCACAATTTTTCAATGATTTGACTCGTGCTTTTATAAGCGCAGATATTCCAATTTATAAGATCAATAATTTTGAATTAAAAGAGTTTTTTGAAAGCTATACCGGACTCAAAATGCTAGACAAAAGCACTATTCGAAAAAATTATCTCCCTGATATTTACAAGGAGACCATGAATAAAATACGCAACCAATAAAAGACGTACCAATTTGGGTGTCCATAGATGAGACGACTGATTCTCTGGGAAGGTACGGGGCCAATGTTATTGTCGGAAAGCTGTCAGAAGACTTATCAAAACCCTTTCTTCTAAACATGAAGTTGTTGGACAAATGTCACCACGAAACCATAGCTAGATTTTTTAATGATTCCATGACTTTTCTCTAGCCAAATGGAACTCTACACGAAAAAGTTTTTTTATTCACAACTGACGCTGCTCCGTACATGGTTAAGGCTGCAAAGTCATTGAAAATATTCTACCCTAAAATGATTCACTTGACTTGCCTTGCCCCTGCATTTCATAGGGTCGAGGAAACTGTCAGAAATGAATTTGAAGATGTAGACTTGCTGATTTCGAATGTCAAAAAATTTTTTCTCAAAGTGCCAAGTCGGGTAAAATTATTGAAAGAAAATTACCCAGAATTAAATTTACCACCGGAACCAATAATCACAAGATGGGGAACCTGGCTAGATGTATCCCACTACTACTATCAACATTTTGATAAGATCAAACACGTTCTTTCCAAATTAGATGGATAGAATGACACAGTGTCGGCAATATCAAGAGCAAAGAAATTAATGGAAAAAACAACACGTTTTCGAAAACAGCTCTGGGCTAAAACAGTTACGATCCATTTGCGATATTTTAGAAGGAAGCTTTGGAGAAAAAGATATGCCATTCAGCCCTAGTGAAGCATCATGTTTTAAAAGAGCTCCCGCTACATCAGTCGACGTGGAAAGATCATTTAGTAGGTACAAAAAACATTGCGACCTGATCGTCAGAGCTTCACATTCGATAATCTAAGGATGTACACAATTTCAAATATTAATTTGTAAGAGGAATAAGCGTTTTGTAACTATTTTTATATTATAAGGGTGTAATATTAGAAATTAAAAAGTACGTACGTAAGTACGTAATACATTTTTTATTTTGCATTTTAATTTGGTTTTGCCTGCATATTTCCCCAAAATAAATGCATATTAAATGTACATATTTAAGGATTTTTATTGCATATAAATCCGGGCCCTAGTAATAATAAATTAAATGTGATTATTTTACACTCTAAGACATAGTAACTTAAAAATTAATACCTGTATTGATATCCTAAAGGAAATTATCCCAACATAAATAAATACTTTATTATTATTATTAAAGTAGATTAAAAGAACTCGTATAACTCGTGTATAGGCCGCAAGGTGTCGCCCGTCTCGAACACGTTGCTGACGCAAATCAACAACTTCACCTCCTACCAAAAGTCGCTAAACGCCTTTAAAGAAGTTTTCACTTAAAAAAAAATTATCTTATTTCATTTCATAATTTTTATTATTATTATTATTTATGTGTGACTCTATTTACTACGCACTTCGGCCTAAAAAGGCCCATTGTGCTTGAGTCCTAAAGATCCCTAACATAGGTCTAGACTTCTGAGAAATTTTAAATAGTCTTTAAACCTCAGTTCTTGAAGTTCCTTGTATCCACCGGGGCCAAGGTCAAATGTCCTCTTTCGACTTAGTGCTATACATTCAAAGAGAACGTGCCAAGGGGTTTCGTCCTCCTCTTTGCACCATCTGCACCTAGGTTCTTGTTCAATGCCCAAACGATGCATGTGTTTCCTGAGTTTACAGTGCCCAGTGATGGTTTCAACCAAGCTTTTGAGGTCGGTTCTCGACAAGTGAGGGGCTTCTTTCTTGATTTTATCAGAAAGATTATCACTGGGATCCTTTATGAAAAGTTTAGTATGCCTTATCTTGGCTCTATCCCAACGTGTTTTTATCTTCCTCTTGGCTAGTTTGTTAATTGTATCCTTAGCCAGGGGAAGTGGAAGGGGGCAGCACCCTATAGGAGCGATAACTGCTCCTTTCTTCGCCAATTTGTCGGCCCTTTCATTTCCTGGAATATTACTGTGCCCAGGGATCCAAAATATGTTAACTCTGTTATGTACAGCTAGTTCATCTAGTCTTAGACAGCATTCCTCCACTAGTCTGGAGTTAGTTACTGCATTTTGTAATGCATTGCATGCTGCCTGACTGTCAGTGAGAAAGTTGATTACCTTATTTTTGTGGTCCTTCATAGCAAAGGCACCTGCAAGTATTGCCCATATTTCTGCTTAGAATACAGTGGGTGTCGTGCCCAGTGCTAAGTGCTAACCCATGCCCTGACAGCCCCTAAACCAGAATCCCGAGCCGGCACCAAACTCCCGTTTGGATCCATCCGTATACACATTTAGACCATTGGGTGGATTAAAGCAATCATTCTTGCTTTTGCAAATCGCCTGTATATTAACGTGAAATCTTTTGTCAAAGTTATATTTGTTCAGCATTGAATCTGAATGCTTTTTTAGATCTGCATTTTGCTCGATTATATCAAAGACACTTCTGTGTCCAAAATCGTTGGTGGGTTTTTTGACCCCTCCTGTTTTCAATAGCCTGTAGGCTGTCTTCAATGCCTCTGCTTCAATTAGAATATCAAGAGGAGTTAAATCAAGTATAGTTTCCAGTGAAGCGGTAGGGGTGGTTCTCATGGCCCCAGTGATCATGATGCACCCAAGCCGCTGCACCTTCTCCAGCCTTGATCTATTTTGTTGGATACCAGCTTTGTGCTACCAGGCTATTGAGCCATAGGTTAGCACAGGTCTGACTATTGCTGTGTACATCCAACGAGCCATCTTGGGGCTAATTCCCCACTTGTTGCCACAGAGGCTCTTACAAGTCCACAGAATTCTTGTGGCTTTCTTGGTAACATAGTCGATATGTTCATTCCAGTTTAATTTACTGTCCATAATAACACCGAGGTATTTAACCTTCTTGCTGAATTGAATACTCATCCCTTTCATCCTAGGGGGGCTGAGTTCCCTCAATATCCTTTTGTTGGTAAAAGGTACAATAACCGTTTTATTAGGATTGATGTTCAATCCTACTTTCGTGCACCATCTCACCACCATTCTTAGTGCCATTGTCATCAACTCTGAAATAGTTTGCTGGTCAAAGCCCTTGATGATAATTGCTATGTCATCTGCATAACCTATCGCTTGGAAACCCGTCTCATTTAGGAGGTGTAGTAGTTCGTCCACTACCAGATTCCATAGGAGTGGGGAAAGGACACCTCCTTGGGGGCAGCCTGCGGCTGCTTTAACCTTTAGGTGATAATTGCCCATATTGGCTTGGATGACCCTGTTTTTTAGCATGGCAATAACCCAATTAGCAATGTTTGGTCTAGTGCCGTGCCTTAGTAGGGCACTCTCTGTATGCATGGTGATGCAACATTACTGATCCATCATTGAGATGTTTGTCCCTGATATATCTATCAAGAATTTTCTCCATTGTCTTCAGCAAGAATGAGGAAAGACAAATGGGGCGATATGATTTGGGTTCATCATATCTTTCTTTCCCTGGTTTGGGAATAAATGTAATAACTTCTCTCCAAGGTGTTGGGATATAATTAAAGGCCAGACAGCCCTGGAATAGAGTGGAGAGCCTACCTAAGATGACTTCAAGACCCTCTTTTAGCATGGCAGGATAAATTCCGTCAAAGCCTGGTGTTTTGTACGGCTTGAGGTTTTTAACTGCCCATTCATAATTTTTAAGATTGATTATTTATTTAAATTTAAATATTCATTATTCCTTCAATTGTTATGTAATATATTTTTTTCAAAACAAAAATCCTTCAGTTTTGTTTTTATTTAACATTTAATTTTCTAAAATTAAAATTCTTTCTTATCTGTTGAATAACTAACTACAATTAAAATACCATAGTGTTAATTGAAGAGAGGATGAGTGAGACAAAAACGTCATCGAAAATTTTCTGGCCTAATACAAATAATGTGATTGAAGGTAATATGATAATATAAGTCAATTCCCTCTCTACATATTACAGAAGCCAAGTGCCTTCTGACTTCTCAACGATGCCAAGCCATTAGCGTACTTATTAACTAAACTGAAGAATTTAGCTCTCAACATTGGCGTGGAGATTGACGCCTGACTTATTTTTGTTTCTTCCACATTTAATGGCAAAATATTCTAAAAGTCATGGTCTACAATTATACAGTTTTCAGGTGTTGATCCATTGAAGGGAAATTCATCTCGTCAAAGACTTGGTGTGGTTCTGATAAAGTTATACATTTGTTGATAAAGTTGAAGTTTTATTGCTGATTTCTGTTAGTGATAGATGATCTTATGTCCTCCAATATCCAGTATGTTCTCAGTGTAAATATTTTCTATTTGAAGATCATCATATGAACTCTCGATTTTAGGTAGCTACTCGTATTTACCTTCTCTCCTCGCGGTATATTTCTAAGAAACATTTCACATCATGATGGCTCACAGTAGCGAAGAAGTTATAATTTATTTTATTTGAAACAACACATTACCTGCTACCTATTACAATTTATCACAATTATTTAGCAAATACATATAACATATCAGAAGTTTCCTTTGAAACTTTTTTTTTCTTATGCCGGGGTCGTTGGTCGTTCGATCTATCTTGCTGCCCGATATAAATTAGATTTTTTCAAATGCTCATTGGCAAATGTCTTATTTCTTATGTCTGTCAGAGCAGGACATGTGTCTAGGTGGTCTCCATCCGGGATCGGGTTTTCTATTCACTTCTGTATCTTTTCCCTTCCACTTTGTCTTTGTGTGTTTTTATTGTTTCCTCCTTAACTATGGTTCTTATCATTCGCCGTATTCAGTCGTAAGATCTTGGATGGACCGGCTCCGGCATTTCTGCTCCTCGCTTGGCAAGATTATCAGCTTCTTCATTTCCTGAAATCCCGCAATGGCTTGGTATCCACTGTAGGAACACATTAGTGCCTCGAAGTGTCAGGTCTTAGAGGAGCGATTTGCATTCCAAAACAGCACTTGATAGAGAGTCATTCATGATAAAGTAACAGCAAGGATAGCTGCTTGAGAGTCGATGATGAGTACAACATTTCAATCTTGCCTTCCAGACAATGTTATTAAATATGAGGATAGCTGCTATTTCACCGTTGAAGTTTGTACTTTCATTCCCAACGGCAGCGCTGAATTGGAATCCCTTGAGTAAACCCCTGCTCCAGCATCTTTAACATCTGATTCAGCTGATCCATCGGTAAAGACGTGAAGCCAATCCCAAGACGGGTACATTTGAATCATCGTATCTAGTTCAATTGTTTTTAGCTCATAGCCAGGAGTTATTTCTTAACAATCATATGGAGGAGTCGCAGCTCTGCCTTGCTTGCGTGATGGTGGATTGGAAATTTTGGCTGTATAAATGGTTCCATCTCTTCGCAGTCAAGCCCCCTTTTCTCAAGTAAAGCCTTGGCTTTCAGCCAATCTTTTATTCCTGTGTCTTGAGCCGTTGAGTTGGGATTTTGTAGTTTTTCCTAAACCGTGGGTCCGTTCTTCTCATTCGCTCGTAAAGGCACATTGAAGCTCCCTCATGCCGTTTAGAAAGTTATTCTATTGTGGTCTGCAATTGGATAGCTGCAACGGGGTTTGAGCGCGGTGCAACCAAGGTAAGACGCAGGGTTTTGTTCTGCTGACTGTCCAGCCTCTTTAGGAACGCAGTACAAATGATCTCAGAACCGTATTCCAAGACTGGACGGACATGAGTCTTATATGCGATACCCATCACATCCTGGGTCGGTCCCCATGTCTTCCCTCGTTTTAAGGCGTTTTAAAAGCTTAAGCCTGTTTTCTCCCATTTTCACCATTTCTCCAATTTGTCTGTTCCAATTCATTTTCATGTCTAAATTTATTCCCAGGTATTTGCTTGCGTAGGTTCTTGGTAAGGGGACATTATATTGGATTATATTATAGATGACTTCCAGTGCGTACACTTTTGTTCATTTCAATTTCATTAGATGTAGCCCAGTTGAAAAGCCTCAACATTGCATCATTGATTGTTGCTTCGAGTGCATAAATGTTGCTACTGGTCGCATATAGTAGAAGATCATTAGCGAAAAGTAGATCAGATACTCAGGGTATTCCAGCAAGCACAGTCACTAAGTCATCTGTCATTATATTAAAGAGTGTCGGGCTAATGACAGACCCTTGAGGCATTCCCTGACTGAGAGTTTTAAAACTTGAACACCAGCCATTGTATCTTAACCTGAGAAACTTTTGAGCCAAGAAGGACCGCATTGCTCGAAACATTTTTCCATTTATATTCTTTTTTAGAAGCTTATTTAGAAGGACTTCCCTGCAGACTCTGTCAAATGCGGGTTTAAAGTCAACATAAACTGCTAGAGTATGCTGTTTGCACTGGAACCCGAATTTTATATCCTCACTAAAACGTGCCATCTGCTCAGTTGTACCTCGTTAGTATGTAAGTCTGTTTCAGGTGATCACCATTCCAGGGGCTTGGAAAAAAAAAAAATGTTGTACCTCGATGCCTCCGAAAACCCGCTTGCTTCTATGACATCTTAATTCCACTATCCAGATAAACTTGCAACCGAGCTAAGACCATTCTATCATAAACTTTAGAAAAAACACTTGTGAGCGAGGTTGGTCGGTTGCTAGCCGGGCAAGAGGGACATTTGCCTTTCTTGAGGACTGGGATCACCTCAGCCTTTCTCTATACACTAGGATATTGAGAGCTTCATAACTGTATGGAGGAAGTTCAAAACTGTAAGATTCGCTTTTGCATCCAGGTGTACAAGGAACTCTGGTAAGATGTCATCAGGGCCATCGCTTTTTCCTTCCTTTGTTTGCGCCACAGCAAATTCAAGTTATTCAATTGTGAAGTCGTCCTCGAAGAGTTGGCTTTCAAAGGAGTTCTGACATAAGATTGGTGGCATGGTGTTTATTTTCTTATTTTCGTCTGTTCGTTTATAGCTAGAGCTTGGTTTATTACTGGCAAAGAATTTAAAGAAGCTCCTTGCTATGGCAAATCCAGAAAACATCTCCCTGGTATTATTGACAAGAGGATTGTTCCTTGGATTTTTTCCGCCATTCAGCTTTGAAATAAATCTGTGTGCCTTCATTCCATCTCTCCGAAAGTCCAGACTGGCCAAAAACCCTCTGAAAACCCTTCGTTTTGCTCGAATTACGTTGAACTTTAGAGTCGCTGTAAAGTGTTTTAGCCTGACCATATCTGCTGGGTTTTTTGACATTTCTAGCGGCATCCCTATTTTCTTTTAGTTTCTGGAGATTATCATTCCAGAATGAGGAGTGCCTCTTATTAAATCCCCGAGGAATAGATTGCTTTGCACACTCGAGCATTGCAACCCGAAGTCGCGGATAGCTTGTATCCACATTCTTATTAATGATTTCAAGAGTAATGCGTGGGTGAGTGAGTCGGGTGAATTTATTCCAATCTTTTTCAGGATCCATCTAAGCATTCGTGGTGCTGAACTATTAATTGATTTTTAAGGGCTATTAAGGTAAGCCAGCAGTATTTTGTGACCAAATGCTCCTGGCGGAGGAGCAACTATGTGGAAAACCATTGGAGCAATCCGCGGGTTCGCCAATAAGAGGTCAGGGTTGAAGTTGTTGCCTTTATAATCCATAAAAGTGGACTCGGCATTTTCGTTTTCCACAAATTCAATCATATTTGTGTCTAAATTCTTACACAGTCTTCCCTTCTGCGTTTGAGCTAGTGTAATCCCAACGCCTGGAGTGCGCATTGAAGTAGCCATACAAAAGAGATTTGTTAGTCAATGAGTCTTCCAGCCAACTTGAATTCGGGTTATTGTTTGGAGGGTCATAGGTTATAAATATTTCGTGATGGAGATTGCGTGACCATAGATTTATTTCCACTCCTTCTAATTTATCATTTGCATTCATTTCCTTTTAAATTTGGGATTTAACTGCGAAGGAAGACCTCGCACGAACAATTATCCCTGATGCTATCTGTCTAGCTCTTGGAAGAGAATAAATCTGGAAGTCTGGATACTTAAAAAAGTCAAGAGAGTCAGCAACAGCGCCTGCTTCAACAATACAAAATATGTCAATATTGTTTGAAAATATGAAATGTTTTAATTCCATGTACTTTTTTCTGATAAGACCACCTGCACTCCAAAAAAGAGCCCTTAATTTGAAGTTGTCAAGGCCTTGAGAAGGCCGTTTGTGCTGGCTTGGTTTTGGGTCGGCCGTACCATGGTCGCTTTTTGTGATACTGGGCAGTCTGGCGACTAAGTGATCGTTTGTTTGGTTATCCAGGGGCATCACACCACTCCCTCCTTTTAAACTTGTTTGACATTAAAAATAATAATTCTTATGTTTATACTTAATAAACATTTACATTAAATTATTTAACAACTTCATCGTCATAATTTTATTAAAACTAAATGATTTGTTCATATGGTCGACTGAAAAGTGAATAAAGTTAGGTAATAGTTTGTTTTTTAGGAGAAATACATTGTTAGGTCGGGGAAATAGCTGATACACGTATTTTGTTTGTTTTTTAAGCAAACGTTGGTAGCGCATTATTGTTTGTGAGTCCATCCCAAATTCAGTGAATCTGGTTCATATTCAGGGCGTTACTCATTAGTCTAATCTTACTAATAATGTAAATGTGAAAGTTTGTATGTTTGTCTCTCTTTCACACAAAAACTACTGGACGGATTTGGATGAAACTTTACAGTAATATAGGTTATACATCAGAATAGCACATAGGCTATAACAAGCACTGGACGGATTTGGATGAAACTTTACAGTAATATAGGTTATACATCAGAATAGCACATTGGCTATAACAAGCGCGGATTTAGGTGGGAGCACGTGCCTCCCTGACAGTATTTTAGGTAATGTGGAGAATCCATTATAGTACATAAATAAAGGCAAATCACATTATGATCTATGTGGGGGGCAGGGGGCATGTTCCCCCCCCCGTTATAGTACATAATTGAAGGCAAATCAGGAACTTAGCATCTTGAAATTTGTAGATAGGTTCTTTGTATAGTTTAAGAAAGAAATTTGGAGAATTCTACTCCAAGGGTTTTCCCTTTAATATAATATAACATATAATATATATATATAATATATAATATAATAGGGGTTCGAAGGTTGTATAGAATCCGTTAGTTTTAAAGTTAGACATCTGAAATTTCAGATGTAAGAGTAACTTATATTAAAAAAAAATAATTACATTATTTATTTAAAATGATCTTTTACGAAACTTTATGTGGCAGACCAAATTCCACGCGAGCGAAGCCGCGGGATTAAGCTAGTATTCATTAATTGTATTAATTACGATTACATTTCCGAAATAAGAGCTTTCCGTTATCTGTAATTAGAAAGCCATATTCTCCTTCCATCACATGAAACGACTGACTACAATAATCTACCGTTCATTAGATTGGATATCTCCTGGAGCTAAAATTCTCATGGAACGTCTACCCAGTTACCGGCCAGCCAAGACAACAGAAAACATTACAATTCGTTGTTTGCAACACATAAGAATTGGATTGATTAATTTACCCAGAGTATTTATATATTTGTTTTTTTTTTAATTGCGGAAATTAATTGATTGATAATGTTCTAAATTAAAATTGTAATCTCTTTAGTTTTCTATTTCTACTTATTTACAATTGAATTTATTTATTTATTTTTTTGTTTGATTCAAATAAAATTTAATTCCATTTGTTCCGAAATGCAAACCGATGTGGCTTAAATTAATTATAATGTTACGAGCTACTGGGTGTTAAAATGAATTAAACTACTCCTACATTAAAGATACTAATGTTTATTAAAAAAGTGACAAACAGAATACAATTAAATTATTAACAAGTATATTATGAAACTAATATAAATTTACAATAACAATACTCTAAATATTTATTATCTAGGCCTAGGACTCCTATTCAATTATTACAATAATAAAAGATATTACTAATAATAAATAGCTTAACTATTTACATAAGCTTGAACAAATACCATAAGATTATAACTACTACTTAACTAATTAACTACTACTAATTAGCATTTACGGTTCACTAATTAAAGTCCATCGACGGTAAGATTCTCCAAATATAACAAACTGACACACATTAATACATAGACACGGTTTATTACACTGACACTCACTTATTACAAGTTCATCACAGCGCCTGGTCTACTCACTGACGGACTCACTCGAGGCGAAGGGGGTATTTTAAATAGGCAAGGCCGAACATTCTAGAACACGGAAGTAGGGGGAGACTGTTCTGGGATTGTCGAGAACCTTCTTAATCTCTTCCGACAAAGGAGAGGCGGTTCTAGCATGTTCGAGAATGTTCTAATCCAATCTTAACTCCTCCCGCCGACGGTCTTAAGATGCTAATCGCTTGTTTTCGTCCTTCTCTCTGTAACCGTAACACTAATTCTTGTAAGAAAATACTTTAGTAAATCGAATAAATTTATGATGATATATGTTCTGTTATGATTTGAATCAGAATTTTGTTTTAGTTCCCTCTAAACTTTATAAAAACAGTTGAATTTATTTTTTTCACTAATTGTTTTATAAGAAAATAGTTTCAGTAAAAGGGAATTTTAAATTTTATCTGACATTAATTTTCATCTTTAATTTTAACATTCAAATAGAATTTAAATGTGTCATCAAGGAGTTAATTTGTAGCAAAGAAAATTGAGTTAGATTTTCTTTCTGGAAGTTGGCGCTGTCCAGAGTTGATGCTACAGGAAAAGGTTATTCAAAGAGGCAATTTCTGCTATCCTTCTGGTCCCGGAACATGAAATGAATTGTGTTTGTGCTTTAAATGTAATAGAGAATAATTATTGTTTAACAACGCCCATATTAATATAATTTGATGAAACATGTACTCTGCAGTCAAAGAGTAAACCACTCTATGATTCAGCTTCTGTTTTTATTATATGAAAATATATGTAAAGAAAACTGGGTCGCTAATATACAAGCGCTTTTCTTTATTTTGTATTTGCCGCGATAGTGAGACAGCCTTCTTGAAACAACATCTGTTATAAATAAAAGATACGAACGACAGCAGTTTTAATGGACAGTTACAGAGTGTTTTTTTGGAAATTATTGTAATTATTTAAGACATGCAAATCTGCATTGTAACTAAAACTATTTTGTTGTTTTGCAGAGAAACAATTCCGTCTTTATTTTCTTATCCAAAGGCATTATTATTGGTAAAAACAAGAAGAGGTTTACTCGATCTACTAGATAGTTCACAATATAATCAGGGTTTTTTATTGGCTAATTCGGGAAATTTCATAAGACGCTCATTAATTTTTATAATGAACAACATAAAATTACATCCACTTACTCAGAGTTTTAGTATTGTTTAAAATCGTTCTTGTATAGATTGTTGTCTTATTCTAGTAGGTCCTATATACAGTCCCTGGCCATATTAATGTGACCACCAAGAAAGATTATTTTCTTTTTGTTTTTCCCTAATTTTTTTTATATACTTTCGCGTGTCTTAATAAATTGCTGTTTTAAGTAATGGTGACACAGTTATAAGTTTTTTAAAGTATTTTTTTTTAGTAATGGCTGCATTGGTGTTAGTACAGCCATTTTGTTTTACAAGTGAAGGCGTGCATAATTTGTTTTTGAAATTTTTGTGGATTTATTGTTTCTTTTTCATTAAAAACAAGTCGGATTCGGTAAGTTTATTATTGATTTATTATTTGTATCATATATTTTAACTAGTTTGATAGTTTTTTTTTCATCAATATGTAAAATAGGGTGTAAATAGGGTGGCACAACAAAATATTTAAAAAAAATAAAGATTTATTTTCGAAACAATTTTTTTCAATTTCATGTTATTATCAGATAACTAACTTACCCATAAAACTAATATTTAAACTCGATTTACATCATTACGCATACAAAAAGATAATGTAAACATGTAACAAGAACGAATCTATCCAGTGGTCACATTAATATGGCCAGGAACTGTATCTGTCGATGCATCGATCCATCAGGTGGCATTGAATACTTTACAATTTTCCATCGCTAATTATGATTTAAGCATCCATCGAATAAACAACATCACATAAAATTATTCCAAAATGGTTTTTGTGGTAAAATATTCAGAGCGAATGAATTAGTTTGAAAAATAGATGAAAACAGTATCCTATGAAACTCAGCGATAATCTCATACTGTTTGGCTTGAACTAATGACTTTAATAAAACAAGGGATATCCTCCTATAGAAGGTTTTAATGATGTATTGCTGAGCCCTAGCATGGCCCCTACTTAGTGGGATAGCAATATCTGCTCATTCATATTATAAATGTAGGCTTAATGTCATTCAGGCACGGAATTAAACGTTATGGAATATAAAATATTAATGAAACCTAATTTACACCATATCATATAAGTAATATGTTAATAAATATATTAAGCACATAATTTAATCTGCCAATGAATAAGTATGTACTAGGGTCAATCTTTGACAAAGTCATAAACACATTTCCATGTTTGAAATTATGAAATTATTTTTTTTTTTAAGCTCATGAACATTTAAAAATTTGTAGTTGGTATTCATAAAGCTTTGCCTATATTTTTGTTTTGTCAACGACTGGATTTACTCGTAATAATTTTACTAATCTAAATCTATCTAAAACTGAAATCTGAAACTGAAAATTCTTAAAAATTCTGAAACTGAAACAAATGAACTTCAAAAGAACTATTAAATAAATAACATATAAGACATGTAACCATTTCGAAAGAAAATGTTAAATGTAATTCTGTAGAATCCAAAGAAGATGAGTAGCGTTTTTACCCCTTGTAAGTTCCTTAGGAGGAGCTCCACTAAGCCATCCAATTTCTCTCATATCCAATCCTTACAATCCAAAATCCTTCGTAAAATCCTAAATGCTCCTTATTTTGTTAAGAATAAAGTCATCCATAACGACTTTAATGTCCCTTTTGTTGCTGATTTGGCCCGAACCCGATATCTATCCTTTCTTATCAAACCTCATTCCCACTCAAACCCTCTAGTTTCAAACCTAGCTTCCTCTTCGATTCCCGATAATCCTCCGAGGTGTCTGAAAAGAAGATGGCCACGTGACCTTCTTAGTTGAACTTTGATTTGAGCACTACCAGTGGATAGTTTCTCTACTTGTCATTCTCATGTCATTATGTACCACGTATCCTATTTACTTGTTGTATTATTGTTACACAGTTGTAAATATCAATAAATAAGTTTAAAAAAAACAAAGTTCCTTAGGCTTCCAAGTTTCTATTCAACTCAAAATACCATTAGACTACTTAAGAACACATGAGTCTGTAAACAGCCAGGATGTCCAATAGGAAATGAAAAATTAGGTCTAATTAAAAATCATACCTTTTTCCCGACATTTTTATTTATTTATTGCTTTTCGGTAGTTATTTTTTTGTTTAATTTGAAATTAGTTTTGTTTTCCGAATTCGGATTGGTTCTAGTAATGCAATGGAATGTCAATTCTAGCTTGTTGATTCAACTAACGAAGCACAACTGAAAATAATTGAGGTTGGCAAAACTGTTAATTCTAGTTGACTGTTCAAACTGCTAAAAATTGTTTACTGGATGCAACAGTAAATTCAGCAGCGAACTTAAACTAGACATTTTTTGAGGAAAGAAGATTTTCTATAAAAATCCTAGTTCATCACTTTATGTAATATTTATCATCTGTGAACATATGTCCATAAACGTGAAATATGTTTTTATGCTTTTTTATATGGTTTCATTTTTTTTGTTGCATAATTATCATAAAAATATATAATTAGAATACTCTTTTAGGTTTCCACGGCCACTATTATTACAAAAGACTTTGTTGATTTCTTCTGGTTTAGATCGTGTTAATAAATTTTTCGCCAACGTTTCGTCAGCCAATGTGGTGCTGACTTCTTCAGGGCTGCGATGAGAATTTTTTCATCAGCAGCATGGCTGGCGAAATGTTGGCGAAAAAATTATCAACACGATCTAAACCAGAAGAAATCAACAAAGTCTTTTTTTATAATTAGGATGTTTTAATTATAAAAAATATAATTCAAACCTTTTGTATTGGAGTGCTACCGATGGGTAGTTTCTCCACATGTGTTTTTCATGTCATATTGTACATATTAGCAGATTTATTTGTTGAAATATTATTAATGTTGTAAATATCAATGAATTAAATTTAAAAATAAAACCTTTTGTTGTTGAGTATAAATTTTTTTTTTATTTTATGAATTTGTGGAATATGCACGGCACTCAGAGATTACATTTTTTATTAATCTCATTATTATTGTATTCTGTCAACCCGAATAATAGAAGTTTTAAGTAGATTTAATTATGAATAAATGGCTGATAAATATTTAATCAGTCCATTAGGAGTCAATTGATTTTTTAATCTATTAATTGTTCAATTTACATACTAAATTTCATGTATTTTTATTTTGAAGAGAAAAGATTTGCCCTGGCCGGAATGTTCTCGTAATTTTTGCGATGTATACACGAGGAGGAATGTTCATTGAACATTACTTTAATTAGGATATTGTCGCCTTACGTCATTATATTATTTATCAGTTTGTATAATATTTAATTAATTGTTTTTTTTTTAAATATTTTTATTTTGAAGAGAAAATATTTGCCCTGGTCGGGATTCGAATCCGGATCGTCCGTCTCTCCGTGACAGCGCTCTTACCATTTCAGCTACCAGGGGTCGCTTCACAGTCAGGGAAAATCCGTTCTCTTCACCGATCCCATATCCCCGTGTTCTCGCAATTTTTGCGATGTATACACGAGTAAGAATGTTCAATAAAAAAAAAAAAAAAATAAAGACTGCAACACTTTGGCACATAAAGGGTCTTGAGTTCAGAACTTGGTAGAGATTGCACTGTTTCAAGGAGAACGGATGTGCAGGGAGGTGATTTGCCCACGATCACCCTCAACCGTCAGGTTTGGCCCCATATTAAGGGTGCCCACTGTAAAGAGGCTGTTCAATCTAAAATATCCCTCTGACTTACTTCACCTGCTCTACCTCTTTGTACCAGAGGCAGAGCCCCATATCTCCTAGACTACAACTAGAGGCGCAAATGACAAGTAGTACACCAGCAGCAGGACAGTACACAAGTAGACACGGAGCAGATGGGACCAGGATGTTATGATTTGGAGAACAAACTGACCTTCCAAAACATATCACAAAAACGTAGAGCAAGAACGAAGTGTCATAGAACTCGATACCCTGCGGATAAATCTATTTTTACGAAATTGACTAACGAACTAAAAACAGAAATTAGAAAATTTTAAGCTCAAAATTTAATTAACTTAACAGAAAATCTAACAACTTCTGACAAAACATTAAGGATAACTACAAAAAAGATCCTGAAATTCAAAGATTTTAATCACCCACTCCTTAATGAATTGAACCAATGCCTGGTCAAGAACTGACGAAGAAAAAGCTCTGTTATTCAGCCAACATCTCTCTAAACCTTTAATCCACCTGCTGATATTACGAACCCAACCAACCTTCAATATAAAAAAGAAGAGTTAAATATTCCCCTCCTAATGACCCTACCTCCCAAAGCCTTCCACCCTTCAGAAATATCTAATATTATTCACAGATTACCTTCTCACAAATCTCCAGGCAACGACCTTATCATGATCTACATCTTAAAACATCTTCCTAGAAAAGCCATCCTATTCCTCACCTACATATAGAATGCTGTAGTTCATACTACATATTTTCCTAACCTCTGGAAATTATCTGCCATAAAAATGACACCTAAGCCTAAAAAAAAGCCGAAATACCCTTCCTCTAACCGTCCTATCTCACTTTTACCACCTATGGGTAAAATCCTGAAAAAAATCATCCTAAAACGTTTATACCCCCTCCTTGATTCAAACCACATTATACCAGATCACCAGTTCGGAATCCGAACATCCCATTCCACTATCCAGCAATGTCATCGTGTGGTGGATGTTGTTTCCTCTGCATTGGAACGTAGATCATATATATTGTCATATTGTTTACTGGTATTTCTTGGACGACGTGGAAGCGGCTTTTGACCGAGTCTGGCTCCCGGGATTGTTTTAGAAACTCCACCAATTCCTATCTCATACATATTTTCTCATTATTCCATCCTATCTCACTAACAGTACATTCAAAGTATATTCATCCCTCTTTTCTCAATCTGCTGGTGTTCCTCAAGGCAGTATCTTCGGCCAATCCTCTACACAGTTTATACAGCTGGTATCCCTATCCATCCTAATACTATCCTTACCACGCAGGCGGATGACCCATGTCTACTAGTCAACACCGATCCAGCTATAGCATCCCATACTCTTCAATATCACATCACTGACCTTGAAAAATCGTGTCAAAATGTAGGATTAAAATAAATTCCCACAAATCCCGTCAAATCACTTTTACCCTCCGTCGTAAACCAATGACTTCCTGTCCTCCTGTATCGTTTAATAGCATCTCACTGCTAGCATCTTTAATAAAATCCTTCTTAAAACATAAACAAAAAAATGTTATACGTACATAACATTTATAAATAAACGTTTTTTTTTAGAATAGAATAATTTATTGATATTTACAACTGTAATTATATTACATTAAGTAAATCTGCTGTATGAACAAAGGACATGAAAAAAAACACTTTTGGAGAAACTATCCATTGATAGCACTCCAATAAAGTTCTATAGTAGAAGGTCTCTAGGCCATCTTCTTTTCAGACCCCTCGGAGGGTTATCAGGAATATTATGGGAAGCAAGTTGAGAGACTAGCGGATTCAAGTGTGTATGGAGCTTTTCATGGAAGGATAGGTATCTAGTTTGGGCCAAATCAGCAACATATGGGATATTAAGATCATGATGGATGAGTTTGTTTGTGAAAAATAAGGAACATTGAGGATTTTACGAAGGATTTTGGATTGTAAGGATTGGATACGAGATGAATTGGATGGGTTAGTAGAGCCCCAAAGCTCAACTCCTTATGTCCAAATAGGTCTGATAACTGTCATGTAAATGAGTCTTTTGTAATTAATTGGGAGCTTTGAACGATAGTCCAGTAAATGTTGAAAAAGGCGAAAACGTCGAGCAGTTTCTTGTCTTTTCAGTCTTGTATGCGATAAATAAACGTATTTTATAAAACAAGTATATCCTTTGTAATTTAATTCAAATATATCAATAGTAGCACACCACGGAAACAGGAAATCTAAAAGAGGATCCGCAAGTAACAAATGTTTCTTTAACATCTTGATCTCTGTGGATCAATATAACGCGACAGGCAGGGAATATTCTTGTATTTTTTTTTATAAGAACGATACTGTGCCACCAACCTAAATAATGCAGGTGGGTAGAGTTTATAGTTGTAGAGTTTTTCACAGTGCTCTTAGGTTATGTTAAAACATTCAGTGGCTAAAAACAAGCGAGAAACTAGAGTGTCTCTTAGATCGTATACGGTTTAGTCCGCCATGAAACCAGTTATAAAACCGGACTCTTAAGCTACGTTCACACTATGAGACTAAGCAATAGACGAGACAAACCTTTGTCCACCTCAGCAACGGTCTAGGAGCAGCCGGATTAGTCTCGTCTAGCGCCCACACTACTATTTGAGTTTCTAGACCTATCTTAGTCAATTCACCATGAAGAGCATTGCTTGGTGCGGAACGAGTTCTTGCTTTATGCTTATTAAAAATGAAATAACGCGAAAACGTAAACGTTATTAATAAAATCAATAAAATAAAATAAAATATGGCAATACGTTATTAATCCACAAGTACTGAAATAGTTTTTCTTACGCTATTACACTGACAGCTGGTCATACGGTTTATCTGATTTAAAAATTTATTAATAACTACAACATAAAATATTTATACTTGTTAGTTATTACTTGTATCAACCTTCTTGCATTTCCAAAAATCAAAGAATATATATTTTTTCAAATTTCAGTAAAAAAAAAATAACAAAAGCGATAAGTGAAGGAAATAGTGTAAACAAAAACAACCTACTTTAAATCTTTTGTATTCATGAAGAATTAGTGCAGTTTACTCGCGTTTCTCAAAAATTATAATAAAAGTTGATTTTAAAATAACCATGTTATATGGAACGTTTTTTTATATAGCTTCTTAAGGAACTCAAAAAAGTACAGAATAACATTTGAAAATGACACGATACATACATAAAATTATACTTAAAAATAATTTCTAGGAATCCCGGTTTATTTGGAACAATATCATAGTCGGTATCACAGATAATTGCATTTAGCACAACTTTCACCTCCAAAGCATTATTCAAATTAAAAAACTTTTTTCGGCTATAATGACATAAAATAAGATAGCGCACTGAAATATAATAAATATGTTCAAGAAATATAAAAGTAAAAACAGATGCAATGATTTAAAGTCGCGCTTATCTAGCATATAAATTACTATAACATCAGTAATAGTTAAAATAAAGTGCATATTCAATTTATATGCTAGTTTAAGTTACCAATGAATTGCCAATTTTATAGTAAATAATTAAAAATACATTTTTTTTTTAAATGACGAATGGAATTTTAAGTATACACATGATAGTTACGATCTATAATTACAATAATTATTATTAAAATGTATAATCGAAATTTATAATGGAAATAATAATGTTGAATACTGCTCAAGTTTGGCCGTGTCTCGTCCCACTGGCGATTTTGTCTTAGAGACGGACTCAGCAACGGGGATTGGTCTCAGCAACGGCTCCGCAATCGCCTAGCTAGACCAGCTAGACCACGTCTCTGAGACCAGGTCTAAGCAATGGTCTAGTAGTTTGGACGTAGCTTTATTCCTGACACAACAACGCTACGTTGAGATCTTTTAATGATTCCGATCCCCTTGCTATGCGAGGCACTACTAGTTTAGTCCACTTGACGTTTAATCAGGTTACTCATCTAGAAACATTGCTGAGTAATGCTGAGGGAAATGTTACATCAGGAAACTTGTCTGTCAGTCAGTATAATTGAATTACATTCTGGAAAGGAAATCCTGAGGCGCCATAGAAGATTAAATCAACTTTAACTTTTTGCCCCTGATCAGTTTTCAGCATTAATCTTATGCTTAATAGACCATGCTCCATGCCTACATTTATGCAAAGGGTAGCGAATTAAGGAGGAAGCTTCACATATAATTATTGTACATGCAGAAAATGATAGGGTACCAGGATTTGAATCTTCGAGATCGCAAAGCCTTTTGTTTTTATATATTCCATACTTTCAAAACTATTCCAGAGATCTGCATCGTATGTTTCACAATATCCTAATATTTATTAATAATTATACATTCCTGCGTGTTCTCTTGGGTATAGCAAGCTTGTCCGAACTGTAAGTGATTCTGAAACAAAGCTTTTCCTGACAACTCGTTAGAATAGTACGTTTTAATCACTGCCTCACCATTGTATCAAATGCGAGTTGATGAGAGCTTGTTAGCAGGGAGTGAGAGGAAACTAGGTCTTCTTTAATGCGTATCAAATACAACAAGGAGGAGGTTGATGTCAATATTCATTTTCAGCAAGCAAAGCCACCGAAAATATAACCCTTGACTCCCTGTGGCAAGAGTCACACCATCATATACTTGAAAAGCGAATACGTAGGGAATATGTAGCTACTTTACTTAACAGTATATATATATACTAGCTGACCCGGCCACGCGTTGCTGTGGTAATAGTATAATAAAAAAATATTAGTTAAAATTTGAACTTTAAAGAATTAATGAATAAATGAAAAAAAATAATTAAATATATTTCCGATTTTACATTTTATTCATCTTATATCTAACTATAGTATATAATAAATAAATAATATACTTAATTCATAACTGATAAAATATAAACATTAGTTTAATGAATGAGGTATATAATGGTTTACTTTTAATTATGGCTACTAATATTATTTTAAATTATAAATATATATTTCAATTTAATTTAGTGCTAATCGATGCACAACGTTTTTTGTTAATATGTCCTTTGCTAATTCACATATATTAGATGGTTTACTATTACGTGAGCATGCAACATATAATTTCCCATGGGAGAAATATGGATTTTCTGGAGAAATGGAGAAAATCCATATTTCTCCCATGGGAAATTATATGTTGCATGCTCACGTAATAGTAAACCATCTAATATATGTGTATTAGCAAAAAACATATTAACAAAAACATATACCCGTCCGTTTTTCGGTAGCGAACTTGGATTTACACTATTCAGACATGCCCTTACAACATCTGCTACGATCGATGCATAATCAATAATAATGGCCGGCACATATCACTTAGGGGTATGAAAAATAGTTTACATCCTATTCTCAGACCTACTGAATATAGAAACAAAATTTCATAAGAATCGGCCGAGTCGTTTCAGAGGAGTTTTGTTACAAACATTGTGACACGACAATTTTATATATTAGAAGATGAAGTAGGATGTTGTGTGTTTTCCAAACCAACATTGTTAGGGCAAATAAGTTAAAATGTTGCTTCCTGTTACTGTTTGTATTAATAATAGTCTAAACTTCAAACATTGCCCTAACCGCTTTATTATTGTAATTTTCTCGTTATTTCTTAATAATTATTTAATTAAAAATTAGTATTAATAACTTTAAACTAGTTAATTGTTTAATGAAATAAAAGAGAGTTTAGTGCTTAACGTTGAAAATAAATAAGAATCGACCATTTATCTTTACCTTTGTTTTAAACGAAAAAGTGTTTTTCAAAGTATTCTCATATTCTCTAAGTGTTTTACCTGGACCCGCCAATTTATTCCAAATTGCTGCCCCTCAAATTAGGGAAATATGCCATCCTTTCTACAAATAAACATCTCTACCATTTAAGTAATCTTGTGAATGTTATTTGAACATGACGAAGTTAATTACTACTGAGAAAAGCAATTTTATTGCTCTCTAATCACTGCGAGATGGTTGAAGTGTCTGACGGTTTCGCTGATAAAATAATTAAGCGTATTTCCTTAATCTTTTTAAAGAAATAATAAAAGGATTAAATGACATGTGATGTGTAGTACATTAAATGTTTTTAGGAAACTCCAATTAAAAACCATGAAAAATGTTTTAGCAATATATATGAATATGTTTAAGTTTCACTTGGTTATTGATATTCAATCAATATCTATAAAACTATTTTTTGGAGAGATTATTGCCTTCAAATTCATTTTCCGATGTATCCGTCAGCACCTTCTTTATAAAAACGACAATACATCAAACGAAAATTCAACGAGTCGAATAAAATATTTAAAATAAAGGGCTCATCCAATCTCTATAAATTGAGTAAACAATATAGGGGGAATCTAGCAATTGAGCATTATTTCTGACAAATCAATTCCCTTCACAACCGTTGTGCCAAAGACAGTAATGAAAAACAAGTCTTCATGGGTCGTAGTGGTAGGTACATTTTTTTTTTTTTTTATAACCAGAACGACAAAAGTTTTTAAACAATATACCCTAATATAATAATAAAAGATATAAGGTAATTAAAGCATAGCGATTAACAGAGATGGATACATAAACAAAACAGTTACCATTATTAAATGATGTACAAACATGTAAAAGTGTGTTACAACTCTAAACATTTGTTAATGGCCGTTATTAACAAAGTAATTGGGTATAATAAGTAAATTAACTCATGAACCACCCTCTCAAATCCAAAAAAAAATAGGGATGACAAAAACACATTTTTTAATTAGATTCATTTATTATTCAAGCCAATGCTCTAAACGTTACAAAATAAACATCTGACAAAAAGGTAATAACAACCGCTGAAAACAATGTAGTTCGTCTCCTGTCATTATATACATGGACTCTTTTGTAATTTTCTTTAAAACAGTGGGACACATAAATTTACCATCACTAGTAAAACTGTTATTTCACTATAAAAACACAAAAAAAAAACCAAAACAAATCAAAAAAACCAAAACTGACTTGACCACACACTTGAGAAACAGTATATTCATTTAAATCGGAAGCATCTAAATTATAAACCTAAAAAAACATATTGTAAACATTTTATAACAAAGATGGTTAATGTAGAGAAATATAAGATACATGTCAATTCCATTATTATTAACAAATAACAATATTTAAATTAGGAAGACCGTTAAATTGATATTAATAATATTTAAATAGTTATATCCTATACAATAATATTCAAATAGTTATATTTTACACAATAACAATATAATAGGGTGCACAATAAAAAATTACCGTTTTATCAAATTCCTGAGTTCAAAAGTCTGTAAATATTTTAATGCTATTTACTATTAACCAACACTTAATAATTCCTTTAGAGCATTCTCTAAGCTTCTTTACGCTTTCTTTAAGCCTCAGTTTAGTTATTTATTCCAAAGAAGAAACATGACCGTGTCCTTCAAAATTCTCGTAATTTTAAGACATTACTGGGAAAAAAAAATTCACAGCCGCTGAGGCAGCTCGTGAAATTATTAAATATGAAGGGGAAGGTGTCCTTGAAACTGCGCGGCGTTGGTTTGAAAACAATTGGCAGTGGAGATACGACGTTGGAAAGGAAGAAGGGCTCCGGGTGACTATTAATGGATATTGATGAGGTTCTGAAGGAAGCTGTTGAGTCAAATCCGTCCACAAGCACTCGCGAACTTTCCAGGGAGTGTGGTGTGTCGAAAGATACTGTTAGTCGCCGTCTAAATATATCAAATAAATAAAAATAGAAATATTTAGTTAAAAAAACGGTCATTTTTTTAGACACCCTATTATAAACCTTATGCATATTACTGACTGCTGAGGGCCTGGAAAATCCCAATAAAAACTCCACTGCTTTTAATCTCTAAGCCAGTCTCAAGACGCATTGCCAAGAAACATGTTTTTTCAGTACATATAATAATGTACTATAATATACAATACATATATTGAATAATATGTATATTATTCATTGTTATAGGTTTATGTAATCGATTAAAAATCAAACTATACGTATTGGATATGATGTAGCTAACTGTCATTACATAGGAAAATCAGTAGGTGTTTGATTATATTCTTGTGAATGAGAAAAAAAATTCCAAAATAAAAGGCAATTTATTTCTATAATGGATAAAAATTGAAATTTCGGAAATATATGGAATACCAAAAAATAGAATGGATCGAATATCATATTCCGTGGTTCATAAACTGTTGACGCAAATATGGGGAGGACATGGCCCCCATGGTTTCATCCTGCCAATGTTAAAAAGAAAACCTGTGGTCTAGTGGCTAGCGTAAAAACTACTAAGCCCAAGATCGCGGGTTCGTAGCCCGGCAGGTGGTCATAGGATCTTTTAAAGGGAGTCAGGTACTCGCTAAAATCCCTATCCTAATTAAACCTGGATAGGCAAAATTTAGAGCTCCCAATTGCATCGTCCGATTAGCCATACCAGCATAAATTGACGTTAAATGAACAAAAAATAACAACAAGAAAAAGAAACCCAGGCAATGGCGGCTACTATCGTGGTGTATCCTTGTTCAGCATAGTCGACTGTAAATGGGCACTGGAAGTAATTTGTTAATGTAATTTTAATAAATGTTTATTAAACTTTTGTTCCAGTATTCTGTTTGATCTCAGCCTCTATAAAATGGATACCTTTATAAGGAGAAAACCACCTAGTGGTTGATCCTGATTTTGGAAAAATCACCTCCTTACACAACCTTTGCTCCAACTATACAGTCTTTACCATGTACCAAATCCAAGATTCCTCATGGGTTGTAATAATACTGCTGTTCTTTTTTTTTTTTCGTTCAATATAATGATCTTTTTATTTTCATTCTAAGCAGATCTGATTTAGCTGCTCTTAAATTTAGTTCCTGCAGATTTACGCACTATTTTCCGTTTTTTATTATTAGTCGTAAAGTTCCTAAAGTGGAAGACCCTTAATAGAGGTGGTTCACGTTTGGGGTTTCTTGTTCTTATTTGCCCACCAGGTTTTCATTCTTTGCGAGAATTTAGCTTTTCTTTCTTCGCTCCAATTTGTTCCAGTTCTCGGCTCTTTTGTATAAGACTTAGCCTCCCATTTTTCGACTTTGTTCATATAAAACTGTTTCTTGTTTATATCATCATCAGTAATTCTAGCTAATTCCAAATCTCTCATAATATTTTTGGTTCATTCCCCTCCATTAATAAGGGATGCTACGTATTTTACTATTCGCTTTTCAAGTCTGTGATCGGGAAGCCTTATTATGTGGCCATAGAATTTAAAACGACCTTTCCTTATGTCTATTGCTTTCTTAGAATATTCCTCAATTTTAGATGTTTTCTGTAATATATTCTCTTCTTCTGTCCACCTTTGTCCCAGAATTTTCCTAATCATTTTCCTTATCTGTTTTTCTGTTAAGTGTCAAGGTATCGCTGGTGTATAAGATTGTTGGTTTAATTACCGTATTATAATATTTACTTTTTCTGTTTAAAGATACAAATGACAGTTATCAGCTCTGTTTGGACATACGGAGTTGAGCTTTGGGGCTCTACTAAACAGCACACTTGAATCCGCTAGTCTCTCAAATTGCTTCCCATACTGTTCCTGATAACCCTCCGAGGTGTCTCAAAAGAAGATGGCCTCGAGACCTTCTACTACAGAACTTTATTGGAGTGATACCAATGGGTAGTTTCTCCACAAGTATTTTTCATGTCATATTGTACATATTAGCAGATTTAGATATTGTAATATCATTATAGTTGTAAATATCAATATCAATTAAATTTAAAAAAATATATACACAAATTTTATTGTAAAGGTTTCGCACCAAACCTTGCCTCTAAGAGCTTTTTATATTCTTTCTTGCTGTGAATATTTTTCAGAAATAACATACCCTAGATATTTAAAGTATAGTACCCTGTTAATTTCTCCAAATTTGGTTTGTAATTTAGAAATTTCTAGATTTTTTGTTGCAAACACCGTTTTTTCAAAAGAAATTTTAAGAAAGGTTTCCATCTCTTTTACTGTCAATTCACTAAAATCTCCATTATTGCAAGATTGTCTGCTTAGGCTAAGTAGGGGATTTATAGGTTATCTTTCTTGGTTACCAGTGAGACTGGCTCCCAGCAATTTTCCTCTTTAAGTTCCTTCTCCCATTCCGTCATAACTCTATCAACAACTAAATTGAATAGCAATGGTGATAATCCATCCCCCTGTATAACACCGGTTGTTATCTCGAATGATTTTGAAAGTTTTCCCATAAATTTCACTTTGGATTTTGTATTTGTTAATGTCTGTTCCATGATTTTCCGTGTATTCTGATCCAGTCCGACTTATTTAAATACTTAATTACTTTTCATATTTAATTTAATACTATAGGGAAGACATGCATGGGGTGGCTGGATGTAAAATTAAAACGAACATGTTCAAAATGTATAAGTATTCTCGAATGTACTGGATTAGCATACTGAATAAAATATTGTAAAATATATTTAAAACGTATGGCTTAAAGAAAAGCGGAATTTTTCACTAATCCTAAGAGGGTGTACAGAAACCCCCTTTCTCATCCTTGTAATAACGACAATCGAGGAGCCTGGGTAAGATGTTATCCGAGGCAGTAATGAAGATAAAGAGTCCCCATATTCAACTGCCTTAGGAGGATTGTCTTTAGCCGCTCTGGGATTAATGACTTTACATTGGATGTTAAAATAAATTAATTTGGGGATCGCTAAGGAGCCAATTACAGTTAATACGATCACCTCATCTCATTTAGAAAAAAATATTAAAAGTACGAACTGTTTATTATCCCACACGTTTTAACAATAACGTTTTTCGTGTTCAACCAAAGGAAAATGTTGATATAGTTATGTTTCTTTTGAGACACCTCGGAGGGTTATCAGAAATAGTATGGGAAGCAAGTTGAGAGACTAGCGGATTCAAGTGTGTATGGAGCTTGTCATGGAAGGTTAGGTATCTATATAGTTTGGGCCAAATCAGTAACATATGGGATATTAAGATCATGATGGATGAGTTTGTTTGTGACATAATAGGGAGCATTGAGGATTTTACGAAGGATTTTCGATTGCAAGGATTGGATACGAGATGAATTGGATGGTTTAGTAGAGCCTGTTTCTATAATATGAAATAATAAATAGCATATACAAAATATTCCAAATAAGAAATATCCGGCATCGTTTTATTAAGTAATCATCTCCCTGCACAACCTTTGTACTATAAACAGTACAGTTTATACTATGTAGTCAACCCAGGACCCTTCATGGAATGCAGAGGTAAAGGTTTTATTTTATTTTGAAAATGACCATTCGTATAGAAAGGGTTAGCCCGGCCGCTTTCGGGAACACAAAAAGTATCCTCCAAATTGACGGTTTTGAAAGACATGTGGTGTGTAACTCTATTTTTCATGTTCTATTTTAGGATCAAAAGGCCGCATGTCTGCGTTCCCTAGATACATGTTTTTTGTTTTTACAATTCATTATTTTTACTCATAAATTACCGCTTCAAATATTTATTAAAAAAATAAGCAACTTTGTAGATTCAGTTTCAAATGGAACAAGGTAACTACCACCATTCATAGAAACTAAATCACTATCAGTTGACTTACTTTTCTTTCTATTTTATTGGTGAGATTATCCAACACCATTTTTGGAGTTTATTCACAAAACTTATTTATTTATTATAGTACTTATTGGAGTTTACTCCTTAAGAAACGATTTTCATATTTAGCCCGCGGTATAAAAATTTTATGAGGAGTAAAATCGAATTTAGTGGCGAGTAACGTTACTAAAAGTGCCGAGTAACGCTATAACATTCTCGATAATATTTTATTATTTGTTTTATGTAAATAGAAATTAAAAGTTAAATTCCTGGACAAATCGGGAAGAGATCTGTGTGGTATCTATGATAACAGTGTATTCTATTGCTTTATTCTCGAAGTGGTGAAATGCGATAATTTTTTGTGTTGGAGAATTTTTAAAGACACATATCCAAACAAACACTATTACTAGTCTTATTTAGATTTCGCCTTAAGCTGTTTGGGTCCATTCATATTACTTGGGTACAACCTCAACAGACGACAGGGCAGCGTTGCTCTGATAAGAGTAGGAAATTGACTAGCTATCTAGAAAGGCTGTGCAGTGACTAATTGTGTACAGTGTGTATTGTCTAGTATGTGGTACTACTAGGACAGGAGATTGGTGTATTAGGAAGTGGACAGGCAGTGATCATTCTGGGCTTAAATACACATCTACCGGACACAGAAGATGAGGCTCCCTTCAAAAAAGTAAGGACAGGGAAGAAATCGGCCAAGAGGAAGACAAGGAAAGCAGAAGAAGCGCCACCACTAATGACATCGAACAGCTTTACCACTCTAGGTAATTTACCACCAACTGAGGAATCTTCCTCAGAGATCTTTCGTGAAGGAAGATTCCTCCAGTTATAATGGACCGAGAAAACTTCACGTTAAATGAGGTGAGTGATTTCATGAACAAAATTAATGTTAATCAATATTTTATCAAATAGACGAGGACTGACGTTCATTTTTATCTCCAATTAGAGACCGAACCATTAGAAGAATTTAACCTTCCGTGGAAAAGACTTACATGGAACGTACATACAAAATTAAAAAGACAAGAACTGAATAGACGGTACAAACAACTATCACATCTTCTAGACTACAGATCTCCACTTGACTTGAGGAACAAACGACT
The DNA here is from genome assembly GCA_037127475.1 of Arma custos. Taxonomy (NCBI): domain Eukaryota; kingdom Metazoa; phylum Arthropoda; class Insecta; order Hemiptera; family Pentatomidae; genus Arma; species Arma custos. The sequence continues at coordinate 29,164,214 of CM073759.1, read as the reverse complement.
TATCTATAACAGTATACTAAAACCTATTTGGACATATGGAGCAGAACTTTGGGGTTCAACAAAAAAAGTTCACATACACAAGATTCAAATAACACAATCCAAAATTCTCAGAAAAATTATTAATGCACCGTGGTATGTTTCGAATCACACTATATACAACGACATGAACATGCCTACTATAAAGTCATATATTCATAACAAATACATAACATTCCACTCATCGACACAATATCACCCAAACCCATTCGTTCTTCCGCTTTCCTACTCCCTGTTACCTGGACTTAATAAAAAAAGATTAAAAAGACATTGGCCAAGAGACCTACTGAAAAATTGATATATATGTGTATATATATATTTTTTTTTCCAAAATAACTGAATGATCATGGAGAAAATCGAAGAGAAAGAAACTTCATTCAAATTTGCTAGATGCGCAATTGCGCAGGTGCAAATAAAAAATTAAATAATAAAAAAAAAAAAAGAATTTAACCAAATAAATAAATTCACACTATTAAATCTCAACTGTTAAATATACATATATATGTGTGTGTGTGTGAGTTCAGTTGACAGTGTTGTAACAAGTCACCGCACCCACTATTTGCCCTGAAGATGGCCTACAACCTAGACCGAAATGATGGCATTATTAATAAAAAATATATATTTATAATTTTAATTAAAATAGTACACATTAATTTAAAATAGTTTTTTTAAATAATTCACAAATAAAAAAAAAAGAATTTGCGATGATAAGTATGAGTGAGAGCGATAAATGGGCAAGAACATATATAAAATTCATTAGAAACGGAAAGGGATAACTCCAGTCGCATGTCGGAGCCGAAACACACTTTTTTTTCTACCTTTTCCATGTCAAGGTCAGTAACATCTTTTGAGGTGAATACCTTTTTAAAATTGCTTCTATAGTGGGAGACAATTAAAAATAAAACGAATGATAAAAAAAAATCGGTGGATACAGTTTGGTGTTATAGCTTAAATCTAACATCTCCATCCGAAATTCAATTATACCAATGGATAGATAAAGGATCGATGAATTCATTACGATAACTGAGGACTGTAACGCTTCGCCCGCGGTGGAGCACCGCTATTTTGAGCTCATTTTGATGAATATCGCGATTTATATTCACTATAACTCGGAGAGGCTACAAGGTTCGTTTAAGTTTCATTCGTCACCTGATGTTAAAATCTATCGATTGAATATAAAACATTTGTGAAAAATAGTGACAGTGATCATAATAAGCTGTTGAATGAAAAAAAATTATCAAAAATATATAATCTCGGCCTAGAGCGTCAGATAGCCAAATCCAAATACAGGAATCGTATATGGTTGGAAAGGGCTTCTCAAGAGCTATCGAATAATAACAATGAAACACCATATGTCAAGTAGTGTCGTGAACGTAAAATAATGATTGCGACCGAGAGGATCAACGATTGTACCAATACTTCTGCAGCTGGGGCGATTAAAATTATACAAGTGAATGATGAATTGAAATGAACAACGGACTGTGTAGGCATCGATTGTGTATGATCGTTGATTATGAAGACACATCGGGCAGTAGCCAGTGCACACTTCACAAGTATGTTTGTCAACCATCCATTCGGACATCAGCGTGATGTGTGTGTGGTCGACTGTGATTTCTTCCCTCATTAAAGCCAACGAAGCAAAATCACTTACCGCTCCTTAATAATTCTTTAACTGAAGAGCCATTACCGGACTTTAAACTGTGGGGTAAGTGTAAAATATTACTGGACTCGGACAAAGTACTCACGTTGTTATTTTCGAACGATTCGAACAATTCGAACAGCTACCTCGTCTATTGTACGATCATCAGGTGATCCATGTTAATATAAAGAAGAACATGATACATAAATCTACGTATCTGAGAGGCGTGTTCTAAAATCTGTAGTTAAAGCTTGATTACAGTGCACTGGGATTAATTTCATGCTAACACAATAACCAGTTGTGTGCCATTCACCTATGATGATCCGATTCGAACATCTACAGTTTGACAGAAGTGCACCGGATATATATATAGAGGTATTTACCTCAAAAGATTTTACTGGCCTTGACAAGGAAAAGGTAGAAAAAAAAGTGTGTTTGCCAGTTCCGACACGCAACTGGAGTATACCCCTATCCGTTTCTAATGAATTTTAAATGTGTTCTTGGCAATTAATCGCTCTCTACTGATACTTATCATCGCATATTCTTTTTTTTTAATTTGTAAATTATTTAAGAAAACTACTTTAAATTAATGTGAACTATTTTAATTAAAATTTTAAATATATATTTTTTATTACTCGTGCCATCGTTTCGGCCTACGTTGTAGGCCATCAAATAGTGGGTGCGGTGACTTGTTACAACACTGTCAACTGAATTCACACACACATATATATGTACATTTAACAGTTGAGATTTAATAGTGTGAATTTATTCATTTGGTTAAATTCTTCTAATGGGTCGGTCTTTAATTGGAGGTAAATATGGATCTCAGTCCTCGACTGTTTGATAAAATATTGATTAACGTTAATTTTGTTCATGAAATCACTCACCTAATTTAACGTGAAGTTTTCTCGGTCCATAACTGGAGGAATCTCCCTCCAGGAAAGATCTCTGAGGAAGATTCCTCAGTTGGCGGTAAATTACCTAGAGTGGTAAAGCTGTTCGATGTAATTAGTGGTGGCGCTTCTTCTGCTTTCCTTGTCTTCCTCTTGGCCGATTTCTTCCCTGTCTTTACTTTTTTGAAGGGAGCCTCATCTTCTGTGTCCAGTAGAGATGTATTTCAGCCCAACATGATCACTGCCTGTCCACTTCCTAATACAGCAATCTCATGTCCAAGTAGTACCATTAATACAATATTATCGAGAATGTAGAGTTACTCGCCACTTTTAGTAACGTTACTCGCCACTAAATTCGATTTTACTACTCATAAAATTTTCATACCATGGGCTAAATATGAAAATAGTTTCTTAGTGGTATATATACATATATATCGGTTACTACATTTCATGACTGTTATAGAAAATATATATTCGTGATTCTTGTTTATCATTTTACGCGGAACTGCCCAGAAGGACTACACGATTAATATGCAGGTTTTTTACTCAGTTCTTTCTTCTTTTGGAATTTCGGTATTCTCTTCTATTTTCACACAAAACATGTCAAATCCCGAACCTCTGTGTTCATTGTTTGATTTGTTCTTGGTAGCCGTGGTTGAATTTGTAACCCATAAGTAAACTGAATTTTTTTGTTTAATCCCTCCTCACTCATCCACCGCATGTGTCCATAAAACTTGAGCCTTCTTTCACCCACATTTCTGTTTTCAATTCAGGGATTTCACTGTAAATTTTTTTGTCGCATTTTAGCCAGTATTCTTCTGGTTTTATTTTGGGCTCGTGGATTCTCTTAAGAATCCTTTCTATTTTCAGCAGTTTCTCTAGACTGGAAATGCACATAGTCTCGGTAGTACAATATCACTGTTTTTGCTACGGTAGTGCCTCATTTTTTTTTTTATTGTTCATGGAAGAGAGGAGATGCATTTTTTATTATACATGCTACATATTAAGTAGCATAAATTTTCCAAATATTTAATCTTTCACTTCAAGCTTTCGTTTTTAGATGCATTTTTCTCTTATTTTTTTTTTTTTTATGTTTCCTTTTTTTAACTATATTTTAAAATTACGTTTTTTTCTTTAAAAAACTATTTTCTTAGATAGAAAACTTCTATCTAAAAAATAAAGATCAGAAAGATGGATGAGAAATATTTGAAACAATAGACTCAGCTTGGAAAATGTTTTGAGATGGTGTAATGTGAGGTAAGGTATATAGCACTAGATAATGGAATTACAAGGCTCATGATATAATCCGAATGTTCTCTAAAAGCAGTCTCTTCCACAAAATCACAAAGCAGGGCCATTATACCTCTTCTCCTTTAAGATTCAACAAATCCCAGAACTATAGTGATGTACAAGCTTTAGTGATGTTGAAATTTCTGGGTTATGTAATAGCCTACCCCCTGATAATTACGTTTATAGGTGTATTTATATACTCTGATATGATAATCAGAGGTCCCTGCTAAACCAGAGAATATAATTCCTAGTCATACAATACATCCTGTGGGCTAATTCGAATATCAGTTTTCAAAGGGTACAGCAGATTCCCAGCATTCCGCAATGTTAGGACTAGTGGAAGGGAACCCTTTGTAATATACCACAAATACAATCGCCAAGTTACAAACAACGATTCCTGATTGTAGTTGTTTTTTTCTGGCTTGATTTATTGTTCTTTTATGGTTAAATTTATTAAGATTTTGTATCATTATACAATTTTAATACTCATATATTTTTAGAGCAGAAGCTTCCATATGGTAGCAAAAACTAAATAAATTAAAATGTTTGAAATAATTCTAAATCGCATACAAATTTGTTAGTAATAATTCATTAGTAAAACAGTTTTTACCAACACGATTATTCGCCTCCTTATTTTTCACAGTTTTCCGGTTGTGAACCTAAATTTTAGGGGCACAAAACATTGCTTGATTAAACTAGTTCAATTCTGAGTTATCCACTTACTTTCTGTAATCAATATCTGTGCATTACGCCTTCCAATAAAAAAAAAAAAAAAAAAAAAAAAAAAAAAAAAAAAAAAAAAAAAAAAAGGCTAAAGTACCAATAATGGACCTTAAATTAAATTTGGAATATAATTATCTTTATTTTGTTTCTTCAATTAGTTATTTTTCCTACAAATCAGAATTTGGGATATTGTTAATAGTCTTAAGTATGAACGAGGAAGAAACTTGTCTGGGTAGAGGGGTCTAGAAAATTCTATTCTGTAGGGAGAACTTCCTATTGGTAAGCCAAAGTTTCTACCTACATTGCGGGTCTTCTTCAGGGCTAAATATACAAGATACCAATAAATTAAAATAATAAATGACACAGTATAACATTGCATGTAGTATATTAATAGAATAATGTTGTATGTACAAGGAGCAGATATAAAAGCTAGAAGGGATTGAATTACATAATGACAAAGAGGTACTATATATTAACAATGAGGTACTGTTTAAATCCAACAAAGTAACAAATGCAAGATTAAAAATTAGAGAATTGAACAGTACAGAATTGTAGTAGAAAAAGATTAAAGATTGAAAACAAAAATAGAAGACATTTTTAAAATTAGAATAGAACAGAATTATATTAAAATATTATCATAAAATGAAAATTGATACAAATAAAAAATAATAGAAATTAATAAAAAATATAGTTAAAAATTATAGAAATTATACTATAAAATATACCCTAGGGCAATGAAAAATGGGTCTATAATATTTCCTCCGCCACTATTCCTCTCGAAGGTACCAATAACCTTAGCCTAGGTCCAAATTTCTCTTCTCTTCATCTAGCTCCATCAAACTCATCCCCAACCTCATCACTGACTGTGTACCATATATACAGAGTCAGCAATGAGAAGGAAGTTTCCCCCATACGCATTGCAAACTTAATAACTAATCACAAACAATAACCTCCCTCCCCCATCACGATCCCACTGAAGGCCCTGAATGAACTATTAGCTATGTTTTTAACGATTCTTATATGGGACAAAAAGTGGTACAGGGGGAGGTCAAATAATTGGTTCATTAAACATTGATAAACCGATAATTTAGTACAAAATAGTTACATTAGATACTCCACTACCTAGTTTGATTTATATACTAGTGGAGGCAGCAAACAAATACCCGCCTTACTCCTACATAAACAGAGATAAGCCAATAAGTTGGAGGCTGCAGAGATCGATGTTGTCTGTTAGTTAGTCATCAGCAAGAGCGGGAGTTTGCTTTCTGAAAACGTTTAAAGGAAGCCGGGAAGTGCCCAAAGGGAAATCAGTGACGCCAGACAGTCGTTAAGCTGACAAATTATTCCGGGCGAATTGAGAGAGCAGTCAGTACAGCAACCCTACCAGGGGTTGGTAAATACGACCTTACAAGTAATCCTAACTGGCCGGAAGACATTACTTTTATTTATTAATTTATATTAAGACAGACAGTTATTCCTAATTTTCGATGACAGCTATATTGAGTTCAGTTTATCAGGTCTTAAATTAGATATAGAAATACATTTTTTTTTAAATATGTAGCCATTAGTTCAAAATCGAGAGTCTGCTTGGTTTCTGTTTTACCATTAAATAAATATTAATTTTAATTATGCAACTAGAGGATATGGTGCATGTAAATATGGGTAGGTTTACAAATTGACATAATTTCGTTTAATCCATTCAAGATGTGTTTCTTCTGGTTTCGACTGGTTTGTCAAATTCTTTGACGACCTTTCGCTGAGCATGATGCAAGCTTCCTCAGGGATTAATCTGACACTAAAAATATTCTTCTTCTACTTCGGTATTTAAAGCTTCTGGGTCCCTGGGTGGAGACTATTCCTCCAATCATCTGATTGGCTGTTTTCTGGTTGGCTGGGTTCCGACCATGTGGCCTCTGATTGGGTGGGTCTCAATTGACTGACTTCCGATTGATTGGCCTTTTCTTTCAAGTTTTTTGTTTTAGTTTTTGGCCACTGGTATGTTTGGGAGCCACAAATAACTTAATTTGTACTTGGGTAGTTGGGCACTTCCCTTTGTAACCATCTTCTATGTTGAAATTTTCGGGGTGCTTTAACATTTCGATTGCTATGAATTATTTTATTATCTTAATTATTTCTTTATTTTTAATCATTAAAAAGAATTTTATTTATTTATTAATGAGTTATTTTGTTGGTTTTCCTTATTATAAAAAAAAATGATGTAGCTTAAAATTATTCTGGATTCGAAATCGGCTCTAGCAGGTAAATTATTTAACCTGTTAACATACATGAATTGACCTTTTAGGGTCTAAAACCCTCATGTGGATCACCCATTCCTTAATTGAGGGAAAACCTGGCGATTGATTGTGACATCGGACAAATCATCTGCATGTACAACCAAGGTCCTAAAACAGAATAGTTTCTACCTTGTACTGAATCCAAGACCCTTCATGGGTTGTAGTGGTACAGTTATTTTTTAAAATTTGTTTCATAAACTCTCTGCTAGCTTTAATTTTTTTATTGTTTCATAAAATCCCCTTTCAAATAACCTATATTTAACCTTGTTTTAACTCCCGAGAGCCAACTTATCACCTTCTGAAGTTTAGCTTCTCAAGGCACCCGCAGAGAGAGGTACGGGTTTGCTTTTGTCTAGACACTTGATTGAGGATGTTATTACACGATGCATTTTGTTTTTTTTTGATAAAACAGTGGAAAACTGTTGAAGGACTCTACTAAAGCCCAAAAGTCTATATCTTAATAATGTTCACCAATTTCAATTTTGTCTGTAATTTTGGGGAGTTTCCGGTCCTGATCATGCATAAGTGGCAGGCTACTGTTCCCAATATTTCTACTTATATCAATAATAGCATTTTAACTCTGCTTTGGCCTGTAAGAACTTCGAAGATCATTCGTTAGAAACAAGTTCACTGTTTAAATTCATTAAATGCCATTAAATCTTGGTATGTTAAATGGAAAAAAACGTTTTAACCGACTATCTAGCTTTTCTAAGCCCAACAAATTCTTTTTAATCCTACCAGCTCCTTTATTTCCTTAATTCAATCTCTATTTTTTTTTTGTAGGTATTGGTGATATAAGTTATTCATTGTTTAGTTAAGCTCATAAATAGCTTGCACTTAACTAAACATCAGATTATAATTTAAACCGAGCGTGTGACTAAAGATGTCACACGTATGGTTACGTACAACTTGATCTAACAATTTGATCTAATAGATAGGTATCAAATAATAGCAAAAAAAGTTTTTAAATCTTGTTTTAGGAAGGTGCGTGACCAAAACATTCAATGAAGTTAGAACCAGTTACTTTCGGTAACTCGGAGAAGTTCGAGGTTCGCTCGAATTTCGCTCGAGGTTCGCTTATTGTTTGAAACAAGGTGTTTCGTTTTGACCTGTACTATTTAATTTAAAATTAAAACATGTAGAAAGATAATACATCTCGAAAAAAAATTTAATTATGTGTAGTAAAGTATACGTGTTTGTTATAATTTATTTTATTATTACATGATATAATTTGTTTAATATTTTATTTGAAAAGAAACGATATGACCAGGACCGGGACTCGAACCCGGGTCTCCCACTTGTCCGTGGTGGTGCCTTAACCATCTCAGCCATCCTGGTTCGCTTCTCGGCCAGTCATATCCCTTCTTTCCACTGATCCTATATCTCCGTGTTCTCGCAATTTGCGATGTATACACGGGGAGAATGTTAATTGAACATTACTTTTATTTTTAATCTTGTTGACTTAAGTCGTTAAATATTATTATAATTTATTTTATTGTTATATGATATAATTTTTTAAAATATTTTATTACGAATATTGGAATGCCTCGCTTTAAAAATTTTAATTTTAATCTGAGGTTAGCGATTTGCCAAGAATTTGAGTAGCTACGATATCTGACGATAAATCTTCGATTAGAACGATTTGTTCTTCAAGAGCTTCTGGTTTGTTATCTATCTTCGGGGCCATGATAACGAAAATTCAAAAAATTGCAATTTAAAAAAAGTAAAGAAAAAAAAACCATCCGGCCCGGAGGGCCAAAATGTTAGGGCGGTAAGATGTCAAATAATACCGAATGCTTATTTTTTTTGTAAACCTTATATTGATAATTGCAAACATAAATCATATTATTTACAAATTAAATAAAAGAACAATTATTTAAATTAAAATTCAATTATTGTTTCCTACAATGAATAATTAAAGAATAAACCAAAATAAAACCTTTTAGGTTTAGTACAATATAGAAAAAAAATAAAAAAGTAAATTAAATCAAAATAAGCATTGCTAGATACATGAATGAAAAAATACAATATCAGTTGAGGGCCGCTATCGAAGCCAATACTGGGGAGGATGTTAATCTGACTCATACCGACAAAAGCATGAATCATCTACTTTACTGTTATACATTACGTAATTGACAAACATTTATTTTCTAATGAAAATAAAAAATACAAAATGATTGAAAAAAAAATATCAACCATGAACAAATACTTATAACTGAGCGGCCGTAACAGTGGGCTAAATATGAAAATCTTTTCAGAAGGAGTAAACTAAAAAAACTGAAATAGAATTTGAAAATGATTTGAAATATTAAAACTTATATTAATTCTCAATAAGGTATGAAAGCGTAACACCATTTCTAATAATCGAAATTTCAGAATTCTGAATTACACGTGTAGATGCACAACAAAATTAAAGATCACATGAAATGACATGGTACAGACTATTACAACAGAAGTGTATTGGGAAGGAAGCGATTAGCTTTATTTTGGAAAAAATAAAATCCATGATTGAATTCATAAACTCATTTAATTATTATTTAAGTGTTTTAACATGATATAGTTAACCTTAGATGTTATAGGACATTTTTCTCTCGGCGAGGAAATTCCTCCAAGGAACGCAAATAAACATTTTGAAGAGATGTCAACCGAATTTCTGTCTTTGGCATCCCTGGGCCTTCTGTGGGGTTTATTTTATGTTCCCCAACGCCCTCAATGTCATATACGTTTTCCAGTAACCAATATAAAATTGTTGAGATAGCTCTTGTTGAGATCCTTTTTTACCTATTCAAGTCACTTCAACCGTTTTCTTATTTTTCTGATATTCTTGTGTTTTTTTCATCAGTTTCAAATCCAAATAGATTTTTTGATTGGCAATGTTGACTAGTATTGTTTTGATTTTTCGATTGAAACGATTAACATCAACTCTACGGTACATTTATACAGTGTTAGGTGTTACTAAAATCTAAGAAAAATGGTGAGTCGTTTACTTCATTAAAAATTAAAGCTGGAAACCTAACTTTCAGGAGAATCAGGTTATAAATATTAAACATAGAAATAGAGTTACATTACTCAACCAGATAAGTTTACACTTACGTTAAAAGTATTCCAAATAACAATATTTACAAAAGGTCTCGGGTCCATGGACGGTTTAGACGGCCGGATGGGTTATATGGATGTATGGTAATGTCACAGAACATAGAAACAACTAGAAGCGGCATGCCAGGTACAGTGAGTGAAGCCAGCCTCCCACTGGCCCCCCCCCCCACTCTTCCCGCCCCAACCAAGTGGTGCGGTGCTAAGTTTACTTCTCTTACTTAGCTCGTTTACTTCTGTTTACTTAAATATTATTCAACATTGTGTTATCTCGTGGTGTCTTTGAGTTTTGTATACTTTTTGATCTGATCACTGATCGTGTATTTAGCAAAATGCCTTGTTGTTTTGGATTTGGATGCTGTACAAATAATGCCGACAAGTCTTTCAATCCTCCTCTCACCTTTCACCTGTAAGTCCGAAACCTAAATTTAACTATATATAATAATTAAATGTACCACAAAATGTAATATTTTCATAGTTCACTTAACCCTCCAAGTACCATGGGGTCAATTTAGGTCCCACATGTTTCTAATTTTTGAAACTTCGTTTGAAGAAGTCGATTGATCTGTCACATTCAATGAATTTTAACGCAAAACTGTCTGGAATAATTAGGAACTGAAACGAAAGGATTAGAGAGCCTTTTCGAATTTTCACAAATTTTCCTTCTCTCAAAAATGTGGCTGGGGTCCTTCCGGGACTCCCGTGGTATCCGACGTCTCCTTTTTATGTTTTCTTCTTAGTTATTTAAAAAATCCATAGCCATAATTAAATTATTTTTTACTAGGAACTGTTTCTAAAAAAAAGATAAATTTTACGGGAATGTTTCTTATTTGAAGGATTCAATTCACTAGAAACAAAGCCCTACATTGTATAAGCATTTTCTGGAAATTTTTTTTGTTGAGAATTATGTTACTTGATTTATTTGTTTCATCAGGCCTTGGTACACAGAGGGTTAAAATATTTCTATATTAAGTGTAGCTCAAACACGTCACAAGATGTTGTAGAATACATTTCAGGTACCTATCTAATTTTCCATGTCCATTATTTATTGATTTGTTTATTTTACAAAGAATTTTGAGTAAGAATAACAATACTTATTAATAATAAACGCATTACCTCATTTATAATAAGTGCATTATTTTAATCATATCGTTACCTAATGTGTCATTCAGATTTTCACGCGACGATTTATTTCTATTACAGGATTTATAGTGAGAAGACTGAATTTGACATTAAAATGTGAAGAATGTTTGAGAGCTGTAGAATCACACCCGAATGCCATTGGAAATTGACGACTTCTTGTATTAAAGGACCGAGGGGGGTTGATCCTACCAAGTGATGATGTCACTGAAATTTGTAAAATAAGTGAAAAATTGTTTAGGTACATGTCCAAGCATAAAAGACTCACCCAAGTCGGGGGCTTTCGCATCACTCCTCATGCGGGAGGAGTCTCACTACTCATCAATCATCTCTGCAGTGGGAATATTATATTTAAAAACTAGAATGTACCACGGATTGAAACGTTTCTATGACAATCTGAATCTGGAAAAAGATACGTGCGAAGAATAATACACTTGTTTTATTTAAAGGACAATAATATTAAAAGTAATGTAGTTTACAATTAAAATACTCTATAAACCGAATGAGCTTAATTTTTCCTGCTTTGTCACCCATTATTTTTTACTATATATAAAAAGTTACCACATAAAGACGAACGATAGTAGGTAGTGCAGGTGCTGGTAGTATTAAAGTAACTAGAGCGGTATGGAGATGAAATGTACTAGATTGGCTGCAGGCAAGATAAGATTGGTTATTGTTTGGGGTATCAGGTCTACAGCTGCTCCCCAGAAATAGTATTACTAAGGAAATAACCAATTGGAACATCCCTCGGTGTATTTACCCCGACAAGATAAAACAGGAGGAATTCTTGGGCTAAATAAACTGAGCGCTGCAACACTTTCTCAGCTGTAAGGGGGCGGGAGGAGTGGGGGGACGGCTTGGGAGCTGGCTTCACTTGCCTCCCTCCAAACGGGCCCTCATGCCGCTTCTAGTTAGTTCTATGTTCTGTGGGTAATGTGGATAATGTCTGAGCCAGGAGATTGGGATGGCAGGAAAGATTTTGATGAAAGTTTGAAAATTTAGTAGGGATGAGGTCGAGGACGAAAGGAATGTTGAGATCATTATGGAGGGTTTTGTTGGAGACATAATAGGGAGCGTTGACAATAGTTCTTAGGACTTTGGATTGAAAGGATTGAGTACGTCTGATATTCGATTTTTTTGTGGTCCCCCACAGTTCAAGTCCGTAGGTCTAAATAAATAAAAATAAATGGTCTTGTGTATTAGAAGTTTATTGTCTATTAAAAGATGACAGGTTCTACATAGTGATATGTATAGTTGGCTGAATCGTCTGTTACGTTTTTGTCTGGTATGAGGGTTCCATGTAAGTCTTTTGTCCAGGAGAAAGCTAAGGTATTGTACTGCGTCGGAAATAGGTAGGACGGTATCATTGGGCATAAAGCTGATGAACTACCGCGCTTTATATCCAATGATATAGTCCTTTTTATTAATATTTGTACCGTTATTTTTATTATTATTTGTAATAAATACCGTCCTTTTTATCATTATTCATACCGTTATTTTTATTCTTGTTTTATATATTTTTATAGAAAAAGAAAAAAAAAATGATCAATAGATCTACATTGATAGATGGAGGGTCTAAATCTACATGATTTACTGTGATAATTTCTTTGGTGCATTTCTTATTTTGGCTGTTTCGTATTAACTTAATACTCTATACCTAATCAGAAAACTAGTACATAAAGAATAATTACCGATCTCTCGTTAACAAGTAGTACAATTCCCTTCCATTAAGGTAACCTCTTGCAGCGTTAGAATATCTAAATTATATCCTTTAATCTAGTATTTATTAATTAATATAATAATTAAAAAATCGATTATATTGTAATTATTTAAAACCTAATGAATTTTCTTTTAATTTATTTAATTGTTATATGATATAATTTTTTTAAAATATTTTATTTGAAAAGAAAAGATATGGCCAGGACCGGGACTCGAACCCGGGGTTTTCAACTCTCCGTGGTGACGCCTCAACCATTTCGGCCACCCTGGCTTCGTTTCTCGGCCAGCCTTATCAATTCTTTTTCCTGATCCTACATCTTTTCTTATTAAATAAAATATCTAATGAATTTTCATTTTTTATTGTGCTTAACGCAATTCAAGATAAAAATGTTTTCTAAGCGTAGCCATATTTAATAATATGTTTAAATGTACCGATTTTCACTTAAACGCAGATCAGGGGTAAATCCAAGCAATGGATACCGATTTTTACTTACCTACCACATTTGGAATCCTTATTCCACAGGTCTCCGTATCAATATTTCTCGTTCAGTACCACGGGAAAGAATTTTCATTCGAATATTCATGCCTATTAATGATATTTGATCTACTAAAAAAGTGAGTTGGGTGTTCACTGCACTTTAAACATGAGTGTGTCATCGAACATATTCTGAAGGAACTTAATATAAATTTCTATTGACATTAACCATTCCCACGAAAACCATCGGAGGTACACTTCCATTTATAAATATAAATATAAATTTAAAAAAAAATAGAAAACTTCTTTCAATCCATAAATTAATAATATATAATTTTGATACTAAAAGTTAATCATAAAATAATATTTAATATATTAATTAAAAAATCGACTGTAGTAAAATCAGACGGTTTTAATTATTTAAAATAAAACCTAATGAATTTCCAATTTATTTTTATTAATTGTTATTTTGATGGTAATTATTTTTAAACATTTTTGTGTTGAAAAGAAAAGATTTGTCCTGCCGGGGATTCGAACCCGGGTCGTCTGCATCTCCGGTGCAGTGCTCTCTACCACTGAGCTATCAGAGGTCGTATCCAAGCCAAACAAATCCGTTCTCTTCACCTATCGCATATCCTATATAGGATCGGTGAAGAGAACGGATTCGTCTGACTTGGAAACTGAAAATTAAGTAGAATATCTGTTTATAAAAAAAATATTTAGCCTACACATTGCCTATGTTATAAAAATATTTCCATCTATTGATAATACTAATTAAATAAAGTTTATGTTTGGGTGGGAAATAGTTGATTGGATAATTCTAATGATGGATTGAATTGGTCAGAGATAATACATAATTAAACATATTTCGTGTTATCTCTGACTGCACCATCTGACCAATTCAATCCATCATTAAATAAAGTTTAGTTGATGGCGTTATGATTTTCTTTTACATCTAACAATATGTTTGATTAATTTTATTTTTTCAAGAAAAACCCCTTAGTCTTGCTAAACAGGTTTCTTCTACATTTGAACAGTATAATACGCAACTCAACGTAGTTGAAATGTCTACCAGAATACGTTACTATTACCAAATAGTTGAAAAAAGAAGTTCACAAAACAAAATGGTGATGTGGATAGTATGGGTGACGTCATCTTTGTCTCTGTACCACTTTACAGACTATCAGCTAGACATTAATTTTTAAGTCAACAAAGTAACTTCTGCAACTTTATTATATACTTACATTTAAGTAACGTATATAGCTTATAATATATAAACTTATATTTTTTTGTTATTCCAAAGTAACGAAAATGATTTTTCAGGAAATATGAGTATAATTTTTAGCCAAAGTAAACTCTAAATAAATTATTTTATTTTATTTTTTAATAATAAAAAATCAGAACTCTTTCAGATCTGCTTCTTGTGGGTAAATTATACAATGAATGATTCCTTTCTGATTATCTTTAACTTTTAATACAGCATGGGTATAAAGCATTTAAAGTAAGAAAAATTTGACGTGACAACAAAGATGACTGAATGCAATTACTGAAGTAGGCTACCTGAGTAAAGACAATTTACTAATAAAGCTTGATGTCGAGAAAAGTAAACGTTCCCTTATGCTAAAAGATATACAAAAATAGGTTTCCTAATGGAAAATATTAATGTAAGTCAAATAATAATTCACTGTATTAGAACAAACTCTCCTTTTTATATTAGAGAAGAAAATAGTTGACTGGATGATATAATGGAGAATGGATCCTTTGTATAGTTTTTCAATGAATTTCATAATTTTTTTCAACCAATTTCATTATTTTTTCAACCAATTTCATAATTTTACCAATCAAATTCATAATTGTTTCAACCGATTTCATAATTTGTAAGATGTCGCGGTGTGGTTATGAGGAAATCATATATCACATATTTGGATACAACATGTACATTTGGAAGTATTAATTATTAGATATTCTGACGATATACTTATAAGGAGGTAAAGATACAGGTCTTTTACCACTACGTTTCAAAATATTTGAAAAATTATTGTTAAAGCGGTTTATCCATAATTAGAAATATATAATTTAATTCTTAACCACCAATTCGGGTTCAAGCCTGCACATTCCTCAACACAACACTGTCATAGATTGGTTTATAGCATTAGGACTAAATACTTGGGCCTTACCATCAACAGAAGACTGACTTGGAAATCACACGTAATTAATTTGAAGAAAAAATTGAATCACCGACTCTCACTTCTAAGAAGACTACTTTACCACAAAAATAAACTATCACTAACAAACCAAATTATAATACACAACATGCTACTTAAACCAATATGGACCTACGCCTCGCAAGTATGGGTGTCATGCAAAAAAATCCACATACAGACCATTCAAATTTTTCAATCGGAATTCCTTCATTATATCACACATCGCATAAGTACATCACTAGTAAAATATTACAAACAGATCTCAACATACTACTCGTGACTGACACAATCAAGAACAACTACAAACAATTTCATGACACACTTGCTGGACATCCAAACTAACTGGTTCAATCATTACTCACAGACAAATTACCACATAATCCGACAAGGAGACTGAAACTTTTCTGGAGCAGGGGTCTGCTACAGTGAGATGAACCACGCTAGGAGTAATTCCAATGGGAGGTTTCTCCATGCACGCATTCAAGATAATCCCTTAGGGGAGGTTTTCCGAAGAACACCAAAAATACAATATCTGCCAATTGGCATTTGTATGATTTATCAAATAAATATTTTTATTATATTTTTATTTCTAAATGTAAGTAAATCCCCTTCCCTTTCCTATCTATTGATCTATTGACAAAATTGAGTTTTTCTTTATTTGTAGAGCATTAAATTGTATGGAACGAATCATTTTTTATTAAAAACTGTGTAGACGCTCCAAATTTCCTGATTACAAATATTCACAAACGATTTCGGCATATATGCCATACACGATAGACTGATATTACCAAAATAAATCAGAATTGGTTGGAGTAACACAAGTATTGCAGGGTATGAGATCTGTACATATTGTTGAAGGAATTCTACCAATAAAGATTTCATCTAAGAAACTCGAGATGTCTGATTAAAAAGAAATCTAGCTTCCTCGTTACTAGTTTTTCCCCTAGTTAGATGTTTCAAAATACTCTACAGTATCTTTCCCAAGTTTTGAAGGTAGATTTAAGATGGGAAATTAATTGTAGTAAGCGAAAAAAAAAAATATGACAGGCATAATGTTTTCAAATTTAAAGTAAAATGATATAATTTTCATTCTGATTCATTCAATAAGGTTCCTAATCAACCCATTGGAAGCCATGGTTGATTTGTTCTAACAAATTAAAAAGTATATATAATTTTTTATTTTTAAAGAGAAAAGATAGGCCCTCGGCCGGGATTCGGATGTGATCTCATCATGTGATCCACATGGGATCGGATAAGAGAAAAGATTTGTCCTCTGCCGGCAGGAGGCCTTGGTGGCTCAAATGGTAGAGCGCTGTCACGGAAAGACAAAGGTTCCGGGTTCGAATCCCGGCCGAGGGCCTATCTTTTCTCTTTAAAAATAAAAAATATATATTAAGACATGAATGGTGAAATTCCAAAACGCAAAAATCACTGAAGTAATAGCGGGAAACAAAAGTACCTGTCGATCAGATTTTCGTTTCTTGAGAATTAAAGCTATGAATTTTGGAATTTTTCCACTCAAAATTCTCTTGAGATTTTACTCTTCAATATTCAAAAAGTATATTTCTTCAATTAGTTATGAATACGTTTATTATCATTCAGGGACATCTGTCAATTAGCAATGTATAATGATTAAAAAGTAAACAAAAGACATTTAATTAATTGGGTGTTTAAAAAAAAATGAACGTTTTATCAAATTCCTGAGTTCAAAAGTCTGTAAATATTTTAATGCTATTTATTATTTACTAACACTTGATTCTTCAAAAAAGCCTCAATTTAGTTATTTATCTCAAAGAATAAACATGACAGTCTCCTACGAGATTCTCGTAATTTTAAGACATTACTAGAACAAAATTCACAGCCGCTGAAGCAACTCGTGAAATTATTAAATATGAAGGGGAAGGTGTCCTTGGCGTTGATTTGAAAAATTTAGCAGTGGAGATACCGGGCGACCATTAATGTAGGTTAGGTTAGGTTTTATTGCTTATAGACGCACAACATCTATTGCTTGGATATTGATCCATTAATGGATATTGATGAGGTTCTGAAGGGAGCTGTTGAGTCAAATCCGTCCACAAGTACTCGCGAACCTTGTGAGTGTGGTGTATAGAAAGATATTGATCGTCACCATCTTCTGTCCATGGGGAAGGTGAAAATGGTCAGTAGACGGTCATTTTTTTTATACACCCTATTATTTTTCCAGTTCTATAAGGTTGGAAATATTAAATGACTAAAAAAATACTGACCTTGCATGAATGGTATGAGTCGGCACATGACATGACCGAAGACAAAATCTCTGAGAATGAAGCCTACGAAGGTGAAGGGCATGCAAAGAACGCCCATAATGAGATCAGAGACAGCCAGGTTGAGGAGGAAGACATTGGTAACCGTCCTCATACCACGGTTCCTCAGGAGGACTAGGATGACCAGGCAGTTACCTACCACACCGAGCAAGAAGATCACTGAGTACAGCGGGATGAGGACCTTACCTACCTCCCACCAAGGTTCTCCCATCTTCCTATTTGGTGGCTAGCAGGGAGTGTATCTTGTGCATCTCAGCAACTGAAATAAATAAAAATTGAATGTATAATAAAAGTAATAAAATAACGGAAAATATTTTATAAGTATTTTATGTGAAAAGAAAAGATATGGCCAGGACCAGGACTCGAACCCGGGACCTTCACCTCTCGGTGGTGACGCCTCAACCATCTCGGCCATCCTGGCTTCGCTTCACGGCCAGCCATATCCCCTTCTTTTAAATTAATTCTACATCTCCGTGTTCTCGCACTTTGCGATGTATACGCGGGGAGAATGTTACTTTAACATTATTTTATTTTGGATCTAGTTGACTTTAAGTCGTTAATATTATTATAATTTATTTTATCTTTATATTATATAATTTTTTAAATATTTTATTCGAAAAAAAAGATATGGCCAGGACCAGGACTCGAATCCGGGACCTTCACCTCTCCGTGGTGACGCCTTATCCATCTCGGCTATCCTGGCTTCGCCTCACGGCCAGCCATATCCCCTTCTTTTAAATTGATCCTACATTTCCGTGATCTCGCACTTTGCGATGTATACACGGGGAGAATGTTACTTTAACATTATTTTATTTTGGATCTAGTTGACTTTAAGTCGTTAATATTACTATAATTTATTTTATCTTTATATTATATATAATTTTTTATATAATATAAAGATAAAATAAATTATATTAAGACAAATATTATGTTCTGAATTCTGCAACGACAGATTAGTTTATATTAGAGTCTAACCCATGAGGTAATTGGGTTTGAGGTAAAAACGAAGTGGATGATCAAAATCTCCAAGCAGAAATGGAATTTGAGATGAGATGGGTGGAGAAAAATTCGCTGAACAATGCCTTATTTGAGGCATTTAGTATCCAAACCAGTTCGATCCTTTCATAAAATTTTTCAGAAGACCCCAAAAACGTTTTAAAAATTCATAACCATCTTTGTAACATTTTATACAAATTTTTGCTTCAGACATGTCAAAAGTTGGTTGTTATTAGATCAGTAGAACTATTTTAGTCGAGGGTTCATAATGTAATAAATTTTTTTATTAATTAATAACCAAATTAAATGCTTAGTCAACTAATGAAATAAATTTGCAGTATTTTTGATGAAATTATTTTTTAAGATGAAAAATAAATATTGGGAATTCACCAATATGCAATATTTAAAACCGTTTTTAAAAATAATCTTTAACATTAATTAATTTAATTAGTATAGATTGAATTACAAACTTTTTTTTTTAACTGCGAATTTAAATCAGTTTCCTAAAGTAAGGTGACTGTGAAAATAATAAAACATGCTTCTGTGAAAAAAATCATCTTTTTAAAAATTATTATTATTGTAATTATTAATTATTATAAAAAAAATATTATAAGACAAGGATAAAAAAGTAGTAGATATTTATTATTAAAATAAAAATCAATTGAATTGCTATTTTATAAAATTATATAATAGCAAGAAAAATAAAATTATTTTCAGTTAAAATGTATTCATTTTCGCTTACATTAGAATCTTCAACAGTGGGTTGTAGTCCGTTTTTGATTAACGCTCGCAGCGGCAAACTGAGTAAGCTTGGATCACACCACCTAATTTGTGGCCAATTTTGTATGGGACGGAACCGTTTTATATCCATACGGTTAAACACTCTTATAGAATACCTTTTAAACTTTAAAACACATTAACAAAATTTTTTTGATAAAAATGGGATCGAACTGGTTTTGATACTAAACGCCTCATGTCATTGTTAAATGTCGAAAAAAATAGAGAAATTATTTTAAGTACCCCAATTACTGTGAAACAGCCAACAATCAACAGTTTAGGTCAGTATAGTTTTTTTTTTTAATTCATCTTTTCTCGGCATCTCTATTGTTTTTCTACGTATCAAAAAAGTTTATATTGATATCTTGAAATTGTTTGGCAAGATGTCTATATGAAATGCCCATTGCTTTTAAACTATGAAATTTCTTCTAGTTCTATTTTTTTATTATTATTATTTTTTTTATGGAAGATATATAAGGTAATAGATAAGGTTTTTATTTGTAACACTTTTTGAGCAGTATGATAATATTTCCGGAATTGGTTTATCACGATTTTTGTTTTTATCAAGGTTTGGTTTGTCTAACATTTTTAAAGACCTAAATGAGAAATTGAAAACAAAAATTACTTCTGAATCTTTTTTTAAGGCTATAAATGCTATAAATGACATTAAAATAACTCAGAATACATGAGGTACAAAATAGGAGCAAGGTTAGCTCAGTTGTTTAGAGCACCGCGCTTGTGACGCGGTTTCGAATCCCGGCTTAGACAAATCTTTTCTCTTCAAAATAAAAATATTTAAAAATTATCACCATCATAAAAATAATAAATATAAAATAAATTAAATGTTACATTTCTTCTTAATGTATAACCACTTTATCTTATGAAGCAATGCTTAGTCAAAATACTTCATCAAAATTCATGTTGTACCAACTATTTTGTTTTATTTTTTTCTCTTTTCGGGTTATTTTATTAATCATCGGTTTTCATTTTTTTTCATAAAACTATTAAACTCATTACGTTTAATTATAGTAAAGCAAAAATAGTATAAAGCATTGTGAAAATATAAAAGAAGGAGTTGCTGAATGAATGGCCACTTAAATTCGACAAGCTTCAAATGAATGTAACATTTATTATATTTCATTTTTTTATTAGTTGTTATAATTTTTAAATATTTTTATATTGAAGAGAAGTGATTTGTCAGGGCCGGGATTCGAACTCGGGTCTCCCGTCGTGGAGTACTACTACTTGAGCTAGCCTGGATCGTACCCCGGTCAGAAAAATTCATTCTTTTCACTGAACCCACATCCTCGCGCTCTCGCAATTTGCAATGTATTCAAGGGGAAGAACGTTCATTCTCCTCAAGATTTTTCCTAATGGAAATGAAGGATTCGTGATCAAGGGAATGTAGCCGAGGGATTTAATTCTGATGACGAGGGAAAAGCAGATTCCCTAGTCAGCGTGCTGGATCTCCAATGGGATGAACTAGTATTGGATTAGGAAAAGACATATGATAATCAAGATTACAATGACTTATTTTTTAAAATCCATCTGGACAAAAGAAAAATGGAAATGTCTAATTAAGAACCTCCTTCATTTGGGTATATCATTAATATTACCAAAATATAATATTATATTAAATATAATAATATTAACTACCAAAAATATTACATCCATATATATTTGACTGACTTTTAGTACTTAACTGATTTTTGCCGTCAGTTAAACCTCTCATCCAAATTTTGGCCCACAAAAAAATTATTATAATGAAATAGTTATAAAATCCAGCAACTACCTCTCCTTTCACTGTAGGATAATAATTTCTCAGTGAAGGTGTCACTAAACACTGACCCTACAATCCAGTATTGGGCTTGGCAGCATCTAAGCGTCGCCTCCACTCTTCTCTGCCCTGTTGCAGATACTTCAAGCTCTGGACCCAACAATGCTACCTGCATCCTTCTCGATCAGTTTGCCTATCTTAGTCGTGGCTCCATTCTTGTCATATGTCAATCCCATCTACGCCTAGCTATCCTTATATGCTGAACCACGTCTATAGACCCGATATATCTCTGCATTCTGCCTGAGTCTAAATTGATCCGTTCCTTTCGAAGAGCTGTAAACTGTTGGTATCTGCCCTGGACAGAGGCCATGTTTCCGTAAGTTAAATCAGGCCTGATAATTGTCTTGTAAAGCATCACCTAGGCTCTTCTTGATATCAGATGACTTCTTTAAATTTTTGCCATCCCAAAATAACACTTACTAGCGCTCAAAATTCTTCTTCGAACTTCTGCGCCAGTTGATTTATCCGCTTTGACCAGAGATCCAAGGTAGACAGAACTCTGGACATTTTCAAACGTGTAGACGCCAATCGTGATAGAGAGAACTGATTGCCTTGAAGGGCTAGCCAGCATATACTTGGTCTTTGCCTGGTTCACTTGAAGGCCCATACTTACAGCATTCTCCAAAGCAAGAAACACTTTTCGTAAATCCCTGTGTGTTCTTCCGACTATATCTATTGTCATCCGCCTATGTCATTACTTGAATGGACATTAGAATCGTACTAGTGACTTGTAACCCTGAATCTCTTATGACCTTTTCAAGTGCGAAAATGAATAACAAGCACGAGAATAACGGTCCATCCCCTTGTCTCAGACTCCTAGTTGTATTGAATGCTTCAGACAAGTCATTCTGGATCTTGACCTTCCTTTCCGACTTCCAGCAATTCCTCAAGGCTTATAAATTCTCTGGGGACATTCATTTCTTCCATATCTTGATACAGTTTCCCCTTGATAATACTGTCATAGGCATTGCTGAAATCCATGAAAATGTGGTGGGTCGTTATATTGTACTTTCTAGACCTTTCCATAAGAGTTCTCAGGAAAAATATTTGATCAATACAAGATGTCACAGTAGTTTTCATAATTCTTGT
The DNA here is from genome assembly GCA_037127475.1 of Arma custos. Taxonomy (NCBI): domain Eukaryota; kingdom Metazoa; phylum Arthropoda; class Insecta; order Hemiptera; family Pentatomidae; genus Arma; species Arma custos. The sequence continues at coordinate 29,141,706 of CM073759.1, read as the reverse complement.
GAAGAGGAAGGAGAAGGACCAGTCATGCGGGAGAGTTTTGTTTAACCAAACACTATGTAGACCACCAGCCTTCAGAAGTTCAGCTGGTATGCCATCACATCCTGGCACTCAATTGTTCCTAAGCTTCTGAATCGCATCCTCGATTTCCTCATCATCTGTTGGGTCAAGAAGCTCACACTCTTTATAACGGGTGTTTGATTCTGAATCCTAATCATCTTCCAGGGTAGAGCTCTGAACAATTCCCATCAAACCAGACCACCTTTCTAGAATCCCTTCTTTATCGATGTTCAAGTTACCATCCTCACCTCTACAAGCATTGGTTCTTGGTTTGATTCCTTTTCTCTGGGCATTAATTGTCTTGTAGAATGCTCTGGTATTATCTTGTCTACTTAGAATCTCAATGTCTCTCATTCTTCATTCTTCCTTCTCCTCTTTTTTCTCCTGTGCACGTGTTTCTCCTCTAACCTCAACTGTAGTCAGAAAAAGTCTAACGAGTCCTATGCATATTGATAATTTTCTTTTAGGCCCTGTTTTTCCTCTCCTCCTGACATTCTCGATCAAACCTTTCAGACCTCCGAGATGGCCCTTATAAGCCAAACACTCCTTCGGCGACATTCTTAATTGTGTCCTTACACTGGCACCATGTTTTGTCAACTTAATTCTCCTCCTAAACCCACGTTCCAAAGCTACATCCAGCTTTTGGGCTAACCGTGTGTTATACTCTAGCTGCTGCAGCTTCCGAGTATTTATTATCTGTGAGCGGCTCCCTCTGGTCTTGTGTACATTACTTATTTTGGCATGTATGCGTGCCATGACCAGGTAATGATCACTATCCACGTTTGCTCTTCTGTACTTTCCGACCGCCGTAAGCGTAAAACGCTGTCTTTTACTTCTAATAACGTGATCAATCTGTTTTTTTTTTTTTTTTTGGAAAGATTTTCTGGAGAAACCCATCTAGCCTTGTAAATGTTTTTTATTTCAAACATGGTACTACCGACAACCATATTTTGAGATGCTGCTAAGTTGACCAAACCTTATTATCGTTAAATATATCATGCAGGCTATTTCTACCAACCAAGGGCCACAGTACTGGATCTCTACCGATCTGTGAATTGAGATCTCCCAAAACTATATTTATGTCGTGACGAGGACACTCCTCGTTATCACTTTGGAGGTCACTATGAAACTTTTCCTTTGCATGTTCTTCCGCCACCTCTGTTGGTGCATAACACGATATTATTGAATTGTTTCGAAATCTGCCTCCAAGCACCTTCAGTGATCCTGGCCTATACAATGAATGTGCATTCCAATTAGCTAATTTTAAATTTTTGACAGTGCCGGGTAGGGGTACTGATATTACTGAGGGTGGGGTAGCTGATCCCTCCGCTCAACCCCCAACCTGGAGGACCAGTAGCTGATTGCGACCCTAGGACCGAGCGATGGGGTCCCTACTTGCCTTCGCCAGGGAAATATATATCTATAAATCATGAAAAAAAGAATTGAAATTAAAGAACGTTAGACTATTCCAGAATTTCTAATCTAGGTATTTGAGGTAATTTCTAAACTATGTATAAAATAGGTAATTATTAAAATTATAATAAAATAGGTAATTTATAAACTAGGTATTTAGGTATTAGTTAGAACATTAATCCTTGACGTAGATGGACCGTCTTGCTCTTATTGAGAGTGTCTCATCTATCTTCGTATGATTACACCCTCCCATCATTACTCTTGTAGGCGTGGTAGGTCATGTAGATACAGAGGATGTAGTGACGAGTATCATATATTAAGGAGCGACAATTTCTAGTAGGTCTATAGGAGAAAAGCGTAATCCATTGCCGAGAATAGTTTACATACATATTAGATATAACATAATAAAAAGTTATACGGAATAAGGTATAGCATATAAAAGCCTATTTAGCGCTTCATTCTTATTATTATAATTGAGTTTGTAGTTATTATTCCCTTAAAAAATTGGAAGGACTTTATTGGCCGGAAGTTACCCTTTTTTCCTAATGATCATTTTAAACTGAATGATAATTGTTGACCTTGATAATATATGTGGAAGAAAGTGGTCCGGGAAGAGGTCAAAGAATTTCTCTTAGAATTGGAGTAAACTTTATTAAGTAGCCAACGTTTAGACCTACCTAGTCTTCTTCAGGGCTATATGCAAAATACAGACAATTAAGAAATGGTACAAACTATTAAAACATAGTAAATTTAAATAATCAAAAGTATGGTGAATACAGGTAATTGAAAATAAAATTGATAAATAGTGCACAGCAAGGTAAATATAAAGGTTAAAATGTATGAGTGTATAGTATAACACAACGAAGTGCCAGGAAGGTAGTAAAATACATAATGAAGAATAAAAAAATGAAAAAAACAGTGTTGAAAAATAAAAAATAAGGTAATAAACATAAAAAAAAAAACTGAATAAAAAATGAGAAATGTAAAAAATGACAATAATGATATGGTTAAATGTAGAAAATGATAAGAGATACAGTAAGAAATGAAAATTGCAACATTACAAAAGATCTAGAAATTTTTTTTTATAGAAAATACAGAATTAATATTGATAAGTAAAAGAGATCACACATAAATGCAAAGACTATTAATTACATAAAAGAAAATACAGTATGTTTTAAATAAGTTAAGTAATAAAGATTTTAAACGTTCTAACGAATTCGAGTCATATATATTTTTATTATATTCTATCTTCTTTTAATCGTTCTCACTTTATATCTTTGTTAATCTATAACTTGTTATAAGTCCTTGGACTTACTTATAATTAAAAGTGGACGGAAATAGATACTGAATACGAAGGAATATTAAATAAAAAATCAGACACAATCTGCTACCCTCTTCAATCTTCGGAATCTTCAAAGTCCAAATTCGGAAAACGCAATTTCGGAGAATAAGATGCCTGTGCTCGTGAACGGATGAACCGATTTAATTTATTTTATTTTATAGGCCTTAGTTCTATGTCTAAAACTAGGTATTTGATAATTTTAAGGTTAGTTAAGTTTAGTTTTTAGTTTAAGTTAAATTTTGATATTTGATAAATATATGAAAAATGCACATTTTATGGTAAATTATTCAATACTAGATTTGTTTGTTTGTTTATTTAACGACACTTTATTCTGATATGGCTAATCGGACGATGCTATAGCCGGAGTCCCAAATGTTTCGTATCCAGATAAAATTGTGATACGGATCTTTTACGAGCACCTGACACATCTCAAGCTCGGAACCTCCAATTTATGTCCCTTCTGAAGAACGGCATGACCACGGATTTTTTACTCCATTTAAAAAATCCTAGTGACACCTGGCGGGCTACGAATCCGCGACCTTGGGCTAAGTAGGTTGTTATGCTAACCACTAGACAACAGGTCGCTCCCAATAGTAGATTTTACGTATTTATTTAAAAAGTAATACTAATCTTTTAGATGAAATAAAGAAAAAAACATAAATATTTTACCTGTATTATCAGAGATATAAATTATTGGATTCTACTCGTTTATTCATATTGAAAGTATTCTATAAATGTTTGTCGGGATGAAGATTCTTATAAAACATCAGTTGGACCAAAAGAATTCCAAGATTTTAAGGAAATTAAATGGCTGAAACTTTCTTCAATGTTTCCTTTGAAAAAAAGAAAATTTTCTTTGAAAGTGAAAGGCCCCTTCCGAGTAATAGATATTTCACTCTTAAAATCGTCAGCGAAGTGATTCTGTTTCATTCGGGAAAATCTTTGGACTAAATGAAGCAAACCTGGAAAATTTATTGGATGCCACGGTTGTCTCATTTCCGAAGTGAATTCCTTGGTAAAATATTAAAGAACCAGCTCGTGAGTTAAATAACAGCGCAGCTAAAATATTGAACCCATTAATAGAATCTGAAGATTGCAGATATATTTGTAATTAAAATTTTATTTATATAGAACGCTATTTATTTTAAAACTTAGAAACCGAAAAATGGTGAACTATAACAATTTAATGTAAGTGGAATATAGTTGACTGGGTAATTTTAATAGGTGCATTGGTAATTGGGGATGCAGTTAGTGATCACACCAAATAAGAATGACTTATTTTGTTGTGCCACGTTTGGGTTTAAGATGTAGGCCATCTAGGGTAGATGTAGGGCTGGGAAAAAGAAACATAAAATAGCTATAAAAAATATTGCAGTACAAGAAGAATAACAGTTTATATGAACAGAATTCATTTTCACCCTGAATATTTTTGCCTTTATCATACAAATATGCGCCTGCTTCAGTCACTGCTAAAAATAACTTTTGTGTGTGATAAACATGGAAAGTGAATAGAAAAATGTTGTATTGAATTTACTCATAACGTGACTTCCACGAAATTTAATTTTTATGACTAAATAAAAATGGTCCTATTTATTACACATATTAAGTTTAAAATGAAATATGCACAGATAAAGTTAAGAATTGGTTAAAAGGAACATGCTTCCATTATTTCTATAATAATATGCAAATATATCATAAGAACAGTTATATAGTTATATGAATTATTATATTATATATTAGTATTATATATAATATAATAATACATTACAGATATATATATATATATATATATATATATATATATATATATATATATATATATATGTATATGTTACCTACGACTCCTCTCTTAGACTTCGTGAATACATGAAAAGGGCTGGGTGGGGTTCATGGTATAGTCGAGGACACATAGGGAAACTTAGTTAAGAAATAAACCCAAAACATCTTTAAACAAAAAATAAAACTCTACCATATTAAAATCAAATTATACTCTACTACTATCAATAAGAATAATCCTAAAGGAAAATACGGTCACCTGTGGTCTAGTGGTTAGCGTAACAAACTACTAAACCCGAGATCGCGGGTTCGTAGCCCGGCAGGTGGCCCTAGGATTTTTTTAAGGGAGTAAAAAATCCTTAGCTACGCCGTCTTTCGGAAGGGACGTTAAACGGGGGTCCCGAGCCTGTAAGATGCCAGGTACTCGTTAAAAATCCATAACCTAATTAAACCTGGATAGACAAAATTTAGGGCTCCCACTGTAGCATCGTCCGATTATCCATAGAGCATAAAGTGACTTTAAATGAACAAACAAACAACAATCCTAAAGGAACTAATAAATTAGTAATTACAATTTTAAACCGAAATTCACTGTCAATAAAATAACAACTAATAAAAATTTAGTTTATTATAAATGACCATATAGGAAAGCTTTCAGTGATCAGGTTGAAATGAAGCAATCTATTCCAGTTGCGCAAATTTATCCAACTGTTTCAGTTTCAAATTTAAATGCTTGGCAAGAGAACATATGTTTTAATCATGAAAGTCACAAACGTAATTTTTTTTCCGTTCTACCGTTTAATAAGATTAACGTTCTATGCATTTACAATTTAGTTTATGCTATGTTAGTTACAGTTTAGTGTAATTATGTGCTTGTTTTCCTATTAATTTGTAAGCTTAACTAGCTTTTAGGATAGTATAATACAATCAAGAGTGGTAATATGCTAAATAGGAGCGTGGTAATCTACCGGTTTGTGACTGAGAAAACATTCTCTTCCATTCTTGTATGTAAAATTAAACGAGGAAAATTACGAAAATTAGTGGTGCTGTTATTACTTAAAATGGATTTGGCCAAAAAACAAAATTAATAAAATCTTAGTCTTGGTGTAATTAAGCAACCTTTATTTTTGTTTGGATTATAGCTATTTCCACCTTTAAATAAAATTTACACATAATTGACATATTTTGTGATAAGTATCTTTGTTTAACCCTTCTTTACACTTCCTTAATGTGCAAACAAATATTGAAATGAATAGTAAACATGAAGAGAGACCAGTACATTCTTTAAAATTCATAGACAACAAGTGGTGAAAGATCATCAGCATGCATTTCTATTTCAGACGTAATAGCAGCTTTACATTTACAATCGAGGGCTCCACCGAAAACAAAACTATTCCATCTCTTTATCGAATTATTTCTAAATGTCAATCCATTTTTCCTAAAATTATTATTTTTTGAAAATATTTAATATTTCTTTATATAATAATTTCTTTTTCAATTTTAGCATTTAAAGTGTCTAAGGTTTGTTTTTTTAACTTTAAACCCCTACAACAAGCAGGGGTTTTAATTTTTAAAATAATATTATATATTCATTGATGATTATTTTAAAAACATATTTATTGAAATTTTCAACAAGATACAGAATACAACCAGCAAATATAATGAAAGATAAATCATGTCCCGACATAAAGGCAAGTAGAGAAACTACCAGGTGGTAGTGCTCAAATAAGAGTTCAACTTAGAAGGTCACGAGGCCATCTTCTTTTCAGACGCCTCGGAGGATTAACAGAAATTGAAGAGGTTGCGAGGTTTGAAACTAGTGGGTTTGAGTGGAAATGAAGTTTGTTATGAAAAGATTGATATCAGATTAGGGCCAAATCAGCAACTAATAGGACATTAAGGTCATTATAGATTACTTTGTTAGGAACAATGTAAGGAGCATTGAGGATTTTACGAAGGATTTTGGAATTTAAGGATTCAATATGAGAGGAATTCGATGGCTTGGTGGAGACCCAAAGCTCTATTCCGTATGTCCAGATAATGTCCGAAACAGACATCTAATGGTCATATGTATGAGTATTTTGTAGTTAATTGGGAGCTTAGAGCGTTTGTCAAGTAAATGTTAAAGTAGGCGAAAACGTCGATTAATTTTCTTGTCGTTTCAATCTAGTCTGAGGATTCCACTCATACCAGACTCAAAAGACAAGAACTTGACAGCCAACTATACAGATTACTATGTAGGACCTCCGATCTTTCAATAGACAATAAATTACTAATATACAAGACCATCATCAAACCTATTTGGACCAATGGACTGGAACTGTGGGGGACCGCAAAACAATCGAATATCAGACGCATTCAATCCTTTCAATCCAAAGTCCTGAGAACTATTGTCAATGCTCCTTATTATGTTTCCAACAAAACCCTCCATAATGATCTCAACATTCCTTTCGTCCTCGACCTCATCCCTACTAAATTTTCAAACTTTCACCAAAACCTTGCCTGTCATCCCAACCCCCTTGCTCAGTCATTATCCAGTTCCACACATCCATATAACCCACCCCGCCGTCTAAAACGGCAATGGCCCCGAGATCTGTTGTAATAATGTTATCTGGAGTAATGGCACTGGCCAGATTCTCCACTCACGACCTGTGTGTGTGTGAAGCGCCCTTAACCAGCTTCCATTGGTGTTTAATGCCAGTGACGCGGCTGGGAAAGGCGGCTGGGGCTTTCCGGACTCATGCTTTGCCCTCATTCCTGGGGAAGAAGCTCAGTTCGGGGATCCCAGGCAAATTGTAAATACCATAGGGTATGAATATGTATATTTTATTTTATTTATTTTTTATTATTAGTTTTATAATTATTTATTTTTTTTATTTTTATTTTTATTTTTTTTACTTTATTTTATTATCATTTCCGCATTAATTTCTTTCTGTTACCGCATGTATGTATTTATTTATTTTATTTTGTTTATATTATTGTTTTGTTATGGAATGACTGTAAGCTACACAGCACTATTACTTATTGCCCACAAGTGGCAGATTGTAATATTTCAATAAAGTGTTAATATATATATAAAAAAAAAAAGTATGAGGATTCCAAGTTAAACGTTTGTCAAGGTGTAGTCCAAAGTACCGGACCTGTTCTACAGGAATTAGTGGGATATTTTTAAACAAAACAGGAGGACAGGAAGTCGTTATTTTACGACGGAGGGTAAAGGTGATTCGATGAGATTTGTGGGAATTTATTTTAATCCTCCAGTTTTGGCACCAATTTTCAAGTTCAGTGATATGGGATTGAAGAGTATGGGATGCCATTACTGGATCAGTGTTGACAGATAATAGACATGTATCATCGTACGCGGTAAGGATAGTATTAGGATGATTTGGGATGTCAGCTGTGTAAACTGTGTAGACAATTGGGCCAAGGAAACTGCCTTGAGGAACGCCAGCATATTGAGCAAAGAAGGATGGGTAGAAATTATTATGATATACTGTGAATGACCTATAGGAGAGATAGGATTGGATAATGAGAATGTATGTAGAAGGTGTTTGTAAAGCAAACCTTGGTGCCTGACTCGGTCGAAAGCATGTTCAACATCAAGGAAAACCGCTGGGCAATACAATCCACGAAAATTTAACATTGTTACATAAAAAAAGTAACATAAATATATCAAATGATATATTAAAATATCACATTTCAGAAAATACATTATTTATGGAAAGTTTTTCAGTAAAAATCAATTTTTCATTTTAATATTTTTACCTAAGGTTATATTTGAAAGAAAATAAAAATGTTCTAAGAAACAGTCAGTAGAAAAGCAATCTAAACATACCAGTACTTCATGATACCGTTGAATTAAACGTAGAAAAATATTTCTGTATAAAACTATTATAAGAATATTAATTTTTAATTTTTAATTAATTTTCAAATATTTTTTTTTTTATTTTGAAGAAAAAAGATTTGCCCCAGCCGGGATTCGAACCTGGGTCGTCTGTCTTTCCGTGACAGCACTCTAACAATTGAGCTACCGGAGTCGCCTCTCACTTCGAATCCCGGCCGGGGCAAATATTTTCTCTTCAAAAAAAAAATTATAAATACAAAGTAATGTTCAAAGAACATTCGTCCTCGTGTATACATCACAAAAATTGCGAGAACACGGGGCCATGGCATCAGATAAGAGAACGGATTTGTCCCGACTGAGAGGCGACTCCGGTAGCTCAATTGGTAGAGTGCTGTCACGGAGAGACAGACGACCCGGTTTCGAACCCCGGCAGGGGCAAATCTTTTCACTTCACAAATCCTATATCCCCGTTTTCTCACCATTTTGTGATGTATATACTGGGAAGAATTATAATTATAATTTATTTTATTTGTATCACTAATAGTTATAATTTTAATATTTTATTTTGAAGAGGAAAGATTTGTTCAGGGCCGGGATTCGAGCACCAACTGAATAAATATTGAGAAGAGTTCAGCATCAGATATAACAGTTGTATATGTTCAAACTTTATAATAGAACTAACTATTATTTACTGAAAAAAAGAACTGGTGTAAATATTATCTAATATATAAAGTTGTCGTGTCACAGTGTTTGTAACAGAACTCCTCTGAAACGACTTGACCGATTCTTATGAAATTCGGTGTCTATATTCAGTAGGTCTGAGAATAGGATGTAATCTATTTTTCATACCTCTATGAATTGTGTCGGCCATTATTATTGATTATGTGTAATATGAATCCACCAATTATGGAATCTTACACGTTTGGTCATCAAAAATATCACCGGGAATGTTATCGAAGCAGCAAGGTTGACTGGAATCTTTAAAGGAGAAGTCCTGTAGCCACGTTTTCCAATGATACCATCAGAACCCATAATACAGAGCATCCATGTTTCTCCCATGGACAATTGTATGTTGCATGCTCACATGTTACCCTGGCCATATTAATGTGACCACCGGATAGATTCGTTCTTTTTACATGTTTGCATTATCTTTTTGTATGCGTATTGATGTAAATCGAGTTTAAATATTAGTTTTATGGGTAAGTTAGTTATCTGATAATAATATGAAATTGAAAAAAATTGTTTCGAAAATAAATCTTTTTTTTTTTTTAATATTTTGTGGTGTCACCCTATTTACACCCTATTTTACATATTGATGAAAAAAGACTATCAAAATAGTTAAAATATATGATACAAATAATAAATCAATAATAAACTTACCGAATCCGACTTGTATTTAATGAAAAAGAAACAATAAATCCACAAAAATTTCAAACACAAATTAGTCACTTGTAAAACAAAATGGCTGTACTAAAACCAATGCAGCCATTACTAAAAAAAAATACTTTAAAAAACTTATAACTGTGTTACCATTATTTAAAACAGCAATTTATTAAGACACGCGAAAGTATATAAAAAAAATTAGGAAAAAACAAAAATAAAATAATCTTTCTTGGTGGTCACATTAATATGGCCAGGGACTGTTGTAAACCATATAATCTATTTATATTAGCAACGGACATATTTAAAAAAATATTGTGTTTCGATTAGCGCTCAATTATATTGAAAGAAATAGTTATAATTTAAAAAAAAATATGATTAGCTATAATTAAAAATCAACTATGATTTACCTTATTCATTAATCTAATGTTTATATTTTATCAGTTAGGAATTTGGTATATTATTTATTAATTATATACATAAAGATTATAATCATAAAGATATGATTGGATAAGGTTATTGAATATAAGGCCGTGATGTAGTATTTCAGGATCTGAATATTGTGAAAATGGAGAAATAGCAATGGGATAGGTTTTTCATTATGTTCTGTTCTTATTTGTAATGCAAACATTTAGTGGAATAAGATGAAAATAAGTTCTTTTCTTTCGTTATGGAATCTTCACTCTTACAAAAAAAAAAAATTAGTGCTCGTATTATTGCCTTTAGTTTATTAGTTCATCCTCTTCATCGGGTACTATCTTGTTTTCCTCGTTCGAAATATTATGAACAAGGAGTACAAATCAATACTTTTTTATTTTAACAGTTTATTGAAACATTACATTCGGCCGCTTGTGGGCAATAATTAATGGTGCTATGTAGCTTACAATCATACCATAACAAATCAATGACATGAACAAAATAAAATAAATAAATGTATAAATAAATATTTACATGCGGTAATAAAAAGAAATTAATGTGAAAATGATAATAAAATAAAGTTTAATTAAAAAAAAAAGGTAATGTATACATGATATAGTGTCTCTAGACTTTCAAAGGTAATAAAAGTACAATAAAATATTTACATTTGGTGGTGGATCATTTTACAAGATTTGCTTACATAATAACTTCAAAGACTCAAGTTTCAAAGGATTTTATAAATTTAATTAAGAAAGTAGAAAAAGATAGAAGTTTTAAATTAGTTTTAACAGAGCAGTATCTTGGTATAAATTCAGCACAGTTTAAGCAATATTTAAATAAACAGAAGATAGCATTGGTTTTTACAGCAGTGGTTTGTGCGTTTTATAATGGATTAAATGACAGGACAAATCAGACCTTGGTAAATTGAATACGATGTAACATTTTTGAGAACGGAAATAAATCATGACCTCAGGTAGCAGAGGAATGTGTAAAGGATTGTAACAACACAATTCACAGTTTGACTGGATTTACTCCGAATTATTTGCTGACAAGAGTGAACTATTCATTTTTACCTGAAGAATTAAACGACAATAATACAACAAATTTGGTCAACAATAGAGAAATAGCTTTGTTAGCATTGATATTTATATCTTCTCTTTTAAATAATCTGATAATGAACAGATAGGGGTGTCTCTTGCATGAGACGAAATCCACAGTTTTACCTTATGTTAAAATTTAAAATTCATTATTTAAAAAAAAACATGTAGGGCTAAGAATAGCCGATCTGGAAATAAAGGATAAAAAAAATAATAAAAAAATATACAAGCTCTACATCTCATCATACAGAATACTAGAATATAACACTGGAGTAGAAAACGGGGCATTTAGACCTGAAGGACAAGGTCTTCTCTCTGAGAATTATTACTGAAAAGAGATCGAATATATTAATTGGACATAAGTACAAGAAAAATTAAAACCTTACAGGTAAGTGGGGCCAAAAATAAATCCATATTTCGTCCAAAGATGAAAAGATGGATAGTAATGATGTTAGAAAATGAAGTGAGGATGAGATTGGATATGCAGTCCTCTAATGATGCTATCAGTTCATGAAGAGTTCTGAATAAAAGCGGATGTTAATTAGAGTTTGGCATTATCTATCGGAAGCGGAACGAATTTTGATCTGATGGAATTAGTTCAGAACGCTGATACTTCGATATGAATAGATAGTGGTAATCGTGCTGTTAACCCCGTGGTTATAGTTCCATATTGATATGGAAATGGAGGTCGTATTTAAATTAAATGTGTATCAATCAGATAGTGGTGTGCCAACGTTTCGTTCTACATTTTAGCCTATTATGAGGACTAATAGAAAAAGGATGACATCAGCTGTGCTGTACTAAAAAGACTAATAAAATAGTAAATTAAAAGGAAATACTGGAATGATGAGATAATGTTGTATATAAATTATATGAAATAATTTATGATAGAATAGAATATAACTAGAGTGGAAGAATGGCCATGAGATATAGATTTATAGTAAAATTTTAAAACACAAATCAAATAAGGAAATAATATGGTTGTCAAATATTGTTAATATTGTTACGGTCACAGCGAGGAAGACGGAAACAAGGAATTTACGTCTTAAGCCGCCGGTGGGAGAAGTTAAGATTGGATTAGAAAACCTTCTCGAACGCCTCCTTTTGTCGGAAGAGATGAAGAAGGTTCTCGACATTCCCAGAACAGTCTTCCCCTACTTCCGTGTTCTAGAATGTTCGGCCTTGCCTATTTAAATACCCCTTTCGCCGCGTGCGAGTCAGTCTGAGAGTAGATCAGGCACTGTGATGAACTGTTCAGTGTTGAACCGGCCAGTGTAATAAGTGTATCAATGGACTGTGACAGTCTTGTGAGTGTAATAAACCGTTTCTGTTTATTACTGTGTGCTAGTTTGTTATATTTGGAGATTCTTACGGTCGGTGGACTTTAATTAGTGAACTGTAAGTGTTAATTAGCAATAGTTAATTAGTTAAGTAGTAGTTGACACTTTATGGTATTTATACAAGCTTATTTAAATAGTTACGCTATTTGGTATTATTAATATCTTATATTAATGTAATAATTACATAGGAGTTAGGCCTAGATAATAAATATTTAAAATATTGTTATTGTAAATCTATAGCAGTTTAATGATATAATTGTTAATAATTTAATTGTATTCTTTTTGTCACTTTGTTAATAAATATTAGTATCTTTAATTAAGAAATAGTTTAATTCTTTTTAATACCCAGCATTACGTAACAATATGTAATATTAGAAAGTCATAAGTAAATATCAGATAATCAATAACGTTTGAAATTTAAATCGAAGTCTGAAGCTATGCCTGTGGCCATTTAGCCATTTAATTACTTTCGCTTTGGTGTAACAATAACAACGCGTGAGCTCAGTTTTCTCAAAGTATCGTTGAAAACTAAGACGCTCAAACTCAATGCCATTATATATATATATATATATATATATATATATATATATATATATATATATATATATATATATATTTCTTATACCTTTTGATCATAAATAAAATTTTTAACTACGCAATTTATTCTATTAAAGTCATATAAATTTTATATGTTGTCGAAAAGTACAGATGTAGATTGAGCGTAGCGTACTTTCTTTCTTATTTGTGCAGTGTCTCAAGTGATTCCTTTTCTGAAAAAAACATTCTCATAAGCGATCCTCCTGGCTCGATTTGTTTGATGTTTTCAGGGTTTTACAGGTTCTTATATTCTGTCCCTTTACGGCAAAGGAATGAATATTTTAAAACTAATTACTTCTGAGTACACAGCTATCAACGCTAGAACTACATAACATTAAAGAGATTCAACTATTTTTAAATGTAAGTTCCTCTCACCAGTGCCAACAAGAACTTGAATCCTAGTTGTCCATCCTATCCCTTCGACAACGTTCTACTATACAAACTCTCTTGCACCATTCCATTTGAAACTCGTAGACTCCTAGTTACCTATTTAGTATTCCCCCACTTCGACTACTGCTGCGCCGTATATGGGGTGTCTCTGTAGAGCTCGAGGCCAAAATAAAACGTTTGATGAATTGCTTTGTACGCTCTGTCTTCGGGATCCCCAGGGACGCCCCTGTCTCCCGATTTTATGAAGAGTTGAGGTGGTTGTATCCTTCCTATCACCGTAAGTATTTCCTTGCATCCTTCCTCTATCAAGTTATCCAATCCCGCCGTCCATTATACATATATGAGCTCCTCAAATTTAAATCCTACATCCATTCCCGTGATACCCGTTCACAACCTTCCGATTTATATATAGAGGCCCATCGAACCGCTGCTTTCAACAGATCGTTGCTGATTCGGTCCTGTTCCCTGAGGAATTCTATCCCTTCTTCCATCCGCTGTTCCAAGACCCTTCCTACATTCAAATCCCGCTTATTTGATTACTTTCTATCCCTCCAGTTCCCCGAAGAGCATACATAAAATTATCGATAGAATATTATTTATTTTGTTTGTTCATTTTTATTTTTACTTTTTATTGTGAAATCTTCATTTTTTTCAATATCATAAGAAGCTATTTTTTTATTATTATTTAATCAGCTTTATAGATTGACTTTTCTGCTTGTTTTTTTTTTGTACTCTACGGCTCTAAAGCCCACAATAATGTACTTATATAGTTATTTTATTCTAAAGAGACTTGTCCCAGAATAAATAAAGAATTTATTATTATTATATTCCCTGTGTAAGGATAACTCAAATTTTTCATCCCTTCAAGTGTTTCCTGAATTTCTTAATGCGTTTCGGTGATTAATTGTAAATAGGCTCGTAAAATATTTTGCCCATCTGTAGTATAAGTTAGCTGAATTAATTTATTATGAGTTGTTGACCAACTTTAATACCTTTCAGGGGCTGCTTCGGTTTCCGGTCAATCTTGAGTTTATTGATTAGGGCTTATTTTCTCTTCCAGTGATTATTTATTGCTCATGTTTTGTTACATTCTACAGGTTCGCTATTGTTTATTGTTGGAAATGATTCAGATTCCTATATCTTTTTCCTCTAACGCCTTGCTTGAGAAATGTAGCTTGGAGACGTACCAGACGGCATCATTCTCATATTCATGCTATGTTTATGACGAAATAGAAAAATTACCTCACTCAACGAATATATCTGTACAATATTAATTTATATAAGAGCCAGAGTGGATATGTTGGACGGCTAAAGGAGATAAAGAAATTCAGTATTACAAAAATTATTCAAACTGAGGATTCCTGAGGTGCAAACGAGGAAATCTGTTGGAAGAGGATGGACTGAGGTGAGAAGGGGGAACAATTGAGAGAGGATTGAGGAATTTAGTAAAGGAAGAGAGAATTGTCATGATATTTTGGTCCAACAACTGTTCTCGAAAAAAAAATAAAAGATTGAAGACTAGGTATAAATGGGAAACAGACAGAACTAATTTGGAGACGACAAAAATAATGCATTATAGTTGAATATTTTAATTTGTTTCCCCTTTGTAAAATAACAAACAAATAGGATTAAAGAATAAAGGTTAAAAAATCTGAAAATAATGTTAATAATGTAGCTCCTCCCATAAAGAATGCTATCTTCATAAACATTTTCGTAGCAAAAATTTTTGAAAATTAAATTTTAATATTATTACTAATGTTTGTAGTTTTAATTTATTATTATCATTATTGTTTGTTTGCTTCTGAATGTTTTGGTCTTAATTTAGTCAGTAAAATTAGTTATGAGATAAAATTCCATTAATATTTATTACCAAGAATACAATTACAAGATTTTATTTCAGAGGTGAAGATGAAAGAAGAGAGGACGAAATTAAGCTCCTTTAATAAAAAAAACTCCTGGACCCGCTTAGCGTGTATAGACTACGAAGACTCTTATTTTTTTTATTTAAATGCATTTTTTCTTTGGGTGTATAAAAACACAAAACCCTTTAGTCCAAAAAACAAAATCATTTGTTTTATCTATTCTTTACAAACGTTTCGACCCAAATTGTTTATTTTCAATATATAGCTTTCATCATCACGCAAAAACAGTATAAAACTCTATTTTGTAGATTAATAGATTGAATATTTGAACTAATGTGGGTGTGTTCTCAGTCAGTAAATGCATTCAAAATTAGGAAAATTTCACGAAATTCAGGAAAACATTACCAACAACTATTTGATCCATAAATAAATATAAATCTATTTAGTAGTTCACTTCATTTTATAATTAAATACTTGCGTACAGAATACTTGTTCAATCTAAATATTTCTTTCTTCATTAAACCTCAAAATCCAAGTTGACTTATACAAATATAATCTAAAAAAAATCTATTTAAAGTTATAACAATCTTTCATTTCATACCTTTTTTTAAAATAAAATCATTTGATGATCATTTTGTTAGGGGACTATGTATGTTAAAATTGACTATGTAAACTTTACACCAGTCGTATTTTTCATTACGAAAAAAATAGGCCTTTGAAGTTTGAACTGGGTTGAGGCAGGGAGACGCACTCTCACCTTTACTGTTCAATAGCTCTTGAAAAAGTGATAAGAAAACATCAAGAGAGAATGGCGGGGTGCACGTGGGAACGGAACATAAAATTCTTGTATACGCCGATGATATAGCAGTCCTCGGAAGTAATGAAAGGAGTATCGAGACTCGCTAAGAGACTGGTGAGAGAAGGAGACCAAATCAGCTTACATGTAAATATATAATTAATATATAATTAATTAATAATAATTAATATATATATAATACAGGTAAGCGGTTAAGTCCACCCCAGAAAAAGCATCTGCGTAGATCGCAAATCGTTACCGAAAGTAGATAGCTTCATATACCTTGGCTCCACATCAACGAATGATCTATTAACTGAGCTCGCTCTTTCAAGAGTATTGAAATCTCGAAGCATCTCAAGAAATTTAAAATTATGGGTGAATAATGCTGTAATAAAGCCGATTCTGATATACGGCTGTGAAACGTGGGCTCTCACTGGCTTACTGGAAAGCAGAATCGAGAGATGTGAAAGAAAATTCTTCGCACGATAACCGGAGCGGTATGGGATGAGAGTCTGCACTCTTGGAGGAGGACAAATAAAGAATTGCACACGGAAACTGGTCAGGCGATATCTCAGAGTATAAAAGCAAGACGGTTTAGATGGGCGGGGCATGTAGCTCGAAGTAATCCGTCAGGACGCCTCTACACAACTATGAATGCCACAATAGGTAGAAATAGAAAGAGACACGTGGGAGGCCAAAGACCAGATGGATGGACAGGGTCAACACAGATGCTGCGGAGCTACATGTAGCGGCCCAGAATAGAAAAAGGTGGAGAAGGCTGGTAAAGGCGGCCGAAGATCTACATGTCTGTAGAGCCAACCGAAAATATATATATATATATATATATATATATATATATATATATATATATATATATATATATATATATATATATATATATACATAATCTTTTCTCTTCAAAATTAAAAAAAAAAAAAAATTAATTAATTAAAAAAGAACCATAAATAAAAAAAATATATATATATATATATATTGGGTGGAGGTCAAAACATTCTATTAAGCAGGGAGAACTGTTTATTGGAGTGCCAAAGTTTCAATCCAAATTCTTCTTCAGCAATAAATATGCAAAATACAGAATATTAAAATTACATACGGTAAATATTAAAATTATCTTGATTATTTTGATACCTATGTATCGTAATTTTTCCTGAAAAAAATATATTTTCGTTTTCGATCTGTAGTAATTCCATGATTGATAATTGATAATAGAGCCAACTATTATACAATATTACAATATAAAATAATATTGAGTCATCAATGCGGTACAAAAACAATTTATAGTGGTATAAGTGTATGTACAGGGAGGGAGCGGAGTGGATCAATGGTAGAGCACTGAGTTACCATACCAGGTTTTTGCACTGGTTCAAATCCCGCTGCGGGTATGACTTTTATTTAGCCTGTTTGCAGCGGGAGATGGATCATATAGGATCTAGGACCCTCCTGGGGCCCACCCAGCCTCTATAAAATATTATAAAAATAGGGTACCCAAAATAAGGGGGGGGAAATCTGGCGGTTGAGCGTGACGTAGGACAAGTCACCTCCTTGTAGAACCGCTGTCCATGAAACAGTACTGTCTCTACCATGTACTGAACCCCAGACCCTTCATGGGTTGTAGTGGTACAGATTTTTTTATAAGTGTATATGACTATAACGACATTGATAAGTTTATATGAACTGGATCAACTATTCAATATAGTATTTTTGAATATTGAAAAATAAAAAGAAACCTTACGTAAATGTTAAGACCGTAGAAAAAATTCCAACTAAAATCCCTTTAGTCTCCAAACTAAAACAGAAATTAAAATTATCTGTCAATTATTTCGCCCATTCAGGTATCCACAGGGTAGATAGAGAAAAAAACAAAAGAACAAACCATGAATAATGCACCCAAGAAGCATCCCACCACCTCCAAGGCTCAAATGCAACACTTGAGTTGAATGGGCGAAATATTGGACAGATAATTTTAATTTCTGTTTTAATTTGGAGACTTAAGGGCTTTTAGTTGGAATTTTTTCCACGGTCTTAGTAGTATTTTTGTTTTTTATATATTTATTTCTTGTATAATCTGCTACATTTCACAAAATAAAATTGCTGTACCAATAGGCCAGTCTCAAATTAAAAACAATTGTACAAATTTAAATATATCTGTGGAGAATCATAATTTACAATGAAAGAAAAAATGTAAAATATAAAACTTCCAACAGAGAGAGAAAAAAAATTAATAAAAATAAAATAAACAAAAATTATATCTATACATTCTTAGTACCTTATATACATATATATATAACAATATAAATGAAATGAAAGAAATTGATTCAACATAGTATTTATTACGTGCTCTGACTAAGTGAAAGCCTGATGCGATATTTTAAACTTAGGAGTGTTTGTCCTTAGCCTAGATGTGGTTCATATGAACACAGCCTATCAGCGCATGCCATCTGGAACATATTGTACCTCAACAGTAATATTTCTCCTGTAGGCCATTGAATGCAACACCAGGCGACAGCTGGTCTGAATAACAACGCATTCCTCCGTCTCAGATTCCGGGGATTCTTCCTAATGCGAATGGGGAAGTAATTTGACTTCCGGTTGTAAATAAGAGTTATAATCATGATCATGTTAAATTAAAAAGTGGCACGAAATTGAATATTATCTTAAAACCAGAAAAGATATGTAATAGTTAAATCACTTATTCTTTGGTGCATTAAAACTGATTATTTTAAACATTGAATTACTATTTGCGGATTGAGACCAATGTTTTTATTGTAACAATTGCACATAAAATGAGATGCTATGACAAGTCCTAGTAACTGCCATAGGTAAACACTTTTTTAGTTGCATTAGTAAAGTGGCTTTTCGAAGGTATTTCCTAAATACCATTGTTTCATAAGTGTAATGATATGGAAACTGATCTTCTAACGAATATCATTGAATTTAATGATGGATTAAATTGGTCAGGAGGTGTATTTCTTCGCTTGCCTGACTAAAAATGATGAGAGATAAACATCACCGATCCAAGCCAACGCGAGGATCTGTTCACCCTTGGCACCAGAAAATATAGTTTCTCAATTCCGTGAAGTTCGAATCAAGATGTCTGTTTGACTCTGCAGTTTCATCGCAGGTAGTGGCACCACGCATCAGTTTGCCTTTTGAAGTGGACTGTTAAAACTCTGAGGTACATCTCAAGGCGTATAGCTAACTTTAATGCTGCGTTTACGCACAAGCTTGAGTTGAAGAAGCCATTCAGTTTTACTGAATGATCCTCCTGTTTCTAGCGCAGAGGGTTGGAGTTGGATTGACTTAATACTGGCAATGTCAGTTAGCAAACAGAATCATTGATGGATCATATTCAGGGTAGGTCTCTGCGATAAACATGTTGCAGCTTGCAAGCACCGAAAATGTCAACATCACGTCAATCTAACGGTGCCTCATTGCGTTTGATCATTTAGTGTATAATCATGCTCACCCAAAGCGACTGAATTGGAGTTAAATGCACTATTAACCTGTTAACGGGACGTATAAATAAGTGAAACGTAATTTTGTATTTTCCTTTGTGCTATATATATATATATATATATATATATAAAGGAAAAGGTATTTCAACAAAGATTTCATAGTCTTTTCATTTATTTTAGGCATAAATAAAAAAAAAAATATGAAATTACGTTCTCTGGGCGTGACGTACTGACACGTCCTAGTGAACGAGCTCGAGCCCATTATATGCTGCGTGATTAAAAAGGGAATTTCCCAGTTAACAGGTTAAGAAGTACATTATAATATTGATGTGGAAATGGTTGACTGAATATACCTTATAAGAATGTGAAATGGTCGGGGGCGCAGTCAATAAATTTTACACAAAATAAGTTTAACTTATTTTATTTGTGACAACGTTTTGCCCTAACATTTAATCCATCAGCAGAGATGAGGATAAAATAAAATACAGTGCCAAAGAAAATAGGCAGTAAAACCGAATCGATAGGAATGACAAGACAAAATAAAAAGTTTAAAAGATAAATTATGAAATAATTGTTGAAAAGTAATAAGAATGGAAAGAAATCTAGAGGAAAATGAAAACTAGATAATAATGATGATAAAACAACGAACAAACTTTTAACAACGAAATATAATGATTAATAGTTTATTAGTGAAAGACAAGACATTTTCTAATTTTCATGACATTTCCCTAAATAAATTTACTAAGCTAACATCTCTTTTGATTTTATTTTAAAGTATTATTTCAGAAAATGGTAACCGTGGTGGTTTCCCTAAAAGGGTCCTTTTATTGTTCAGGTAAGTGGTTATTTCGTTAGGCTACTTCACTAATTTCATTGAAAAGGCATGTTGTAAATATGCGAAGGACTGGTTGTTAGAACACAGTAATCCTCAATAATATTATATAATAGGATATCTCTTAAGTAAACGAATTTTTGGCTGTAAAATTTATAATATGTAGAATTTATAAAATTTCAGGCATTATTCTGTTCATAGTAAAATATATAATATAATAAAAAATATATAATCGTGGTTCGGAAATGCATTCAGCGATTATACAGATTTTTAGTCAAAGCTGAATTCTCGGCGAAATCTGTTTTTTTTTTTTGGCCTAAATCAGCCGGATTTGGTTTGTCACTATCCATTACTAAAATATCTATTAAAACATTCACTATTCAGAAATAGGATTTACGATTTATTTATTCTAGACAAAATACTTGGGCCTTACAATGGACAGAAGACTGACTTGGAAATCACTAACAAATCATTACACAAAGATTTCAATGTGTTTAAGATCTAAACCAGGTGTGTTTAGCTAGTGTAAGACCTTTCAAGCCCACAGCCCTGAAGAAGACCTGCAAGGTGGGTCGAAACGTTGGCTACTTAATAAAGTTTTCTCCTACTATATGAGAAATTCTTTGACCTCTACCCGGACCACTTTCTTCCACATATAACAATTTTCATTCATATTAAAAATTCTTGATTTTCATTATTCACACAGTTGTTATTTCAAGATATATCATGACTTAAATATATGTTAAATGATATTTCCTCATTCAATACATATCAATTGATGGGCCAGAAGGTGAGGCGGGATCTTTATCTATATAAAGTATCAGTTTTTTAGTTTTGTATATTTTGAAATAATAATAGTTCTAAGCAAGATTTCGTTATTTGGTTTAATATTAATACTTGTTTTTTTGTTTATGAAGAGAAAAATTATAATAGTCCTCAATTCATCCTTTTGCCAAAGTACGCAGTATTTCCTAAGAAATTAATTTCGCTACCATCCATCATCTATTGATACTGAGGTATCAATTTCCCGAACATTTTTATATATTCATTTTATTCGGATCCTGGAAACGGGTTTTGGCCACTGTGTGGCATTACGCATGCATGTGCCACTGTCGCCAACAAACCTCGATTATCCTTTCAATATAAATTGGAAATAGTATACTTAAGACAAGTTTAGTCTTTCCTGTTCAGTCCAGTTTGCGGTCACACCCTGCAGCGTGCATTTAAATATGCTGTCCCTTGTAGCTATAACTCATTGGCCTTAGAATTTATCAGTTCCAATATTTCGCACTGGCACTGCTGGGCACTATCTATTACTAGTTATCTCAACTCTTGAATAACTGTCGAGTATTTCTCAATCGGTTCATTTACCAACACGCCCTATTCAGTGAAAAGTCGGACACTTCATTTTTCCGACCATCGTTCACACAAGTAGCACCATCTCATTTTATTGAAGCAATGAATGCACATATCCTAACCCATAATCATGCCACATGCATTAAATAATGCTCAATTGTTTATTGATACATTATTTGTACTATTCATTCGAACAAAATTGAGGGTGGAGTGGCTCAATGGTAGAGCGCTTAGTTGCCATGCCCGGAGGTCCTGGGTTCAAATCCCGCTCGCTGGCAGGCTTTTATTTAATACTAGCTTTTGCCCACGGCTTCGCTCGCGTGGAATTTGGTCTGCCACATAAAGTTTCGTGGCAGTTCATTTTAAATAAATAATTTAATTTTTTTTTTAACTTAACTGTTAAGTTACTCGTACATCAAAAATTTCAGTTGTCAAAACTTCAAAACTGACGGATTCCATCCAATCTTTGAACCCCTATTTTATTAAGAGGAAAACCCTTGGGGTGGAATTATCCAAATTTCTTTCTAAAATTATACAAAGAACCTATCTGCAAATTTCAAGATGCTATGTTCCTGATTAGCCTTTAATTATGTACTATAATGGATTCTCCACAGTACCTAAAAAACTGTCTGGGAGCGTACGTGCCCCCGTGCCCTCCTCATAAATCCGACCTTGCTGTAGCCTATTTGTTATTCTGATGTATAACCTATATTACTGTAAAGTTTCATCCAAATCCGTTCATTAGTTTTTGCGTGAAAGAGAGACAAACATACAAACTTTCACATTTATAATATTAGTATGATATTAGTGGCCGAATATGGATCATATGGGATCTAGAATCCTACTTGGGCACACCGAACCTCTATCAAGTAGGTGCCCAAAATAAGGGGGAAAATCAAGCGGTTAAGCGTGATCTAGAATAAATCACCGACCAGCTCAACCACTTCCCAAGAAACAGTAAAGTCTCTACCATGTATTGAACTCCAGACCTGTCACGGGTTGTTGTGGCACATTTTTTTTTTATTCAAGTAAAATTTAATGTAAAGGTTAAGAAGAAATATTTACTTATGCAATGTTAGTTTAATGAAATAATAATTAATGTATTAATCCACACAATAATAAAAAGTAAATATTACGATATAAAGATATTTATTTATAAAACATTATATAATGTATCCCTGTCTTTTTTATTTGGTTCTAGATTATAGATAAACGAGGTTTAAAGTAAAATAAAATAGATGGTTGAGTTATAACTATCGAATCAGTTTTTATTTTAGATAGGAAAATCATTAATTTATAAGATGACACATCGAACTTTGGAATAAATCAATATTGCAAAAAAACTTGTTGGAAGAGATTATACATTGCAATAGTAAACAAACCTGGAAAGTTGGAACTTGGATTTCCATATTCCGTTATTGAGATAATACTAATGATCGGGTTTATTCAAATGACTGTAGATATTTTAGTTATCTTTAGTACTCACCAATACTTAATAATCTCTTTAGAACATTCACTAAACTTGTTAATTCGCATTTGACATCTTCAAAAAAAGCTTCAGTTTATTTATTTGTTTCAAAGAAGAAACATCAGTTTCATTTTAAAGCTTTAAAGGAGAAAAAATTTCACAGACGTTGAAACAACTCTAAAAATTATTAATATAAAGAAGGTGTGCTTGACCAGCGCACTGCGCGACGTCTGTTTTAAAAATTTAGTAGTGGAGATACGACGTTGAATGGAAGAAGGGCTTCGGGAGATCATTAATGGATATAGATGAGGTATAGGAAGCCGTAGAGTCAAATTCACCCACAAGTACTTGCGAACTTGCCTTCTACGCTTCATTGTGAAGATGAAAAAGTACTGCTAACTGGTCCCTCACGAACTTACTCCTCAGCAATCAGCTAAGCGGTTAGACATTTGTGAAAAATTACTAAAAAACCCTTCTGATTTTTCCCGGAAGGTTCTCATCTGTTATGAAAAGTGGGTTTACTGCAAAATCCGAATACCCGACAGCAATAGCTAGATCGCGGTAAAACTGCTATTCCGGTTTCTCCATGCTTTGAATTTTGTAGGGTTCATTCTTTACGAATTTGTTCCTGATGGGTGCTCTATGAATTCTGAACTCTCCTGGGAACATCTGGAAAGATTGTACGCTAGAGGCTGTTTGAGCGTTATCCTCCTTTGATCAACCGAAAAGGAGTCTTATTCTAATAAGACAAATGCTCTTCCTCACACTTCTTGTCGAACCAAAGAAAGTTTAAAGAACTTCATGGGATCTCAGATCTAGCACCATCGGATTGCTACTTCGATTCATAGACCATTTCCTTAAACTATCAAAAATTTGATAGTTTTGAGGAAGTTGAAATCGCGGTCCAAGAGTTTTTTGGCAGCCAACTCAAGGTATGATGTCAGCGTGGGATCGATTGATAGTAGATAACAACAGACATTGAGAAGCGTTTATACCTTTTTCTTACTTAGTGGAAAATTTATTTCAATGAGGATATATGCTTTTATGAATGTTCTGTATTTTATTTTTTCGCAATTTAGCAAAATCATTCCCCCCTTTGAATTTTAAAACATTCCTGATTATCATTTGGCAATATTTGTTTTGTTTAAATTGTTTTACTGTCAAATGTTCCAGTCTATGTTTAACTTCAAAACTGTTCAGATTAATTTGTATATATTAATAATATGTACATAATTTAATATGTATTTATACATTATTTCATTAAAAAAGTAACAATACAGTCTATAATGAATGATAAAAAATGAAATAATTTTTTCCTTATTCTAATTCAAAGTATCGCTTAGCTGTAAATCAAGAGCCCAACTCATTATCAATCATTAATAAAAATTCATATTCACTGAATTCAAAATTATACCATTTTTTTATATGTGATATCAGTAACCCAACAGGGAACGAAAAATACCTAGTAAAGCCTCTGAAATCACAAGAGAAATGAACACTCGACATTCGATTCGGTGGCCTAGATCTTCTGGAGTGCTGTTGACACGGTCGTCAATTTTCGGGTTGACTCTGACCCACCTAAATTTATTTATGCAATTATTTCAGAGTAATTTAAATCGAATGGATCAGTATTTGAGTATTCTATAGCAGATCCATAATCGTGTAATACTTAAATATGCGTAATCCGTTCTTCAATGCTGGCACAAATTTCTATTTCCACTTTAGTTAAAGTGCTCTTGAAGATTAATATCCCTAACGATCTTACCAACCTCGTTGTTAAAGTGCAACCCAGTTAGCTTTGTAAGTTTTCTAAAAGTTACTAATGCAGTCTACTTGTACTTAACGTAAATAAGGCTTTTATTAAAAAATAAACATTGTAATACTTATAGAGATTTTTTTTTATTCATTTATTTATTCGCAATAATTAGGAAATAATAATAGGAATTAGAAACCCATAAAGATTTTTTGTTATATTTTGTTATATTTTTAAAGAAAAATAATTGGAACAACGAAATTCCATTTACAATATACTTTATAACTTCCATAAGTTAAAACGAATGAAAATTCTAAATTGTTTACATTTAGCCCCTTTACTTTTTTGCATCTCTAAACATTCCGGAAATTGAATTAATCGCTAAATGAAGATATACAAGAGGAAAAGTGAATAAAATGTTTGCATGTGGATCCTTCTCTGGCCTTGTTGAAGTTTATTTCACTGATGATAATATATTTTTGTTCTTTGTGACTTGTTAAAATCATTCACTTCTTTTAAATGTTTAAACAATAGATGATGAAAAGCACGGTATTTTTTTAAATAAGCTTTTCCTTTGAAATTTACATTCCTCAAATAACAAGTTTTTTTTCGGAATAAAAGTTTTTTTTTTTTTAAAGATCGTACCTTTACATGAATGCTGTTATACATTGTTTATAGAGCAGAAAATATTGTTACAGACATGTAATTTAATTTTCAAACATTTTACGGGGAGGGATTCTATTCCACAGAAGTCTTTTCAAGACTAAAATTAAACAAACACCTTTCAAATATAACAGCTTTGAATTCACAGCAGCAACGCTTTAAGATGGAATTCCTGAAATTAAATTCACTCTTATGAGGACCAGGCTCAGTTCAAAAAGAAGTATTATCATGCGAGACCAATTGTGTGAGTGACTAAATTCAGTGACTTATCCTGAGAGTGTCTCAACTAAGAACTAGGAAACTTTAATTGTCAATTATGCCCCTCTAGAGTGGCAAAGAAGATACCAGTCTTTTTCTCGTCTAATTAAGGTGACTAATTAAGATAAATTCGTAATTCTTGTCAAAAATAATCTATCTTTCCTAATAATAATAGAATTGCGCTTAAAATGAACAATTTACTGGACTTTTGCGTTAAGCCAAACTTCTTCTGATATTCTATAATGGTTCTTTCAATTCTCGCTATATTATAATATTACCATCATATTTTGTGGAAGAACATTTTTGGAAGAAATATTAGAACTATAAGAGTGCCTTTCCTCTTTGGATGTTGGCGATTATAGCGGCCCATTTTATTTTATTAACCGTTGTACTAAACAAGCCTACAGATATTAACCCTGCCCATTCCTTGAGGTTTCTCAACCAGGAGTGACGCCTGCGATCTGGGCTCTCTTTCCTTCATCATGCCCTAAAAATTGCAGTAGGCGGTATTTTTTATTTCGCATCACATGACCAAAGTATGCCAATCTATACCATTTGATGCTACCCAATATCTCGAGGATAACTAAAATAAACATTAGCATCTGTGTATCGAGGGCCTTCTGTATTCGTTGGGGTAAGCCTTCGTTGCTGAGATGGTGCATCCATGAAACTCTGATCATACGCTGACAACACATCTCGAATGCTTATAGTGGTTTACATGAAGAATCCGTAAGTGTCCATGCTTCTGATGCTTATCATAACACTGAGAATTTTATTTATGTAATTTTAGATTATATTAGAATTTTATGTAAAAAAAAAAATCCTTATCGTCTACCCCGAATCCACATCACACTTTATGGTTATTTAGGAAATTCGAAACACATCAACTTTAATTATTCGAAAATTCCGGTATAACGACGAACAAATTGAGGCATTTTAGACTGACAACGAACAAATGCAAATTCATAAAGCTTTCGAAAGGAAAAGGACAAAATTAATTATTTTAATAATACTGAAAGGGAAATTTAGGCCAAAATCAGTTGAAACCCGAGAGATGTCACGCAATCAAAAATATATCAACGCTATATATACGAACGTGGGGTATGGATAACCAAGCAAGGGTTGTAATCAAAATATGTGTTGCAGAAAACATTCGCGTTCAAAAAGCAATGGAACAAGACAGTCTAATTTTATGTAAAATTGACACTTTGCCTCCTCATTTCTCATGGTTTAAGTCCAGTTCTGAACTTAAAGGGTTAGGGTAGAATTGTTTGACAAAAACAGCGAAAATATCAAAGATTTTGAAAATTTGGAGCCATTATGTTTGTTAAGACAAACGATATAACCTAAAATTGAAATTTTCACAATGCTACCTTAGTGGTATTCAGTACTGTTTGAGCAATTATCTCATATTTAACAAAATATCTAATCTGCTTTAGAAAGTACACTACTAAAATATATTTCTTTTAAGAGAAAAACTGGAGGAGGGCATACTTCTAAATGAGAATGTCATTTTTTTTGCTTTTGTGATGTAGAATGTAAATATATCCTATTGAAGGTTTATTAATTTAAAAGTACTGCAGATGAAAATTGTGAAAAAGTAACACAATGAATTGAAATATAATATATAAATATACTTAAATTTTAATCCTCTTATGTATTTAAATATAATTTTTTAAATAATGTTTTAAATTTTATGAAGGATGCCCCAGCTACGACATAAAAGTCGTGATGGGGAACTATAATGCTCAAATAGGAAAGGAGACAGTATACAAGCCCAATATTAGTCACTATAGCCTGCACGACATATCAAATGAAAATGGGAAACGATCCATAAATTTTGAACCATCCAAGAATCTATTGATCGGAAGCACATACTTTCCCCACAAGAAGATCCACCCAGGAACGTGGCGAAAACAAGGTCCCAACGGACGAATCGCGAACATCACAAATTGACCTCGTTAGCAAGAGGCATAGGCCCTCACTCCTCGACGTTAGAACCTATAGGGGTGATAAGGCTGACTCAGACCATTTCATGGTTGTGGCGAAAATCAGAGCCAAAATCTCGCTTGTCCGAAATCGACATACAATCAAGACCAAACACTTCCAAGCTGAAGGCTGCTGAATATTGTGCCAGATAATCCTCACAAATCGGAAAAAAACTAAGGGGAATTAATACTGACTAGGATGTCGATAAAAAGTGGGATCATTGTCATCGGGCTCTGTCAGCAACTGCATTTGAAGTGCTTGGTACTGAAGCAAAACTAAGACGCAACCCGTGGTTTGACGAGGAGTGCCAGATCATGAACGACAGGAAAAATGATGCCTATAAAAGAATGGTGCAAAGTCGACGAACAAGAAGATCCACGGAGGAATACCGAGCTCTGCGGCGTGAGGAAGTCCATCTTCGAAGAAAAAGAAAAAGCAATTGGAGAATAAGATCCTTGAAGACATAGCAAAATCCTATCAAGAAAAGAACTGTCGGAAATTCTTCCAACAAGTCAATGAAAGCCGAAGACCTATTAAACCTAGAGCTACTGCCTGCAAAGCGGAGGACGGATCCCTGATCGCTGGCAAGCAAGGGATATTAGACCGGTGGGCAGATCACTTTGAAGGTCTTCTCAATAAAAGTAATGGTGAAGAGGAGTCCAGATGGCATGCCGTGGACGAAGAACTGGAAGCGGATCCCCTGGAAGTTGGACCCCCCAGATGAAGAAGAAATTCAAGAAGCCCTGATAAATCTTAATAACAATAAAGCTCCCGGTATCGAAAATATCTCAGCTGAGCTGCTGAAGCATGGCGGATACGATCTGGTGCAATTTCTTCGGGACCTACTTCACGATTTCTGAACTAAGGAGAGACTACCCGTGGAATGGAAGAAGACAGTTATTTGTCCGATACACAAGAAAGGGGATGCCTTGTCTTGTAGTAACAATAGGGGTATATCTTTACTCCCTTGTGCTTACAAGATATTGTCAATTGTCTTGATCAACCGGCTGCTTCCATATGCTGAGAGAGGGGTTGAGAAATAACAATGTGGATTTCGAAGAGGTAGGTCAACGACTGACCAGATATTCACACACCGGATGCTGTGGGAAAAGATCAGTGAATACAAGGTGACGACAAACCATATATTTGTTGACTTCCTACAAGCCTACGATACGATCAACAGAGCAGAGGTATATAATAATAATAATAATAATAATAATAATGTCTTTATTTATTCTGGGACGAGTCCCTATAGAATAACAATACAGGCATTGTAAGCTATTAAATCTTAGAGTGTTAAATAATTACTTTTAATTAATTATTACAATTAATTTAATTAGTGAGAACGAATAAAAAAAATGAACAAATAAAAAATGTGAATTACCTACAATAACAGTATTTCAAAAACATATTAGAAGAAAAGAAAGAAAAAAAATTAAAATAAGTTTACAATAATTATATAAGAGAAACAAATTTATGGTCACATATATCAAATTTATGCCAAGAAGAAAAACAAAAAAGAAAGATTAAACAAGATTATCCGAGATTTACCTTTCATCCCTTTTTGTCCTTTTTAATATCTATCTATATGACATTAATAATACATATGTACGTGGTTTAAATTCCACACACTCAAATATATGAATACAAAATAACACACACAAATGTACATCTAAAAACATCATTCATTCATCGAATAAAGAGAGCATTAAGTCAATACTGATCCCCTACTGTTTTCGATTTTTTGGGAATTGTAGGGATAATAGGTGCTGGAATATACGGGATTTGAAGGTTGGAAGATTATTGGAACGACGAATGGAAGAAGGTATAGAGTTCCAAAGGGAGGAGGATCGGATCAGGAAAGCTCTGTCAAAAGCTGCAGTTCGGTGGGATGCTGTATATAGATCAGAGAGCCGAGAACGGGTGTTGCGGGAGAGGACTGTGGTTTTGAATTGAAGGAGATCGAAAATGTAAGATGGTCGACGGGATTGGATAACTTGGTAAAGGAAAGATGCTAGGACGTACTTACGGCGGTAGGAAGGGTAGAGCCATTTCAATTCTTCGTAATATCGGGTCACCGAGGCATCTCTAGGAATCCCAAAGATGAATCGAACGAAGCAATTAAGCAATCGCTTTAATTTTGCTTCGAGATCCTCAGAGATACCCCCATACACCGAACAACAATAGTCAAAATGGGGGAAAATTAAGGAAGAAACTAGGAGTTTACGGATTTCAAAAGGGAACAGGTGACGAAGGTAATTGAGACGCTTTAAGGTGGAGAAGGTACGACGAGAAATTTCAGAGATATGTTTTTTCCAGGAAAGGGTCTGATCAAAAGTAATTCCAAGGTTTTTGACAGTTGGGTAGAATTTGATAGGATTATTGTTTAGAAGGAGGATTGGATTATGGGGAATAGTTTTAAGGAAGTAGTTTGACCCTATTATTATTGCCTTGGTTTTGTCCACGTTCAACTTTAGCTTGTTATCCATTGCCCATCGATTTATTCGATTCAGGTCATCTTGGAGTTTTTCGGTGGCTAATATTAGATCGGAAGGGGAAAAGGATAGGTACACTTGAAAGTCATCGGCATAGAGATGATACTGGGAATGTCGGATAAGAAGTGGAAGGTCGTTTATGTAAATGGCAAATAGGGTGGGGGATAGTGATGAACCCTGTGGGACACCACAGGATAGCGGAAGGGTTATGGAGGGAGGTTGACCGGGGACCAAAACATATTGGGAGCGATCTGAGAGGAAAGACTTGAACCATCCTAGAGCACTGTTGGATGTAGGTAAGTTTCGTAGCTTGGCGAGAAGGATATTGTGGTCTACTGAGTCGAAGGCTTTGGAAAAATCTAAAAGGATCAGAATGGTTAATTTTTGCTGTTCAATTGCAGTATGGAGATCATGGGTGATTTTGAGGAGAGCGGATTGAGTTGAATAGCCTGGACGAAAGCCGGATTGGAGAGGGTTAATGAGGGAACGTTCTTCTAGAAAATTTGAAATTTGGTTTTGGGCTAGGCGTTCTAATGGTTTTGAGGGGTTAGAGAGAAGGGAGATAGGGCGGAAGTCATTTGGAGAGGAGGGATTTTCAACTTTATTTAGCGGGCGCACTAACGCGGTTTTCCAAGGCGTGGGAAATATGGAGTTTTGTAACGAGAAATTATAAATATGATGTAATACGGGCATTAAGACAGGAAGGCAGGATTTTAGTAGCTTTAAAGGAATATTGTCGGGGCCATAGTCACTGGTGCGCGATTTCAGAATGGCGTTTAATAGTTCGTCATATGATACATGGGAGAAAAAGAAGTTATCAGGGTTAAAGTTTATATGATCAATGTCGGTAGCGGATGAGGATTTAGGAGATGTGATGGGTACGAAGTGGTTATTGAGATTGTCTGGCGTGATTGAAGAGGAACAGAGTTTACCGGATACTGTTGGCGATAATTGTCGGAGTATTTTCCATTTTGATTTGGGATCGGTTGCATTGGTGAGGATGAATTGGATTTGGTTTGATTTTGCACGACGTATTGCAGATTGTGTTTCATTGCGAAGTAGTTTGAAACCTGCATAGTCTACTGATAGACGTGTGCGACGAAATTTTCTCCTTGCTGCTTCTCTTTTCTTCATCATTTCTTTTATTT
Source organism: Arma custos (assembly GCA_037127475.1). Taxonomy (NCBI): domain Eukaryota; kingdom Metazoa; phylum Arthropoda; class Insecta; order Hemiptera; family Pentatomidae; genus Arma; species Arma custos. Next base: position 29,109,957 of record CM073759.1, on the reverse strand, counting down.
CCGGGGTTAGCCAAGGTGCCGTTGGACGGCGTAAGGTAAGGGTTTTTAAAGGAGCGTGGATGTCTAATATGGATTGCAGATTGGAAGTCAAGGTGGAAACCATCTGATCGATGGAACTATAGGAGTAAATGACGTCCCAGTTGATGGAACTTAAATCGGATTGAAGTGATTCGAAGGAAAGGAGATCCAAATTGCGATAGGACACCGTTCTGGGAGTAAAGGATTTGACTGGTAGGTCATATGAAATTTGAATGAGATCGTGTGATGAAAGAAACGGAACAGGATGTTGGGACGAGGAAAGAATTTTAAGAGGTGAATCAGAGATAAACAGGTCCAACCAGGTATCCGAAAATTGGGTGTGATGGGTTGGAGAGTAGGGAACTAGGTAAAGATTGAGAGAGAATATTAGATTTGAGAAAAAGGATTGATTGCTTGAATTCGAAAGCATATTAATATTGAAGTCACCACATATAATTATATTGGTGTAGGTAGAGACTAGTTGAAGAAGAGAGGATTCGAAGTGGTTGTCGAATGGAACATGAGGAGGTCGGTATACTACGGCATATAGAAGAGGAGAGGAGGAAGTTGAGATTTCAACAAATATATATTCTAGGTGAGGAAAGGTTGAGGCGGGAGATTGAAGAAGGATTTTAGCTTTAAGGCTTTCATGGATATATATACCAACTCCACCTCCCCTGCGGTCAGATCTGTCATGACGTATGAGAGAATAGTTAGGAAGGGACAATTGAGAGGAAAGAATGATAGGTTTGAGCCAAGTTTCGGAGACCGCTATGACATGGTAAAAGTTATCTTGGAAATATTTCTGAAACTCATCAATATGTGCAATAAGGGATTGTGCGTTAATGTGACAACAGTTCAGTAAATTAGTCATAACTAAGGACGAGAGAGAGAAATGACAGGTAAACGGAATACGGATTGAGGGATAGAAAATGAAAACTTTTCGGGCACAGAATAAATTAAACGATGATCATAATGAGTGAATGATGCGAAGATATTTTGAGTGATATGAAAATTGTCTTTTCTGAGAAAAATGAAAATAAAGAAATTCGTAAAAATAAATAACTGTTGTAAAAAAAAAGGAAACTGCTTAAATAAAAAATAAGTTTCAAATGTAGAAGCCCTTCTTCTCTACCTGAATGAAAAAGGAAATGAAAAATAACTATAAAAGAGTACAAATCTATATAAAAAAATAAAAGTGAAAAGTTAAGGTGACTATTGGACGACACTCAGCTGAAAACGTCCAGATCACTAGGCTTGCTAATTGTCACTGCTGGGTAACCGTCCGACTGTCTACATCTGACTCGGCCTCCACTGAACCAAACATACTTAATTTTTGCAGATATCTGTTTCTGCCTGGCTAGCCAGTAAAGATGCTTGTTGGTAGGAGTCATTGCTTCACTGACGTAGACGCGGTGCGCCTCATTCTCTCCCCAGCCTAGGTGTCGAGTGGAAAAGTCCCTTTTTATTTTCCTCTGACGAACCAATTCGTCCCTTAGGGCTTGTCGCACGAATCTGGCGATGATGAGGCCAGGAGTTCCTTCTTGTCTTGCCCTGAGCCGTACAGCGTGGTCCAGATCTTCGGGGCACAGTTTAACGCCCAGGGCTGCTCCGACGCTTAGTATTAGACCTTCAGTGGTCTCTCCTTGCTTTTCAGGGATGCCCCTAATTTCAATAGTGTTTTTTAATTGGTACTGCTCGGCGTGGCGTATATAGAGAAATGCTTGAGATGAATCTTCCACCGAAGCTAGTGCGCCTAACAAGAATGACTCTGGAGGGAAACATATCCTTCGCCCATATTAGTGGCGCACTCTCAAGAGGCTTTTCCACTGGGACAGGGGTTCGGCAAAGAGATGGATTGGCATGCCTGATCTTCAACCTTGCTCTGAAAAAGGCTGTTAGAGACTCTGGGATCCAAATAACAGGTACACTCATTAACTCCTGCGTGCAACTCCTTTGATTTGCAGATGACATAGATATTGCCGGTAGGTTAGCAGCAGTCAGGGATGCATTTATCGCACTGAGAAATTCTGCAGCGAGAATGGGGCTTATCGTCAACTACTGCAAAACGAAGTACATGTGAATAAACCCTCAACAAATAAACCTTGAAAACCATATCTAACTTGACGGGCAGAGTGTGAATAGAGTTGAGGAATTTGTAAACCTTGGATCCCAGATGAACCAACAAAATGATATTGGGGCAGAAGTAGAATATCCGCCACTCGCTGCTATTTTGGTATATGGAAGCATCTACGTGGTGGTCTCCTGTCCAAATTCTCTGAGATAAGACTGTACAAAAGTCTCATCCGACCAATTCTCACATATGCCCCAGAAAAGTGGACCCTGACTCAAGTAAACGAACTCTCACTATTGAGATTCGAAAGGAGAATCCTCAGGAGAATATACGGTCCAGTTTAGGTGGATGGAGAGTGGAGGCGTCGGTCCAACAATGAACTGAGACAACTTTATAAGGACCTGGACGTAGTACAGTTTATAAAGTTAGCAAGACTGAGGTGGGCCTGGACATATGATTAGGATCCCAGCCAAAGTCCTCTAAGAGCAAATGTATGGTGTGAGAGAGCAGGCCGACCGCGACTTCGGTGGGAGGACTGCTTTGCTTCGGACGCCCGGACCGTGTTGTTTGTCCGCAATTGGAGGGTAGCAGCACTTGACAGAGAAAACTGGCGGTCGATGCTGGAGCAGGCCAAGACTGGACTACAAGGGTCGTAGCACCGAATAATAATAATAATAATTAAAGGATAATCACGCAAAAAACGTATTAAGAAATGTTTAAAAAAAACCGATGAATCTAATAGACATTCCCTTTATCAACGAGTCTGGTTAGACCATTAGCTCGCTATGGAATATTAATTTTGTAGTGCACTTCAGCTAAAGTGGAAATAGAGGCGCAATTACGTGAACAGGCCTACAAAGGGTCTAGGCCACAAAAACGAAGGTCGGGTACACACATTTCAGGTGAATCCTATCACCATTTTTTTATTTTTTTTAATATCACTTTAATAGGGAATGATTACATACAGAGAATAACCCATGATTACATATTTAAATATTTATTCGTGAAAAAACCACAGAAAATTACCAAAAATAATATGATAAAATCAATCTAATCAGTTTTGAAATGAAATATATAATAAAATGAAACCTATTCGGATATATTGAAAATACAAATAAAATAAACATTGACAAATGAGAATGAATAATATTTAATAGTACGGAATAATTTTACTAAATCACTGATAATCAAAATAAATAACAATCTTAAAATATATTCAAAATGAAATCAACATTCAACAAGACTTTTTGTTTACTTTACTTCTTATAATGTATGTCTTCATCGAATAAACGAAATTTAATGGTTGGTACGGCATTTTATACTCTTTAGAGATAAGAGAAAAATTAATAGCAGTTTAAAAAAAGCCACTTTAATGAAAAAGTTAAAAAAAAAATCACCCTTTTGTAGAAAACAAAACTAAAAAGTTAAAATTAATTTTCAATAGCTCTAAAATAATAATATGAAGGTTCTTAATGTTTATGGTAAATATTTGATCGACTGATATTCATTAAAGTAGAATCATTGTGAAAATATTTTAGAAAGCACCCCCACTATTTTTTACGATAAAATGATTTCTTTTTGTCCATCACTCTATTCTAATTTTAAAATTATTGAAAATGTGAAAAGCGTGATTTCTATTTGTTTTTAACTTTTTCTTTTGTTGCAAAATATACAAAACTCCACAGCTGATCAGTCCTGGCAGTAGTCATACGCTTTTCTCCTAGATTAAACCATGTATGCCTTAGAGCCTGGCGTGTCTTCGGATTTGAAAAATCGCCAATCGTGAAGATTTTGGTCTGGATAAAGTGACAACCTTATTAAATCATTGTACTGTCATTGGTCCTTGAATGTGTGCATCGTTTCAATTGAATTCGATGTTTTGAAGTGGCAGGAAAAAGTTAAAGGATTCCATAACATACAACTGGTACTGGTGAAGATAATAAAGGCGTTTTAATTAAGAGAATTAATAAATTAAAAAAAAATGCATTTTTCAAACATTTCCCAACTTTTCATTTGCTTTATCTTTTATATTTGATAAGTGGGTAAATGGATTCTGCGATTTTAATGATTTTCAATTCAAATGAGTTTTGAATTTGAATTGAAATGTACTCATAATGACATAACATTCAATGTTGCTTAATTAATAGGCGTAACAGAATTACTTTTGTCTAATTATATTCGACATTTTAAAACAAAAGCAAGTCGAAACGACGGATTGAGAGAAACATTTGAATGGTCTGTTTGAATCAGAAGAGAATCGGCTTACTTGTCCAGAGATAAGCACAAAAGTCTGTGGGGTGGTGTTATTTTAGATAGATCCTATTTAACTTTAAATCTAAAACCTCAAATTTTAAGGCGAGATATCTTTTCCCCTTTAAGTCAATTACAAAGTTGGATGTTGAAAACAGTAAACCAACAAGATTTTTACTATTTTTTTTTAAAATTTCGGTAAGGGTAGAAACATATATTTTCGGACCTCTTGAAATATATTTTTTTCAAGAGGTCCGAAAATATATTTTTTGACCTCCTCTCGGATAATTTTTTTTCACCATAATTATATGGTCAATTTATAATTATTCATAAATTGGATGTGAAAATCGTAGAGAGAATGAAGGAAGAGGAAATATGATAACATCTTCACTTCACTGTTTATATTGTCATTCCTCTATGTTATATTCTTGTACCAGAGGCTGAGCCCTCTATACTTTAGGCCTACAACTAGGGACAAAATGACCATCTACGAGTACAGCAGTAGCAGCACGAGAGAGTACTAGGAGCTGCTAGAATAGGTGCATATGTGCTCCAGACAGCAGCACCTCATCATGGAGTAGACACCTCATAGCGCCAGCAGGGTAGGGAGGAAACGGCAACCAACGAGAAGATATGCCATTCACAGATGCATTTTGTATTTCTTATCATTATACTGCACTTAAAAAAAAAAAATATCCTGGTCATATTGAATAATCATTAAGACCGTGGAAAAATTCCAACGAAAAGCCCTTAAGTATCCAAACTAAAACAGAAAATGAAATTATCTGTCCAATGTTTCGCCCATTCAGGCATCTTCAAGAGAATAACAGCAAAACAAAACATGATTAAAGTACCCAAGAAACATCCCACCACCTCCAAGTCTAAAATGCAACTAATGAGTCATAAGGAAGGTTATTCGAACACGGCTGGGTAATGATAGATCAAAACAGGTGATAAATACTACAGAATTTGAAAATTCAAAATACACTCATCAAACATCAAACAGCTCAACAGGAAACAAAAAGAATAGTGAAAACATTATCAAGATTTTTTTCTTACATTTTTATTTTCATTTTTTCATATGTCTTTGTGTTGTTTACTATTATTTTTTTTCGAATAACATTCCTTATGACTGATTAGTTGCATTTTAGCCTTGGTTGTGTTGTGTTGTTTCCATGATGAGGTGCTGCTGTCTGAAGCACATATGCACCTATTCTAGCAGCTCCTTGTACTCTCTCGTGCTGCTACTGCTGTACTCGTAGAGGGCCATTTTGTCCCTAGTTGTAGGCCTAGGAAGTATAGAGGGCTCAGCATCTGGTACAAGAATATAACAAAGAGGAATGACAAAATAAACAGTGAAGTTCGTTCATTCTCTCTACCAATATCCTTTTTTTTTAGCCACGTACGATTATAACAATATAGTAACTTCGGGTAATATGGCACAACACTAGCTTTTTTTTGAAATAAAATAAAATTTTTTTGAGATCAATCAGTTTTTATTGGTTAAATCAGTCCTTTGAACTTAATAGTCTTCAACAATTATAAATTTTAGGTTATTAACTATCAAACAAAATTAAAATAAATGTTTTTTTAAATTTTCACATATCTTAGAAATTGAACCGTGGTAGGGTAATTGGCCTAGGGCCATATTGGCCACAAATGTAGTGAGTCACTTAGCCCTCCATAACAAATATAACAAAAAAAAATAGAAGAAGTAAACTTTGCTTTATTATGCAGAACAAAATTCGCAGAAAAACGTCCGTTTCCACTCCTGAGTATTCCTCATGAGTGGAAACGGACAACATATGCATTGAACCCATATTTTACCACTGGTATACGTATAATAGAGGTCTTCTCAATACAAACATTTTGCATCATTAGCATTGCTTATGTCTGGACTTTCGTCAGAACAGTCGTCGCTCAAAGGTTCGTTTCCTTCTTCTGAGCTAGACATTTCTACCGGCTAGGATCTTGGTTTTGTCTTTATACCTTTGCCGTTTTTGATTTGGTCTTGTTTATTTTTTATAGTCTTGCAATTCATTTTTGTATGAGGATGAAGTAAGCAATGTCGGTTTAGCAGCCTTTCTGCTTCAGTTAGTAGTTTTCTTAGGTGCTAATTGTGGTATCGGGCACAATTGAAATGGAGTTATGAAGTCTCTTGATGTGGCGACTACGTAATGGGAGCTGCAACTTGTTCTTGAGAAGTTGGTTTTCGTGGACCCATCACCTATTGAAAAAGAAAATGATGACATGTAGACAAATTTACGTTAGGTGTGGCCAATATGGCACAGGAGGCCATAATGGCCGTAGACACGTTTTTGACGAATAAAATTCTGACCTAAAAACTAGTAAACAATGAGCTTTAAAAATATCGCCACACAGTTCATTGAAAGTTTAACTACAAAACTGCGCACTAGCAATATGAAAACAATTATTATTTAAAGAACAAGAACGAGTTAAACTTATCAAAAAATTATATCAAATAAGCTAATTTTCGGTCGTCGCACGCAGAGAACACACATTCACTCGCCGCAACTCAGGGATCGTCGGAGGGGGTCAAGGGAAGGGGCGGGGACCTTTTGGCGGATACCTACATCGCTTGTGTTGTTTGGTTTCGGAGAAATTAAGCCTGGCCATATTGGCCATGAAGGCCATAATACCCGAAACTACTATAACTGTTTATTAATATAATATGTAACTCATGTAAAATAATAAATAAATGTCATAGCTTTGTATTCATTTTATCTTTCACCAATAACATGACATTCATTGAATTTGCAGTAAAATCATTTTACCATGTTTTATTATCTTCTAGAGTTCATATTTTTCTTGTTATTTCTCATGAATTATATTATAATTAACTTTATATTCATCTATTTATTTCTTGCCATTCCTATTATTTCTTATTACATAACCTGCCATATGAAGACTACAGGGGGAAAACAAGGTAGCACGATTTTTTCTCAAAATTTGATATCATCGGCTACTAATAGATTTTTCGATGGTGAACACAATGAAATAGTATGCCCGCAAATTTGAAAACTAGTTCATCTGAACGGTGACGGGGGAAAATCGAGGTAAGGTGACTTCCCCAAGTTGGGGAAGTTCCTCAAGCCCTTCAAACATCCATTGTCTGATTGATAGGACCAAGAACCACTTGGACTTCAATAATAAAGTTGTACTTATTCTGTGTGCATCCCCCCAACATTTTTAAGATTTATAGAGATATATTCTAACAACCATTTCCACATCAACATCAATATTTTTTTCGTATTTCGGCCATGTTTTTATACCATTAGCTCTGCAATGCTTCTTGTTCCGGATCATGCACTATCTTAAACGAAAATCACGTTTATCTACGTATTCATACACCTATGATCATGTGGAAACCCTGTAAAGGTCGACCTTTTGATCCCTTGAGGTACCTTTGATATCGGATGGGACTGGCGAACTACTCAGGATGATTCATAACAGGGCTAACACAGTATGTGAGCAGAGGAGGGACGTGAGCGGAATCCTGGATAAGCGAACTTTATAGGACAGAACATTGTCCAATATGGAAACGGGAGGGGGAGAGCGTACAATTCTGATCATCCCTTCTCTGTCCACAAACCCCCTTATGATTCCGTCTTCTTTAAAGGACAGAATACGTAATGCAATATGCTAAGAAAATGAAGTCGAGGCAAATTAAGACCTAACCTATAGAAATACGTTTTTAAAAATGTTGATAACAATAATGAACTATATAAGAGCCTTCAGTTCCAAACTTGGAGGCCTATTTTGTAAAAAACTTGAAGAAAGAACCCTTGCATTAAAATTTTAGAAAAAGTATTTGAATATTTACCCGTATACTTAATGTCCTTCTTATTCGATGAATGAATGATGTTTTTTGGTGTACATTTGTGTGTGTTATTATGTATTCATATATCTGTGGCACCTGGGCATAGTAAGTCGAATTTTGTGAATTTCAAGCTATCTACTTAGAATCGTAATTTTTTTTACCTTCCATAGTGTTTAACACACTAAGTGTTCCGTCCATTGAAATGAAGGATATTCCTTTGTGAATCATGGGCTGATACTCCAATCCTGAACTTAAAATAAGTTCAGAAAAATTACGATTCTAAGTAGATAGCTTGAAATTCACAAAATTCGTCTTAGCCCACTATGCACAGGTGCCACAGATATATGAGTTTGTGGAATTTAAACCACGTTCATATGTATTGTTAATGTCATATAGATAGATATTAAAAAAGACAAAAAGGGATGAAATGTAAATCTCTGATAATATTGTTTAATTTTTCTTCTTTTTTTTTTTGTTTTTTTCTTGGCATAAATTTGATATATATGTGACCATAAATTGTTTCTTATATAATTATTGTTATCTTATTTTATTTTTTTTTCTTTCTTTTCTTCTAATCTGTTCTTAAAATACTGTTGTTGTAGGTAATTCACATTTTTTTTTGTTCATTTATTTATTTATTTCTCACTTATTAAATTACTTGTAATAATTAATTAAATGTAATTATTTTACCCCCCATGTCATAATAACTTGCAATGCTTGTATTGTTATTCTGTAGGGACTTGTCCCGTAATAAACAAAGACATTATTATTATTGTATAGATATGTCTAATATTTACAAAGATATCATATCCAATTTTGGATTATCGTAATATCTTCTTATGAAATATTCGACCGACTATGATGAAACATGAAATATGTTTTTCATTGAGGCCTATCTAACAATATATATCACGTCTTCATCAAAAACTCTTTTATACTCATTTAAGATCTAATTATCAAGCTCTCTTTATTGAATCAAATCAACTATAAAGAAATTTTACTAACCGGAGCAACTTTTTTATGTTATTAATATTAATCACAATTGAAAAGATTACGAAAAGAAACAATATTAAAAAACTTAATCACAATCTTTGAAAAGACCATTATCCAAGTTATTTACTTTAACACAGACAATGCATAAGAGCAATTTTAGAGATTACATAAGACAGTAGTAAAAATGTGTTTACAAAAAAAAAAGAGTTTATTTGCTGTTGTTCCTAGGATATGATGTACGTGAATATCCGCAATGAAATTATAAAATCATTTAATGATAAATGTATTTTCAATAATAGTTTCCTTGTTCTCTAATTACACTGCAGATTATTAATCATGAGTATAAAATTGTTAATACATCAAACAATAATTTAATAGCTACATATTAATAAAATGACTTATGAAATACAATCAAAAGTAATGGCCACGTTTTTTAGAATAGTAAATAAACTTACAAGCAATTAAATATAACTATCAAAATCTTATTGCAAGTTAAGGCTAAATTCTGTAAAAAAAACTTTACAATATAGACTAGCTGATATATTATAGTTCATAATATTATAGATATTATTGGTTAATTAGAACATATTAATAATAAGAATAGCAATGTTATTAATTCAGTGGCTACAAATTGTATAGTCACTAATAAAATCAAATAAAAAAATAATCTTTTAAATATTTTATTTGAAAAGAAAAGATACGACCAGGACCAGGACTCGAACCCGGGTATTTCACCTCTCCGTGGTGACGCCTCAACCATCTCGGCCACCATGGCACGTTTCTCGGCCAGCTTCATCAATTCTTTTCACTTATCCCTTATCTCCGTGTTCTCGTAATTTGCGATGTGTACACGGGGAAAATGTTAATTGAACATTAATTTATCTTTGGGTCTAGTTGACCTTAAGTAATTAATATTATTATAATTTATTTTATTGTTATATGATATAATTTTTTTAATATTTCAAATAAAATATTTATTATATTTGTATAAATATATTCAAATAAAATATTTGTTATATGATATTTTTCAAATAAAATATTTAAACAATTATATCATGCAACTATAAAATAAATTATAATAATTTTAATGACTTAAGGTCAACTAGATCCAAATATAAAGTAATGCTCAATTAACATTTTGTGAAAGAAGAGATATGACTGACCGAGAAGCGAGCCAGGATAGCCGAGATGGTTAAGGTGCCACCACGGAGAGGTGGGAGACCCGGGTCCTGGTCATATCTTTTCTTTTCAAATAAAATATTTAAAAAATTATATCATATAACAATAAAATAAATTATAAAAAATAATCATTGGAATATATTTATGCTTAGGACAATTAATAATCTATCTTAAAAATGGTTTAATGTTGCTACCATAACATATTAAATAGGCAAATATCCAAGTACTATCAAAATGATTTAAATACTGACTAGGTTATATTTTACAGTTCTTGATAAAATAAATAATATTGGTTGATAAAAACATAGTAATCATTAAACTACTAATGATATTAATTAAAATAGACATTTAGTAGCTATCAATTGTAATAGTGTCTAATAAAATCAAATTAAAATAATAATCATTGGAACATGTTTATTTTTAGAATAATTAATAATCAACGTTACGATTAATTAAATGTTACTACTGATAAAACTTAAGTAATTAGCTAAAAAATATCAAAATGGTTTTAATACTGACTTGCTTGTACTTTAAAGCTCATGATACAAAAATGGTATTGGTTAATTACTGATTGATCGGTAAATTTTACCTGTTCTTTGAATATGAGTAGTTATGAGAATTGAAAGACATGATCATATTTTTTAAATAAAAACCTAATACTTTATAGCTTTTTTTCGAAGATAATCATAGCTTTACTCCTTGAAACGATAATTGTTTGTTTGTTTATTTAATGCTGCTATGTTTAATCGGAGAGAACTATAACGATAGTGAATAAAGAAAAATATAATGTCTATGACATATAATGAATTAAAACTTTAATGAATAATGAAATTATACTGCTTATTTAAAAAAAACAACAACATTCAATTGTATTGAAGAATGCCTAGAAGTATTTTGAAATTTTTATTATTATTATTTTTACTTTATAATATATTATTATTATTAAAAGTTATAATTTTTTATTATGTAGTTATAAAATAAGATATATTATTTACGTTGCTACAAATTACATAAATAATATTTCGATGCTTATAAACTGCTTAAAAGTTCACTGAATGAGAAAAAAATACTGAGAAAAAATATAAACGTTCTTTATAGGCGAAATGATATTCCTTATTGCGTGTTCTCACTTATACAATTCCGTGGTTATATAAAGGATCACGAGGCCCGCTATAGAAAATGGAATATTAAATTCCTGTCAGTTTGGGAATATATCCACTATCATTCAATCTCGTCCTTCGGTTCGCCGAGTCGCCATTTAATTTTGGCCTTACAAGGAAAGAAAAAAGCTACTATTGAAACCGCACACCGTCTTATAATTGAACAACAATGAAATCATATTTAAGAATAAAATATAAAACAAAAAAAAATGGCTTTAAAAATGGCGAAAAATTAAAAAAATAATTGAAGACTGACTGATTCAATAGCTATTTGGCACTTTCTATCTCCTTTCCTGATTTAAACATTTAAACATTACAATTAAATAAAATATACTTGTGCATTCAAGCTGTAATTGATGTTTACTGATCATTCAAAATATAATTTTACATCTCCAAAATTTAAGATGTATTTTGGAATTTTCTTGTATTAACCTGTTAAATTCTAAAAATAAAATAAAAGGATTTTGGTCTCGTGATAGCCGAATATAGAGTTATATGGGTTCTTTAAAACCTCTTCTACTTTTTCCTTTCCGTCATCTTATGCCAACTCAAGCGTCGAGGAGCTTCCAGCAAGGCTGTTTTGTTTAATTTGAATAGTATTTTCTACCATGCGGGTTATTAGCCCCGTATCCTCGGGAAAACTGTTCTCCTGAATATTTATGTCCCCGCAGGAGAAAGGGCGACCGGGCTACTCCCCCCGATACTGGGTTTCCCCCAACTTGGAGGATCAATGGCTGATTGCAGTCAGATGACTGGGCGAAGGGGCCCCACTCCCTACGCCAGAGTTCTTTAAAACCAAATCCATTAAATGAATTTTAATTATAACCAAAGATTTCCATACCTACTGACTTTTCCTTGACTGCAGCAACCATTTGTGCAAAATTCAAGGAAAATCAAACAATGTACTTAGATTTTTTAACGTTACGAATCAATTTAAAATACCATCATCTTGGATAATTAAAAAAACTCCAGCTTCATACATTTTTTTATATAAATTTTAAGGAAAAATGGTGTAAGATATGAAATAAATATTGAAAAATGAATCAATATTTTATAACAATATTAACCTATCGGTATAAAATGTTGATTGAACATGAATTTCGATGTTACTAATAATTATCACAACATTCCTTACATTCCTTATCTGGCACTGGCCAGATTCTCCACTCACGATCTGTGTGTGTGTGTGTGTGTGTGTGTGGGAAGCGCCCTTAACCGGCTTCCATTGGAGTTTAATTCCAGTGACGCGGCTGAGAAAGGGGACAGGGGCCTCCCGAACTCCTGCTTTGCCCTCATTCCTGGGGAAGAAGCTTAGTTCGGGGACCCAGGCAAATCGTAAATAGGGTTTCAACGTGTACATTATTTTTATTTATTTATTTTTCAATTTTTTTTATCTAGACTTTATTATATTATATATAATATATATAGTATATATTTTTCTACATGTATATATTCTATGACATTCACTTATTCTATTTTGTTTATATCATTTTTTGTTTTGTTGTGGAATAGTTGTAGCTACCATTACCATTACTTATTGCCCACAAGTGGCAGATTTTAATGTTTATAATAAAGTGTTTAATAAAATTTAAAAAAAAACTAATACTTATCTAACATGATGGTAATTATTCCTGGGGAAGAAGCTTAGTTCGGGGACCCAGGCAAATCGTAAATAGGGTTTCAACGTGTACATTATTTTTATTTATTTATTTTTCAATTTTTTTTATCTAGACTTTATTATATTATATATAATATATATAGTATATATTTTTCTACATGTATATATTCTATGACATTCACTTATTCTATTTTGTTTATATCATTTTTTGTTTTGTTGTGGAATAGTTGTAGCTACCATTACCATTACTTATTGCCCACAAGTGGCAGATTTTAATGTTTATAATAAAGTGTTTAATAAAATTTAAAAAAAAACTAATACTTATCTAACATGATGGTAATTATTATAATGCAATTGGGAAAAACCACAATGCAAAGCCTTATGTTTCAAAAATACACCCACTTACCAGTCTGGTAATGAGACTGGTAAGTGGGTGTATTTTTGAAACATAAGGCTTTGCATTGTGGTTTTTCCCAATTGCATTATAATAAATAATAGTGTTTCTTTTTGAGTTTTTGGCTCTATTTTAGTGATGATAGTAATTATTTTAATGTGGTGATTAAAGTACAAAAGTATACATTGGTATATAGAGAGAAATGCTTTATTTTTTCCAGTAGTGCTGTCCAACTACATTGGATTGCCATATCACACAGCATACCTATCAATCCATATTGGACATACGTAGATATAAATTATAACACATAGCTTAATAAATAACTAAAATTTGAATTATTTTGTTTTATAAATTTTAAATCATCTTATTAAAAATATTTTATTATTATGTTTTGCACGAGACTTTTTGTAATTAGATTGTAAAATTAAAAGATATTTTTTTGAATACTGTTTAAGGTTAAACAAAGCGATTTTAACTTTATTAAATTTGAAATCGCTTTAATAACAATATTTAACTGACTTCATTATTTATTTATGATTTAATGAAAGTTGTATCAATAAATTATTCATGAGATGTAGCATTTATTACTTCTAGAAATGTATCATAAGGCTTCATGCTGTTGGTAATTGTTCAGATACGGCATATAAAAATAATCAAAGAATGACATTAACATTTCTATTATTAGAGAAGATTTGGTTGACTGTAACTTCTAATGTAAGGAAGAAATAGTTTGGTGTGCAGTCAATAAAAACACCTAAATAAGTGTATACTTATTTATTGTGTGCCGACATTTCGGCCTACATTGTAGTTTTATATGGGCGAATGATTCTTCTAATTTTTTTTTTTTACCAAAATTAACTACCATACAATATCTATTTTGTAACAACGACTTCATGAATAATATTTTTGAATTAGTAGAAATATTCTCAACTTATTCAAAAGGTGACTCGAAGTTCGAAGTGGTAGGCTTAGGCGTAGGTGGTAAGTTTACGCAAAGGATGATCTTAAGGATTTGGGTTCAGGGCGTAATCAGTAGAAAAAAAACTTTCTATCGACGATTGGTACTTGGTGTCGGTTGCTGAAGCGAACAGAACAGGTTTTTCATTAATATAACTTTTTCTTGATGGGTTGGGAAATAAATCTACCCGATAGGGGTTATGCTTCTTCTGTACACAATCGATTGGCAGGAAATTGTACAAGCAATCAATCAACTTTTTGACAAAATAGTGTTAACGCGTTACCAATAGTTCTTTTGTTCGCTCCAAAATAAAATAATACGATGAAGGCAGTGCAAGTAAAATTTACCGCGTCCCCAAGATATGATGGCTATACAAGTTATAATTATACAAGTTCACATCCATTTATCAGAAATATATTAAGAAGTTAATCTACAAGAATCATTTGTTGAATATTTTAAATATCATGAATATTTACAAATGATTATTTGTTTTTATTATTTCCTTCAATATTTTTAATTTTATAATGTGGTTCTACGAATGTATTAATGTCGTTCCAGCTTTTGCCCGTGGCTTCGCTCGCATGGAATTTGGTCTGTCACATGAAGTTTCGTGACAGATCATTTTATAAAAAATTTAATATTTTTTTTAACTATAAGTTACTCGTACATCCAAAATTTCAGATATCTCACTTCAAAACTGACGGATTCCATACAATCTTTGAACCCCTAGTAGATTAAAGGGTGGAATTATCCAAATTTCTTCTTAAATTATAAAAAGAACCTATCTGCAAATTTCAAAATGCTATGTTCCTGATTTGCTTTTAATTATGTACTATAATGGATTCTCCACGGAACACAAAAAACTATTTGGCACGTGCCCCCATGCCCCCTCCCTAAATCTTTCGCATATACAATATTAGTAGGAAAAGTAGATTAAATTTTCCTTTAATTATGTACAATAATGGATTCTCCACATGCCCCTGTGCCCCCCTAAATACGCCCTTGCTGTAGCTTATGTATTATTCTGATGTGTAACCTATATTACTGTAAAGTTTCATCAAAATCCGTTCAGTAGTTTTTGCGTGAAAGACAAATATACAAACTTTCACATTTATAATACTTATTTTCACATTTTCACCACCCACAACCACCCGCTTCCACCAACAACGACCAAACTCCATGAAGACATTTACGTAAAAGAAAAAGATGGACGGTTGTCCATCACAATTTTAGTAGCTTAATAGAAATTAATTAATTAATAATAAATGCTAATCAATGGGATCGCTTATATTTAATCTGAATAGATGTTTCATTATTAAAAAAGGGAATAGTTATAGTTTTTGATGTCTAGTAAAAGAATAAATAATAGCATTTAGACTCATAGTATATTAATGGATAAAAAATCAATATTGAAGGCTGCTATTTATGTTGGACTACTAAAAAACATCTAAATATGCTTAAAGCGACTCTGTGTATATTTTATTACTTATCATATAACAGTATGGTTGAAACTTAGTATATCAGGAGTAAAAAGAACAAAAACACGAATAGTGACTTCAAAGTCAAGTCAAAGTCAAAAGTCAAGGAAGATACAATGTGAAGATAGAGTGAACATTTCTGAGGGAAGCGTCATCTGCCCCGCTTGCAAAAGACAGCAGTCTGTGTTCATTTCAAAGAGGATTCAGTCAGCAAGATATACATTTAACGAGAGTTTCTGTTATAATAATAGAATACTGGAAACAACAGGAAAGATAAATATCATGCATTACATACATACACACAAACAAATTATATATGTATTTATATATGTGTGTGTGTTTACATATCTTATTATTATTATAACGATTATTCCATGATTATGATATTATTATTATTATAGCAATTATTCCCCTTGAAGAGAGCAATTAGACATTGAAATATACATTGTTTTAAATATTTTTCTACCAACACGATCCTTTTTTTTCTTTTTTCTTCCGTCCATTTTCGTGATATTCTTGGTTTAATCTTCTTATTTTTAATTTAATTTCAGCGTTCAGCGAAGTTTTCAAGATTTTCTATAATGAACGGTTGTCCCTTGGGATCTCTTTAATTCATTCAGTGCGTGATTAACTCTTATGCAGCAAAGTTTTTTTGCGTTTAATGAGTAATCCATCCTATAAATCTGTGTATATAACTCGCTCGGCGTTTTATAATTAATTCCTATAATGTATTTTTGGATTGAGGTCCTCCTGAGTTCTCTTCATCCAAATTTTCCTAAGAGCTTTACGTTCTCGTTTCTCCATTTCCCTTATTTTTGAACAATAGTTGATTATCAAAGTTTCAGCTTCTGGAGGGAGCTCATGTGAATTTGAAACTGAGTTCTTCTATCATTCAGAAGAAGGTTTCACGATCAATGGAATCGTACATTTTCTGATGTCGTAAAAATTAGATATATTAAATATGAAATGACTATAGTTTAAACTTACACCAGAGAGACATATAAAAATGTTGCAATTATACGGAACTTTGTTCAACTAGATTGATGTTTGAATACTTCTTTGCATATTAAACGATAGAAATATTACTTTCGGAATATAACTGCATATCTACGCTTGCCCAGCTTAATCTACTGAAATAGTCAGTAATGAAAACGGTTTTATTCAGTCCATGGCTGGGGCGTTGATCAACCAAAATTATTATTCTGGACATGAATCAAAAAGTCCAATCAAAACTTAATTTCAAACCAACTTTAGAGCGCTTACTATACATTCCTTCATCTACGTTCCATTGCCGAACTTGACTGCCATATCAACAAGATAATATATTTGGTACTCTTCGCTCCAAGCTATTGTAGAAGATGTTACAATTCATTACGCAATATTTATGAGAAAATGTTAAATTAAAAAGCTCACTTATAAACTAAAATTAATGATTTATAAAATGCAAACATAAAACGTTGAATACTATATGCTAATTTCTAAAGTAAATCGAAGTTTATTTTATTTTTTTTTTTTACAAAAAAAATAAATGTTTCAAAGTGGGGGGATGTAAAATAATTTATGAGCATTGGAGTGATAATGTAGGCTTTGGTGTAACCTACCCCTGATAGTGGGGTATACGTTTTTTTTTAGATTTAGATTTAGTCTTTTATTTCTTTTATATAATTGTTACTTCATTTCATTCTGATATTGTAATGAAATATCATTTATTCAGTTTATTCAGGTGTTAGTTTTTTTTCTAATTGTATTTTTATTTTTATTTTTGTTATTGACTTTTAATTTTGTTTAATAAAATTTCAGACAATGGACTGTTTAAACTGTGATTACCTTTTATATAAAGAATAATATATAGAATACAGAAATCCATATATATATATGTATAAGCAAGACTTTATATAGGTGGAGTAGACGAATAGTTATAGTATAATTTTTTTTGCGATTTTTATTGTTAAAATTAAAATAAAATAGGCTATCATGAGAAATCCCAACAGAAGTAAAATCTGGAATAACTTGAATTATTTACTAGTCTGAATTATTTAAATTTAATAACATTAACTATGTGACAATACCTTTTTGAATATTCTAAAGTTGAAATTAAATAATATATGTATCTAAATTATCATTATAAATAACGTTAATAAATAATGGTTATAAATAACAGGGCATGTATTTTATTCCTAACGAATTTATCAAATAATTTTGAAAAATTGTATTTATCAGAAAATTTGGTTCTTGTGATTTAGCAGATCGCCATAAAACCTCTTTATATCATGCACTCTTAACTTATTCTTACCACTGTTTCATTTTCAGTTATTTAATTGTTTTCCGTTTTAATGTTTTTGTCTTGTTAATTTCGTTTACGGTCTATTTAAATATCCTTTAAATTTGACGTTTTTATCTTATTCATGTTGTCATCTTCTATTTGAAATTAATATAATAACAGTTTGGGATTATCCGTGGCTAGAGGGCTCTGGAATCTGCATTTTACTATTAAATTTTTTATTTCAATTACTGATAACGATTTCGATGGCTGATAATAGTCCATTGCAATATGTTAAATCATAAGTTTTATAGAATTTTCAATTTTAAAATCGACGTACGAAATCCGATCAAACAACTAGAATTCTGTTTTACTAAATAAAGTAAGATAAACCTTATGGCACTATGAAATATTCATTTCTCGATGTATTGCATATATAAGATATTATAAAAATAAATAGTAACACTTTTTCAAAGCAAGTATCGACAACAATGATCGTTAGAAATGAATGCATTATTTTTGCTATTAATGTTTCTTACATGCTTTTAAGCATATTACGTGCTCACTACTGTCATGTACAGTGATTCTACAATTCAAATAATGATTATCTAAAACAAAAGTAAATAGAATCTTACAAGGGGAACGAAAATGTCGACTATATTTTAATGTTTGAAGTAATTACCAGTATCGATTCCATAACTATTAAACGACTTATTCTTATGTTCAAATGAAGGTATTCCCTTTATATGGGGATATTACCATTAATTTTGATTGCTGGTTCTTTGTTAAATATTTAATGAACTGTATGAAAATCATATGGTGGACTATATCGAACATGAAACATAATATTTTATTAATGTAAGTCACACACAATTCAGTAACATAAGAAATAAAATATTATTTACATATTTGAAGGCGGGTCTGCATTGTTCATGGTTGTTTTCTTTAGCTTCTTTAGCATGGTTTTTTTTTTCTTTTTCTTCTGCTCCCGATACTTCAGTCTGGGTAGCCCTGGACTTACTCACAATACATTCTTTAAGAGGGCAGCCCACTTACTGTCATAACGTGTGACGAACAACTGCCGTGGGGTTGCCAGTTTCTCGACCCGATATTTCCTGTTCTCAGCCTCCTAGATATATTTCACGGCATGTCGTGAACAAATTGAACATAATTATTCGGATATCAATCGAATTCTAACCTTTAAACTGAAGTTGATTATACAATTTATTTATAATTCATACACCGATAGGCGTCGCCAGTCTCAAGCTTGTTGGCTTACCCTCTACCAAAAGTTGCCAAACGCGAAGAATTCACTTAAAATAAGAATTGTAACACTAAATAATCACCACAGAGGTCTTTACCTTTCAAAGGTAGAACGGCAGACTTCAAAGTACTTAGATCATGTGTTATATCAAAGAGAATAGTTACAATTTCCTAACATATCCTTGAGGTTTACTTAAGATTTAATGCTCCATTTATTATCACATACCTTCATCATTGTACAATATTATAATTTGGATTACTGACCTAATTAGTTTATTGCAGGCAACGGCCCGGCCCAGATGATTTCGATAGGCCTATTAAACCGTCTCAAGGCTGGCATAAAGTATAGGGTCGGTTATGTCTACAGAACAGGTTTTTCATATAACTTTTTCTTGATGGGTTGGTTAATAAATCAACCCGATGGGGTTTATGCTTCTTCTGTACACAATCGATTGTCCGGAAATTGTACAAGCAATCAAACAACTTTTTGACAGCATAGTGTTAACGCTTTACCATTGTTTCTTTTGTTCGCTCTAAAATAAAATAATACGATGAAGGAAGTGCAAGTAAAATCTGCCGCGTCTCCAAGATATGATGGCTATGCTTATACAAATTCACATCCATTTATCAGAAATATATTAAAAAGCTAATCTACAGGAATCATTTGTTGAATATTTTAAACATCGCAATATTTACAAATGTTTATTTGCTTTTATTATTTCCTTCAATATTTTTAATTTTATAATGTGGCTCTACGAATTGTTTATGTCGTATTTAGGATAGAAGTACAAAGGTTCAATAATAGTAAGAATATAATAAATAAATAATAATAAAAAAAGATAAAAAAATAAGTATTACCAGTGAATCAGTGCTCAGTTCTTTTCCTTGATTACTGCGGTGTAAAAGGCACGATTGTAAGTGTTTAAAACACAAAAGTTTCTTTATTAGAGTCTAGAAGGGGTGATAAAGCAAAAGACTAATGAGCTATGACAACCTTCTTAATAATAATGGGAATTGAGATTTTTTTTTACAATATTATTATGCTATAAAATTATTAATTTTAGCAATTGTATTCAAACTTGATTTAAAAAAAGATTTTTTCCATCATATATATTCCGGTACAAAGTGGAATCCTCGGCGGTTCTTTTGGATTAAATAAATTGAAATTATATATGCGTATTTGTCCATGTGGGTGAAATTGGTATATCCGTACAAACAGATACTCTGAATCATTAAAAAAAAACATCAAAGTGGAAATAAATTTGATGTTCGCCAGAAAATTCGTGTTTTTTTTAAAAAAGTTTTGATTACTAAAGCTCCATAAAATCAGATTAGAGAGAGACCTTAGTCTTAGTTTCTGCTTACCATCCCACATATTAAAAAAAAAAAAATTATGGATCTCTTGAACATTTATCCATCTCAAGTTGAGCTGTTCCCGTTGGACCAGATTAGCATAAACTCGAAGTTTTCCCTTTATTGCAGCATATTTTCAATTTTTATTTTATTGAAAATACGTCTTTAAAAACGGAGTTCATCTTCTCACATTTTAAAAATATTTTTATAATATTTAACCAATTCCGTTTTTCCCATTTATCTTTAATTGATATACAAGATATTGATGGAATGTGAAGCTAAAGGGGCGAACGGATCAGATAATATCCGGGCACAGTAGGGTGCTCGATGAATGACATAGCTTTGCATGAGACCTCAGGGCAGCTTATTGGATAATCTCTGTTCATAAAGTGAAGACGATAATTCACGAATTTGTAGTTGAAAAGCTGTTGATTTGTAAACCATTAATCTATTTAAATCGAAAGCCTTTGATTTTTCTCATTTAGAACATCTTGTATTTCTGCCTATAACCCTAGAACAGTAAATCTTATTGCAAGTTTCTTGTTATCAAACATACATATTTAGGTTATAAAAACCTATGTGAAGTAAGAAAATCTTAAAGGAAATGACAAAAACAAAGCAATTATATAGGTATTTAAGTTGTTTGAATATTAAAATAAATGGAAACATCTGCGCAGGTTGTTGCTCCCAGCCACAAGTTCCAACTTCTCATTTGTTTTCTTTTTAATATTCCCAAAAATAAAAATAATCGTGAGTTTTAGTATAGAATAACAGTAAAACTATGGGAAATATTTCGGTAATCATGTCATCAATATATTGACGTTTCCACAAAAGCTTCGAAGTATAGATGTATAGATATAACCTAAACAGTATATTAGTTGGTTATTTAATCTACAAACATACAGTAATAGATACTAATTACAGTCAATAATAGTAACTGGATATAATCTGTGATATAAAAAAAATAATCGCGAGTTTTAGTATAGAAAAAATAGTGTGATTATGGCAAACTGAAAACTTCAGAAAGCAATTCATCAGTATATTATAGTTTCAAAAAAAAATTCGGAGTATAGCTGATGATATAACCTAAACAGTGTTAGTCATTTAATCCAGTGTTCTTCAACCGCCGGTCCGCGGCACAGTACGGGCCGTAGAAATTTCCTGCCGGTCCGCGAAAAATGTTGGTCAAATCGTAAATCACCGTGACGTATTATGTATAAAACTATACAAATACAATGTATAATAACAATATAATGGCGGGCATATTCAGTCTGCTTAATGAAGTTAATATTTCTCTGTAGGATTCATAGACAAATATTTTTACTTTAAGAAATAAAATGGATGCGTTCAAAAAGAAGCTAGCTCTTTGGAATAGTCGCTTACAAGAGGAAGGTGTAGAAATGTTTTCTCTTTTGGATGAATTTTTGATTGCTGCTGATGTGAACACGAAAGTCATATTTAATATAATAAAGCAACATTTAAGAGCATTAGCTGAAAATGAAGATCCTCGTAAAGGTAACCTCTGGATTAATAATCCATTCTTGGAAGACATAAACTCATGTGCACTTTTCTTTTTGATCTTCATGAAAAAGAAAAGCTGATCGAATTGTCTTCTGATGTCACTCTGGTCTTCAGACATAAAATGCATTCATTGCCTCAATTTTGGATATCGCTAGAAAAAGAATATCCAACTTTGAATTATAAAGCTATCAAATTATTAGTAAATTTTTTGACTTCCTATTTATGTGAAAAGACTTTTTCAGCCATGTCTGTAATAAAAACCAAACAGAGAAACCGAATAGATGTTAATGCAGCGCTTCGTCTCTCAGAAACAACGCAGAAGCCTCGAATATCAACTGTTATATCAAAGAAGCATCAGCAGATATCGCACTAATAAATGTAATTGGATAACATATTCTATAATAAAAAATATTATCTAAAAGCTTATTGGTTTTTATTTGTCTTAGCTTTCAGTTGGTCCGCGAAATGTTTATCCTATTTTTACCGGTCCGCAGGTGCAAAAAGGTTGAAGTACACTGATTTAATCTATATACATTCAGTAATAGATGCTACATACAGTCAATAGTAGTTACTACATACAGTCAGTGATAAAATTATTTTTATTTTAGATAATATTAAAAAGGAAAGGATTGGAAAATTGTGACGACTCGAAGTGACAACGTACGAAACTGATACCTAATAAACTAATATAAATTATTTTGAAATGTTGAAATAAAACAATTTTATTTAAAATATTCTTAACATCATTGTATTATTCATTTTGAAACCTGTACCGTTACAACTCGTGAACGGGTCTGGGGTTCAGTACATGGTCGAGACTGTACTGTTTCTTGGACAATGGTTGTACAGGGAGGTGATTTGTTCTAGGTCACGATTTTCTACCTTATTTTGGGTACCTTTTTTTTTCGAGGCTGGGTGAGCCCCAGGAGGTTGCTCGATCCCACATGATCCATCTCTGGCTGCTAACAGACTAGGTGAAATTAAAACACTAATCTATTAAAATTAAAAGCCTTTATTTTTAATAGATTGCTCGTAATTTAACTGAGTCAATCCTCTCCCATTATTCATTTTTAGAGCTGGACAATAAGATTTGATGAGTTGACACGGAAAATGTAGTAAGCTAAGAAATGGTAATCTTATTGGATAAGCATAAAACTAAAAATTAATATTACAGCTGGAAAATAATAACTACCACCATTCATTCATCATTCTAAACGACTGTCATTTTTGGCTTTTTCTCTTTTTCGTGATATTATGATGATTAATTACAATATTTTCTGTGAAGAAAAATGACTTTTTTAAAAAATGACTACTTTTTCGTGTCAAAACCTCAATCCTTCTGCACGTTGTAGACATAACTGAGAATATTATTAAGGACTAAGAAAGTGTTTTATTATTGGTTTACGGTTTTAGCTTCTAATAATTGATCCAGATCAATGTGAATAAGATGACATACAATTATTTCATATGATTTGATAATACTCTTAAACTTGTTTCAACCTTCATATGTATGCCTTTTACGCAGCATAAATCACCGAACACCACTATACACCGAATCATTGACTGTACCACGGCTATTTTTTCCATAAATAACGAGTTACCTTTTGAATTATTTCATCTGCCAATTAGGGTCCAAAATTAGAAGCTAAAATCATATAATAGATCCCAACTGTTTCGTCACAGTAAGAGCGACTTCAATCTAACATTCACACATGCCAACTGCGACAACATCACACTTTTTCGTATTAGAACATGCGAAATTTGTCATCTGCTAAGGTACTCATCTGACAGATTATAGCGAAAGCCATTGAATGTGCTACTAATACTAATACTAATACTAAGAAACTGGCGAACTAAATCTAGTGTTTCTCAAATGGAACTAAAAAACTTAAAACCGTACACGGCCAAATAATCTTTAGCCTCTAAGTAAGTTCTCGGTATAAATAATTACTGTTTATTTATTAAGGGATCTGTTCAAAGCCTAGATAAGAAGTCATAAGGTTTGGTGGGCTAACAGAATACCATTCAGAAGTAATAAAAAACATGTTTTTATTATCTTCTTCTCTTCTTCTTTATCTTCCTTCTAAGCGTCTCTCAGGAGGTGCCCCAATCCAGGACAGCCAAGCCCCTCGATCTCCACCAAGCCCTTTCATCTCATTTATATTCCTTCCCTTCCTTTAACCAATCCTTGAGATGTGGTCCTTCCATTGCAGTCTAGGTCTTCCTTGAGGACGACGTCCGATAGGCCTGGCTTCAAAAAGTCAAACGGCAGGTCTTTGGGTCCCGGTCCTCATTCATTTTGCGAAGATGACCTAACCATCCCAACTGTCTTCTCTCCACTGTTTCCCTCAGTGCTGGCACTCCCAGGTCCCCCCTTATCCTCTCATTCCTAACTCGGTACCTCCTTGTTTTGCCTGTCATTCTCCGGAGGTATTTCATTTCAGCAGCGGTAATCCTACTCCAGTGCTTGTCCATCGGGATCCAGCTCTCGCTTCCATAAATAAGGGTAGGACTTAAATGGACTTAAATATGTGCAATTTTACACCATTTTCCAATTCCAATGCTGGTAGTATATGCTATTAGCTTTCTTCAGGACTACTCCTAGGTAGGTATATTCCTGCGCTGTCTCCAAGTTTTCTCCTCTGCAGTGAATCAAGGCCTCTTCTTCATGTCTAATGTGCATCACCTTGCTTTTTCCAACATTTAATATCATGCCTTTCCTTTCCAGCTCTGCCTCCCATTCCATAACCGAATGTTATAGATGTTCCTTGGAATCTGCAATGAGGACAATATCGTCTGCGAAAACCATTGCTTGCGCTAGTCCTCACGTTCCAATTTCCCACGACCATCCGTGTTGTACTCCGCTTGGAGATTTTCAATACCTCGTCCATATAAGTGATGAAAAGAAGAGGACTAAGGCTGTCCCCCTGTCACCTTTTCTCACGGCGAAAGCCTCGAAAATTCTTCCATTAGTTCTGACTACAGCTTTGGAGTCATGATACATGCATTTTATGGCATTTATTAATAATGTGGGCACATTTTTAGCGGCTAGAGCTTTCCAGATTTCTTCTCTAGGAACTGCTTGCTTTATGCTTTGAGTCGAATGCTGCTTTATGTCCAGGAACGCTAGGTACAAGCTCTTTCCTCTATCCATGTCTTCCCAATAATCGTCTTCAGCGAGAAAATGTGGTCCTGTGTTTGTCGGTGTGGCCTAGCTGCGTGTTCCTCTTCCAATTTGTCTCCTACAATTGATCTCAGTTATCTTTCCAGTATAGAAGAGTAAAGTTTATAGACTATAGGGGAGATACATATAGGCTTATATTTTTGACATTCAATCGAGCTACCCTTCTTGTGGATCGGTATGATGATGTTACTTCCCCACTCCTCATAGATTTGGAAGAGAAAATATTCTGAAACATGTCTTGCAAAGCTTAATTTAATTGTATGCCTCCAAATTTTTTAAGTTCTGGGGCAATACCATCTTTGCCTGCTGCTTTGCCAATCTTCATTTTTTCTATGGTCCATGTGACATCTTCCTCCCATATTCTTCTGTTTCCCCTGTTTCCCGTCTGTCTTCTACTCTCTCTTCCGAAGCACCAGAAAACAATACAGGATAGATGGCAACGCCATTATTTTCAGTATTTCTCTATCTCCAGTAATCATTCACCCTGATTCGTCCTTAACATTTCTAATGGGTTTGCTCGTCTTTCCCTTCATTGACTTCATTCTCTTCCAAAAAATGTTGTTATTTTCCCTTTAATCATTCTACAGACTTGTACTGAATTTTTCCCAGCTTTTCCTCTTCGCCACTCGAACAACCATTTTCGCTTCCCTTCTTCTTCTGGCATATATCTCCCAGTTGGTGGTTTTTATTATAATATGTCATTATTACAATCAATGTAGTTTTATATATAGTAGAATATATTTTTTGTCTTCTCAGAAATTATAAAATTGAAATGTTACGTTAGTTGAAAATTATTACTTTGGGATAAATAAATTTTCCATAACGAGATAAACCCGGAAGATGAATTATGCAGCAATTTGATAAGGCCTATGGTGAAGGTGATAAGCGATCAAAGGGACGGACTATGGAATTCAGTGAAGGGAATCTCCAGTTTCCAAAATAGTCCATCCACCCTACCAATCGCTAAACTGCTCTCGGCAAAGTGCAGCACAAATGCTTTGGATGTCGGACTATGTAATAGTTCAATCATACCATATAAATATACTTTATTTATTTTTTATATCTATAAGTATTATATACAAAAGTCTTCGGCCTCGTTTGTTCGCTCAATAACTCAATAACTACTGCACGGATGATCATACGGTTTTCACCTATAGATAGAATAATTCACTAGGGTGAATTTAATGGGTACTATTCAATGGGTTGGAATATCGATGGGATTCACCAAAGACGCTGCCTAAACCCGTGCAATTATGTAACATGCAAGATAGTAAATTCGTAATTCGAAATATTTGGTTTTGTTTTTATTTTTACAATTTCTATATAATAAAGCATATTAGCTGAGATGGGAAGAAAGAAAATCAAGACTGCCAAAGAAGTCTAATCATTTTTAGTGTCCGGTATGCGATAAAAAAAAAAATACATTACACAGACAAATTATGCAGACATAATATGCCTTATTGCCCTAGCAAAGCTGGGGTGGGTTGATAGGTCATGATTCGCCCACGTCTCTAGCGCAGTGGTCTAATCACTGAGCTACCAAGGCTCGCATCCAAACCAGACAAATCAATTCTCTTCACTGATCCTATTTGTACTATACTATTCTATTTTAAATCATTTCTCTTCCAAAAAATAAAAATTTAAAAATATTTAAATAATAAAAAAGAACAATAAATAATTTATATAAATAAATATATATATATATATATATATATATATATATATATATTATTTTTTATATTATATTATATATAATATAATTTAAAAAAAGTATAGTTATCAGTTCCGCTGGTTGTCGCTTTGGTTTAGATCACTATAAATTTTTCATTCATCTCCATTTGAATATTTTCGAAAATAAAATAATCGTGAAGTTTGTGTATATTGCGGTAATCATTTCACCAAGAAATAAACGTTTTAACTAACATTTCCAATTATTCTATAGTATAGTATTAGCCATACTGTGGTATAGTATGACATTTAGATCTTGGACATCTTGATGACCAACCATAGTACAACCGAATAATATGGCAGAAAACCACCTTAACTGCCTAGTTTATTTCCCTAATTGACGGTCGATATAGCCGGAACAGTATGTGTAAGTCGGTTCTTTTATCACAATATACCTATAGTCAGTAATAGTTACTATATATAGTCAGTAATAAAAGTATTTTTACTATCCAGGATAATTAAAAAGAAACGAGTGAAAATTTAAAGCTTTTAGTGACTTAACTCGAAGCGACAACATAGAGAACTGATGCCAATTCATATATATATATATATATATATATATATACCACATGTGAAGTAATACCCCATGCCTATGATATTGTGTATGAGATAGTGATGCGCATCGAATGGAACAAATATCTCAATAAATAATCGTAGCAGAGGGCATGTTAAGATTATTGAGCACTGATTATCCCTCTCATTTAGAGTTGAGCCCCAGTTAAGCCTGCCCTAGAAGGGATG
Organism: Arma custos; assembly: GCA_037127475.1. Classification (NCBI taxonomy): domain Eukaryota; kingdom Metazoa; phylum Arthropoda; class Insecta; order Hemiptera; family Pentatomidae; genus Arma; species Arma custos. The sequence continues at coordinate 29,081,944 of CM073759.1, read as the reverse complement.
AAGGATTGAGTAATACGCTCGGTGTGCCCTTCAGCATTGCCTCTCCGTCAGCTCTTACTTCACATCATTAATTTCATATCTCTGGGTTATTATTGTACGTTAGATTGTGTCGCAATCGACATTTATACAACATTGTTATTTGATAAAATTTATCTATGATAAAAAATAAGTTATAAAAAGTTTCTGATCTGTGATAATTTTGTACACGATTTACCGATTGAAATTGGTTGATGAATTATGTTATTCGAATGTATTCGTTATAATTATTTGGCTGTCAATTATAAATTATTATTTTGATCACATCTCATTCTTTGGACTACCATTATTGGGCAGTTTTCATAGTTTAAATACGTTATGGATATATTGCTTTAGCAAATAATGTTTTCAAAACTATATGGATTTTCTGAAATGTGATGTTTGCCTATAAGCGTTACATATTATATTCTAATGTAATAGCGAATTGCATACCACTTTACAATTAATAACTACTCTGTAACAAGTACTGAGAGGCTAAATCATTGACTCCTGATCTCTAAACCTATGTTTATTCATGTGCGAATACAAAGTGAGAGAGAGAGAGTGCGAGA